>CM035122.1:107436541-109836541 GCA_020205555.1 Panax stipuleanatus
TTTTTTTATTTTTGTTGTTCTGTTTGGAAAGACCAGTAAGTGGTTTTTTTGGTATATCTTATGCAATCGATTGATTCTATCAGGTCCATTCTTCGGCAGTGCATAGGCTCCGGCTTCTTCCTCTAGCCGAGCCTCGGGACCCACTTCTAAGACCCCCTATTGAAAGGTATAGCAAGTGCATTAAACGAGTACGGCCTAAATGCTGAACTATTGACCCTACTTGGTCTGCAATATTCACCCCGGCCCACAAGCACAAATCCTCGGCGCGGAATATAATCCCAAAGTACTCCAAAGACTCAAATATAGTCAATCAAGAAGGGTCTTACTCTGGCCTCGCAGGGCGGCCCCTGTGGTTGCGAGCTGGAGCTGCCATAGCTTATGGCTAGAGCAATGGGAGGGGCCCCGGCAGAGAGAAAAGTAAGGATAACGAGCGCTCCGCCCGCTTGGCGGGCGGCAGGAGCAGCGGGCAAATGCTTGGTAGGCCAACAGCCCAGTGAACCGGGCGGGGCACTCGACTTCAGTAAGCGGAAGGGGAAAGTAATAAAAAAAGTTCAGAAAGATTGGTAACTAGAAGATAGAGACAGAGAAGGTTACGAGTGCAATCGCTTATGCGATTGGGGGCAGAGGTCCGGGCAGGGACGGAGGCAGCTTTTTGTGTGTCTGCAGACACACGGTAGTGGCCTCAGGCCACGGGTACGCCCCGGACTTACATTCGATTCGACCGGCCGGAAGGCGAAGGGGAGTTGTTGATGCGGCTCTTACTATTAGCGGTTGGGGCTAGAGGTCGTACAACAAAGGGAGACCGTCAGCCCCAGACGCGCAGTGAGTGTTGAAAACCCCTGAAAGGCTAAATGGAAGACTTCTTTTCAAGATCAGATCACTATGCTGGACTTCGTTTTCTTCAACCGACCGAGGTCCCACCTTCCTTTCCGGGCATTCTATTCCGAAAGTGCCACAACCAGCTTTCTTACTGACTATTGATTCAATGGCATTTTCTTCTTTTTTGCTTTGCCTAATCAGTGAAATCCGGTTGCCCAATTCCCCCCTCACAGCTTGCATTAGTTGTCCTTCGTTCCTTCTCGAGCAGTAACAGCGGATTCGATAGCACATTGTGCCTCATCTGCATCCAAACCACCCCGGTCTCAACCCGGGATGTGCCAATCAACCCCGGTCTCAACCCGGGAAGTGAAGGCCATCTTCGGTCTCAACCCGGGACGTCAGACCAACTTCAGACATCAGCCTGAAGCATCGCAATAACTCCATAGCAAAACCTGGAATGACCACGTTAGCCTCAGAGACAACCCTGAGGTCAAAAGACTCGACTGGGATCCAAGTATTGGAATCAACTCTCGGAAGTCAACCAGCGACAATGCCGAAACTACAGGCAGCCCCGAGAGGGGTACAACGGTCATTTTACCAACTTTTAACTGACTTGGTCAAACTCAAGCCAAATTGATGCCGCCAAAGTTAGAATGAACCCTAACGACGATCCCGAGTGGCAACAACGCAAGACAGTTCAACAGATAAACTGCAAGGAATCAAAGACCTGGTTATGAACCTATCTTCTTAGACCCGGAAAATGTTTTTTCCCATGTCATTGAAACACTCTCGGCGAGAGCTTTCCAAAAAGGTATCGCACGCCTCAAACGGACGCTCCAATCAAAAGTTAGAAAGTTTTTGACCGGATATCGCATTGCTCGGAGTGAACGTACTTCGAGATGACCAAGCCGGCCATGCGGGACCCACCTCGAGTGGTCGCACCTCTACCTGTGAAAGATGCATGTAGAGGTGCGGCTTCCCCCCTCTATAAATAGAGGGGCAGCTCCCACTCATTTGCATAAGCAAGAAGCGCAGCGAAGCCCTGCCCGACTGATTTTTTGACTTTTACACCTCCTCCAAACCCAAATATTTTCACTCCAACACATAGATATACCCATATACTACTACATATCAAAAAACCACCGATAGATTTGGACGTTTAAGGCCTACAATTCGGCAAAAAGCCCGTAATGCAGCCCATTGTAAGTATTTTTACGATCAGCAAGTCAATACTACTACTTTGCACTGTTTTACACCTGCACATCAAGTTTTATCTTCTAAATATGCCCGGAACTTTGTTCCGTGGCCGTTTTCATCAAAAAATGATACATTTTTGTACATAAACTCTTTTTTCAACATTTCTACAACTCGGATTGACGATCCGTCCGCTCCAATAGTTTCAATGCACTAGCACACACCGTTTTGGCAACTTAACCGGACTGGGTTGTCTTCCCAGTCCGGGTTTGGCCTTTTTCTGTACATATTTAACTGTTTATGTACTAATATTTCAATTCTGTCAAGCCCGAATGTCAAATCCGAGGTAGTTTACCGCTTTTATATATATCTACGCATATATAAGCGACTCCCACCATAACTGGTCTTCGTACCAGTATTGGTTGACTACATTTCTGTCAATATATATATATATATATATATTAATTCAGTCTGAGCACAGGCGTGAAAATCCATCGCCCTTACTGCTTTTATATATATATATATGCATATATAAGCAGCCTTCATCATCACTGGTCATCTTTCCAGTCTTGATTAACTACGTTTCTGTCAATATATATACATATATATTTCAATTCCAGTCCGGGCTTGTGCGTGAAAACCCATCGCCCTTTATAGCTTTTATATATATCTAACTATATATATTGCTTTGTTCAATTTATTCAACTGTTGCATTTAACATTCATTTGTATATGAATTTGCACTGACATTTCTGCGGGCGAACTAGATTTATCCAAATCTCACCACTTCTAGCTTTCAACGGTTCAAACAGGTCCCGACAGAACCTGAAAGCTATAATGGCTGAGATTTCTTTAAATCCAGTTATTTTTATAGTTTAAGCTTCAAAAATAACATCGTGTCCCTTAAATCGCTATCTAGTGAGAACGAGACGCTTCGGCCGTGCGGATCGAGATTTACTAAATGAATCCCTGGTTCTGGCTATTTTGGGATATTTATCTGCTTCTGTACAAATTTGAACTGTGCAGGCTTTTCTAGCAACTCATATGTGAGTCTAGGAATCGTGGGATTCATGATCAAACTGATCAGAATCTGATTCCCACGATGGACAAACTCTAGTTTACAGATGTACCCTGTCAGTTTTTTCTGTAAAATGTACATGCACAGACCTTAAAATGGTTATCCGAATTTAAGGTCTCAACATAGTGAAAATATGGATTGTCGTGTCAGCGTCACTCCGATGGTTTTCATACCCATGAGAAGACCAACACTTTATATTTCTGTGGTCGAGGATGCTTCGCAGCCCGATAAATCACCATTTTCATACAGCCTTAAGGCTATAAAGATAAAATTGAGGGTAACGATATGCTTCAATTCCTATGTCAGCATAAGGGTTTGATAAAATCAGCTTTCAAAACATCACTGTCAATTCAATTCAAAAGCTTTTGCAAGTCAAATTAAATGATGCTTTTTGCAAATCAAATCAAAAGATTGATTTTCAAATCAAATCAAACCCTTCGTATACAGGCTCAACGAAGCCTGTCAAAGCTTTCAATCAATCAAAAGGCCCAATTTTCAAACAACATTCATTCACGCATTCTAATTTTAAGGGAAATATTAAAAATTGAAGAGAGTTCAATTTTTGGGGCATGTTATCGAAAAAGAGGGAATTTCTGTTGATCCAACAAAGGTAGAAGCGGTGAAAAATTGGGGACAACCAAATACACCAACGGAGGTAAGAAGTTTCTTGGGATTGACAGGATATTACCAGAGGTTTATTCAAGATTTCTCAAAGATAGCGACACCGTTAACAAATTTAACAAGGAAGACGATAAAGTTTGTGTGGATAGAGAAATGTGAGCAGAGTTTTCAAGAGTTGAAGAAGCGACTAAGTGAAACACCTGTGTTTAATATATAATGAGAAAATAAAAAACACAAGCTACATAATCTAATTATACATTAGGTATGAGAATTAAATAACCTAAGAGTTATAGTTATTGAAAAATACTAGTAATTAAATTATATATTAGTAAATCAACACTAAGAGATTTATTTTATTATCTCAACTTATTAAATTATTTTAACCTAATTAAAGCAAGCCTAATTATGTTATATAATTAAATCTACATGAGTAATTATTTAAAGTCCAAAATGAGTGGACTAGAAACCCTAATTAAATAATTAGGGTAAGATAAAATTAATGTATTGGACCTATGATAATTCTAGTGGCCCAAATAATTTTTTAGAGAGCCCAGACAATTATGGGATATGGCCTAATCTTTAACCCAAATGTAATGAATCTTCTAGATCATTTAATAAGCTAAATTAGGAAATAAGAAAAATAAAAAAAAATGTGAAAAATTGGGAGAAGTGGCCTGGTGGAAGGGAGAGGAATTGGCACATGTGGTTTTTTTTTTCAATGGAAGTTCAACAACTCTCTAGCCTTAGCCTTAGCCTTAGCCTTAGCCTCAATTATTTTGCCAAGATGTGCAAGTAAAGGAAGATATGTGATGGGAGATTATGTATAGATATAGAAACTATAAATATATAATTTTCCCAACTATAAATAGCTTCCTTTTATTTTGTAAATAAGGTTTCCTTTATTTACCTAAGTAAGCTTAGAAAGAAAAATAGAAAGAGAGAGAGAAGTGGTCGGCTACAACAAGGAAGAAGGAGAGGAGGAGATTTCCATGCTTCATAAATTCATCAACTATTTTGGAAAAAGGAGAATGTGTTCTCATAAGTTTACGTATTAAATCCTAAGAACCCTAATTAGTTTTATGTATTTTATTTTGGTTATTTTGAATCAAATCACGAGTTTATGATCTTGAACCCTAGAACCTTAGATCTTCATGTTAAATGATGTATTATGTTTAGATCATGCCATTTTGGATGTATATTTGTTTGAAAAATAAAAGAAAAGAAAAACTAGTTTTAAGGGTTAGAAAACCCTAATATTCGCCCACTTTGAACGCTTACCATTTAAAATCTACAAATCGTTTTTGTGATCTGTCAAAGAGGGGTGTTAGATCTATAAGTTAAATGTTAAACCCAAGTAGTAGCACTCAAAAAGGATAAATGAGCAAGTTATGGAAACATTTTTCCCAAAACAGGTCTGTTGAGTACGAAAATCTGGGAGGTTAAAAACTGTCACTGGTCAGTTGGTGTCAAGGGCAGTTTAGGCCACTTGTGATGCTCTAAAAATATCAAGTTTTGTGGCATGATAGTATGATAACTTAACTAAGTCCAGTACAAAGATGAGCATTTTTGGATGTCTAGAATGAGAGTTGTGATGTTTGTAAGAAAATGCTATTTCAAAAGTAAACTGGAACAACTCGGTGAGTTCAACTCAGAAAAATGTGACATTTTTACAGGAGATAGATGTTCATAACAGGAGACTACCCTGAAAATTTCATAATATTTGGACAAAAGAATAACTTATGATAAATGTAACAAATTCGGACTATTTTGGACTATTTAAAAATAGCAAACGAAATTGAAAAATTGCAGAAAAATTATATTATCACTAAAATATCATATACTAATCTTTCCCAGAAAATAAAAAATTTATAAGATATTTTGGTATTTTTCATGTATATGTTTAAGTTAAGAATAAATGGGTAAATTAAGTTACGTTAAGTTAAAAATATGTAAATGTGATTTTAATGACGAAATACCCTTAATATAATGTATTCAAATATTTGGAGGGTAATTTGGTTATTTTAATAAAATTTTATGTGTATGGCATTTTATGTTTGTTAAATAAATGAAATAGTAAAGGATAAACAATTAAAATTAAATTTTTATAAGTTTAATAAATAATTAAAATATTATTAAATTATTAATAATATTAAATTAAAATATTATTAAAATAAATAATAATATTAGATTAAAATATTATTAAATGATTAATAATATTAGATTAAAGTATTATTAAATAATTAAAATATTTTTAAATGATTAATAATATTCGAAATTAAGTAAAATGTTATTAAATGATTAATAATAATTGCAAGTAAATAAAATAATATTAAAATATATATAATATTAGTTAAGGATTAAAATATTATTAAACTACTAATTATATTGGATTAAAATATTATTAAGTGATTAATAATATTAGATTAAAATACTACTAAATGATTAATAATATTAGTTAAGGATTAAAATATTATTAAAGAGTTAATAATATTAGTAAAGGCATAAAATATTATTAAGTGAGTAATAATAATAATAAGAGATTAAAATATTATTAAATAATTAATAATATTATAAGGTGAATAGAATATTATTAAATGATTAATAATATTTTTATACAAAAGTTAAGACAATGATTATGTGATAGCAATATTATCAAGAGATGATAATATTACTAATAATTTAATGTGATATCTAATTATGTGACTAAATGTTAGATATTATGTTATAAGAATAGTAGTACGATGAATAAATATATGATATGCTAATTGAAAGATTAATAATAGGTCTTTCTTAAGAGGATTAATTATATTGCATAGTAGTAGTCCGCAGACAAGGCAAATTTTTCTAACTCAATTTGAGTTATTATTTTCAAAGCATGTTAGCGGATAATTATTGTTGATTATTCTACATCTATAAAGATTATTGATATTCACACTTTTTGCACTTGATTTCTTGTTCTATTATTTAAACTGTGAAATAAATTAAAGTTCTTTTATTCATGAACATTTTATGAGCTAGATCTATGCTAGTTGTATCAGTTAGATCGAACATGTTTAAAATTTTTAAATCAAATATATTTTAAAAGTTGTCCAAACCAGTTGTTAGTACAGATTTTTAAACTGAGAAAAAGAACAACTTTTATTAAGGCAATATATTGGAAAATAATTATTTGCTCGTTTATTAAGTGATTATGCATATTCGCCGGGTATGAGAGGTTGATCCCCTCACTTACCAAAACTTACTAAAAGGTCTAGTTTAATTACTGATAATTCCTTAGTATATGTTCATGGTCATTGCTGACCACTCAACTTAATCTTTCATTTATTGAAACTTGAATTCTTATTCTTTCACAATTATTATACATTGTTGAAAATCTAAAAGTTAAATTCTTTTTTAAACATGTTATATCACCCTTGTATTTAAACTTGTTGAGCGAATTAGTTGCTCACCCTTGCTATATCATGACGTTTATTTCAGCTAAGTCCGAATATTCAAAGAAGAAAGACAAAGGAAAGGGCAAATTCAAAGAATAGACTATGATGCATGTTTAATTATTAGGATATCTGATGTAATTATTTATGTAAACCTTTTGTAATGCTAAGGGTATGTTTTAAGTTAAGGTTATTAGACCTTGGGAATTTGTCATAGAACTATATGTAATGAATAATGTATGTTTATTAATTTTGCTATAGTTATAGAATGTGTATAATGATGATAGATCGTGAGCATTGAATCTAAGGATTTGGGAACCCGAATTTGGGGGCGTCACAGTTATGGTAGAGTAGCAACTAAAAAGAAGTAAAGCTACAAAGAGACAACAAGATCGTAGAGCTATCTTCGACATCGTAGAGCTGCTGGAGTATTTAGAGAAGTCTGTAAGTCTTCCCAAGCATCATGAAATACAAATTTTTAGAGCAGAAATTAAGTAGAGAATCGTAGAGCATGAAGTAGAGTCCAACTCTACGTTCTTCATCACTCTACCATCAACCAATTTTGTAGAGCATGTCAGAACTATATTCACACTGACAATTTCAGAGAGTCTTAGGCTGAAGAATCCAAGATGTTACTCACTATCTTCAAACTCAGATTAGAAGATCCAAGATTGGTTAATCAAAACGGCTAGATAAAAGATGTGACACCACTAAGCATATTGTAGGTGAGATTGTAGTATGATGTGACCTGGTCAGATTCGAAAGCAATCCTAGTAGTCAGTTTATAAGTCAACATCATAGAACATCTGGAGTTAAATGCATCAACAGGACAATTTTCAGATAAGGGAATTACCCTAGCTTTCTTGTTTAGATTATTAGGAACTCCTTCTTTGATTCTACTAAACCTCTTCAATCAATTAATTCTCTCAATCTTTCTCTCCAAAGTTCTATCACTGATATGATATAATATGAAGGAATATAGTTTATAATTTTACGTATAAAAGTAATCAGTGAAGTCATGGGTAGCAATTAGGCACTTCAGGCCTTAACTGCTCCCATGATCCTTAGGCCTTATTTGATTTGTCACAAAAGGGTTCCTTTCCCATTATTTTAATTAACTTATTTATTATATAGTTTATTTGTCACACTTTAATTAATCAAATAATATCATTTAAATTAAATTAAATAAAAGATTATATTACACATTAAATCACATTATCACATAATTAAAATTCTCATTTATTAATTATGACAAATCATTAAATCTCTAATTAATTATTAAATTAATTAGAATAACATTATAATTATTAAACAATTCATTTAATAAAATAATCTCAATTAAATTCATACTTTGAACCATAAAATTATTCCACATTAATTTAATCAATGTAACACATATAATTAAATTAATCTACCACAAATCTAACAATATTTATTTAGCTCAATAAATAAATCAACCAAAAATATTTATTTATTTTAATAAATATTTAAAATAAATTTCAAAATTCTTGTTTGTCACATCTTTCCCCCCTTAAAAGGATTCTGTCTTCAGAATCACGATTCAATTAATTTGTCCCGTTACATTCTCCCCTCTTACAAAGATTTTGTCCCCAGAATCGCTTACTCATAGATTAAGCAAAAAAATGTGGGTAATTTTTCATCATCAGGTCTTCGAGTTCCAATATAGCTTTTTCAGCGTTGTGGTTCCTCCAAATTACCTTAACAGAATGTATCACTTTATATCTGAGAACTTGCTCTTTCCTGTCAACTATCTGAACAAAAACTTCTTCATAGGATAAATCTTTCTCAAATTTAAGGGGTTCATATTCTATGACATACTTGTAGTTGGGTTTATACGGTCGTAATACTGAAACATGAAAAACATTGTGGATGTGCTCTAACCCCGGAGGTAAGGTTACCTCATACGCAACTTCTCCAATTCTTTGCAGCACCTCAACGGGTCCAATAAACCTCGGGCTCAATTTTTTCTTTTTGTCGAATCTGATCTTTCCCTTCCAGGGAGAGATCAAGAAAACAAAGTTACCCGATTCAAATTCTATGTTCTTGCGGTGTGGATCAATGTATTTCTTCTGCCTATCCTGAGCAGCTACTAATCTTGTCCGAATCACCTGGACGATCTTGGCTGTCTGTTGTACCAATTCTGGGCCTAGCAATTGTCTTTCGCCAACTTCATCCCAGCACAATAGAGTTCTGCACTTTCTGCCGTACAACGCTTCGTAAGGCGGCATGCCAATACTTGCGTGGTAACTATTGTTGTAAGCAAATTCCACTAGCGGTAGGTGATCATCCCAATTTTCTTTGAAATCCATGATGCATGCTCTTAGCATATCTTCCAATGTCTGGATAGTTCTTTTGCTCTGCCTGTCTGTCCGAGGGTGATATGCTGTACTCATTCTTAACTGCGTTCCCATGCATTCATGTAGTCACTTCCAAAAGTTTGATGTGAAGTACGGATATCGATTGGAAACAATCGACACTGGAACTCCGTGCCTTAAAACAATCTCCTTCACATGCAACTTTTCCAACTGATCTAGAGTGAATCTGATCTTGATCTGTAAGAAGTGCGCTGATTTCGTCAGTCGGTCCATAGTAACCCAAACTGCGTCGAAACTCATTCTGATTCGTCGAAAGACCTACTACGAAATCTATTGTGATATGCTCCCATTTCCATTCTGGGATTTCTAACGGTTGTAGCAATCCACTCGACCTCTGATGTTCTGCTTTCACTTTCTGACATGTCAGACAGTTGGTAACACAATCGACAACGTCTCGTTTTATATTCGACTTCCAGAAATGCTGTCGGAGATCCTGGTACATCTTCGTACTACCTGAGTGAATCAAATATCGTGGACTATGAGCCTCACTCAAAATTTCCTCTTTAATCTTTGGCACTGGCGGAACCCAAATTCTTCCCTCGAATCGTAACCGTCCTTCGTTGTCCACTTTGAATTTTAGTTCATCCCCATTAGATATCCATTTCCTTATCTTCTCACATTCCTCATCCTGAAGTTGTGCTTTCTTAACCTTATCCACTAAAGTTTCACCAGCTCGTAGCTAGAACAGTTTCTCATTAGACTCCTTAGGATATCTCACCTCTAATTTCAGTTTCTCCATTGCTGAAATTAGCTCATCCTGGGCAATCAACAACATCAATTTCTCTCGACCCTTTCTGTTTAAAGCGTCAGCAACCACATTTTCTTTACTCGGATGGTATAAGATATCACAGTTATAGTACTTTATTAATTCCAACCATCTCCTCTGGCGCATGATCAGATCCTTCTGTGTAAAAATATATTTCAGACTCTTATGGTCGGTTTATATTTCACACTTCTCCTTGTAGAGATAGTGTCTTTAGATCTTTAAGGCAAACACCACAGCGGCCAACTCCAAATCATGGGTCGGATACCCCTTCTCATAATCCTTCAGTTGTCGTGACGCATACGCAATAACCTTGTCGTTTTGCATAACCACACAACCTAATCTTTTATGCGACGCATCACTATATACCACGAAATTTTCTGTGTTATTCGGAAGAGATAACATAGGTGCCATACTTAATCTCTTCTTAAGCTCTTGGAAGCTTTCCTCACACTTCTCCATCCAAACAAATTTCACCGATTTCCTAGTCAAGATCGTCAGCGGAATCGCAATTTTGGAATAATCCTGAAGGAATCTTCTGTAATATCCTGCTAATCTAAGAAAACTTCGCACTTCTGACAGTGTCTTTGGCTGATCCCAGTTCATCACAGCTTCAACCTTTGAGGGATCTACAAAAATTTAATCCTTATTGATCACATGTCCAAGAAATTGCACCCGCTCTATCCAAAATTCGTATTTCAAAAACTTGGCATACAACTTCTCTCTTCTCAATGCCTCCAACATCACCTTCAAATGCTCTACATGCTCTTCCTTGGTCTTAGAATATACCAAAATATCATCGATAAAAACCACCACGAATTTGTCCAAAAACGGTTTGAATACTCTAATCATTAGGTCCATAAATGCCGCTGGAGCATTCATTAGACCAAATGACATTACCAGAAACTTGTAGTGACCATATCGAGTCCTGAATGCTGTCTTCGGAACATCTTCTTTTCTCACCTTCAATTGATGGTACCCACTTCTCAAGTCTATCTTCGAGAAATATCTCGCACCCTTCAACTGGTCAAACAAGTCGTCGATCCTTGGCAACAGATACTTATTCTTAATTGTGACCTTGTTCAACTCTTTGTAGTCAATATAGAGCCGCATCGTCCCATCCTTTTTCTTAACGAATAACACTGGCGCTCCCCACTGCTATACGCTCGGTTGAATATACTTCTTGTCCAAACGTTCTTGCAGCTGCACTATCAGTTCCTTCATTTCCACCGGAGCCATACGGTATGGAGCCTTCGATATTGGGGCCGTTCCAGGCACCAAATCGATCACGAACTCTAATTCCCTATCTGACGAAAGTCCTGGCAAATCATCCATAAATACGTCCACGAAGTCTCTCACGTCTGGTATCTCCTCTAACTTCGGACTCTCTTTGTGACTATCGACTATGTAGGCTAAATACCCTACACAACCTTGTCTCAATAACTTCTTGGCCTACATCATCGTCAAAAAACTCGCTTGTCTAGGCGACTTACTGCCATAAAACACAACCTTTGTCGGGGTCATAAGGTTAATACATTTCTTTTGACAATCAATTATCGCCCCATAATTGAATAGCCAATCCATTCCCAAAATAACGTCAAACATTCAAGTTTAATCGGGATAAGATCTACGTTCATCACATTTCCCTTAATGTCCGCCCTACAGTTCTTGTGTACAAACTTAACAGGAATCACTTCCCTATTTGCAATTTCTATGTTCATATGGTATTCTAATTCATCCTTAGGCAATTCTAGAATATTAGTAAAGCCATTGGATATAAATGAGCAAGTAGCACTCAAATTAAATAATATATATGCATTAACATTATTGATCAGAATGATACCTGATACCACATTATGTGACTGCACAACATCCTACACGGTTATGTTGAAAGTCCTGGCGGTAGGTCGGTTGGTTGGCGTTGATCCCCAGATAGTTAGAGTGTTGCCACCACTACTTCCTCTACTTCCTCCCGCTCCTGTCCTTCTTGATACCTTCTTGGGATAGTCCTTTGCCAGATGGTCCTTTGACCCACATGTGAAATATGCGCCTTTTTTAGGGTTAGGACAGTTTGGTGCTATGTGGCCTTCCTGACCACAATTGTAGCAGACCCTTTTTCCCTTTATGCAGACCCCCAGGTAATTTTTGTTGGGTTTGTACGTAACGCAATCATGCAATCAAATCACATAAATAGGGCGGAAGCGTAAAAAACAAGGTTTTTAAAAAATTTATACAAACCCATTACCATGATCATTCTTATGCATCAATTATTAGTGAATGAGGAAGGAGAAAAATAGAATTATACCTTTGAAGATACAAGCTTCCTCAGGTACAAGTTCTACTCCTTTGATTCCTTTGATTCCTCTGTAGTGGCTCCTTCCCTTGATCAATGTCAGCCACCCAAATGTTTGGCCTCTAACGGTGATCCACCAAGGAAGATGAAGAACTCAGTAAGATGGGTTATTGGCTTAACCCTTGTTTCTATCTCTATAGAATATGTGTACTCCCAACTCTTGAAAAATTCACGTCCCTTATTTCTGATATAAGACTCTCTTATATAGATATTAGGTTAACCCTCCTAATCCAATTAGAATAGGATTTTATTTAATTAATTAATTAAATATTTTTAATTAATTTATATCATAATCTTTATTAGGATTGAGAGAGAGTACTGATATTATATTAATTCCTAAACTCCTTTAGAATTAAAATAATAATAATAATAATAATATTAATAAGACTCCTCTTATTAATTTATATTTAATATTTCTAAAATATTAAATAATAAATATTAAGCTATTTAATTTATTCTATCATCATAGATTAAATTAATTATACTTAATGCATTATTACTATCATGCCATTTTCTTATTAAATAATTCTTCTTCCTTTTATGGTGTGACCCTTTAGGTTCTCCATATTAAACCGGTTGTGAATAAATCAATTAGAACAATTATAATCTTATTTAAATAAATAAATTAAACTAATAATCTATTTAAATAAATAATATTTATTCTACAATAGGGATAAGCCTCCCTAGCGATCAACGACTTTCTAGAGAATATAGATTTCAACATTAATCATAAAAGAACCTGTGAGTTAATAGTTACTGTACAATTCAATCCTTCCACCATACAATGTCCCAATTAAATATAAGACGTGGATTTACTGTCAAGTCTTAATTTATTTAATCATATGTATTTCGATTAGAAAATGCACAACTCCAAATAATGCAAATTAGAAACCTCTTTCTAATTTCATTCTACCTTGGCCAAGGATTCCTGGGTAGTCATTTAACGAATCACATAGGACATATCTCATCTTTTACTAGAGGTGGTAGATTCTTTATTGATCATTCAATATCTCCATATGTAACTCATTATACCCAAGCATACCCTATATATGCCTTAAAAGGCCTTATGGAATTAGTCAAAGTATAATTTGTTACATACAAGATACTATGATGATCTCAAGTCCAAGTATCACATGTACTACTATCACATTAGGAATTCCTATTGACAGGCGAGTAAAAATCTATTAGGTATTCCATAGCGAGTCACGTTCAGTGAACTTATTCTCCAATAAGCACCTACATACTTGCCTTAGTGTCTCCACACAAATGACCATGAGATCAGTCATCCTCATCCAATGAGCAAGCAACATATGTACCAATCTATCCGAATTTACTAATCCCCTTTTTAGTAATCCCACGATTGGGAACTATTTTAGTTTTAAAGCTTTCTAAGAATTTAGATCTCATTAGCATGATCAACATCATGATTCTAAAAGCATTGCTTAAAACAATGGGTTATTTACATATTTTAAAAACAGCACCATGTAGATAATTAAATGCCTTTAATAAATAAATATTTTATTAATAAATAAATAAGATTGTTTACAAAGTATGTGCTTTATCATCATACATGATTGGCTTGAATGCACACTACTATCAATCTTCCACTTGCACTAAAGTCAATCGCTATGGTATCTCATACCCATCTTCTCTAAGTGACGATCAAACTGCTGTTGTGTTAAAGCTTTAGTAAATGGATCTGCAATGTTGTCTTGAGAGTCTACACGCTCCAAGGTGACGTCTCCTCTTTCAATGATCTCCCTAATCAAGTGAAATCGTCGCAACACGTGTTTAGATTTCTGATGAAACCTAGGGTTCCTTAGCCTGTGCAACCGCTCCGGTGTTGTCACAGTAAATGGGAACTGCTTCTCCAATGCTAGGAACCATACCAAGTTCAGTTATGAACTTCTTCATCCAAACAGCTTCCTTTGCAGCTTCACTTGCAGCTATATACTCTGCCTCTGTCACTGAATCAGCAACTGTTTGCTGCTTGGAACTCTTCCAACTCACTGCACCTCCGTTCAAGGTAAACACATACCCTGAAACAGATTTACTGTCATCTTGGTCTGTTTGAAAACTTGAGTCCGTGAATCCCTCGAGTTTTAATTCAGACCCACCGTAGACAAGAAAAATATCTTTAGTCCTTCTCAAGTACTTTATGATATTTTTCACTGCCTTCCAGTGCTCTTCTCCTGGATTCGACTGGTATCTGCTTGTTACACTAAGTGCGTGAGCAACATCCGGTCTAGTACATATCATACCGTACATGATAGATCCTATTGCAGAAGCATAAGGGATCTTACTCATACGGTGTCTCTCCTCAGGTGTCTTTGGGGCCTGTTTCTTGGAGAGATTTATTCCATGACTCATCGGCATGAGACCTCTTTTGGAATCTTCCATGCTAAACCTCTTTAGCACCGTATCAATGTACGTTCCTTGGGATAAGCCGAGCATCCTTTTAGATCTATCTCTATAGATCTTTATCCCCAAAATATAGGATGCTTCACCCAAGTCCTTCATGGAGAAGTTTTTAGATAACCAGATTTTAATGGATTGTAACATAGGAATGTCATTCCCTATCAGTAATATATCATCAACATATAATACAAGGAATGATACTGCGCTCCCACTAACCTTCTTGTATACACATGGTTCATCCTCGTTTTTGATAAAATCAAACTCTTTGATTGTCTCATCAAAACGAATGTTCCATCTACGAGAAGCTTGCTTCAACCCATAAATGGATCGTTGTAGCTTACAGACTTGATTTGTTCCAACTTTTGAAATAAATCCCTCTGGCTGTGTCATATACACATCCTCCTCAAGTTTCCCATTGAGGAAGGCCGTTTTCACGTCCATCTGCCAGATCTCATAGTCGTTGTAAGCTGCAATCGCAAGCAAAATCCGAATGGACTTGAGCATGGCTACTAGTGAAAAGGTTTCATCATAGTCAACTCCTTGTCTTTGTTTGAAACCTTTTGCAACCAGTCGGGCCTTATAGGTCTCTACTTTTTCGTCTGCTCCAGTCTTTTTCGTAAAAACCCATTTACACCCAATAGGTTTAATACCTTCAGATGGTGAAACCAAAGACCATACTTTGTTTTCATACATGGAGTCCATTTCGGATTTCATGGCTTCAAGCCATTTCCCTGAGTCTTTATTACTCATAGCCTGTTCGTAATTCAATGGATCATCATCATTCATGATGTGTACCTAATCGTCATCCTCTATAACGAATCCATAC
This sequence comes from Panax stipuleanatus, assembly GCA_020205555.1. NCBI lineage: Eukaryota > Viridiplantae > Streptophyta > Magnoliopsida > Apiales > Araliaceae > Panax > Panax stipuleanatus. Next base: position 107,452,440 of record CM035122.1, read on the forward strand.
CTCTCAAGTATCTTCGGTACTCTTCCAGATTTACGAACATGGTGTGGTACAGTAGGTTCTTCTACTTGGTTAGGTACCTGACTTTGGTCCGTGGTAACTTGTGGTTCTTGAACTTCTTCAAGATATATCTTGCTCCCACTGACCCCTTCATAGATAAACTCTTTCTCCAAGAAGGTAGCATGTTTTGCAACAAACACCTTTTGATCAGTTGGATGATAGAAATAATACCCTACGGTTTCTTTAGGGTATCCCACAAATCTACACTTATCGGATTTAGTCTGTAGCTTATCATTTTCAAACTTTTTGACATAAGCTGGACAACCCCAAGTCTTAACATGCTTAAGATTTGGTTTCCTCCCTTTCCACATCTCATATGGAGTCTTTGGGTCAGATTTGGTAGGTACCTTGTTAAGTAGGTATGCAGCCGTTTCTAGGGCATATCCCCAAAAGGAAATTGGAAGGTCGGTAAAACTCATCATGGATCGAACCATGTCCAACAGTGTTCGATTTCTCCTTTCAGATACTCCATTTAACTCTGGTGTACCTAGAGGAGTCCATTGTGAGATTATACCATTTTCTCTGAGACAATTGAGAAACTCACTGCTTAAGTATTCTCCACCTCGATCTGATCGAAGTATCTTAATACACTTTCCCGTTTGTTTCTCTACTTCATTTCTGAACTCTTTGAACTTTTCAAATGATTCTGATTTGTATTTCATTAAATACACATATCCAAATCTTGAGTGATCATCAGTGAAAGTAATAAAATAAGAATACCCACCCCGTGCACTTGTTGTCATAGGTCCACAAACGTCTGTGTGAATCAATGCCAACAACTCTGTAACTCTCTCTCCTTTTCCACTAAAAGGAGATTTAGTCATTTTACCCATGAGACAAGATTCACAAGTTGGATATGATTCATAATCAGATAGCTCGAGGAGCCCATCTTTATGCAACTTGGATAATCTTGTTTCATTGATATGACCGAGTCTACAGTGCCACATATAGGTATAATTAATATCATCTCTTTTCCTTTTCTTAATTTGTTCAATTTGAAATATATTTCTTTGTAAGTCAAGTGTATAAAGTCCATTTCGCAAATTTTCAATACCATATAAAACATCGTCTTTATAAATAGAACAACCATTGTTCTTTATAATAACGTCAAAACCTTCCATATCCAATACAGAAATTGAAATAATGTTTTTAATAATATTCGGAACATAATAACAATTATTAAGATAAATGGATTTGCCCGAAGGCATTGCTAAACAATAAGTTCCTACAGCTAATGCAGCAACTTTTGCTCCATTTCCCACTCGTAGGATCACCTCATCTTTGTTCAGCTTTCTACTTCTGACCAGTCCCTGCACAGTATTACATATGTGAGAACCACAGCCGGTATCCAATATCCAAGTAGAATTATGACTTTCAGAAAAATTAATTTCAATCATAAACAAACCTTGATTGGAAGTCGAAGCTTCACCAAGCTTCTTCTCTGCTAGAAACTTCTTGCAATTCCTCTTCCAATGTCCCGGCTCATTGCAATGAAAGCACATTCCTTTAGCTGGTTCAGGTTTCTTTTGCTCCTTTTCTTTCCCTTTTCCCTTAGCCTTCTTAGATTTCTTCTTTTCAGAAGACACCTTGGGCCTCTTCCTTTTATTGGAAGAATCCACCATCAAGACATGGTTCTTCTTGGATGAGAAGTGACCTTCTGCAGTTTTCAGCATGTTAAGCAGCTCAGGTAAGCTAACATCTAGCTTATTCATGTGAAAATTAACCACAAACTGCGAGGAGGTCTCAGGGAGTGACTGCAAGACCAAGTCTTGACTCAACTCCCCATCTATGACGAACCCAAGCTGTCCAAGGCGTTCAATCAAATTGATTACCTTTAGAACATGAGTCTCGACGGCAGTGCCCTCGGTCATCCGAGATCGGAAGAGCTCCTTAGATATCTCATATCTAGCAGTCCTACTTTGTTCACCATACAATTCCTTGAGGTGAAGCAGCATAGCAGGAGCATCCATTTTTTCGTGCTGACGCTGAAGCTCTTTATTCATGGATGCGAGCATGATGCATTGAGCCACAGATGCATCATCTTGCCACTTATTGAAAGTGGCAATCTCTTCCTCAGAGGCTGTTTCTGAAACAGATTCAGGGATAGTGAAATTTAGGACATAAGAAATCTTTTCAGCAATGAGAACAATTCTCAAATTTCTTAGCCAGTCCTCATAATTCGGGCCGGTAAGCTTATTTGCATCAAGTATGCTTCGTAGTGAGATTAGTGATTTTAGCAAACATTCATTTTATTAACTTTGCATACCAAAATAAATTTAGGTCTTTATTTTAAATTGGTATCTCCCACTATTTTCATCAAACTATATTACCCTCACTCATATAGTTCGGCAACATCTAATTAAAGATTTGCTAGTGAGATTAAGGATCCCATTTCAAATGTATATAACCTTGTGGATAGCACAATAAGCGATATACAAATAAATAGGTAGACAACTCTTGTCAATTACATCACCATGTAACTCCTTTTATTTTGCCTCTTAAATCATAATGGTCATGTGTGTGCACATCCGAACTAAAATGATTTAAGTTAAGTCCAGCCTAGCACTTCCATAAATTCAAAAAAGAAAAATTTTCGTCCTTGTGGATAGCACAACAAGACTAGATCGTTCAATTTTCTTGATAAGCATCAAATGTGATTAATTAACATCTTAAATATTCAATACTCGCCTTGTGGATAGCACAACAAACTCATATTAAATATTTAATACTCTATTAACTAATCATGCTAGAAGGCGACGTTCGATATTCCAAATATCATTTGAACGCTTCAGACTTAATAATATTTCTTTGAGGGGTTTGTTATTATTTGTCTCATCTTTTTAAGCGCGCATGCACATATATATATAAAATACGCGTCATTTTATTAAACATGCGAAGCATGTTTGTATAAAATATAATATATATAATATTTAGCATGCAATATAGAATACTATATTCTACCCGGATTGATTATGAACTTTTATTCTAGTTTGGTTCACTAGAGCCACCAAGTGAACCAAAAGGTTAAACCTAGGAGTGCAAAAATTTAAATTTAAACGTAACTGTTACATTTAAACCCGGGCTCCATATAAACGGGTCTTCACGCGCTCCTTGCTCCTTGGTCTCCAGTTTCTTCAAGATAATTCTAACTATCTCTATTACATAAATTATTTTTAAATAGAAACCTTGATCAGCAGTCAAGGGGAAGTACATAGAAGGGAGATAGAATTTTACACCGAGAATAAAATCAGAGAAGACGAGGTACGCAGACCCCATTTTATAAAACCCATACATTTAAGCATTCATCCAAAATAAAATCCAATCACATTGGTCATAGTCCATAATCAATCCCTTTTATTACCATACATATCATCATACGTATCGATAAAACTTATTCATCTCATGAAAGTAAATTCATTCCATATATGTATTAATATCAGTTAATGGGCAAAAGTTTGCTAAACTTTGTTTTTTGGAAAAATAAACTCCTTTATTTCATTCAAAAAATAATTCCAAATTAAACTCTTTAATTTTAGCAATTCTGAAATCTCATTTCATATAAAATAAACATCTTTATTTTAAATCTTTATTAATTAAATAAATCATTCATTTAATTAAATAAAACAAAAAAAAATTCAGATTCTGTTAGTGGCGTAGCTGCGCCAGGAATATAAAGAGAACCGGCGCAGCTACACAGCATGAAAACCAGGCCAAGACACTGGCGCAGCTGCGCAGCAAGAAGGCCAGGAATCGGCGCAGCTGCGCAGCTTCGCAGAATCAGAAAAAATTTTGTTGCCCAGAACTCGATCCAATCGCATATTATACATGTATGGAATCACATAGACTGATAATTAGCACAAGATTGGCTCTGATACCACTGTTGGGTTTGTACGTAACGCAATCATGCAATCAAATCACATAAATAGGGCGGAAGCGTAAAAAACTAGGTTTTCAAAAAATTTATACAAACCCATTACCATGATCATTCTTATGCATTAATTATCAGTGAATGAGGAAGGAGAAAAACAGAATTATACCTTTGAAGATACAAGCTTCCTCAGGTACAAGTTCTACTCCTTTGATTCCTTTGATTCCTCTATAGTGGCTCCTTCCCTTGATCAATGTCAGCCACCCAAATGTTTGGCCTCTAACGGTGATCCACCAAGGAAGATGAAGAACTCAGTAAGATGGGTTATTGGCTTAACCCTTGTTTCTATCTCTATAGAATATGTGTACTCCCAACTCTTGAAAAATTCACGTCCCTTATTTCTGATAGAAGACTCTCTTATATAGATATTAGGTTAACCCTCCTAATCCAATTAGAATAGGATTTTATTTAATTAATTAATTAAATACTTTTAATTAATTTATATCCTAATCTTTATTAGGATTGAGAGAGAGTACTGATATTATATTAATTCCTAAACTCCTTTAGAATTAAAATAATAATAATAATAATAATATTAATAAGACTCCTCTTATTAATTTATATTCAATATTTCTAAAATATTAAATAATAAACATTAAGCTATTTAATTTATTCTATCATCATAGATTAAATTAATTATACTTAATGCATTATTACTATCATACCATTTTCTTCTTAAATAATTCTTCTTCCTTTTATGGTGTGACCCTTTAGGTTCTCCATATTAAACCGGTTGTGAATAAATCAATTAGAACAATTCTAATCTTATTTAAATAAACAAATTAAACTAATAATCTATTTAAATAAATAACATTTATTCTCCAATAGGGATAAGCCTCCCTAGCGATCAACGACTTTCTAGAGAATATAGATTTCAACATTAATCATAAAAGAACCTGTGAGTTAATAGTTACCGTACAATTCAATCCTTCCACCATACAATGTCCCAATTAAATATAAGGCATGGATTTACTGTCAAGTCTTAATTTATTTAATCATATGTATTTCGATTAGAAAATGCACAACTCCAAATAATGCAAATTAGAAACCTCTTTCTAATTTCATTTCTACCTTGGCCAAGGATTCCTGGGTTGTCATTTAACGAATCACATAGGACATATCTCCTCTTTTACTAGAGGTGGTAGATTCTTTATTGATCATTCATTATCTCCACATGTAACTCATTATACCCAAGCATACCCTATATATGCCTTAAAAGGCCTTATAGGAATTAGTCAAAGTATAATTTGTTACATACAAGATACTATGATGATCTCAAGTCCAAGGATCACATGTACTACTATCACATTAGGAATTCCTATTGACAGGCGAGTAAAACTCCATTAGGTATTCCATAGCGAGTCACGTTCAGTGAATTTATTCTCCAATAAACACGTACATACTTGCTTTAGTGTCTCCACACAAATGACCATGAGATCAGTCATCCTCATCCAATGAGCAAGCAACATATGTACTAATCTATCCGGATTTACTAATCCCCTTTTTAGTAATCCCACGGTTGGGAACTATTTTAGTTTTAAAGCTTTCTAAGAATTTAGATCTCATTAGCATGATCAACATCATGATTCTAAAAGCATTGCTTAAAACTATAGGTTATTTACATATTATAAAAATAGCACCATGTAGATAATTAAATGCCTTTAATAAATAAATAAATAAGATTGTTTACAAAGTATGTGCTTTATCATCATACATGATTGGCTTGTATGCACACTACTATCAATTCTTCCCGTAGGTCGGACAAGCTTCCACTCTTTTTTTTCGATTCCCTTGCTGATTCCCAGTCGATGTGCTGTTATTCCACCTTCTTTTTTAATTGTTACCCCACCAGTATTGCTGCCACTAGCCTTATTTCCTTCACCTTCATTCTTCTTCTTCTTAAGCTCTTGGTTGTACCTGGTCATAGAATCGCTTCCACCTTCTGCGATGATTGCCTTCTCCAACACTCCTGCAAAAGTGTTCAACTGAAACATTGACACTTTGATGTACAACTAGGGCTTCAGTCCCTGTTCAAATCTCCTAGCCTTCCTCTCATCGGTGTGCACTTGATAAGTTGCAAACCTAGCCAACTTATTAAACCTTGCAGCATAGTCCGGCACAAACATATTACCTTGCTTCAGCTTCAGAAACTGAACCTCCATCTGGTTCTGAGAGCTTGTCGGGAAGAACATCTCGAAAAACATTTCTTTAAACCTTTTCCATATTATCACGCCCTGTCCTCCCCGGACCTTATTCGCCTGCCACCAATAGCTGGCCTCTGCCTTCAACATAAGCGTTGCATAAGCGGTATTCTGATCCTCGTTGACTCTTGCGACTGTCAAATACCTTCTCCATTTCCATCACCCACGTCTGAGCTTCTACTAGGGTTCATGGATCCTTTGAACTCTAGTGGTCGCACCGCCTTGAAGTCCTTGAACGACGTGTCCTATAGAGCTTGCGGCTGATTGGACAGTGCTCCAGTCAATAGGTTCACCAACTTCTAAACAGGATTAGCGTTGGCATTGGCGTGGTTGTTATTGGTTGACCCTTCTTGAGCTGGTTGATGAGTTGGGCGTCTTGTGGGCAGCATATTTCTGTTAAGATATACGCTTAGTAGATCGTTACTCAATTCCTTAAATATTTAAGACTTAACTTAAATACTGTAAGATAATCACTTAACACATATCATCTCAAATAAATTCTGATATTTTATTCATTTAAAAAGTTTTAAACATACGAAAGATAGCATCACTGCTATTTACATCAACTATCCCGAGATAAAGAATCTTCAGGATTTAAATCATCATCATATTCTATTGTTTATAACCACAGTGGAATTTACATTATTAACTACCATAGAAATATTCACATAATCAATATTGTTCCTATCACGGCCTACTAAGGCATCGAACAGCTTCTCTGTGCTCTTCTTCCATGATACGAAATATTATCCTACGGTCCAGCATGTACCAAGGTAAGTCCTCGAACTGCATTGGATAATAGAACACCCGATCCTGGGCCCTATCAATCATTGTCTGGAATGTGTAGTTCGTCTCCTCAATCTTGACCTTCTTTGCCCGGATCATCTTCCTCAGCAAGATCTGAACGTCGAGAAGCCTTCATCCAAGCATTCTCTGCTCTAGCACGCTTCACTGACTCCTCTCGCAAGTCATTCTTCAGCTTCTCTGTCTCAGCTGACTTCTCTTCATGTTGGCCCTCTGCATGAACAAATTTCCACTCCACGTCTCCAAGTCGTATACCAAGACTCTCGATCTCGCCATCCTTCTGCTCTATAGTAGTCCGTTGCACAATTGTCTGCTCCTTCAGTTCTCTAACAATATCCTGTAACTCTATGTTATTGTCATATAACTCGTCGTACATCTCGGCACTGATAGAGTTTGGTGGAAACTCATCAGGGTCCTCATTCCTCCTCCTCAGCCTCAGCCTCAATGTCTATCTCTTCAAAGTCCTCCTCTGAATCAAACACTGGCTCATGCTCTTGACCAACAACAGTGATAAAAGGAGATGACTCTCTCCGAACCGACTACTCCCAGACTGTATGAATGTCTTGGGGCTCCTCCTCTCTAGCTACTCGGGGCTCAACCTCCCTATGCTGACTGGATCCTCCAATATTCGACATCCTGACAATCAAAATTTTAAGTCTTTAGTTACTACATGATGCTAATCGACACTCGCGAGCACATGAGTAATCACATAAGCACATAAAGTCTTTTATTATCTTCAATGAATTTAGGAATTCATTTCTTAGAACTCGATAAGAGTTTATCACTACTATGTTATCGATCTCTTAGAAAGGATACTAATCTAAGGTTTTCCCCCACCTAAGGTTCATACCTACGGCTCTAATACCAACTTGTGACACCCCCAAATTCGGGTACTTCATTTCCATAGGATTTGGTGTTCACTGTTCAAATATAACACATCTATCTACCCATAATAAAAGCAACTCATGAAATAAATAGAAATTCTCCCCTTAAGGGGTTACAACATCTGAATAAATAAATCCCAGGTCACCTAACCTTAAACATCGAGTGCGAAAACATAAATAACAATTAAGTCTTAACATAAAAACATAAGTCTTCAAACAAAACATTCTCAAATAAATAATAAGTCTTCATCACTTATTAACTTTTCCCTTGCCTTTGCTAGTGGAAGGCTCGTCAGTTCTTTCAATCTTAGCTGCAATATTATTATGCAAGAGTGAGCAATGATTGCCCACAAGTATAACACTATAACAGTAATAATAACATGCGAGAAATCAAAGAGTTCTGAATAATAGAAAGCTTGACTTTTGAATCAAGAAATGAATACAAGAATCAAAAGTATATCTGAGGGTCGTAAGACCAAGAACGATGTCCCAGGTTATCAAGTATTTTTACTTTAAAACTTTAACAGTCGTAAGACTATATGGACTCTACTTCTCGTACTTAGGGGGATCAACCCTTAGTACTATGTATGTGCACATCATCTCAACGCTAATGCGTACATAATCCCCTATAAAAGGGTTGTTCATCTCAGTTTGACATCAGAGTTCGTACCAAAGGAAGTTTTGTTTGGATAAGCTCAATAACGGTTCAAGAATTTAGAACGCTCATCAACTATGGACTAGTCGAATCAGTAAGGGTTCGCTAGTCTTACAATGTTCAACAATAAACTGATAATCAAATCAAATAATGAATCTCAAGGGTATACAATTGAATAAGTATTGTATAACCGAAGTATTGCTTTAAAAGAATTATAACATCTCATATAGAATCTTGAACTCGAATAAACAAGAGTAAGAACTTATATAATGGAGGAATATATAAACTTGCTCAATTAAAAGTAAGAATTAGAAAACTTGTGTAACGTAAGAATAAGGTTTAGAAACTTGCCTCGGGCACAAGCTACAATTATAAATCACATTCCTCAATTAACTCTGCATATCATTACATTCACAATACCAATTAATTCTAACCCTGATTATACTCGTCGAATCACAAATATTAGTTCTTGAACACGTTATTAGCCTTTCCAAATAACGAGTTACATTACTGTATTTAACTTATCAATTAATCACATAAACATCATTGACAAGTTATTAAATTTTATTTAATATCTCAATATATGATTAATATGTCATCATGTTCAATACATAGCATTTTAAATTACAGTTCTGAACTTTGAACACTTAAATAAAATTCCCTGGGTCATTCTGCTGGCCGGCGCTGCAGTGCTCAGTTTTCACTGGGGGCCGGCGCTGCAGCGCTGAGCCTACGTCAGCTGGCTGCTTGGCCTAGCGCTGCAGTGTTGGGTTCCTTCATAGAATCGGAGCTGCGGCGCCGTGCCACGTCAATCAGCCCTTGGCTTGGCGCTGCAGCACTGGGTTCCTTCACAAAACCAGCGCTACGGCGCTGTGCCTACGTCAGCCATCACTGGCCTGGCGCTACAGCGCCTGGTTTCTTCACAGAACCGACGCTGCGACGTCGAGTCGCAGTGAGGCCTGATAGTGTTCGCGAAGAACATAGAAATAAGCCAAATAATGCCAAAATTGAGCTCAAACAACAATATTAATGTTACTCATAAGTTATAAACTTATCAGAAATATCATATAACGTTTCTAGCATATTTTTAACAATTTAAATCACATAAACAGTCAAATTAGAACACCTAATTTTCATGTTCTTGATATTTTTTATGGTTCTGACAAATTTCAAGAAATCATACATTACAGATTCGTTATAATACCAAATCTATCCGTTTAAATTCCGTTCTCTTCGTTTTAACATGCATAATCATAATCAATCATCAATTTTCAGTTTAATATACAATTAAAGTATGAAATTTTGTACATATAAGCCATATGTGCATAAGGCAGTGATTGATTGTAAGCAGAAACAAGTAACTTTAAGGACATCTTTGAAAACAAAGGTAGTGTTCAAAAGCAGTTGTTCACCAAAGCAAGTCCGGTGTTTAACAGTTATGCAGGCTAAGATTGCTTCAAAAGGGTGGTACAGGGTATTTAGCCTATGTTGTGGATACGAGGAAAGATGGGGGAAAGTTAGATCAAATCCCTATAGTAAATGAGTTTCCGAACGTGTTTCCAAGAGATCTACCTGGACTTCCACCGGACAGAGAGATTAAGTTTGTGATTGGCCTAGCACCTGGTACAGCACCAGTTTCTAAGGCACCTTATAGGATGGCACCGGTAGAGTTGAAGGAGTTGCATGTCCAGTTACAAGAACTCTTAGACAAAAAGTACATACAACCTAGTGTTTCACCATGGGGAGCACCTGTGTTGTTTGTAAAGAAGAAGGATGGGACGTTAAGATTATGTATAGATTATGGGGAGTTAAATAAGTTGACCATAAAAAATAAGTACCCCTTGCCAAGGATAGTTAAAAGGAGCCGAACATTTTTCAAAAATCGATCTACGATCGGGTTATCATTAACTGAAGGTAAAAAAAGAGGATGTGCCAAAGACCTCGTTTCAGGCACGATACGGACATTATGAGGTTCTTGTGATGTCCTTTGGAGTAACAAACGCACTAGCAGCTTTTATGGATTTAATGAATCGAGTGTTTAAGTCATGCTTGGATAAATTTGTGGTGGTGTTTATTGATGACATCTTAATATACTCTAAGACACGGGAAGAACATGCGGAGCACTTGAGAGAGGTATTAGAGATATTAAGAAAGGAACAACTCTACGCAAAATTTTCCAAGTATGAGTTCTGGTTAGAAAAAGTTCAGTTCCTAAGACACGTAATTGATAAGAATTGGGTGGCAGTGGATCCGGTGAAGATAGAAACAATTACGAATTAGGATCAACCGACAACCAACAGAAGTTTGCAGTTTTCTTGGTTTGGCAGGATACTATCGTCGTTTTATAAAAGTTTTTTCCAAAATAGCGACCCCGCTAACTAATTTAACTCGAAAACGGTGAAGTACATTTGGACAGACAAGTGTGAGGAGAGTTTTCAAGAATTAAAGAAATTGTTGAGTAGGGCACCAGTACAATCATTACCAGATGATACAGGGGGTCTTGTGGTTTATAGTGATGCTTCACACAAAGGGTTTAGGATGTGTTTTAATGCAACATGAGAAGGTGATCGCCTATGCTTCACGATAACTTAAAGATTATGAGAAAAGATATCTTACTCATGATCTGAAGTTAGCCGTGGTAGTTTTCGCTTTGAAGATTTGGCGACATTATTTGTATAGGGGAAAGTGTTAAATATACACAGATCACAAAAGTCTGTCTAGGTTGATTTTTGGAGTCTGTTTGGTATTTTATTGCTTAATTGAATAGCTATCGAATTAGTTTTTCAATAAACTTTATTTAAAAGTTTTAATATCTTGTTATATATTTTAATTATTATTTATAATAATTTCCAAATGCTCAAAATAATTTTTAAATGATTTAATTTCACTTAAAATGATTTTTAAATCATTAATATCATTTTTAAATATTTAATAACCATTTAAAATGATTTTTAAATCATCATTATTATTTTTATTAATAATGATTTTTAAATCATTAGTATCATTTTTAAATAATTTATTATTATTTAAAATAATTTTTAAACCATTAATATTATTTTTAAATAATTTATTTAATAGAATTATTAAATACTTTTATTATCATTAATATTTAAATAAATAAATTGAGCATTATAAATGCTTGTAAAAAATGAATATTCGTGTACTAAATTTTAAATAAATCGAGCATTATAATTGTTTTATAAAATAAATTTTCTACTATTCTATTTGAGATAATTTCAGCATTATAACTGCTTACAACATGAGTATTCTTACTAAATACTTGAAGAAAATCGAACATAGCAACTGCTTATAAAAGTATATTTTCTACTTTATAAGAGAAATAAATCGAACATTATACCTGCTTATAAAAGTATATTTTTTACTAAATACATAAAGAATAATGAACATAATAACCACAAGAGTAAATACCTCTTGGAGTTGCAAGCTTTAACTTATCATTTGAAATCTTGAAACTCACTAAAAACATTCCTCTCTCTCTCTCTCTACTGAAATTCTCCTCTCTCTCTCTAACTATATTTTTGGTTTTGAAAAAAATATAGAGAAATGGCTCCTATTTATAGGAAAACATAGTTTCAATAATTGCACGTTAGGGGCTCGGCTTTTTACAGTTTGCCCCCGGATTATTATAGTTTGGTACCTTGGTTAATTATACTTTAGTACCTCATTAATTGCACTTTAGTCCCTCGGTGACATCATGATGACATCATCATGATGACATCACCTTTTGTGTTTCTTTCATGCTGATGTCATGCTTGCATCATCTGTGTTTCTTTAAGGATGATGTCATGCTTGCATCATCTCTTCTCTGATTGGTTGATTTAAGTTCACATGGATTGGAGGATATTTTGGTCATTTCACATATAATTTTAAGGGTAATTTGGTCATTTCGCCTCCAAAAGGGTATTCTAATAATTTCTCACACAATTTTAAGGGTAGTTCGGTCATGTCGCCACCAAAAGGGTATTCTAATAATTTTCCACACAATGTTAAGGGTAGTTCGGTCATTTCGTATGTTTCCCATAAAAATTTAACCCTTAAAGTTTGATAAATAACATTGGGGTTTGCTAATCACCATTAAGGTTTATAAATTAGGGTTTAGGGTTTCCAAAGTTGGAATTAGGGTTTCTTACTACAGATTAGGATTTCTAATATACCATTAGGGTTTACTAAGGTTATACCTTATCTGATCAACATTTGATCATTAATACCTTACTATACAAACACACAATCATAGATACAATTATAATAACTATATTAACTATCAAATCCATATTCCTAATTGGGGTTAAGGTTTTCATCAACTAAACTAGGGTTTCAAACCAATAGTTAGGGTTTCTTATCTGAATATTAAAGTTCTTAATATAACATTAGGGTTTTTCCATATTACCCTTTATCTGATTCATACTTAACCCTTAACCACATACTGTACACACATAAAATCACACAATTATATTAGTCTTTCACTAATTTTTAAATCCATAACTCTATTCCTAGTCTAGGTCTTATTATTATAACCTTTATTTAATCATTTAAGATTTTATTAATCTCATAAATTCTCGGGTTGTCACACCATTGATAGCGGAACCCGTATCGACAGTGGCTGCTGTCGATGATGAGGATGATGAGGAGACTAAGTCAGACCCCGGGGAGGAACCCATGGAGGACGAGCCCGTGGGAGACTCCGACGAGGCTACATTCAAGGATCGGATGCTGGGAGAGTATGAGGAGCGAATTCTAGAATTGGAATACAGAGTCGAGGAGTTAAAGGTCGAGGCTCAAGGGAGACAGTAGGAGATGCAGAAACAGAAAGATGAGGACCATGCAAGGAAACTCGAGATGCAGGAGTTAGAGGTCAAACTTGCATATCGCAAGGAAGCAGGGACACAACTAGGAGCTCTAGTACACCATTTGGTATCCCGAAATGCGGAGCTGGTAATGGCAGCTAGGACAGTCCAAGGAGAATGAACCGAGTGAGAAAATAGAAAAAGAGGCTCTTCGCACACATCATGAGCTAGTGGTGATGGAGAGGATCCACTTCGAGGAGAAGTGGGAAGGAGACGATGATAGAGCCAATGACCTAGAGGATGAGGTGAGATACAAGAAGAGGAAGATGAATAGGATGGGGTGCGCCTTTCGCACGGCCATAGAGAGGTGGATTGATGGTGTATATCACTACCCGGTGGAGCAGGGACAAACCCGATATACCATGAGTAGGGACTTGGTGGCACACATATCACAGATTGAGTACAAGAGCGTTGTGGAGCGCGAGATATTAGGATGAGACCTATTAGTATTAGTCTTGTAGTGGTAGTTATATTTATGTGATGTATGTAATGACCAAGAAAATCGGACCTTTATGTAAATAAATTTAATTTGAATTATTGAATAAAAATTTGAATATATGTTTATTAAACTGAGTAAGCTGTTTAAAGGTCGTTCTATGACCTAGAAGATGCGAATGTGGTTAGGATTCTGGCTATGTGCTAGAATTAAATGATTTGAATTTCCAAGATGAAAATAAAGATCTTTCGAGAAATTCCCGAGAAATCACTATTCATCCGTTTCTGATTGGGAATTATTTTTGAAATTTCGAGAAACGCGTAATGATAGGATTCGACGACGTGATGGAATATCTAACAATATTTCAGTTATGGATCGCGAAGTTTTCGCTCTAGGACTTAAAACACTAAGCGTTAGGGAAAGTGAAAACGAAGAAGAAATGGTTAAGTGTAATAATGATGATTATTATACATAATGAATACGAGTACAATACTAGTTATTATATGAGTACTATATGTGTGACGCCCCCAAAATAGGTTCAATACTCAACCCATTTTGAGTCGCCAAATACACTCAACAAAATTCAAATACAATCTTTCATATCACACGGTCGTGCAAAATACGACCACACAACTGTGAGTGTCAATACAGATATGTAGAAAATATTAAAATTCAAACTAAGTCCTCATTACATTTATTATCACACTATTTTAAACAAAAAGAATAGTGAGAACTTCTACAGCTCTAACTCGGACCATCACTCCATTTCCCAACTAGTACCCGCGATATTCTCATTTCCTGAAGAGAACAATGGAAGAAAAGGGTGAGCTCAACTAACCCAGTAAAGAATATTATGTCTAAGATAATGAAAAATAAATTATCGTTAGCCTTCAATAAATTAGATAAAATATTATGGACAACAAGTTTTAGATCAATATTCGCAGCGGAAATAACAATTCATTAGAAGAGTTAAGTAGAGAATGATGTCTTCTATCTTCTTTGATTTAAAAGTTCATCATCAATATTTGATCCCTGTAACATCAATCAATATACATCTCGAATCAAATATCCATCTTTGCACTACGGGCCAAAGATATTCATTTGTATCATTAGTTGGTCATGTTCATCTCAACACCTGTCCATCTTTGCACTACGGGCCAAAGATATTCATCAGGTAATCATTCATCTTTGCACTACAAGCCAAAGATATTCATCACGTAATTATTCATCTTTGCACTATAGGCCAAAGATATTCAGTTGATGATGAAAAATAATACGAATAACGGATCCAGTGAGATAAAAGACAAATATTAGAGAATTTATCCCGAGTTCAAGAATGAATATCAAAACCTGGATCCAATCAAAGATGATTTGTAAAAAAAATATTTTTTTTACCGTGAATAGTACCCTGTGAATAGTAACTCGTGAATAGTAACTCGGCATAAAAAGATAAAAATTTCACAAGAAAGTTCAGACCAATATTCTAGTGAAATAATATTAGATGAAGCGCAAAACTCAAGTAATATCTGATCATTTCAGGAATTATAGAAGCAATACTTACCGTAGTAAGTTTAGAGTTAGGAATCTGAAATGAAACAATATACGAAACTGTAATTGAATTTTCACCCGTCTGGCGGTAGTCCGCTCAGACAGATTATTTCCACAATTTAATAACAACTGAATACGAATGGTTATTCACCATGCATGCGGTAGTCCACGTAGACAGGTTATTCCCATAGAATAATAAAGAATAGAATAACAACAGGATTTCACCATGCATGCGGTAGTCCGCATAGACAGGTTATTCCAACAAAATAATAAAGAATGGAATAACAACCCTTACGAGTATTGAAAGAAAATAACTCTCTTCATGAATACGAAAGAAATAATACCCCTTACCTTAAAATTTGGAGACTGTACTAGCGTAATAACAGAATACTCTTCTTCTTTCTCTCTTATTCTCTCTATACTTTCTCTCTCTATAGCTTTAGTGAATTGGTGAGAAATAATGAAGAAATGAGCTTCTATTTATAGGCTCGGCAGAGTGAGGGTAAAATAGTCTTTTCGCCATAATTTATGACATCATCGCTTACATCATCGATCTATGATATCATTGCTTACCTCATCGCTTCGATGACATCATTGCTTACCTCATCACTCCGATGACATAATTGTTTGCATCATAAGAGTTCAAATTCAATTTGAACTCTTCCACCTTGTTTAACTTTTATACCATAAATTTACTATAATAATGTTACCATTCAAATTATAAAAATCATATTATTATATAATCACATCATACTACTATAATGTAATATTATAATAATATATTTTAATGAATTATTTTATCGGACAAGATAAAATACCAACTTTCAACAAATGTCATATGTTAAAAATTTCTCCGTTTAAATCCACATTGAGTAAATATTTTCTTATCATATATATCAAAAATTAATTATTGACAACTAGGTCGTTCTCAAGAAAGAGGGGCCTTCCGATAAGGATTTTTCCTTATTGGCGCGCAATTAATCAACCCATTTTCTAGACAGAACTTCCTTTGACATTGCCAATAATGCTATCTAATAATATTATTCAAATAATATGAATTATTGATTTGATAATTTGAAATAATGTGCAATGACAATTATTAAGTCAATAATATAAAATAGCAAAGTAGCACTTATGGATATAAAATATCAACGTAGCAAATATTGAACCAATAAAATATTATGCAATTATTGAATCAATAATATAAAATATTGAACAGTAATTACTGTAACAATAATTGAATAAGTGCCTTCCTACATAAGAATCAATAATTCGAAATACTGTGCAATACCGTGTGCTATCATGCAACACCGCGTATTACTGTATTTTAACCACCGGGTATTTTAATAGTACTAACGGTAACAGTTTTGCAGTTATTTTTATAAAAAGGTTATTTTTGTCGCTTTATATATTCGACATTCATTCCGTTGTGGGGTCCATCAATGACTGCGCCATCGTACGAATATTCTCCGACAAAAAGAATATTCCTCGACCAAACGAATATTCCTCGACACAACGAATATTTTATAACCACTTGTTTACTTTGTAAACTTTGCACATTTCACCCATAACTTATCACATTTATCAAATCAACACCTTAATATTTCAAAATAATATATAAAGAAAATTAAATCTTATTCATAAAATTTGGGGTCTTACAACCTCCCCTCTTTATGAAATTTCGTCCTCGAAATTGATGTACGTACCTGGTATGTCGAAAAGGTGAGGATACCTCGTTTTCATTTCCGATTATAACTCCCAGGTCATTTCCTAGATATCATGGTTCCTCCATAAAACTTTAACTTGAGGTATAACCTTTGAGCGTAGGACATATTCCTTCCTATCCAAGATCTTAACAGGTACCTCCTCGTATGTTAAATCTTCGGCTATCTCGTTTGGTTCTAACTCAATAATGTGGTTTGGATCTTTCACATATTTACGAAGCACAGATATGTGAAAAACTTTATGAACACAAGACAAGCTTAGAGGTAAGGCGAGTCTATAGGCCACATTTCCTACTCGGTCAAGGATTTCAAATGGACCAATGAATCGTGGGTTGAGCTTTCCTCTCTTTTCGATTCTCGTAACTCCTTTCCATGGAGAAACACGTAATAATATATGATCTCCGACATTAAACTCCACGTCTCTTCGATGAAGATCAGCATAACTCTTTTGTCGATCTTGTGCAGTTTGTATACATTGCCGGATCATTTGAATCTTTTCCGTAGTTATACGTACTAACTCCGGTCCCAACAATGTTGCTTCACCCACCTCATCCCAGCATACTGGGGAACGACATTTTCGTCCATACTACGCCTCGAATGGAGCTATGCCTATACTTGCCTGATAACTGTTGTCGTAGGAGAATTCCACCAATGGTAGGTACTTATCCCAACTCCCTTTGAAGTCTGGAACACATAGTCTCAATATATCTTCAAGAGTTTGGATAGTCCTTTTCGATTGCCCGTCCGTTTGTAGATAATATGCCGAACTAAATCGTAAATTCGTGCACATAGCTTTCTGCAAGCTGACCCAAAATTGTGAAGTGAATCTTGGGTCACGGTCCGAAACTATGGATACTGGCATGCCATGCAATCTCATAATCTCATTCACGTACATACGAGCAAGACGTTCAAGTAAATAAGTCTCTCATATCGGCAAGAAATGAGCAGACTTGGTTAATCTATCAACAATAACCCAAATTGCATCTATGCCTTGAGAAACCTTGGGAGACCCGTAATGAAATCCATGGTAATGTGTTCCCACTTCCACTTTGGAATCTCAAGTGGTTGCAATGGACCCTTTGGCATTTGATGCTCCGCCTTGACACGTTGACACGTTAAACACCTCGAGATGAACTTTGCGATCTCTCTCTTCATATTGCTCCACCAAAATATATGTCGAAGATCACGATACATTTTGGTACTTCTAGGATGGATTACAAATGGTGTGTTGTGTGCCTCCATCATGATTCTATACTTCAAATCAGAATTGTCAGGAACACAAAGTCTGGAGTTGACTCAAAGTATTCTATCTTCATCAATTATTGCTTCTGGAATAGCACCTTCTTGCACCTTCTTTCTCATATTCATCAGCTCTAGGTCTGTAGCTTGAGCAGCTTTAACTTTATCAATCAAAGCTGGTTCTACGCGTATACTTGATATCATCGCATGGGTCCCCAGAGTCTTGAACTATATCTCCATATTTTGTAAATCACACAAAATAGGCCTTGAAAGCATCGCATTCGTTCCCGCATATGATCTTCTACTCAACGCGTTAGCAACCACGTTCGCTTTTCCAGGATGGTATTGGATGGTATGATCGTAATCTTTCAACAGCTCAAGCCAACGTCATTGCCGCATGTTGAGTTCCTTTTGGGTGAAGAAATACTTGAGGCTCTTATGATCCGTATAAATCTCCACTTTCTCCCCATACAGGTAGTGTCTCCAGATCTTCAACGCGAAAACGACTGATGCCAACTCTAGATCATGAGTAAGATAATTCCTCTCAAATTCCTTGAGTTGTCGCAAGGAATAGGCTATAACTTTTCCATGTTGCATGAGAACACATCCTAACCCTTTGCCCGAAGCATCGCTGTAAATGACAAATCCATCCGAACCAGATGGTATCGTCAGAACAGGTGCCAAAATGAGTCTCCTCTTGAGCTCTTGAAAGCTCTTCTCGCATTCCTCGTTCCATACGAATTTTATATCTTTTCGAGTCAGCTTAGTTAATGGAGTAGCGATTCGAGAAAATCCTTCCACAAATCTCCGATAATAACCAGCTAAGCCCAGAAAGCTACGTACTTCGGTCACCGACTTCGGTTGCTCCCAACTTTGTATTGCTTCAATCTTCACCGGACCCACAGATACTCCACGTTTTGATACTACGTGCCCTAGGAATGCTACCTCCTCAAGCCAGAACTCACATTTCTTAAGCTTGGCATATAACTTATTTTCACGAAGCCTTTAAAGTACTAGCTTCAAGTGGTGCTCATGATCTTCACGGCTTTTGGAATAGATGAGGATGTCATCAATAAAGACAACCACGAACTGATCCAAATATTCCTTGAATACACGGTTCATCATATTCATGAAGGCAGCAGGAGCATTAGTCAGTCCAAAAGACATGATTAAGAATTCATAATGCCCGTATCGAGTTCTAAAAGCAGTCTTCGGAATATCCTCAGTTTTAATCTTTAGCTGATGATATCTAGAACGAAGATCGATCTTTGAAAAGAATTGTGCACCTTGCAACTGGTCGAACAGGTCATCAATACGAGGTAACGGATGCCTATTCTTGATTGTGACATGGTTCAACTCCCGATACTCAATACAAAGTTGCATACTCCCGTCTTTCTTCTTTACGAATAAAATAGGAGCACCCCAAGGAGATGTACTAGGACGTATAAAATCGATGTCTAACAACTCCTGTAGTTGGACTTTTAACTCCTGAAGTTTTATAGCAGCCATTCGATATAGGATTTTAGAAATGGGTTTTGTACCGGATTCAAGGTCAATAAAGAATTCAACTTCATGTTCGGGCGGTAGACCGGGAAGTTCTTAGGAAAATACATCAGGAAACTCATTAACAACAGAAATATCATTCAAACCTGACGTATTCTGGTTTAGATCAGTGACATGGGCTAAGAAAGCTTGACATCCATTTTTCAATAAAGGAATAGCTT
Organism: Panax stipuleanatus; assembly: GCA_020205555.1. Lineage (NCBI taxonomy): Eukaryota > Viridiplantae > Streptophyta > Magnoliopsida > Apiales > Araliaceae > Panax > Panax stipuleanatus. The sequence continues at coordinate 107,472,505 of CM035122.1, forward strand.
TATGACTTGAAATAACATTGATTGATTTTAGTGGTTTGGTTGTTTGAATTCACAAAATAGGTTGGTTAGGAATATGAAAACTAACAACCTTACGAAAATAATCAATTTTGGCATGATAAATGGTCAACCAGTCAATTCCTAAAATCACATCAAATGCAAGTATTTTCAACGATATAACATCAACAGGTGGGGTGAGGGTACCAATTTGAATCGAGCAAGATTTGTAAACTGTAGATGTAACGAAGGTTTCTCCCAATGGAGTTTCAACAGATAAGTCAAAGTCTAATTTCTCAGGTGTCAAGTTCAAACGTTGAGCACAAGCAGGTGTAATAAAAGAATGGGTAGCACCCGTATCTAATAAAGTGTAAACTTTGCAAGAGTTTATTATTAGCTTACCCGTAATAACCTCGTTCGGGTTCCTTGCTTGTTGGGCAGTCACGACAAAAGCTCTTCCAGGAAACACTGACTTTGACTTGTCAGGGATAGCCTTTGGAGTCACCATCCCTGCTGGTCGCTACAGGACACACTCGAGCTATGTGCCCTTCCTTTCCACAGTTATAACACAACTTGGATTGTTATGTGTAGTTGGGGCTGATGTGTCCCACTTGCCCGTATTTATAGCATATGACCGGCGGTCGTTCTCTTCCCCTAGAAACAGTTGATGTTGGTGCTACTGTCGATGCTTTCACGTTCTTATTGTTGTACCTTCTCTTCTTAAAATCTCCTCCCGACTCACTTCTTCTATTATCATGGCCACGATTACCACCGGAGTGGTTACCGCTTCTGGCATGATACTTTCCTCCCTGCTGGTTGTCATTGTTCTGATGACTGCTGCCACCGGTACGACCTTGGTTATTGTCCCTTGGTTGAACACAATTATTATCTCGTTCTAATAACTGGGCCCTGTTCACTACATCCGAATATAGAGAACATTTGTGAGAAATGAGATATTGAAGAATCTCGGGTTTCAAACCTCTTAGAAACATCCGCGTCATACGTTCCTCATTCTCCATCAAATGAGGTGCAAATTGGGATAACTCCGCGAATTTAGCCTCGTACTGGGACACAGTCATGTTGTTCTGTTCCAGTCTGATGAACTCTACCTCTTTCATATGACGAATACTTTCTGGAAAGTACTTGTCATTGAATAGTTTTTGGAACGCCCCCCAAGTCATCTTGAGTGTGGCAGGCTGGGTACGTTTCACAGATTCCTACCAGTAATCTGCTTCTCCACGGAACATAAAGGTGGAAAATGGAACCTTCTGTTCCTCCGTGCATCCCAAGACATCAAATATCTTGGTAATTTGCTTAATCCAATTTTCTGCCATGATTGGATCTGGCTTTCCTGAAACTCTGGTGGTCCCAACTCTTTAAATTGCTTGGCAGTGACAAGTCGCGAGTTGTTATTTCCACCAGTATTATGAACACGAGTCTCCCTCATTTGGTTTTGCATGAACTGCAAAAAGCTTCTAAACATCTCGTCATTTATCATTTCTTCTATAGGATTGTTTACAAGAGGATAATAGCCTTCCAGTTGCACGTTCTCCTTATTGGTGATTAAAGGTGTCTCAACGGTCTCATTCACTCCATTGTTTAGATTTTCAGTTGTCATTCTCAAATACTGCCACAAAACAAGGGTTAATCAAACAAATTAACATATCACATATTAACCCTATATTCCAACCGACCAATAACAATTAAGCTTAGGTAAGACACACTAGCGAAGGTTTTACTCGTCTCTCCCCTCCTAGTTCTTATTCCCATATCTCCGCCAGAGATCATATCCCTAAGCTCTGATACCAACTGTGATGCCCCCAAATTAGGTCCAATACTCAACCCATTTTGAGTCGCCAAATACACTAAAAAAAATTCAAATACAATCTTTCATATCACACGATCGTGCAAAATACGACCACACAACTGTGAGTGTCAATACAGACGTGTAGAAAATATTAACATTCAAACTAAGTCCTCATTACATTTATTATCACATTATTTTAAATAAAAAGAATAGTGAGGACTTCTACAGCTCTAACTCGGGCCATCACTCCATTCCCCGACTAGTACCCGCGATATTCTCATTTCCTGAAGAGAACAATGGAAGAAAAGGGTGAGCTCAACTAGCCCAGTAAAGAATATTATGACTAAGATAATGAAAAACAAATTATCGTTAGCCTTCAATAAATCAGATAAAATATTATGGACAACAAGTTTTAGATCAATATTCGCAGCGGAAATAACAATTAATTAGAAGAGTTAAGTAGAGAATGATGTCTACTATTTTCTTTGATTTAAAAGTTTATCATCAATATTTTATCCTTGTAACATTAATCAATATACATCTCGAATCAAATATCCATCTTTACACTACGGGCCAAAGATATTCATTTGTATCATTAGTTGGTCATGTTCATCTCAACACCTGTCCATCTTTGCACTACGGGCCAAAGATATTCATCAGGTAATCATTCATCTTTGCACTATAGGCCAAAGATATTCATCACGTAATTATTCATCTTTGCACTACAGGTCAAAGATATTCAGTTATATCACCATTTAGAACTGAGGATGGTGAAAAATAATATGAATAACAGATCTAGTGAAATAAATGACAAATATTAGAAAATTTATCCAAAGTTCAAGAATGAAGATCAAAACCTGGATCCAATCAAAGATGATTTGGAAAAAAAAATATTTTTTTTTTATCATGAATAGTACCCCGTGAATAGTAACTCGTGAATAGTAACTCAACATGAAAAGATAAAAATTTCACAAGAAAGTTCAGACCAATATTCCAGTGAAATAATATTAGATGAAGTGCAAAACTCAAGTAATATCTGATCATTTCAGGAATTATAGAAGCAATACTTACCATAGTAAGTTTAGAGTTAGGAATCTGAAATGAAACAATATACGAAACTGCAATTGAATTTTCACCAGTCTGGCGGTAGTCCGCTCAGATAGATTATTTTCACAATTTAATAACAACTGAATACGAAGGGTTATTCACCAGGCATACGGTAGTCCGCATAGACAGGTTATTCCCACAGAATAATAAAGAATAGAATAACAACCGGATTTCACCATGCATGCGGTAGTCCGTGTAGACAGGTTATTCCAACAGAATAATAAAGAATGGAATAACAACCCTTACGAGTATTGAAAGAAAATAACTCTCTTCAAGAATATGAAAGAAATATAATACCCCTTACCTTAAAATTTGGAGACTGTACTAGCGTAATAACAGAATACTCTTCTTCTTTCTCTCTTATGCTCTCTATACTTTCTCTCTCTATAGCTTTAGTTAATTGGTGAGAAATAATGAAGAAATGAGCTTCTATTTATAGGCTCGGCAGAGTAAGGGTAAAACAGTCTTTTCGCTATAATTTATGACATCATCGCTTACATCATCGATCTATGACATCATTGCTTACCTCATCGCTTCGATGACATCATTGCTTACCTCTTCGCTCCAATGACATCATTGTTTGCATCATAAGAGTTCAAATTCAATTTGAACTCTTCCACCTCGTTTAACTTTTATACCATGAATTTACTATAATAATGTTACCATTCAAATTATAAAAATCATATTATTATATAATCACATCATACTACTATAATGTAATATTATAATAATATATTTGAATGAATTATTTTATCGGACAAGATAAAATATCAACTTTCAACAAATGTCACATGTTAAAAATTTCTCCGTTTAAATCCACATTGAATAAATATTTTCTTATCATAAATATCAACAATTAATTATTCACAAATAATATTACAGAACTATAATATTGACAACCAGGTCATTCCCAGGAAAGATGGGGCCTTCCGATAAGGATTTCTCCTTATCGGCGCGCTATTAATCAACCCCTTTTCTAGACAGAACTTCCTTAGACATTGTCAATAATGCTCTCTAATAATATTATTCAAATAATATGAATTATTGATTTGATAATTTGAAATAATGTGCAATGACAATTATTAAGTCAATAATATAAAATAGCAAACTAGCACTTATGGATATAAAATATGAACGTAGCAAATATTGAACCAATAAAATATTATGCAATTATTGAATCAATAATATAAAATATTGAACAGTAATTACTGTAACAATAATTGAGTAAGTGCCTTCCTACGTAAGAATCAATAATTCGAAATACTGTACAATACCGTGTGCTACCGTGCAACACCACGTATTACTGTATTTTAACCACCGAGTATTTCAACAGTACTAATGGTAACAGTTTTGCAGTTATTTTTCTAAAAAGGTTATTTCTGTCGCTTTCTATATTCGACATTCATTCCCTTGTGGGGTCCACCAATGACCGCGCCGTCGTACGAATATTCTCAGACAAAAAGAATATTCCTCGACCAAACGAATATTCCACGACACAACGAATATTTTATAACCACTTGCTTACTTTGTAAACTTTGCACATTTCACCCATAACTTATCACATTTATCAAATCAACACCTTACTATTTCAAAATAATATATAAAGAAAATTAAATCTTATTCATAAAATTTGGGGTCTTACAATATGAATTTAATACGACGTATAATACGAATATCATACGAAGTATATACAAAGAGAATACGAGAATTATACGATAAGAATACGATAAGTCTTGATGGACTTTAACTATTGGACTTGAACTTTGTCAAGCCCAATTGGTGAATGATTAAGGCCCAATGATTATTTAAATCAAGCCCAAGAATAAGCTTAATATGAATCAATTCTAAGCCCAAACCAATAATTAAACCCGTGGATCGAACCGATAGGTCATCGGGTGGGTAAAACCCATGGGGCAACCCATGTGGGCACATGGTAACACATGGTAACACATGGGGGGCACATGGGAAGACATGGTAGCACATGTGGTGCACATGGGCAAGACATGGTGGTTGAGGAGGTTTGCTTGATGACCAAATTACCCTTGGTCTTAAAAATCTATATAAGAGAATCTTAGCTAGTTCATTTGAGGTTTTGTAATTCACTAACTAGCATGTTGAAGTCCATAACAAAAGCTCTTAGTATATCCTCTAAAGTCTGGATTGTCCTTTTGCTCTGCCCATCAGTTTGAGGATGATATGACGTACTCATTAGCAACTGCGTTCCTAAGCATTCCTATAATCATTTCCAAAAATTTAACATGAAACGCGGATCTCTATCCGATACAATTGACACCGAAACACCATATCTAGAAATAATTTCTTTAACATACAGCTTTGCCAATTGATCCAAATTGAATCTAATCTTGATTGGTAAGAAGTGTGCTGACTTCGTCAATCGATCCACGATAACCCATACTACGTCAAAACCTCTCTGAGTCGTTGGAAGACCAACCACGAAATCCATCGTGATATGCTCCCACTTCCATTCTAGAATCTCCAACGTTTGTAACAATCCACTTGGTCTCTGATGTTTTGCTTTAACTTTCTTACATATTAGGCATTTCTCGACACACTTAGCAATGTCTCTCTTCATATTCGGCTACCAAAAATATTGTCTAAGATCCTAGTACATTTTCGTACTCCCAGGGTAAATTGAATATCTCAAACTATGAGCTTCACTCAAAATTTCCACTGTAACTTCTGGTACTAGTGGGACCAAGATTCTCCCCTCAAATTGCAGGATTCCATCAGCATCAATCTTGAACTTTATCTCTTCACCTTTGGTTATTCTCTCCCTGATCTTCTCACACTCCTCATCATGAAGTTGTGCTTCTCTCACCTTATCCATAAAGGTTAGACCAGTACCTATTTGAAACATTTTCTCATCCGATTCCTTCAGATTCTTAACTTCCAACTCGAACTTAGCCATCTCATCTAACAACTGCTCCTGAGCAGTTAACAACATCAATTTCTCCCGACCCTTTCTTCTTAAAGCATTAACAACGACATTCGCTTTACCTGGATGGTAAAGAATCTCGCAATCGTAATCTTTGATAAGATCCAACCATCTTCTTTGGCGCATATTAAAATCTTTTTGTGTAAAGATATACTTCAGACTCTTATGGTCTTTATATATCTCAAAATCTCCCCATATAGATAGTGTCTCCATATCTTCAAAGCAAACACCATTGCCGCCAATTCTAAATTATGGGTCGGATACCCTTTTTCATAGTCCTTCAGCTGATGCGACGCATACGCAATGACTTTACCGTTTTGCATAAGCATACAACCTAGTCCTTTACGTGACGCATCACTGTATACCACAAAATTTCCTGTACTATCAGGCAAAGATAACACAGGTGTAGTATTCAACCTCTTCTTCAATTCTTGAAAACTTTCCTTACACTTTTTCGTCAAAACGAACTTCACTGTTTTCCTAGTCAAATTCGTCAACGGAGTCGCGATTTTGGAAAAATCCTGAATGAATCTCCTGTAGTAACCTGCCAAACCCATGAAACTCCTAACTTCTGATGGTGTCTTCGGCTGATCCCAATTTATTACAGCTTCAACCTTCGACGGATCTACCAAAATCCCGTCGTTGTCAATCACGTGGCCAAGAAATTGCACACGCTCTACCCAGAATTCACATTTCAAAAATTTTGTATATAACTTCTTTCGTCTTAGCGATTCCAATATCAGCCTCAAATGGTCAGTGTGTTCCTCCTTAGTTTTGGAATACACCAAAATGTCATCAATGAACACCACCACAAATTTGTCTTGAAACGGCTTAAACACCCTATTCATTAGGTCCATAAATGTTGCAGGTGCATTTGTTAGACCAAATGACATCACCAAGAACTCGTAATGCCCATACCGAGTTCTAAATGCCGTCTTCGGTACATCTTCTTTCATTACCTTCAACTGATGATATCCGCTTCTCAAATCTATTTTCGAGAATTACCTAGCTCCCTTCAGCTGATCGAACAAATCATCGATCCTTGGCAAAGGATATTTATTCTTAATTATAACTTTGTTCAACTCCCTATAATCAATGCAAAGCCGCATTGATCCATCCTTCTTCTTAATGAACAACACCGGCGCTCCTCACGGTGATACGCTCGGCTGAATATATTTCTTGTGCAACAATTCTTGCAGTTGAACCATCAACTCCTTCATCTCTATCAGAGAAATTATGTACGAGGCCTTCGATATCGGAACAGTCCCTGGCGCTAAGTCAATCACAAATTCTATTTCTCTATCCGGTGGAAGTCCTGGCAAATCGCTCGGAAACACATCCCCAAACTCCTTAACGACTGATTTTTCTTCCAACTTTGGACTCTCCTTCCGAGTATCCACTATGTAGGCTAAGTACCCTACACAACCTTGTTTCAATAACCTCTTGGCCTGCAGAATCGTCAGATAACTCGCTTGTCTAGGCGACTTGCTTCTATAAAACACTGCCTTAGACGGAGTTGTAAGGTTTACAGATTTTCTCTGGCAATCAATTACCGCCCCGTGGTTGAACAACCAATCCATACCCAATATAACATTGAATTCCTCAAGTTTTATCAGAATTAAATCTATCATCAACTCATGACCCTTAATAACCAAACTACAGTTATTGTGTACAAACCTAGTAAGAATTACCTCTTTATTCGCAATCTCTATGTTCAAAGGGTAAACTAATTTCTCATTAGGCAAGTTTAAATTCTTAGCAAAGTCATCGGATATAAATGAACAAGTAGCACCAGAATCAAATATTACATAAGCATTAATACTATTGACCGGAATGATACCTGACACCACATCCTTTAACTGCACAGCATCCTGCACGGTCATGTTGAATTTTCTGGCAGTGGGTCGGTTTGTCTGCGTTGGTCCAGCGATAGTCAAAGTGTTGTCGCTATTAGTTCATCTTCCTCTACTCGGCCCTCCAGTTGGCTTCTTAGGGCAATCACAAGCCATGTGATCGTTTGACCCACATGTAAAACAAGCTCCCTTCTTCGGGTTAGGAAAATTCGGTGCAATGTGGCCTTCTTGACCACAATTGAAACATATCTACTTACCCCTCAAGCACACTCCAATGTGATTCTTCCCACAAGTAGCACAAGCTTTAAACTTTCTCTTCTACTGGTTTCCTTGTTTACTCCCAACAGAAGCGCTGTCATTCCACTTCCTCTTCTGGTTGCTACAACTACCACCAACTTTATTCTCATTCTCATTCTTCTTCTTCTTCTTTTGATCTTGGTTTTACTTAGTCAAGGCATTGCTTCCACCTTCCGCGATGATCGCCATTTCAACCACTGTTGCAAATGTATTCAGCTGAAACATCGAGACTTTGTTGTACAACCAGGGCTTCAATCCCTGCTCGAACCTCCTCGCCTTTCTGTCATTAGTGTTGACTTGATACATCGCAAACCTTGTCAACTCATTAAACTTTGCGGAGTACTCCGGAATAGATATTGTTCCCTGCTTCAGCTCCAAGAACTAAACCTCCATCTGGTTCCTAGAGCTTAATGGAAAGCACATCTAGAAGAACATTTCCTTATATTGGTCCCACGTTATTACGCCTTCTCCTCCCCGAGCCTTATTTGCTTGCCACTAGTAGCTAGCTTCCGACTTCAACATAAATGTTGCAAAAGCAATCTTTTGGTCGTCGTTTACCCTGGCAACATCGATGAATTTATCCATTTCCATTACCCAAGTCTGGGCCTCTATCGGATTCACGGATCCCTGAAACTCCGGCGGTCCTACCGCTTTGAACTCCTTGAAAGTTGCAGCTTGAACTTGCGGCTGATTCGCAAGTGCTCCCGTTAGCAGATTTACCAGTTGCTGAACTGGATTGGCATTAACCTCGTTGTTTTTGTTATTCATAGACCCCTCTTGAGGTTGCTAACCTACTGGTCTTCTTCTAGGAGGCATCTTTCTGTTAAGACATATGCTTATTAGATCCCTACTCAAGTCTTAAATATTTAAGATTAAACTTAAACATTTTAAAATTAACAATTAACCACATAACACTTCAATAAACTTTGGTATTTTATTCATTCATAGTTTTAAAACATAGAAATGATAACATCTCTTCTATTTACATCAACTTTCCTGAACTGTAAAAAGTTACAGGATTACATCATCATCTTATCCCATTATTTATCACAAACTCTGGGACTTGCATTTATTTAATACATAAATAACCACATAGCTTATTAATCTTCTATCTAGACGTATTAAGATGTCGTATAGACTCTCCACGCTCGTCTTTCATGACCCAAAACACTGTTCTACGCTCCACCATATACCATGGTAAATCCTCGAACTAAGCTGGGTAATAAAAGAAAGTGAGAGAATGATTCAAACACTATAAGATATGCTCAGAGCTTGTGTGATAGAATTCAAAGGAAGCTGGGAAGATAATATTTCATTGGCAGAATTTGCGTATAATAGTAGTTATTATGAAAGCATTGGATTGCCTCCGTACGAAGCCCTGTATGGGAGGAAATACAGAACGCCCTTATGTCTGGATGAGGTAGGTGAACGTAGACTGTTGGGGTCAGAATTGGTGCAACAGAACGTAGAGATCATCAAAGTGATAAGAGGTCGGCTGGTAGCAGCTCAAGATCAACGAAAGAAGTATGCAGATCTTCATCGCAAGAAAAGAGACTTTGAAGTGGGAAGCTATGCGTTTCTAAAGGTGTCTCCCTGTAAGGGGAAGATAAGATTTGGGAAGAAAGGCAAATTGAGTCCGAGATTTATTGGACCATTCGAGATATTAAGAAGATAGGCGAAGTGGCGTACGAGGTAGCTCTACCTTCTGAACTGGAACATATTCACAATGTGTTTCATGTGTCAGTGTTGCGTTCGTACACGCCGGATTATAAGCATGTGATATCTTATGAGCTGATTCAAGGCGAGAAAGACTTATCGTACGAGGAGGTTCTTCCTGTCTAAATTTTGGATAGGAAAGAACATAAATTAGGAAATAAGGTTATACATTCTGTCAAAGTTCTATGGAGAAACCACAACGCTGAGGAAGCTACGTGGGAACTTGAGAAAAAGATGAGGAAGAATTATCTGAATCTTTTTGAGTAACTTTAAGTGAAATTTCGGGGACGAAATTCTTATAAGGAGGGGAGAATGTAATAACCAAGAATTTTCGTGTCACTTTGTAAATAGATATATTAATTAAATATTAATGATATTAAAAACCTTGTGACATATGTGAATGAATAGTAGACTAAATAAATATGTGTACTGTAATTATGTATCTGTGTTTATTTATTCTATAAAGTAAATTAAAAGAAAAAAAGAGGTTACATAACCTAATTTTACAATAGGTATGACAATTGAATAACATAAGGGTTATGGTATGAGAGAATGTTAGTATTAAAAATATATACTAACCCTAAGAGATTTATTTTATACATATCAATAAATTAATTTTATAACCTAATTAAAGCAAGTCTAATTGGGTTATAAAATTAAATGTACATGAGTAAGGAATTGAATTACAAATGTGGGGAATGGAAAACCTAATTAAATGATTAGGGTAAGATAAAATTAAAAGTATAGGACTATGTTGATTTACATGGCCCAAAATAATTAAATGAAAGCCCAAAAGAATTGATTTAAAGCCCAAACTTAGCCCAATGGAAGAGGGACTTTTTGGACATTCAATAAAACTAATTAAAAAAACAAACAAAACAAAAATGGGGGAAAAAGGGCCACAAAATTCGGCCAAGAGAAAGGGGAAGAAAGGGGGGATGAACCTCATCATTACAAGCCTTATTTTCAAAGTTTTTTTACACACTCAAGCCTAAGTGTCAAGCTTTGGATATAACCAACACTTTTATTCAATCTTGCAAGCAATCTCCTAATAATGAGAGAGAGATAAAGAAAGACTGTGCGTGTAATGTAAATAGATATATACAATATATCTATATATTTTTATTCAAACAAAAATCTAATATCACATCTCTTTCATCTCATTTTTCCTTACTAACAAAAACAAAAGAGAGAGAGGCAAGAGAGAGGAAAATTTCGGCTAGGAAGAGAAGAAGAGAGAGAGAGAGAGGTTAGATATTGATGCATCCAAGGTTTATCACATATATTGGAAAGAAGAGAAGAGTAGCAAGCAACATAAGGTATAAATCCTAATTTTTAAAGCTTTTGATCCATATCTTTTGGTTGTTAAAGTGTATATGGAGTTTATATTTTTCAACTTTAAAACTATATATCTACATGATTTATAGTGTTACATGTATAGATATAACATGTTTGAGTGTTAGAGAGTTGATCAAAAGGAAAGAAAAGAAACTAGGTTTCTAAAAAATTAGAAAACCCTAGCTTTTTCTCCCTTTGACCAACTACCATTTTAAATCTACACCTTCTTTTTGCAATCCGTCAAAGAGGGGTGCTAGATATATGAGTTAATTAGTAAACCTAAGTGGTAGCACTCAAAAATAATGTGCTTACAAGTCGTGGTGTCAGTTTTAGTCAAAACAGTTCGAGTAGTGAACGAAAAATGTATACATCTTGCTGATCAGTCAACTACAAGGGCTGTTTCGTCAACTTTTTTATTTTAAAAATTCTTGGAAAATTTGGAGGGATAATATGAGAAGTTATGTGAGTCCAGTAAAAGGTTGAGAATTTTTAGCCATGTATAATGAGAGTTATGGATTTTACGGCCAAAGACTACTTTCAAAAATATACCCAAATAACTCTCTGTGGTCAACTCCAAACATTATGAAATTGTTACTGGAAGTACATGTATATAATAGGAGCATACCCTTAAAAGTTTAAAATATTTGGATACAATCTCGATTTATGATAAATGTGGCAGTATTTGGCTATTTTGGTCTATTTCAATATTTTAAAAATTTCAGAAAAAATATATTTTCATGAGGGGACTATATATAGTTTCGTTCCAGAAAAGAAATCATTGTAGAGATGTTTTGCTATTTTTCATATAAATGATGATATTATGGATAAATGAATTAAATGATTATGTGATGTAGAAAATATGGAATATAAGATTTTCTGACTTGAGAACCCTAAATACGGTTTATACAGATTTTTTATAAGGGTTTTGGTCATTTGTGAGGAGATATTATGTTTATGGAATTTTAGAATGCTTAAATGAATTAATTAATAAAAGGTAAATAATTAAAATAAATTGTTTAATGATTTAAATTATTATTACATGACTAATGGTATTATATTAAAATATTTTTAATAATATGAGACTAAAATGTTATTAAAAGATTAATAACATTAGCTTGAGATATTATTAAATAATTAATAATATTAAACGGAAAATTAAATTGAATAATATAAAGAATTAAAGTTATTTTAAATATAGTTTGTTGAATTGGATATTCAATAGACTATATTATGTATATAGAATGCTAAAAAGAGGAATCTGGGTTGCTGGATTTGAATTCAGTTTACTAGATTTCAAATTTAGTTTTACTGGATTTGAATTTGGCTTGCAAGATTGCTATCTGGTTTGCTGGATTAGTGTATTCGGTTTGCTGGATTGCTATCTGGTTTGCTGGATTTGGTATTCGGTTTGCTGGATTAGGTATTCGGCTTACTAGATTACATAAAAGGGGAAACTTGTAAAGTAAAAGGATAAGTTATGAAGTGATTAAAATATTATCAAGGTATGATAGAATACTAAGACTTTAATGTAATGTCTAATACTTGATTATGTGATTAAATGTTAGGCAACTTAATATAGAGTAATGATATTATAAGTTAATATATGCTATGACTAATTGAAAGATCAACTATAGGTCTTTCCTCTAAGAAGTTAAACTAAGTTGCGTAGCAGTAGACCGCGATAAAGGCAAGTTCTCTAACTCAAACTTGAGTTATATTTTCAAAGCATGTTAGTGAATAATTATTGTTAATTATTCACATCTATATTGATTGTTTATATTCGCATTTTGTGTAATTGAATTCGTGTTCTAGTATTATTGAACTGTGAATTAGTTAAAGTTCTTTCATTCATGAACTGTTTATGATATGGATCTATACTTGTTGTATCAGCTAGATCAATCATGTTTAAATTTGTTAAACCAAATATGTTTTGAAGGCTGTTCCTAACCAATTGATTTGGTAAGGATTTTTGACTAAGAAAAAGAACAATTTGATTAAAGCATTATTGGAAAACACTTGTTAGTATATTGAGTGATTATGCATATTTCACTAGGTATAGAAGGCTGATCCCCTTGCTTACCAAAACTTATTGAAAGGACCAGTTTAAATACTGACAACCTTCACATATGTTCATGGTTACTTTGACCACTCAGCATCTGTTGTTTAATTATTCGAATATTCAGGTATCGAGATTTAATTGATGTTCTTTCACAATCTATTTATCTTTTTGAACATTGAAAGCTAAATTCTTATCTAATCATGATATATCTCCTTTGTATTTAAACTTGCTAAGCAAATTAGTTGATTACCCTTGCTATATCACGACATTTATTTCAGCTAAGCTAGAGACGTCCAAGAAGGACAAAGGCAAAGGTAAAGTTCAAGAATAGTTAATATGAATTTTTATGTATTATATTACATTATGTTTTAATGGTTTTGTAAGCCCTTTGTGTTACTATATGTAACTTAAGTAAGGTATGTTAAAGTTAAGGTAATAGACCTTGGGATATTGTTATAGGACTTTATTGTAATGAACAATATATGTTTATTATTCCGCAATAGTTTATAAAATTCTTATGATGGTGATGAATCGTGAGCACCGAACCCGAGGTTAGAGAACCCGGATTTAGGGGCGTCATAATATACCCTTAGGGTCTTAAGGGACATGTCAAAGTATAACTCATCATGCACAAGATACTATGATGATCTTAAGTCTAAGGATTATTTATACTATTATCACTTAAGGAATTCCTATTGATAGGCAAGTAAAACTCCATTAGGTATTCCTTAGCGAGCCACGTTCAGTGAACTTATTCTCCAATAAGCACCTACAAACTTGCTTTAGTGTCCCCACACAAATAATTATGAGATCGATCATCCTCATCCAATGAGCAAGTCAACGTATGTACCAATCTATCCAGATTCACTAATCCCCTTTTTAGTAATCCAATGATTGAGAACTATTTTAGTTTTTAAGTTATCTAAGAATTTAGATCTCGTTAGCATGATCCTCATAATGATTCTAAAAACATTGCTTAAAACTATGGGTTTATCACATATTATAAAAACAACACCATGTAGATAAATAAATGCCTTTAATCAAACAATACTTTTATTATTAAATGAATAAAATTATTACAAAGTAAATTCTTTATCATCAACTATGATTGACTTGTATGCATATTACTTTCAATCTCCCACTTGCACTAAAGCCAATCGTCATGGTATCTCATACCCATCTTCTCTAAGTGAAGATCAAACTGTTGTTGTGTTAAAACTTTAGTAAATGGATCTGCAATGTTGTCTTGAGAGTCCACACGCTCTAGGGTGACATCTCCTTTTTCAATGATCTCTCTAATCAAATGAAACCGCCGCAACACTTGTTTGGATTTTTGATAAGACATGGGTTCCTTAGCCTGTGCAACAGCTCCGGTGTTGTCACAGAATAACGGTACGACTTCTCTAATGCTAGGAACCACACCAAGTTCAGTTATGAACTTCTTCATCCAAACAGCTTCCTTGTCAGCTTCACTTGCAGTTATGTACTCTGCCTCTGTCATTGAATCAATAACTTTTTGCTGCTTAGAACTCTTTTAACTCACTGTGCCACCGTTTAAGGCAAACTCATACCCCGAAATAGATTTACTGTCATCTTGGTCCGTTTGAAAACTTGAGTCTGTGTAGCCCTCTTGTAACACCCCCTTTCTGAAATAGAAAGAGAGGTTACGCAAAACACAACATAACTGAAGAAATCATAATAAGGCCCTAAGCCACAAAAGAACAATCTTATAATGATTAACTGTCACAAGACAAAGCATAGAAAATGCCACACTGGCTCAAACCACAATCTAAGATAATTATTACAACTCCGAACAAACGAATGTATCACAACCTAAACAGAATATATCTAAACCATTGGATAGAAGGGAGCTCTCATCACACTTGCCCTTGATCCCCCTGAATACCATCTGGAAGAAAAACACAGCATGAGCCAAATTCTCCATACGGATATAGAGTACAAAAATAAAGAACTGAGATAACTACCTCAATTTAATGAACTGAACTGTAACGAATAAAACTAATACAACAAAATAATAGGCTGAAATAAATGGCTGGGGTTATTTCATACCGAGCTCAAAACAAAAAAGAAATATACCTTACCACACAGGCAAGTAAAATAATGCCACATAGGCAAGTCACATACATTGGACCGTGAATCCAAATGCATGTAAAATTATAAGGCGTGTTAGGCACAAACATCGCCACTCCGCAGAATAGAACAGAACAGAAATCTAGGGTCGACCCATACGCCTTCCACAATAAATCACCAAATGGCCAACTCCCACCGGAGCATAAAACAGAGACACCGTGAATTGATCACACCGCCACGGAAGGTGTCATGCCTCGATGCCAAGAGAACATGTCTGTGGTACCCCCACAAGTGGTTATAGCTCAGGTATACCCTACAGTATATTCTAATAAAATATCATGTCACAACATATGCGACATAATATCAACACAAAGGGGTTCTAATACGTATATGTTAAATCGAAACGAATTAATAACACAAAGTCTCCAAAATATATATTAATATGTACATTACTACAACTATCGAACCAAACTCTAAACATGATACACTAGTCTAAAGAGTACAAATATGAGTTCTAAATATCAACTGCCAAAATAAAACTATCACGTGAATTTGAGAACGAACGATCATGTGAAACAATAAAAAAATCTAAACGAAAAGCAAAATGAACATAACAAAATTAAAATGATTATCGTTGAAGGAGTACAAAATCTGTACCTGGATTAAGTATTGTAATACCCGAAATTATATTCCAAATTTTAAGTATTCTCTTCGTTCGAACTAACTAATCAAAATAATAATAAATATAAGTACCATTGTAAAAATATTCTTCCATCTTTAACCCGTTAATAAAATTCATTTTATTATTATTATTATTATTGTCATTATTATTTTCTGTCTGTTTTAAACAAAATAAAAAATAAAACTAACGATTTAATTAGTCTCAAAGATGATATACTGTTTCATGCAGTTTCCTTCAAAAGCATAATAACATAGTCATAAACTAGGTAATATTCATAGTTAAAAGCTAGGTAATCAACTATGATTTTTATAATCCATAAAATTCATGCATGATAGCAAGTCCCTTTTTAGAACTTGGCTCTCTCTTTCTCTCTGTCTCTCCATTTGTTTTACTCCATATACATATATATAATATATATTTTAACTTTAACACTCACTGAAACAAAGATTTAAAAATTTTCACAAGAAGATAATAATGACTTACCCAAAAATCAATTTCAGCGAATTCCAATCTTCGGTCTGGCTAGAATCATTAGCATAGACTTAACAACAACAGTTTGATCACAGAACAATTCATTTCATAGAAACACCGAAGTGTTAACATTGTGGCACAAGGCCTCATACATACCAACACTTTGTACAAATATCGCACATTTGCACATACGAAAATACTTCCTCATATTTAACATCTGAGAAAGTTAAGAAACTAACATTCATATAGAAATGAACACAGTTAGGAAACTTGCATTCATCATAAAGGATGAAGGAAGTTCAGAAACTTGTCTTACGCACAGCTATCGCTTAGAATTTACGCTGAGCTACTCATCAAAATTCCTATGCATCACATAAGGAATAAAACATATCCATTAGTCATATACTTGACTTAAGCATTAGGTTAACTTCACTTTACTTCTTATGGTTCGCGTTCTTGTAATCTACATCTACACGACCAATCTTTACTTTCACTCTTCTATTCTTTCACTAGCATTTTACTTATCACACATCGAGTCTATAATAGTAGTCAAATATAGTACACTGAGTGGTTTCCCACAAACAACCAACAAACTAGTTTCCCGTCTCGTCTACACTGTTTTACACAGTGAGTTAGATTGGTTGTTAGTACGTATATACCGTCGCTCTCTGATGGAATCGTTTAGTCCAAATACTATATCTCGACCATTATAGACTACAGTCACATTACTTTTTTGGAATTAACTTATCCGAACCATTATAACTATAGGTTTCGTTAAGTTACTCTTCATTACCTTTCTTACCACGTCCGGTCTATACGACTCAGAACGTTTATTCAAGCTATTACCATTGACTCGACTTTTTAACATTATACGTTATTCTTCATTCTCTTATTACCATTCGTTACGGCTTATTAGCATCTTTTTATGCCAACATTCATTAATGTCTAAGTCATACCACCAATGTATACTTAGAACGTTCACTCAACACTGATACGTATCACGAGAATCGTTCACGTATCGTGCGTCCATGTTACTCGACTCTTAATCTCATGCAACCTTTACTTAAGGTTTAAATCACTTGTTTAAGTGTTACATTATGTGAATTATACGTTCACTATCATTCATGTGTCATCAACTAACTCTTGTCGATCATCGTTAGACACCACGACAAGCGAAACCCTAATTGGTTTGCTAGGTCGCACGCATTTCCATCGAATTTCCGTAATCGGACTCCGTATAGAAATTATATAAGTTTTAACTTTATTTCTTAACATTCTCGTATGCCACACCTCTATTACATATTATATAACCTTGAGGCGCGCATTAAACTCGACCACGATCCCCGGTTCACATTTTAGGGTTTCGAGTTTTAAAATTTAAATATGTTTATTCAACATTTAATTCATAAAATCGTTCTTAAACATGTTGTTTAAGTGATTTCTCTTCATGAATATTAATCATATACTTGCCCCTCAATTACCATGTAAAAAGTCGGGACATAAAAATAGCGCGTCAAAATTTTTTCCTCTTAAGGGCAGTGCAGCGCCGGCCAAGGCTTAAAATTGGCGTTGTCGCACAAGTCTGCAAAAGCCGGGAACACTGTTCTGGGGCTGCGGCGCCAGCTACAAAGGCTTGGGCAGCGCTGCGGCATCCGCCCTGTTCTCTTGATTTTTTTTTCTAAGTTTTCAAATTCTGAAATTCCGGAGCTCATAACGTGATCGTTATAACTCGGAATTGGCTCGTTCCAAAGCCAATAGTTCACATATCTTACGTTCTACGATTCCATCCAGTCAAAATTCATTTATGAATCCGTTGACAAAAAAATTACCATTTTGTCCATTTTTACGCTTTCGTTAAACGTTCGTGAACGTTCGATGCTCGTTTCTTCGTTTTAACTCTGAATTGGTTCGTTCTTGCTCTCACAAATCTTATTTACCTAATTACACATGACGCCATAGAAAACCATCATTTCCAAATCACACGGCGAGTTTTGACTTTCATTACGGGAAAATTTACGATTCGACGCTTAACGTCTAATCGCGTAAACTTCCGCTAAATCTTCGTTTCTCGATATTTTTATGTCAAACCAAATGGAATCAATCCACTGATTATTCATCTACAATTCTAACCATCATGAACATCTAAGTTTTAATAGTTTTATTCTTTTCAATTCCTTAACCATTTCATTATGATTTTTACTCATTTCTTCATTAACTCTTAACCATTCACTTATTGTTTTACTTGTTCTTGGTTATTAATGGTTTAAAGTCCACTAACAACAATCTTATGACCTCTTACAATTCATTCTCTTCAATTCCTACTTCTCTTTCAATTCAAGGATTGAAGAAAATGAAATTTCAAGGTTAACACTTATACCTTAAGTGTTCTTGAGTCCTTAGACTTTGTTCTTTATCAAAGTCTTAAACTAGCTTCCTTGTTTCTTGGATTGCTTGACACAAGCTCCTCCTCCTCTCTTCTCTTCTCTCTCAAACTCATTGGTGATCAAACCCACAAATGAGCATTAAGCTCTCCTTTTATAGGCAAAGCAAGATCAAGGGTGGAATGGTCATTGGACCAAACCTTCTCTTGCCCACCTCCTCCCATATGCTATCCCACATGCTACCCATGTCCTCCCATGTGCTAGCATGTGCTAGCACATGCCCACCATGTGCCCCCCATGTCACCCATGTGTCATCATGGGTCATTGGTCACCCCATGGACCTATTTACCCATCGGTTCGACCCACTAGTTTAATTCTTAATTTTAATTCAAATTAAATCTATTTACTTTGTATAAAATTCGTATTATACATCGTATTAATCCTCGTATCATCCTCATATTATACTCGTATAATAACTAGTATTATACACGTATTCATTATGTATAATAATCATTTATTATTACACATAACCATTTAGACGTTCTTTAATTTCACTTTCCCTAACCATTCGGGTTTTAAGTTCGCAAGCGAAAACTTCGTGAGCCATAAATGAAATATTGCTACATATTTCATCTCGTCTTAAAATCCTATCATTACGCGTTTCTAGGAATTTCAATATAAATTCCCGAGCAGAAATAGATAAATAGTGATTTCCTTCGAGAAAAACTTTTCTCGGCTAACTTAACTTTTCACGACATATTATCGTCAAATCTTTCGACAGAATGTCATTCCGACATTCCAATCTGCAAGAAAGTTTTACGGTTCAAACCCTAACCTCAAACCCTAACCCTTAGAGTTTCATGAATAATGCCTATTTCGTATTTTTCTCGAAAATATTTTTATTCCCGGAAATCTTTTATTTTCATCTTGAAAATTCTTGCTCGTTCATTCTAGCTTGTACCCAGAATCCTCCCCATTTCTATTCACCCTATGTCATAGAATGATTAATAAACACATATTATAATCAATAAAATTTATTTTATTAATTATTAATTATTTAAACTTAATTTTTGGACAATTCAATTTTTCGGGTTATCACATTCTTCACTACTTATAAAAATTCCGTCCTCGGAATTTCTCAAACCACATCCATACCCGGATGCTTCATCCTTACAACCTTTCACGAAGGTTTAATCTCACTTCTTCTTATTTATGTTGAAAAGTCTCAACATAATAATTTAGTTAGGTATTTACCTAATTATTCCTTCTCATTATCTCTTCAACATCCTTCCCCCCAAGAATCATTATCATGTTATAATCGTCAGATGCTAAACATCATGACAACTATACTTCTAATTTCTCGGGATATCACCCAACCACCCTCCTTCTCGAATAATTCCTATTCCTTGGTGGATCACCTCTAGAGGCCAAACACTTAGGTGACTAATGCCGATTAAAAGAAGGAATCAATCCCGGATATTCAAGGAGATCGCGAAAAATAAGGAGTTGAAATTGTACACGTGGAAGCTTCTCTTTATAAGGGTATGAATTCCATCACTTCTTATTTATTGTTTTAAATTAATAATATGCATAAGGGATGATCCGGGTAATGATTTTGTAGAAAATTTTTAAAACTCTAATATACCATGCTTCCGCTTATTTTACAATTTGATTGCGCCCATGATTTCGTACAAACCCAACAGTGGCATCAAAGACAAACCTTTATGCAATTATTAATTGTTTTCATTCCATATATGTATGGGTATGTATTTAGAATAATTTATTGGGCATAATTAGTTGTATAATATTTTTTTTATGAAAAAAAAACACGAAAACCAATTTTTTTTCTTTTCTTTAGCTGTAGGATCAGATTATATATATATATATATATATATATATATATAATAAAGTGATATATATATATATATATATAGTATATATATAAAGTAACTTGATTCAAAAGGTGGGATCAGATTGTATATATATATATATGTATATATATAAAGTATATATATATAAAGTAACTTAGTTCAAAAGGTGATCAGGAGGATCCCTGAAGGATTACTATAGTAACGTTATGTTAGATATATATATATATATATATATATATATATATATATATTGTTACTATATATATATTATTCTTAATAATTTTATAATTAAAATAAAGAGTTTAATATTGAAATTGGATTTCATGAAATTTAAAATTGCCCATTAAATGATACTCATATATATATGGAATGATTTTAATTCATGAGATGAATGTTTATTTATTGATGCATATGGTGATATGTATGATAATAAATGGGATTGATTATGAGACTATTGACCAATGTGATTGTATTTATTTTAGTTGGATGCTTGAATGTATGAGTTTTATTAAATGGGGTCTACGTACCTTGTCTTCTCTAATTTATTCTTGATGTAAATTCTATCTCTCTCTTACATACTTCCTCTTGATTGCTGATCAAGGTTTCTATTTAATTTTAAAATAGTTTATGTAATAGAATTAGTTAGAATTATCTTGAAGAATTGGAGACCAAGGAACAAGGAGCGCTTGAAGACCCGTTTGTAATGGAGCCCGTGTAATACCCGAGAATTTCTGAATATTATTGAAGGAATATATTAATGGAAATGAATATCTATTTGAATATAAATATGTAAGTGTTATGAGATGAGTTAACTCAAGTATATTAAATTAAATTTATGTAATTGAGGAAAATGTGGAGTTTATGATAAGCTCGTTGAATGCCTTGTGCGGCACGAGAATGGAAACAACGATGATTGTTTTAAAGGATGAATGGATAAGTAATTTATTAATTAATATTATATTATTAATTAATTGATATTATGAGAAATAACTATCAATGAATAATTGATCGATAACGTGTTAATTATTGTTATTGTGAGCAATAGAATATTAATGAGTAATTAATTAATATTGATTAATTGTTATTGTGAATAAATAGAATATTAACGAGTAAATAATTTATAAATATAATAAGATTATATTTACTCGGTTAATTGTTATGTGCAAGCATGTGATAATTAAAAGTATAATATATAGTAGTTACACACATATTATATAAAGTGTAGTGCAACACTTGAGTATGACTACACAATATACATAAACTATATAGTAAGAATTATTAAGTTGTGAAGGTTACATGGATAATGCTTATGTGACAATATGTGTGTGAGTGAACATTTAGTGAGTACCTCATGAATATATTATAAACAATTGTTGATTAATGAATACTTCAATAATTTAATATAATAATAGAGTGGGACAATAAAGGTAATAATATGCGATTAAACTACGTTCGGTATTATGATATGTACATGGATTATATGTATCCCAACTTATTACATTGCAATATTATTTTATAAAGACTCAAGTGTACATGGATTATATATGTGTAAATTAATTTTACTACATTGCCATATTGTCTAATTAAACTTACATTGTGACTCTAAGTAAATTATAACCTATAATAATAGTATGTATATATATATATATATATATAGCCTTAGTGTTACTACACTTCATTTGCAAATGCTGAGAGTTATTTTTCCTTGTCCCAATATGTGGGTCACATTTCATTCTCACATGCATAGCTATTATGGAGCCTAAGCCTACTCTTTCTTCTCAATTTCAGCAAACTTCCATAGCTTCATAGCTCATGATTCAATGGGGAGTGGGCAAAATAGTGATAATCAACAACTAATTACCAACCTCTCATTAACCATCATACAATCCTCATTTCCATTAACTTGATTTGGGAGGGAAAAGCATTGTCTGGATATTAATTTTTCTATAAATATAACCCATTTCCTTCTACTTTGATTTGCTGAGATTTTCTAAGAGTTGAATTGAGAGCATATAAACATTCTAAGAGTTGGGAATTCACATAGCAGCAAGTTCAGTTCATAGTTAGCAAGAGGTATAATACCTCTTGTTCTTTATTTTTCTGTTTCTACAATTTTTGAGATTTCTTAGATTCTTAATTTTGTGAAATTAGATGACAAGTTAAATGAGAAATACTTGTTTAGTTGTTGTATTAGCTTACTATCATGATAGAACTATAATGTAGCTTGGTTGCAATCAATTTGGTTGTAATTTTTGGTAATTGGCCTAAGCACTGCCAAAGCAAGAAACTCTTTGGTGCGAACCAAACACGACGCAGCTGCGCCGGTTTAATACTGAGGCACAGCGCAGCTGCACCTGTCTCTGGAACCAGTTGGTTATTTTCTACAGGAATCTGTTATGGGTAAATGGTCATTATGACTTAGACAAAGCATGATAACATGAGTAACATGTATAAGCTAGTATATTGTCATAGCATGAGTACGTTTAACCATGATAACATACATTCTTGATGAAAAAGCTTATAGCTTGAAAACGAACTTAAAGTCTTATAAACAAACTTTGACATGTTATATTCATATTGATGTTCTGATTTTGAAAGCATGTTAGTATGACTTAGAAATGCATGAAAGGCATGTTGACTTATGTATATGGGTTTCATAATGTAACATGAGCATGTGGACCTCAATAGTGAATGTTACTAACAAAAATATAAGTATTGAAAGCAAACTTTGACACGTATGTACCATATCCATATTCTGATTTTGCGAGCATGTTTATATGGCCTTGAAATGCATGACAGACATGTTAAAATATGTATATATATAGCATGAACATGTTAGGCCTTATTTGTGAACTTTACTAATAAAAGTATAAGTTTTGAATGTGCACCTTGACATGTTACATTCAGATTTGGATTCCGATATTTATGGACATGTTTGATAGTACTCTTAGACTCATTAATGTATCATACATGTATGCTTACCATGTTAGATGTCATGAAATAAAGTTAAGCATAAATGAAGCATGTTTTCAAACCAATAACGATGCTAGTTACATGTATGTGATATGGATACTCATGAACATGCCTAACACGAGTTATATGAAGACCTTATGTGTTTAAAAGGTGAGCATGTTAGACTTTGTGATTTTATGACCTTGAATGGTCTTAAGTTATTAAAGGTATTAACTTAGAACCTATATCATGTAAAATTGAACGTGAAAAGGTTGAACAAGCATGGAAGGACCCTTTAATATGTATACATGCTATGTGATATCATATGTTGATACTTGAATTCGATTCTTGATAATTAACTTATAGCAATGCTATAACTTACTAAATAAAATATGTTTGGTATTGATTATGGTCGTATGTGATAATAATGATATGAGGATATGTTTAACTCAAAAAGGGGAACGTTAAGGATAAAAGAAAAATAAAAGTTATATTAGTCGAGACTTGTGAATTAATATGATACTATATATGGTATAATTGTGTAGCTAGGTTAAAACTTAGCTTATGTGTTTATCGTATATCTAAGATAAAATATGATGTTAAAATATATGACTAATGGATATCATATATATACGTAACTATATTACGATAGGGATTCAAAAGTGTTGACTTACTTTACGAGGATAGACTACGCTTAAGGAAAGTTTCCTAACTTACACTATTTTATTGTGCAAGTATCCTAAACCCTTACATTACTTTATTCAACGAATATTGTAAGCAAGTACTTGAACTCTATTCTTATTGAATTCGTATTAAGTTTATTGTTGTGCAAGTGAGTTATTCAAATTATAACTTATTGCGTCATAGTTATGATAAAGTCGATTATATTCTTCGAACTTTAATATCAAGTATTGAACTTATAAAGAGTGGTCTATGCTATTTGATTCGGCTAGACTTATATCATGATTACAAAGCTATCCAAACCAATTGATTAGTGCGGAGTCTTATATTGACTGAGATGAACAACCTTCCTTGAAAGGAACTATATATTGTCGGGAGACCGACGTGCGTACTAGTCCTTAGTGACTGCTCAGTATTCAATTATTTTGAAGTCGTAAATTGATTTAGCATTGAATCATATTGATATTATTCTGTCCTTAGTGACTGTTATTGAAAACTATTGATATTTCTTGTTGTCTTGAACTATCACACCTTGCTATACCTTTTTGGATTCGAGAACTATAATACTCACCCTTGTTGTTATATTACTTGCTGAGCAAACTTGTTATTCATTCTTGTTTTTCCTAAAATATTTCAGTTAAGGCAGAGCAGGGTGGACCTTCGGGAGTCGATAAGGGCAAGGGCAAGGCTACCGACTAGCTAGCCCCTTTTTAATCTAAGTAATATGATATTGTATTAAGTCTATTAAGATGATGTATTAAGACTGATTCAGAACCATGTTTAAGCTTAAGTAGGTTATGTATTAAGTCTTTATTAGATTTTATTATGTAGTCTATTAAGTACTGCAGGTTGCGAGTCTTGGGGGAATAATTATAATAAATCATTGCATAATATTCTAGATTAGATCTTCCGCTGTAAATGTATGTTTTAGATATTATTATTGTATTATGGTGAGAACGTGACAGACCGAATTTGAGAGACCAGTGGCGGTCAAAATTTGGGGGCGTCACAACCCGGGTTAAAATGTAATTGTTATATGTAAATTTTATTTCTTGCACCCTTAGGTTTGACCATTTGGTTCACTTAGTGGCTTGAGTGAACCAAACTAAAATAAAAGTCCATAATCAATCCGGGTAGAATATAGTATTCTATATGCGCATGCGAAGTAGTATATATATTATATTTTATGCAAACATACTTTGCATGTTTTAATAAAATGACGCGTATTTTATATATATATGTGCATGCGCGCTAAACAATATAAGACTAATAATAACAAACCCTTCAAAGAAATTATATTAAGTCTAAAGCGTTCAAAGATATTTGGAATATCGAACGTCGTCTTGTAGCATGATAAAATTAAAAGAGTATTAAATATTTAATATGAGTTTGTTGTGTTATCCACAAGGCAAGTATTAAGTATTTAAGATGTTAATTTAATAACATTTGTGTTGGGTTTGTAGGAAATCGTGACGCCATCAAATTGCAAAAATTAGCGGAAGCATGGTATATCAGAGTTTAAAAAAAATTCTACAAAACCATTACCCGGATCATCCTTTATGCAAATTATTAATTTAAAATGATAAATAAGAAGTTATGTAATCATACCCTTGTAGAACGAAGCTTCTACAGGTACGAGTTCAACTCCTTGTTCTTCGTGATCTCCTTAAATTTTTGGGTTAGATTCCTTCTTTTGATCAACGTTAGCCACCCAAGTGTTTGGCCTCTAGAGATGATCCACCAAGGAAGATGAATTATCAAGAAGAAGGGTGGTTGACTTAGTTTTTATCCTCTATAGAAAAGGAGTACTCTCCAACAATTGAAATTGCATCAACTGATATCTATTATAAGACTCCTCTTATATAGATATTGGTCAACCCTTCTAATCCTATTAGACATGGAATTTTATTTAATTAATTAAATTCCTTTAATTAATTTAGGCTTTCCACAACATTGGGAATAATTAATTAAATTTATTTAATTAATTTGTCTCCCAATCTTATTAGAAATAAATGAGAGTACTAATATTAAATTAATTACTAAACTCCTATAGAAATTAAAATAATAATAATTGTAATAATATTAATAAGACTCCTCTTATTAATTTATATTTAATATTTCCAAAATATTAAATAATAAACATTAAGCTATTTAATTTATTCTATCACCATAGATTAAATTAATTACACTTAATGCATTATTACGATTATGCAATTACCTTCTTAAATAATTATTCCTCCTTTTATGGTGTGACCCTTTAGGTTCTCCATATTAAACCGGTTGTGAATAAATCAATTAGAACAATTTTAATCTTATTTAAATAAATAAATTAAACTAATAATCTATTTAAATAAATAATATTTATTCTACAATAGGGATAAGCTTTTCTAGCGATCAACGACTTTCCAGATAATATAGATTTCAACATTAATCATAAAAGAATCTGTGAGTTAATAGTTACCGTACAATTCAATCCTTCCACCATAAAATGTCCTAATTAAATATAAGACATGGATTTACTGTTAAGTCTCATTTTATTCAATTATATGTATTTCGATTAGAAAATGCACAACTCCAAATAATGTAAATTAGAAACTCCTTTCTAATTTCATTCCACATTGGCCAAGGATTCCTGGGTTGTCATTTAACGAATCACATAAGACATATCTCCTCTTTTACTAGAGGTGGTAGATTTTTTATTGATCATTCATTATCTCCATATATAACTCATTATACCCAAGCATACCCTTTTATATACCTTAAAGTGCTTTAAGGAATAAGTCAAAGTATAATTCATTACATACAAGATACTATGATGATCTCAAGTCCAAGGATCACTTGTACTACTATCACATTAGGAATTCCTATTGACAGTCGAGTAAAACTCCATTAGGTATTCCATAGCGAGTCACGTTCAATGAAATTATTCTCCAATAAGCACCTACATACTTGCTTTAGTGTCTCGACACAAATGATCATGAGATCAATCATTCTCATTCAATGAGCAAGCAACATATGTACCAATCTATTCGGATATACTAATCCCCTTTTTAGTAATCCCACGATTGAGAACTATTTTAGTTTTAAGCTTTCTAAGAATTTAAATCTCATTAGTATGATCAACATCATGATTCTAAAAGCATTGCTTAAAACTATGGGTTATTTACATATTATAAAAATAACACCATGTAAATAATTAAATGCCTTTAATAAGTTAATACTTTTATTAATAAATAAATAAGATCGTCTCCAAAGTAGATGCTTTATCATCATACATGATTGGCTTGTAGGCATACTACTTTCAATCTTCCACTTGCACTAAAGCCAATCGCCATGGTATCTCATTCCAACTTCTCTAAGTGACGATCAAACTACTGTTGTGTTATAGCTTTAGTAAATGGATCTGCAATGTTATCTTGAGAGACTACACGCTCTAAGGTGACGTCTCCTCTTTCAATGATTTCTTTAATCAAAGTGCCGCAACACATGTTTAGATTCAAGATGAGACTTAGGAACTATTCTTAGTTCTGTAATAAACTTTTCATCCGAAACATCAACTTGCAGCTTCACTTACAGTTATATACTTTGTCTTTGTCATTAAACCAACAACCTTTTGTTGTTTGGAACCTTTTCAATTCACTGCACCATCTTTCAAGGTAACAATTTACCTTAAAATGGATTTTACTGTCGTCTTGGTCAGTCTGAAAACTTGAGTCTGTTTAGCCCTCTAGTGTAATTCAGACTCATCATATGATATGATTATAGACACTCAAAATTTTCCTTTTGTCGTACTAACCCTGCAGGAGGGTAAAAGCGTCATTTTACTTCAGAGACAACCCCGAAGTAAGGCAAAAGATCCCGGTCATCTCGGAGACAACCCCAGGAATGTTGAAGAGGACCAATGAAGTCTGAACATACCGCAACCCGATCGAAGTTCGACGAGCTGAGACAATGATTATCGGAAACCACCTCAGCAAACCTCGAACAACGTACCATCGAGAGATTAGCCTGCGGATTGATATCTGGACCTGGAAGGTATCTCGGCTACGAGTATCAGCTTCCCAAATCCTAATTCAGTCAGACTCGATCTTATCTCGCTGCGTTCGTCAAAGATGGTCCGAAAGATCAAACGGCGGACGTCAGCTTCTGTCGAATCAAGATCGCAAGGAGCAATAAGCAAGCCGGGGGGGTCCCACTTGGGTAACCTTGACCATGTATGCAGCTACCCGGGATAGATTATAAACCCCCATCTTAGTTTATTTAGAAAGAGAGAGATACATGTTTAGAGAGAGAGAGAGAGAGTTTCTAGAGAGAAGGAGGCTCGGGTGGAACTCTTCTTCACATATTTGAAGCTCAATCATCCCACTTAATACATACTTGAAGCCGTCTTAGTGTTCTTACTTCATCCCGGGAGTCAAAACGCTTGTTCATGAGTCCCCTAAGGTGAAATAACGCACTTTTAGCTTCAATTTCTTTGTAAACTAGGTTCAAATGATAGAGTAATGAAGTATCTTGTTTGAATCTAGCTATACTTGTTGTATTTTAAGCATATCGTGTAATAGTTAGTAGTTTTTACGTCTCTACCGGTTATTTTGTGCTTGATACGTTGTATATAGTCTTTGGAGGCTAGATATACCTCAAGCTAAGCCTAATCTATCTCCCGAGAGGTTATTAAGCATGAAGCTTTAACCCGAGAGCTATAATGGCTTAGATCCATAGTATATCTATGGATTTATCATTTTTAAATCGTCCCGGTTAACCCGTATAGCCCTAAATCTATATTTAGAGGTAAGAAAAGGGCCCGAATCGGCGTGAACGGTGATTTTGAGCGATGAAATCACGTAGTATCAAAGCTGTGGATGTTATGTATACGTAATATTGTATAAATCATGTGAGCCTAGGAATCCCGGTGTCGAGATCCTCGAATGGATCCAACTTAATTCCCACGATGGACCGATTTTTACGTTGTAAATGCTTTAAATACCGTAAATATTGATGTACATGTAATATTTGGATCTTGAAAACGAACTTGAGGGGTTAGTCTCGAGAGCTCGAATTCAAGATCCCATGATAGTAGAAACTTTCATTACGGGAGCTCGGTTCATCGAGATGGCTTTATGCCCGATGATAATCCGAACTTTCTTAACGCTTTAGCATACATATCATCAAAATGATTTCTCAAAGAAAAAACCACAAAGAGCTTTTGATGAAATAAAGTGATTCAGGGTAGATCATGTAATTAACGTAAAGAATAAAAGGAAGTGTCGAAGTCCTCGATTCCTAGTCTGGCAAAGAATTTGAAAACCTTACTTTCTAAAACCTCATTTCAATTCATATATCTTGCTAAAAATGAACTTTTGATTAAATCAAATCCTTCGTACCTAGGCGCAAAGGAGGTACAACACTACTTTCAAGTCACTAAAAAAGACATAGAAACCTACTAATAAAGCTTTCAAAATAAAAAATGCACACACACACACACACACACTTTTTGCATAAGAAAATCAATAAGATGCAGTACCTTGCTTGCACGGGAGTCGGGGGGGTGCCTAACACCTTCCCCCCGCTTAACCTAGCCCCCGGATTCCACCAATCTCGGGCTTCAAGACCAAATCAAAGAGTCACGCATTGGACCATCTTGCGAAAAACTATTAAAACCCGGATGAGTTGGTACATCCATTTCCAAACTACTAACTGGCGACTCTGTCTCAATCGGTCCAATCAATAAAACCAATCTTTCAAAATCGTCGACACATATGTCGGTACCAGTTTCCTACGAAATTCATCCTTTAAAACGGAACCCCAAAGACAAAGCGAAAGCGAAAGGGAAAAGAATAAAATAGGGAAATCGGGGCAGTCCTCTGTCGTCCCACGGACAAGAGACGAGGGCAAACAACTCCAAAAGAGAAAAAAGAGACCTCATCCTTCAATAAAAAGGGAGACTGAGGACTTGATTTTTCGCCCGGCGTCGACAGGTGGCGACTCTACTGGGGAATCAAAGAGGGCTTAAGCCGCAATCAAACTTTTTGATTTTCAATCTACATATGCATTTGTGTGAATGATCTTTGTGTGTGTCAATCTTTTAGCATTTTGTATTATTGCCTCGCACAATATATTAGTGCTTCGCACAATGTCATCATATTACATGCGATGAGGACGTGAATGTATGTGAATATATGTTGTGTTGTACCTCCATTAGGGGGCAATCCCGTCGGTTGTTTCTTACTGGACTCCTATGGATGTTTCCATTGTGAGGCTCAGGAAAGGCACCACTCAGATCCGCTCCAATCAAAACGTAGATGTTTTCATCAAGTAGATTGCGAAGATCTTGGAACCAATTTCAAACAGCCCGTGAGAGTAACCCTAAGATAGGTCAGCCTCTGATAAACCAAACGCGCGGTGTGCTTCTTCATGCCCCATTTAAATCTTCCGCGTATATAAATGACCGTTATCTTGAACTGTCATACATACATCTTTCACACCCTATCATCAATTCGACTAACTCATTGTATTGCAGGAAAAGATTAAAAAACCATTAAACTGATGCATAGCATATCATGCATCCCTATCCACCAGTATCCAGTCTAAACTAGATATCGGTTGTTGTGTAGATTGGTCCTAAAACCCGATCTCGAGACAAAAAGGCCCTTTCACCAGTCCAGATGGCTGAAGCAAGTTCATTAGAGCCTATCCCAGTATCTATAGATGAATTCGAGGAGTTTAAGAAGCAAATGGCTGAGATGACGACCCTGTTAAAAGAACAGTGCAAACTATCTTAGGAATCTAAACACAAGAGTTCGATTGAATCCTCTATGCAAAGAGACATGAAAGTACCCGAAAAGGAAGGTGATACCCATACGTCCACACCTATATCTCCCCTCAATGTTGAAGTACCCAAGGAGGCCCCAATCTAGAAGACGACACGGGACATCATAAACCTCCGGGAGGACAAAGACAATGGAGACATTAGGAAGAAAGTTAGACAGATGGAAGACGCTATCCGATCTATGAAAGGGAAGGGATCCCACGGGAGCGTGAATTACTCGGATCTGTGTATTTTCCCAAAGGCGAGATACCTGGATAAATTTCAAGTCCCCGAGTTTAAGAAATACAATGGACTGGGAGACCCGTACACTCACTTGAAAGTCTACATAGGTGAACTTCGAACTTACGCTGAGGATGAAAACCTCAGGATGCAGCTGTTTCAGAAGAGCCTTACCGGTGAAGCCCGCACGTGGTACGCATGGATAGACAATTCCAAAGTCAGAGGTTGGGAAGATTTAGCCCATGCTTTCCTCAACTAATATAATTTTCAATCCCAGATGGCACCTGATCGCTACCAGGTTACCAAAGTCAGAAAGCTGGGCAATGAATCGTTCAGAGAATACGTGCAGTGGTGGAGGCGAATGGCGGCCCAAGTCAACCCACCAATGGATGAGGGTGAGATGGTGACCACCTTCATTGATATACAAGAAGCCCCTTTCTATGAGAGAGTCCTCGTCGGGTTTGGAATATCCTTCTCCGAAATGATTAAACACGGGGAAATGGCAGAAATTGGTTTGAAGTCTGGAAAAATCAAAGACCTCGCTGCTTTGGAAGCCGTAGCCGAGCACATACAGTCGGGAAATTATGCAAGCGCTCCCAAGAGAGGATCAAAGAGGAAGGAAGAAGATGTCTCGTTAGTATTACAAGGACAATCGGCTAACAAGAGCCCTAACACACCTATCCAAAGGCAGAACCCTCATATAGCGAATTTTCAAAATCCTACAGCAATGAAAGTTGGGGAAAACAAGCGAAGAAGTACATTCACTCCTTTAGGAGACTCCTTGGAAAACATATTAGCTCTACTGATCGCCCAGAAGAAGATCGTTGAGCTCTCTCCACCTTCAGATCCAAATGGAAGGTAATTCGATTCCAGCAAGAAGTGCGCCTACCATTCCAACTCACCGGGGCATGATGCTCAGGAGTGTTGGACTCTAAAGCACAAAATTCAAAACTTGATTGACAGCGGGGAGATTATAGTCAAAACACCTGAGCAACCGAATGTCAACAATAACCCTCTGCCTCAGCATACAGAGGAAGGACTCAACATGATCAGTGCCGGAAGCAGGGAAAATCGTAAATACCTGAGGAAGATGGGAGAGTTACCCTCTGCACATGACCCTGCAATATGGGGATACCCTGAAAAAAAGTATGGGGTAGAGCAAGAATTAGCTCCAATCAGAGCGCAGGTCGATCAGCTAGCTGAATTGGTGGTATACCAACACCAGTTGACCCGACAGCTCATCGACCAGGTCTTATTAAAGCCAAATGACCCCATATCTGTCCAAGATGTTTCCACCTCTAGAAGGGATCGGATCTGTTGCCCAGAGAAAAACAAATGGACTGAAAAGATGGCTCGAGAAGCTAGATTGCAGAGCCGTCAAGATTTTGCCGCCAAACAGAAATTCACCCCGTTAAGGCAATCCAGGGAGGAGATTCTCTGTACCTTGATCGAGGAGGGGAGGATTACAGAATTTCTGCCACCCCCAGACACAAGATCGAAGTGTTTTGATCCTGCCTTTACCATTCTAATGCTCTTGGACATTCCACGGAAGAATGTTGGGCTCTGCGACATCTAATCCAAAACTTGATTGAATCCGGAGAGCTGGACTCAATAAACAAAGCTGAGATTTTCCCTAAGGAGGAAATATACTACCCTCGGAGACCGAGGAATGTAGAAGGCATGATAGCTATTATCCTTTGCATGGAAGGAATATCCGGCGAACCCATAACCATCCAAGGGGTACCTGAGCATAAAAATAAAGCCACTCTCGAGATACCAGCCCCTAAACCACTGATGTTGGCCCCTTGGCCACAACTCCCAATTCTCAGCCTAAAGAAGGTACCATGGAATTACGGAGAAGGGATAAAGTTGGAACCTGACTGTACCGCCATCATACCTAGGGAGAATACATGTTACCTCCCGGGGCATTTGGCGAAATCGGCAACCAAGGTATTAGGGAAGGTATCTACTGGAAATATCACAGAGTTCCTCCGCAAAATAGGACACGTTGAAGCCAGGATGGTGAGGCAATTGGAGGCTGAACCCCATCAAATTTCTATCCTGGATTTAGTATTAGAATCTGATGACCATCGTCAAATTCTGATCCAAGTATTGGAGGAAGGACACTTACCCAAGACTATCGATACTGAGAAATTCCAGCACTTAATCAGCCATATACTGGACAGTAACGTGATATCCTTCACTGACGACGATATACCAGCCGAAGGAACTGGGCATCACAAACCATTGCATATCGCTGTCGTTTCATCAGGATATATGGTAGGTGACCTGCTAATCGACGGAGGGTCGTCTTTAAACATCTGTCCACAAGATAGTCTGGAGAAGATGAAGATCAACCTAAACCAAATTCGGGACAGCCATGTCGTGGTACGGGCTTTCGACGGATCAAGAAGGGATATCATGGGGGAGATTGAACTTCCTGTAGAGATTGGCCCTTTCACTTTTAACATACCTTTTCAGATCCTGAAGATCACTACCGGGTATAATTTATTGTTAGGACAACCATGGATCCATATGGCTAGCTCCGTCCCTTCAACTCTTCATCAACAACTGAAATATATCGTCAACGGCAATCTGGTGACTGCCAGTGCAGAACCTGATTATCCTGTTCATGGCCTGGGAGATATGCCCCTGATCGGTGTGAATGAAGGGGTCGAGCCCGCCAGTTTTCAAGCCTTCGAAATCAGTAATCCGCGATATAACTCTATGGGAGCCCTGGTCTTAATTCCCCAGATATCTATAGAGGTGATGGCAGTTAGCCAAGAGATGTTGTCCCGAGGACATAGACTAGGCCGAGGATTGGGGAAGAATAACCAAGGAATCAGGAACCCAATCCGTATACCCACGCAGTTGGGAAAGGCTGGACTCGGATACCATAGTGGATCCAAGCATTAGAATCCTCACAGGCGTCAACCAGTTAATCAGTTAATTCACCTCAAGCCAAACCTTGGTGAAACCGGATTTAAAGAGCCACTCAAGAAGATCCCCCTCATTATTTCAAACCTTCTGATTCCTAAAGTCGATCAAAGAGGACATCAGACGTACGGGGATGAAAAACCTCTCAAAGATGCGGCCCAAAAGGCCAAAGACCAAAAGTTTCTGGAAGAGATCCAGTTGCAATTCATGAGCAGTTTTTGCCTCTCTGAACAGGACCTGAAGAAGTCCGACGGGGAAGATCTGTCAAGTGATCAACCTAACCTCCCGACATTTAACTGGGGAAATATAAACATACTAGGCAGTAATCCAGGGACCGGTTCCAAACCAGTTATGGCCATCTTAGAAGACTGCGACTCAAGTAGTGCGTCTATCTCAACGTCTCCCCTGGAACTCCAGACCAGCAATTGGACGATCACTCCACAAATCGTCCAAAAAGGGTAAAAATCGAGAAGCGACCGCTGACAGGGAACTCCACCCTTAACTATATTTATGTCTATTTTATTTCATCTGTAGCTTGTTATTGCCAGTTGTCATATTAACTGATGAATCTTTTTGTAATTGACGACTACTTGTATATATTTAGCAATCAAGTTTTTTTATCAGGTTTCCAAATTTACATGTCTCTAGCCACGTCCATAGTTTGCCGAATTTGAGTAATGATTACGATTTCGACATAGAATTGGACTTTGACTTGATGGGAATTGAGCAGGATGAAGGGGATGATGACGAGGTGCCCGAGGAAATCAAAGCATGGGTCGAAGATAAACCTAAACCCAACCTTAATCAACCCACCACCATAATTATCGGAACCCCCAACGATCCCAAAGAAATACAGATCGGAACCAACCTTCCCTCTAACCAAGAAAAAGAACTAATCCAACTCTTAACACAATTCAAGGATGTTTTTGCCTGGACTTATTAAGACAAGATAGGTCTATCCACCGATATCGTCATCCATCGACTACCAATTAAAGAAGGGTTCAAACCAGTCAAGCAAAAACTGAGACGGTTGAAACCAGAATGGAGCCTGAAGGTCAAAGAAGAAATTATCAAACAGTTCAAAGCGGGAATCATTATGGTGTCAACGTACCCTGAATGGTTGTCCAATGTAGTCCCAGTGCCAAAATCTGGAGGAAAGGTGCGAGTTTGTGTAGATTATCGAGATCTCAACAAAGCCAGTCTTAAGGATGACTTCCCAGTGCCGTTCATCCACGTATTAATCGATAACACTACGCAATTCGAGATGTATTCTTTCGCTGATTGCTTTGCTGGATATCACCAGATCATGGTTGCTGAAGAAGACAGGGAAAAGACTGCCTTCATTACCCTATGGGGAACCTTCTATTATCGAAGACTAGCTTTTAGCATTACCAACGCTGGGGCTACTTATCAAAGAGCTATGATGACTTTATTCCACGATATGATGCACAAAGAAATCAAGGTGCATATGGATTATATCATCGTAAAGTCCCGGTAGGCTGATGACCATTGCACCCATCTTCGGAGGTTGTTTGAACGACTCGACAAGTTCAATTTGAAGTTAAACCCTAGTAAAGTGTGCTTTTGGGGTTAAATTCGGCAAACTACTGGGATTTCTGGTGAGAAACCGGGGCATTGAGTTGGATCCCGCCAAAATCAAAGCCATCACGAAAAAGCCTAAACCAAAGATAGAGAAGGAAATTTGAGGTTTCCTAGGAAGAATTAACTTCATCAGCCGGTTCATATCACAGCTAACAGCAACCTGTGAACCCACTTTCAAACTGTTAAGGAAGAATTCTTTGGGAAAATGGAATGAAGACTGCCGGAAAGTCTTTTATATCATCCAGAAAGGGTTGATTGAAGCACCTATTTTGGTACCCCCAAAGGATGGGATTTCGTTGTTTATATATATCTCGGTCAACTCGAATGCTATGGGTTGTCTATTGGGGCAGAAGGATGATATGGGGAAAGAAGGAGCAATCTATTATCTCAGTAAGCGCTTCACCAACAGAGAACAGAAATATACTCTGATCAAAAGAACCTGCTGTGCATTAGCTTGGGTAGCCACCAGGTTACAGCATTATCTGCATGGCCATACCACTTATCTCATATCGAGGATGGATCCTTTGAAATACATCCTCAGCAAACCAATTTTGAACTGCCGTCTATCCAAGTTGCAGTTAATCCTTAAACAGTTCGACATCATATATGTCACCCAAAAGTCCATCAAAGGGCAAGGGATTGCGGATCACCTGTCAGCTGCACCAACCGGGGGTTTTGAGCCTCTAGAAACGTATTTCCCTGAGGAAGAAGTGTTGACTGTTCTCCTGATTGATAAGGAGTATCAAGGTCAATTCAGGAAAATGTACTTTGACGACGCATCAAATGCTGAAGGTGCCTGAGTTGGGGCAGTCCTTGTATCCATCACGAGAGATCAATACCCCGTGGCAACCAAGTTGCATTTCAACAACTCCAACAATACCGCCGAATATGAAGGTTGCATTGTGGGGTTGAAGCTGGCTCAGTCCATGGGAGTGAAACGTTTAGCGATGTTTGGAGATTCGGAGCTAGTCATCAGACAGTCTATCGGGGCATACACCACCAAAGAACTGCATCTACTGCTGTATCATCGACATGTTCTCAGATTGGCAGGGGAATTTGAAGACATTGCCTTCATGCATATCCCCCGAAACTGAAATGATTTCGCCGATGCATTGGTCACATTAGCTTCACTGGTGAACCTGTCAGCAAGAAGGGGAATGCCTGTCATCACTTTTACTGTGTAGAAGACACCATCATATGGGAACAATGTAGGGGAGATATCAGATGAGATACTACCTGCAGGACCACCTTGGTACCACCATATAAAAGAATATCTGCGAGATCAGTCAACCCTGGAAGGGATGAGTCAAGCAGTGAAGAAGCGAATACAGAAAATGGCTATGAATTTCTACCTAAGTGGAGATGTTCTCTATAAGAGAGATCCATGTGTAGGTCTCCTGAGATGTCTAGACCGGGAGCAAGCCCAGCGACTTATGAATGAAGTACATGGTGGAGTATGCGGAGCACATATGAGTGGACCCTTGCTTGCCAAAAAGATTCTGAGGACAGGACACTACTGGATATCCCTAAAAGCGGATTGCGATGATCATGTCAAGCGTTGCTATCAATGCCAGATCCACGCCAACATTATTCATGCGCCTCCGAATCAACTGCATTGCATGACATCAACGTACCCTGAATGGTTGTCCAATGTAGTCCAAGTGCCAAAATCTGGAGGAAAGGTGCGAGTTTGTGTAGATTATCGAGATCTCAACAAAGCCAGTCTTAAGGATGACTTCCCAGTGCCGTTCATCCACGTATTAATCGATAACATTACGTAATTCGAGATGTATTCTTTCGCTGATTGCTTTGCTGGATATCACCAGATCATGGTTGCTGAAGAAGACAGGGAAAAGACTGCCTTCATTACCCCATGGGGAACCTTCTATTATTGAAGACTAGCTTTTAGCATTACCAACGCTGGGGCTACTTATCAAAGAGCTATGATGACTTTATTCCACGATATGATGCACAAAGAAATCAAGGTGTATATGGATTATATCATTGTAAAGTCCCGGTAGGCTGATGACCATTGCACCCATATTCGGAGGTTGTTTGAACGACTCGACAAGTTCAATTTGAAGTTAAACCCAGTAAAGTGTGCTTTTGGGGTTAAATTCGGCAAACTACTGGGATTTCTGGTGAGCAACAGGGGCATTGAGTTGGATCCCGCCAAAATCAAAGCCATCACGAAAAAGCCTAAACCAAAGATCGAGAAGGAAATTCGAGGTTTCCTGGGAAGAATTAACTTCATCAGCCGGTTCATTTCACAGCTAACAGCAACCTGTGAACCCACTTTCAAACTGTTAAGGAAGAATTCTTTGGGAAAATGGAATGAAGACTGTCGGAAAGCGTTTTATATCATCCAGAAAGGGTTGATTGAAGCACCTATTTTGGTACCCCCAAAGGATGGGATTTCGTTGTTCATATATATCTCGGTCAACTCGAATGCTATGGGTTGTCTATTGGGGCAGAAGGATGACATGGGGAAAGAAGGAGCAATCTATTATCTCAGTAAGCGCTTCACCAACAGAGAACAGAAATATACTCTGATCAAAAGAACCTGCTGTGCATTAGCTTGGGTAGCCACCAGGTTACAGCATTATCTGCATGGCCATACCACTTATCTCATATCGAGGATGGATCCTTTGAAATACATCTTCAGCAAACCAATTTTGAACTGCCGTCTATCCAAGTGGTAGTTAATCCTTAAACAGTTCGACATCATATATGTCACCCAAAAGTCCATCAAAGGGCAAGGGATTGCGGATCACCTGTCAGCTGCACCAACCGGGGGTTTTGAGCCTCTAGAAACGTATTTCCCTGAGGAAGAAGTGTTGACTGTTCTCCTGATTGATAAGGAGGATCAAGGTTAATTCTGGAAAATGTACTTTGACAGCTCATCAAATGCTGAAGGTGCCTGAGTCGGGGCAGTCCTTGTATCCATCACGAGAGATCAATACCCCGTGGCAACCAAGTTGCATTTCAACAACTCCAACAATACCGCCGAATATGAAGGGTGCATTGTGGGGTTGAGCTGGCTCAGTCCATGGGAGTGAAACGTTTAGCGATGTTTGGAGATTCGGAGCTAGTCATCAGACAGTCTACCGGGGCATACACCACCAAAGAATTGCATCTACTGACGTATCATCGACATGTTCTCAGATTGGCAAGGGAATTTGAAGACATTGCCTTCATTCATATCCCCAGAACCAAAATGATTTCGCCGATGCATTGGTCACATTAGCTTAACTGGTAAACCTGTCAGCAAGAAGGGGAATGCCTGTCATCACTTTCACTGTGTAGAAGACACCGTCATATGGGAACAATGTAGGGGAGATATCAGATGAGATACTACCTGCGGGACCACTTTGGTACCACCATATAAATGAATATCTACGAGATCAGTCAACCCTGGAAGGGATGAGTCAAGCAGCGAAGAAGCAAATATAGAAAATGGCTATGAATTTCTACCTAAGTGGAGATGCTCTCTATAAGAGAGATCCATGTGTAGGCCTCCTGAGATGTCTAGACCGGGAGCAAGCCCAGCGACTTATGAATGAAGTACATGGTGGAGTATGCGGAGCACATATGAGTGGACCTCTGCTTGCCAAAAAGATTCTGAGGACATGACACTACTGGATATCCCTAAAAGCGAATTGCGATGATCATGTCAAGCGTTGCTATCAATGCCAGATCCACGCCAACATTATTCATGCGC
Organism: Panax stipuleanatus; assembly: GCA_020205555.1. Taxonomy (NCBI): domain Eukaryota; kingdom Viridiplantae; phylum Streptophyta; class Magnoliopsida; order Apiales; family Araliaceae; genus Panax; species Panax stipuleanatus. The sequence continues at coordinate 107,512,066 of CM035122.1, forward strand.
CTCCGAATCAACTGCATTGCATGACATCACCATGGCCTTTTTCCATGTGGGGAATGGATGTGATAGGACCAATTGAGCCTAAAGCCAGTAACGGTCATCGATTCATTTTCACTATGATTGACTACTTTACCAAGTGGGTGGAAGCAGCTTCTTTCCCCAAGGTCACCAAAGAGGTCATCATTGGTTTTATTAGAAACAACGTCATCTGCATGTATGGACAACACGAGGTTATCATATCAGACAATGTGAAGAATCTGAATAATGAGATGATGAGGGAACTGTGCAGTAAGTTCAATATCAAACACCTCAATTCGGTTATTTATCGTCCAAAGATGAACGGCGCGGTGGAAGCGGCTAACAAGAACATTAAGAAGATAATGATGAAGATGTCAGCAAATCACCAGGGATGGCCTGAGCTATTGCCGTTAACCCTACTTGCATATCGGACTTCAACTCGAACCTCTACTAGAGCAACACCTTACTCATTGGTATATGGTATGGAGGCTGTACTTCCTGTCGAAGTGGAGATGGAATCACTAAGAGTGATCCTTGATGCCCAGATAGAGGAGAGCCAATGGATACAAGATCGATAAGATCAGTTATCCCTAATAAATGAAAGAAGAGCTGCTGCTATATTTCACGGTCAACTCTATCAATAACGAATGTCTCGATCTTATAACAAGAAGGTGCGACCTCTAGAATTCAAAGAGAATGATTTGGTACTGAAAAAGATCATTCTGGGCCAGGATGCAGCTAAGGGAAAATTTGCCCCAAACTTGGAAGGACCCTTTCTTGTCAAAGCAATCCTATCAGGTGGAGCTTTAAAATTGGAAGAGATGGACGGTGAAGAATTCCCGCAACTGATCAATTCCGACTCGGTGAAACGGTATTATGTCTGAGACCCCTTTTCACTTTCTGACTGGACTACTATGTCTTGATAAAAAAAAGAGAAAAGAAAAAGAAGAAAAAAAAAAGAATAGAAAAGAAAAAAATATATCAAGTCTATTTTTTCAGGTCTGAGCCTGAACTACGAAAGACCTAATCTCCTATCTGTGGGAGTACGTAGGCAGCCATTTATGGTGTGGTCTTACCCTTGAAAAACATCCAAAATCTCATCAAATCAAACCGAAAAACATCAAAATCTTATCAAATCAAACTTAAACCCCAAATAAATCCCTTTCAAACTTTTCAGGTCTGAGCCTGAACTACGAAAGACCTGATCTCCTGTCTGTGGGAGTACGTAGGCAGCCATTTATGGTGCGATCTAACCTTCGAAAAAGTCAAACAGTTTCCTAACCTAAACAGAAATCCAAAGCCTATCCATCAAGCCCAAACCAATCGACGGCTCATGTGGAGATAACCTAGCAACATCTCATCATCATTGCTGCCGAATCTGATGTTACATGATGAGACTAGATCAATGTCGACATAATAAATCGTGAAGCAAAAATGACAACAGTGGACATGGTTAGACATGCGCAAATAAGGGAAGTGAACTGAACTTGCTTCTTTTTAATATATACAACTGTTTAGAATTCAAAACTTGATTCTAACCTATGACAAGTGATAATAACAAAGTCTCTACAGGAAAATAAAACAGAGCTATAAATCAGTGGTAAGACGAGCCAACATCGCCAAATATCCAACAGTCTCTGTAATCGAGGGAGCAACTCTGAGCTCGTGCTCCAACATGTCAACCATCCTCAGCATCTCCACTGCCATACGAAAAATCTCCTCTTGACTCTGCACTACACCTTGTACGTGATCGATGAGTCCATCTGAGAAAGTCTTAGCTGCATCTCTATCAATGATGGCCTAATCTCTGGAAGCACGGGCTGCAACTCTCTCAGTGATAGCAGTATCTCTACCTGCTACGGTGGTCAACAATAGAGCCCGAACCTGATCTCTCTCAAATGTCACCAGCTGAAGCTGTCTATCCATCTCCTCCATGGAAACTGAGGCCAAACGCGGGACAGTGCTCACTAAAGAAGTTGTCAACTCTGCAAATAACGCATCCTCAGTCAGAGATATAGGATCCTCCATTAATTCCACCGCATCCGTGGACCAACCATCGTCATCAGATAAAGATCCTGTACCAACCTGATCTGCGGTCTCTAGTGCCAAATCCGACTCAAGCCAAGCTGAATACTCTGTAGAGCAGCCCAGATGGCAATATCTAAACTCTGTTGTCTGTCGATGAGACCAGAACCCATAAACCCGAGCCAAATTAGCCTCGGTAAATTAGCAAATGGGGAATCGATAATCCTCAATCCCCTCAAATACATGGACCTCCTAGTACTGATCAAACTGACCCATCACCTCCAGAGGATGATAGGTCGTCACACGCCTCAAACCTGCCAAGGGGAGGAAATCCAGGTCAGCGATATGGGTGGTGAAACTCGTAAAGGAGCAGTACCCAGAATACATGACTATAGCAAAAGGCTCCTCCATGGCACCCAGAAATGAAGTCCAGGACGCCTCATCGATGCAAGAAGTAGGGCGATATGAATAAACCTGAGACAGGCCATGTCTAAAACAGAAACCATGACGACAAAGCAGCCCTATCGGTCGGAGGTGCGTCATCAACCAGATGTATAAAAGCACTGGACTACCTCTGAACTTCTAATCACCAGCGTCATGGCAGATAAAGGCTGAAATCAATGTCTCTGCCAGGATAAGGGACAATATAGTAAAGTCCTCTCGAAGAGCCCTAACAGCCACCGAGGAAAATAACCAAGGCATCCACGTGGGCAATGTACCAGCGCTCCTCCGAAATGGCGAAGTCTTCGTGATAAACAGCGAAGCTATCCATGGAAGCAAAATGCCTAAACATAAAGCCCATGGAGATGATGTGACTACCACCCACCTCAGCCATCACAACTGCTCTCCTCAATCTAGTCATCGTCATGAACTGGTAGCGCATATGGCCCAAAGCCACTCTAGCACATGGCTCCTCTATCGACAGTCCTGAAATACGATTATACTCCTCCAATGTAGGAGTCAACTCGGCTGAGCCGAATCAGAAGATATGATGCTCAGGAGTCCAATACCTGAGTATCCCGACAACAAATCCCTCCGGAATCTGGAAGGACAGTAAAGACATGGAGTGACCCAGTATGCGGCTGACATCGATACGATCGGTGGATGGTAGCTGGTCATACCAAACCCTCAAGCTGGTAGATATATGGCTAGCAGGAAGGTGGTCCAAACGTACCACTGCAGAGGACGACATCTGTAAAACCTATGTCAATAAGACCATACAGGGGTCAATCTCTATCCAATCATTTAAATATATCTGAAGCATGCATCATACTAATGATAAAACAACATGTGTGATGAATAAATAAGAAGCATCATATATAAATATCTGCCAAGTACATTAGTTTCATAAACATCACTGTCATACCTATGATACATATGAAAACTAAAAATAAAAAGTACAGGATATTGGGGCACAAATGCCTAATGACTAACAAAGGACCTATGGACTCGCCCCCTCATCAAAATCATCCAAGAAGGTGAGGGTCTCATCAAACTGATCAACCTGAGGTCGTCTACCTGGAGTGGGTGCATCCTGCTGATCCGGCCGATAAGGTGTCTTCTGCAGTATCCGAGGGAACGGTGAAGGGAACATCTCTTTCCTAGAAGCCACCAAAACCTGAGGGTCTAGCACCATGGAAGCCACCACCACCTGACAGTCCAGCCTCATGACCCCGAGAAGCAAAAGTGTGAGCCAAGGACGGGTCCAAGCCATTGTAACTACAAAAGGCCGACAGCTCCTCCAACTGAATCCTCAAGGCAGCAATCTGATCCTGATGAGATGGCTCTTGAAAACACGATATCAAGTACCTTATCATAAGGGATCCTGGAACCAGATAGCCCAGGAACTGGGTAGCCCGGGTCTGAGCTCCTATCGTACTCCGGACCCACCGAGCGATAAAGTCCTCTGAAGAGATCGGACCCTCAGACAGGAGGAAACCATCAAACCCCAAGGTGGGAATTGATGCAATTGACGAAGTCAGAGGCCAAAAGCGCTGGGCTGGAGGAAGATACAGCAGGCGAATCTCCCCAGTAATGCATCGAATAGCGCACTCTCCAAGGTATAGCTCCTAACCTCCATCAAAAAGGAGTGGAATCCGACGAGTCGATAAATAAAACTCTGGACCTGTCGGCACTCCATCCTCAAATCCCTCGGCCAAGTGCTCTCCTAGAATATGCGGTCCACACTATGTCTCGAGCAAGCAATGTCTCAAACTGAAGACTGGGCATGGTCAAAGTCCACCGCCAACGGGACCTCAGACAGAGTAGACTGATGCCATCTACGTCCCCGGGGATAAGTATCCAAGCCTAAGACAGAGGTAGGGCGAAGACAGGGAAGCCTCTCATAAGCCCAGAACTGTCAATTCAAACAAACCCTCCATCAGTTGTGGGAAAAGAGAAATCAATCAAAAGGCAAATAAATGAAATTCGATCAAAAATACTTACCAGAAGAAACGGGAAAAATTCGACCCAGGCGTCGGTAACTCCCTCGGATTGCAATCGCATCCCATGCAGGAAAAGAGCGATTATGAACGACCCCCAATCGTAGTCCCCAATATGGTCTACATATCGAACAGCCCCTACCATGCTGAAGGGCACAGTGGAGGAGTTGTTCTCTATGAAACAACCCCTCATGATGGTCAGGAATAGACGCCGCAAGATGCGATCCATCTCTGCCAAATCAACAGGCAACTCCTGCTGCAAGGTGCCTCGAGCTGAATCAACGCCCAGGAATCCTGATCGAATACTACGAGCCTTGAAGGCTCGCTCCTAAGGAGAAAACCCTAAGAGGGCACACACAGCAGCCCCGGTGATAGACGGCTCCAAGGGCACCCTATCCCCGGTAAACTCCAAGCCAGTGATGTACCTCTAATCCATGGGAGTCATCATCACCTCACAATCCAATAGATGTAGCGACTGACTCTGGTGAAACCATTTCTCACCCAAAGCCTGCAAATAGCCCCAGGTCAACGACTAGGAACAATGGTGAAGAAGGCCCTGAATCCCCAAGAATCTACGATCTCTCTGTACTCGGGATGTAGCGACTGATACAGAGCGTAGATACTGAACCAGTTACCCCTCACCTGGGTAAACTCTGGCACCTGCACGATGTCAAGGTTAAGAAAACCCGTCTATATCAGAAAGAAAAACAAAAAAAATAATTAATCTCATACCTCATTCTCCTGCAAGTGAATGGACATATGGTGGCTCAAATCCGTGCCCAGGAATTCTGGAACCTCTACCTCAATGCCCGGAAGAAATCTAGGCGCAGTGGGGAGTGGAGGCGGAACCTCAGACTTGGGAATGTCCTCGTCCAGGAGTGGCTGATCCTCCCTAGTCGGCAAGCTAGAGGGCTCGATCAAACGCTGCACCCGTCGGCTAATACGTGGAACCGGAACCTCGGAGGGGGTCCTACGCCGGCGAACTTTAGATGAAATCGGTCGTCCAGTGGCACGACAAAGCTCCTCAGGATCCATGTATGAACAATGAGTTCGTAGGAATTAAAGCCAAGTCAGGTATATTCTTACCATTTGCAAATTTCAAATTAAACTCATAAAATATGATCATCACATCATGCATGTCTTACATGTGTCATTAAATGTGTATGTCATTTACATCTTAGTACATCTATAATGTATCTATGACCCAGACATTTGGTTTATGAATTTTTTTTGCCAGAGTCTCCTTTATAAAACGGACTATCCACATGCCCAAAGCATGTATTAAATTACCCTATGAGGGTACATCATCACAACCAAGCATGCAAACATCAATTTCAATTGTTATTCTAACACATATAGATAATGTATGTCTAGATTAACTGATAAATGATAATATTTTGCATTCATACGGTCCATAAGATGATCTGTACGCATGTATTACATCATAAACACATTTATATATATATACATTCATACATGTTGGATATATTGCCTTTAAGAAAGGAAACACGCGTTTTCACCAAAGAAAACACTAAAGAATGGAGTCTAGACATTACCCGTAGTCCGAAGAAGGAATGTACGGTGACGGATCGCTCCAAATCAAGCCGGAATCGAGTAGAAATGAAGAAAAACTCAATTTTTTAGAGAGAAATGACAAGAAACCCGAATGGAATGGGTGAAAATGAGGCCTCCTAAGGGTATAAGCTCGATAACGGGTATAAGCCGGAATCAGTGAAGGCGTCGGCTTGACTACGACTGATGTAATCTACAGACAGCGAATCAGTGAAGGCATCGACAAATCCCCGATGGTGTAATCCATTGGCTACAACCCTACGCAGATCGGCAAATCCCCCATGAATGTAATCCAAGGACTACAAACTAGTGAAGGTCGGCAAATCTCTGATGATGTAATCCATTGGCTACAAACCAGTGAAGGTCAGCAAATCCCCGATGATGTAATATGTTGGCTACAACCCTATGCAAATCAGCAAATCCCCGATGAATGTAATCCGTTGGCTACAAACCAGTGAAGGTCGGTAAATCCCCGATGATGTAATCCGTTGGCTACAACCATACGCAGGTCTGTAAATCCCCGATGAAGTAATCTATTAGCAACAACCCTATGCAGATCGGTAAATCCCAGATGAATATAATCTGTTGGCTACAAACCAGGGAAGGTCGGTAAATCCCCGATGGTGTAATCTGTTGGCTACAACCCTAAGCAGGTCGGCAAATCCCTAATGATGTAATCCGTTGGCCACAACCCAGTGAAGGAATCAGCTTAACCCTGATAATGAATCCGTTGGCTGACAAACCAATGAAGGCATCGACATGACCCCGATGGTGCAATCCGTTGATTACAATTCAACGCAGGTCGACTCAACCCCGACAAAGTAATCCTTAACTTCCCCGGCCGGGGAAGTAACCCTTTTATACATCTCACACATCATTTCATCAATTATACATGATATTACATCATCAGATATACCTTGTCATACATTCTCCGTGTCTATTAAATCTTTGTCGCGTTCAATCCATTACATTGCATAAACATGACAAAGAGGGGCATCTGTAGACACTCAAAATTTTTCTTTTGTCGTACTAACCCTGCAGGAGGGTAAAAGCGTCATTTTACTTTGAAGACAACCCCGAAGTAGGGCAAAAGATCCCGATTATCTCAGAGACAACCCTGGGAATGGTGAAGAGGACCAATGAAGTCCGAACATACCGAACCACCTCAGTAAACCTCGAACGACGTACCATTAAGAGATAAGCCTGCAGACTGATATCTGGACCTGGAAGGTATCTCAACTATGAGTATCAACTTCCCGAATCCTAATTCAGTCAAACTCAATCTTATCTCGCTGTGTTTGTCAAAGACAGTCCGAAAGATCAAACGACGGACGTCAGCTTCTGCCGAATCAAGACCGAAGGAGCAATAATCAAGCCGGGGGGTCCCACTTGGGTAGCCTTGACCATGTATGTGGCTAGTCGCATACATGTATGCTGCTACCTGGGACAGATTATAAACCCCCATCTTAGTTCATTTAAAAAGAGAGAGATACATGTTTAGAGAGAGAGAGAGTTTTTAGAGAGAAGGAGGCTCGGGTGGAACTCTTCTTCACATATTTGAAGCTCAATCATCCCACTTAATACACACATAAAGTCGTCTTAGTGTTCTTACTTCATCTCGGGAGTCAAAACGCTTGTTCACGCGTCCCCCAAGGTGAAATAACGCACTTTTAGCTTCGATTTCTTTGTAAACTATGTTCAAATGATAGATTAATGAAGTATCTTGTTTAAATCTAGCTATACTTGTTGTATTTTAAGCATATCGTGTAATAGTTGGTAGTTTTTACGTCTCTACCGGATATTTTGTGCTTGATACGTTGTATATAGTCTTCGGAGGCTAGATATACCTCAAGCTAAGCCTAATCTAGCTCCCTAGAGGTTATTAAGCATGAAGCTTTAACTTGGGAACTATAATGGCTTAGATCCATGGTATATCTATGGATTTATCATTTTTAAATCATCCCGGTTAACCCGTATAGCCCTAAATCTATATTTAGAGGTAAAAAAGGGGGCCAAATCGGCGTGAACGGTGATTTCGAGTGATGAAATAACTTAGTATCAAAGCCGTGGACGTTATGTATACGTAATATTGTATAAATCATGTGAGCCTAGGAATCCCGGTGTCGAGATCCCCGAAATGGATCCGACTTGATTCCCAATATGGACCAGTTTTTACGTTGTAAATGCTTTAAATAGCATAAATATCGATGTATATGTAATATTTGGATCTTGAAAACGAACTTAAGGGGTTAGTCTGGAGAGCTCGGATTCAAGATCCGGTGATAGTAGAAACTTTCATTACGGGAGCTCGGTTCATTGAGATGGCTTTTATGCCCGATGATGATCCGAACTTTCTTAACGCTTTAGCATACATATCATCAAAATGATTTCTCAAAGAAAAAACCACAAAGAGCTTTTGATTAAATAAAGCGATTCAGGGTAGATCACGAAATTAATGTAAAGAATAAAAGGAAGTATCGAAGTCCTCGATTCCTAGTCGGGCAAAGGATTTGAAAACCTTACTTTCTAAAACCTCATTTCAATTCATATATCTTGCTAAAAATAAACTTTTGATTAAATCAAATCCTTAGTACGTAGGCGCAAAAGAGGTACAACACTACTTTCAAGTCACCAAAAAAGACTTAGAAACCTACTAATAAAGCTTTCAAAATAAAAAACACACACACACACACGCACACTTTTTGCATAAGAAAATCAATAAGACGCGGTACCGTGCTTGCACGGGAGTCGGGGGTGCCTAACACCTTCCCCCCGCTTAACCTAGCCCCCGGATTCCATGAATCTCGAGTTTTAAGACCAAATCAAAGAGTCACGCATTGGACAATCTTGTGAAAAACTATTAAAACCCGGATGAGTTGGTACATCCATTTCCAAAATACCAACTGGCGACTTTGTCTTAATCGGTCCAATCAATAAAATCAATCTTTCAAAATCATCGACACATATTTTAGTACCGGTTTCCTACGAAATTCATCCTTTAAAACGGAACCCCAAAGAAAAAGTGAAAGTGAAAGGGAAAAGAATAAAATAGGGAAATCGGGCACTCCTCTATCGTCCCACGGACAAGATACGAGGGCAAACAACTCCAAAAGAGAAAACAGAGACCTCCTCCTTCAATAAAAAGGGAGACCGAGGACTTGATTTTCCGCCCGACGTCGACAATGATGACATCCTTAGTGTGAGTTAAGTACTTTAAGATGTATATCACTGTCTCACAATGATCTTCTCCAGAATATAACTGATCAACATCAAGTCTCGTATATTTCATTGTATACATGATAGTAACTCATGCGATCTCTCTTTTGCTGAGGATAATTTTAAAGAAATACACTCCTTGTCTCATCATCATGAGGCACCTTTTGGAGTTTGCCATGCTTAACGCCTTTAGCATCTAATGAATATACGTTTTCTTGGGTTATGCCGAACATCCTTTTAAATCTATTAATACAGATTTGTATCCCTAATGCGGGATGTTCTACCCAAATCATTCATGGAGGAATGTTTAGACAACTTTATTTTGATCTATTTTAGCATAGGAATTTCATTCTCTATCAGTAATATATCATCAACATATAATACATGGAATGAAACAGCGCTCCCACGAACCTTCTTGTACACATATGGTTCATCCTTATTTTTGATAAAATCAAACTATTTGATTGTCTCATCAAAACAAATGTTCCATCTACGAGAAGCTTGCTTTAATTCATAAATGGATTGTTGTAGCTTATATATATGATTTCCTTCAACTATTGAAATAAATCCATATGGTTGTATCATACATACATTCTCCTCTAATAATGTATATTTGAGGAAGGGCGTCTCCACGTCCATTTTGCCAGATATAGTAATAATAAGCTACAATTGCAAGTAAAATCCAAATGGACTTGAGCATAGCTTCAAAATCCATTTTAGATTTTATGGTTATCTACCATTTCTCTGAGTATTTATTACTCATAGTCTGTTCATAATTCAATGGATCATCATCATTCATGATGTGTACCTCATCGTCATCCTCTATGACGAATCCATACCTCTCAGGTATCTTCGGTACCCTTCCAGATTTACGAATAGGGTGTGATACAGTAGGTTCTTCCACTTGGTCAGGTACTTGACTCTGACCCGTAGTAATTTGTGGTTCTTGAACTTCTTCAAGATATATCTTACTCCCATTGACCCCTTCATGGATAAACTCCTTTTCCAAGAAGGCAGCATGTTTCGCAACAAACACCTTTTGATCAGTTGGATGATAGAAATAATACCCTACAGTTTCTTTAGGGTATCCCACAAATCTACACTTGTCGAATTTAGTCTATAGCTTATCATGTTCAAACTTTTTAACATAAGCTGGACAACCCCAAGTCTTAACATGCTTAAGATTTGGTTTCCTCCCTTCCACATCTCATATGGAGTCTTTGGGACGGATTTGGTAGGTACCTTGTTAAGTAGGTATGCATCCGTTTCTAAGGCATAACCCCACAAGGAAATTGGAAGGTCAATAAAACTCATCATGGATCGAACTATGTCCAACAATGTTCTATTTCTTCTTTCAGATACTCCATTTAACTGTGGTGTACTTGGAGGAGTCCGTTGTGAGATTATACCATTTTCTTTGAGACAATTGAGAAACTCACCGCTTAAGTATTCTCCATCTCGATTTGATCGAAGTATCTTAATACTCTTGCTCGTTTGTTTCTCTACTTCACTTATGAACTCTTTGAACTTTTCAAATGATTCTGATTTGTATTTCATTAAATACACATATCCAAATCTTAAGTGATCATCAGCGAAAGTAATAAAATAAGCATACCAACCCTGTGCACTTGTTGTCATAGGTCCACAAACGTCTGTGTGAATCAACGCTAGCAACTCTGTAACTCTTTCTCCTTTTCCACTAAAAGGAGATTTAGTCATTTTACCCATAAGACAAGATTCACAAGTTGAATATAATTACATAATCAGATAGCTCTAAGAGCACATACTTATGCAACTTGGATAATCTTATTTCATTGATATGACCGAGTCTACAGTGCCACATATAGGTATAATTAATATTATCTCTTTTCCTTTTCTTAGTTTGTTCAATTTGAAATATATTTTCTTACAAGTCAAGTATATCAAGTCCATTTCGCAAATTTCCAATACCATATAAAACATCGACTTTATAAATAGAACAACCATTGTTCTTTATAATAACGTTAAATCCTTCCATATCCAATACAGAAATAGAAATAATGTTTCTAATAATATTCGGAACAAAATAACAATTATTTAGATAAATGGACTTGCCCGAAGGCATCGCTAAATAATAAGTCCCTACAGATAATGCAGCAACCTTTGCTCCAGTCCCCACTCGTAGGATGACCTCATCATTGCTCAGCTTTCTACTTCTGACAAGTTCCTGCACAGTATTACATATATGAGAACCACAGCCGGTATCCAATACCTAAGTAGAATTATGACTTTCAAAAAAATTAATTTCAACCATAAACAAACATTGATTGGAAGTCGAAGCTTCTCCAAGCTTCTTCTCTGCCAGAAACTTCTTGCAGTTCCTCTTCCAATGACCCGGCTCATTGTAATGGAAGAACATTCCTTTGCCAGCTGGTTCAGGTTTCTTTTGCTCCTTTTCTTTCTCCTTTCCCTTAGCCTTTTTGGATTTTTTCTTTTCAGAAGACACCTTAGGCCTCTTCCTTTTATTGGAAGAATCCACCATCAAGACTTGGTTCTTCTTGAATGGGAAGTGACCTTCTGCAATTTTCAACATGTTAAGCAGCTCAGGCAAGCTGACATCTAGCTTATTCATGTGGAAATTTACCACAAACTACGAGAAGGTCTGAGGGAGTGACTGCAAGACCAAGTCTTGACTCAACTCCCCATCCATGACGAACCCAAGCTGTCCAAGGCATTCAATCAAATTGATCACCCTAAGGACATGAGTCTCGACGGCTGTGCCCTCGGTCATCCAAGATCGGAAGAGCTCCTTAGATATCTCATATCTAGCAGTCCTACTCTGTTCACCATACAACTCCTTGAGGTGAAGTAGCATAGTAGGAGCATCCATATTTTCGTGATGACGCTGAACTTCGTTATTCATGGATGCGAGCATGATGCATTGAGCCACAGATGCATCATCTTGCCACTTTACAATGGTGGCAATCTCTTCCTCAGAGGCTGTTTCTAGAACAGTTCCAGGGACAGGTGAATTTAGGACATAAGAAATTTTTTCAGCAGTGAGAACTATTCTCAGATTTCCTAGCCAGTCCGTATAATTCGGCCCGGTAAGCTTATTAGCATCAAGTATGCTTCGCTGTGAAATTAGTAATTTTGACATTTTTAAAATTCTGCATGTGAAAAATAATATTTTTAGCAAACATTCATTTTATTAATTTTGTATACCAAAATAAATTTAGGTCTTTATTTTAAATTGATATCTCCTACTATTTTTATCAAACTATATTACCCTCACTTATATAAATCGACAACATCTAATTAAAGATTTGCTAGTGTGATTAAGGATCCCATTTTAAATGTATATAGCCTTGTGGATAGCACAACAAACGATATATAAATAAATAGGTAGACAACTCTTGTCAATTACAACAACATGTAACTCCTTTTATTTTGCCTCTTAAATCATAATGGTCAAGTGTGTGCACATCCGAACTAAAATGATTTAAGTTAAGTCCAGCCTAGCACTTCCTAAATTCAAAAAAAAAATGTTCGTCCTTGTGGATAGCACAAGACTATATTGTTCAATTATCTTGATAAGCATCAAATGTGATTAATTAATATCTTAAATACGCAATACTCGCCTTGTGGATAGCACAACAAACTCATATTAAATATTTAATACTCTATTAATTTATCATGCTAGAAGGCGACGTTCGATATTCCAAATATCATTAAACGCTTCGGACTTAATATAATTTATTTGAGGGGTTTGTTATTATTTGTCTCATCTTGTTTAGCGCGTATGCACATATATATATGAAATACGCGTAATTTTATTAAACATGCGAAGCATGTTTGCATAAAATATAATATATATATATATATATATATATATATATATATAATACTGAGCATGCACATATAGAATATTATATTCTACCTGGATAGATTATGGACTTTTATTCTAGTTAGGTTTACTAGAGCCACCAAATGAACCAAAAGGACAAACCTAGGAGTGAAAGAATTTAAATTTAAACGTAACTATTACATTTAAATCCGGGCTCCATACAAACGGGTCTTCACGCGCTCCTTGCTCCTTAGTCTCCAATTTCTTCAATATAATTCTAACTATTTCTATTACATTAAACTATTTAATTAAAATAAAAACCTTGATCAGCAGTCAAGGGAAAATATATAGGAGGGAGATAGAATTTTACATCAAGAAAAACTAGAGAAAACGAGGTACGCAGACCCCATTTAATAAAATCTATTCATTCAAGCATTCAACTAAAATAAAATCCAATCACATTGGTCAAATAGTCCATAATCAATCCCTATTTTTTATCATACATATCACCATATATATCAATAAATAAATATCCATCTCATGAATTAAAACATTCCATATATATATATGCGTATCATTTAATAGGCAATTTTTAAATTGCATGAAATCTAATTTCAAGATTAAAATAAATTTTTTATTTTAATTATAAAATTATTATACATATTATATATATAATATACCCGTATATTTTATACATATATTACGTTGATGCATTCCTTTACATAATTATAACACGGATCCGAATTACTTCTTTTTAAAACCACGGAACTGATAAGTTTTTCCCTTGTAGTTTTATCGCAATTCGTCCCAAAATAAAAGTAGTTCGCGATTATAAATTTTTTTATATTTTTTTTAAAAATAATAATAATAATTTTATACAATTAAAATTATACCCAATAAATTATTCTAAATACATACCCATATGTATATGAAATCAAAACAATTAATAAATGCATAAAGATTTGGCTCTGATGCCACTGTTGGGTTTGTACAAAATCGAGACGCAATCAAACAAAAATTAGCGGAAGCATGGTATATCAGAGTTTAAAAAAAATTCTACAAAACCATTACTCGGATCATCCTTTATGCAAATTATTAATTTAAAACGATAAATAAGAAGTTATGGAATCATACCCTTGTAGAACGAAGCTTCCACAGGTACGAGTTCAACTCCTTGTTCTTCGTGATCTCCTTAAATTTTTGGGTTAGATTCCTTCCTTTGATCAACGTTAGCCACCCAAGTGTTTGGCTTCTAGAGGTGATCCACTAAGGAAGATGAATTATCAAGAAGGAGGGTGGTTGGCTTAGTTTTATATCCTCTATAGAAAAGGAGTACTCTCCAATAATTGGAATTACATCAACTGAAATTAATTATAAGACTCCTCTTATATAGATATTGGTCAACCCTTCTAATCCTATTAGACATGGGATTTTATTTAATTAATTAAACTCCTTTAATTAATTTAGGCTTCCCACCACATTGAGAATAATTAATTAAATTCATTTAATTAATTTGTCTCCCAATCTTATTAGAAATAAATGAGAGTACTAATATTAAATTAATTACTAAACTCCTTTAGAAATTAAAATAATAATAATATTAATATGACTCCTCTTATTAATTTATATTTAATATTTCTAAAATATTAAATAATAAATATTAAGCTATTTAATTTATTCTATCACCATAGATTAAATTAATTACACTTAATGCATTATTACGATTATGTCATTACCTTCTTAATTAATTATTCTTCCTTTTATGGTGTGACCCTTTAGGTTCTCCATATTAAACCGGTTGTGAATATATCAATTAGAACAATTCTAATCCTATTTAAATAAATAAATTATACTAATAATCTATTTAAATAAATAATATTTATTCTACAATAGGGATAAGCCTCCCTAGCGATCAACGACTTTTCAGATAATATAGATTTCAACATTAATCATAAAAGAACCTGTGAGTTAATAGTTACCGTACAATTCAATCCTTCCACCATACAATGTCCCAATTAAATATAAGACATGAATTTACTGTCAAGTCTCATTTTATTCAATTATATGTATTTCGATTAGAAAATACACAACTCCAAATAATGCAAATTAGAAACTCCTTTCTAATTTCAGTCCACCTTGGCCAAGGATTCCTGGGTTGTCATTTAACGAATCACATAGGACATATCTCCTCTTTTACTAGAGGTGGTAGATTCTTTATTGATCATTCATTATCTCCATATGTAACTCATTATACCCAAGCATACCCTTTTATATACCTTAAAGGGCTTTAAGGAATAAGTCAAAGTATAATTCATTACATACAAGATACTATGATGATCTCAAGTCCAAGGATCACTTGTACTACTATCACATTAGGAATTCCTATTGACAGGCGAGTAAAACTCCATTAGGTATTTTATAGCGAGTCACGTTCTGTGAACTTATTCTCCAATAAGCACTTACATACTTGCTTTAGTGTCTCCACACAAATAATTATGAGATCAATCATACTCATCCGATAAGCAAGCAACATATGTACTAATCTATTCGGATATACTAATCCCCTTTTTAATAATCTCACGATTGAGAACTATTTAGTTTTAAGCTTTCTACGAATTTAAATCTCATTAGCATGATCAACATCATGATTCTAAAAGCATTGCTTAAAACTATGGGTTATTTACATATTATAAAAACAGCACTATGTAGATAATTAAAAGCCTTTAATAAGTTAATACTTTTATTGATAAATAAATAAGATCAGTCTCCAAAGTAGATGCTTTATCATCATACATGATTGGCTTGTATGCATAGTACTTGTAATTTGATGCTTATAAAGAAAATCGAACAATATTATTTTGTTGTGCTATCCACAAGGACAATACATTTTATTTTAATATATGGAAGTGCTAAGTCAGACTTAACTTAAATCATTTTAGTTCAGATGTGCACACATTTGACCATTATGATCTAAGAGGCAAAATAAAATAGATGTACATGTTGATGTAATTGACAAAGAGTTGTCTACCTATTTATTTATATATGGTTTGTTGTGCTATCCACAAGGCTATATACATTTAAAATAGGATCCTTAATCTCACTAACAAATCTTTAATTAGATGTTGCCGAACTATATAAGTGAGGGTAATATAGTTTGAAGAAAATAGTGGGAGATACAAATTTAAAATAAGACCTAATTTATTTTGGTATATAAAATTAATTAAATGAATGTTTGCTAAAATATTATCTTTTCACATGCAAAAATTTAAAAATGTCGAAATCACTAATTTCACTGCGTAGTATACTTGATACTAACAAACTGACAGGACTGAATTACACGGACTAGTTAAGGTGTAACGACCAGAAATTTTAGGCTCCTTATTAATTTTATATGTGATTTAAAAATTTTAGGAGTTAATTTTTCGAACTTATTTAAACCTTATGTGGTTAAGTGTTTATGTGAATTTAACCTATGCGAATAAATGCTAGAATTTTTATTAAAGTGAATCACTAATGGTTATTTAAATTAGTAGATTAACCTTGAGACTTTTATATCAGAGTATTGATAAAAAGTGTTAGTAATTACATATTCAAATTTCTTGAATATAGTGTAGAGATTTAATCGGGATTAATTATTTATATTTGAGTAATTAATTGATAACATATAAAATTATTATTGTTGTTGATTTATAATTATTATGAATAACTAATAATTAATGAATTGGGAGTAATTAATTGATTTTGTGTTGATTAATTATTATTATGAATAAATAATAATTAATGAGTAAGAGATAAATAAATATAATAATATTATATTTAATTGATTAATTATTTTATACAAGTATGTGATATGTAAACTTTTTATATATAGTAGTTAACTATATATTATATATAGTACAAGGTAACATATTAATGTGTCTCTATATTATATGTATAGACTATATAGTAAGACTAATGGCATTATTAGAGTTACATCATAATATGGCTTATGTGACATAATATGGGTGGAAAGACATTAATATGTATACCCTATTACTTTATATTATATCAATAACATTATAAATTGATAAATGATTTCAATAAGTTATTATAATTATTATAATAAAAGTTATTATTATAATAATACCCAATTACTTTATATTTGGTGTTAAAAGATAATGTACATGAATTATATGTATATACCATACTTGATGCATCATATTATTAATTGCTCATTGAAATTGTGACTTTAATTTAATTATAGCCTAAGTATTTACATGAAATAAAATGTGTATACATGATATAGCCAAAGTAAGCATGGTATATATAGAATAATAGTGTAGTATATTGCATCCAAGTTACATCCATTTGCTAAGAATTGGTTGTCCCATATTATGTGCCC
This sequence comes from Panax stipuleanatus, assembly GCA_020205555.1. NCBI lineage: Eukaryota > Viridiplantae > Streptophyta > Magnoliopsida > Apiales > Araliaceae > Panax > Panax stipuleanatus. Next base: position 107,529,542 of record CM035122.1, read on the forward strand.
AATTGCTCTCTTATTTATTATACACGTGAACCCACATGCTATGCTACTCTATATCTTCCTCAATTTCTTCATAAAGCATAGCTAATCATGAGATGGGAAGTGGGTTTCATAATTTGATTCACCAACTCTTCACCAACTTCTTCTTATCCATTATGTAATCTTGCTATCCCTTATTTTGAATTGGTGAACAAAAGCATTAACTGTGTATTGAAATTGCCTATATAAGAGCTTCTCCTTCTCATTTTAAAATGCTGAGATTTTCATGTAAGTATAGAATTGCTAGTGAGTTATTGTAAGTTATCAGTGAGAGAGATTGTTATATAGCAGCAAGTATAGTTCATATTAACAGAGGTACATTTCACATTGTTCTTCCATGTCAATTCATTGATTATGCTATTTAAATGTTAATTGGATTATGAAGTATGTTGTTTAAGTGTTAAATGAGTTAGTAATCATGCTAGAACTGTTTTATGTTTGGAGCATGAAGGAATTCGTATGAATTTTCTGGGTTTGGGCTAAGTTTCTGCCGAAGCAGGCAGTTCCTGGATGGCCCAGGCAACTGCGCAGCTGCGCCAATGTTACACTGGCCAGCGGTGCAGCTGCGTCAGGCCTGCACTAGACCACTTGATTTCTATTTTGTTTTCTGTCCATGCTATCTTGATGGTACTCTTTGGTCAAGCATGGAAACTGATATTAATTCATAATATAAACTTCTTGGTACTATATGTATGTCATAACCATGATAGTACATGTTATGGAAAGAAAGCTTATGATTTTGAAATGAACCTAGACTAGTTAAAGTGAACTTTGTCATAAACTTAGCATATGTACATTCTGATTTTTGGCAAGTATGATAGTGTCGTTTATATGAACATAGAATGCATGATTAGTATTGAACGCACTAGTATACGTGTTTGAAAGACTCAAAGGTTTACAAAAGAAAACTTATAGTTTTGAATGCGAACTTTGTCATATAAGTAGCATGTTTATATTCTAATTTTTAGAACACAACCGTATGGTCTATATGGATATGAGAACTTAGCTTAAAGTGTTAGTCATACACTAGCATACTTGATTGAAAGTTTCAAGAGGTTTTTCAAGCGAAACATAAAAACTTTCAAGGTAAACATAACCAAGAGTTGTGTCGTTTAGATTGGGACCACTTGAATACATGTATGTGACTTATATAAGCGTTCCAGTACATGTGAATCACGGCTATGAGATGCTTTACATATATCGTAGTGTCCTTATGGACTTAGTATATTTTGAAAGAGAACTTACGATGTGAAAGTAAATAACATCAAATACCATGTGAATTATATTATGATCATGCAAGCATGTCATTATGCCTATAGACGTATTGACATGAACTTCGTTTATTTATGCACAGATTTCACATATGCATGCTTAATCATAGAAAATGAACTTCAAATATGAACTATATGATTTGAAGTATACTCGAGCATATATATCAAGTATTGTTTAGTCTCATTATGAGATAGTATGGCCGGAGTAGTTAACCTTTGAAGTATGAACTTGTTTAACTTGAGGTTTACCGGCATGAAAACATATAACTCTGAAATTGGATTAGGATGAGCATGCTAGTTTCGAATGAGAAATTACAACATGATAAGTATGTGTATTGGTTTAATGTTAGTAGTTGCATGCTAGAGTTACGTCGGGACACTTTCAGACCCCAACAATTTGCTTAAGTCGGATTTTAACAGTTAACATATTATGATGCTATAAATGGTATGCTTGATATTGAACGTGATCTTATGTGATAGAATTATATAATGATTAGATTCTTGTATGTGTGAACTTATATTAGTTTATATATACTAATTGAAGAGATCGACTTGTTATATTAGGTCGTTCCAACGCCGTTTAAATTAAAGCTAGAATTATTTGTAGCTGAGCAAACAGGCAAGTTCCCTATCTTCCTCAAGTTATATTTGAGCAAGTATCCTATCCTTGTGTTTACTTTACTCAAGGAAAGTTATAAGCGAGTTTCTTAAACTTCACTTGATTTGAATGCAAGTCTCCCTAACCTTACTCAAATTTATATTGAGGAGGGTATTATTATATTGCAAGTTTTCCTGAACTACTCTTTTATTTGAGCAAGTTTTCTTGACTTATACTTATTTATTATACAAGTATCCGGACCCTATTGTGCAAGTATTCTAAACTCTTGTACTACCTTATTCAATGAACCGTGTAAGCGAGTTTCTAAACTTCACTTGTTTTTGGTGAAAGTTTCCGATCCTTCTCATATTGTATTGAGTAGGTTATTATTGTATTGTGCAAGTTCCCCAAACTTCACATTTTGAGTATTGTGAAAGTTCCCCGAACTTCACATTTTGAGTATTGTGAAAGTTCCCCGAACTTCACATTTTGAGTATTGTGAAACTTCCCCAAACTTCACATTTTGAATATTGTGAAAGTTCCCCAAACTTTACACTTTGGTTATTTTGCAAATTCCCGAACTTCATTTCTTTATTATGCAAGTTCTCTAAACTTATTCAAACTCGTATATTGTGCAAGTATCTTATCTTTGTGTTTACTTTACTCAAAGAACGTTGTAAGCAAATGTCCTAACATAGGCATTTACTTTATGTAAGGGATCTATTATGGTGAAATTCCCCGAATTTCACACTTTTATGTTGTAAGTGTCTAAGCCTATGCATTTATTTTATGCAAGGAATCTATTATTGTGCAAGTTCCCCGAACTTCACACGTTGAGTAATGTGCAAGTTCCCCGAACTTCACACATTGAGTATTGTGCAAGTTCCCCGAACTTACACAAATTCATATATTGTGCAAATTCTAAACTTCACTTTGTGCAAGTTCTCTATCCTTCTCATATTGTATTGAGTAGGTTATTGTTGAATCGAAAGTTGTTTACTTAATTGCTTGAACTTTATTTCCAAGCATGTTATTTAGTGGTTTAATTACTTATCAATTATTCCACATTGATATTATTGATGTCCACACCTAGTGCATTTGAGCTCGTACAGTCTTGGACTAGTACATTATTCAAGGTTCTAAATTTCTTGAACTATGTCAGTAAGAGTCTGAACCTTTGCTCGGTCAGACTAGTGTATGAAGTTTTCTTTGAAGCTATCCAAAACAATTGATGGTAAGCATTCTTAGACGGAACAGAACACCACTCATATGTAAGAGTGTGCCCAGGTATCTAATATATATGATAGGAGTAAACAGATATAAGTGTTATGCATATTCACGTTGTGCCTGAGGCTGATCTCCTCGAAGTACTTAGTTTCTGTAGCCAGAAACCAGTAATTCTAAAAGGGTCAATTAGCTAGTGAACCCATTGGAAAGTTATAGTTCAGAGTCTACTCGACTATCAGTCATTCTAAAGGCAATTATTATCTTTGCTTTTAATAGTCATATTATTGAATCTTTCAGATATTCATAGTGTTGAATCATGTGGGTTGTTGAATCTTACAGATATTCATATCGTTGAATCATACAGATATTCATAGTATTGAATCATATAGATTGTTGAATCATTCTAACATTCATATTGTTGAATCTTTAAGATATTCATTTTGTTGAAATCGTTGTCAGATATTTTTCCATTCATCATGATATATCCTTTATTTTTGTATTTAAACTTGCTGAGCAAACTTGTTGCTCATTCTTGCTATATCATGACTGATATTGCAGTTAAGCCCAAGCCCTCAGGGAAGGACATGGGTAAAGGAAAGATTTAGGATGGTTTGCAAGGAGCAGACTTTGTCTTTATGATTTGTTTAATTACTGTTAATGTAATATGAACCCTAATGTTTATTCTAGGGTATATTTGTATTGATGTATTAAGGTTATCGAATCTTGGGACTAGTAACACCTTTTGAATGAACGACGTACGTTTATTATATTCCGCATTTTAGTTATCTTATGGTACCTAAAGGTGGATGTTAGTATTGTTTCGTGGCGACCGGAACGGGGTCAGATGACCCGAATTCGGGGGTGTCACATAAGGAATCTGAGAATAGTTCTCACTGCTAAAAAGATTTCTAATATCCTAAATTCACATGTCCTTGGAAATGTTCCAAAAACAGCCTCTAAGGAAGAGATTGCCACTATTGTAAAGTGGCAAGATGATGCATATGTGGCTCAATGCATCGTGCCCACATCCATAAATAACTAGCTTCAGCGTCAGCATGAAAACATGGATGATCCTACTATGTTGCTTCACCTCAAGGGGTTGTATGGTGAACAAAGTAGGACTTCTAGATATGAGATATCTAAGGAGCTTTTTTGATCTCGGATGACCGAGGGCACTATCGTTGAGACTCATGTCCTAAGGGTGATCAATCTGTTGGAACACCTTGGACAGCTTGGGTTCGTCATAGATGGGGAGTTGAGTCAAGACTTAGTCTTGCACTTAGATCTTCTCGCAGGTCGTTATACATTTCCACATGAATAAGTTAGATGTCAGCTTGCTTGAATTACTTAACATGTTGAAAATCGCAGAAGGTCACTTCCCATCTAAGAAGAACCTTGTCTTAATGGTGGATAATTCTTTCAAGAAAAGGAAGAGGCCCAAGGTATCTTCTGAAAAAAAGAAATCTAAGAAGGCTAAGAACAAGGTGAAAAGAAAGGATCAAAAGAAACTTGATCTAGCCAGTAAAGGAATGTGCTTCCATTGCAACGAGCCGGGTCATTGGAAGAGGAACTGCAAGAAGTTTCTGGCTGAGCAGAAGCTTGGAGAAGCTTTGACTTTCAATCAATGTTTGTTCATGATTGAAATTAATTTTTCTGAAAGTCAAAATTCTACTTGGGTATTGGATACCGGTTGTGGTTCTCACATTTGTAATACTGTGCAGGGACTTGTTAGAAGTAGAAAGCTTAACAAGGATGAGGTTGTCCTACGAGTGGAAAATGGAGCAAAGGTTGCTGCATTAGCTGTAGGCACTTATTGTTTAGCACAGCCTACGGGAAAGTCTATTTATTTAAATAATTGTTATTTTGTCCCGAATATCATTAGAAATATTATTTCTATTTTCGTATTAGATATGGATGGATTTGACATTATAATAAAGAACAACAGTTGTTGTATTTATAAAAACAATATTTTATATGGTGTTGGTAATTTGCGAAATGGATTTTACATACTTGACATGCATAAAAATATATTTCAAATAGAACAAACTAAGAAAAAGAAAAGAGATGATGTTAGTTAGACCTATATGTGTCATTGTAGACTCGATCATATCAATAAAACAAGATTATCCAAGTTGCATAAGGATGGGCTCTTAGAGCTATCCGATTATGAATCATATCCAAATTGTGAATCATGTCTCATGGGTAAAATGACTAAATCTCCTTTTAGTGGAAAAGGAGAAAGTGTTACAGAGTGGTTAGCGTTGGTTCACACAAACGTTTGTGGACTTATGACAACGAATGCATGGGGAGAGTATTCTTATTTTATTACTTTCACTGATGATCACTCAAGATTTGGATATGTGTATTTAATGAAATACAAATCTGAATCATTTAAAAAGTTCAAAGAGTTCAGAAGTGAAGTAGAGAAACAAACTGGCAAAAGTATTAAGATTCTTCGATCAGATCGAGGTGGAGAATACTTAAGTGGTGAGTTTCTCAATTGTCTCAAAGATAATGGTATAATCTCGTAATGGACTCCACCAAGTACACCACAGTTAAATGGAGTATTTGAAAGGAGAAATCGAATATTGTTGGACATGATTCATTCCATGATGAGTTTTACCGATCTTCCGATTTCATTCTGGGGTTATGCCCTAGAAACGGCTGCATACCTACTTAACAAGGTGCCTACCAAATCCGCCCCAAAAGACTCCATATGAGAAGTAAAAAGGGAGAAAACCAAATCATAAGCATATTAAGACTTAGGGTTGTCCAGCTTATGTCAAAAAGTTTGAAAATGATAAGCTACAGACTAAATTCGATAAGTGTAGATTTGTGGGATACCCTAAAGAAACTTTAGGGTATTATTTCTATTATCCAACTGATCAAAAGGTGTTTGTTGCAAAATATTCTACCTTATTAAAAAAGGAGTTTATCCATGAAGGGGTCAGTGGGAGTAAGATATATGTTAAAGAAGTTCAAGTACCACAAATTACTACGGATCAATGTCAGGTACCTGACTAAGTGGATGAACCTACTGTACCACCCCCTATTTGTAAATCTGAAAGAGTACTAATATAACGCCCCAGAATAGGTTCAGTACTCCACCCATTCTGAGTCGCCAAATACATGATATAGAATCCAAATACAATCTTTTATATCAAATGGTCGTGCAAAATACGACCAAACAACTGTGAGTGTCAATACAAACATGTATAAAATATTAACACTCAAACTAAGTCCCCATTATAATTATTATCACACTATTTTACAAAAATAGTGAGGACTACTACTGCTCTAACTCGGACCATCACTCTGTACCTCGACTAATCCCTGCAACATTCTCATTTCCTGAAGAGAACAATGGAAGAAAAGGGTGAGCTCAACTAGCCTAGTAAAAAATATTATGACTAAGAAAATGAAGAATAAATTATCGTTAACCTTCAACAAATCAGATAAAATATTATGGACAACAAGTTTTAGATCAACAACTGCAACGGAAATAAAATTTCATTAGAAGAGTTTAGTAGAAAATGATGTCTACTATCTTCTATGATTTAAAAGTCCATCATCAATATTTTATCCGTGTAACATCAATCAATATATATCTCAAATCAAATATTCATCTTTGCACTACGGCCAAAGATATTCATTTGTATCACCAGTGGTCATGTTCATCTCAACTCATGTCCATCTTTGCATTATAGGCCAAAGATATTCATCAAGTAATCATTCATCTTTGCACTACAGGCCAAAGATATTCAGTTATATCACAATTTAGGACTGAAGATGATGAAAAATAATATAAATAACGAATCTAGTGAGATAAAGGACAAAGATTAGGGATTCGTAATTTAGTTTATCCAAGTTCAAGAATATTCCAAAATAATCAATTGTGGAGCAAAATACAAGAATGAAGTTCAAAACGTGGATCCAATCAAAGATAGTTACCATAACAAACAACTTGGAAAAAGAAAAGAAAAGAAAATTTAATTTTTTTGTGAATAGTGCCGTATACGTGAATAGTAACCCCGATATGAAAAGGTAGAACTTCATAACAAAATTCATACCAATATTTCGGTGAAATGATATTGAAAAAAATAACATTATTTACGAGAAAAATAATATCCCTTACGAGAAGAATAACATCCCTTACCTCAAAACAATACTCGATCTGACTGGAATATCGGATATTATGCTGACAAAAACTTGCACTGTTATCAACACTTAAAATATCTAAACACTTACAAGAAATATTCTTGATACTAAGAGAGAGAATTTTTTTATTCTGGTGTGATTTTCATTTCTAAACTAAGCACCCTATTTATCGAAAATGCTTAGCACACCAAAGCTGAAAAAACTTAACCTACGGATACCATCTTTGACAACTTCTCTTCAGCACCATCATGTTGAAAAAATCCTCCAGCAAAAAAAACAACACAAAAGGACACTGGGGCCCACCCAAAATGTTTTAAACATTTATTGTAACAAAAATTAATTCAGATCCAATTTGCTCTTTTCCACCTCATTTTATTCATATATCGTGAATTTATTGTAAACATATTATCATTTAAATTATAAAATTATATTATTATATTATCGCATTATACACTTATAATGTAATATCATAATAATATATTTGAATGAATTATTTTATCAGAAAAGATAAAATATTAATTTTTAACAATTGTCCCTTTTGCTAAAACTTCCTCAATTTATATCCACATTGAATAAATATTTTCTTATTATTTTTATCAATAATTAATTATTATTCATAAATAATATTACAGAATCACAATAATGAAAACCAGGTCGTTCCCAGTAAAATGGGGGCTTTTCAATAAGAATTTCTCCTTACTGGCACGCAATTAGGTGACCAAACCCTTTTCCTAGACATAACTTCCTAGACATTGCCAATAATGTTATCTAATAATATTATTCAAATAATATGAATTATTGATTTGATAATGTAAAATACTATGCAGTGATAATTATTGAAACAACAATAATATAAAATATTGTGCAATACCGTGTGCTGCTGTGCAACAACGCGTATTACTTTATTTTAACCACCAGGTATTTCAACAGTTTAACAGTAACCGTTATGCCGTTATTTTTAGAAAACTTATTCTTGTCATTTTTTTCATCCGACAGTTTTCCGTTATGGGGCCCACAAATGGCTGCGTCGTCGTACGAATATTCCCCGACAACAAGAACATTCCACTACCAAACGAATATTACCCGAAAACAATGAATATTTTATAACCACTTGCTTATTTTATAAACTTTGCGCATATTTCCCATAACTTATCACATATATCAAATCAACACCTTACTAATTCAAAATAATATATAGAGAAAATTTAATTTTATTCATAAAAAGTTGGGGTCTTACAACCTCCCCTTCTTATGAAGTTTCGTCCTCGAAATTGACGTGCGTACCTGGTATTTTAAAAAAGTGAGGATACCTCGTTTTCATTCCCGATTTTAATTCCCAGGTTATTTCCTCAATAACATTGTTTATCTATAAAACTTTGACTTGTGGTATAACCTTTGAGCGTAGGACATGTTCCTTCTTATCCAAAATCTTGACAGGTACCTCCTCGTACGTTAAATCTTCGGCTATTTCGTATGGTTCTAACTCAATAATATGGTTTGGGTCTTTAACATATTTACGAAGCACGAATATGTGAAAAACATTATGAACACATGACATGTTTGGAGGTAAGGCGATTCTATAGGCCACATTTCCTACTCGGTCAAGGATTTTAAATGGACTAATGAATCATGGTTTGAGCTTTCCTTTCTTACCGAATCTCGTAACTCCTTTCCATGGAGCAACACGTAACAATACATGATCCCCAACATTAAATTCTACGTCACTTCGATGAAGGTCCGCATAACTCTTTTGTCGATCTTGTGCCGTTTGTATACGTTGTCGGATCATTTGAATATTTTTCGTAGTCATACGTACTAACTCCGGTCCCAACAATATTGTTTTCCCCACCTCGTCCCAGCATACTAGAGAACAACACTTTCGTCCATACAACGCCTCGAATGGAGCCATGCTTATACTTGCCTGATAACTGTTATTGTAGGAGAATTCCACCAATGGTAAGTACTTATCCCAACTCCCTTTGAAGTCTAGAACACAGAGTCTCAATAGATATTCAAGAGTTTGCATAGTCCTTTTTGATTGCCCGTTCGTTTGAGAATGATATGCAGATCGTAAATCGGTGCCCATAGCTTTCTACAAACTAACCCAAAATTGTGAAGTGAATCTTGGGTCACGATCTGAAACTATGGATACTGGCATGCCATGCAATCTCACAATCTCATTTATGTACATATGAGCAAGACATTCTAGTGAATAAGTCTCTCGTATAGGCAAGAAATGAGCAGACTTGGTTAATATATTGACAATAACTCAAATCGCATCTATGCCTTGAGAAACTTTGGGAAGATCCGTAACGAAATCCATGGTAATGTGTTCCCACTTCTATTTTGGAATCTAAAGTGGTTGCAATAGACCCTTTGGCACTTGATGCTCCGCCTTGACACGTTGACATGTTAAACACCTCGAGATAAACTCCGTGATCTTTCTCTTCATATTGCTCCACCAAAATGTATGTCGACGATCACGATACATTTTGGTACTCCCAGGATGGATTGCAAACGGTGTGTTGTGTGCCTCAATCATGATTCTATACTACAAATCAGAATTGTTAGGAACGCAAAGTCTGGAGTTGACTCGAAGTATTCCTTCTTCATCGATTCTTACTTTTGGAATAGCACCTTCTTGTACTTTCTTCTTTATCTTCATTAGCTCCGGGTCTGTAGCTTGAGCAGCTTTAACTTTATCAATTAAAGTTGGTTCTACACGTATACTTGACATCATCACGTGGGTCCCTGAAGTCTTTAACTCTATCTCCATCCTTTGTAAATCATATAAAATGGGCTTTTGTGTTAACAGCATCACACTCGTTCCCGCATATGATCTTCTACTCAACGCGTCAGCTACTACGTTCGCTTTTCCAGGATGGTATTGAGTGGTATGGTCATAATCTTTCACCAGCTCAAGCCAACGTTGTTGTCGCATATTGAGTTCATTCTAGGTCAAGAAATATTTGAGGCTTTTGGAGTCTATTAGGATGTCATCAATAAAGACAACCTCAAAATAATCCAAATATTTCTTAAATATTTGGTTCATCATGTCCATGAAAGCAGCATGGACATAGATCAATTCGAAAGATATAACTAGAAATTCGTAATGTGCGTATCGATTTCTAAATGCAGTCTTTGGAATGCCATCAGTTTTAATCTTTAACTGATGATATCTAGAACGAAGATCAATCTTTGAGAAGAATTGCGCACCTTGCAACTGGTTGAACATGTCATCAATGCGAGGTAACGAATACCTATTCTTGATGGTGACATGGTTCAACTCCTGATAGTCAATACAAAGTCGCATACTCCCGTCTTTCTTCTTTACGAATAAAACAGAAGCACCCCAAGACGATATACTAGGACGTATAAAATCGATGTCTAACAACTCCTGTAGTTGGACCTTTAACTCCTGAAGTTCAATAGGACCCATTCGATATGGGGTTTTAGAAATGGGTTTTATACTAGGTTCAAGGTCAATAAAGAATTTAACTTCACGTTCTGGGGGTAGGCCAGGAAGTTCTTCGGGAAATACATCAGGAAACTCATTAACAGAAATGTCATTCAAATCTGACGTATTCTGGTTTAAATCGATAGCATGGGCTAAGAAAGTTTGACATTCACTTTTCAATAAACGAATAGCTTTATGACTTGAAATGACATTGATTGATTTTAGTGGTTTGGTTGTTTGAATTCGCACAACAGGTTGGTTAGAAATATAAAAACTAACAACCTTACGAAAATAATCAATTTTGGAATGATAAGTGGTTAACCAGTCGATTCCTAAAATCACATCAAATGCAAGTATTTTCAAAGATATAAGATCAATAGGTAATGTGAGGGTGCCAATTTGAATCAAACAAGATTTGTAAACTGTGGATGTAACGAAGGTTTCTTCTAACAGAGTTTCAACAGATAAGTCAAAGTCTAATTTCTCAGCAGTCAAGTTCAAACGTTGAGCACAAGCAGGTGAAATAAAAGAATGGGTAGCACCGGTATCTAATAAGGTATAGACTTCGCAAGAGTTTACGATTAGCTTAACCTTGATCACCTCGTTCAGGTTCCTCGCGTTTTGGGCAGTCACGACAAACACTCTTCCATGAACCACCGACTTTGACTTGTCCGAGACAGCCTGTTGGAGTCACCATTCCCGCTGGACTAGGTTTCACTACCGGACACTCTCTAGCTATGTGTCCTTCCTTTCCATAGTTATAACACACCTTGAATTATTGTGGGCAGTTTGGACTGATGTGTCCCTCTTGCCCATATTTATAGCATACGATCGGTGGTCGTTCTCTTCCCCGAGAAACAGTTGATACTGGTGCTGCTGTCGACGCCTTCACGTTCTCATTGTTGTACCTTCTCTTCTTGAAATCTCCCCCAACTCACTTCTTCTATTATCAGGGTCACGATTACCACCGGAGTGGTTACCGCTTCTTTCATGATACTTTCCTCCCCGCTGGTTATCATTGTTCAGATGACTGCTGCCACTGGTACGACCCTGGTTGTTCTTCCTTGGTTGAACAGACTCATTATCTCGTTCTAATAATTGAGCCATGTTCACAACATCTGAATATAAAGAAAATTTGTGAGAAATGAGGTATTGTCAAATTTCGGGTTTCAAACCTCTCAAAACTATCCGCGTCATACGTTCCTCATTATCCACCAAATGAGATGCAAATCGGGATTACTCCGCGAACATAGCCTCGTACTGGGACACAGTCATGTTGTTCTGTTCCAGTTTGATAAACTCTACCTCTTTCATATGACGAATACTTTCTGGAAAGTACTTGTCATTGAATAGTTTCTGGAACTCTTCCCAAGACATCTTGAGTACGGTAGGTTGAGTACACTTCACAGATTCCCACCAGTAATCTGCATCTCCACGGAACATAAAGGTGGCGAATGGAAACTTTTGTTCCTCCGTGCATCCCAAGACATCAAATATCTTGGTGATTTGCTTGACCCACATTTCTGCCTTGATTGGATCTGGCTTTTCCAACAACTCTGGTGGTCCCAACTCTTTGAACTGCTTGGCAGTGATAAGCCGCGAGTTGCCATTATTTCCACCTGTATTTTGAACACGAATCTCACTCGTTTGGTTTTGTATGAACTGTAAAAAACTTCTAAACATCCCATTGTTCATCGTTTGATCGGTGGTGTTATTTACAGGAGGAATATTGCCTTCCTGTTGCACGTTCTCCTGGTTGGTGATTAAAAGTGTCTCAACGGTCTCATTCACTCCATTATTTAGATTTTTAGCTGCCATTCTCAAATACTGCCATAAAATAAGGGTTAATTAAAAAATTAACCTATCACATATTAACCCTATGTTCCGACCGACCAATTAAATAACAAATAAGCTTAGGTAGGACACACTAGCGAAGGATTTACTCGTCTCTCCCCTCCTAGTTCTATTCCCAGATATCCGCTAGAGATCATATCCCTAAGCTCTGATACCAACTGTGACGCCCCCAAAATAAGTTCAATACTCCACCCATTCTGAGTCGCCAAATACATGGTACAGAATCCAAATACAATCTTTTATATCAAATGGTCGTGCAAAATACGACCACATAACTGTGAGTGTCAATACAAACATGTAAAAAATATAAACACTCAAACTAAGTCCCCATTACAATTATTATCACACTATTTTACAAAAATAGTGAGGACTACTACTGCTTTAACTCGGACCATCACTCTGTACCCCGACTAGTCCCTGCAACATTCTCATTTCCTGAAGAGAACAATGGAAGAAAAGGGTAAGCTCAACTAGCCCAGTAAAAAATATTATGACTAAGAAAATGAAGAATAAATTATCGTTAGTCTTCAACAAATCAGATAAAATATTATGGACAATAAGTTTTAGATCAACAACTGCAATGAAAATAATAATTCATTAGAAGAGTTAAGTAGAAAATGATGTATACTATCTTCTATGATTTAAAAGTCCATCATCAATATTTTATCCGTGTAACATCAATCAATATATATCTCAAATCAAATATTCATCTTTGCACTACGGCCAAAGATATTCATTTGTATCACCAGTGGTCATGTTCATCTCAACACCTATCCATCTTTGTACTACAGGCCAAAGATATTCATCAAGTAATCATTCATCTTTGCACTACAGGCCAAAGATATTCAGTTATATCACCATTTAGGACTGAGGATGATGAAAAATAATATAAATAACGAATTCAGTGAGATAAAGGACAAAGATTAGGGATTCGTAATTTAGTTTATCCAAGTTCAAGAATACTCCATAATAATCAATTGTGGAGCAAAATTCAAGAATGAAGTTCAAAACATGGATCCAATTAAAGATAGTTACCATAACAAACAACTTGGACAAAGAAAAGAAAAGAAATTTTTTTTTGTGAATAGTGCCGTATTCGTGAATAGTGTCGTATACGTGAATAGTGCCGTATACGTGAATAATAATCCCGACATGAAAAGGTAAAACCTCAAAACAAAATTCATACTAATATTTTGGTGAAATGATATTGAAAGAAATAACATCATTTACAAGAAAAATAATATCTCTTACGAGAAGAATAACATCCCTTACCTCAAAAGAATACTCGATCTGACTAGAATATCGGATATTATGCTGACAAAAACTTGCACTGTTATCAACACTGAAAATATCTAAACACTTAAAAGAAATATGCTTGATACTATAGAGAGAGAATTGTTTTATTCGGGTGTGATTTTTATTTCTAAACTAAGCACCTTATTTATAGGAAAATGCTTAGCACACCAAAGCTGAAAAAACTTAACCTACGGATACCATCTTTGACAACTTCTCTTCAGCGCCATCATGTTGAAAAAATCCTCCAGCAAAAAAAAACAACACAAAAGGACACTTGGGCCCACCCAAAATGTTTTAAACATTTATCGTAACAAAAATCAATTCAGATCTAATTTGCTCTCTTCCACCTCATTTTATTCATATATCGTGAATTTATTGTAAAAATATTATCATTTAAATTATAAAATTATATTATTATATTATCACATTATACACTTATAATGTAATATCATAATAATATATTTGAATGAATTATTTTATCAGAAAAAATAAAATATTAATTTTCAACAATTGTCTCTTTTGCTTAAAATTCCTCCATTTATATCCACACTGAATAAATATTTCCTTATCATTTTTATCAATAATTAATTATTATTCATAAATAATATTACAGAATCACAATAATGAAAACTAGGTCGTTCCCAGGAAAGTAGGGGCTTTCCGATAAGGATTTCTCCTTACTGGCGCGCAATTAGGTGACCAAACCCCTTTCCTAGACATAACTTCGTAGACATTGCCAATAATACTATATAATAATATTATTCAAATAATATGAATTATTGATTTGATAATGTAAAATGCTGTGTACTGACAATTATTGAAACAACATTAATATAAAATATTGTGCAATACCATGTGCTACTGTGCAACAACGCGTATTAATTTATTTTAACCACCGGGTATTTCAACAGTTTAACTGTAACCGTTATGCCGTTATTTTTAGAAAACTTATTCTTGTCGTTTTCTTCATCCGACAGTTTTTCGTTATGGGGCCCATAAATGGCTGCACCGTCGTACTAATATTCCCCGACAATAAGAACATTCCACGACCAAACGAATATTCCCCGACAATAATGAATATTTTATAACCACTTGCTTATATTGTAAACTTTGCGCATATTACCCATAACTTACCACATTTATCAAATCCACCCCTTACTATTTCAAAATAATATATAAAGGAAATTCAATTTTATTCATAAAAAGTTAGGGTCTTACAACTAAAGATACCTGTTAGGTATGGATTTGTCATAGAGGATGACGATGAGGTACACATTATGAATGATGATGATCCACTAAATTACGAACATTATATGAGTAATAAAGACTTAGGGAAATGGCTTGAAGCCATGAAATTCGAGATGGACTCCATGGATGAGAACTAAGTATGGACTTTGGTTTCACCACCTGAAGGCATAAAGCCTATTGGATGTAAATGTGTCTTTATAAGAAAGACTGGAGCGGACGACAAGGTAGAGACATATAAGGCCCGACTCATTGCAAAAGGTTTTAAAAAAAGACAAGGAGTTGACTATGATCAAACCTTCTCACCAGTAGCAATGCTCAAGTCTATTCTGATTTTGCTTGCGATTGCAGCTTATTACGACTATGAGATCTGGCAGATGGACGTGAAAACGGCCTTCCTCAATGGAAAACTTGAGGAGGATGTGTATATGACATAGCCAGAGGGATTTGTTTCAAAGGTTGGAACAAATCAAGTTTGTAAGTTGCAACAATCCATTTAAGTATTGAAGCAAGCTTCTCGTAGATTGAACATCCGTTTTAGTGAGACAATCAAAGAGTTTGATTTTATCAAAAACAAGGATGAACGATGTGTGTACAATAAGGTTAGTGGGAGCGCTGTTTCATTCCTTGTATTATATGTTGATGATATATTACCGATAGGGAATGACATTCTTATGCTATAGTCGATTAAAATCTGGTTATCTAAACACTTCTCCATGAAGGACTTGGGAGAAGCATCTTATATTTTGGGAATAAAGATCTATAAAGATAGATCTAAAAGGATGCTTGGCTTATCCCAAGTAACGTATATTGATACGATGCTAAAGAGGTTTAGCATTGAAGATTCCAAATGAGGTCTCACGCCGACGAGCCATAGAATACATCTCTCCAAGAAACAGGCCCCAAAGACACCTGAGGAGAGAGACCGTACGAGTAAGATTCCTTATGCTTCATCAATAAGATCTATCATATACAGTTTGATATGTTCTAGACCGGATGTCACTCATGCACTTAGTGTAACGAGCATATATAAGTCGAATCCAAGAGACGAGCACTGGAAGGCAGTGAAAAATATCCTAAAGTACTTACGAAGGACTAAGGATGTATTTCTTGTCCAGGGTGGGTCTGAATTAAAACTCGAGGGCATCACAGACTCAAGTTTTCAAACAGACCAAGATGACAGTAAATTTATTTCGGGGTATGTGTTTACCTTAAACGGAGGCGTAGTGAGTTAGAAGAGTTCCAAGTAACAAACAGTTGTTGATTCAGTGACACAGGCAGAGTATATAACTGCAAGTGAAGCTGCAAAGGAAGCTGTTTGGATGAAGAAGTTCATAACCAAACTTGGTGTTGTTCCTAGCATTGGAGGAGCAGTCCCCTTGTACTGTGTCAACACCGGAGCTGTTGAACAGGCTAAGGAACCAATGTCTCATCAGAAATCCAAACACGTGTTGCAACGATTTCACTTGATCAGGGAGATCATTGAAAGAGGAGACGCCACCTTGGAGCGTGTAAAGTCTTAAGACAATATTGCAGATCCATTTACTAAAGCTTTAACACAACAACAGTTTGATCTTCACTTAGAGAAGTTGGGTATGAGATACCATAAGGCATTTAATTATCTACATGATGCTAGTTTTATAATATGTAAATAACTCATAGTTTTAAGCAATGCTTTTAGAATCATGATGTTGATCATGCTAATGAGATATAAATTCTTAGAAAGCTTAAAACTAAAATAGTACTCAATCGTTGGATTACTAAAAAGGGGATTAGTAAATTCATATAGATTGGTATATATGTTGCTTGCTCATTGGATGAGGATGATTGATCTCATGACCATTTGTGTGGAGACACTAAAGCAAGTATGTAGGTGCTTATTGGAGAATAAGTTCACTGAACGTGACTCGCTATGGAATACCTAATGGAGTTTTACTCGCCTGTCAATTGGAATTCCTAATATGATAGTAGTACAAGTGATCATTGGACTTGAGATCATCATAGTATCTTGTGTGTAATGAATTATACTTTGACTTATTCCTTAAGACCCTCAAGGTATATCAAAGGGTATGCTTGGGTATAATGAGTTACATATGGAGATAATGAATGATCAATAAAGAATCTACCACTTCTAGTAAAAGAAGAGATATGTCCTATGTGATTCGTTAAATGACAACCCAGTAGTATTTGGCCAAGGTAGAATGAAATTAGAAAGGAGTTTCTAATTTGCATTATTTGGAGTTATGCATTTTCTAATCGAAATACATATAATTAAATAAAATAAGACTTGGCAATAAGTCCATGTCTTATATTTAATTAGGACATTGTATGGTGGAAGGATTGAATTGTACGGTAACTATTTACTCACAGGTTCTTTTATGATTAATGTTGCAATCTATATTATCTGAAAAGTCGTTGATCGTTAGGGAGACTTATCCCTATTATAGAATAAATATTATTTATTTCAATAGATTATTAGTTTAATTTATTTATTTAAATAAGATTAAAATTATTCTAATTGATTTATTCACAACCGGTTTAATATGGAGAACCTAAATGGTCATAACATAAAAGGAAGAATAATTATTTAAGAAGGTAATGACATAATCGTAATAATGAATTAAATGTAATTAATTTAATCTATGGTGATAGAATAAATTAAATAGCTTAATATTTATTATTTAATATTTTAAAAATATTAAATATAAATTAATACGAGGAGTCTTATTAATATTATTATAATTATTTTAATTTTAATTTCTAAAGGAGTTTAGGAAATAATTTAATATTAGTACTCTCATTTATTCCTAATAAGATTAGGAGGCAAATTAATTAAATGAATTTAATTAATTATTCCCAATGTGGTGGGAAGCCTAAATTAATTAAACGACTTTAATTAATTAAACGAAATCCCATGTCTAATAGGATTAGAAGGGTTGACCAATATCTATATAAGAGGAGTCTTATAATTAATTTCAGTTGATGCAATTCCAATTGTTGGAGAGTACTCCTTTTTTTATAGAGAATAGAAACCTAGGGTTTAGCCAACCACCCTCATTCTTGATAATTCCTCTTCCTTGGTGGATCACCTCTAGAGGCTAAACACTTAGGTGGCTAACCTTGACCAAAGGAAGGAATCTAATTCCAAAAATTCAAGGAGATCACGAAGAACAAGGAGTTGAACTCGTACCTGTGGAAGCTTCGTTCTACAAGGGTATCATTCCATAACTTCTTATTTATTATTTTAAATTAATAATTTGCATAAAGGACGATCTGGGTAATGGTTTTATAGAAATTTTTTTAAACTCTGATATACTATGCTTTCGCTAATTTTGTAATTTGATTGCGCCTACGATTTTGTGCAAACCTAACATAAAATTTATAATTGTTAGGATAAAGTGTAATTATTGTCTCTGTGGGATCTATACTTTTCTTATCATTATATTACTTGTTGATCACCTACACTTGCGTGTTGCGCGTAGTAAATTTTACCGAACAGTGTTGTCAACATTCCATCTTTGCCCTCCCGGGGTTGTCTCTGGGGTTGATGTGGTTGAGGTTGTCTCTCGGTGTTATCTCCGGGTTTGCAATTGAGATACTGTTTTCCCTCAGGGTTAACTCCCGAGTTTAATTTGATGTCTTACGGGGCTATCTCCATGGTTTGATGTTGTAGTCCTCTGGGGTTGTTTCTGAAGTGGATGTTATAATCCTCGGGGGTTGTCTCTGGAGTGGAAAAAGATGATTTTGCCATCCTACATGGTTAGTAACAAGAGAACAAAATTTTGAGTGTCTACAGATGCCCCTTTTTATCATGTTTATGCAATGGAATGAACATGATCAAAACTACTAGACCCTTGAAATAAGAAAAAATAAATTTAATGATGCAATGCAATGCAATGAATGGTATGATAAATGCTAAAGCGCTTTCGTAAATCACACTTCGCAAATCCCACTTCGCATATCACCCTTCGCACATCGCACTTCATATTTTCCCAATCGCACTTCAAAAATCTCAAATCACATATCAAGTCATATATTATTGATCACACATCATAAATTACATATTGCATCGCAAATCGCACTACGCCACCACCGAGTATTACCGATGCCTACGTTGGGGCTGATTCCATATTTTATTTCCATCGGTGTTGTCAATTCTAACGATGGGGTTGACTCTAACGATTTAATTTCCATCAGTGCAGCTGATGCCTACGTTGGGGTTGACTCTAACGGTTTCATTTCCATCAGTGTTGCTGATGCTTAAGATGGGGCTGACTCCAACGGTTTAATTTTCATCGGTGTTGTCGATGCTTACACTGGGGTTGACTCTAACAGTTTGATTTCCATCAGTGTTGTTGATGCCTATGCTGGGGTTGACTCCAACGATTTCTTTTCCATCGATGTTGTCGATGCCTACGCTGGGGTTAACTCCAACGATTTCATTTCCATCAGTACTGCTGATTCATATGCTGGGGTTGACTCCAAAGGTTTGATTTCTATCAGTGCTGTTGATGCCTACGTTGGGGTTGACTCCAACGGTTTGATTTTTTATTATAAAAAGGGGTGAGCTTTTTACTTATGACCCTGCTGAATTAGATAATGGCTTAATTGATGATTCGGGTGTCGCTGACATCCCTAAAGGATGCGGCCCGTCCTTTCACTGCCCAGATTTGAGCTTCGATGCAGAGGCCTCGACTTATGAGGACTTGGCGCAGGTTGACATGTTTGATGATGTAGATTTCATTTGCTAGACTTTTTGTTAATCATTAAGCACTAAGTTACCCATATAGCGAGCGTTGGGCCGGTGACTCCAAAACCAAATGACTCTAGGGCACCATGTGTGAAGAGACCCCTCATGCTTAATTAATCGAGTAACCCAGTCCACGATTCGAGAAATTAGGCTGGTTACTTTTTATCCTCTAATTTTGCATTAATTTTCATCGCTATCGCCATAGTTTCATACCTCATAACTAAGAGCCAGGGCAACCGCAAAGTGCAAACATGTATATGAGGTAAAGCCTGCTCCAAAAGGCGCTTTGAACTAGGATGTCGCCTAATCAAATGTTTGAATAGTCTTAATTCTCTAATCGTTCTCATGATTTTTGCTCCACAGATGCTTATCAAAATTCATAACAAGTTAAACAAAATTTTCTCTTTTAAAACATTTTTCTATGATTCTAACGCAAGATTTATTTGTGCTTAAAATGTCTATCATCGCTAGTGTATGAAGACAAAACTAAAACTAATGAGATGAAAGAGTTGTACCTCATATGTTGTTCATTGTATTTGAAGAAAATTATGATTGGAAAAGACCAAATGAACGTACTGAATCGCCCGTGAAATTGTATGAGAGAAGCTTTGACGGTGACGTCGCATGCTGAAGGTGTTGACTGGTGCATTTTCCTTTCTAGGATGGTCGATGAATGTCCTAGTGTTAAGTTGTCGCTATTTCTGAAATTGCCCCAATCTTATTGTAAGGGTCCCAATATCGGGTTGTCTTCGATTTTAAAATTTCCCCAGTCTTGCTTATTGTCCGAGGTAGTCGCTTTCTTATATGTTTGACAGATGGACTGATTAGATGCCGAGATCACCAGAGTCTTTTACCTCTTGACCCACATGGTGAACAGGTAGTGGATATAGGCTTTGATGTTTGGGTCCCCCAATCATTATTTTTCATTCGTAGGCGCAATGGACTTTTATGATTTTCCTCTGATTCGACGAAGACTTATGATCGAGGGTGTCAGCCTGCATTGTGATCTCCTTTAGTTGTATCTAAACTCACTGATGATCAGTTTTGATAAATCACTATATTATTGCTTAAGCTTTGATGATTGATGTCGAGAGGCCTTCAGATTCCATTGATTTGGACCTAAGAGCTTGTCTTGCTTTGTGATATGATGGCTTCAACTGGGTTTTTTTTAATCTGCAAGGTTTAATCTATGGCATTTTTCTCAGGAAACATGTCATCTGGTATAAGATAGACCTTGTCATGATGACCACCTACGTACTTCTGTAGGTCAAAAGGAGATCAAGTCTTCTTACATTTCAGGGGTGATAAGTTATGGGGTTTTTCTTGTGTGTAGGCTTTTCATGTACGATTTGGTGTCTTGGGATTGGTGTTTGGGTTTATGTTTAAGTTTAGAGGTAGAGTGTTTGTTTATTTCTTTTGAGTGTTAGTCCGCACCATAGATGGTTGTCTGCGTACTCCCGTGGCTTGACGGAGATCATGTCTTATGTAGTTCAGGTTAAGGATAAGACTGATTAATCTTTTTGTTTTGTTTTTGTTTTTTGTTTTTGTTTTTTTGTTTTTTATACACGAAAAATATAAAGACATAATGCTAAGAAAGTGATAATGTCCCACAATCTCCTGGAACCTACAACCGTATCCTCTGGATCAACGCTTTCCTGGTTAGCTGAGGCTTGATAGTTCAATTGTTAGTGGTCTTTTTGCCTTCGATCCTGGCACTGGAGGTTACTTCCTTGTAGTGAATATCTTTAATCACTGCCATAATTGGATCACCTCCTGATTTGGCGCATCCCTCAGGGATGCTCAAACTGGCTGGTCCCAAAAAGGGATGACCTCTTGATTCTTTAATAGGTTGGCTTCTTAAACACCGTTGTCCTTTTTGGTGGGTCTCCTTCCCCATCCTCTTCCAGGGTCTAAAATGTTTTGATCCTGAATTTTTACTCGCCCTGCTAATGTAGTTCTAGCAATAAACTTTCTTTTTTGGCTTTTTCTTCTTTGGGAAGGATCAGTATTTTCTCCTCATCATCCAAGAGAGTTGAATCAGGATTCTGGTTGCTAGCTTTGGGCAACAGGGTGTTTGACGGTGCCAAAGGAATTTTCTTTTGGGACTCACTTGTTTCCTCAACCACTCCCCTCATTATGACCAGCTCACCTTGTGTTCTGCCAGTGAGTGCTTATAGCCATCACTTCCTTTGAACTGTTTGTCTCAAGTGGAAATCTTAAGCTCTTTATTTCCCTTTCGCCTTTTTCTGGTAATGGAAATTTCTACCTTCAGCTCTTCATTTTCAATGAGATTTTGGATTTTGTGTCACAGAGACCAACATTCCTCGGTCGCATGTCCATAGTAGTTAGAATGGTAGAGACATGTCTTGCTAGAATCATAACTCTTTATCATGGGATTTGCGGGAAGCAGCAACTCTGTAATCTTTCCTTCGCTTATCAGAAAGTTTAACATCTATTCATTTACTTTTTTTATAGGGATTAATTTTGGGTCTCTTATTGGATCTTTCTTCTTTGAGAGTTTGCATTCTTCCGAGCAATTTTTTCGCTGCCGAGATCCTCTAGGAATTTTATCATTCCATCTTTTATACCCTTTCAGGCCACTTTAACCTTCTTCAGTCAACTGGATCATCTTGGGGGATATAAACTTGAATTCTGGTTAACCTCTTTTTTATCTTGATTTCTTGATAATTGAGTAAAAAGCTTCCTTGTAATCTGATGTTGGCGCACTACCAGATTGGCCAACAGAGTTACTTGATGTTGGATTATCTCTAATTTTTGACTTACTGTCATACATTTTTTCGGATTCTCCCATTCTAGGACATTTGTTCTACTCCTTTGGGGTATTCCTTTATCTTTTATATGTATTTATGATTTGGATCCATTTCGGCGCTTCCTGACCCGATCATGTTTACTTCCTCTGTATCATGTTGCAGCAGAAGGTTGGTGTTGACATTTGGCTGGTCAGGTCGTTGGACCACAATATCGCCACTTTCGATCAGATTTTGGATTTTAAGCTTTAAGGACCAACAATCTTGTGTATCATGTCTTGGAGACCCTAAGTGGTAAGCATATCTCTTGCTTGGAACGTATCTTTTACTCTTTGGATCAAGAGGTTGGGATAATTCAATAATTTTCCTCTGCTCTTTTAATAACGCCAATATGTTTTCAAAGCAATAGCCCAGTGTAGTGAACACCCGATTTTCTGTTCTTTAAAAAAAAAATTGTATTCTGACTTTGATTGAATGCCGTATATTGTTGTAATGACAGGTCGCCTTCCTTTATCCAAATGGGGGGACTATGGTTGGGTATCCAAGCTTGCCCCTGTAAAACAAGGGATACATCTTCATCGTCTTTCTTGGGTTCCCTCTTGGGAGCGCTCGTATAGTTGCCAGACTATATATGCTCGGCGACTACTTCCAAGGCCGTGAGGTCTTTAATCTTGCCTGCTTTTAGGCCCATCTCTGCCATTTCGCCATGTTTGATCATCTCCGAAAATGACTTGCCTATTCCTGCTAGGATCTTATCATATTAAGGTATGACACCCCCAAATTCGGGTACTTCAATTCCACAGGATTTGGTTTAGAAACGAATTCGCAGTGAATGATTTCGCTAAACTTTTCAAAACATGAAAACTGAGTATGAATATGAGTTTTGGATTAATATTTGGGTTAGTTAATGTTTATGTTAATTGTTGGGTATTTGGTATGTTGTAGTTTTATGAGTTATAAACCCATAGAATCGAAAACGGACTCATTTAGATGAGTATAACTCATGTTATGACAATCGGACAGAACCTGAGGGGCTGTTTTGCCTCCCAGGGCGCAGCTGCGCCGGGCATCAGTAACTGGTGGACTGCTTTGACCTGCTGTAGTAAATTAAGCATAACGTCTTCATACGAAATCCGATTGAGGTGATTCAAGATGATTCGGAACGAGGACGAATAGACCTACAACTTTTGTTTTTTACGTTTTTCAATTTGAAGTCGTTAAAAGGGGTCAAAACAATCATCTTTGTGGCTATTACGTATTTGGAGACAATCGGAGGGCGTCGAACGAGCACATACGCAAGTATAGTGCTCCCGACGATGGAATATGTTATTCTAAGTGATAAAACATGAATATTCATGATAATAAACATGACATATAAGATTTCCTTGCTTATAATGGAATGTTTTAGAATGACTTAGTATGTGTTTTGAAAAGAAACTTGGAGTTTCGAAAACGAATATTGACGAACCTTGAGTCTTTGAAGTTATGATATTTTAACACATACATATTGTTGAGTTATGAGTATACCTAAGCATGAGAAGTGATTTAAAGTTGCTTTACTTATTATCAACTTACAATAGCTTAGTTGAAAATGATTTGTAAAGAAAACTTAAAACTTTGAGAACGAACTTAAAGTAACTTGTGTGCTTAAAGTTCTAAACGTGATAACATACATACATGGCTTAGTTAGCTATGAAATGAGATTAAAAGTTGCACTTAGTTGCTTTAGCTTGGCCTAGAATTACTTTTAAAAGTGAACTTGAACGCCTTATGCCTCTAGACATGACGAATATGTTTATCATCTAGCTAAGCATGAATTGGACCTTTCAAGTGTAGTTTAAAATACGTTTTCAAATAATGAGCTATGAGAAGCATGCTATTAGAAACTTATTAGAAATAATATATGGTTTAAAAGCTCATAATATTGAATCTTGTCAAAGAAAGTTGTTAAGACTTATTGATTGAAATAAATCTTTATGGAGCTAAGTAGATTGAATATGAACTTGAAAATAGATCACAACCTACTTGAGGTATGTTTACAATACGCATTAGAATACGTGTTATGCGAGAATTTATAATGGATAATAAAAAGCCTAAATCTGGTCTGGCCAGGGGACGGTGTAGCTGTGCCCATCCTAGGCCAAACTACAGCGCAGCTGCGCTGCAGGACAGTGCTTCCAAACAATTTTAATGGTAACCATGACCTTAAAACATGTGTGTACGAATGTCTTAAGTTATAATACTTGACGTAATTGATATTGTAAGTATATAAGCATGTAATGGTTATATAAAATAAAGAGTTGTTAATTTTATTAACGTTTGCAAAATGCAAGAACTATGTGAATCATACATCTATGAGTTTTAAATGTGTAATGAACACATAACGAGTCAAGTGTGTGATCGATATATATGAATGTTGATGTCAAGTACGAGTGGTTAAGGTATACCTATACATACCTAGCTATTCTAAGAGTATGATGAGAAAGTGAAATGTAGGTTTTATAAACCTAGTTAGGAAACAATGTAACACTATTATTATATTAAGAATGTATGAAATATATATGACTAATGGATATGGATCCATGATTATATATCTGTGTAGGAATACACGAAGTGCAGATAAGCTTTAAGTAGTTAAGTCGTAGTTGATAAACTACGAATCAGACAAGTCTTTCAGTTCCTATTTGATATAAGAATTCAATAACTGTTAGTTGATTTAGATTATGCTGTGATAATGTGAACTTATATATGAACTGTATATGAGATATAAATGAGATTGAAAGTTGATGATATACTTGTTATGTGAAACTAACATGCGTAGTAAATATAAATTATTTATAAATGCATGAACTGAGTATGATGTTGTATGCTATGTGATGCATGAAAACTGTTAGAATTGCTGAGCTGTCGAGCTCACTCTTGCAAATAACCACTTTTGCAGGTTAAGGATTCACGGTAAAGATTTCGTGCTTCTTGATTGATAAAGCTAGATAGTATCGCAATGAAGAATACTTTTTAGATTATCGTTTGAACCCTGTTTAGGTTCTAAGAGTTGTACATGATAATTGTATATGTTGTTTGAAACTTATCGTACTGTAAAGATGTATTAGTTGATACATAGAGGATATCAAGTCGAGTTGTAAACGTTATACGATAACTCAAATAGAATGAATCATATTATAAAGTTGATTCAGGGATTTGTAATTGATTCAAGTTATGGAATCAATAAGAAGAATTTATTCAAAGGATATTGAAAAGTTTAAATTATTCCGCATTTTAGTAACATCGAATATGATGTAAAGATGAGATCTTGGATATGAATAGAATTTATATTCTAAATTGTAATAAGCAAAGTTGTATTCTTTTACTAATGATCAAAAATGTAATAGTTCGACGATAGTAGTATCGTGACTGCACCAAATCCGAGGTTTCGAAGGAACGTGGATTTGGGGGCGTCACAGGTTGGTATCAAAGCTGTAGGTTATAAACCTTAGGTAAGTGTACCTTAGACTATAACCTGAGAGAGGGAAAGATAAAGATTAAAATATATCTAAATGAAGATTCAAAGAAGAATCTCGAAATATCTAGAGAATGAGAATCAGGAGTTTCCTAACTCTGGTAATGAAAATGTTAAGATGATGTCTATAAGATGTATATGACAAAAATAGTGAAAATGAACTTAAATGGAGTCTAGTTAATAGTAGGGAAAGAACCCTGAGGTAAAGCGATGATCACGACGTGATCAGATTGAACTGTGAAATGATAGATAGTTTGTAACGACTAAGTGTGTATAGCTTGATGCTATGAGAAAATATACTGTGAAAAGTACGAGATGAACTCATGAGGAGTTGTATGTGATGGAACATATAAAGCTCGTAACGAGCAAGTGATAGAGTAAGATAGATTTAAGTGTTGGACTTCCATTGAGGACTCATATAATGGCTTAGTTGTACAAACTTTTGTATGGGCAGAAGTTTTGTGCTTGCACTGAGTACGTCACATTGATAATCGTTGGAATGTTAGTGTCGCGGTATCATTATACATATGGCGGAAAGGTGATTCTTTTCTCATATTTATTTTGATAGATAGAGATTTCTAAGATATAATTAGATAATATTAGGATTAGGTGCGAGTTCTTAAGACTCATGCCTATGACAAATTCATGACTTATAATCGTATGGTGGGACCCCTCAGCGAATGGATGATTTTAGTCTGACTAGGATAAGTTCCTACACCCATATGATTATGGTAAGTTCCTGAGCTTCTATGGTATGGTAAGTTGGTGAACTGTATTGAGAATAGATATATTATATAAGAGTTTTGGAATAGTGAGCATTGATGGTAGTAAGAGATTGAAGTGATGGAGAAATTGGATTTTTCCTAAATCTTCTAGCTACGCTAGATTTTCAAAATTTATTGACTTCGTGCTAGTGTTTGCACTTCGGTTTTCTTTGGAAAACATTGGGTCAGGTGACTGAACCAGTGAGTTTTTTTAAAAAATAATACCCTTATTCGTATGTCTAAGCTATTTGTTTCGGCTAAGACAAAAATGATTTGAAAATCTTTCAAAATATATTTTGACCATGTGCATCGTTTGATATGATGTAGAATGGTAAACGATGGAGTCATTAATGCAATCGAACCTAGTGTCGGCAGTGATCGTAAGATCGTCAGCCCATTATGGTATGATGTATTATGGCAAAATCATAAAATAACGGAATCCTCAACGTACTGCTAAGTTGGTGCGGCATCATGACATCATAAAACAGTTTTTGGTTTTCTTTCGAATTATGAAAAGTTGACTAAAGTATTTCGATTGATGTCCGAATTGTTGATAAGAGTCTAAGCTATTTGATTCGGCTAGACGACTGTTAAAAAGAGGTTATAGAATTCAAGCATTATTGTGTATTTATGCCAAACCAGATTGCTCTGGTGCGGAATCAAATGTTGAAAAGCTGAGGTGAACAACCCTATAAGGGAACATGTTTTCGGGGACAATGGTTCCGAGCGTAACGCATATAGTCGTTATAAAACACTACGTTGCGGCCCAACGTAGTGGTACAATAGGCTGGCCACCTAGAGTACGCATGGAGGGTGCTTTCAGTCTTTGTGATTGATAAACACTCTGGTTTGCCGTGTGAAGAATTGTGTTGAAGCATTAGTAAACCTGTGGAAAAGTTCCCGGTCTTGTGACCCCTCAGCATAAATTTGGAATCTGAGTTATTCATACTACTTCTTGATTATTAAAAAATAGTGGAAGATTCTTATTCTTCTTAAGGATGAATGTAGTAATTATATGCTCCTTAGAAAGGAGAAAGTGATAGAATGCGATTGTGAAAGTTATAATAATAAAACTTCCGAAAAGAGAATGAATAAAATTATTCAAGAGAATATGTAATAATCGGAAAGACACCGAGTAGAGGAAGTTTCGGTGATTCCGAGGACGGAATCCTTATAAGGGGGAGAGGATGTAAGAACCCGAATTTTCAGATATTATTAATTAAGGATTTAATAAATAAAATTCTTAAAGTATGAGATGTGTTCGAATAAGAACATTTATGTGATTTTTGTGGTTAATAAATATATTATTAAAATATATTCGTTATTTATTTTGGAGACAGTTCAGTGGAGATAAAGGAAGTGGATAAGATTTATCTATCGGTATTAAATAATTTATATAATTATTTATCATGGTAAGATTGATGACATTAAATATATTTGATAATCACCATCTTCTGGAGTATATGTACGTTGTTGAAGAGAGAGAGAATAGAACCAATATATCTTTAGATAAACATTGGTTAGTGAATTACTAGTTGATTTAATATACCGCGAGAAGTGAACATTAACGGAATATACATGTGTTATATATATATATATATATATATATATATCTTGAATTATGTGGAAGGAATTAGATATATATATATATATATATATATATATATATATATTAGAACCTTATAGGGGAATAGAGTTTGAACTTATAGTTTAAACTTTGAATCATTGAAGGAGGTAATAAAAGATGTTGGTTAACCGATGTAGCAAGATAGCATATTAAAAAGCATGTTCAAGTATTTAAGAATTGAGATTTTGGTTCTGCTATAGCAGAACTTGTCTGCCTATGAACTTGAGGTGGTGCAGCTGAGCCACTTCCAAGCTTATGACCAGCGCAGCTGCGCCGGTCTGTAGAAAATTCTGAGAGTTGTGTAATCTGAACTTGGGAATATGTATATTAGTAATTAAAATGTGGGTCATGAATGGGTTAAGTTAGCAAAGCATGATTTGAATGAGAAATTAATTAACCCATAATAAATATTGGTTAATTAATTGATATTATGGAATATTATATTATAAAACCTTGTGTGGCAATGGTGAGATAGTAATTTGAATAAATAAGTTAATTCACTCAAGTAAAATAGTGAATTAAGGATTATGTGTTGTATAAAGAAAATGAAAGAAATATGTTAATTAATATTTGATATTTTTTATATTACATAGTATTGTAATATATAAAAGGGTTAATATTTGAAAGATAAGTGATTAATAAAAGAAAGAACCAATATAGTTATAATTAATTATTGGTTAGAGATTGATACATTAAGTTAATACTTTATGTGGTGGTTAACTGAAAATGTGTTGAGACAATTTATGGAAGAAAAGAATTGGGGAATTATATTGGTATTGTACAAACTAATTATTTTAAGAAAAATAATTATTTTAAATGAGGATGTCGTGATTACAATTTCATAGAGTATAATTAATTAAGGTGGTTAAATAATATGGTATTAAGGTAAAGTGTGTCACACAAACCTTATAATAAATAAATATTAAAATAATGTGGAATTGGGAAAAAGCCAAACGTGGCCTAAACCCCTGATATTTTACTGTTGAGATAATGAGCCTTGTGTGGCCTGATTAAAGTTAAATCAGGCTGAAGGTTTAACTAGAACTATTAAAAGAGAATTAATGGAAAGATAATAGATGATTGATAATAATCGTTGTGATATTTATGTGTGATAGGAGATACTGAGTTAAGAGTACCCACCTGAATTATATTTAGCCCAATTAAAATATTATTGGGACTAACCCAAGGTACATGGAAAATAAGATTACATTGGTGTATATTTAAAATATAAGTATACTTCCTATATGTGGATATGTACATAAATATGTGTATATATATGCCCATAACTCAATTTAGTGTAGTAATGTTAAGACATTATAATTGATTTAATAAGCCCAAAAAGGAAGTAACCTTAGTAAAATGAAGTTCATTTTACTGATAAGTAAAGGAGTAATATACCTTGTCCTATATTCATAGTCCCATTTCATTTAACATGTCGTGAATTGGCCAATGGCCTAACTCTACAAATTGCGGAGAAATGAAAAAGGCTACAAAGCTTGTAATCATGGCTACGGGAATGGAGGGAGAAAGAGTAGGTAACCAACTCCTTATTATCCTTTGATTTCTTATTCTTCTTGGTAGATCAAAACATTGTGCAAAGCTATGGACTGAGTACTAAATTCTCTATAAATAGAGCTCCTTCTTTTCTTTTCCCGTTTCTTGAGTTGTCTGAGAAAACTAAGCTATAGAGAGTTAGTAGAATTGGAGAATTGAGAGAATTGGTAGGATTGAGGAGCTATGGTTAGCCAATTCCAAGCATTCAAGAGGTAAAATTATTAAACCAATTCCAAGTGCTAGTTATACTCTCTCAAAATACTTTCTCTATGATTAGAGATTGGATAGATGAAGTGTGTGTAGATTATATGTTTACACTCTTGAGTATGATTAAGCTGTTTTATAGATTATACAATCAATTTTAGAGTAATTGAATTAATGAGAATATGTTAAAGAAATGGGTTTGAGTTTGGTAGTAATATATTGCTTTGTAGTCAAAATTAATGGCAAAGTCACTCTATAAATGGTAAAATTTATGATGGATTATGTTAGCCCTCTGAGAAACGAAAAGAACGCAAGTTAAACGAACCAATTTGGTTTAGAAACGAATTTGCAGTGAATGATTTCGCTAAACTTTTCAAAATATGAAAACTGAGTATGAATATGAGTTTTGGATTAATATTTGGGTTAGTTAATGTTTATGTTAATTGTTGGGTATTTGGTATGTTGTAGTTTTATGAGTTATAAACCCATAGAATCGAAAACGGACTCATTTGGATGAGTATAACTCATGTTATGAAAATCGAAAGGGGTAGGGGTCTGCAAAATCACGAAGGACAGAACCTGAGGGGCTGTTCTGCCTCCCAGGGCGCAGCTACGCAGCCCCCAAGGCCAATTGGGGCGCAGCTGCGCCGGGCATCAGTAACTCGTGGACTGCTTTGACCTGCTGGAGTAAATTAGGCATAACTTCTTCATACAAACTCCGATTGAGGTGATTCAAGATGATCCGGAACGAGGACGAACAGACCTACAACTTTAGTTCTTTATGTTTTTCAATTTGAAGTCGTTAAAAGGGGTCCAAACAGTCATCTTTGTGACTGCTACGTATTTGGAGACAATCGAAGGGCGTCGAACGAGCACATACGCAAGTATAGTGCTCCCGACGATGGAATATGTTATTCTAAGTGATAAAACATGAATATTCATGATAATAAACATGATATATAAGATTTCCTTGCTTATAATGGAATGTTTTAGCATGACTTAGTATGTGTTTTGAAAAGAAACTTGGAGTTTTGAAAACGAATATTGACGAACCTTGAGTCTTTGAAGTTATGATATTTTAACACATACATATTGTTGAGTTATGAGTATACCTAAGCATGAGAAGTGATTTAAAGTTGCTTTACTTATTATCAACTTACAATAGCTTAGTTGAAAATGATTTGTAAAGAAAACTTAAAACTTTGATAACGAACTTAAAGTAACTTGTGTACTTAAAGTTCTAAACGTGATAACATACATACATGGCTTAGTTAGCTATGAAATGAGATTAAAAGTTGCACTTAGTTGCTTTTGCTTGGCGTAGAATTACTTTTAAAAGTGAACTTGAACGCCTTAAGCCTCTAGACATGACGAATATGTTTATCATCTAGCTAAGCATGAATTGGACCTTTCAAGTGTAGTTTAAAATACGTTTTCAAATAATGAGCTATGAGAAGCATGCTATTAGAAGCTTATTAGAAATGATATATGGTTTAAAAGCGCATAATATTGAATCTTGTCAAAGAAAGTTGTTAAGACTTATTGATTGAAATAAATCTTTATGGAGCTAAGTAGATTGAATATGAACTTGAAAATAGATCACAACCTACTTGAGGTATGTTTACAATACGCATTAGAATACATGTTATGCGAGAATTTATAATGGATAATAAAAAGCCTAAATCTGGTCTGGCTAGTGGACGGCGCAGCTGTGCCCATCCTAGGCCAAACTACAGCGCAGCTGCGCTGCAGGACAGTGCTTCCAAACAATTTTAATGGTAACCAGGACCTTAAAACATGTGTCTACGAATGTCTTAAGTTATAATACTTGATGTAATTGATATTGTAAGTATATAAGCATGTAATGGTTATATAAAACAAAGAGTTGTTAAATTTTATTAACGTTTGCAAAATGCAAGAACTATGTGAATCATACATCTATGAGTTTTAAATGTGTAACGAACACATAACGAGTCAAGTGTGTGATAGATATATATGAATGTTGATGTCAAGTACGAGTGGTTAAGGTATACCTATACATACCTAGCTATTCTAAGAGTATAATGAGAAAGTGAAATGTAGGTTTTACAAACCTAGTTAGGAAACAATGCAACATTATTATTATATTAAGAATGTATGAAATATATATGACTAATGGTTATGGATCCATGATTATATATCTGTGTAGGAATACACGAAGTGCAAATAAGCTTTAAGTAGTTAAGTCGTAGTTGATAAACTACGAATCAGGCAAGTCTTTCAGTTCCTATTTGATATATGAATTCAATAACTGTTAGTTGATTTATATTATGTTGTGATAATGTGAACTTATATATGAACTGTATATGAGATATAAATGAGATTGAAAGTTGATGATATACTTGTTATGTGAAAGTAATATGCGTAGTAAATATAAATTGTTTATAAATGCATGAACTGAGTATGATGTTGTATGTTATGTGATGTATTAAAACTGTTAGAATTGCTGAGCTGTCGAGCTCACTCTTGCAAATAACCACTTTTGCAGGTTAAGGATTCACAGTAAAGATTTCGTGCTTCTTGATTGATAAAGCTAGATAGTATCGCAATGAAGAATACTTTTTAGATTATCGTTTGAACCCTATTTAGGTTCTAAGAGTTGTACTTGATAATTGTATATGTTGTTTAAAACTTGTCGTACTGTAAAGATGTATTAGTTGATACATAGAGGATATCAAGTCGAGTTATAAACGTTATACGATAACTCAAATAGAATGAATCATATTATAAAGTTGATTAAGGGATTTGTAATTGATTCAAGTTATGGAACCAATAAGAAGAATTTATTCAAAGGATATTGAAAAGTTTAAATTATTTCGCATTTTAGTAACATCGAATATGATATAAAGACGAGATCTTGGATATGAATATAATTTATATTCTAAATTGTAATAAGCAAAGTTGTATTCTTTTACTAATGATCAAAAGTGTAATAGTTCGACGATAGTAGTATCGTGACTGCACCAAATTCGAGGTTTCGAAGGAACGTGGATTTGGGGGCGTCACAATGTATGCGCACAACATCTAAATGTTAACACGTAAATAATCTATTGGGAATTGCATGATAAAATTTGATGTTGAAAGTAAATAAATATGCTTATGTGTAAAGTCCTTATTAGAACATATGTACAAGGACTTAGATGCTAGATTAAAATTGTTAGGTTGATCTGAGCTAAATGTTTATCATTTTGTAAATGAATGTATAGAAGAAAGATAAAATCTGTTAGATTGATCTCTTGCAATGTAATAGATAGGCCTCAACAGAATCGTAGTCTGTCTAGCCAGCCAAGAGTTTGCAGAAGCCAAGGAAGAATCGTGGAGTATTGAGGAAATTGCTCCAGAATCGTAGTCTGTCTTGGAAGCCACACTCTGAATCGTGGAGACAGTCTGAGCGCCTGCCGAGCCAAGTCAAGAATCGCAGTCAGCTCTCAGAAATGTAGAGTCTGCTAAACGAGTAAGTAGAGATCGTAGTCAATCAAAGCTTAAGAGAAATCGTAGTGTTTTCTACTATCAAGACTGAATCTAGCATGAGCACGACAACACACACAACGATCATGATACGAAGACAACGATCATGGTTTCTCTTCAGTTAACATCAGAGTATCAAGATTCGCTCATCTGATGAAAGAAGATGTCTAACGAATGAAGAATGGCTTATGGACATTAACATTTTGGGAGTCCCAATGATCCAACACTCATCCTTAGTTTGTATCGAAGAAGCGTATAGAAGAAGCTAAGGAAAGTGCTTTCTGTCTGCTAAAAACACCTTTTCAGGTGTTAGGTGAGAAAGCAATCTGTTGTGTCAGGTGGGCTGGACAGCAGAACTCCATATTCCCAGAAAGTCAACATCAGTGCTCAAAAATGTCTGGAGCATTAAATGCTACAACGGTTGCCTTCAACAGAAAGAATTCAAAGGCTCCTTCATAAGCAAAAAAGATTGCAGATTCAGTCTAAACAAGTAAGTACGAAAAAGATAAAGAAAAATCAACGTCCAAACACTACGATTCTGAAAGAAACCTTGCTTCGCTACTCAGTTCTTTCAAACGTATGCTTAACGACAACTTTGTAGCACACCCAAGAACTCAGCTCTCATCAACTGTATTCCAAGTCTGCTGGACTTGAAGAGTTCTAAATGAACTAAAAAGTTCCAAGACTGCTGGTCTTGAAGGAATCTAAGTGATTCAAAGATTGTAAAGATATCTTTAGCGGATTTCTTACTCATAGAGTAAAAGTGTGGACTAGGAGCCTTGAGTGCTCTGAACCACTTAAAATCACTATGTCTAATATATGTGCTATAACTGCTATATCTGTCATAACTGCTATAACTGCTTATCACTCATAAACTTTGTTTATCTTAAGGGGAACAAACAAATAATATATTCCATTGTGGTTAATTTATTAACAAATCTGATAAGTATTTTGAAAAGGAAAAAGTTTTAAAATATCTATTCAAACCCCCTTTATAGATAACTATTATGCCTCTGAGAACTAACAAGTGGTATCAGAGCAGGTTCTCTCAACTAGCCTACAAAGCTTGAGTAGATCTGATGGCACACCTGATAAGTGAGTCCAAGACCGGTGGAGGCTGCAAGGCACCAATGTGCAACAAAGACAAATTTCCCAACTAGAAAGTTCGTATGCAAGCTTACATAGATTCAATAGATGACAAGCTATTTAAAACCATTATGAATGAGCCCTACATTCCAATAAAGCTTGCACCAAATCTAGAAGATTCGAACAGAATTCTGATCAAGATCAAATCAGAATGGACTAACAACGATAAGAAAACTGTCTAGCTAAACAAAAAGGCTAAGAACATTTTGTTTCAGTCTTTAGAGGATGATTTGTTCAAAAATGTGGTAAACAACAAAACTGCCAAGGAAGTCTGGGAAGCATTGCTCATCATGCACGAAGGAATAGAAGAAGTCAGAGAAAACAAGCAATCTCTTCTGACTTAACAATATGAAATGTTCACACATATTCCAGGAGAAAATGTCACGTCCACTTACGAAAGATTCAATGTGCTTCTCAACTCTCTTCAAGCCTTTGGAAAGATCTATCCAAACAAAGATTTATCATCAAGTTCATGAGGTCCTTACCAAGAAAGTGGGATGCCAAAACCACTGCCATTAGAGAATCAAAGAACCTCCATGAAATGATAGTTTAACAACTTTATGGCAACCTTCTTACCTACAAACTAGAACTGACTCAACGAGCAGAAACTCTATCTGAAGGAAGAAAGAAGGATAAAGGAGTTGCTCTCAAGGCAACAGAAGCCACCTCCAAAGCTCATGCTAAAAATGAATCTGACTATGAGGAAGATGATGATGAAGACATTGAAATGCTGGTCAGATAACTCAAAAGGTTCATGCGCAAAGGCAGAAGTAGCAGACCTAAGAGATTTAACAACAATAACAGTCAGGAGCAGATCAACGACTTATGCTACAACTGCAAGAAGCCTGGCCATTTTATTTCAAACTGCAACAAACCTCTTAGAGAGGAGCTGAAGAGGAAAATAAATCCGAAGAAGGAATTCAAAGGATACAAAAAGCTTCAGAAGAAAGACAAAGGTTTTGTAGCCGGAGGATCGTGGAGTGACTCAGACAACAACACAAACCCTGAGTCAGAAGATGATGAAGATCCTCAAGTGGTCAATCTATGTCTAATGGCCAAAGATGCAAAGGACAAGAAGAGCACTGACCATCATAAAGTAAGTATCGATGTGGTATTCGACTTTAACTCTCCTGATGTAGACATTGATGATCTAAGAGCTGCACTACATGGCATAACATCTGATCTGCATCAATACATAAAATGGTTCAGAGTTCTTTCTAAAGATTATTCTCTTCTTCAAAAAGAGAAAGAGAAGGTTCAAGTAGAACTAGAGACAGCTCTACTTAGTACTACCTCTCTCTCTAAACTTGAGGTTGAAAATAAACTCTTAAGACAGACCAATGAACTCATCACACAAAGAGAGTTAAAACTAACCTCTAAGATTGAGGAGTTAGAAAAGATAATCTTAATTGGGAATTGGTCTTCTTCATCCATGGACTCCCTGATCTCCAGTCAGAGAAGTGCATTTGACAGAATAGGTTTAGGTTTTAGGGAATCTACCTTAGAATCATGTGTGGAAAAGCTCAAGGAAACTAACATTAGTAGCGTCGACGCCGGGGAAAAAAAAATAAAGGTCCCTTTTGGCTCCCTTTCAGTTGAAGGAGAGGTCTTTTTCTTTGATGTTATTTTCCATCCTCTCTTATTCGAGGGAAAAAGAGTGGAATGCCCATATTCCCTAATTTGATATTATTCTACCCTTTCTCCTTTCGCTATATCTTTGGGGATTCCGTTTAAAGGGTGAAGTTTTAGGAAAGAGGTACCGACATAAGTGTCATCGATTTTGAAAAGATTGATTTTATTTTGATGATTGGACCAAATAAGGCAGAGTCGCCAGTTGGTATTTTGGAAATGGATGTACCAACTCATCCGAGTTTTAATAGTTTTTTACAAGATGGTCCAATACGTGACTCTAAAAGATTGCTCTTGAAACCCGAGATTCGTGGAATTCGGGGGCTAGGTTAAGCGGGGGGGGGGGGGGGGGGGAAGGTGTTAGGCACCCCCCGACTCCCGTGCAATCACGGTACCACATCTTATTGATTTTTTACATAAAGTGTGTATGTGTGTGTATATATATATATGTGTGTATGTGTTTTATTTTGAAAGATTTATTAGTTTTTTCTAAGTTTTTATTTTGGGTGACTTGAAAGTAGTGTTGTACCTCTTTTGCGCCTAGGTACAAAGGATTTGATTTGATAAAAAGTTCATTTTTAACAAGATATATGAATTGAAATGAGGTTTTAGAAAGTAAGATTTTCAAATCCTTTGCCCGACTAGGAATCAAGGACTTCGATACTTCCTTTTATTTATTACGTTTATTACGAGATCTACCTGAATCGCTTTATTATGATTAAAAGCTCTTTGCGGTTTTATTAGAAATCATTTTGATGATATGCATGCAAAAGCGTTAAAGAGGGTCGGATCATCATCTGGCATGTTAGCCATCTCGATGAACCGAGCTCCCGCAATCAAGTTTTCACTATCACGGGATCTTGAATTCGACTTCTTGGGACTAACCCCTCGAGCTCATTTTCAAGATCCAAATATTACATATACAACGATATTTACGCTATTAAAACATTACAACATAAAAATCGGTCCATCGTGGGAATCAAGTCGGATCTATTCGGGGATCTCAACATCAGGATTCCTAGGCTCACATTATTTGTGCTGGATTACATATATACAATGTCCTCGGCTTTGATATTAGATGACTTCATTGGTTGAAATCACTGTTTTAAGCCATTTCGGACCCCTTTCGCCTCTAAATATAGATTTAGGGATATACGGGGTAACCGGGACCATTAAAACAATAAATCCATAGATATA
The DNA here is from genome assembly GCA_020205555.1 of Panax stipuleanatus. Classification (NCBI taxonomy): domain Eukaryota; kingdom Viridiplantae; phylum Streptophyta; class Magnoliopsida; order Apiales; family Araliaceae; genus Panax; species Panax stipuleanatus. Next base: position 107,567,347 of record CM035122.1, read on the forward strand.
CCATGAATCTAAGCTATTCTAGCCCATGGGTTAAAGCTTCATGCTTAATAACCTCTAAAAGGCTATATTTGGCTTAAATCTAGGTAGATCTAGCCTCCGCGGTCGATTTACAACTTAATAAGCACAATATAACCTATAGAAACATAATATCTACCAACTATTACATGATATGCTTCAAATACAACAAGTTTAACTATATTTAAACAAGATATATCATTAATCTAGTATTTGAACAACCTTTACAAAGAAACGAAGCTAGAAAGTGCGTTGTTTCACCTTAGGGGACGCGTGAACAAGCATTTTAACTCCCGTGGCCAACGTAGATCAATCTCGGGGCTTCAAGTATATACTCGATGGGATGATTAAGCTTTAAGTAGGTGTTAGCAAGTTCCACCTGAGCCTCTCTCTCTAGAATGTCTATTCTCTCTCTAAAAATCCTCTCTCTCTCCTTACAAATGAACTAGTGTGGGTGTTATAACCTGCCCCAAGCCAGCCATATACATACATATGGCTATCCATATGTATGGTTGTGGCTAGGCTAGGTGGGCCCCACAAGCTCGACAGGTGTTCCTTCGGTCCTAGTTCGGCAGCATTGACCTTCGCCGCTTCACCTGTCGGGCAGTCTTTGATGAACGCAGAGGAAGAAGAACGAGTTTGACTGGATGAGGGTTCAGGAAGTCGATACTCGTGGCCGAGATATATCCTCTAGGTCCAAATATCAATTATCTGACTTATCTTTGATGGCACGTCATTCGAGGTTTGCTGAGGTGGTTTTTGGTGATCACTGCCTCAGCTTGTCGATCCTCGCTCTGTTCGCAATATGTTCGGATGTCATTGGCCCTTTACATCACTCCCAGGGTTGTCTCCCAGATGATCTGGCTCTTTTGCCCTACCTTGGGGTTGTCTCTGAAGTACAATTATGCTTTTGCCCTTCTGCAAGGTTAGTATAAAGAAAGCAAAATTTTGAGTGTCTACAGATGCCCCTCTTTGTTATGTTTATGCAATGTAATGGAATGAACACGACAAAGATTAATAGACACGGCGAATGCAGGATAAGGTATATCTGATGATGCAATGTCATGTATAATAGGTGTAATGATATGTAAGATTAGAAAAGGGTTGCTCCCCCGGCTGGGGAAGTTAAAGATTATGTTGTCGGGATTAAGTCGACCTGCGTTGAATTATAGTCAATGGATTGCACCATCGGGTTAATGCCGATGCCCTCACTAGGTTGTAGCCAACAGATTACATTATCAGAGATTTGTCGACCTACGTTGGGGTTATCGTCAACGGATTACATCATCGGGGATTTGCCGACCTGCATTGGGGTTCTTGTCAACTGATTACATTATCGGGGATTTAACGAGCTATGATGGGGTTGTTGTCAATAGATTATATAGTCGGGGATCGAGTCGACGCCTTCATTGATTCATTGTCGGTGGATCACATCGTCGGGGATCGAGCCAACGCCTTCACTGATTCGTTATCGGTGGATTACATCATCGGGGGTCGAGCCGACACCTTCATTAGTTCGTTGCCGGTGGATTACATCGTCGAGGGTCTAGCTGACTCCTTCACTGGTTCGTTATCGGTGGATTACATCGTCGCAGATCGAGCCGACGCCATCACTGGTTCGTTGTCAGTGGATTACCTCGTCGGGGATCGAGCTGATGCCTTCACTGATTCGTTATCGATGGATTACATCATCGGGAGTCCAGCCGACGCCTTCACTGGTTCGTTGCTAGTGAATTATATCGTCGGGGGTCGAGCCAATGCCTTCACTGGTTCGTTACCGGTGGATTACATCATCGGGGGTCGAGCCGACGCCTTTACTAAGTCGTTGTCGGTGGATTACATCGTCGGGGGTCGAGCCGACGCCTTTACTGGTTCGTTGCCGGTGGATTTTGAAATGTAGTCTTGATTTTGACTGTTTTTCTGGTCTTCCGGTGTTCAATGTCAGGATTTATGATCTTCGCCAAACTTTGACTATTTTAGAGGGTTTTTTAGGGTTTTCGGGATTTAAAACTGTCCCGAAAAGGTATCATTTTACATAATGTACCCATTTTGAACCCAAAATAACATGTTTCGGACATCATGTTATCAATTAGGAGGCCACGGGGCCCACATGTGGCAGCCGCATATATGGTTACGGTTGGAGCTGTTATGGTTAAGGCTGCCCGTGATTGGGCTTATACCCTCGGGAGGCCTCATTTTCACCCATTCCATTCAAAATTCTTCATTTTTCTCTCTACCAAACCGAGCCCCACTTCATATTTACTTGATTTCGGCTTGATTTGGAGCGATCCACCACCGTACATCTCTTCTACGTATTTCTTTTCTTAAATGCATTATATCTAACATGTATGCTTAAATAGCTAGATTAATATGTTTTTGATGCAATGTATGCTTACAGAGCATTTATGGACCGAATAGATGCGTATATTATCACTTATTAGTTAATCTAGACATGCATTGTATCAATGTGTTAGAATAACCATTTAAATTGATGTTTACATGCTTGGTTGTGATGGTATACCCTCATAGGGTGATTTAATACATGCTTCAGGCATGAGGATAGTCCATTTTATAGAGGAGACTCTAGCAAAAAAAATTCATGAGCCAAACGTCAGGGTCCTAGATGTATTTATAGACATACTAGAATGCAATTAAAATAACATACACATATAATGGCACATGTAGCACATGCATGATGTGATGACCTAAATTAAATTTCATGGATTTAATTTGATATTTGAAAAGAGTAAGAATATACCTGACTTGGCTTTGATTCCTACGAACTCATTATTCATACATGGATTTTGCGGGACCTAGTCGTTCTACATCCCAGCGGGTTTCTGCTGGAGTTCGCCGACAGAGAGCTCCTTCTGACGTTCTTGTTCCCTGAATTATCAGCCGGGTGCAGTGATTGACGGAGCTAGCTTTTTGACCTGTTGGGGAGGACCATCCTCCAATGGATGAGGAGGATCTCCCTAAGCCTGAGGTTTCGCCTCAGCCCCTTACTACGCCTAGATTTCTTCCTGGCATTGAGGTAGTTGTCCCCGATTTGCTGGGTACGGATCTGAGCCGCCATCCCTCCATTCACTTACAGTAAATGAGGTATGCGATTAATTTATTTTTATTTCTCATTTTTGTCATCGACGAGATTTCTTAACCTTGAGGTCGTGCAGGTTCTAAAATTTACCCAGCCCAGGGGTAATTAGTTCAGCATATACGCTCTGTATCACTCTCTACATCTAGAGTATAAGGCGGTCATAGATTCTTGGGGATTTAAGGCTTTCTTCACCATTGCTCCCCGTCGCTGCCCATGGGGCTATATGCGAGCTTTGTTCGAGCGATGGTTTCATCAGAGTTAGTCTCTTCATCTGCTGGACTGCGAGGTTGTGATGACTCCTATGGATTGGAGGTACATCACTGGTTTAGAGTTTAACGGGGACCGAGTGCCCTTGGAGCCAACCATCACTTTGACCACGGTGCGTAGGGTTTCCTTCTTAGGAGCGGGCCTTCAAGGCTCGTAGTGTTCGATCAAGGAGGCTGAGCATCGTTGAGGCTCGAGGTACCCTGCAGCAGTCGTTGCCTACCTGATTTGGAGGAGAGGGATCTACTCCTGACCATCTTGAGGGGTTATTTCATTGTGAACAACACCTCCACCGTTCCTTTCAGCTTGGTAGGGGCTGTTCTAGACGTGGACCGTATTGGGGACTACGATTAGGGATCGTTTACATTCGCTCTCTTCCTGCATTGGATGCGATTGCGATCCGCGGGAGTTACCGAGGCCTGGGTTAAATTCTACTCATTTCTTCTGGTAAGTCCTTTTGACCGAATTTCATTTGTTTGATTTTTGATTGGTTTATCTTCTTCCCACAACTAATGGAGGGTTATTTTGCATTGATAGTTTTGGGCTTATGAGAGGCTTCCATGTCTTCGCCCCATATCTGTCTTGGGTTTGGACACTTATCCACAGGGACGCAAATGGCATCAGTCTACTCTGGCGGAGGTTTCGGTCGCGGAGGGCTTTACCTATGCCCATCTTCAGTTGGAGACATTGGTAGCTGAGGACATAGTGTGGCTCCCATATTCTGGAGAGCACTTGTCCAAGGGATTTGAGGATGGTTTTCTGACAGGGCCAAAGTTTCATTTATCTACTCGCCGGGTTCCATTCCTTTTTGATGGAGGTTGGGAGCTCTACCTCGGGGAGCGCACTTTTTGATGCATCACTGAGGAGATTCGCCTTCCTTTTCTTCCTCCAGCTCAGTGCTTCTGGCCTTTATCTTCGTCGGCTACATCAATTCCCACTATGGGGTATGATGGTTTTCACTTATCCAACGGTCTGATTACTTATGCGGACTTTATCGCTTTGTGGGGACCACGTACAATAGTAGCTCAGACCTGGGCTACCCAGTTCTTGGGAGATATGGTTCCAGGATCCCTTATGATGAAGGACTGGATATCATATTTTTAGGAGCCCTCTTATCAGGTTCAGATTGCTGATTTGAGACTTCAGTTGGAGCAGCTGTCAGCATACTGTCGTTACAATGGTTTGGACCCCTCCTTAGCTAGTATTTTTGCTACTCAGGGTCGTAAGGCTGGACCGTTAGGCAGTGGTGGCTCTCATGGTGCTGGACCCTTAGGTATTGGTGGCTTTTTGGGTAGGGATGATCCTTTCACTTATCACCTGGATATGCAGGAGACACCTTATCGCCTGGATCAGCAGGATGTGCCCACTCCAGACAGACGACCCCAGGTTGACCAATTTGATGAGACCATCACTTTCCTGGATGATTTTGATTTTGTGGCTAGCCCATAGGTCTTCTGTTAGTCATTGGGCGTTTGTGCCCCAGTATCCTGTACTTTTTATTTTCTTAGTTTTCACATGTATCATAGGTATGACAGTGATGTTTATGAAACTAATGTACTTGGCAAATATCTATATATGATGCTTTTTATTTATTGTTCGCACATGCTATTTTATCACTTGTTATGATGCATGCTTCAGATATATTTAAATGATTAGATAAAGATTGACCCTTATATGGTCTTATTGATATAGTTTTTACAGATGTCGTCCCCTGCTGTGGTGCGCTTGGACCACCTTCCTCCTAGCCATATAGCTACTAGTTTGAGGGTTTGGTATGACCAGTTGCCATATGATGATAGCGTCACTGTCAGTCGCATGCTAGGCCACTCCGTGTTCTGTTATCCTTTCAGGTTCTAGAGGGATTTATTGTCGGGATATTTAGGTATTGGATTCCTGAGCGCCACGTCTTCTGGTTTTGCTCAGCAGAGTTGACTCTTACTTTAGAAGAGTATGGTCACATCTCGGGATTATCGATGGAGGGGCCATGTGCTGGGATGGCATTAGGCCATATGCGCCGCCAGTTCATGACGATGACTGGACTTAGAAGGGCAGTTGTGTTGTCCGAGGTGGGTGGTAGCCACGTTATCTCCATGGACTTTATGATTTGTTACTTTGTTTCTGCGGATAGTTTTGCCATTTATTATGGCGATTTTGCCATTTCAGAGGAGCGATGGTATATTGCCCGAGTGTACACCCTGGTTATGTGCCTCATACCCTATCTTTACATGCCATTCTATACCGACCATTTGGATGTGGCGATGTCGATGGCGGTTAGGGCTCTCAGAGATGACTTTACTATACCTCCCCTTATCATGGCAGAGACATTGATATCAGCTTTTATCTGCCATACTGTTGGGAATCAAGAGTTTAGAGATAGCCCTGTGCTCCTATACATCTGGTTGATGACGCACGTCACACCGATCGGGCGGCTTCATCATCACCGATTTTATTTTGGACATGGCTTGTCTCAGGTCTACTCATATCGCCTGACTTCTTGCGTCGATAAGGAGTCATGGATTTCATTTCTGGGTGTCATGGATGAGCCTTTTGTGATAGTTATATATTCGGGTTATTGCTCCTTTCTGAGTTTAATCACCCATGTAGCCGACCTGGATTTCCTTCCATTAGCGGGTTTGAGGCTTGTGACGACCTATCATCCTTTGGCGGTGATGGGTTAGTTTATCAGTACCAGGAGGTCCATGCATTTGAGGGGACTGAGGATTATCGTTTCCCCTTCTGCTTAGTTATTTAGTTGATTTGGCTTGGGTTTATGGATTCTGGTCTCATCGACAAACAGCGGAGTTCAGAGACTGTCATCCTAGTCGATCTATAGAGTACTCAACTTAGCTAGAGTCGGATTTGGCACCAGACATGGTAGACTTGATTGAGACAGGATCTTTATTCGGGGATGATGTTGGATCCACAGACGGTGAGGAGCCCATGGAGGATCCTATATCTCTGACAGAGGATGCTTTATTTGCAAAGTTGACAGATTCTTTAGTGAGCAATGTCCCGCGTTCAGCCCTAGTTTTCATGGAGGCGATGGATAGACAGCTTCACCTGGTGACCTTTGAGAGGGATTGGGCTTGAGATCTGATGTATGCCACTGTAGTGGGTCGGGATGCTGCTATCACTAAGAGAGATGCAGCCCGTGCTTCCAGAGACCAGGCCCTATTTCACAGAGATGTGGCCCAGACTTTTTCAGATGGACTTATTGGTCACATAAAGGGTGTAGTGCAGAGTCGGGAGGAGGTTTTTAGTATTGCAGCAGAGATGCTGAGACGGGTTGATATATTGGAGCACGAGCTCAGAGATGCTCCCCCAACTGCATAGACTGCTGGATATCTGGCTATGTTGGCTCGTCTTACTGCCGATTTATAGCTCTATTTTATTTCCCTGTATAGACTTCGTCATTATCACTTGTCATAGGTTAGAATCAACTTTTGTATTCTAAATAGTTGTATATATAAAAAGAAACAAGTTCAATTCGCTTCCCTTGTTTGAGCATGTCTAGCCTTGTCCACTGTTACCATTTTTGCTTCATGATTTATTATGTCGACATAGCACTAGCCTCATCATGTGGCATCAGATTCGACGGGAATGATGCTGAGATGTCGCTAGGTTTTCTCCGCATGAGCCGTCGATTGGGTGTGCTTTATGGATAAGGTTTTGATTTCTTTATAGGTTAGGTGTTTAGATTTTTCGAAGGTTAGACCGCACCAAAAATGGCTGTCTACGTACCCCCACAGATAGGAGATCAGGTATTTCTTAGTTCAGGCTCAGACCTAAAAAGTTTGAAAAGTTTGAAAAAGGGGTTATTTGGGTTTGAGTTTGATTTGATAGGATTTTGATGTTTTTGGTTTGAGTCGATAAGTTTTGATTTTATTTTTCAAGGGTCAGATCGCAGCATAAATGGCTACCTACGTACTCCCACAGATAGGAGATCAGGTCTTTTGTAGTTCAGGCTCAGACCTGAAAAACTAGACTTTATATATATATTTTCTTTTTTTTTATCAAGACATAACAGTCCAATTTGAAAGTGAGAAGGGGTCTCAGACATAATAAATTGATCAATTGCGGGAATTCCTCACCGTCCTTCTCTTCCAATTTCAAAGCTCTGCCCGATAGGATTGCGTTAACCAGAAAGGGTCCTTCCCAATTTGGGGCAAATTTTCCTTTAATTGCATCTTGGTCCGAAATGATCTTCTTCAGCACCAAGTCATGTTCTTTGAATTCTCGAGGTCGTACCTTCTTGTTATAAGATCGGGACATTCGCTGCTGATAGAGTTAACCTTGAAATATAGTAGTAGCTCTCCTTTCATCTATCAAGGATAATTGATCGTATCGATCTTGTATCCATTGGCTTTCCTCTATCTAGGCATCTAGCATCACTCTTAGTGATTCCATCTCCACTTCGATAGGAAGTACAGCCTCCGTACCATATACCAGTGAGTAGGGTGTTGCCCTAGTCGAGGTTCGAGTCGACGTTCGATATGCAAGTAGGGTTAACGACAATAGATCAGGCCATCCCCGGTGATTTGCTGACATCTTCATCATTATCGTCTTGATGTTTTTATTAGTCGCTTCCACCGCGCCGTTCATTTTTGGACGATAAATAATCGAATTGAGGTGTTTGATACTGAACTTACTACACAGTTCCCTTATCATCTCGTTATTCAGATTCTTCACGTTGTTTGATACGATGACCTCGGGTTGTCCATACCGACAGATGACATTCTTTCTAATGAAACCAAAGATGACCTCTTTGGTGACCATGGGGAAATGAGCGGCTTCCACCCACTTGGTAAAGTAGTCAATCATAGTGAAGATGGATCGATGACCGTTACTGGCTTTAGGCTCAACTGGTCCTATCACGTCCATTCCCCACATGGAAAAAGGCCATGGTGATGTCATGCAATGTAGTTGATTTGGAGGCGCGTGAATAATGTTGGCGTGGATCTGCCATTGATAGAAACGCTTGACATGATCATCGCAACCCGCTTTGAGGGATATCCAGTAGTGTCCTGTCCTTATAATTTTCTTGGCAAGCAGAGGTCCACTCATATGTGCTCTGCATACTCCACTATGTACTTCATTCATAAGTCGCTGGGCTTGATCTCGGTCTAGACATCTAAGTAAGCCTACACCTGGGTCTCTTTTAGAGAGAGCATCTCCACTTACATAGAAATTGATGGCCATTTTCTGTATTCGCTTCTTCGCGGCTTAACTCATCCCTTCAAGGGTTGACTGATCTCACAAATATTCTTTGATATGGTGGTACCAAGGTGGTCCCACAGGTGCTATCTCATCTAATATTTCCCCTACATTGTTTCTGTATGACGGTGTATTCTGCACAGTGAAGGTGATAACCGACATTCCCCTTCTTGCTGACAGGTTCACCAGTGAAGCTAATATGGCCAATCCTTCTGCAAAATCATTTCGATTTCGGGGGATATGCATAAAGGCAATGTCTTCAAATTCCCCTGCCAATCTAAGAACATGTCTCAATGATACGGAAGTAGATGCAGTTCCTTGGTGGTGTATGCCCTAGTAGACTGTTTGATGACTAGTTCCGAATCTCCAAACGCCGCTAAACGTTTTACTCCCATGGACTGAGCCAGCTTTAACCCCACAATGCACCCTTCATATTCTGCGGTATTGTTGGAGTTGTTGAAATGCAACTTGGTTGCCATGGGGTATTGATATTCCATAATAGATACCAGGACTGCCTCGGCTCCAGCGCCTTCAGCGTTTGATGCGCTGTCAAAATACATTTTCCAGAATTGACCTTGATCCTCCTTATCGATCAGTTGAACAGTTAACACTTCCTCTTCCGGGAAATATGTTTCCAGAGGCTCAAAAACCCCTGCTGGTGCAACCGACAGGAGATCCACAATCCCTTACCCTTTAATGGACTTTTGGGTTACATAGATGATGTCGAACTGTTGAAGGATTAACTTCCACTTGGATAAATGGCAGTTTAAAATTGGCTTACTGAAGATGTACTTCAAAGGATCCATCCTCGATATGAGATAAGTGGTATGGCAGTGTAGGTAATGATGTAACCTCGTGGCTGCCCAAGCTAATGCACATCAGGTCTTTCTATCAAGGTATATTTCTGTTCTCCACTGCTGAAGCGTTTACTGAGATAATAGATTGCTCTTTCTTTCCCTATGTCATCCTTCTGCCCTAGTAGGCAACCCATAGCATTGGAGTTGACTAAGATATACATGAACAACGAAATTCCATACCTCGGGGGTACCAAAATAGGTGCTTCAATCAACCTCTTCTAGATGGTGTGGAAAGCTTTTCTGCTGTCTTCATTCCATTTTCCCAAAGAGTTCTTCCTTAACAGTTTGAAAATGGGTTCACAGGTTGCTGTCAACTACGATATGAACCGGTTGATGAAGTTTATTCTTCCCAGGAAACCTCGAATTTCCTTCTCTGTCTTTGGTTCTGGCATTTTTGTGATGGCTTTGATTTTGGCAGGATCCAATTCAATGCCCCGGTTGCTCACAAGAAATCCCAACAGTTTGCCAGATTTCACACCAAAAGCACATTTCATGGGGTTTAACTTCAAATTAAACTTGTGTAGTCGTTCAAACAACCTCCGAAGATGAGTGCAATTGTCATCAGCCTGTCAGGACTTTACGATGATACAATCCACATACACTTCGATTTCTTTGTGCATCATGTCGTGGAATAAGGTCATTATGTCCCTTTGATAAGTAGCACCAGCATTGGTAAGGCCAAAAGCTAGTCTCTGATAACAAAAGGTTCCCCAAGGGGTATTGAAGGCGGTCTTTACCCTATCTTCTTCAGCAACCATGATCTGGTGATATCCAGCAAAGCAATCAGCAAAAGAATACATCTCGAACTGTGCAGTGTTGTCGATTAATACGTGGATGAACGGCACTGGGAAGTCATCTTTAAGGCTGGCTTTGTTGAGATCTCGATAATCTACACATACTCGCACTTTTCCCCCAGATTTTGGCATTGGGACTACGTTGGACAACCATTCAGGGTACGTTGACACCATAATAATTACCTCTTTGAACTGTTTGATAATTTTTTCCTCGACCTTCAGGCTCCATTCTGGTTTCAACCGTCTCAGTTTTTGCTTAACTGGTTTGAACCCTTCTTTAATTGGTAGTCGATGTACAACTATATCGATGGATAGACCTATCATGTCTTCATGAGACCAGGCAAAAACATCCTTGAATAAGAGTTGTATTAGTTCTTTTTCTTGGTTAGAGGGAAGGTTGGTTCAGATCTGTATTTCTTTAGGATTGTCAGGGGTTCTGATATTTATGGTGGTGGTTTCATCGAGGTTGGGTTTAGGTTTATCTTTAACCCATGCTTTGATTTCCTCGGGCACCTCGTCATCATCCCCTTCCTCTTGCTCGATTCCCATCAAGTCAAAGTCTAATTCTATATCAAAATCGTAATCATTACTAAAATTTGGCAAGTCATGGACGTGGCTAGAAATACCCAAATTTGGAAATCTGAGACAAAAAAACTTGATTGTTAAATATATACAAGTAGTCGTCAATTACAAAAAGATTCATCAGTTAATATGACAATAAGCAATAACAAGCTACAGATGAAATAAAATAAATATAAATATAGATAAAGGTAGAGCTCCCTGTCAGCGGTCACTTCCTGATTTTTAGCCTTTCCAGACGATATGCGGGGTGATCGTCCAATTGCTGGTCATGTGATCCTGAGGAGTCGCTAAGATAGACGTGGTACAGGAGTCGCAGGCGTCTTCCAGGATGGCCATAGCTGGTTTGGAACTGGTCCCTGGATCCTTGTTCAGGATGTTTACATTTCCCCAATTAAGGATCGGGATGATGGGTTGATCACTTGACAAATCTGCTCCGCTGGACATCTTCAGGTCCTCTTCAGAAAGGCAAAAACTTCTTATAAATTACAACTAAATCTCCTCCAGAAACTTCTTGTCTTTGGCCTTTCGGGCCGCATATCTGAGAGGCTTTTCATCCCCAACCTGATGATGTCCGCTCTAATTGACTTTAGAAATTAGAAGACTTGAGATAACGACGGGGATCTTCTTTAATGGTTCTTTAAATCCTGCTTCACTGAGGTTTGGCTTGAGGTGAATCAGATGATTAACTGGCTTGTGCTTGTGAGGATTCAGATGTTTGGATCCACCAGAATATCCGAGTCCAGCCTTTCCCAACTGTGTGGGTATACGAATTGGGTTCCTGATTCCTTGGCCATTTCTCCCCAATCCTCGGCGTAGTCGATGTCCTCAGGATAGCATCTCTTGGCCAACTGCCATCACCTCTGGAGATATTCGGGTATAACTGGCGCCCCTTAGAGTTATATTGCGGATTACTTATTTCAAAGGCTTGAAAACTGGTGGGCTCGACACCTTCATTCACACCGATTAGGGGCATATCTCCCAGATCATGAACAGGATAATTAGGTTCTGCACTGACCGTGACCAGATTTTCGTTGATGATATATTTCAGTTGTTGATGAAGAGTTGAAGGAACGACGCCAGCCATATGGATCCATGGTTGTCCCAACAACAAATTATATCCGGTAGTGATCTTTAGGATTTAAAAAGGTATGTTGATAGTGAAAGGGCCTATTTCCACAGGAAGTTCAATCTCCCCCACGGTATCCCTTCTTGATCCGTCTAAAGATCGTACCGCCACGTGGCTTTCCCAAATTCGATTTGGGTTGATCTTCATCTTTTCCAGAGTATCTTGCAAACAGATGTTTAAGGACGATCCTCCATCGATTAGCACGCCACCTACCACATATCCTGACGAAATGACAGCGGTATGCAATGGTTTGTGATGCCCAGTTCCTTCGGCTGGTATATCTTCGTCAGTGAATGATATCACACTACTGTCCAGTACATGGCTGATCAGGTGTTGAAATTTCTCAGTATCAATAGTCTTGGGTAAGTGTGCTTCCTCCAATACTTGGATCAGAATTTGATGATGGTCGTCAGAATCTAATACCAAATCCAAGATAGAGATTTGATGGGGTTCAGCTTCCAATTGCTTCACCGTCCTTGCTTCGCTATGCCCCATCTTATAGAGGAAATCTGCGATCTTTCCAGTCGATACCTTATCCAATACCTTAGTTGCTGGTTTCGCCAAACGCCCCGGGAGGTAAAATGGATTCTCCCTAGGTATGATGGCGATACAGTCAGGTGCCAATTTTATACCTTCTCTGTAATTCCACAGTACCTTCTTCAGTCTAAGAATTGGGAGTTACGATTATGAAGCCAACATCAGGGTTTTGGCGCTGGTATCTCTAGAGTGGCTTTGTTTCTCTGCTCAGATATTCCTTTGATAGTTATGGGTCTGCCAGACGTTCTTTCCATGCAAAGGATAACCGCTACCATACCCTCCAAATTCCTCGGTCCTCGAGGGTAGTTTATCTTTTCTTCGGAGAATATCTCAGCTTTGTTCATTAATTCCAGTTCTCCTGATTCAATTACGTTCTGGATTAAATGTCGTAGGGCCCAACATTCCTCCGTGGCATGTCCAGGAGCATTTGAATGGTAGAAGCAGGATATGGAAGGATTAAAACACTTCGATCGCGGATCTGAGGGTGGCAAAAATTTTGTGATCTTCCCCTCCTCGATCAGGGTGCAGAGAATTTCCTTCCTAGATTGCCTCAAAGGGGCGAATTTTTGTTTGGCGGCAAATTCTTGTCAGTTCTGCAATCTAGCTTCTCAGGCCATCTTTTCGGTCCATTTATTCTTCTTCTGGTAGCGAATCGAATCCCTTCTAGAGGTTGAAACATCTTGGACAGATATGGGGTCGGTTGGCCTTGGTAGGACCTGGTCTATCAGCTGTCGGGTCAACTCACTACTAAAAATTCAATATACAGCGACGAGCTATAACGACGGTCGGTATGGAACCATCGCTATAGGGTATCGATAGCGACGGTCAGCACGGAACCATCGATATAGAGGTTTTTTAAGACAAACCCTCCCATTTTTCCCCCAAATCATTTTAATATCTCCCCCCCCCAATTTTCCCCCCAAATCATCTTCGCTCCTCTCTAGCACTTTCTCTCTCGTTGCTCTTCCTCTACCGTTCGTTCTCCTCTCTAACCCAAATCATTGCGTCTGTCTAATTTTCTGTTCGTCAGAGTTTTTGCGCAGGTTGAAGGTTCTGTAATGGCTTCAAGACCCATTGTTCAACAAAATAGAGGTATCAAATCTGGCCTATTGGTTTATTTTGCATTTTGGGTACTTTTTATATACTCTTTTTCTTATCTTTCTAGTATCTAGTCATTGATTTTTTAGGTGATTCTAATCTGGGTTTTTGAGTCCTTCTGGATCTTCAATCTATATGAATCGTCCTTGGATTTGGTTTTACTTGTATTGATGCTTAATTTTTGATATCAAAAGAAAGTGGGTCATTTAAATATTCCATTATTTTTTATATCCGCCAAAAAATTTAATTTCTTGGTTATGATTTGTAAATTTATTAAATGGGTTATATTACGTTGATAATCTTTGATAAGAAAAGATCGAATTTATCGAAGAATTTCACTTATTGGGTCAGAAATAGTTGAAGAGGAGGTAATTGAAGAGGAGGTATTAAATGGTGCCGTATTTTATCATGTGCTCTATTTCGTGGGTCAGAAATAGTTGAAGAGGAGGTGGTAAATAGTGCTATATTGTGTCTTGTAGTCTATTTGGTGAAACGGAATAGGAGGTATATTGATGGCATAGAAGATTCAGTTTGTATAATTAGCTTCTTGATGCTTTGTATATGATATTTTGGGTTAATTAGGTATAGAAGGGTCATAAAATAAGTTGCCTTTTGCTGAGTTTAACAAGGAATTTGCATTTGGATAAGTTTTTGGAGTCTTAGCGATCTTTGGTATGTTTAGTGGTTATATTAGAGTTGGATCCCTTTCTATTAGATTTTTAGTAACCCCTTTTTGGGTTTGTTTTGTGTGTGTACAGCTTGCATATGGGATTGCCTCCTCTGCGCTTTTCTTCTAGTACAATAGCACTTGTGAAAAAGTTAGCTCATTTGTGAACCTGAGGAAACCCTTGAAAAATGGTGGTAAGCATGCGTTTGGCAAAATGACCTTCAAGTGGGTAGTTTCTCAAGGTAAGTAAGTTGTTTTATGGAGTTGGAGACGTGGATTGTGAAATTACAAGAGATGGGGAGAATTTTTTAGTGCATTGGCCATGTTAAGGGAAATGTAGATTGTGGGGTGATATTTGGTGTGAGGATCGCTTTGAAAGGGGATATTTCCTTCTCTGTTAAGGTAATGTAACCTTTATCTAAGAAATGGGCATTATGATTTATGAAACCTTTGAAAGGAAAAACTTTCAGAATAGAAATTAGGGAGGTAGAATTCTTTTGGGAGTTTATTAACAATTTAATTGCTTCTTGTCGAGGTTGAACATTCCTTGAGAGGAATGGATTTCAATTAAGAAAGTTCTTCTGAAAAAGCACTAGAAATAATGAGCAAAACAAAATGTCTGACCCCAACCCCAAAGGAGGCTAGTGAGATTGTTAAGAAAGTAGACGTTCCTGCTAATCCAGATGAGAAAAGTGTGCTCCTAGTTACTAAAGCTCAAGAAGATACCAAAAAATTATCTTATGCATCAATTGTGAGTACATTTTTTGAAATCTCCATCAAGTATACATCATAAATGATTATGTTCTTTCAAAAAAAAAGTAGATATGTTAGTAATCAATTTTCTATTTGGATATATAGGTGGCTAAATTGAGTTCCTTACTTGAACCTCCATTTGTTGGAGTTTATCCAAAAGCAGCCCCTCCAGCACCCCCTAAATCGTCTGCTCTTCCCGCGAAAGCATCTGCACCTCCTAACAATGGTGGTTTGGAAAATAGTTCTGTTAATACAGTAGGTTATGTGATAGGTAAAATACTAAATCTTTTAAGTTTTAATGAGAATAACTAATTTTTTCGGTATGATTTGTTCCTTAACTATATTTCTTGCATCTGTAGCACCCAAGGCCATACATATTAAGGACTTACCTTCTGACCTCACTTAGGAGGCATTTTTAAAGGAGGTCAAGAAATTTGGTGCTGTAAAACCAAATAGTATCCAAATCAGAGAATATCCTGAGGTCTGCTTCAGTATTATTATTTTATTCTATTCAAAGAATATAACTGCTTCATGCATAGTAACATGTTTGATCCTGAATACTTTGTTTAGGATGGATATCGCAAAGCACTTGTAGAATTTGAATCTGCCAATTGTGCCCGCAGTGTTGTAGAGGTATTTAGCTTAATTACCATTTTAATGTCTCATTTTTTATTTTTTATTTTTATAATTCTCAGGGTACTGTTTTCTGTTTGATAGCTGAGACGTTCCACTTAGATGAATTGATCATGATGGTATGGTATTGACTACCATTTAGCATAATTATTTCAAAAGTTGTGAGATCTGTATTATGCTTAAAGTTTTAGTTATTTTAGAGCTTAATTAATTGACTAATAGAGACATTTTTTTAATCTATTTTACACTTTATACACCTGCGTTATGGTAATGTGAGATTTGTTTATGGTTCTTTCTCTTACAATAGCTAACCTCTTTCTTATCCTAATATTCAAGCTGTTATTGCCTTTCTCCTCTTTTTTTCACATGATTGAAAAAGTAAAAAGTAATTAAATTAGGCATAGCAAAAAGTAAAACGGAACATGATATAAGTGGGTTATAACTAGGAAGTGATTTTGAAGTGTTTGTGGTTGTCTATTGTAAAAGATTTTACCTTTTCATTTCATATATTTGGCGCTATTTAAGAAATATTCTCTTGGTTGAATAAGTGATAGGTTCTCAAGCCATCTACTCTGTCTACCTCATGCCTTAGGCAGTAACCAGTTTTCTTAGTGAACCCACAATACAAAAATAGTTAAAAGTTTTGTACATTGTACATATTGTTTTTGAATTGTAGTGAATTATGAAATAATGATACCCCAGGAGGGAGTGGAGTATATAGTTTGTTGGCATTGAAAACACTGGCGTAGGATATTTTGATTAATTTTTTAGCTATGTCTCCTTGTCATTGAGTTTATCTAGCGGCAGATAAATCCTTGCCATATGCTAAGAATGATTTATAGATCCAACATCTATAAAGTTTAGATAAGTCGATGATTGCTCAACATTGTCATTCACTTTCTATATTAATTCGAGTCTTGGTGGAGCTGGGAGTGCTATGGTGGGTATGCTACTGATGGCTAGTTATTTGGTGTATACGTAGATAATTGGGATACTTTTTTCTCTGTCTTTGGAAATAAACATTAAAACATATAGTTTGAGTTACTTGTTTAATAATCTAGCAAAGCTATATTCTTTTGCCAAAATAAAGTTTATGACTTGTACATATATGGACAAGTGATGGACTCTCATTATTATAGCATGACAAAGTTAGCATATTGTTATTAAAAATCTTATATAAAGTAGAAGGGATACTTGGATCTTTAATATAAAATTCACTAATTATTCTCTATCATCTTAGTAAGATACTACGAAATGTAAGAATATCATCTTAAGGTCTTGTGGATGTAAGCATTTGATATTGACCACCCATTATCAGTTGGTTGCTGCGTGATTCTCAAGTAATTAGAGTTGGTCGCTGAGTTACACATGAGGGATAAGGCATCTTCTTAGTCCTAGGAATTTGAGATTATATTTTTCTCATTGCTGGATATCTACCTTCAACAAAGACATCTGCAATAATTATTGTTTGGTTTTTATTTATCTTAATTTAAAAACATTGCTGGAACTAAATTATTCTGACTTAATGTTTGACTTAATCCTTGATGACATTGATTTCTTTTGCTGCTCTGGAGAAATCTAAGGGTAGCTGATGCTGCTTCTGGAGTTTCAAGAACTTAATTGCAGTTAGACTTTTAGGCCCTTCTCAAGTTAGGAATTTAGTTTCATGGTGTTTGTGTTTGGATGAGATGTAAACAATAATTACTAAAAATATACGATTAGTGTGATATCTACACTTCTTTAGAGCTATTGATATATATAATTTTTCTATGTTTTATTTTATATTGTATTATGTTTGTTCAATAAATATTTGCAGCACTATTTAATTTTTTTTTAAATCTAAAAAGGCTATAGCGAGGGTCGGCGACCGTCGCTATAGATCCATCCTATAGCGACGGTCACCGTCGCTATTGATATGTATTGACCGTCGATAAAAACCTTCAAAATGTATTTTTGGGTTGCTTTTTAGCTATGGTCCGACCGTCGATATAGATATGTAAGACCGTCGCTATATGTTTTAGCGACGGCAGCTGGGCGAGGGTCGACGACAGTCGCTATAGCCTATAGTGACGGTCTTTTAGCCTATAGCGACGGTCTTTTAGCCTATAGCGAGGGTCGGCGACCGTCGCTATAGGTTGATTTTCTAGTAGTGACTGGTGTTGGTATACAACCAATTCTGCCAACTAATCCACTTGCGCCTTGATTGAAGCCAATCCTTGTTCTACCCCATACTTTTCTTCAGGGTATCCCCAAATTGCAGGGACATGTTCAGAGGGTAACTCTCCCATCTTCCTAGGGTATTTACAATTTTTTCTTCTTCCGACACTGATCATATTGACTCCTTCCTCCGCATGCTGAGGCAGACGGTTGTTGCTGACATTCGGCTGCTCGGGCGCTTTGACTATAATCTCCCTACTGACAATCAGATTTTTAATTTGGTGCTTTAACGTCTAACATTCTTGAGTATCATGCCCCGGTGAGTTGGAATGGTAGGCACATTTCTTGCTGGAATCGAGTTGCCTTCCGTTTGGATCGGAAGGTAGAGCGAGCTCAACGATCTTCTTCTAGGCGATCAGTAGTGCTAATATATTCTCCAAGGAGTCTCCCAAAGGAGTGAATATCCTTCTTCGCATATTTTCCCCAACTTTCACAGAATTCACAGGATGAGAGTTCTGCCTCTGGATAGGCGAGTTAGGGCTCTTGTTGGCAGATTGTCCTTGCAATATTAAAGAGACATCTTCTTCCTTTCTCTTCGATCCTCTTTTGGGAGCGCTGGCATAATTTCCCGATTGTATGTGCTCAGCCACGGCTTCCAAAGCAGTGAGGTCCTTAATTTTTCCAGACTTCAAACCCATTTCTGCCATTTTCCAGTGTTTGATCATTTCGGAGAAGGATTTTCCTAACCCGACGACGACTTTCTCATAGAAAGGGGCTTCTTGTATATTAATGAAGGTTGTCACCATCTCACCCTCATCCATTGGTGGGTTGACTTGGGCCGCCATTCGCCTCCACCGCTGCGCATATTCTCTAAACAATTCATTGCCCAGCTTTTTGACTTTGGTATCCTGGTAGCGATCAGATGCCATCTGGGATTGGAAACTGTGTTGGTTGAGAAAAGCATGGGCCAAATCTTCCCAACCTCTGACTTTGGAATTATCTATCCGTGCGTACCACGTTCGGGCTTCACCGGTAAGGCCCTTCTGAAATAGTTGCATCCGAAGGTTTTCATCCTCGGCGTAAGTTCCAAGTTCACCTATGTAGACTTTCAAGTGAGTGTATGGGTCCCCCAGTCCGTTATATTTCTTGAACTCGGGGACTTGAAACTTATCCGGGTATCTCGCCTTTGGTAAAATACACAAATTTGAATAATTCACGCTCCCATGGGATCCTGTCCCTTTTATAAACCGGATAGCGTCTTCCATCTGTCTAACTTTCTTCCTAATGTCTCCAGTATCTTTGTCCACCCGGAGGTCTATGATTTCCCATGTCGTCTTTTGGATCGGGGCCTCCTTGGGTATTTCAACATCAAGGGAGGGATAGGTGTGGACGTATGGGCATTACCTTCCTTCTCTGGTACTTTCATGTCTCTTTGCACAGAGGATTCAGTCGGACTCCTGTGCTTAGATTCCTGAGATACTTTGCACTGTTCTTTTAATAGGGTCATCATCTCGGTCATCTATTTCTTAAACTTCTCGAATTCATCTCGAGATACAGGGGTATGTTCAGATGAACTTCCTTCAGTCATCTTGAACGATGGTGAACGGGCCTTCTTGGCTCGAGATCGGGTTTTAGGACCAATCTGCACAAAATCGATATCTAGTTTAGACTGGATATTAGTGGATAGGGATGCATGATATGTTATGCATCAGTTTAATGGTTTTTTAATCTTTTTCTGTAATACAACGGGTTAGTCGAATTGATGACATAATGTGAAAGAAGTATGTATTACAGTTCAAGATAACGGTCATTTATATACGCGGAAGATTAAATAGGGCATGAAGAAGCACACCGCGCGATTGGTTTATCAGAGGCTGACCTATCTTAAGGTTACTCTCACGGGCTGTTTGAAATTGGTTCCCAGATCTTCACAATTTACTTGATGAAAACATCTATTTTTCAATTGGAGCGAATCTAAGTGGTGTCTTTCCTGAGCCTCACAATGGAAACGCCCAGAGGAGTCCAATAATAAACAACCGACGGGATTGCCTCCTAATGGAGGTACCACACAACATACATTCACATACATTCACGTCCTCACCGCGTGTAATATGATGACATTGTGCGAAGCACTAATATTATGTGTGAGGAACTAATACAAAATGTGAAAAGATCGATACACACAGAGATCATTCACATAAGATGCATATGCAGAATGAAATCAAAAAGTTTGATCGCGGCTTAAGCCTTCTTTGATCCCCAGCGGAGTCGCCACCAGTCGACACCGGGAAGAAAAAATAAAGGTCCCTTTTGGCTCCCTTTCGTTGAAGGAGAGGTCTTTTTCTTTGGTGTTGTTTTCCATCCTCTCTTATCCGGGGGGAAAAGAGAGGAATGCCCATATTCCCTAATTTGATATTATTCTATCCTTTCGCTTTCGCTATGTCTTTGGGAATTCCGTTTAAAGGGTGAATTTTTAGGAAAGAGGTACCGACGTAAGTGTTGACGATTTTGAAAAGATACATTTTATTTTGATGATTGGACCAAATGAGATAGAGTCGCCAGTTGGTATTTTGGAAATGAATGTACCAACTCATCCGAGTTTTAATAGTTTTTCGCAAGATGGTCCAATGCGTGACTCTAAAAGATTGGTCTTGAAACCCGAGATTCGTAGAATCCGGGGGCTAGGTTAAGCGGGGGGAAGGTGTTAGGCACCCCCCGACTCCCGTGCAAGCACGGTACCGCATCTTATTGATTTTCTATGCATAAAGTGTGTGTGTGTGTGTATGTGTTTTATTTTGAAAGCCTTATTAGTTTTTTCTAAGTCTTTATTTTGGGTGACTTGAAAGTAGTGTTGTACCTCTTTTGCGCCTAGGTACGAAGGATTTGATTTGATAAAAAGTTCATTTTTAACAAGATATATAAATTGAAATGAGGTTTTAGAAAGTAAGATTTTCAAATCCTTTGCCCGACTAGGAATCGAGGACTTCGATACTTCCTTTTATTCTTTACGTTTATTACGTGATCTACCCCGAATCGCTTTATTATGATTGAAAGCTCTTTGCGGTTTTATTAGAAATCATTTTGATGATATGCATGCAAAACCATTAAAAGGGGTCGGATCATCATCGGGCATGTTAGCCATCTCAATGAACCGAGCTCCCGCAATCAAGGTTTTCACTATCACGGGATCTTGAATCCGACTTCTCGGGACTAACCCCTTGAGCTCATTTTCTAGATCCAAATATTACATATACAACGATATTTACGCTATTAAAATATTACAACATAAAAACCGGTTCATCGTGGGAATCAAGTCGGGTCCATTTGGGGATCTCAACATTGGGATTCCTAGGCTCACATTGTTTGTGCGGGATTACATATATACAATGTCCTCGGCTTTGATATTAGGTGATTTCATCTGTTGAAATATAGCCTCCGCGGTCGATTTACAACCTAATAAGCACAATATAGCCGATAGAAACGCAATATCTACGAACTATTACATGATATGCTTCAAATACAACAAGTTTAATTATATTTAAACAAGATATATCATTAATCTAGTATTTGAACAACCTTTACAAAGAAACAAAGCTAGAAAGTGCGTTGTTTCACCATGGGGGACGCGTGAACAAGCGCTTTAACTCCCGTGGCCAACGTAGATCAATCCCGGGGCTTCAAGTATATACTCGATGGGATGATTAAGCTTTAAGTAGGTGTTAGCAAGTTCCACCTGAGCCTCTCTCTCTCTAGAATGTCTATTCTCTCTATAAAAATCCTCTCTCTCTCTCCTTACAAATGAACTAGTGTGGGTGTTATAACCTGCCCGAGCCAGCCGCATACATACATGCGGCCAGTCGCATGTATGGTTGCGGCTAGGCCATGTAGGCCCCAAAAGCTCGGCAGGTGGTCTTTCGGTCCCAGTTCGACAGCATTTGACCTCCGCCGCTTCACCTTTCGGACAGTCTTTAATGAACGCAGAGGAAGAAGATTGAGTCTGACTAGATGAGGGTTCAGGAAGTCGATACTCATGGTCGAGATATATCCTCAAGGTCCAGATATCATTTATCTGGCCTATCTTTCATGGCACGTCGTTTGAGGTTTGCTGAGGTGGTTTTTGGTGATCACTGTCTCAGCTCGTCGATCCTCGCTCGGTTCGCTATATGTTCGGACATCATTGGTCCTTTGCATCACTCCCGAGGTTGTCTCCAAGATGATCTGGCTTTTTTGCCCTACCTCGGGGTTGTCTTCGAAGTACAATTACGCTTTTGCCCTTCTGCAAGGTTAGTATAAAGAAAGCAAATGTTTGAGTGTCTACAATTAGTGCTTCAAATTTTAATAGAGGCATTACATTTATGAAATCCACAAAGAAGGAAGAGCCAATGCATCCATGCTCTTCTGATCCAAGTCATGTCCCAAGACATAACAGATCCCATGTTGGCCTGGGATTCATAAAGGTGAAGAGTAACTCAGTCACTACTCTCAAACCTCGAAGGATCATGGAGTCAAGTAAAACCGGCTCCACAAACTAACCAGGAAGCAATCGTAGAGTTGAGATTCACTCATCACAAACTCTGAATTACAAGGCTGCATGGAAAAAGAAGAATCAGTATAAGAAAAAGGCCACCAAGTATCCACACAAGTCCAAATGGAGAAAGAATCCACACACACACAAGCATACATCATACTAGATGCTTTGTAGGTGATAGATATGGTCATAAGGCTGCAGTATGCTATTATAACCCTTTGCATAATAGACCCAAAGTTAAACAGATCTGGGTCCCCAAGGGTACTAACAAAGTAGGACCCATGCAAGTCTAGGTACCAAAATGAAAGCTTAACCTTACTGCAGGAACAGAGCTCCACGATCACAACCTGGTATCTGGATAGTGGATGCTCATAGCATATGATCGGGAATAAAGCCCTCCTGTCTAACTTCACAGAGAAGGAGGGTCCAACAGTCATCTTTGAAGACAACGGCTCTGGCAAGACAAGAGGATATGGGTTAGCTGGGAATAATGCAGTATCCTTCAGCAAAGTAGCCTATGTGGAAGGACTAAAGCATAATCTTCAGAGCATTAGCTAACTTTGCGATAAGGGTCATCAAGTCACCTTCCTCAACAATCAATGTCAAGTTAGAGATCTGAAAACCTCTTCTATAAAGTTGACTGGAACCAAATAAGAGAACGTCTACGCTGTTAATCTTGCTCAACTTAGTTCTGATGAGACAATATACTTTCTTGCTAAAGCCTCTAAAGAAATGAGCTGGCTATGGCATAGAAGGTTATCTCATCACAACTTCAAGAGTATGTCAAAACTGGCCTCCAATGATCTAGTGGCAGGCCTACCCAAACTCAGCTTCGTCAAACAAAAGCCATGCAATGCCTGTCAGCTTGGAAGACAAACAAGGAGTTTATTCAAAGGCAAAGCAGTCAACTCAATTGACAAGCCCCTACGATTACTTCATATGGATCTCTTTGGGCCAATTCTAACTGTAAGCCTTGGAGGAAAGAGATACTCACTGGTCGTAGTGGATGACTACACCAGATTCACATGGGTATTATTTTTAAATTCTAAAGATGAAACGAGCTCCCAACTTATCAAAATATTCAAGCTGGTGATGAACGAAAAAAGAGAGAAGATCAAGGCCATAAGGAGTGATCATGGAAGAGAGTTCGACTTCTCTGAGATGGATCAGTTCTTGTGCAGACCACGACATCAGTCACAACTTCTCAGCCCCATGAACTCCACAACAAAATGGAGTAGCTGAAAGAAAGAACAGAACCCTGATCGAAGCCGGAAGGACTCTACTAGCAGCAGCTCATCTACCTGAATACTTTTGGGTAGAACCTATCAAGACTGCATGCTACACTCAGAACAGGTCTCTTATTCACTCTACACTGAAAAAGACTCCCTACGAGTTATGGAGAGGAAGAAAGCCAAACGACAGCTATTTCCATATGTTCGATTTTGCATGCTACATTCTCAAAAATGGAAAACAATATCTGACTAAGTTCCAACCAAAGTCAGACGAAGGAATCTTTCTTGGATATACCACAGACAACAATGCCTATAGAGTGTTAAACAAGAAGGCGCTAAGTTTTGAAGTCTCAATTCACATCATCTTTGATGAAACAGACTTAGAAAAGTCTGTACCATAAGTCATTGCGATCGACAATCCAGACACTACGAATGAGGTGGTCGATCCTAACACCATGATCGCAGCCCAGAAGATGGAATCGTCGAGCCTGAAGAAGAGATCGTGGAGAGAGCTACAACAGAGGGCGAACCTCTGCAACAAGAAACAAATGTTGATCTTGAAGAATTCAGACAAGAAGGCACCAGAACATATGTTCCAATATGGAACAGATGGGCAAGAGATCACACTCGAGATTTGATTATTAGAGTTCCAAATGCAAGAATCAAGACAAGATCTGCCACCCAAAATAAGTGTTCTTATATGAGCTTTCTGTCCTAGATGGAACCCAAGAAGATAGAAGATGCCCTAGAAGATTCAAGTTGGATAGGATCCATGCAAGAGGAACTGAATCAGTTTGAAGAAGCAAAGTCTGGAGACTAGTTCCTAGACCAAGGAATCACCCAGTTATTGGCACCAAATGGGTCTTCAAAAACAAGTTGAATGAAGATGGGGTGATCACAAGAAACAAGGGAGGACTGGTGGCTAGAGGTTACTCTAAAGAAGAAGGCGTCGACTACGACGAGACCTTTGCACCTGTTGCCAGACTAGAAGCCATCAGGATATTCTTTGCCTTTGCTGCCCACATGAAGTTCAAAGTATTCCAGATGGATGTCAAGAGTATATTTTTGAATGGAGAACTTCAAAAAGAAGTATATGTCGAGCAATCTCCAAGTTTTATCAATCCAACTCTCTGTAATTATGTCTATAGATTAGACAAAGCCTTATATGGATTTAAACAAACACCTAGAACATAGTATGAAACACTAACAAACTTTCTTATAGAAAAAGGATTCACTAGAGGTAGAGTAGATACAACATTATTCCTTAGGAAGCACAAAGATAAAGTTTTCCTAGTTCTAATATATGTAGATGATATTATCTTTGGTTCTACTGATGAAAATCTTTGCAAGAGATTTGCCAAGCTTATGCAGAGCAAGTTCGGATTGACCATGATGGGTGAGCTGAATTTCTTTCTTGGACTGCAAGTGAAGCAGACTAAGATGGTATCTTCATTAACCAAGCCAAGTACATTAAAGACTTACTTAAGAAATATGGCATGGAATCAGCCTCTCCCATAAAAACACCAATTGCTCCAGCAACTAAGCTTGACAAAGATGAAAAAGGTAAATATATTGACATTACTCAATACAGCGGTATGATAGGCTCTCTTCTGTACTTAACTGCCAGTAGACCAGATATTATGTTTGCTACATGTATATATGCTAGGTTTCAAGGTAATCCTACGGAATCACACTTAACTGCTGTAAAAATAATTTTTAGGTATCTCAAAGGCACACCTTACTTGGGACTTTGGTATCCCAAGGAGTCCCCCTTTGAACTGACAGAATATTCAGATGCTGATTTTGCAGGCTGTAAAATTGATAGAAAAAGTACCAGTGGCACTTGTCAACTGCTAGGAAACAGACTTGTGTCCTGGTTTAGCAAGAAGCAAAATTCAGTATCAACTTCAACAGCAGAAGCTGAATATATTGCTGCATGCAACTGCTGTGCTCAAATCCTATGGATGAAAAACCAGCTAGCAGACTATGGGTTTGATTTAAAGTCTATACCTGTTCACTGTGATAACACAAGTGCCATAGCAATTACACATAATCCTGTCATGCATTCTATGACTAAACATATAGAAATAAGATATCATTTTATTAGGGATCATGTTCAAAATGGAACTATATCTTTACAATACATCCCTACTGAAAATCAACTTGCTGATATCTTTACAAAACCCTTAGATTAATCCAGATTTAATAAATTAATAAGTGAGTTAGGTATGCTAAATCCACAACCATAAATTCTATGCTCCAGTTGGTGCTAACCATGCAGATAAAAAGGCTATGTCAAATTTATGGAGATAACTTAGAGAAACCACGATCGTGGAGTAGTTTCGACATGGCAGAGAAACCCACTGTGATGACAGCATTTTAACCAAGTCTAAGCAGCTCTTCTGATATGTGCCTCAGGACAAACCTGACCCTTAGTTTTAGACTAAGAGGTTGGCCCTCCTGAGCAACCTTAACCAAGAAGGGATGCTGATTCAGAATGCATCACAAGGACCCGGGAAGAAGCATGAGTAGAGACAATGATTGTGGAGCAGTCCAGACGATCATCGTTATCCTGAAGGATACACTAGCTCAGAGGGAGCAAAGGGCAAATCAGTCTTTCTCATACGACTTAAAATCATGGAGTCCTGCAGAACTCGACACGTGCCCCACTCTACAGAATGTGGAGAGGGAAGTTACAAATATATTTTGAAATATCTTTTGTCAGTTCACCTTTAAATTTCAAAAGTTTATTTCTCTCTCTCTCTCTCTCAAAAGAAACCCTAAGTTTCAGTACGCTCAGCTAAGTTTGTTCATCGCAGGAAAAATCAACAAAATCAATGGCTACTTCCAATGTAGTATTCGGCTGTCAACTATGCTTTGATGAGTTCAAGACAGCCGATCCATAATTCCACAAGATTCTGTCCCTTCTAAAGAAAATAGGTCTGGAAGAAGCTCTGAGCACCAGCACAAGGATTTACCCGAAGCTGGTGAAAGAGTTCTACTGCAATGCATTCTTTGAGAATAACGTCCTCACTACAAAGGTCAAGGGTGTGCAGATTCCTTCTGACCTTAGTGACATCATTTTGGCTTGAGTTTGACCGAATCAGCTTAGAGTTAGTAAAATGACCGTTTTACCCCTCCCAGGGTTGCCTTTAATGTCAACTTGGCTTTCGGCTGACTTCCTGGGGTTGTTTCTAAGGTTTGGATCCCATTCGAGTATGTTCGTCCTCAATGTTGTCTCCGAGGCTGACTTGGTCCTTCCAGGTTTTGTAACGACCCCAAAATTCATACAATACAACTCTCGACATCGGTCGTTAACAATACATCGAACTTCTAACTTTACATCATTAATCTGTATTAAACTTAATAAAATGCGGAATAATTAAAAATTTTATATTTTTCTTTCTATATTTTCCTGAATCACAACCTTTATCATTACATATCATTGCTTCAAATTTATTTCATGAATCGCTTTATCAAAGTTGCTATATAAAATCTTACATTACAAGTCAATATCCATTATACATCAGACAAATCAACTTACAACTTAACAATTATAATACATCTAAATCATCAAATATATTTCTCATCTAAAAGCAAATAATCTTCTGGAATTGATATTGCTCTCTATCATTCAGTTAGCACGTATCATTACCTTGAATTCTTGACTTGGAAAATAGTTATTTTGCAAGAATGAGCTCGACAGCTCAGCAAATCTAACAGTTTTAATGTAACACATAGCACACAATATCATTCTCAGTTCATACATCATAATCGTTTAACTAAACATATCATACATGCTATATTTCACATCTCAATTAAAGATTGAGTTCCATAACCCAATCAATTTAGTCATAAATTGACTTTCATAGTGTAAAGCATCATTTATAATTGCACATACATTCAACAGTCTAAATTACAATAATCAGTTACCAAATTCATAAAGCAAATAGGAACTAAAAGACTTGCCTTGATCGTAGATTACCAATTATCAAAAAATAGCTTATAATTATCTGCACTTCATGAATCCTACACAATATATTATCATACACATCAACTATTAGTCACATAGAAACACTTAGCAATCGCTTAAGTAAACTCTACTTTACATTTCATAATTCTCTCCTTTTTTTATTTAACACACACTGTTAAATTATGTGCTTAAGTCTTGCTAGGACTACATATTGGTTTATATTAACCCCATTACATATCTTATAAATTGATTTCATTTGAGTTAAAATACTTTTTAAGTTCACTAACACTTGGCACGACGTTTCGACGTTCATTTGTCGCACGCCCGATTCGACCCTCTTGCGTACGCTTAACATACTCATACAACTTGTCTAAAATATCATTGATTAATATTAAACATAATTATAATTCATAATATTCATGTTTTATAACTTAAAACAACATCTTTTATCGTCGACAGCACTATACTTGCATATCTGCATGTTCGATGCCATCCAATTGCCTCTGAATACGCATCAGTCACAAATATGGTCATTCTGACCCCTTCTAACGACTTCAAATCAAAAAACATACAGAATAAAAGTTGTAGGTCTACTCGTTATCTTTCCGAATCATCCTGAACCGCCTTAATCGGAGTTCGTATGAAGAAGTTATGCTTATTTTACTAAAGCAGGTCAAAATAGTTTTGCATTACACTATTCCAGACAGCATGTACCCCCACTGGGGCGGGGGTTTCTACACCAAATGCCCCGCTGGGGAGGGGCCCCCTGCTGGTGGGTTCACAGCTCGCTAACTGTGCAGAGAAATAAGCCAATTTGGCTTATTTCTTCACACCAAAGTTCAATTTTAAGTAACTTTATGCATATGAAACTATATGAAAATAAAATCTTAAACTTCTAACATGTTTTTAACATACAATAACCCCACAACACATAATCAAAACACTTAATTTTATGATTTTGAAGAAAACACCATTTTTAAGCGTTCTTGAAGAAAATTAACATTGTGACTTTGTTTTTAACCCAAATCACATGATTCAAAGCATGTTAATTTTGTTTCTTGATATATTATCATACTCTATGATAAATTTACATAATAGAGCATCAACAAACACAAATTTTGATAATTAAAGACTATTTTTCAAAGTAAGTTCACTGTAAATTGCTATGAACATGATTTCTTCATGTTCATCATTTTTACATGAAATTAATCACTTAAACAATCATATAATTCACATCTAACAGTTTATATACATAATCTAACACATATAGATCATATTTACATAAATTCTTTAGAAAACTATTTTAAAGATAAGCAAAACTTGAAGAACAGTAAAAATATAATTTCAATTGTTAAGAGATTAAATTATGCCCTTATATTGCTTGGAAGAAGAAGATGATGGTGATATAGGTTTTGATTAACAAAGTTTCCTCCTTCTTCTTCTTTCTTCTTCTTCTTCTTCTTTCTTTTCTTTCTCTACTTTCTCTCTTCTCTTAGACTAATATTCTAACTCTAGTTTTTCTCACGTAGTTTAGATATATTATAACTGATAATATAGATTTAAATATACATATTATTACATAACAATGTAACTGACATATACATTATATCTCTACTTAATATATATCAGTTACTTATTTTTTAAAATCAAAAGCCACTAGGGCTTGTTTGGCAGAACCCATTATTTGTTTAAAAACATATTTTTAGTAGTTAAGGTCATGTTTGGTAAAAACTCTTTAAAACAGACTTAAGGGCCTTGTTTAGCAAAACTAATTTAAAACCTTTTTCTTTATTTTGATAAATCTTTTTAACACATAGTTTAAATGTTACACTCTATTTAATTAAATCCTATTATTGTAATTTAATTAAATACAAGCTAACATCCATTAGTTAATTAAAATTGCCACATAGCTTAAATTGCTACACAATTATAATTACTCATTAATCATAATTCCATGTAACAATTAGTAAATCTCTACTAACAAATATCACAAAATTACATACACATTAATTTAATATTAAACATCAATTTAATATTAAACATCAATTTAATTAATGTATTGCACTTAATTAAATTACTCCAATACATGAATATAATTCTATTCATACCAAATCGTACATTACAGAATATAACACATATACACATACTCGTACTCGAAACATCTTAAAATAAGAATTTTATTTATTAAATTCCCATTTATTATTTCTTGAAAATTCGGGTTGTCACAGGTTTTCCTCTAGAGATGTTGTGATGCTTCAAGATTGTTTCTGAAGTTGACCTGACCTCCTGGGTTAAGACCGGGGCTGACCTGTACATCCCGGGTTGAGACCTAGGCTAACCTGTACCTCACGGGTTGAGACCGGGGCTGACTTGTACCTCTAGGGTTGAAACCAGGGCTGACCTGTACCTCCCGAGTTGAGACCGGGGCTGACCTGTACCTCCCGGGTTGAGGCCATGTGACGCCCCCAAATTTGGGCCGCCACTCGTCTCTCGAATTTGGTTCGTCATGTACTACAATCTAGCATCATGATAATAGTAATACGACTAAATGTCGCATCGCACAGCGGAATAACACGAAATACTACTACCAAATAGATTACATTTAATTAATGTAATTTATTCACATCCCAAGGTCTCGTAACTTAAACATCGGTTACATATCTTAAACATACCTTAAGCATATATAAACCTAACTAATACATAACAACATAAGTTCTTGATTACAATCATAAAGTTCTTCATAAATAAAAACTACTATATAGCCTTTCCCTTGCCCTTGTCGGCGCCCGAAGGTCCGGCCTGCTCTGTCTTAACTGAAAAGTTTTAGGGAAAGCAAGAATGAGCAATAAGTTTGCTCAGCAAGTAATATAACAACAAGGGTGAGAAACATAGTTCTCGAATCTCAAAAAGGTATTGCAAGGTGTGATAGTTCAAGACAACAAGAAATATCAACAGTTCTCAATAACAGTTTTTAAGGACAAAATAATATCAATATGATTCATTACTAAATCAATTTAAGAATTCTAGATAATTGAATACTGAGCAGTCACTAAGGACTATGAACTTCTACTAGAATTAGAAGAAATATACTGATAATCCAATAAAAACAAGTACAACAGGTTATCACCTAAAGTACCCTACGGTATGCATATCGTTCAATCGTACTAAAATGCGCACGTCGGTCTCCTGACAATATATAATTTCCCTTTAAAGAAGGTTGTTCATCTCAGTCAAAAACAAGATCTCGCACCAATCAATTGGTTTGGGTTGCCTTTCAATAATATAAGTCTAGCCGAATCAAATGGCATAGATCGTAACAATTATAAGTCCAAAACTCAAGATTTAAAGTTCGAGGAATATAAATCGACTTTATCTTGTTCACGAAGTAACTAAGCTATGAAACATGAATTGCAATTCCGATAGTTTACTTGTACGACAATAATAGCACAAGCTTAATGAATGCTCAATAAGGAGTAAGGTTAGGAACTTGCTTACAATATTTCTTAAATAAAGTAAATACAAGGATAGGATACTTGCGAATAAAAGAGTGTAAGTTAAGGAACTTGCAATAAATGTGAATATTTGCTAATAATTAGTGAATGTGGACTAATCAAAAATAACTATCCACTAGCATACAAAAATAATAACTAGAGTTGAGTTAAGAAAACTTGCCTTTTGCGTTGATTACCGCTTATAGCACAACCACCTCAATGAACTATATTATCCTATTTATGTACGTATAGGTATTGATTAGTCATACGCACATATATATCAACAGGTATTTATTACACATATTTTTATTCATGTATACTATACACATTAAAACTCATAGATGTATAATCCACATTGTTCTTACTTTAGAACATTCTAGAAATTTTAGTCTCATATGCTCATTTCCTGTGTGTATACGTGAAATATTACTTACGCTACGTACTCTGTTTCAATTTTTTTCACATCTACATATTAAGGAACTTTTAAACTAGGTTCTGTCCCTTTTATTCACTTTCACCAATTGTTAGTTTTACGCAGAACATTTCCATTTTTACAATTAAAGAAAGTTCACTGAGTCAAAGGTTTAAAAAAAACATTCTTTAAACCACACAACAACGTTAAACCACCTCTCCTACGCATACTTGCAATAATTAGATTTATTTACACGTAGTTAGTAAAACTCTTTTCTTAGAAACTCAATTTTTTTTTCATACGTGAGTAGTTTATGACTAAATAATAATATTTACCGCGTTAATCTAGCCTTTTCCAAGGTCACGATGCTTCTCCGAATCTGAAAACATCATTTGAAGTCAAAGATGTCATCCCCAAAGTCGAAGGCATCATTCGAAGTTGAAGACGTCATCCGAAGTCGAAGACATCATCCGAAGTGGAAGACTTCATCCAAACCTAGCTCTTCGAGACAGCTTCAGTTCTTGGGGATTAAGACCACTTCCTTATCCCGACTCCCATCAAACTTCTCCTCAAACTCCATAGCTATCTGTACTACATGTCTACTAGACGTGTGCACAAGTTGGTTATCTCTAGAGATATACATAACTAATTAACCAAAGTTCACATGATTTATCAAGTTTGGTTCGCTAACTAAAAGGCAAGGACCCGAAGGAATATCATAACAGGTCCCCGAGCCATGCCTAAGTTCTTTTCGGCAGAGCCTAAGTTCTTTTCAATAGAGCCTAAGTTCTTGGGTTTGTTGAGGTTAACTAGGGGTACGCAGATAGCCAACTTATCACTTTATTCAAGTTATTGGTCAATTTAGTACTTTTAATGCTTGGTATTAGATACAACTATCATGAAATCCAATATAACTCCTTATGCATACTACATTACTTAACCAAAAGAACTAACGGGCTAAAATTGATAGGTAATATTAAGGTAACAAGGTCATACCTTAATGCCTTTACAGTTGGTTCTCCTAGATTATGCTTTCTCGAACCGCAAGAACTTCCTCTCAATTCTCTCTCTGGCTCTCTCTCTGGCTCTCTCTCTTATACTAGAACGTAAAAATTGAAATGTGGCAATTTCCACCAACACACTAAGGCTCCTATTTATAGGAAAATCATTATCAAATAATTGGGTATTAACCAAGGGTAAACGTGGAGTTGGTGCAAAGCTCAACCAACCCACACTTTTTCTACACTATTCCTAGTACTTGCACCATCATTTCCTTCACGTGGACTTTACTTGTAAGCTCAATTAGCAAGTAAAAGCAACAACTTGGCAAGGGGAAAGGCCTGATCGGTCATGGGGTTCATTGCCCTATGTTACATTTTATTTATTCCACATTTTGTACCATAAGCTAGTATATTGGCTTCCGAATTGTATACATTTACATATACTCATATAATTATGTGACCCAAGTGTATTGGGCTAATCCAATAAAATGCCCCTTGGGCTACTAGCACAATTTATTCAACTCTTGGATCAATTATACTTATTTAGTTTCCCCACCACACATCATATTGCCACATGTGCTACTTTATGCAATTTAGTGATTTATATAATTTTCTTCATTTATATCATATCTCCTCATTCATATATTAATGTCACACTTCGTTTTATCTAATGAAGAAACCTTAGTAAAAACTAACTACACATTAAATGTCATTTCACATAGAAATCAATTAGTCTATCATAGTATTTAATATGGTACTAATTAACCTCATTATTATCTCATTCCTTCATTAATTTACTTAATGAATTCTTTAGTCTTTCTTCATGCTGCACTCGGCAATTCTCATGAGCTTTGAATTAAGCTTTTTATCATATCTCCCACATTACTCCATTATCATAGGCTTATTCAATTAAATCTAATTGAGCTACTCATCTCCTAACACATAAATATTTATATAAAATAAATATTAACATTTTGATTAATGTCATTATTAATATTTATTCACAGAATTCATGGTTCTTACATCCTCCCCCCTTATAAAAATTCCGTCCTCAGAATTGGTACAAGGTTACACAAACAGATGGGGATAGTCCATCGCCATCCTATCTTCTAATTCCCACGTGGCCTCCTCGTCGTCGTGGTTTCACCAAAGTACTTTTACAGAAGACATAATTTTATTCCTTAATATCTGCTCTTTCCTATCTAATATTTGGATAGGAATTTCTTCATATGCTAAGTTCTTCTCCACTTGAATAGGCTCATTAGAAATCACGTGCTTGTAGTCGGCCTTGTACGGACGCAACACGGATATGTGAAACACGTTGTGGATGTGTTCCAACTCAAGGGGTAATGCAACTTTGTATGCCACTTCGCCTACTCGCTTCAGTATCTCGAACGGTCCTATGAATCTTGGACTCAATTTCCCTTTCTTGTCGAATCGAATTTTTCCCTTCCATGGAGATACCTTCAAGAATATGAAACTGCCGACTTTAAAGTCTCTGTCCTGCCGATGCAAATTTGCGTACTTTTTCTAGTGATCTTAAACTGCTACCAGTCTGGCTCTTATTATTGTCACCACATCTGCGGTTTGTTGTACTAACTCTAGTTGTAGTATTCGTCGCTCTCTGACTTCGTCCCAACATAATGGTGTTCTGCATTTTCTCCCATAAAGAGCTTTATACGGTGGCATACCCGATACTCGCATGGTAACTATTATTATATGTGAATTCTACTAAGGGTAGGTGGTCGTCCCAATTCCCCTTGAAGTCCATCACGCAAGTCCTAAGCATGTCCTCCAGCGTTTGTATAGTTCGCTCACTCTGTTCGTCTGTCTGAGGATGATAAGCGGTACTCAACCTCAATTGTGTTCCCATTCTTTCTTGTAAGCTTTTCTAGAAATTTGATATGAAACGTGGATCTCGATCAGAGGCAATTGACAACGACACTCCATGTCATGAAACAACCTCCTTTACGTATAGGCTTGCTAACTGATTCAAACTATAGCGGATCTTGATCGGTAGAAAATGTGCGATCTTCGTAAGTCGATCCACGATAACCCAAATGGCATCATATCCCTTTTGTGTGACTAGAAGTCCTACTATGAAGTCCATCTTAATGTGCTCCCATTTCTACTTTGATATTTCCAACGGTTGAAGTAGACCACTCAGCCGCTGGTGCTCTGCTTTGACGCGTTGGCAACTCAGACATCTGCTAACGCACTCTACGACTTCCCATTTCAGATTGGGCCACGAAAAATGTTGTCTTAAGTCTCGGTACATCTTAGTGCCTCACGTCGTATTGTGTGCCTCGTGTAAAATTTCCTCTCTTAATTCGGTTACCGCTGGTACCCACACTCTTCCTTCGAATCTCAAAATACCGTCTTTATCCATTCGAAATCTTTCTTCTTTAGTTTCTGCGATCCACTTCCTGATTTTCTCACACTCTTCATCCTTCTCTTGTGATTCCTTCACTCTATCCAACAAAGTTGGACGAGCTTCCATGAGAAATAATTTTTCTTCAGACTTCTCCAGTCCCTTTACCTCTATTTCTAATTTTTCCATTTCTCTTATCAACTCTTCTTGAGTCATCAAGCTAAACAGCTTCTCTCTTCCTTTTCTGCTCAGAGCGTCGGCAACTACGTTTGCCTTACCCGGGTGATAAAGAATATCGCAGTCATAATCCTTGATTAATTCTAACCACCTTCTCTGACGCATATTCCAATCCTTCTGTGTGAAGATATATTTCAGACTTTTGTGGTCCGTGTATATCTCACATTTCTCTCCGTATAAATAGTGCCTCCATATCTTCAATGCAAAAAGTACTGCAGCTAATTCTAGATCGTGAGTAGGGTATAATTTTTCGTAATCCTTCAATTATCGTGATGTATACGTAATGACCTTGTCGTGCTGCATAAGAACACAGCCAAGTCCCTTGTGTGATGCATCACTATACACCACAAAATTTCCCGCAACATCTGGTAGTGATAGCACAGGCGCTTCGCTTAATCTCTTTTTCAGTTCTTAAAAACTCCCTTCTCATTTGTCGGTCCATAAAAAATTCACCGTCTTCCTCGTCAGATTGGTCAACGGGGTTACTATCTTAGAAAAATGCTGGATGAATCTTTGATAGTACCCAGCTAACCCTAAGAAACTTCTCACCTCAGTTGGTGTTCTCGGTTGCTCCCAATTGCTCACTACTTCAACTTTTGCAGGGTCTACTGAGATTCCATTCCTATCCACCACGTGTCCTAAGAATTGAACCTTCTCCATCCAAAATTCACACTTAGAAAATTTTGCATACATCTTCTTCTTCCTTAGTGCCCCCAAAACAATCTTCAGATGTTCGGCGTGTTCTTCCTCTGTCTTCGAGTAGATCAAGATGTCATCGATGAAAACTACCACAAACTTATCCAAGTATGTCTTGAAGACTCGGTTCATCAAGTCCATGAATGCTGCCGGAGCATTAGTCAATCCGAATGACATTACCAACAACGCGTAATGTCCATAACGGGTTCGAAACGCAGTCTTTGGTATGTCTTCTTCCCGTACCTTCAGTTGGTGATAACCTGTCCTTAGGTCAATCTTCGAGAAACTCTTTGCTCCCTTCAGCTGATCACATAGGTCATCTATCCTTGGTAATGGATATCTGTTCTTGATCGTTACTCTGTTTAATTCTCGATAATTGATACAGAGCCTCATCAATCCGTCCTTTTTCTTAACGAACAGTACGGTTGCTCCCCAAGGAGACACACTTGGTCGTACGTAACCCTTATCCAATAACTCTTGCAGTTGTATCATCAGTTCTTTCATTTCTACCGGTGCCATACGGTATGGGGCTTTTGAAATCAGTGCAGTTCCCGGTGCTAAGTCTATTACGAATTCGATTTCTCTGTCTGGCGGAAGACCAAGCAGATCGTCCGGAAATACATTTCAAAATTCATTCACTACGGATATATCCTTAATTTCTACTCCTTTTTTCGAGTATCTATAATGTAAACTAAATAACCTACACATCCTTTCCTTAACAATTTCTTGGCCTGCATCATAGTAACGCAACACGATTTCTTAAGCGATGAGCTACTATAAAACACTACCTTAGACTTACTCGGAGTCTGAAGGTTCACACATTTGTTCTAATAGTCGATTATCGTAGCATGGTTATACAACCAATCCATTCCCAGTATTACATAAAATTCTCCCAATCTAATAGAAATCAAGTCTACGTTCAGTTCATGTTTTCTAATATTTGCGCGATAATTTCGGTAAACATATTCTACATGGATTACTTCCTTATTCGTAACTTCTATGTTCAAGGGATCCTCTAATCTTTCTCGGGGTGTATTTAATCTACTAGCAAATTCTTCAGATACGAAAGAACTGGTGGCACCCGAATTGAATAATACATAAGCATTTATATCATTAATTGGGATTATACCTGACACCACGTCCTTCGCAGCCACTGTGTCTTGGACGGTCATATTAAAGGTTGTAGGCGGTTGAGCGGTTGGATTGTGCCGGTCCGCCGATCATCAGTTTATTTCCCCCTTGTTGGCTGCTACCTCTGCCACTTCCCTTCTTCGGGCAATCCTTGATTCGGTGCTCCGTCGAGCCATATGCAAAGCATCCTTGGATCTTTCTTGGCTTCGGGTAGTTGGGTGAAATGTGCCCCTCCTGACTGCAGTTGTAGCAAGTGACGCGTCCCTTTCAGCACTCACCTTGGTGATTCTTTACACATTTTGGGCATCCCTCAGCCCTCTTCTTGAAACCTCCATAAAAATTCCCCAGACTGATTGTTGTTGTTTTTGTTGTTGTTGTTGTTATTGTTCTCCCACTTTCTTTTACCCAAGTTGCTTCCTCCTCCGCAGTTCTCTCCTCTGGTATTCTTTCCTTTCTTCTCCTTGTTGTACAGACTTAGGGCCTCACTGCCACCTTCCGTAATGATCGCCTTCTCCTAGCAGTGTTGCAAAGGAATCAATTTGAAGAACTGATACCTTGTTAAACAGCCAAGGCTTTAGTCCTTGCTCGAAATGTCTCGCCTTTCTTTCCTCATCTCCAACTTGGTGTTCTGCAAATCGCGCTAGTTAATTGAACTTAGTCGCGTATTGCGCCACCGTCATATCACCTTGCTTCAGTTTTTAAAATTTAACCTCCATCCCATTCTTCATGCTTTTCGGGAAGTAGTTCTCAAAAAACAGCGTCTTAAGTCTTTGCCACGCTATTATTCCTTCTCCAGCTCTCTGTTGATTAGCCTTCCACCAGTAGTTCACTTCTCCTCTCATCATATATGTAGCAAATAACGTCTTCTGGTCTTCACCCACTCGAGCTATGGTGAAAGCCTTCTCGATCACTTTTATCCAGGTCTGCGCAATGATCGGGTCGGTAGTACCCTCGAACTCTGGGGGTCCTACACTCCTAAAGTCCTTAAAGTTTGTCACTAGTACTATTTGAGGATTGGGGCGAACGGGTTCGTTGTACCTTCCTCTAAGAGCCTCTCCTAATAGATCAACTAGCTTCTGGATAGGGTCTACTTGTTCCCTCTTATTGTTAACTAGTTCCTCAAGTGCAGTTAATCTACGTCTGGGCGACATTTTTTGCATCACAAAATTTTTCATTTTATTAATACTTAATATTATTACTTAAGTAGTTCTTTAAATACTAAAAAGAATAAAATTATAACACGTTTCTGAAATAAGCTTCATTTATATTCATATGCCAAATCGTTTCATTACATGATTATCCCTAGCATATTTTTATAAATGCTATCACATATCCCCTAATATCACAAAAGACGAAGAATATACTGTTGGGTTTGTACGAAATCGTGACGCAATCAAATTGCAAAAATTAGCGGAAGCATGGTATATCAGAGCTTAAAAAATTTCTACAAAACCATTACCCGGATCATCCTTTATGCAAATTATTAATTTAAAACGATAAATAAGAAGTTATGGAATTATACCCTTGTAGAACGAAGCTTCCACAGGTACGAGTTCAACTCCTTGTTCTTCGTGATCTCCTTGAATTTTTGGGTTAGATTCCTTCCTTTGATCAACGTTAGCCGCCCAAGTGTTTGGCCTCTAGAGGTGATCCACTAAGGAAGATGAATTATCAAGAAGGAGGGTGGTTGGCTTATTTTTCTATCCTCTATAGAAAAGGAGTACTCTCCAACAATTGGAATTGCATCAACTGATATCTATTATAAGACTCCTCTTAAATAGATACTGGTCAACCATTCTAATCCTATTAGATATGAGATTTCATTTAATTAATTAAACTCCTTTAATTAATTTAGGTTTTCCACCACATTGGGAATAATTAATTAAATTCATTTAATTAATTTGTCTCCTAATCTTATTAGGAATAAATGAGAGTACTAATATTAAATTAATTACTAAACTCCTTTAGAAATTAAAATAATAATAATTGTAATAATATTAATAAGACATCTCTTATTAATTTATATTTAATATTTCTAAAATATTAAATAATAAACTATTAAGCTATTTAATTTATTCTATAACCATAAATTAAATTAATTATACTTAATGCATTATTACGATTATGGCAATACCTTCTTAAATAATTATTCTTCCTTTTATGGTGTGACCCTTTAGGTTCTCCATATTAAACCGGTTGTGAATAAATCAATTAGAACAATTCTAATCTTATTTAAATAAATAAATTAAAATAATAATCTATTTAAATAAATAACATTTATTCTACATTAGGGATAAGCCTCCCTAGCGATCAACGACTTTTCAGATAATATAGATTTCAACATTAATCATAAAAGAACCCGTGAGTTAATAGTTACAATACAATTCAATTCCTTCCACCATACAATGTCCCAATTAAATATAAGACATGAATTTACTGTCAAGTCTTAATTTATTTAATCATATGTATTTCGATTAGAAAATGCACAACTCCAAATAATGCAAATTAGAAACCTCTTTCTAATTTCATTCTACCTTGGCCAAGGATTCCTGGGCTGTCATTTAACGAATCACATAGGACATATCTCCTCTTTTACTAGAGGTGGTAGATTCTTTATTGATCATACATTATCTCCATATGCAACTCATTATACCCAAGCATACCCTATATATGCCTTAAAAGGCCTTAAGGAATAAGTCAAAGTATAATTTGTTACATACAACATACTATGATGATCTCAAGTCCAAGGATCACTTTTACTACTATCACATTAGGAATTCCTATTGACAGGCGAGTAAAACTCCATTAGGTATTCCATAGCGAGTCACGTTCAGTGAACTTATTCTCCAATAAGCACCTACATACTTACTTTAGTGTCTCCACACAAATGACCATGAGATCAGTCATCCTTATCCAATGAGCAAGCAATATATGTATCAATCTATCCGGATTTACTAATCCCCTTTTTAGTAATCCCATGATTGGGAACTATTTGAGTTTTAAGCTTTCTAAGAATTTAAATCTTATTAGCATGATCAACATCATGATTCTAAAAGCATTGCTTAAAACTATGGATTATGTTTATATTATAAGAACATCATCATATAGATAATTAAATGCCTTTAATAAATGAATATTTTTATTAATAAATAAATAAGATTGTCTCCAAAGTATATGCTTTATCATCATACATGATTGGCTTGTATGCATACTACTTTCAATCTCCCACTTGCACTAAAGCCAATCGCCATAGTATCTCATACCCTTCTTCTTTAAGTGACGATCAAACTGCTATTATGTTAAAGCTTTAGTAAATGGATCTGCAATGTTATCTTGAGAGTCTATATGCTCCTCTTTCAATGATTTCTTTAATCAAGGTGCCGCAACACATGTTTATATTCAAGATGAGACTTAGGAACTATTCCTAGTTCTGTAATGAACTTTTCATCCGAAACATCAACTTGCAGCTTCACTTACAGTTATATACTTTGTCTTTGTCACTAAACCAACAACCTTTTGTTATTTGGAACCTTTCCAAATCACTGCACCATCTTTTAAGGTAACGACTTACCCTAAAGTGGATTTGCTATCGTCTTGGTCAGTCTGAAAACTTGAGTCTGTTTAGCACTTTAGTTTAATTCAGACTCATCATGTGATATGATGACATCCTTAGTGTCAGTTAAGTACTCTAAGATGTTTATCACTGTCTCATAGTGATCTTCTCCAGAATATAGGATGCTTCTCCCAAGTGCTTCATGGAGAAGTGTTTAGATAACCAGATTTTAATCGATTGTAGCATAGGAATGTCATTCCCTATCAGTAATATATCATCAACATATAGTACAAGGAATGAAACTGCGCTCCCACTAACCTTCTTGTACACACATGGTTCATCGTCGTTATTGATAAAATCAAACTCTTTGATTGTCTCATCAAAACGAATGTTCCATCTACTAGAAGCTTGCTTCAATCCATAAATAGATTGTTGTAGCTCATATATATGATTTGCTTCAACTATTGAAACAAATCCATCAAGTTGTATCATATATACATTCTCCTCTAATAATGTATATTTGTGGAAGGGCGTCTCCACGTCCATTTTGCCAGATATAATAATAATAAGTTGCAATCGCAAGTAAAATTCAAATGGACTTGAGCATAGCTTCAAAATTCATTTTAGATTTTATGGTCATCTACCATTTCTCTGAGTCTTTATTACTCATAGCCTGTTCGTAATTCAATGGATCATCATCATTCATGATGTGTACCTCATCGTCATCCTCTATGACGAATCCATACCTCTAAGGTATCTTCGGTACTCTTCCAGATTTATGAATAGGGTGTGATACAGTAGGTTATTCCACTTGGTCAGGTACCTGACTCTGATCCGTAGTAATTTGTGGTTCTTGAACTTTTTCAATAAATATCTTACTCCCACTGACCCCTTCATGGATAAACTCCTTTTCCAAGAAGGCAGCATATTTCGTAACAAACATCTTTTGATCAGTTGGATGATAGAAATAATACCCTATAGTTTTTTTAGGGTATCCCACAAATCTACACTTGTCGAATTTAGTCTATAGCTTATCATGTTCAAATATTTGACATGAGCTGGATAACCCCAAGTCTTAACATGCTTAAGATTTGGTTTTCTCCCCTTCCACATCTCATATGGAGTCTTTGGGGCGGATTTGGTAGGTACCTTGTTAAGTAGGTATGCAGTCGTCTCCAGGGCATATCCCCTGAAGGAAATTGGAAGGTTGGTAAAACTCATCATGGATTGAACCATGTCCAACAGTGTTTGATTTCTCCTTTCAGATACTCCATTTAACTGTGGTGTACCTGGAGGAGTCCATTGTGAGATTATACCATTTTCTTTGAGACAATTGAGAAACTCACCGCTTAAGTATTCTCCACCTCGATCTGATCGAAGTATCTTAATACTCTTCCCCGTTTGTTTCTCCACTTCACTTCTGAACTCTTTGAACTTTTCAAATGATTCTGATTTGTATTTCATTAAATACACATATCCAAATCTTGAGTGATCATCAATGAAAGTAATAAAATAAGAATACCCACCCCGAGCACTTGTTGTCATAGGTCCACAAACGTCTGTGTGGATCAATGCCAACAACTCTGTAACTCTTTCTCCTTTTCCACTAAAAGGAGATTTAGTCATTTTACCCATGAGACAAGATTCACAAGTTGGATATGATTCATAATCGGATAGCTCTAGGAGCCCATCCTTATGCAACTTGGATAATCTTGTTTCATTGATATAACCGAGTCTACAGTGCCACATGTAGGTATAATTAATATCATCTCTTTTTCTTTTCTTAGTTTGTTCAATTTGAAATATATTTTCTTGCAAGTCAAGTATATAAAATCCATTTCGCAAATTTCCAATACCATATAAAACATCGTCTTTATAAATAGAACAACCATTGTTCTTTATAATAACGTGCAAAACCTTCCATATCCAATACAGAAATTAAAATAATATTTTTAATAATATTCGGAACATAATAACAGTTATTAAGATAAATGGACTTGCCCGAAGGCATTGCTAAATAATAAGTTCCTACAGCTAATGCAGTAACCTTTGCTCCATTCTCCACTCGTAAGATCACCTCTTTATTGTTCAGCTTTCTACTTCTGACCAGTCCCTGCACAGTGTTACATATGTGAGACCCACAGCCGGTATCCAATACCCAAGTAGAATTATGACTTTCAGAAAAATTAATTTCAATCATAAACAAACCTTGATTGGAAGTCGAAGCTTCTCCATGCTTCTTCTTTGCTAGAAACTTCTTGCAGTTCCTCTTCCAATGTCCCGGCTCGTTGCAATGAAAGCACATTCCTTTAGCTGGTTCAGGTTTCTTTTGTTCCTTTTCTTTCCCCTTTCCCTTAGCCTTCTTGGATTTCTTCTTTTCAGAAGGCACCTTGGGCCTCTTCCTTTTATTGGAAGAATCTACCATCAAGACATGGTTCTTCTTGGATGGGAAGTGACCTTCTGTAGTTTTCAACATGTTAAGCAGCTCAGGCAAGCTGACATCTAGTTTATTCATGTGAAAATTAACCACAAACTGCGAGAAGGTCTCAGGGAGTGACTGCAAGACCCAGTCTTGACTCAGCTCTCCATCCATGACGAACCCCAGCTGTCCAAGGCGTTCAATCAAATTGATCACCTTTAGGACATGAGTCTCGACGGCAGTACCCTCAGTTATCCAAGATCGGAAGAGCTCCTTAGATATCTCATATCTAGCAGTCCTACTCTGTTCACCATACAACTCCTTGAGGTGAAGCAGCATAGCAGGAGCATCCATGTTTATGTGCTGACGCTGAAGCTCGTTATTCATGGATGTGAGCATGATGCATTGAGCCACAGATGCATCATCTTGCCACTTATTAAAAGTTGCAATTTCTTCCTCAGAGGCTATTTCCGAAACAGATTCAGGGAAAGTTGAATTTAGGACATAAGAAATCTTTTCAGCAGTGAGAACAATTCTCAGATTTCTTAGCCAGTCCTCATAATTCGGTCCGGTAAGCTTGTTTGCATCAAGTATGCTTCGTAGTGAGATTAGTGATTTAGACATTTTTAAAATTCTGCATGTGAAAGAAAACAACATTTTAGCAAACATTCATTTTATTAACTTTGCATACCAAAATAAATTTAGGTCTTTATTTTAAATTGGTATCTCCCACTATTTTCATCAAACTATATTACCCTCACTTATATAGTTCGGCAACATCTAATTAAAGATTTGCTAGTGAGATTAAGGATCCTATTTCAAATGTATATAACCTTGTGAATAGCAAAACAAGCGATATACAAATAAATAGGTAGACAACTCTTGTCAATTACATCACCATGTAATTCCTTTTATTTTGCTTCTTAAATCATAATGGTCATGTGTGTGCACATCCGAACTAAAATGATTTAAGTTAAGTCCAGCCTAGCACTTCCATAAATTCAAAAAAGAAAAATGTTCGTCCTTGTGGATAGCACAACAAGACTAGATCGTTTAATTTTCTTGATAAGCATCAAATGTGATTAATTAACATCATAAATACTCAATACTCGCCTTGTGGATAGCACAACAAACTCATATTAAATATTTAATACTCTATTAATTAATCATGCTAGAAGGCGACGTTCGATATTCCAAATATCATTTTAACGCTTCGGACTTAATATTATTTCTTTGAGGGGTTTGTTATTATTTGTCTCATCTTGTTTAGCGCACATGCACATATATATATAAAATACTCGTTATTTTATTAAACATGCGAAGTATGTTTGCATAAAATATAATATATATAATATTTAGCATGCAATATAGAATACTATATTCTACCCGGATTGATTATGGACTTTTATTCTAGTTTGGTTACTAGAGCCACCAAGTGAACCAAAAGGTCAAACCTAGGA
Organism: Panax stipuleanatus; assembly: GCA_020205555.1. NCBI lineage: Eukaryota > Viridiplantae > Streptophyta > Magnoliopsida > Apiales > Araliaceae > Panax > Panax stipuleanatus. The sequence continues at coordinate 107,611,645 of CM035122.1, forward strand.
GTGCAATAATTTAATTTTAAATATAACTATTACATTTAAACCCGGGCTCCATACAAATGGGTCTTCACCCGCTCCTTGCTCCTTGGTCTCCAATTTCTTCAAGATAATTCTAACTATTTCTATTACATTAAACTATTTAATTTAAATAGAAACCTTGATCAGCAGTCAAGGGGAAGTACATAGGAGCGAGATAGAATTTTACATCAAGAAAAAAAATTAGAGAAGACGAGGTACGCAGACCCCATTTAATAAAACTCATTCATTCAAGCATTCAACTAAAATAAAATCCAATCACATTAGTCAAATAGTCCATAATCAATCCCCATTTATTATCATATATATCACCATATATATCAATAAATAAATATCCATCTTATGAATTAAAACATTCCATATATATATATATGAGTAATGGACAATTTTAATTTGTATGAAATCCAATTTCAAGATTAAAATAAACTCTTTATTTTAATTATAAAATTAATAAGAATATTATATATATATATATATATATATATATATATATATCCTGCTGGTCACCTTAAAAAGTAAACATTCAAACATGTCACCTTTTAAAATCTTGCAACTCACTTTATATAAAGTTACGATTTATTAGTCCTACAGGAAACCTTTTGATTAACCAAGACGTGGCTTTCTTTTAAAGCACGGATCCAGCAGGTGGGAGAAAATAAACTGTTTTCGCGCGTAACTTTCCCTTGTAAAACGAATAGTTATCAACGGTTTTTTTTAAAAAAAAAATTAATTTGCAGTGAAAAATAAATAAATTCGTCTTTCCTTTTTTTTTTCATAAAAAAATATAATTTAATACAATTAAAATTATGCCCAAAAAATTATTCTAAATACATACCCATATATATATGAAATCAAAACAATTAATAATTGCATAAAGGTTTGGCTCTGATACCACTGTTGGGTTTGTACGAAATCGTGACGCAATCAAATTGCAAAAATTAGCGGAAGCATGGTATATCAGAGCTTATAAAATTTCTACAAAATCATTACCCTGATCATCCTTTATGCAAATTATTAATTTAAAATGATAAATAAGAAGTTATGAAATCATACCCTTGTAGAACGAAGCTTCCACATATACGAGTTCAACTCCTTATTCTTCATGATCTCCTTGAATTTTCGGGTTAGATTCCTTCCTTTGATCAACGTTAGCCACCAAAGTGTTTGGCCTCTAGAGGTGATCCACCAAGGAAGATGAATTATCAAGAAGGAGGGTGGTTGGCTTAGTTTTCTATCCTCTATAGAAAAGAAGTACTCTTCAATATTTGAAATTGCATCAACTGATATCTATTATAAGACTCCTCTTAAATAGATACTGGTCAACCATTCTAATCCTATTAGATATGAGATTTCATTTAATTAATTAAACTCCTTTAATTAATTTAGGTTTCCCACCACATTGGGAATAATTAATTAAATTTATTTAATTAATTTGTCTCCTAATCTTATTAGGAATAAATGAGATTACTAATATTAAATTAATTACTAAACTCCTTTAGAAATTAAAATAATAATAATTTTAATAATATTAATAAGACATCTCTTATTAATTTATATTTAATATTTCAAAAATATTAAATAACAAAAATCAAGTTATTTAATTTATTCTATCACCATAAATTAAATTAATTACACTTAATGTATTATTACGATTATGCCATTACCTTCTTAAATAATTATTCTTCCTTTTTTATGGTGTGACCCTTTAGGTTCTCCATATTAAACCGGTTGTGAATAAATCAATTAGAACAATTCTAATCTTATTTAAATAAATAAATTAAAATAATAATCTATTTAAATAAATAATATTTATTCTACAATAGAGATAAGCCTCCCTAACGATCAACGACTTTTCAGATAATATAGATTTCAACATTAATCATAAAAGAACCTGTGAGTTAATAGTTACCATACAATTCAATCCTTCCACCATACAATGTCCCAATTAAATATAAGACATGAATTTTACTGTCAAGTCTTAATTTATTTAATCATATGTATTTCGATTAGAAAATGCACAACTCCAAATAATGCAAATTAGAAACCTCTTTCTAATTTCATTCTACCTTGGCCAAGGATTCCTGGGCTGTCATTTAACGACTCACATAGGACATATCTCCTCTTTTACTAGAGGTGGTAGATTCTTTATTGATCATATATTATCTCCATATGCAACTCATTATACCCAAGCATACCCTATATATGCCTTAAAAGGCCTTAAGGGATAAGTCAAAGTATAATTTGTTACATACAAGATACTATGATGATCTCAAGTCCAAGGATCACTTGTACTACTATCACATTAGGAATTCCTATTGACAGGCGAGTAAAACTCCATTAGGTATTCCATAGCGAGTCACGTTCAGTGAACTTATTCTCCAATAAGCACCTACATACTTACTTCAGTGTCTCCACACAAATAACCATGAGATCAGTCATCCTCATCCAATGAGCAAGCAACATATGTACCAATCTATCCGGATTTACTAATTCCTTTTTTAGTAATCCCACGATTGGGAACTATTTTAGTTTTAAGCTTTCTAAGAATTTAAATCTCATTAACATGATCAACATCATTATTCTAAAAGCATTGCTTAAAACTATGGGTTATTTTTATATTATAAAAATTGCATTATATAAATAATTAAATGCCTTTAATAAATGAATATTTTTATTAATAAATAAAGAAGATTGTCTCCAAAGTATATGCTTTATCATCATACATGATTGGCTTGTATGCATACTACTTTCATATACCAACCTACTACCCCTTTAACATAAACCTACTCGGGATTTACATCAATATCCCATATCTTACACAAAAGAGTGGGATTACATCACAGTATAATCATCACATACAAAGAACTACTAATACTACTACTAGATATACTAAGGGGTCTCATCCCATCATCCCACGCTCCACAGCGCTTTTATACTCGATTTGCTCTATGTATGCCATCAACTCTCGGCTCAAAGTATGTAGGGTCTGTCCCTGCTCCGCTGGGTAGTGGTATACACCATCGATCACCCTCTCAAAAGCTGAATGAAACACATACCCCATCTTGTTTATCTTCCTTTTCTTGCACCTGACCTCATCCTTTAAGTCGTCGGCCCTCTCATTTGCGGCTTCCCACTTCTCCTCGAAGTGGATCCTATCCATAACCTCCAATTCTAGATGAGTACGGAGTACTTCCTTCTCGGTCTTCTCACTCAGCTCTCTCTGTTCTACCTCTTCCAGCTTTCCTGCCAGATCTACGTTCCTAGCCACGACCTTTGGAATAAGGTCCCCATCTGGATTCCTGCCTCCTTGCGGTATGCAATCTCCACCTCTAACTCTTGCATCTCTAGCTTCCTCTGATGGTCCTCATCCCTTAGCTTCTAGAACTCGAACTCTCTCTCCTAGGCCTCAGCCTCCAGTTCTTGGACTCTGCAGTCCAACTCCAAAATGCGCTCCTCGTACTCTCCCAGCATATGCTCCTCCAGGTTAGGCTCGTAAGAGTCCTCCATGGGCTCGCTCTTCGTATGCTCGCCCTCAATAGGATCGTCCTCCATAGGCTCCTCCTCTGGATCAAACTCCACCTAGATCTCGTCCTCGTCATCAGACTCAGACGGTGCAACAGCCTGTACAGGCACAGCCTCTAGAGGTGCCTCATATACCACATGTATATCTCTGGGCTCCTCCTCTGCCACTCTACTAGGTACTCCCATGTCTGTCATCCTACAATCACAAACACAAGACAAACAAATAGCAACTCCATTAGAATGTTAAATAAAACATAAGTTCATTGTATAGAATGAAGTTACATTTCATAACACACAAAGTCTCTCAAGGAAAATACTACATGAGTTTCATCCCTTTCTATCTTCTAAGTTCTCCTAATTTATAATCTAAGGACACTCGCTTATAAGGTGTATAACTACAGCTTTGATACCAACCTGTGACACCCCCAAATTCGGACCGCCATTGGTCTCTCGAATTCAGTTCGTCACGTACTACAATCTAGCATCATAATAATAATAATACGACTAAATGTCGCATCGCACAGCGGAATAACACGAAATACTACTACCGAATAGATTACATTTAATTAATGTAATTTATTCACGTCCCAAGGTCTCGTAACTTAAACATTGGTTACATATCTTAAACATACCTTAAGCATATATAAACCTAACTAATACATAACAACATAAGTTCTTGATTACAATCATAAAGTTCTTCATAAATAAAAACTACTCTGTAGCCTTTCCATTGCCCTTGTCGGCGCCCGAAGGTCCGCCCTGCTCTGTCTTAACTGAAAAGTTTTAGGGAAAGCAAGAATGAGCAATAAGTTTGCTCAGTAAGTAGTATAACAACAAGGGTGAGTAACATAGTTATCGAAACTCAAAAAGGTATTGCATGGTGTCATAGTTCAAGACAACAAGAAATATAAACAGTTCTCAATAACAGTCTCTAAGGACAGAATAATATCATATGATTCATTGCTAAATCAATTTAAGAATTCAAGATAATTGAATACTGAGCAGTCACTAAGGACTATGAACTTCTACTGGAATTAACAGAAATATACTATTAATCCAATAAAAACAAGTACAACAGGTGATCAGCCTAAAGTACCCTATGGTATGCATATCGTTCAATCGTACTAAATTGTGCACGTCGGTCTCCTAACAATATATAATTTCCCTTCAAAGAAGGTTGTTCATCTCAGTCAAATACAAGATCCTGTACCAATCAATTGGTTTAGGTTGCCTTTCAACAATATAAGTCTAGCCGAATCAAATGGCATAGATCGCAACAATTATAAGTCCAAAACTCAAGATTTAAAGTTCGAAGAATATAAATTAACTTTATCTTGTCCACGAAGTAACTAAGTTATGAAACATGAATCGCAATTCCAATAGTTTACTTGTACGACAATAATAGCACAAGCTTAATGAATGCTCAAAAAGGAGTAAGGTTAGGAACTTGCTTACAATATTCCTTAGACAAAGTAAATACAAGGATAGGATACTTGCGAATAAAAGAGTGTAAGTCAGGAAACTTGCAATAAATGTGAATATTTGCTAATAATTAGTGAATGTGGACTAATCAAAAATAATTATCCACTAGCATACAAAAATAATAACTAGAGTTGAGTTAAGGAAACTTGCCTTTTATGTTGATTACCGCTTATAGCACAATTATTTATTTAAACATTAGACTTGTAGATAAATTGATTTAAGGGCAATTAAATTATTAAACTAGCTTAATATATCATGTATAGAGCAAGTATAATAATGGCACAACTTAGTTATGGGTGGAAGCCCAAGTTTATTTTAACTAGTAAGTAAATTAAGAAAAAGTGCAAGCCCAAAGGAATTAAAATGAAAGCTCAAGCTTGGCCCATTTGAGGAAAGATATCTTAGTCATTTAATAAAGCTTATAATAAAACCAAAAGTGGGAGATAAGGAGGCCACATGGCCGAAAATGGTGGGAGAGGAACAAGGGGGAGTATGTAATGATTATCATTACTTTAGTTAGTTAACTACTTTTTAGGTGTTACTTTACTAATGGGCCAACACACTTTTCTTTCTTGCAAGTAAACATTTTCATAATGAGAGAGAGAGAGGGAATGCAAGAGTTGGTGATAATGTATAGATATATATTATATAACTACACTTTTAACTTTAAGTAAAACAAGTATAACTTTTCATTTTATTTTCTTTCATTTCCTAAGCTTAAGAAAGAGAGATCGAAGAAAATAGAGAGAGAGAAAAGAGAGGAAGTTTGGTGGGAGAAAGGAGAGAAAAAGAAGAGAGCTTGATCCTAGATGCACCCAAGATTCATAACCTACTACGGTTGGAGAAGAAGAGAAGCTAAGAAAATAATGTATAAAACTAACCTTTAAGCTTTGTTCTCTTTTCTTTTTTGGATTTGATGGAAAAAGGGGGGTTCATGATTTGGAAGTTTAAAACTCTTTAATATATGTGTTTTATATGGATTCATTATGGATCTAATTAATTTAAGTGTTAGAAAGTGGATCAAAAGGAGAGAAATGAAACTAGGTTTCTAGAAAGCTAGAAAACCCTATAACTATACTTTTAACTTTAAGTAAAATAAGTATAACTAGAAAGCTATTAAAGTAAACATTTTAATAATGAGAGAGAGAGAGGAAATGCAAGAGTTGGTGATAATGTATAGATATACATTATATAACTATACTTTTAACTTTAAGTAAAATAAGTATAACTTTTTATTTTATTTTCTTTCATATCGTAAGCTTAAGAAAGAAAGAGCAATGAAAATAGAGAGAGAGAAAAGAGAGAAAGTTCGGTGGGAGAAAGGAGAGAAAAGGAAGAGAGCTTAATCCTAGATGCACTCAAGATTCATAACCTACTACGGTTGGAGAAGAAGAGACGCTAAGAAAACAAGGTATAAAACTAACCTTTAAGCTTTGTTCTCTTTTCTTTTATGGATTTGATGGAAAAGGGGGGGTTCATGATTTGGAAGTTTAAAACTCTTTAATATATTTGTTTTCTATAGATTCATATATGAATCTAACTAATTGAAATGTTAGAAAGTGGATCAAAATAAGAGAAATGAAACTAGGTTTCTAGAAATTAAGCTAGAAAACCCTAGCTTTCTCTCCATTTGATCAACTAGTATGTTAGATCTACACCTTCTTTTCACGATCCGTTAAAGAGGGGTGCTAGATATATGTGTTTACTAATAAACTCAAGTGGTAGAACTCAAAAATCAAGTGTTGAAAAGTCGTAGTGTGTGTTTTAGTCCAAATAGTCCATGTAGTGGACAAAAACATTAAAAAGCTCTCTGATCAGTCTGCCACGGGGGTAGTTTCCTCAACTTTCTTTCCTTTAAAAATTCAGGAAAAATTTGGAGGGTTAATGTCAAAGGTCATGTAGGTCCTGTAAAAATTTGAGAATTTTTGGTCATACGGATTGAGAGTTATACATTTTACGGCAAAGGACTACTTTAAACAATCTACCTGTATAACTCTCTGTGTGCAACTCCAAAATGTTATGAAATATTTACTGGAAGTATATGTATATAACAAAAGCGTACCTTGAAAATTTTAGAATTTTTGGACACAATCCCGATTTATGAAAACTCTGACAATATTTGGTTATTTTGGACTATTTAAATATAGTAAATAAATTTTAAAAATTTCCAAAAAAATATATTTTCTTGAAGGGATTATATACAGTTGCTTTCCAGAAAAGAAATGGTTTTAGAGATGTTTTACTATTTTTCTTATAAATGATGGTATATGGATAAATGAATTAAATTGAATATAGGATGTGAAAATTATGGAAAATACGTTTTTACGACTTGAGACCCTTAAGCATGGTTTACACAGATTTTTCAGGAAGGTTTTGGGTCGGGTGTGAAGAGTTCTTATGTTTATGGCATTTTAGAAGGTTTAAATGAATTGATTAAGGAAAGGAAAATAATTAAAATAAATTGTTTATTAATTTAATAAATGACTTAAAATATTTTTACATGATGCATGATATTTGATTGAAATATTATTGGTAATATATGACTTAAATGTTATTAAAAGTTAATAACATTAGCTTGACATATTATTACTTAATTAATAATATTAAACGAGAATTAAAATAAGAGAATTACGTTATTTTTTATTATTATAGTGGTTGAATTTGATATTCAATGAGCTATATTATGCGTGTAGTAGACTAAAATGAGAATTCAGGATGCTGAAATGATTTCGGTTTACTGAATTTAATTTTGGTCTACTGAAATGGTTATTTCTAGGATGCTGAAATGTAATCTAGTTTACTGAAATAGTATTTTCAGTTTACTAAAATGTTATCTAGTTTACTAAGATGACATATAAAGGGAAAACTTATAAGTATAAATTATGACATGATTAAAAGATTATCAAAGTATAACAGTAAAACTAAGATTTTAATATAATGTCTAATACTTAACTATATGTTTAAATGTTAGACAATTTAATATAAGATGATAAGATTATAAGTGAGTTATGTTATGACTAATTGAAAGATCAATTATAGGTCTTTTCTCTAAGAAGTAGAGTAGATTGCATAGCAATAGACTACGATTGAGGCAAGTTCCCTAACTCAAACTTAAGTTATATTTTCAAAGCATGTTAGTGAATAATTATTGATGATTATTCACATTAATATTAATTGTTGATATTCGCACTTTGTGCATATTGAATTCTTGTTCTATTATTATTGAACTATGAATTAGTTAAAGTTCTTTCTTTCATGAACTGTTTATGATATGGATCTATGGTAGTTGTATCAGTTAGATCAAGCATGTTTAAATTTGTTAATTCAAATATGTTTTAAAATCGATGCCTAACCAATTGAAATGGTAAAGACTCATGACTGAGAAAAAGAACAGCTTTACTAAAGCATTATTGGTAAACAATTGTTGCTATTATACTGAGTGATTATGCATATTTCACCGGGTATGGAAGGCTAATCCCCTTGATTACCAAATCTTATTAAAAGGACCAATTTAAATACTGACAACCTTAGTATATATTCATGGTTATTTCAAATCACTCAGCCTCTGATATTCAATTATTCGAATACTCAGTTAATAAGATTTAATTCATGTTCTTTCACTATTCATTTATTTGATTGAACTTCGAAAGTTAAATTCTTTTCTAATCATGGTATATCTCCTTCATATTTAAACTTGCCAAGCAAATTAGTTGTTTACCCTTACTATATCATAACATTTATTTCAGCTAAGCCCGTAGGTTCAAATAAGAAAGACAAAGGCAAGGGCAAAGTTCAAGAGTAGTTAATGTAAATGTTATGTATCATAAGATACTATGTTTGATGGTTTTGTAAACCTTTTGTGTTTTGTTGTATAACTTATGTAAGGTATGTTTAAGTTAAGGTAACAGACTTTGGGATATGTTTATAAGACTTTAATGTAATGAACAATATATGTTTATTATTCCGCAATAGTTTATACAATGCTTATGATGATGATGTATCGTGAGCACCAAACTCGAGGTTAGAGAACCCGAATTTGGGGGCGTCACAGGTTAGTATCAGAGCTGTAGATTATAAACATTAAGATGCGAAACCTAGGTTATAACCTTAGAAGAAAACTCGTATAGAGTATTCTAAAAGATGGATTGTGGAGATTCATCTAATATAGATTGTACATAATAAACTATTGTTTCCTGTTTGTCAATGAATATATTTTATTCTGATACTAATGTTATGTTTGTTTAGTTATAGGATGCCTGAGGAAGGACAAGGTAGCCATACGGTTGAGCAAGAGCAGATAGAGCCTTTAGAGGAGCAAGTGGAGAGGCATGACTATGCCGAGGATATAATAGTTGTGTACTTGTTTGAAGAGAATATGGCACTGGAGAATAGAGTGACACAGTTAGAGCAGGAGAACGCTACTCATCAGTTTACTGAAACACAATACAAGGAGTTGGCATACCAGGCTCGGACAGAGCTTGCTGAGATGAAGATACAGTTACAGGGACAGACAATCTCGGCTCAATAGATGCTTACCATGAATGCTGAGCTGAGGGAGAGACTGGATCAAGAAGAGGTAAAGATGGGAGTGTTAAGAGTTGAACATCAAGCGATGCGATTTAAGTTTGATTTGGAGATTGCAGATAAGATCAGGATTGAGGGGGCATGGGTTAGAGCAGTAAAGATGGTGGACCAGCTGGAGTTACTTTTGGAAGAGAAGGAGGTCAGACTAGAGTCTCTGGGACGGGTGTTAGAAGCAGCATACGTAGGACCCAGGGTTGGAGATAAGAGGCAGCATGTAGATATCGGCGAGTGTAGCCAGTCAGTACGACTTCGGGTGATTGGAGATGCATTGCAAGCGCAGAAGCATGTCCAAGCGGAGGTGCCTCTACCTGACAGCCAGTGAGGTGTTTGTTGGTGTTGATATGTATAGATGCCATAGTACCCTTTTTGTTTAGCATGGTTAGATTATGTATGATGTAAACCTCTAGCTGTGAGAGGTTGTATGTAAATATGATGTATCCCCATCTTAGTTGTGTAGGAGAGTATACCTTTTGATAGATCCCATATCTAGATGTTTAGAATGGGATAGTTAGCATTTATAGAAATATGTCAGGCATGTGTACGACACTAAAAAATTTTGTATATGAATATAAATGCGCTATTATGACTAAATGTTTGATTAAGTAGATAAGTCTTGAGAATGAAGATAGTAAGTTATCTTTGTGATAATTAAAAGTTTTATTAAGCTGAAAAGGTCATTTTAGCAAGCTGAAAAGGATATTTCAGAAAGCTGAAATGGATAGTTCAGCAAGTTGAACATGATGATAATGTGATTATTAGAGTTTAAATTACATGTTGTATTTTAAATACTTATAACATATAATGAAGCTCGAAGTGATAATATAAGATTTTGTTTAAACCAGATAATGTCGTAAAGACGCCAAAACCGTAACTAGAGGGAGGAGTGATCTGTAAATAATGAAAGAGAGAAAGCTGACCCAATGCAGAACTTTGCAAATATGATAGCTGAAGCTATGCAGACTCATGCACCTGCTAGCAAAGAATCAAGTGAATAATAAATTAAAAAAATTTAAAGATTTTTAGGCTGTAGGACCGCCAGAATTAAGCGAAATCACGGACCCCATAGAAGCTCAAACATGGGTGAAAGAGATGGAAAATTGCTAGGGTAGCCGAAGAGCAAAAGACGACTTTTACTACCTACTTGATGAAAGGTGAGGCTAATTACTGGTGGGAGTCGAACCAAGCTAGAGCATGAAGGAGGTAGTAACATGGACAAGATTTAAGGAGTTGTTCTTTGAGAACTATTTCTCAGAGGGTATGCAAGCCAAGATGGAAGTGAAGTTTCTGGAATTGAAGCAAGAGAACATGACGGTTGCCGAATAAGCAGCAAAATTCAATGAGCTAGCCAGATTTGCACCTCATCAGGTGGAGACAGAAGTGCGGAAGGCGCGTAGGTTTGAAAATGGGCTGAAGCCGTGGGTATACAGCAAGGTTGCAGTGTTACAATTTCCTATGTTTCGGCACTGTTAATTAGAAAAAGCCATTATTGCAGAGGGTAGTAGTGAGGCAGTATCTAGATTCAACCGAGAGAAGAACAAGAAGAGGATTGAAGGGGGACATCAGGTTGCCAGCTAGTGGGGGTAGTAACACTAAGAAACACAAAGTGGAATAGTGGCAACGAATCGGGAACTCAACAAGGGAGTACACCACAGAAGAAGCCAACATGTGTAAAGTGTGGAAAGAAGCACTCTGGGGAGTGTATAAAGGGGAAGAATGTCTGCTATAACTGCAGTCAGGAAGGACATATCTCACCGAATTGTCCTAAACCAAAGAAGGGAGGTTGCTTTTCTTGTGGGGGAATAGGACATCGGTTTAAGGATTGTCCATTTAAGAAGAATACTGACGGAGGAAGTGGAAACAAGAGCAGTACCCCAAAGTTAACAATTGGAGGGCCAACACAGCAGAGCAAGCTGACAGCCCGAACATTGACCTTGACTGTGCAAGACGCAGTGGCATCAAAGGAGGTGGTGTCAGGTATAATTCCGTTCAATAATATAAATGCATATGTATTATTTGATTCAAGAGCTACCTGTTCATTCGTGTCTGATGAATTTGCTAGAAGATTAAACTTACCCTGTGAAAAGTTAAAGAACTTACTGAATATAGAAGTTGCAAACAAGAAGTGATCCCTGTAGAGTTTATCCATAACAACTGTGGTGTGAAAATAAGGGGACATAAGTTAAGCGTGAATTTGATTCCGATACGCTTAGGAGAATTTGATGTTATCTTAGGGATGGATTGGTTGTTTAACCATGAGGCAGTTATAGATTTCCAAAAAAAGAGTATACACCTTAAGACACCAAATAAGTCTAAGGTGGTATTTTATGGTAGCAAGTCGCCAAGACAAACAAGTTGTCTAACGATGATGCAGGCCAGGAGAATGCTACGAAAAGGATGTGAAGGTTATTTGGCTCATGTGGTGGATACACGGGTTGTGAATTCGAATATGGGACATATACCTATAGTTAATGAGTTTGGGGATGTCTTTCCAGAAGAACTTTCGAAACTTCCGCTAGACAGAGAGATAGAATTTGTGATTGATTTAGTACCGAGGACAACGCCGATATCGAAAGCACCATATCGACTGGCTCCGGTAGAAATGAAAGAGTTGATGATCCAGCTACAAGAGGTGTTGGACAAAAAGTACATCCAACTTAGTGTATCTCCGTGGGGAGCACTGGTGTTGTTTGTAAAGAAGAAAGATGGTTCGACGAGGTTGTGTATGGATTATAGAGAGTTAAATAAGGTGACAATCAAGAACAAATATCTGTTACCGAGAATAGACGATCTGTTTGATCAACTTAAAGGAGCGAGATATTTTTCAAAGATTGACCTAAGGATTGGTTATCACAGTTGAAGGTAAGGACGGAGGATGTACCAAAGACAACATTTAGAACTCGTTACGACCATTATGAGTTCTTAGTGATGTCGTTTGGACTGACGAATGCGCCAGCTGCTTTTATGGACTTGATGAACATTGTATTTAAACAGTACTTGGATGAGTTTGTGGTTGTGTTCATTAACGATATTCTGGTGTATTCAAAGACTGAGGAGAGTATGCCGAACATTTACGAATTGTATTAGAAACATTAAGAGAAGAGAAGTTATATGCAAAATTTTCAAAGTGTGAGTTCTGGTTGAAGAGAGTTCAATTTTTGGGATATGTTATCGACAACGAGGGAATTTCTGTTGATCCAGCGAAAGTAGAAGCGGTGAAAAATTAGGGACAACCGAAGACACCGATAGAGATCAGAAGTTTCTTGGGATTGGCTGGATATTATCGGAGGTTTATTCAGGATTTCTCGAAGATAGCGACACTATTGACTAATCTGACGAGGAAGATTGTTAAGTATGTGTGGACAGAGAAGTGTGAACAGAGTTTTCAGGAATTTAAGAAAAGATTAAGTGAAGCATATGTGCTGTCTTTACCAGATAGTACGGGGGGTTTTACAGTGTATAGTGATGCGTCACACAAGGGACTGGGTTGCGTGTTAATGCAGAAGGGTAAAGTCATTGCGTACACGTCACGATAATTAAAGGACTATGAGAAGGGATACCCTACCCATGACCTGGAATTGGCTGCGGTAGTGTTTTCCCTTAAGATTTGGTGACATTATCTCTACAAAGAAAGGTATGAGATATACACATACCACAAAAGTCTGAAGTATATCTTTACACAAAAGGAGTTAAACATGAGGCAGAGGAGATGGTTAGAATTTATCAAGGACTATGATTGTGATATTCTATATCATTTAGGGAAGGCCAATGTAGTGGCAGATGCTTTAAGCAGGAAGAGAAGAGAAAAGTTATTTGTATTAACAGAACAAGAAGAATTAGTAAGAGAAATGGAGAAAATGGAGTTGGAGGTAAAAAAATTCGAAGAATTCAGATAGGGTAATAGAAATGGAAGCAAGTCTGACCTTATTAAACAAGGTAAAGGAAGCACAAGAGAGGGATGAAGAATGCAGTAACATCACAAAGCGGTTAACTGAAGGTGAAGAGTTGAAGTATAAATTTGACGGCACTGGATTGCTAAGATTTGAAGGAAGAATTTGGGTACCTGCAGTACCAGACTTAAAAGAGGAGATTTTACAAGAAGCGCACAATACGAGATATTAATTACACCCAGGAAGCACGAATATGTATCAATATTTGCGTCAACATTATTGGTGGCCTAACATGAAGATAGAGGTTGCGGAATGCGTTAGCAGATGTTTAACTTACCAAAGAGTTAAGGCAGAGCATCAATGACCAAGTGGACTAATAAAGCCGTTGGAAATTCTGGAATGGAAATCGGAGCACGTCACGATGGATTTTGTGGTAGGACTTCCAGCGACACAAAAAGGTTATGACGCTATATGGGTGATTGTTGATCGTCTTACAAAGTCAGCACACTTTTCCCTATCAGGATAAGGTATACTTTAGATCAGTTAGCCAAATTGTATATCAAAAAGATAATTTTGAGATATAAAGTGCTAGTATCAATTATGTCTGATAGAGATCCGCGCTTCACATCAAACTTTTGGAGGAGTCTTTAAGAAAGAATGGGGACACAACTAAGGTTAGTTACAGCGTATCATCCATAGACAGACTGGCAAAGCGAGAGAATGATTCAAACACTAGAAGACATACTCAGAGCCCGTGTGATGGATTTCAAAGGAAGTTGGGAAGATTATCTTCCATTGGTGGAGTTTGCATATAACAATAGGTATCGCGCAAGCATTGGAATGCCTCTATATGAATCCTTGTATGGAAGGAAATGCAGAACGCCCTTATGTTGGGATGAGGTAGGTGAACGAAGACTGTTGGGGCCAGAATTGGTGCAACAGACCTTAGAGATCATCAAAGTGATAAGAGCTCGACTGGTAGTAGCTCAGGATTGATAAAAGAAGTACGCAGATATTCATCGAAAGAAAAGAGACTTTAAAGTGGGAAGCTACTCATTTCTGAAGGTATCTCCCTAGAAGGGGAAGATAAGATTTGAGAAGAAAGGTAAACTGAGTCCGAGATTTATTGGACCGTTTGAGATACTGAAGAAGATATGGGCAATGGCGTACGAGGTAGCTCTACCTCCAGAACTGGAATATATTAATAATGTGTTTCATGTGTCAGTGTTGCGTCCATACAAGCCAGATTACAAGCATGTGATATCCTACGAGCAAATTCAAGTCGAGAAGGACTTATTGTAAGAGGAAATTCCTGTAGAAATTTTGGATAGGAAAGAGTAGAAGTTGAGAAATAAAGTCATACATTCTGTCAAAGTTCTGTGGAGAAACCACAATGAGGAGAAAGCTACGTGGGAACTTGAGGAAAAGATGAGGAAGAATTATCCGAATCTTTTTGAGTAACCCTAGGGAAATTTCGGGGACGAAATTCTTATAAGGAATGGAGAATGTAATAACCAGGAATTTATGTGTTGCATTATAAATAAATATATTAAATAATCTGTGATATATTATGAATGACTAAGTGATTTTGTGAATAATATGATATAAGTGTTTAAAGGAAGTCTCACTAATAAGTTAAATAAGTTAGTGGACTAACCTAAGCATTTTAATAATCCAAAAAATTGATTTAAAGGTGTTAAACCCTAATTACATACTCAATAAATTTGAATAAGTCTAATTGGGTTATGTAAGTGAATTAACATTATTGATTGATAAGAATATATAAATATCAATAATAATGAGCATTAGTTCAAGAGTTAATAAATTAAGAAGAGTAAGTAATTTAAACAAGCCCAATTATTTGTTTAAGCATTGGACTTGTAGATAAATTGATTTAAAGGCAATTAAATTATTAAACTAGCTCAATATATCATGTATAGGGCAAGTATAATAATACAATAATTTAATTATGGGTGGAAGCCCAAGTTTATTTTAACTAGTAAGTAAATTAAGAAAAAGTGCAAGCCCAAAGGAATTAAAATAAAAGCTCAAGCTTGGCCCATTTGAGGAAGGATATCTTAGTCATTTAATAAAGCTTATAATAAAACCAAAAGTGGGAGATAAGGAGGCCACATGGCCGAAAATGGTGGGAGAGGAACAAGGGGGAGTATGTAATGATTATCATTACTTTAGTTAGTAAACTACTTTTTAGGTGTTACTTTACTACTGGGCCAACACACTTTTCTTTCTTGAAATTAAACATTTTCATAATAAGAGAGAGAGAGGGAATGCAAGAGTTGGTGATAATGTATAGATATATATTATATAACTACACTTTTAACTTTAAGTAAAACAAGTATAACTTTTCATTTTATTTTCTTTCATTTCCTAAGCTTAAGAAAGAGAGATCGAAGAAAATAGAGAGAGAGAAAAGAGAGGAAGTTCGGTGGGAGAAAGGAGAGAAAAAGAAGAGAGCTTGATCCTAGATGCACCCAAGATTCATAACCTACTATGGTTGGAGAAGAAGAGAAGCTAAGAAAATAATGTATAAAACTAACCTTTAAGCTTTGTTCTATTTTCTTTTATGGATTTGATGGAAAAAGGGGGGTTCATGATTTGGAAGTTTAAAACTCTTTAATATATGTGTTTTATATGGATTCATATATGGATCTAATTAATTTAAGTGTTAGAAAGTGGATCAAAAGGAGAGAAATGAAACTAGGTTTCTAGAAAGCTAGAAAACCCTAGCTTTCTCTCCCTTTGATCAACTAGTATGTTAGATTTACACCTTCTTTTCACGATCTGTCAAATAGGGGTGCTAGATATATGTGTTGACTAATAAAACCAAGTAGTAGAACTCAAAAATCATGTGTTAAAAAGTCGTAGTGTGTGTTTTAGTCCAAACAGTCCGTGTAGTGGACAAAAAGATTAAAAAGCTCTCTAATCAGTCTGCCACGAGGGCGGTTTTGTCAACTTTCTTTGCTTTAAAAATTTGGTAAAAATTTGAAGGGTTAATATCAGAGGTTATGTAGGTCCTGTAAAATTTGAGAATTATTGGTCGTACGGATTGAGAGTTATGGATTTTATGGCCAAGGACTACTTTTAAAAATTTACACGTATAACTCTCCATGTGTAACTCCAAATGTTATAAAATATTGACTGGAAGTACATGTATACAACAGGAGCATACCCTAAAAATATCAGAATTTTTGGAGACAATATCGATTTATGAAAAATCTGACAATGTTTGGCTATTTTGGACTGTTTAAATATAGTAAATAAATTTTAAAAATATCTAGAAAAATATAATTTCTTGAAGAGGTTACATACAGTTGCTTTCCAGAAAAGAAATGGTTTTAGAGATATTTAACTATTTTCTTATAAATGATGGTATATGGATAAATGAATTAAATTGAACATAGGATGTGGACATTATGGAAAATATGTTTTTACGACTTGAGACCCTTAAGCATGGTTTATCAGATTTTTGAGGAAGGTTTTGGGTCGGGTGTGAAGAGTTCTTATGTTTATGTCATTTTAGAAGGTTTAAATGAATTGATTTAGGAAAGGAAAATAATTAAAAAAATTATTTATTAATTTAATAAATGACTTAAAATATTTTTACATGACGCATGATATTTGATTGAAATATTATTGGTAATATATGACTTAAATGTTATTAAAAGTTAATAACATTAGCTTGACATATTATTACTTAATTAATAATATTAAACGCAAAATTAAACTAAGAGAATTACGTTATTTTTAATTATAGTGGTTGAATTTGGTATTAATAAGCTATATTATGCGTGTAGTAGACTGGAATGAGAATTCAGGGTGCTGAAATGATTTCGATTTACTGAATTTGATTTTGGTCTACTGAAATGGTGATTTCTGGATGCTGAAATGTAATCTAGTTTACTGAAATAGTATTTTCAGTTTACTGAAATGTTATCTATTTTACTAAGATGACATATAAAGGAAAAACTTATAAGTATAAGTTATGACATGATTAAAAGATTATCAAAGTATAACAGTAACACTAAGACTTTAATATAATGTCTAATACTTAACTATATGTTTAAATGTTAGACAATTTAATATAAGATGATAAGATTATAAGTGAGTTATGTTATGACTAATTGAAAGATCAATTATAGGTCTTTTCTTTGAGAAGTAAAGTAGATTGCATAGCAGTAGACTACGATTGAGGCAAGTTCTCTAGTTCAAACTTGAGTTATATTTTTAAAGCATGTTAGTGAATAATTATTGATGATTATTCACATCAATATTAATTGTTGATATTCGTACTTTGTGCATATTAAATTCCTGTTCAATTATTATTGAACTGTGAATTAGTTAAAGTTCTTTCATTCATGAACTGTTTATGATATGGATCTATGGTAGTTGTATCAGCTAGATCAAGCATGTTTAAATTTGTTAACTCAAATATGTTTTAAAAGCGATGCCAAACCAATTAAAATGGTAAAGACTCATGACTGAGAAAAAGAACAGTTTTACTAAAGCATTATTGGTAAATAATTGTTACTAGTATACTGAGTGATTATGCATATTTCACCGGTTATGAAAGGCTGATCCCTTTGATTACCAAATCTTAGTAAAAGGACCAGTTTAAATACTAACAACCTTAGTATATGTTCATGGTTATTTTAAACCACTCAGCCTCTGATATTCAATTATTTGAATATTCAGTTAATAAGATTTAATTCATGTTCTTTCACTATTCATTTATCTGATTGAACTTCGAAAGTTAATCTCTTTTCTAATCATGATATATCTCCTTCATATTTAAACTTGTTAAACAAATTAGTTGCTTACCCTTGCTATATCCTGACATTTATTTCAGCTAAGCCCGAAGGTTCAAATAAGATAGACAAGGGCAAGGGCAAAGTTCAAGAGTAGTTAATGTAAATGTTATGTATCATGAGATACTATGTACGATAGTTTTGTAAACCTTTTATGTTTTTGTATATAACTTATGTAAGTTATATTTAAGTTAAGGTAATAGACTTTGGGATATGATTGTAAGACTTTAATGCAATGAACAATATATGTTTATAATTTCGCAATAGTTTATAGAATGCTTTTGATGATGATGTATCGTGAGCACCAAACTCGAGGTTAGTGAACCCAAATTTGGGGGCGTCACATAGCTTGTCTCCGGGAGCCTACTCACTTGGACCAGATTTTAGGACTGACCCAGCGGCTGGAGAGGGCTCATTTCTTCATCAGGCACCTTGGCCGGGATCTTTTCGACGCTGATTCATTTGATCCTTCCAGCTCTGGAGCTGGCCCCTCAAGCAGATCCTTTTTCTGGCACTTATGCTGGTGCTGCATCCTCCCTTGTATCTACCGAACATTCCCACTGGCCGAGATTTTGTTACTCAGGAGGAGCTGAAGCAGGTCGATCACCTGGATGTAGATGTTCTCGCTATATCTTTTGATAGGCCTCTGATAGATATTGGGCGGTTGTGCCCCATTTCTCATTATATCTTTTGATAGGCCTCTGTTAGTTATTGGGCGGTTGTGCCCCATTTCTCTGTACTTTTTATTTTGTAATTTGTGAGCAGACAGAGATGATGCTTTCAGCAGATAGTATATTTTAGAAATGTATGATATATTTTCTATCTATAGCATATTATTGTCATTTATCATTGTCATAATGCATGTATTATATCATGGATATGCATTTAGACAGGTGAGTTTTTATTTGACCTCTGGATGGTCTCAGGATACGATTATACAGATGTCTTCATCCATAATCAGCCGTATCGAGCACTTACCACATTCGTTGGTAGCATCTTCGCTGAGATCTTGGTATGATAGTCTATCCCCCACAACCAGAGGGACAGTTAACCAGATGCTAGGGCATTCTCTGTCCCTTTTAGCTTTTCAGGTTCCACATGGGTTTGTGGATGGTATGTCATCTTTCTAGATACCAGAGCACCAGGTTTTCCTATTCGGTCTTCACGAGCTGATTCCTATATTAGAGGAATATGAGTGCCTGACGGGTTTGGCATTAGATCTGCCATGTGCCAGGACAACCATTAGTGAGATGAGACGTCCATTTATGACCTTTACTGGTATGAGACGCAGAGTCGTCACTAAGGAAATTACTGCAGATAGTTACGAGCGATATTCAGCAGATTTCATCATCCCTGCAGATGAGTGGCAGTTTGCACGTGTGGACGTTCTGTTGATGTGTGTCACTGCTTATTTGTATATGCCACTATATATGAACCACTTGGACATTGCCTTGATGGTAGTGGTTCGTGCCCTTAGACAGGGTTGTATTATCCTGTTCATGATATTAGTCGAGACTTTGAGGTCGGCCACATTTTGCATTTCCCATTCAGAGGGGATTTTAATGGGTAGCGTTGTTCTGGTGTATGTGTGGTTCATGACACATTTGATTCCTATTAGAACCTTCAGACATCATGGGTATTTCTTTACCCACGAGATAGCCATGTCTTACTCCTTCCGGTCTGCGGAGTGTGCAGATGCGGCGTCATGGTTGGTCTTTCTATCGGCGATTGAGCATCCCTTTTCTATCTTGCCCTACTCAGGGCTTAGCTACCCCTACAGCTTCATCACTCATGTGGTTGGCATGGACTATCTTCCCTTGGTGGGTTTGAGAAGGGTGACCACATATCTTCCAGGGTTAGTTTGATCAGTTTCAGAGTCTCCACCATTTCGGGGGGGGGGGGGGGGGTGGAGGGGGCTACAGATAAGCGGATGTAAGCTTCATCTTTGCCTTCAGCTGACCTGATCAAGACTTATGAGTGTTGGACTCATAGGGAGAAAGATGAGTTCTCTACTAGCCATCCATATGGTTCTCCAAAGTATTCAACACGGTTGGAGGCTGATATTGCAGCATTTGCGGTTATCCAATCAGCTCTGAGCATGGATTTAGATGAGGAGGAGCCTATGGAGGATCCTGATTCTCCGACAGAGGATGATTTGTTTACTGGTTTGACAACAGCTTTAATTAGTGACCCTGCGAACATTCCGACTAGAACAGATCCAGCTCTTATTGATTCACTAGCTCGGATGACTTTTGAGATAGATCAAGCTAGGGAACTGATGTTGACAACCCTATCTAGCAGGGATACAACTTTTGCTGATAGAGACGAGGCTCGAGCTACTAGGGATGCAACATTTGTTGAGAGAGACGAGGCTCGATCTACCCGAGATGCATCTTTTGAGGAGATTGAGGAGGCCTTAGTCACCCAGGATGCTGCTTATATTGAGAGGGTTGGGGCCATAGACACCATGGATGTTTATATTGCTGACAGCACTGCACTTAGATCATATACACACAGCTTGGTTGCATACATGAGTGCTTTCATAGATAGCCATAGCAGCACTATGCAGATAGTTGTGGATATTATTGCTCGTATGGAGACCGAGGGTCATGAGCTTATAGCTGCTTCTCCATCTTTTGAGAGGGATGCCATGTTGGCATTGTTATCCCATTTGTCCACGGGTTCATAGACTAGCTTCATTTTTCCCTCAGATACTAGATCAGCCATTTTTGTCATGTACAAGACACAATGTATATGCCAAACAGTATTATATATCGGAGAAATATATTCTAATTCACTTCCCTGTTGGATATATATTGTCATTGCTGAGTGATTACAACTTCTTTCATGACTTGCTGTCTTGATGTATTATGAGCTATTCTTTGATGGATTGACATTGAGATGTCAGAGACTATTTGCCAAAATACGTATTAACAAACCACGCAAGTATACGCGATCGAATAACAGTAAAGTAGCAAATAGAGTATCGTATCCCACAGAGAATTGTATAAAATAACTATCACCTACTAACTTTATATTAAATCAATTTTACTAAAAAAATCGATAATTATTGTGAATTTATGAAAAACTATATGAATTAACTAATTAAACTTAACTACCAAGAATTGTTTTCAGATTAAAAGGACTTAGGATCGCAACTTCCCTTGATGATTCACTTTAAGGTCAATATTTCCTGTCAAATTAAATCAGTTTACATGGATTGTTGATCAAGAACTCATAAGTATCTATAAGCATCTTTCAATGAATATATAGACAAATCCTCCCAAATCCAATAAAGATTAGAATTAGAAAGAGCACTCTAGTTAAACAATTCATTATATCTCTATGTGAATTAGAGTTAACAAGAATTTCAAGCACGGGTTCTTATTCAGATCACATAAGACGTATAGGTATATTTCTATCCTATACACAAATTACAAGTTCCAACACATGCAAAAATTATAATCTTATGCTATTATATCTAGATCCAAATTCATATTCCATTCATCAATTTCATACAAATTATCCCACTAATTACTGGCCAAGCAATTAAATAATTATGCACAAGATACAATAGATAATCCAATATTAACCAATGGTAATTCCCAGAAAAATATATTAATTAAAGCTACTCATCAAGTTTCGTTGTAATCCTAACTATAAGTTTAGTTTATAATGAATAAGGAAAACAACATCCGAATAAATAATCTAAACATCCCAGATAATTACAAAGTCTAAGAATTTAGAGAAGAGCAGAAGAAACTTGTCAGATTGCTCCTAATTCTCCTTTTGATCTTTAGCCTTTGAAATCTCCTTCGTGTTTTCTTTGATGTTCTCTTCGCAAATTGTGTTCCCAAATTCCACGATACGTCTTTTTTCAAGTCTTTTCCTCTTTGTATTAGACCAAACCCTCTTTCAGATTCCTATTTGGCCTCAAACACAACTTAGTAGCAATGTTTGGCAACATTGGGCGTGCAATAGCGCCTAGGCGCTCAACCTAGTACACATCCAAGCGCCTAGGCGCTTGACCAGGACTATGTATTTAAAAAAATGCCACTCAGCTCCATTTTTAATGATTTTTAATTATTATTTTTCTTGACCAAATTGCCCCTCCAGCTCCATCCTGAAATAAATAAACACAAAAACAAATAAAAAGGTACTAAAAACACTCAGAGATAACAATAATTAAGTTTAATAATACCGGATTCATAGGTATAAAACCTACTCATCAAATACCCCCAAACTTAACCAATTGTTTGTCCCCAAGCAATGCAATAATGTAAATGCAACCTAACTACGTGCCTACAAATTCAGCCATCAATTAGTATGAAATCAAACAAATATGCCTCAGAGGTATCAACAATAGATTCAAACAATACATCCAAACAAGATAATTCAATAACTGATACCAATCCATTAATCAAAGCCTGTTATTACTGATGTAGTGTGTGTGTGCTTAGCAACCATTAAAATCAAATACAGTTCAAATACATTGCATAATATGCTTCTTAGAGAGAAAAACACAAAGCTTAACTCAAGAATCTCTATAACAATTTAAGCTACGGCTAAAACTTTCACAATCACCAAGTTCAGGGTTAATACAAGATTTATTTATTCTTTTATTCACTCGCGAGGGCATTTTTGCTCTTTCTCGTGTTTATACTTGACTGTGCAATGTCTAGTTCTCTTAGGCTTTTCAATGGTACCCATATAGCGAGCTTTTGACCAACGACTCCCAAACCAGACGGCTTTAGGGTGCTGGGTGTAAAGACATCCCCTAGGGCTTACTTACTCAAGTAACAAAGGCCACAGAACTAAACTAGTCAACGTGTTTATTCATATTTTTTTCTTCTTTTTTTTATTTTTTGAACAGATATATCTCATATTTTCCCCCAAACTTGAGTTATGCGTCATCCTAGCCTTACCACAAGTTTACTGATTTTCTTTCATTAAGACCAAGATTTCCTCCAAGAAGACAATTATGCGATTATTTAAATCAAGTTAATCAATAAGGTCAACCTAACGTGTTGTCCGGTTACATCAGTTTCAAACAGGAAAAGATTTACATCATGATACAAAACTATATCCATGTCTCAATTGTCAGTACTGTTAAATTATACATATAATTCCAACCTCATCATTGGCTAAGTCATCTTCAACTAACTCACATGCTTGGATTCATGCAATATGACTAACTAGATGCAAATTTTTTTATTTAGAATGACAACTGCATGCAAAACTACATGACGAATAAGTTACACTAGACGGATGCAAATACTATATGAATGCAACTACATAAATGCACCCCCAAATTTAACATATGCAATGTCCTCATTGTATACAAATTAAAAATTTAGGCACTGTGGACTTCCCTGAAAGATCGAGACTTTACTCTTCAATAGCATCCTCGACTTCTTCATTAACATCAACCTCATGAGCTAAGTCAATCGGAGGGTATAAAGACAAGGGTGGAGGTGGCGAGAACTGGTATAGAGCGCCTGCTGGATTCATGCAGATAAACATCTCTATTATTGATGCATTGCAGTTTAAATATATCTCCGCTTGTCGTTGAGCCAGTCTATTCTGCTGCCTATCCATTCGGTCAAAACCCTGCTGAATTTGCGTAGCCACCATGTCAATTTGTTTAGTCTGATGTCTCAAGTCCCGCTGAATATCCTCAGCAAAATTTAGTGGTGGCATGGAACTCCCAGCTGTAGTAAGGTTCTCATAAGTAGGCTATGGAGGCAAAATAATGAAACCTAACCCTCTTGGGTGTGATTTGGCCCCCTCCCATATCTTGTATATTCTAATAACAGAGTGGTTAATTGGGGCTAGAGGAACCTATAGTGCTTCTTCGACATCCCACTTTACCCCAACTTGTTTGCATAATGCAGTGATTAATGATGAATGAGGCAGTCCACCTGAAGTGCCTCCTTGAATTGCTTTGTCGATTGAATCATGTATAACCTCACCCACATCTACAGTTTTCCCTTTGGCAATGCAAAAAATCAAGGTTGCCCGTTGATGTATGACATCATTCATATGCCTACATGGCATGAACTTGGCACAAATAAAGGCATGCCATGCTTTCCCGTAACAACTTAGAGCGGATGCGGGAAAAAGCACTGCTTTGTGTTGATCTATTAATTTCCATTTTGTTCGAGGTACACACAATACTTTAATGACTTCACTATAGTCTAACTCTTGTTTTAAATATTGCATATACGCATTGTCAGGTATTCTCTCCAGTCCGTAGTAAGCCTTTATTGACGTGCGACTCGCAGTTACTAATTTTCCACGAACCCAAACCGCGTTTCCTTCAGTATCCTTTGCATTGGCATAAAATTCCTTAACAATCTTGACAACAACTGGCTCGGGCTGAGCTGTAAAATTCAACCATTGTTTGCTTTCAATCAGTTGCAGTAACTCCCCATCTTCTGCCTCTGGCAATAAACCACGCTTAGGAATTAGCATTTTACCAGAAAGCCAATTGTGATATCTTTCGGATGCACTAGCACTTGTGAATCTCTTTTTGTCAAATTTTATCGAAGTGCCCGAAGTCTCTCCTCTTTGCCTTTTAGGAGCCATTTGTCTCGTGAACTCAATTCTTGCCCAAAACTGAGCTAAGCAGCACAACAGGTGAAAATTTGTCTCTCAGGCCAATTATAAACCACTTGATGGGCAAGGATTTCAAACACTGTTGTCAAGCACTCCCCCAAACTTGAATAAATCCCAATCTGAAAACTAAGCCAAACAAAGAGCTTTCCAATACAATAACACACTAATAATAATTACCCAAACCCAATTGAGCCTTTAGTAACTCAATGGGTGCTTAAACAAAAATATTCCATGTATATATTGAATCCATCCCAAACATGCAACTTCAATTAAAGAATGCTTAATCTTTGCTACACTTACTTGTAAAAGGCTTTTAATTGATGTTCGAATGAGAAGAGATGAACCAAGTTGATGTTTGAGCCTTGAAGTTCCAAATTCATGTGCTTGCTATGCCGAAATTGAGCCAAGAGTGTTGTGGGGAGTGCAACCTAAGTATCAAATTACTTGTTGTGTATGGGTAGGAGATGAATGTTAGTTTTTGATTTGGAGTGGGGAGTGTCATGTGGTTTAGGAAGAGAAAAGTGGGAAGTTGTAGATGAAATAGAAGAGAAAGTCGAATTTGATTTGGGTTGTGAGGAGTGATGCCTGATTAGGGCTTTAAAAAATTTCAATGTTTCTGCTAGACCGCTTAGGCGGTTAAGTTTCTAAGGGTTGGAGAGCCTAGGCGCTTGGGAACAGAATAGGTTGCCCAGGTCTAGCGCTTAGGCGGTTGAAATGGGCATGGAGTGAACGCTTAGGCGCTTAGGGAGTGTCGAGTGTTCTATATTTGAGCGCATAGGCGCTTGTTTTGTGTATGGTTTGGGTGCCTAGGCGCTTGGGCCTGACTTAGCGAACTTTGTACTTCTTCCATCCTTGTCGACATCAGAAAAAATCTTCGGGTCGGGTCACAACCCAGATCTTTCTCTCTTCCTAAGTTATCTCTACCCTTACTTTTTTTATTTGTGAAAAAGGTTTTGAAGGGTTTTGTAGGAAAAGGCCAACATGTATCATGTCGACGATTTGAATGTTTTACAGAGTTGCCAGTTGGTAGATTTGAAATGGTTGTACCAACTCAACCGAGTTTTGTTTGAAAAGAGGCTTAATTGCTAGACAATTTCGAAACTTGATCTTTGAAATCAAAGTTTTGAGTTCGGGGGCTTGGTTAAGTGTGGGGAAGGTGTTAGGCACCCCATAACTCCCGTGTAAACATGGTATTGCATCTTTTCAATATTTTCCTTTTAAATTTGCAGTGTGTGTGTGAATGCTGTATGAAATTGAGCCTATGCTTTGATTGGAAGTATGTTTACGCATCGTTAAACCTATATACAAAGGGTTTGATTTGATTTGAAAAAAAGTCTTTGATTTGATTTGCAAAAGCTTTTTTTTTTTTAAAGATTATTAAATGATGTTTTGAATGAAGGTTTTCAAACCCTTATGCTAACATAGGAATTGAAGCATATCGATACTTCAGCTTTATCTTTTCAGCCTTAAGGCTCAATTTGAATGGTGATTGTCGGGTTGCGAAGCATCCTCAACCACAACATATATACAAGTGTCGGTCTCCTCATGGGCATGATAGCCATCGAATGGACTCTGACACGACAAACCATATTTTCACTATGTTGAGACCTTAAATCCGGATAACCGTTTTAAGGTCTTTTTGTATGCACATTTTTATAGAAAACTGGCAAGGTACATTTGAAAAGTGGAGTTTGTCCATCGTGGGAATTAGACTCTGATCTGTTTGATCATGAATTCCACGATTTCTAGGCTCACATAGGGAGGCCAATAAACCTGCACAGCTCAAAATTGTACCGAAATATATCCAAATATCGCTAGAACCAAGGATTCATCAATAAATCTTGGTTCGCACATGGCCGAAGCATCTTGTTCCCACTAGATAGTGATCTAAGGTCCGCGGGGTAGCTTTTATAACTGAAACTAGAAAAATACTAGATTTAAATAAATCTCAGCCATTTCAGCTTCCCGGTTCTGTCTGGACCTATTTTGGACCTTTTGAAAGCTAGAGTTGGCGAGATTTAAATAAATCTAGTTCGCCCGCAGAAATGTCAGTGTCGATTCATATCAAATGAATATTTAAAGCAACAATTTAATAAAATGAGTAAAACAATATATATATATATATATATATATATATATTATATATTTATATATACGAAAGATGTAAAGGGCGATGGATTTTCACACCGGTGCCCGAACTGAAATGTATATATATATATATATATATATATATATATATATATATATATATATATATATATAAACTGTATAAAAGCCACGGAATGATCCAAGTTGGAAAGAATTTAAATATATATATATATATAGAAAAACAGTAAAAAGGATGATGGATTTTCACGCCTGTACCCGGACTGGAAAGTAAATATATATATATATTTATAAAAAGCTGTAAAAGCCACGGAATGATCCAGGCTGAACAGAAATAAAAAATATATATATAAAAAGTAAAGGGTGGTATGTTTTCACTCCGAGGCCAGGACGAAAATATAAATATAGACAGAAACGTAGTCAACCAGGACTGGGAAGATAACCCAGTATGGTGAAAGGTGAAAAAATAGTAAAAAGGCCACAGAATGATCCAGACCGAACTGGAATGTAAATATATATATATATATATAGACAAAAAGTAGTCAACCAAGACTGGAAAGATAACCCAGTGTGGTGAATGTTGCTTATATATGCATATATATATATATATAAGCATTAAAAAGGCACAGAATGATTCAGGCCAAACTAGAATGTAAATATATATATATATATATATATATATATATATATATATATATATATATATATATATATATATATATATATATATATATATAGACAGAAAAGTAGTCAACCAACTGGGAAGATAACCCAGTGTGGTGAATGTTGCTTATATAAGCATATATATATATATATATATAAGCAGTAAACTACCACAGATTTTACATCCGGGTTTGACAGAATTGAAAAGTTAGTATATATACAATTAAATATATGAAAAAAAGCAACTCGGACTAGGACGATAACCCACTCCGACGAAGATGCTCAATACGAAGATGCAAGTATAGAAAAGCTGCTGGAAGTGACGGATCGTCAATCCGTGTTGTAAAAATGCCAGAAAATGTGTTTAGGTACTAAAATGTACCAAATGTTAACAAAAACGGCCACGAAACTGAGTTCTGGGCATTTTTAGAAAACAAAACTTTATATGCAAGTGTATAAAAGTGCGAAGAAGTAATAATAACTTTCTGATCGTAAAAATACTCACAGTGGACTAGTACAAAGGCTTTTTGCCAAATTGTAGGCTTTAAACGTCCAAATATACCGGTTATTTTTTGATATGTGGTAGTATGTGGGTATATCTACGTGTTAGAGTGAAAAAATTTGGGTTTGGAAGACATAAAAATGGCTGGAAAACCAAACAGGCAGGGGTTCAGAGCGTTTTTCTTTTTTTCAAATGAGCTGTGGGTGAGCTCATATATATAGACCCAGAAGCCTTCACTCTACCTGTTGCTGCAACATGTAGAGGTGCGGCTCCAAGTGGCGGGTCCCATTGCATTGAAGTACGTGCACTCCGAGCAACGCGAGGTCTGATTTAAAACTTTCTAACTTTTGATAGGAGCATCTGTTTGAGCCGTGCTGTACCTTTCTGGAAATCCCTTCGCCGAGAATGTCACAATGACATTGGATAAAACATTTTTCGGGTCCAAGAAGACAGGTTCATAACCAGGTCTTCGATTCCCCGCAGTTTATCCGTTGATCTATCTTGCGCTGTTTGCACTTGGGATCATTGTTATGGTTCGTTCTGACCTTGTTGCATTAATTCGGCTTGAGTTTGACCAAATTGGCTTAGAGTTGGTAAAATAACCGTTTTGCCCTTCCCGGGGATGCCCTTAGTGTCGGCATGGCCTTCGGCTGACTTCCTGGGGTTGTTTCTAAGGTTTGAATCCCAGTTGATTATGTTTGTCCTCAAGGTTGTCTCTGAGGCTGACTAGGTTTTCCTCCTGAGATGTTGTGATACTTCACGATTATTTTTGAAGTTGACCTGACCTTCCGGGTAGAGATCGGGGTTGACCTGTACCTCCCGCGTTGTGACCGGGGCTGATCTGTACCTCTCGGGTTGAGACCGGGGCTGACCTATACCTCCCAGGTCAAGACTGGGGATGACTTGTACCTCCTGGATCGATATTGGGGCTGACTTATACCTCATATGTTGAGACCGGGGTTGACCTGTACCTCCCGGGTAGAGACCGGGGCTGACCTGGACCTTCTGGGTAGAGACCGGCGCTGACCTGTACCTCTCGGGTCAAAACTGGGGCTGACCTGTACCTCTCGGGTCGAGACTGGGGTTGACCTGTACCTCCCGGGTTGAGATCGGGGCTGACCTGTACCTCCCGGGTTGAGACCGGGGCTGACCTGTACTTCCTAGGTTGAGACCGGGGCTGACCTGTACTTCCCGGGTTGAGACCAGGGCTGAGCTGTACCTCCCGGGTTGAGAACGAGGCTGAGCTGTACTTCCCGGTTTGAGACTGGGGCTGACCTATACTTCCCTGGTTAAGACCTGGGCTGACCTATACTTCTCGGGTTGAGACCAGGGTTGATTTGACGGCCCGATATTGAGATCGGGGTTGAGTTGATGGCCCAGTATTCAGACCGGGGTTAAGTTGACGGCCCGATATTGAGATCGGGGTTGTGTTGACGGCCCGGTATTGAGATCGGGGTTAATTTGATGGCCCGATATTACGACCGGGGTAGATTTGACAGCCCGGTATTGAGACCGGGGTTGAGATGATGGCCCGGTATTGAGACCAGGGTTGAGTTGATTGCCCGGTATTGAGATCGGGTTTGAGTTGATTGCCCGATATTGAGATCAGGGTTGATTTGATGGCCCGATATTAAGACCGGGGTTGAGTTAATGGTCCGGTATTGAGACCGGGGTTGAGTTGATTGCTCGGTATTGAGACCGGGGTTGAGTTGATTGCTCGGTATTAAGACCAGGGTTGAGTTTATTGCCCGGTATTGAGATCGGGGTTGAGTTGAAAAGATAATTTTGACCTCCTACAGTGTTAGTAACAGGGAAAGAAAATTTTGAGTGTCTACAATCCTTCCAACCTGCATATCACAACTTCAATTCTAAGTTTTTGTTTGCAAGGAGATTACAACTTATTCTAAAACCCTAGATTAAGATAAAATATGTAGCTAACTTAACTAACATATTAAACTAAAAGAAATTAACCTAAATTTAAGACTCGCCTAAAGTACTAATAAACGAGATACCCTACACTAGTAAACAATTTAATAACACTAAAAATTGAAGGAAAATGGTTGGAAATATGAGGATTTGACAAATGGAAATTCTTTAATTTAGCTACTAGGTAGTCATAGTGGCCATTAGTCGAACCCGCCAAATATAACCATGTTTCCAATCCTGAAATCAATCAAAGACAATGTTAAAGAACATAAGGGATGTAACTACTGAAATAAACTAATAGTGAAGAAAAATAAAATCAATAAAAAAAATTCCTGGGTTGCCTCCTAGTTAGCGCTTGGTTTATAGTCTTCAGCCTGACTACTTCATTTTTTTAGGGCAAATCGGCAAGAGTGATGGAGGTCTTATGTCGATCCACAACGCCCCCCAGTAGTGTTTCAACCTTTGGCCATTCACTTTGAAAGATTCATCCAGGTTACGTCCTATTAGTTTAACGGCGCCATACGAAAAGACTTCTTTGATTACGAATGGACCCGACCACCGTGATTTGAGTTTTCCCAAAAAAAGTTTCAACCGGGAATTATAGAGTAACACGGTTTGACCGAGTTCAAACTTTCAGTTTAATAATTTTCTGGTCATACCACCGTTTGACCTTCTCTTTGTACAATTTTGCATTTTCATACGATTAAAGGCGAAACTCATCCATCTCATTGAGTTGAAGTAGTCTTTTCTCTCCCGCTACTTGTAGGTCAAAGTTAAGTTTCCAAATCGCCCAATATGTGTTGTGTTCCAGCTCCACGAGAACATGACACGCCTTTCTATACACCAATTGATATGGTGACATCCCAATCAGTGTTTTATTCGTTGTCCGGTTTGCCCATAGCGCATTGTCTAGCTTGAGTGTCAATCCTTCCGAATTTGGTTCACCATTTTCTCCAAAATACGCTTCACCTCTCTATTTGATACTTCGGCTTGACCACTAGTTTGGGGGTGGTAAGCCATTGCTATCATGTGTGTGACTCCATATTTTGCAAGCAAGGCTGAGAAGTATTTGTTGCAAAAATTAGTACCTTCATCACTAATGATGGCTCGAGGTGTGCCAAATCTGGTGAATATATTCTTCTGAAGAAACTTGAGGACCACTTTAGAGTCATTGGTGGGTAATGCAGCAGCTTCAACCCATTTTGACACGTAGTCTACTGCCACCAATATATACTCGTTGTTGAAGGACATGGGGAATGGTCCCATGAAATCAATCCCCCACACATCAAATAGCTCTACTTCCAAGATAGTGTTGAGAGGCATCTCGTTACGCTTGGAAATATTGCCCGTTCTATGACAGTGGTCACATTGTAGCACAAATTGATGGGCGTCTCTGAACAAGGTAGGCCAACACAACCCTAATTGAAGAACTTTGGCTGTCGTACGATCTCCCTCGTAGTGCCCTCCATATGGTGAATCATGGCAATGGTGCAAGATATCGCTCACTTCTTCTTGTGGTACACACCTTCTTATTATCTGATCGCCACATTGTTTGAACAAGTACGGCTCATCCCACATGTATTGTCGAATATTATGTAAAAATTTCTTCCGTTGTTGTCTTGTCAAATCCGGAGGAAACACATTGCTTACCAGGTAATTGACAAAATTTGCATACCATGGGATCTCGGTTTTGATTGCAAACAACTATTCGTCGGGGAAGAACTCATTGATTGCGGTGTTGTCTTTGTCCTCTTGTGCACTGTTTTCTAATCTCGACAAATGGCCTGCTACTTTATTCTCGGTGCCCTTCTATCTTGAATTTCTAAGTTAAATTCTTGAAGTAGGAAAATCTATCTAATTAGCCTCGGCTTTACATCTTTCTTGGAAAATCAGGTATTTAATTGCATAATGGTCCGTGAACACCACCACCTTTGTACCAATCAGATAAGACCGAAACTTGTCTAATGCGAACACAACTGCTAGAAGCTCCTTCTTGGTTATGGTATAGTTCAAATGAGCATCAGTGAGTGTCTTGCTAGCATAGTAAATGGCATGAAAAATCTTCTCTTTACGTTGGCCTAAAACGACCCCAACTGCATAATCGCTAGTGTCACACATAAGTTCGAATGACAAAGTCCAATTTGGTGCAATAATAATTGGAGTTGTAATCAACTTCTTTTTCAACACCTCGAATGCTTCAAGGCATGCTTCATCAAATTTGAAAGGTACATCTTTTTCTAACAAATTGCACAATGGCTTCGTGATCTTAGAAAAATCTTTGATGAACCGTCTATAAAAATTGGTATGGCCCAAGAAACTTCGAATACCCTTGATTGATGATGGTGGTGGGAGGTTCTCAATTTTTTCTATTTTTGCTTTGTCGACCTCAATTCCTTTAGGTGATACCTGATGTCCCAAGATGATTCCTTCTTGGACCATGAAGTGGCATTTTTCCCAGTTGAGTATGATATTTATCTCCACACACCTTTGTAGCACCAATACCAAATTAGTCTAGACACAGGTCGAACGAGTCCCCAAACACCGAAAAGTTATCCATAAAAACTTCTACGTTGCGCTCCACCATGTCTGGAAAAATTGCCATCATACATCGTTGGAAAGTCGTTGGTGCATTACACAACCCAAATGACATTTGTCTGAAAGCAAAAGTTCCATATGGGCACGTAAATGTAGTATTTTCTTGATCTTTCGGAGCAATGGATATCTGATTATAACCAGAATACCCATCCAAGAGACAGTAGTATACATAACCCACTAAGCGATCTACCATCTGATCAATGAATGGTAGTGGGAAGTGGTTCTTGCAGGTAGCTTTGTTCAACTTCCTGTAATCCATGCATACCCACTATCCGATTACTGTTCTTGTTGGGATTAACTCATTATTTTCATTTGTCACCACGGTCATGCCACCCTTTTTAGGAACTCACTGTACTGGGCTCACCCATGAGCTATCAGAAATTAGGTAGATGATCCCTGCATCTAGCCATTTGATTATTTCCTTCTTGACCATTTCTTTCATTATAGGGTTTAGTCTCCACTTTTGTTCCACGCTAGGTTTTCCATCTTCCTCCAATAAAATCTTATGCATGCAAAAAAAAGGGCTAATTCCCTTGATATCCGCAATAGTTCATCCAATGAAGGATTTGTACTCCCGCAGAATCCTCAATAGCTTACTTTCCTAAAATTCGTTAAGTGCAGCAGAAATAATAATAGGTAAAGTATCTAAATTACCCAAATAAGCATACCTGAGATGAGTCGGTAATGGTTTAAGTTCCAATGTTGGAGGTTCTTCCAAGGATGTTTTCACACGAGCCTCCGAATTTACAGGTCTTCCTAAAGGTTCAAATGGCATCTTAAATTTATGCATCCGTGGTGCTGTATCTAAGACTTGTAGATATTCTATTATTTCTGAATTTTCCGACTCTTTGTCAGTTATCAAAGAATTTTCTAGTGGATTGGACCCAAATATTTCCAAAAATTCATCTTCGAGTGCTCCATCCACTATGTCAACTCGAAAGATCTCTTTCGAATCCGAGGGAAACTTCGTGGCTTTAAAAACATTGAAGATTACCTCTTGGTCTTAAACTCTCATAGTAAGCTCACCTTTCTGCACATCAATTAGAGTTCTACTTGTAGCCAATAATGGTCGTCCCAAAATGATTGAAAGATCACAATCCTCCTCGTAGTCTAGCATAATGAAATCCACTGGGAATATAAACTTGTCCACTTTTATGAGCACATCTTCCACAATTCCCCTCGGATAAGTCAACGATCTATCGACAAGCTGTATTGTCACATTTGTTGGCATTTCCACCTTTAACCTAAGTTGCTGATAAAATGATAGAGGCATTAGATTTATGCGTGCTCCCAAATCGCACAAGCATCGACTAAACAACTGATTCCCAATGGTGCAAGGAATAGTGAAGATACTCGAATCCTTGAGTTTTGGTGGTAACTTCTTTTGCAATATCGCATTGCACTCCTCGGTTAGAGCAACTGTTTCAAAGTCACCAAACTTCTTCTTCCGCGAAAGAATATTTTTCATAAACATTGCACTGCTGGGCATTTGTTCCAAAGCATCTGCGAACGGGATGTTTATCTGTAGTTTCTTGAAAACCTCTAAAAAATTTGAGAATTGCTTGTCGAGCTTTTGTTTCTAGAAACGTTGTCGGTATGGAATTGGAGGTATGACTACCGGTTCCACTTTTGCACTCTCTTTTTGGATGTCAACTTTTTCCTTTTCCACTATTTCATCCTCTTCCACGTTTTCAGTTCTTTTAGGCTTGGACTGCAACTCTCAACATTAGATTCCCCTAACTCTTTTCCACTACAAAGAGTAACTGCCTTGCACTTCTCATTGCCATTATTCTTTGGATTAACCTCGGTATTGCTTGGCAACACTCCTTACGGTCGATTATTCAATTCGTTAGCTAACTCTCCCTTATGAGTCTCAAGATTTCTGATTGAAGCAGCTTGACTCTTCATGTTTATGTCAATCTGTGTCATGAATTTAGCTACTAACTCTTTGAAACTTGATTGCTGGTTCGGTTGTGGTTGGGTTTGTGCTTGGAATCCGGGTGGCTGAGTTTGTCTTTGAGCATATTGTTGACCCTGATTGTCTCTCCACGAAGTGTTAGGTTGATTTCTCCACCCCTGATTATAATTGTTCGTATTGCTATTATTCTGCCTGTTGTAATTGCCCATATATTGCACTGATTCAATATTAATAGCACACAGATCTGTTGCATGTCTACCAGCACACAATTCATATACTATAGCCACATTTTGCCTATTCAGATTCCCCATTTGTTCAACTTTCTTTGTTAGAGAAGCAATTTGGGCTGACAATGTTGTAATTGCATATACCTCTAATATCCCACCAACCTTTGGCTGTGTCACTCTAGCAGTTAGCCATTGGTAGTTGTTAGCTGACATCACCACTAGCTAACTGTACACTTCATCAAAATTCTTTGTCATAAAGGCTCCTCCAGATGTTGCGTCAAACTAGTCCGTGTACCATGATGAATAGGTTTCATACCTACAAATCGGTAGTCGTTATAGCTTGATTCTGGATGTTTTCAAGTTATTTTCCTATCATTTCTACTTGGTTTTAACTTTTATGTGCAGGTAATGAAATGGAGGCGAAAGTAGCTTTAAAGGACAAATTTGCATTCATGAAATATGTACAATTGAAGGGTTCCGTGACGTTGGAAATAATTTAAAGACAAATTGAGCATTATTGGACCAACAGAATTAAACAAGCTATTCATGCTAGGGGAATTTGGAGATAAAATATTTGACCAAGGGATCAGCTCATGCAAGAAAGATCCATGCAATCATCATCATGACTCACCAACTTGTACGTGGGCCACGCATATGCAAAGCCTTTCATGCATTTGAGGAGGTTTTACCTTCCTAGCAGCTCACGAATTTGATAAGTTAAATGGGAGAAATGATTCCTAGCAATCAGCATATATGTATGACGTGGGCCAGAGATTTAGGGAATTAGCAGCCACGGAATCAGCAAGCTAAATGAAAAATAGGAGCGGGAATAAGCGGCTGGACAGTAGGTGGCGCCGCTGGGGTGAGGCAATTAGCCTGAAGACCCCCGCTGGGGCGGGGCGGCGTGCGGACAGCAGTTGGTCTTCTTTTCCTATTTGGACTCGGATGCAACATAAAAGGTATGATATGAAGACTGCTAAGAGAGGATATAAAGGGAGGCTAAAAACCTGATACGAGGGAGAGCCACAGAGGAGCTTAGTTTTATTATTAGTTTAGTTTTATTATTATCTTAGTTTTATTATTGGATTAGTTTAGTTTTCATTAAAAGTAGACACAAACCCTAGTTTAGATAGGATTTGGAGATTGAAGCTAACTGAAGGCCATTGGAGATCAAGATCTAGAGCAAGAAGAAGCAAGAATTTACTGACAACAAATTCTATTCTTTTCTTTAATCTTATTTTTATCTTTTAATGTTTATTCAATTGTGGATTCTAGGGTTTGATTCAATATTAATGAACTAAATCTTTTGTTTAAGATTGCAATGGATCGTATTGTGTAGTTTATTTTAATATGCTTCTCTATCAATTGTTATAATCTATTGTTGAGATTGTCTATTGTGATTTGAAATTAATTACCTAGCTAACAATTACTGTGATAATCTATATGAACTCGAGAGACGAATTATAGATTTAGATCTGACCATAGTAGCATGTGATTGTGTTTTCTGCATGGTGTTGGAATTCATAATTTGTGTTTAGGATAGAGATATACCTTTACGCCATATGTAATCTTATAAAGAACTTGTGCTGAAACTCTTTTTAATTGTAATTCACATAGAGATATAGTGGATTAGTTAATTAGGGTGTTCATCTTAATTCTATCATCTGTGGATTTAAGTTGATATGGGTATGGTGCATCGAGAGATGGTCATATTTTACTTTAGTGTTCTTGATTAACAATTCGGGATAGTGAGTATAATTGATAAGTGTGTTAACTTAAATGAAGCAATAAGTGAATTTGTGATTTTAAATCCTCGTAATCTTATCTTAACTAGTGGTGATTAGTATTAGTGTAGTTAAATAGTTTAATTCAACTTGAAATTCATTCGTTTAAATAAGATTAAGTTGGTTACGGGTTAGTACTTGGTGATAGTTATTAAATAATTTCTTGTGGGAACGATACTCTACTCTAACTTTATTACTTGTTGACCACGTATACTTGCGTGTAGCGCTTATAAAAAATACCCAACAAGTTTTTGGCGCCGTTGCTGGGGAATTAGTTTAACAATTATTTGCCAATATAAATTTCAATCAAATTGGTCTTAATTTAAATATTTTTTTTATTTAATTCTCTTCCTATTTTACTCTCTTTTCAGGTACCATGGCTGGATTTAATTATCAATGGCCATATTCGAACATGACGCAACCAAGGGAAACAGGGATTGATGGACTTAATGCACTTTCTACAATGCCAGCACAAATTGAGACACTTTCGAGTAAGTTGGATGTTCTGGCAGCCCAACAAAGTCGAAGGATAACAGTTACATGTGATTATTGTGCTGGCAATCTTTCGAGTCATCAATACACCGTTAGTTTTGAACCGGTACAATATAGTGGCGATTACCTCAACAACTATGCTGATCCTAACTATCACTAAGATTGGCAGTATCACCCGGATTCTTCATGAAGCTACAAGTATAAAGACCAATATTACGTTCCAAATCCATCATACACACCGGAATTTTCATGTCCACCTCCACTGCCACAAGAAGAAAAGTCAAATCTGAGGGAAGTAATGTTGAAGGTCATAGCAGACCAAGAGGAGAGGAGGATTAATCAAAAGTTGTCAAGCCAGAATCTTAATAATCAGATGGAACAGCTCACCAACTCAAACAACCGTCCTCAAAACATTTGGATGTACGACATGGATGACGGAACTGACGGAGAACCCGAACCAAATCTGTGACTAGATGAGCCACAAGATATCGAAAGAGAGGAGACAAATGGGGATAAAGAAATGGAGGTCGACGAAGATCTAAATGGGTCTCCACCAAAGATCAAAGAGTCAGTCAGATTCGCAAAACTATGCCCGCTTGGTAGTCATGTCGTCGGCGAATCGCTTTATAAAATAAGAGCGAGTAAAATTTTGAAGCCATGGTGGGACGAGAAAGAGAAGATAGACGAAGAGCCCATTGTGTTTGACAAGCTTCCATGCCCCCAATGTGATTACATACACAATGGAGAAAACACCTAGCTGTTGGACGTTCTTGATTGAGATCATACCTAATCAGAGCATGCTAGGTGACTTTGATGTATTGGCCATCGCCTGTGGGAACCTCCAAAAGGATAATTTATTATTGATGGATGGAGGGTTCCTCAACTTTCGAAGAGTAATTGGATAGCGTTGACCAGAAAAAGTCCGACTAAAAGACTATAAATCAAGCGCTTATTGGGAGGCAACCCAAGTTTAATTTTTAGTTTAGTTTTTTTAGGTCTCATATTATTTAATAATTTTTCATTTATTAGGACTTAATAAATTTTCTTCTATTGTGTTCACAGGTTAGTCAAGTCCAACTCAAGTGTGGTGCCTGATTCATTTCAATGTGCCTAGCCTATTCTTCAGACTTAGTAGACAAAGAGGAAAATTGCTATATTTTCAGGGAAGTCCTCTACTTTAATTTTTCCTAACATAGCCGCTGAGAACAATGTCTGTTTTAAGTTTGGGGTATTTATCATGTTTGGTATTCACTTAGGCAAAGTTTTGATGGAAAGTGATTTTGGCCAATGATAAGTGGGTGGTTAATGTTTTTAACTCTTGTAGAATTGATGAGCATGCTTAGTCTATATTTCGACTCATTAGTTGGTTTTTACATTACTTGCGAATCTTTTGAACTTTTATACACATATCCATTTGTTTAGCTAGTTGGGGTTGAATTTATTTTTTTTGGCTAAATGCTTATGAAAGATATCATTACAACTTGAGAAATCTTATTTGAGCATCATTCAAAGTGAAAATTAGGCACTCACATAAGTTTGGGGGAAATCTTGGGGTGTTTTTTTTTTTGAAAAATTTGAACCTTCCCAATTTGAATAATTGAATCTTGTGGTGGGTCGAGATGGAGCATAAAATGCACTCACCCATAAACTCAAGCACGAGATGGAGTGTAAAACGCACACGTTCAATGGAAAGGGAAAGTGAGATGGAGCGTAAAACGCACTCACTAAAAAGATAGAAAAAAGAGTAGCTTTGAAGTACTTGGGAAGGGTTCATATATGCTTAAATGTTTAAATATCCGGTTGATCCTCAAGAAAAATTTGTGCTTTGTCTTTATTAGCAGAGATTGATGTGATAAGAAGTTTTGAGAGTTGTTTTTGAAAATCTTTTATGAGTGTTGGTTGATTTTAGCTAAATCATGACTTGTTGAATGTTTAGATGCACACACGCACTTAAAGGATCATGAGTAGATGTGGAGCTAATGAAAGTTGTTGAAATTTTAGACATGGCATTGTTTTGAAATTTTCTTTGGGGTATCATATGTCGTAACCTTTGAGACCATTGTTCAAATTCATATGGATTCATTGCTTGAGTGGATCATTGTTAGGGAATGAATCGTTCTAATTTATGTTTCAAGTGTTTTTGCTTGAGGACAAGCAAAGTCTCAAGTTTGGGGGTATTTGATGAGTAGGTTTCATATCTACAAATCGACAGTCGTTATAGCTTGATTCTGGATGTTTTCAAGTTATTTTCCTATCATTTCTACTTGGTTTGTACTTTTATGTGCAAGTAATAAAATGGAGGCGAAAGTAGCTTTAAAGGACAAATTTGCATTCATGAAATATGTACAACTGAAGGGTTCCGTGACGTTGGAAATAATTTAGAGACAAATTGAGCATTATTGGACCAACGGAATTAAACAAGCTATTCATGCTAGGGGAATTTGGAACTAAAATATTGGACCAAGGGATCAGCTCATGCAAGTAATATCCATGCAATCATCATCATGACTCACCAACTTGTACGTGGGCAACGTACAAGCAAAGCCTTTCATGCATTTGAGGAGGTTTTACCTTCCTAGCAGCTCATGAATTTGATAAGTTCAATGGGAGAAAGGATTCCTAGCAATCAGCATATATATATGACGTGGGCCAGAGATTTAGGGAATTAGCAGCCACGGAGTCAGCAAGCTAAAGGGAAAATAGGAGCGGGAATAAGCGGCTGGACAGTAGGTGGCCCCGCTGGGGCGGGGTATTTAGCCTGAAGACCCCCGCTGGGGAGGGGCGGCACACGGACAGCAGCTGGTCTTCTTTTCCTATTTGGACTCGGATGCAACATGAAGGGTATGATATGAAGGCTTCTCAGAGAGGATATAAAGGGAGACTAAAAACCTGATATGAGGGAGATCCACGGAGGAGCTTAGTTTTATTATTAGTTTAGTTTTATTATTAGCTTTGTTTTATTATTAGATTAGTTTAGTTTTTAGTAAAAGTAGACACAAACCTTGGTTTAGATAGGATTTGGAGATTGAAGCAAATTGAAGGCCATTGGAGATCAAGATCTAGAGCAAGAAGGAGCAAGAATTTGCTGACAAAAGATTCTATTCTTTTATTTAATCTTATTGCTATCTTTTAATGTTTATTCAATTGTGGATTCTGGGGTTTGATTCAATATTAATGAACAAAATCTTTTGTTTAAGATTGCAATGGATCTTATTGTGTAGTTTATTTTAATATACTTCTCTATCAATTGTTATGATCTGTTGTTGAGATTGTCTATTGTAATTTGGAATTAATTGCTTAATTACCTAGCTAACAATTACCGTGATAATCTATATGAACCCGAGAGACGGATTATAGATTTAGATCTGATCATAGCAGCATGTGATTGTGTTTTCTGCATGGTGTTGGAATTCATAATTTGTGTTTAAGATAGAGATATACCTTTACGCCATATGTAATCTTATAAAGAACTTTCGCTTAAACTCTCTTTAATTGTAATTCACATAGAGATATAGTGGATTAGTTAATTAGGGTGTTCATCTTAATTGCATCATCTGTGGATTTAAGTTGATATGGGTATGGTGCATCGAGAGATGGTCATATTTTACTTTAGTGTTCTTGATTAACAATTCGGGATAGTGAGAATAATTAATAAGAAGTGTGTTAACTTAAATGAAGCAATAAATGAAGTTATGATCTTAAATCTCCGTAATCTTATCTTAACTAGTGGTGATTAGTATTAGTGTAGTTAAATAGTTTAATTCAACTTGAAATTCATTCGTTTAAATAAGATTAAGTTGGTTACGGGTTAGTACTTGGTGATAGTTATTAAATAATTCCTCGTGTGAACGATACTTTACTTTCACTTTATGACTTGTTGACCACGTATACTTAGCGCGTATAGAAAATACCCAACATACCACCCATGGGCACATTATAGAATGTTTGTACTAATATCTAATCGGGCAGTCCATGGTGCATACATTTTCTCATATACTCTTTAAATCTTTCACATGCTTCATATGATGACTCT
This sequence comes from Panax stipuleanatus, assembly GCA_020205555.1. Lineage (NCBI taxonomy): Eukaryota > Viridiplantae > Streptophyta > Magnoliopsida > Apiales > Araliaceae > Panax > Panax stipuleanatus. The sequence goes on from CM035122.1 coordinate 107,652,843, forward strand.
GAATCTAATTGAGCAAAAGTGGTGATATCATTCCTTAACTTTGCTGTTTTGTCAATGGGAAAAAACTTTGCTAGGAACTTCTATGCTAAATCATCCCACGTGGTAATGGATCCAGGTGGAAGTGAATGTAACCATCCTCTCGCTTTGTCTTGGAGAATGAAAGGAAACAAACGAAGTCTAACTGCGTCATCCTAGACTTGGTTGTATTTGAATGTGTCGTAAACCTCTAGGAAAATTACTAAGCGCTCATTCGGATTGTCATTTGCAAAGCCCCCAAACTGTACCATATTTTGAATCATTTGAATGGTTTCCGGCTTAATCTCAAAATTTGCATCACTAATTGGCGGTCGTTGAATGCTTGACTTGATCCCACCCATCTTTGGCATAGCATAATCCTGAAGGGATTTCTGTTGTTCATCAGCTATAGTCCCTTGATTCTGTACTTCTCTATGAACCTTTAGCCACCTACAACAACTTCTTTCAATTTCGTTCACGTATTGAAATGGTTCCGTACGTTGCGAACGGGTTCGCACGCACTGATCAAGAGTACCTGAAATAAAATCAAAAGATGTTTAACTAAGATCGGTTGAATTAAAATTAATATGATAGATATTAAAACAATTCCCTGGCAACGGCGCCAAAAACTTGTTTGCCAAAATACGTACTAGCAAAACATGCAAGTATACGCGATCGAATAGTAGTAAAGTAGCAAATAGAGTATCGTATCCCACAGAGAATTGTATAAAATAACTATCTCTTACTAACTTTATATTAAACCAATTTTATTAATCAAATCGATAATTATTGTGAACTTATGAAAAACTATATGAATTAACTAATTAAACTTAACTACCAAGAATTGTTTTCAGATTAAAAGGATTTAGGATCGCAACTTCCCTTGATGATTCACTTTAAGGTCAGTATTTCCTGTCAAATTAAATCAGTTTACATGGATTGTTGATCAAGAACTCATAAGTATCTATAAGCATCTTTTAATGAACATATAAACAAATCCTCCGAAATCCAATAAAGATTAGATTAGAAAGAGCACTCTAGTTAAACAATTCATTATATCTCTATGTGAATTTGAGTTAACAAGAATTTCAAGCACGGGTTCTTATTCAGATCACATAAGGCATATAGGTATATTTCTATCCTATACACAAATTACAAGTTCCAACACATGCAAAAATTATAATCTTATGCTATTATATCTAGATCCAAATTCATATTCCATTCATCAATTTCATACAAATTATCCCATTAATTACTGGCCAAGCAATTAAATAATTATGCACAAGATACAATAGACAATCCAATATTAACTAATGGTAATTCCCAGAAAAATATATTAATTAAGGCTACTCATCAAGTTTCGTTGTAATCCTAAATATAAGTTTAGTTCATAGTGAATAAGGAAAACAACATCCGAATAAATAATCCAAACATCCCAGATAATTTCAAAGTCTAAGAATTTAGAGAAGAGTAGAAGAAACTTGTCAGATTGCTCCTAATTCTCTTTTTGATCTTTAGCCTCTGAAATCTCCTTCGTGTTTTCTTTGATGTTCTCTTTGCAAATTGTGTTCCCAAATTCCACGATACGTCTTTTTTCAAGTCTTTTCCTCTTTGTATTAGACCAAACCCTCTTTCAGATTCTTATTTGGCCTCAAACACAACTTAGTAGCAAAGTTTGGCAACATTGGGCGTGCAGGAGCGCCTAGGCACTCAACCTAGTACAAATCCAAGCGCCTAGGCGCTTGACCAGGACCATGTATTTAGAAAAATGCCACTCAGCTCCAATTTTAATGATTTTTAATTCTTTTCTTTTCTTTATGATTGAATTGCCCCTCCAGCTCCATCCTAAAATAAATATACACAAAAACAAATAAAAAGGTTCTAAAAACACTCAGAGATAACAATAATTAAATTTACTAATACCGGATTCATAGATATAAAATCTACTCATCAAAGAGTACCTCAGAAGGGCCTGTTGACCAGGGAGACTTGGTAGGATTTGGGCGTTATAGGGCTTCGGTGTCTTTGGACTGGTTTTTATTGGGTTTTTATTTTACTTGTAGGTCAGATCGCACCAGGAATGGATGCATACGTACTCTCATGGAGGGAGATTAGGTCATTCGTAGTTCGGTCTTTGCCTGAATGGTTTGAGAAGTGTTTCTTTTGGGTTTGAACTTGGTTTGATAGGTTTTTGGTTTGGTTTGAAGGGATTTTGAACTTTTTGTTTGGTTTGACCGCACTAGGAATGGCTACCTACATACTCCCGGGTTGAGGGAGATCAAGTCATTCGTAGTTCAGGGTTTTGTGAAAACTCGAAATGATTTGATTCGCAAGACCAAGATGATGGGTTGCAGGTGTGTCAGACATAGTACCTTTTCACGGTGTCTGAATTGATAAGCTGGGAAAATTTGTTCCCATCCATTTCTTGTAATTTGATGGTTCCTCCTGTCAACACTTCCTTGATAATGAAAGGGCCTTCCCAATTCGGGGCAAACTTTACTTTGGATTCATCTTGATTTGCCAAAAGTTTCTTTAGTACCAAGTCATTCTCTTTGAATTGCCGGAGTCGAACCTTCTTGTTATATGACCGAGCAATCCTTTGGTGATATAACCGCCCGTGGAAATTGCTTGTAGCCCTCTTTTCATCTATCATAGACAAATGTTGATACCGCTCTTGCAACCACTGATCTTCCTCCATCTGAGAGTCTATTAACACTCTCAAGGACTCCATTTCTACTTCTATGGGGTGTATTGCTTCCATGCCATAGACCAATGAGTAAGGGGTAGCCCCAGTAGAAGTACGCATTGATGTCATGTAAGCTAACAGAGTCAGAGGTAACAAGTTAGGCCATCCTTTGTGATTGGCGGACATTTTCTGCATGATCTTCTTGATATTTTTGTTGGCCGCATCAACAGCACCATTCATCTTGGGCAGATAGATGACAAAATTAAGATGCTTGATATGGAACTTGTTGCATAAATCTCTCATGATCTGGTTGTTTAGATTCTTGGCATTGTCGGATACGATCACCTCCGGTTGTTTATATCGACAGACGACATTATTTCTGATGAAACCAATGATTACCTCTTTCGTAACTTTGGGTAAAGAGGCAGCTTCAACCCATTTGGTGAAGTAATCGATCATGGTGAAGATGAATCGATGACCATTACTGGCTTTGGGTTCTATTGGCCCAATCACATCCATTCCCCACATGGAAAAAGGCAATGGCGAACTCATATTATGCAGCTCATTTGGAGGAGCGTGGATAGTATTTCCATGGACTTGGCATTGGTAGCATCTCCTGACGTGATCGTCACAATCAGCTTTGAGAGTGATCCAGTAATGCCCTGTCCTCAATATCTTCTTGACCAGCAAATGACCGCTCATATGTGGACCACAGACTCCGCCGTGTACTTCAACCATCAGTCTCTAAGCTTGATCTTTATCGAGGCATCTTAAAAGGCCTATTTCAGCATCCCTTTTATAGAGTGCTTCTCTGCTCAGATAGAACTTCATAGCCATCTTGTGAATCTGCTTTCGTCCGATTAATTTGGCTTGTCCCAGCGGGTGTAGATCCATCTCGTATATATTCTTTTATATCTTGATACCAAGGCTGTTTGATAAAAGGTATTTCATCTTATACTTCTCCATTGTAATTCCCATATGTCGGGGCCTTTTGGTATATGAATTTGATGTCGGGAATTTCCCTCTTATCAGATACATGTATCTGGGAAGCCAATGTTGCCAATGCATCAGCAAAGTCATTCCTACCTCGAGGGATATGGATGAAGGTTATCTCTTCAAAGTTCGTGGACATCTTGACCACTTGTCGATGATAAGGCAGTAAATGCAATTCTTTGGTGTGATATGCCCCGCTGGTTTGTCTGATAACTAACTCAGAATCCCCAAAGACTAGTAAACGTCTGATACCCATGGATTGGGATAGTTTCAACCACATTATGCAGCCTTCATACTCAGCCGTGTTATTGGTGTTGACAAAGTGCAACATGGTAGCCACAGGGTACTGTTCTCCTGTACCAGAGACAAGGACTGCCCCATCTTCGGCACCTTCCATCTTCTCTGCTCCATCAAAATATATTTTCTAGGGCTGGATTGTATTCTCTTGAGGTATCTGTTGAATTGTCATAATCTCGTTGTCTGAGAAATAAATTTCCAAGGGTTCAAAATCCCATGACGGTGCTTCGGCCAATTGATCTATAATCCCTTGACCTTTGATGGACTCTAAGTCACGTAGACAATTCGAACTGCTGTATAATTAACAGCCATTTGAATAACCAAAAATTCAATATGGGTTTGCTAAATATGTACTTCAGTGGATCCATGCGGGATATGAGGTAGGTCATGTGCCCATGCAGATAGTGTTGTAATCTCGTGGCGGCCAATTCTAATGCGCAACAGGTCCTTTCAATCTGGGTGTACTTATGTTCGCCGCCGCTGAATCTTTTGTTGAGGTAATAGATAGCTCTTTTCTTGCTTCTATCATCCTTCTGTCCCAGCATAAAGCCCATTGCGTTGGCATTGACATATAAGTATATAAACAAGGGAACATTGTCCCTTGGGGGTACCAAGACATGTGCTTCGGTCAACTGCTTCTTGATGGAAAGGAAGGCCTTTTGACACTTGTCATTCCATTTCATGGAGGAATTCTTCCTTAGTAGCTTGAAAATGGGTTCACACGTTGCTGTGAGTTCAGAGATGAACCTGCTTATAAAATTGATTCTCCCTAGGAATCCCCTTATTTCTCTTTCTATTCAGGGCACGGGCATCTCTGTGATGGCTTTAATCTTAGTGGGGTCCAGCTCAATGCCTCTATTGCTAACCACAAATCCCAACAACTTGCCCGATTTGACGCCAAAAGCACATTTGGCAGGATTCAACTTTAGGTTGTACTCGCGCAACCTGTTGAAAAGCTTTTTGAGATGGCTGATGTGGTCATCCTCATTCCGAGATTTGACGATGATGTCATCCACGTAAACCTCTATCTCCTTGTGCATCATGTCATGAAAAAGGGCCATCATGGCTTGCTGATATGTAGCAACCGCATTGATAAGGATGAAAGATAAACATCTATAATAAATGGTTCCCTAGGGAGTGGTGAAAGTTATCTTCTCCCTATCCTCTTTAGTGACCATGATTTGATGGTATCCAGCAATTTAATCCACAAAAGAATATATACCATATTATATCGTATTGTCTATCAGGATGTGAATGAAATGCACTGGGAAGTTATCCTTGAGACAAGCTTTGTTCAAATCTCTGTAATCCACGCATCTCGTACCTTCCCTTTGGACTTAGGCACGGGAACTCTGAAACATGCACGACCTTAAGGTTAAGAAAACCGATTGATGACAGAGAAGAGAAATGAATACAAATTAATGTAAAGATCATGTATCTCATTCGCATGCAAGTGAATAGAGGGATGGAGGCTCAGATCCGTACCCAGCAGATCAGGGACAGCTACTTGAATTCTAGGAAGAAATCGTGGCACAGCAGTGCGCTGAGGTGGAACCTCAGGCTTATGGATATCCTCCTCGTCCAAATAAGGGTGGTCCTTACCAAGAGGACGCAGAACTGGCTACGTCAATCGCTAAACCTGTCTACTAATCCGTGGAATATGAACATCAGAGGGAGGTCTCCACCGGTGAACTTGAGCTGAAACCCGCTGGGATAAAGAACGGCTAGGTCTCGCAGAATCCATATCTGAACAATGAGTTCGTAGTAATCAAAGCAAAGTCAGGTATATTCCTGCCCTTTTCAAATTTCGAATTCAATCACTGAAATATAATTTAGGTCATCACATCAAGCATGTCCTACATGTGCCATTATATGTATATATCATTTTTAACTCGCATCCTAGCATATCTATGCATATATCTAGGACCCTGACGTCTAACTCATGAAAACATTTCGCCAGAGTCTCCCCTATAAAATGGACTATCCACATGTCTAAAGCATGTATTAAATCACCCTATGAGGGTATACCATCACAGCCAAGCAATTAAATAGCAATTTAAACAATTGTTCTAACACATAGCTATAATGCAGGTTCAGATTAATTGATAAAAGATAATATATCAGATCCATACAGTCCATAAGATGATACATAAGCATGTATTGCATTATAAACATCTCCATCAAGCTATCTATGCATACATGTTAGATATAATGCATTTAGACAAAAGAAATACGATTTTTCACAGATGAAAACACAAAAAAATGGAGTCTATATGTTACCCGTAGTATGTAGAAGAGATGTACGGTGACGGATCGACACAAATTAAGCCGGAATAGCGTAGATCTGAGAAGAGGCTCTGATTTTTCAGAGAGAACCCAAGCAAACTCAAGTCAAATAAATGAAAATGAGCCATCCCGAGGGTATAAGCCCGATTACGGACAGCCTCAACCATACATACTCCAGCCGCATGTATCGATGCGGCTGCCCTAGATGGGTCCCCTTGCTTCCCGATTGGTAAAGTGAAGTCCAAAACGTGTTATTTTGGGTTCAGAATGGTCACATTATTTTACATGGTACCTTTCTGGGTCAGTTTTAAACCTCAAACCCCTAAAAACCCTTCAAAAAAGTAGAGGATCGGTAAAGATCAAAAATCCCAACGTTGAACATCAGATAACCAGAAAGTCAGTCAAAATTAATACTACATCTTAGAATCCACCAGCAATGAACCAGTGAAGGCGTCGGCTCGATCCCCAATGATGTAATCCACAAGCAACGAACCAGTGAAGGCGTTGGCTAGACCCCCGATGATGTAATCCATCGGCAACAAACCAGTGAAGGCGTCGGTTTGACCCCCGATGATGTAATCCACAGGCAACGAACCAGTAAAGGCATCGATTTGACCCCAATGATGTAATCCATCGGCAACGAACCAGTGAAGGCATGGGCTCAACCCCCAATGATGTAATCCACAGGCAACGAACCAGTGAAGGCTTCGACTCGACCCCCGATGATGTAATCCACTAGGCAATGAACCAGTGAAGATGTCGGCTAGACCCCTGATGATGTAATCCACCAGCAACGAACCAGTGAAGGTGTCGGCTCGAACCCCGATGATGTAATCCATAGGCAACAAACCAGTGAAGGCATCAGCTCGACCCCCGATGATGTAATCGTCCAACAACAAACCAGTGAAGGCGTCGACTCGACCCCCGATGATGTAATCCACAGGCAACGAACCAGTGAAGGCGTCGGCTTGACCTCCGATGATGTAATACATAGACAACGAACTAGTGAAGGCGTCGATTCAACCCCGATGATGTAATCCATCGGTAATGAACCAGTGAAGGCGTCGGCTCGACCCCCAATAATGTAATCCATAGGCAACGAATTAGTGAAGGCTTTGGCTCGACCCCCGATGATGTAATCCATAGGCAAAGAACCAGTAAAGGCGTATACTCGACCCCCGATGATGTAATCTATAGGCAACGAACCAGTAAAGGTGTCGGCTCAACCTCGATGATGTAATCCGTTGGCAACAAACCAGTGAAGGCATCAGCATAAGCCCGATGGTGTAATTCATTGGCAACAAACTAGTGAAGGCATCAGCATAACCCCGATGGTGTAATCCGTTGGCTACAACCTAATGAGGGCATCGACACAACCCGGATGGTGAAAACTGTGGGCTACAACCCAATGCATACAGAGGCATAACCCCCGATGAAATAATCCATTGACTACAACTCAATTGCAGGTCAGTTCAGTCCCGATAGAGTAATCCATTGACTACAACCCAATGCGGGCGTTGACTTGATCTCGATGACGTAATCCTTAGGACTTAATCATAATCTCACATATCATTACATGTTTTATACATAACATTGCATCATCAGATATACCATGTTATGCATTCTTCGTGTCTAGCAATCTTTGTCGTGTTCATTCCATTACATTGCATAAACATCACAAAGAGGGGCAACTGTAGACACTCAAAATTTTGCTTTCTTTGTACTAACCTTGTAAAAGGGCAAAAGCGTAATTTTACTTCGGAGACAACCCCGAGGTAAGACAAAAAATAAAGTCATCCCGGAGCCAACCCCGTGAATGATTCAAAGGACCAATTACGTCCTAACATGGTGCAAATCGTACGAGGATCGCCAAGCTGAGATAGTGTCCGCCGAAAACCACCTCAGCAAACCTCAAACTGTGTGCCATCAAAGATAAACCAGCTAACTGTGGTCTGGAACTAGAAGATATATCTCAGCTACCAGCATCATCTTCCCTAACCCTGATTCAGTCAAACTCAATCTTACTCCGCCGCATTCCGCAAAGACTTTTCGAAAGTTCGGTTTGTGAAGGTCAACTTCCTCTGAACCGAGACCGAAGGAAAACATTTTTAGACGACGAGACTCGCGGGGCCCAGTCGCATCCATACATGCGGCTAGCCGCATGTATATATGCGGCTGGCTCCGGCATATTAAAAGAGCAAATTTAACTCATTTAGAAAAAAGAAGAGATAGTTTTAGAGAGAGAAAAACATCTTCTAGAGAGAGAAGCCCTCGGGTTGGACTTATATACACCAAATTTGAGCTATTTTATCTTGCTTAACATCTACTTAGAGCCCCGAGAGTGTTATAAGGTGATCCCGAGTGTTAAAACGCTTGTTCACGCATCCCTTAAGGTGAAAAAATGCTTTTTCTAGCTACGTTCTTTGTAAATTTTGTTCAATAAACTAGATTGATGATATATATTGTCTAAATATAGTTAAACTTATTGTTCTCTAAGTATATTGTGTAATAGTTGGTAGATATTGAGTTTCTATCGGTTATATTATGCATATTGCGTTGTAAATCAAGTCTAAAGGCTAGATCTATCTAGATCTAAGCCGAATCTAGCCTTTTGAATGGTTATTTAACATGAAGCTTTAACCCGTATGCTAGATTAGTTTAGATCCATGGGAGATCTACTTACTTATTACTTTTAAACGATCCCGGTTACCCTGTATATCCCTAAATTTGTATATAGAGGCGAAAGGGGTCCGAAATGGCTTGAAACAGTAATTTCAACTGATGAAATCATCTAATATCAAAGCCTAGGACATTGTATATATGTATTCTTGCATAAATAATGTGAGCCTAGGAATCCCGGTGTTGAGATCCCTGATTGGATCCTGATAAGTAGTATTTATATCGCGAATCAGATTCTCTAAAGCTTAAGACGCTGCTTGTTTTATGTTATTTGTTGTGCTTTTGTATTTTTTTTATTGTTATTATGCTTTTCCTGTATGATGCAGGGCTGTTCAGGTCATTTCTAGCTTGCAGGGGCAAAATTGTCATTTTCTACACTCTGGCGCCGCAGCGCCAGATCCTAGTCTGAAGCTCGCGCCGCAGCGCCGCCTCTTTGTCCATGCTAATGTCATCTGGCGCTGCAGCGGCCCTGGTCCTTCTTAAGCTCGCACTGTAGCGTGAGTGGCGCCGCAGCGCCACCAAGCTGTTATAGGCTCTGCGCCGCAGCGTCACCTCCGGTGTCTAGCCAGTGGCTCGCTTTTAATGACCTAATAAAAGGAGAAAGGAACATAAAAAAAGGACACGGCGGCTAGAATATCGACGATAGACAGTGATAACAGAGAATATTTTTGGAGATTCTAGAGCAGAAAGAAGCTGTGTTTTAGGGGAGAATAGTTATTGCATCATACACAGCTCAGGAGTTACACGGAGAAGAGAAGACTTGGAGACAGAAAACCTTACAACAGGAGTTTTCTTATTCCAAATCTCTCAGTTATTTGTGTATTACTGAGCAATGTTGAATGTGATAGAAATGTGTATTAGCACCATGGTTATGAACTAATTCCTTTTTAGGATTGCAATGTAACCTGCTGTTTAGCCTAATTAACTTTCTCTCCTATTTATATTAATGAATCATTTTGGGAATGGGTTATTGTATTTCTTGTTTATTGACTAAATGCTTGACAGAGTGTTTGGTAGTGATATTAATGGATATTGAATATTGGACATTAATATCTGGCTTTTAAAATACAATAACACTTGTTATGCCCTTGCCTAAAGGAATGTGTGCATAAACTGCTTAATAGGATAGACATATCTCTATTTGCCTTGTGTAGGCTTGAGACTAAGCTTAATGACCCTAGTCTAGTTATTATCATCGATAGGCATATTGTGATTCATGTAGCTAGGGATGTGCATTTGGCCTTCGACAGAAGCATATGCGTAGTTCTATTCTCGGCTGACCATTCCTTGATTTGTTTGTAATGTGGAGAGTTATGAGATTAGGCGACGCAATAGGGGAATTGTAATCCTAGCTTGTCTCCCTATTACATCTATTTCTACCGCTTCCTTTAGTTGTAATTGCATAGTTTAAAATACCACCTCCAATCATTTGTTTAGGTAAGATAGTATAGAACTTACATTAGTATTTGATTTGCATTTAAGACTTCGTCCTCGTGGGTACGACATCCTACTTATCATATATTACTTGTTGACCGCGTATACTTGCAGATTAATTGTCGTTACACAAACCAACCAACAAGTTTTTGGCGTCGTTGCCGGGGACTTAGTACTATTTGTTATCAATATTAAAGCTAAGTCAATACGATCTTAATTTAGACTAATTTTATCTGTTTAATTTTCTTTTCAGGTGATCTCAACGGCGTATGCCATCTCAAAGGGGTCGAAATATAATACCTCTCGATCCCGAAGTTGATAGAACGTACAGACACCTGCAGAGAGAAAAAGATCGGGACATACATACTCCTATTACAATGGCTGAGGAACTTCAGAAATCTTTAAGGGAGCATGCTATGCCTCACATCGCAGATTTGCAAGCGAGCATTCTTAGGCCCGCAATCCAAGCAAACAATTTTGAGATCAAGCCGGGCACTATCCAAAAGTGCTCCAATATTCAGTTTGGGGGATTACCAAATGATGACCCCAATGATCACTTGATGATCTTCTTGGAGATCTGCGATACGTTTAAGTGTAACGGAGTGTCTGACAATGCCATCAGACTTCGATTGTTTCCCTTCACTTTGAAGGACAAGGCCAAGAGCTGGCTACATTCACTTCCGTCAGGCTCCATAACCATATGGGATGACTTGGCTCAAAAGTTCGTGGCAAAGTTCTTCACACCCACTAAAACCGCCAGGCTCAGGCATGAAATTACCTCTTTTATTCAGGTTGAGTCAGAGTCTTTGTACGACTCATGGGAGCGATTCAAGGATCTTCTGAGAAAATGCCCCCACCATGGACTGCCAGAATGGCTTCCCATCCAGACATTCTATAATGGGTTATCCGGAGCTACTCGATCGAGTATTGATGCCGCTTCTGGAGGAGCGTTCATGTCTAAGCATCACACAGCGGGGTATGAATTGGTGGAAACAATGGCGGCCAATAATTATCAATGGCCAAATGATAGGCAGGCCCCTAGAAGAGCAGCAGGAATATATGAGGTTGATCCAGTCACGCAATTAGTGGCTCAGGTTGCAGCGCTAACTAAAAGACTCGACACCATGGGAGTGCAAGCTGTGCAGAATGTTCAGAGTGTCGCAGTATCGTGGGAATTATGTCAAGGGAGCCACCCAACTGATCAGTGTGCCATAAGCCCCGAGTCAGTTCAATTTGTTTCCAACTACGGGCGGCAGCAAAATGCAAGTCTCCCTACTCATTATCATCCGGGCTTGAGGAATCATCCAAACTTTTCTTGGGGCAACACAAATAACCATCAAGCACAACCTCTGACCACCAGGCCTAATTTCTCAAACCCTCCGGGTTTTCAAGCTCAAAATCAGTACAACCAACAACCACAGAGTTCTCATAATCAGTTCCACCATCCACCACCTCAACAGGAAAGAAAACCTAGTTTGGAAGATCTCCTGTCATGGTATATTGCCCAAAATGAGACAAGGAGCAGTAATCAAGAAGCTTCCATCCGGAACCTTGAAATCCAAATGGGACAGTTGGCCTCTGCTGTGAATGGTCGACCGCAAGGCACATTGCCGAGTGACACTGATGTCAACCCGAAACGGGATGGGAAGGAACACTGCAAAGCAGTTACACTCCAGAGTGGGAGAACTATAAATGACAAGGGTGGAGAGAGTCCTGTAGTGCAAGAAGAAGTGACTATAGAGGAACCTATTATGGAGCAGAGTGATGATAAGTCTGGGGGTGAGGTAAATGCTCAAGAAAGCCCTTCATCACCAACCCCTACAGTGAACACAGCTAGTCCTCCTATCCCGCAGTTGCCATTCCCCCTAGCGCATGCAGAAACAAAAGCTTGATAAGCAATTTTCTAAGTTTTTAGAAGTGTTCAAGAAGCTTCACATAGACATCCCGTTTGAAGAGGCGTTGGAGCAAATGCCGAGCTATGTTAAATTCATGAAAGACATATTGTCGAAGAAGAGGAAAATGGGAGATTATGAAACAGTGGCTCTAACTGAGGAATGCAGTGCTATTCTACAGAACAAGCTCCCGCCAAAACTGAAAGATCCTGGAAGTTTCACGATTCCATGCACTATCGGGGACCGATTCATTGACAAGGCCTTATGTGATTTGGGGGCGAGTATAAATTTGATGCCTCTGTCAATATATAAGAAGCTTGAACTAAATGAAGCCAAACCCACAAGTGTTACTTTGCAATTGGCGGATAGATCTCTCACTTACCCGAAGGGGATAGTAGAGGATGTGCTTGTTAAGGTGGACAAGTTAATCTTCCCAGCGGACTTTATTGTCCTGTACTTTGAGGAAGACAGGGAGGTCCAGATAATACTGGGTAGACCATTCTTAGCAATGGGGAGAACCCTTATAGATGTGCAGAAAGGGGAGCTGACGATGAGAGTACAGGATCAGGAAGTAACTTTCAATGTGTTTTGGGCAATAAAATATCCGAACACCCCTGAAGACTGCTTCCAGATTAAAGTGATTGATGATGCAGTCAGGGAAGTATTCTCAGAAATATGCATGATAGACCCTTTAGAAGCTACACTAAGAGGTACCAGTACTAAGGAAAAGGCCACCCATGTTAAATGTGCTAACTGGTTGGATACACCCTAGAGATCTACACAGTTCCAAAGACAGTTTGAGTCGCTGAATGATCCAGAAGCATCTACTTCCAAGGCCCAACCATCTGTTGTAGAACCTCCTGTCCTCGAGTTAAAGCCCCTGCCCAATCATCTGAGGTATGCATACTTGGGGAATTCATCCATTTTACCTGTTATAATATCTGCATCTTTAGAGGAAGGCCAGGAAGAGAAGCTACTGCTAGTGCTTAAATAGTATAAAACGGCACTGGGGTGGTCGATTTTAGACATTAAAGGGATCAGTCCATCCCTTTGTATGCACAAAATCCTACTGGAGGAAGGATCCAAGCCGACCATTGAATATCAGAGGCGGTTGAACCCAGTAATGAAAGAGGTGGTCCGGAAGGAAATCATTAAGCTGCTAGATGCGGGCATTATCTACCCTATCTCGGACAGTCCTTGGGTCAGTCCCTTTCAATGCGTGCCAAAAAAGGGCGGTATGACAGTAGTAGCCAATGAGAATAACGAGTTGATTTCAACCAGAACGGTGACTTGATGGAGGGTATATATGGACTACAGAAAGTTGAACAAGTCCACCTGTAAGGATCACTTCCCTCTGCCATTTATTGATCAGATGCTCAATAGACTTGCTGGGCATGCTTTCTACTGTCTGCTAGATGGTTATTCTGGCTATAATCAAATTTCTATTGCTCCCGAAGATCAGGAGAAAACAACGTTCACATGTCCGTATGGGACCTTTGCCTTTCGAAAAATGTCCTTTGGGTTATGTAACGCTCCTGCAACATTCCAACATTGCATGATGTCCATCTTCTCTGACATGGTCGAAAAGACCCTCGAGGTTTTCATGGATGATTTTTCTGTATTCGGGAGTTCATTTGATAACTGTCTGGTGAATTTGACTGCCGTTCTCCAAAGATGTGTTGAAACTAATCTTGTATTGAATTGGGAGAAGTGCCACTTCATGGTAAAAGAGGGCATTATTCTGGGCCACAGAGTATCTGATAGTGGTATCGAGGTAGACAAGGCTATAATTGATGTCATCAATAGTCTACCACCGCCTACATCAGTGAAAGGGGTTAGGAGTTTTCTTGGGCATGCAGGATTCTATAGGCGGTTTATCAAGGACTTCTCAAGAATAACCAAACCGCTATGTTCACTATTGGAAAAGGATATGCCATTTCAGTTTGGAAGCCTGCCTCAGAGCATTTGAAGTATTGAAGGAAAAACTCATTTCAACTCCTATTGTGGTAGCTCCTGACTAGACTTTCCCATTTGAGCTCATATGTGACGCCAGTGATTTTGCTATTGGGGCAGTGTTGGGACAGAGAAGGGACAAAGTGTTCCACATGATCTACTATGCCAGCAAAACATTAACTGATGCTCAGTTAAATTAAACCACAACCGAGAAGGAACTGCTGGCAGTGGTTTATACTTTTCGACAAATTTCGTTCCTACCTCATTGGAACAAAAGTGACTGTGTACACAGACCATTCGGCCATCAAATATCTGATAGAGAAGAAAGATGCAAAGCCTAGGCTGATAAGGTGGGTCCTTCTTCTACAGGAGTTCGATCTGGAGTTCCGCGACAAAAAGGGGACAGAAAACCAGGTAGCAGATCACTTGTCAAGGTTGGAAAACCCTCCTCATTCGGGAGATGCAATCAAAGACATCAATGATTTCTTTCCGGATGAACAACTGTTTGGCGCCCAGAGTAAAGCCCCGTGGTATGCGGACTTTGCCAATTTCGTCGCTTGTCAAGTGCTTCCTCCCATCTTGAGCTATCAACAGAGGAAGAAATTCCTAAATGATGCAAAACAATACTTTTGGGACAAGCCCTTTTTATTCAAATAGTGTTCAGATCAGATTCTGCGGAGATGTTTGCCAGAGGAGGAAATTGAAGGTGTGCTCCATCATTGCCATTCCTCTAATTATGGAGGACATTTTGGGGGCCAAAGAACTGCTGCTAAAGTACTCCAATCTGGGTTTTACTGGCCTACCCTATTCAAAGATGCACACCTATATGTGTTGCACTGCGAGAGATGCCAAAGGGTAGGAACCATCTTAAAAAGGCATGAATTGCCTCTGCAGAATATCCTTGAAGTAGAGTTATTTGATGTATGGGGTATTGACTTCATGGGGCCATTCCCGTCGTCCTACAACAATCTCTATATTCTTGTTGCGGTTGATTATGTCTCCAAATGGGTAGAAGCAGTCGCCTTGCCTTCTAATGATGCTAAGGTGGTGCTTAATTTCTTAAGGAAAAATATTTTCACTCGCTTCGGCACTCCTCGGGCAATAATCAGTGATGAAGGGTCACATTTTTACAACAAATATTTCGAAGCCTTTCTTGCTAAGTATGGGGTGACCCATAAAATAGCCACAGGTTATCATCCGCAGACAAGTGGCCAAGCAGAAATCTCTAATCGAGAGGTTAAGCGTATCTTGGAGAAGATTGTTAATCCTAATCGGAAGGACTGGTCAAAGAAGCCTGATGATGCCTTGTGGGCATACCGCACCGCTTATAAAACGCCTATCGGAATGTCTCCGTATAGGCTTGTTTATGGAAAGGCTTGTCATCTTTCTGTGGAGCTAGAGCACAACGCATATTGGGCTATCCAAAAGCTCAATTTCGATATGGATGCAGCGGGTGAACAAAGACTATTACAACTCAATGAATCAGACGAGTTTCGTCTGCACGCATATGAAAACGCTAAGTTGTATAAGGAAAAGACAAAGCGGTGGCATGACAAGAAAATTGTCGAAAGGAACTTCGAACAAGACCAGAAGGTGCTTCTTTTTAACTCCCGACTGAAATTATTCCTGGGGAAGTTGAAGTCCCGATGGTCGGGGCCGTTCACAATTGCTAAGGTGTATCCTCATGGGGCTATTGAGGTCGAAGACCCTCATTCAGACAAAACCTTCAAAGTCAATGGACAACGTTTAAAACACTATTGGGGCGGCGAGGTTGACCGACAAAACACCTCCATCACCTTGGGAGACCGGGTGTAAGGCGGGGTGAAAGTCAAGCCGACGACTCTAAATCAAGCGCTTGATGGGGAGGCAACCCCATCTCAGTATCAAAAATATCCTTATGATTTTATTTAATGTTGTTTTCTTTAGTTATCATTAGTGCACTTGGTTTTCCTTAGAATTATTGTAGATGTTAAATTAGTATGTTAGTATAATTGCTATGTTTAGTAGTTAAAATATGTATTGATTCAGGTTTTGGGTGTTTGTTGCAGGAATGCAGGATAACAAAGTACTCGCACTGCAGCGCCAGGTGCTAACCTAAGTTTCACGCCGCAGCGCCATGCTCAATATTCCAAATTCCTACTCACGCCGCAGCGGCAGTCCCTTTAAAAATTTTCACGCCACGGCACCGGCATATGCTGGAAGCTACTGGAGAGTTGCGCTGCAGCGTTGAGGCCTTCCTAATTCTTCGCACCGCAGCGCCAAGATGTCACGCCGCAGTGCCGAAAATGGCGCCGCAGTGCCAAGATGAATCTAACTCGCGCCGCAGCGCAATGCGCCACGCCGCAGCGCCAGTGTCGTGTTTTTAAGTTTAAACGTGGCTCTTGGGATTCAGTTTACAGCAATTCATGTTTCATCCCTCTTTTCTCTCACACACATCTCCCTTTCTTCCAAAGAGTGCGGCAAATCAACCGTCACCCTTTCGATTTCTGACCGTTTGGGGCCATCAACCGTCCTGCCGTTACTTCTCCTTCATCCTATTTATAAGCAATACGAGGTAAAGGATTTCTTCAAAGCAGAGTTTGGATTTTCGTTTGTTGATTTTCATTTTGTTATCCTTGGAGTTTTGTTGGATATGGGTTCAAAGCATCCTCGCACTAGTATAGGTCCTCCTCCGTCATCCAGAACCCCTCCTCCCCTTTGGGATGCTGTAAAATTCCCAAGTGAGGAAGCTGGAAGCGATATACCCAAAATTTTTCAAAGAGGAGTTTGGTGCCTGAGAGAGGGCTAAGGCCAAATGACAAGATGGACGGCAATATGAATTCCATGATTGTGACTATGAAATGGATTCACTTCACCAAGCCGCCCGAATCTTCAGTTATTTCAGTGGTAAAGGAATTCTACGCAAATGCTAATGCTGATGGTCCTACTTCGGTACCTGTTCGGGGTAAGTTGATCAAATTTGGCAGTCGTACCATCAATGCTATGTATGGGACTCCAAACTACGATGGTAAGGATTATCTGGAGTCTGGGATGCGGAGTTACAGTACAGATGAGATTATAACCAAGCTCTGCAAGCCTGGTACCGTGTGGAAAACCAATGAATTCCACGGTGAAAAGACCTCTTTCCCCCATCAAGCCTTAAGTCGTTATGGTAAGTCGTGGTACTCCTTCATTTATGCCAATATCATGCCAACACGCCACCTGAGCGATGTAACAAGAGAGAGAGCAGTATTGCTGTATGCAATTGTCATGGGGCTGAAGGTTGATGTGGGGGTTCTTATCCAGGATTCAATTAAAAAGACCATTAGGAGCAACGTCAATTTCGGACTCCCTCACCCATCTTTGATCACATGCCTATGCAAAAGGACGGGTGTGGTATGGGAGAAAGACGATATCACTCAGTCGCCTATGGCTGTCATTGATCATCACGTTATAGCCCGTTATGGAGTATGGGATGGGGGGCCTCCGTCGCACCCAAAGGGTCAGGGATATTTACCGGGACCTCTGCCGCCTCCCTCATCGGAGGCTGGTACCTCCACTCAAGCGCCTAAGCCCCCATCTTCTGAGGCTATGCCACCCGGGGCCTTGGCAGGGTTGATACAGTGGCTCAATGGCAGAGCCAATTCAATCACTATCATGCAAAGTTCGCAAATACAGTTTCTAGTATCTATTATGTTCAGGGAGGAGATGACGCAGAGTCCATGCCCTTTCAATTTCCAGAGCCTCCAATTTTTGCGCCTTATCCACCACCATTTCCAGCTAGAGGAGAGGATCGCGAGGAGGAGCCAGCGGGTGCCGATGATGATGGCGATGATGATGGTGGCGGTGATGGTGCTCCAGAGGGTGAAGGCCAGTGAGGACATTGGCATATTTCAAGCTTGGGGGGGATTTCCTTTTTAAGTATTATTATATATGAATTGCTGTTATGTTTCTATTATGTTTGTGGATATTTTTGGTTTATTTTGGGATGCATGTAAGATGCATTGGTACGTTGGTTTTATTAAGTATATGAATGAATGTTTTGGTTTATAATATTTAAATGATTGTGCTTTATTTTGTATATAGTATTTTGCGTTCACTTTAGCTTTCATGTCATTTTTGGTTGTTATGTTTATAGCCATATTTTGGGGTTTGTGCAGATAATTGGTTTACTTGATGCCATGTGTTATGGCTTCTCCTTATTTGGGCAGGGTGTTATTTCTTTTGTTGCTTCATGCCTAATTTATTTTGATCCCCCCTTTTTCACCCCGTTCTTTAACTGTAAATATGCTGGGTGAGGGTGTTATAGCTGTTAATTTTTGATCGTGGCTAATGACAGGCGCCAAGTAGTTATGGCTGTCTCTTAGAGTCGTGTCAAGCATGTATGAGTTAGGGGTTATGAATCGATTAGTCGAGACTGTTTTTGATCTGTCCTTCTTAGCAAGCACCTATCAACTGTTTTAACTAATTATTTTTTGATTTTACTTCGCGCGTTTATTGCTTTGAGAGTATGTTCGTTCTTATAATCTTTCATTTCTTCAAGGTAATAAAGGGCTTGGGCACTTTTACAGTTTTGGATCTTGGACTCTGGCATGTTGTATAATAAAATTAAATAAAATTAAATAAATTGAAAAGGAGATTGAATATCGAAAGTCTTGCAGTGGGTCGAGATGGAGCGTAAAACGCGCTCGCCCATAAACGCAAGGCCGATGTTGAGATGGAGCATAAAATGCACTCGTCAAATAATCTTCAGATTTCGTAAAGTCTAATTTGGCTTATGTTGATTACGTGGCCTTTGCTGCTCGAGTTATTAGATTCATAGGGGTGTTCCACACCTAGTGCCTTAAAGTCGTCTGGCTTGGGAGTCACTGATCAAAAGCTCATTAATGGGTAGCTCTGTTTAGCCTAAGGTAATTAAGGACTGTCCGAGTCAGATTTTACAGTCTTCATGCTAGAGCCTTTTGATCTTTTCATGTGCTTGCATCTTAGTCTTAATGCTTGTTGATTGTTTAAGTTGCGATGCATACTGGTTTTACCAATCGACTATGTGAGTTTTTTTTGAGTTATGATTAGTTTGGATGGTTGGTCTTCACACACACATAGAATGGATCGAGTACAGTCTCATTCTTGCATGTTCGATTTTAAGCCCCCTTTCATGTCAGTGTTTGTCCTATTCTCGGAGAGGCTCTATAAGTACGCTTTGAAGCCGTGGTATTATTCTATAGTAGTAGTTTCCATTCGCGTCTTCCAGTAATGTAGGTGTGGATGTTAGATAGTTTGCCTGAGGGCAAGCAAAAGCTTAAGTTTGGGGGTATCTGATAAGTAGTATTTATATCGCGAATCAGATTCTCTAAAGCTTAAGACGCTGCTTGTTTTATGTTATTTGTTGTGCTTTTATATTTCTTTTGTTGTTATTATGCTTTTCCTGTTTGATGCAGGGCTGTTTAGGTCATTTCTAGCTTGCAGGGGCAAAATTGTCATTTTCTACACTCTGGCGCCGCAACGCCTAGTCTGAAGCTTGCGCCGCAGCGCCGCCTCTTTGTCCATGCTGATGTCATCTGGCGCTGCAGCGGCCCTGGTCCTTCTTAAGATCGCGCTGCAGCGTGAGTGGCGCCGCAGCGCCACCAAGCTGTTATAGGCTCCGCGCCACAGCGTCACCTCCAGTGTCTAGCCAGAGCTCGCTTTGAATGACCTAATAAAAGGAGAAAGGAACATAAAAAAAGGACACGGCGGCTAGAATATCGACGACAGACAGTGATAACATAGAATATTTTTGGAGATTCTAGGGCATAAAGAAGCTGTGTTTTAGGGGAGAATAGTTATTGCATCATACACAGCTCAGGAGTTACACGGAGAAGAGAAGACTTGGAGACAGAAAACCTTACAACAGGAGTTTTCTTATTCCAAATCTCTCAGTTATTTGTGTATTACTGAGCAATGTTGAATGTGATAGAAATGTGTATTAGCACCATGGTTATGAACTAATTCCTTTTTAGGATTGCAATGTAACCTACTGTTTAGCCTAATTAACTTTCTCTCCTATTTATATTAATAAATCATTTTGGGAATGGGTTGTTGTATTTCTTGCTTATTGACTAAATGCTTGACAGAGTGTTTGGTAGTGATATTAATGGATATTGAATATTGGACATTAATATCTGGCTTTTAAAATACAATAACACTTGTTATGCCCTTGCCTAAAGGAATGTGTGCATAAACTGCTTAATAGGATAGACATATCTCTATTTACCTTGTGTAGCCTTGAGACTAAGCTTAATGACCCTAGTCTAGTTATTATCATCGATAGGCATATTGTGATTCATCTAGCTAGGGATGTGCATTTGGCCTTCGACAGAAGCATATGCGTAGTTCTATTCTCGGCTGACCATTCCTTGATTTGTTTGTAATGTGGAGAGTTATGAGATTAGGCGACGCATTAGGGAAATTGTAATCCTAGCTTGTCTCCCTATTACATCTATTTCTCCCGCTTCCTTTAGTTGTAATCGCATAGTTTAAAATACCACCTCCAATCATTTGTTTAGATAAGACAGTATAGAACTTACATTAGTATTTAATTTGCATTTAAGACTTCGTCCTCGTGGGTACGACATCCTACTTATCTTATATTACTTGTTGACCGCGTATACTTGCGCGTTAATTGTCGTTACACAAACCAACCAACAGATCCCGACTTGATTCCCACGATGGACTGGTTTTTATGATGTAATGTGTAAATAACACAACTATCATTGTATATGTAATATTTGGATCTTGAAGACGAACTCGAGGGGTTAGTCCCGACAAGTTGGATTCAAGATCCCGTGATAGTGAAAACTTTAACTGTGGGTGCCCGGTTTCATCGAGATGGCTTACATGCCCCATGATCGATGATCCAACCCTTTTTGGTGCTTTTTACATGTATATCATCGAAATTATTTTTAATAAAACCACAAAGAGCTTTAAATAACAATAAAGCGGTTGGGGATAGACATTAGATCATAAATGGAAGTATCAAAGGACCTCGGTTCTTATTTGACGAAGGATTTGAAAACTTTGTTTTCAAAACATCATTGATATATATTGTGTTCTAAAAATGAACTTTTATATAAATCAAATCCTTTGTGCATAGGGTTAAAGAGGTACAACACTACTTTCGTAATAAGTACATATACTAAAAAAAATCAATAATGGAAGTATCGAAGATCCTTGATTACTATTCGGGCGAAGCATTTGAAAACCTTGTGTTTTTCCAAAATATCATATAAAATGTATATTTTGTCTAAAAATAAACTTTTGCTAAATCAAACCCTTCGTACATAGGTGCAAAAGAGGAACGACACTACTTCCAAATAACTCACAGTGTGGCTTAGAATAAACCTTTTCAAATAAAACACACACACACACACACACTTTATGCACAAAAAATCAATAAGATACGGTATCGTGTTTTCACCGGAGTCAGGGGGTGCCTAACACTTTCCCTCCGCTTAACCTAACCCCCGAATTCTAAGAATCTCGGGTTTTAGACCAATCTTTCGAAGTCACGTATTGGACTATATTGCGAAAACTATTAAAACTCGGATGAGTTGGTACATCCATTAAAACAATACCAACTGGCGACTCTGTCTCATTCAGTCCAATCATAAAATAATAAATTCAATATTTTTCAAAGTCTTTAACACTTATGTCAGTATTGCTTTCCTAAAACCTCACCCTTTCATAAAATCCAAAGACAGAGCAAATGAAAATGGGTAAAAACAAACAAACACAAACTTAGGAAAGACGGACATTTCGCGTTTGAAAAGAAAAAGGAATTTTTCCTGGCGTCGACAACAGTAGTGGGTCAGAAGCATGAGCCAGTATTTGACCGAGACGATGAGGATGAGTCAGAAGAGGAGGAGGATCCTAAAGAGGAATTTCCACCTAACTCTATCAGCGTTGTGATGTACGAGGAGGTTTACAACCGCAACATTGAGCTGCAGCGTAGAGTTGGAGAGCTAGAGGAACTGGTGGATGTGAGCAAGACTACTATACACTCAACAAGGCATTCATGAGCAGCAGTGTGTGGCAGCCTGCGGCAGCAGGCCGCAGCCAAGGGCACTGGACGCACTTAACCAACAAAGACAGTTTGACACTCGGCCATTTGCGCCAGTGAACAACGTTGTGCAGCAGTGGGCGACACTATGCAGCAACTTGGTTTATTGTGCAGCGAATAAGCGCATGTCAAAAAACTATCAAATCTAAGGGGTCTACATTACGACTCCTCAAACACACCTGATGTCCAGTCGTGACAACTTGGAAATTTTCATAACTACTACTATAGAGGGGTACCGTAAAGGTTACCAGGGACCATGGGCAAGTGCCATGGGCGATACGTGCGGGACATTGGGACATTGTTGGGCTCCCCTACAACAATGCCAAACATCAGATTGGTGGCTTTGATCTGATCATCAAAGATTGTTCATGAGCTGGGCATGAACAAGCAAGAATGTTGTTGGACAAACGTTGGGCATAACATAGGCGTTGGGCTTGGCATGTTAAGGCATGGCATGGGTTGGCACCCAGCATGCAAGCATGGCATGGGCTAATGCCCAGCATGCTACAAGGCTAAAACATGTGGACAAATGCATGGGCTGGACGTGCACAACAAAAATGGGTAGCACATTAGGTAAGTGCATGGTCAGGTAGACATTCGTGTGGGCTAGTTGGACAAAGCATCTTGTGGCAACATGCTGGGCAACTCGTGGGCTTAAGACATCAACAATGTGGGCAGACACTGTGGGCTGATTGGGATGGCTGACTGGACCAAAACCAAACTGACAAGCAGTTGTGGGCGATTAAAAACATAGTCAACTTCCATGCACATGACTAACATGTCTCCAGCAGTTACACATCATAGTGCGTACACATCTGCTGGTGGGCAGTTGGTGAGCAGTTACAATTCAAATTGCTAGTTTCCTATTGGTTGAAGACGAGGTTCAAGCGAAGAAGTCCAAGATGAAGGAGACGGACTATGCTTTTCATTTGACTATAGATAGGGCCCAAGATCACGTCTTTTATTACCCAGGTCAGTTCAAGGATTTGTCGTGGTATATGGTGAAAGTAGTATGCATACAAGCCAATCATGTATGATGATAAAGCATATACTTTAAAAATGATCTTATTTATTTATTAATAAAAGTATTCACTTATTAAAGGCATTTAATTGTCTACATGATGTTGTTTTTATAATATGTAAATAACCCGTAGTTTTAAGCAATGCTTTTAGAATCACGATGTTGATCATGCTAATGAGATCTAAATTTTTTAAAAGCTTAAAACTAAAATAGTTCCCAATCGATGGATTACTAAATAGGGGATTAGTAAATACGGATAGATTGGTACATATGTTATTTGCTTATTGGATGAGGATGATTGATCTCATGATCATTTGTGTGGAGGCACTAAAGCAAGTATGTAGGTGCTTATTGGAGAATAAGTTCACTAAACGTGACTCACTATGAAATACCTAATGGAGTTTTACTTGCATGTCAATAGGAATTCCTAATGTGATAGTTTTACATGTGATCCTCAGACTTGAGATCATCATAGTATTTTGTATGTAACGAATTATACTTTGACTTATGTCTTAAGACCCTAAGGGTATATCAAAGGGTATGCTTGGGTATAATAAGTTATATATGGAGAAAATGAATGGTCAATAAAGAATCTACCACTTCTAGTAAAGGAAGAAATATGTCATATGTGATTCGTTAAATGACAAACCTAGTAGTCCTTGGCCAATGCAGAATGAAATTAGAAAGGAGTTTCTAATTTGCATTATTTGGAGTTGTGCATTTTCTAATCGAAATACATATAATTAAATAAAATAAGACTTGACAGTAATTCCATGTCTTATATTTAATTGGGACATTATATGGTGGAAGGATTGAATTGTACGGTAACTATTTACTTATAGGTTCTTTTGTGATTAATGTTGAAATCTATATTATCTGGAAAGTCGTTGATCGCTAGGGAGGCTTATCCCTATTGTAGAATAAATATTATTTATTTAAATAGATTATTAGTTTAATTTATTTATTTAAATAAGAATAGAATTGGTCTAATTAATTTATTCACAGCTGGTTTAATATGGAGAACCTAAAGGGTCACACTATAAAATAAAGAAAAATTATTTAAGAAGGTAATGACATAATCGTAATAATGCATTAAGTGTAATTAATTTAATCTATAGTGATAGAATAAATTAAATAGGTTAATGTTTATTATTTAATATTTTGAAAATATTAAATATAAATTAATAAGAGGAGTCTTATTAATATTATTACAATTATTATTATTTTAATTTTTAAAGGAGTTTAAGAATTAATTTAATATTAGTACTCTCATTTATTCCTAATAAGATTAGGAGATAAATTAATTAAATGAATTTAATTAATTATTCCCAATGTGGTGGGAAGCCTAAATTAATTAAAGGAGTTTAATTAATTAAATGAAACCCCATGTCTAATAGGATTAGAAGGGTTGACCAATATCTATATAAGAGGAGTTTTATAATAGATATCAGTTGATGCAATTCCAATTGTTGGAGAGTACTCCTTTTCTATAGAGGATAGAAAACTACGGTTTAGCCAACTACCCTCCTTCTTGATAATTCCTCTTCTTTGGTAGATCATCTCTAGAGGCCAAACACTTGGGTGGCTAACGTTGATCAAAGGAAGGAATCTAACCCGAAAAATTCAAGGAGATCACGAAGAACAAGGAGTTGAACTCGTACCTGTAGAAACTTCGTTCTACAAGGGTATGATTTCATAACTTCTTATTTATCGTTTTAAATTAATAATTTGCATAAAGGATGATCCGGGTAATGGTTTTGTAAAAATTTTTAAAACTCTGATATACCATGCTTCCGCTAATTTTAGCAATTTGATTACGCTATGATTTCGTACAAACCCAATAGTGGCATCGGAGCCAAACCTTTATGCAATTATTAATTGTTTTGATTTCATATACATATGAGTATGTAGTTAGAATAATTTATTGGGCATAATTAGTTGTATAAATTTATTATTTTTTATGAAAAAAAACGGAAACCAAATTATAAAAATTTTTTCTCCTTTGGCTGCTGGAATCCGTGCTATACAAGGGGCAAAAAGATGGGTTTCTACAAGGAATTGGTTTGCATCACCTTATAATATATATATATAAATATATATAAACATAAACGTGATTCATTTGGAATGTCAACCTGCAGTATTTAAGTACTAAAAATATATATATATAAACAAGTTACTATTATATATATAATATATATATATATATGTATAATATTCTTAATAATTTTATAATTAAAATAAAGAGTTTATTTTAATCTTGAAATTGGATTTCATGTAATTTAAAATTGCCCATTAAATGATACTCATATATATATATATATGAAATGTTTTAATTCAAGAGATGAATATTTATTTATCTATTCATATGGTGATATGTATGAAAATAAATGGGGTTGATTATGGACTATTGACCAATGTGATTGAATTTTATTTTAGTTGAATGCTTGAATGAGTGAGTTTTATTAAATAGGGTCTGCGTACATCGTCTTCTCTGATTTTTTCTTGATGTAAAATTCTATCTCACTCCTATATACTTCCCCTTGACTGCTGATCAAGATTTTTATTTAAATTAAATAGTTTATGTAATAGAAATAGGTAGAATTATCTTGAAGAAATTGGAGACCAAGGAGCAAGGAGCGCGTGAAGATCCATTTGTATGGAGCCCAAGTTTTAAATGTAATAGTTACGTTTAAATTTAAATTATTGCACTCCTAGGTTTGACCTTTTGGTTCACTTGATGGCTCTAGTGAACTAAACTAGAATAAAATTCCATAATCAATTCAAATAGAATATAGTATTCTATACGTGCATGCTAAGTATTATATATATTATATTTTATGCAGACATGCTTCGCATGTTTAATAAAATGACTCGTATTTTATATATATATATATATATATATATATGTGTGTGTGTGTGTGTGTGTGTGTGTGTGTGTGTGTGCATGCACGCTAAAGAAGATGAGACAAATAATAACAAAACCCTTAAAGAAATCATATTAAGTCTAAAGCATTCAATGATATTTTGAATACTGAACGTCGCCTTCTAGCATGATAAATTAATAGAGTATTAAATAATTAATATGAGTTTGGTGTGCACACAGAAGGCAAGTATTAAGTATTTAAGATATTAATTTAATCACATTTGATGCTTATAAAGTTAATTAAACAATATTGTTTTGTTGTGGACACACAAGGATAATTTTTTTTTTAATATATGGAGTGCTAGGTTGGACTTAACTTAAATCATTTTAGTTCGGATGTGCACACACTTTACCATTATGATCTAAGAGGCATAATACACGGAGTTACATGTCGATGTAATTGACAAGAGTTGTCTACTTATTTATTTATATATCGTTTGTTGTGCACACACAATGCTATATACATTTGAAATGGGATCCTTGATCTCACTAGCAAATCTTTAATTAGATTTTGCCGAACTATATAAGTGAGGGTAATATAGTTTGAAGAAAATAGTAGGAGATACCAATTTAAAATAAGACCTAATTTATTTTGGTATATAAAATTAATTAAATGAATGTTTGCTAAAATATTATCTTTTCACATACAGAAATTTAAAATTTTCAAAATTACTAATTTCACCGCGTAGCATACTTGATGCTAACAAACTGATCGAGGCGAATTACACGGACTGGTTAAGGAATCTGAGAATAGTTCTCACTGCTGAAAAGATTATGTATATCCTAAATTCACCTGTCCCTAGAACTGTTCCAGAATCAGCCTCTGAGGAAGAGATTGCCACCATTGTAAAGTGGCAAGATGATGCATCTGTGGCTCAATGCATCATGCTCGCATCCATGAATAACGAGCTTCAGCGTCAGTATGAAAACATGGATGCTCCTACTATGTTGCTTCACCTCACGGAGTCGTATGGTGAACAAAGTAGGACTACTAGTTATGAGATATCTAAGGAGCTCTTCTGATCTCGGATGACCGAGACCACTACCGTTGAGACTCATGTCCTAAGGGTGATCAATCTGATTGAATGCCTTGGACATCTTGGGTTCATCATGGATGACGAGTTGAGTCAAGACTTGGTCTTGCAGTCACTCCTTAAGACCTTTTCGCAGTTCGTTGTAAATTTCCACATGAATAAGTTAGATATCAGCTTGCCTGAATTACTTAACATATTGAAAACTACAGAAGGTCACTTCCCATCCTAGAAGAACCATGTCTTAATGGTGGATTCTTCCAAGAAAAGGAAGAAGCCCAAGGTATCTTCTCAAAAGAAAAAATATAAGAAGGCTAAGGGCAAGGTGAACACAAAGGATCAAAAGAAACCTAATCCAGCTAGTAAAGGAATGTACTTCCATTACAACGAGTCGGGTCACTAGAAGAGGAACTGCAAGAAGTTTCTAGCACAGAAGAAGCTTGGAGAAGCTTCGACTTCCAATAAAGGTTTGTTCATGATTGAAATTAATTTTTCAGAAAGTCAAAATTCTACTTGGGTATTGGATATCAGCTGTGGTTCTCACATATGTAATATTGTGCAGGGACTGGTCAGAAGTATAAAGCTGAACAAGGATGGGGTTGTCCTACGAGTGAGAAATAGAGAAAAGGTTGCTGATTAGCTGTAGGCACTTATTGTTTAGCACTGCCTACTGGCAAGTCCATTTATTTAAATAATTGTTATTTTGTTCTGAATATCATTAGAAATATTATTTCAAATTTTATATTAGATATGGATGGATTTGACATTATAATAAAGAACAACAGTTGTTCTATTTATAAAGACAATGTTTTATATGGTATTGGGAATCTGCGAAATGGATTTTATATACTTGACTTGCACGAAAATATACTTCAAATAGAATAAACTAAGAAAAGGAAAATAGATGATGTTAATTATACCTATATGTGGCATTGTAGACTCGGTCATATCAATGAAACAAAATTATCCAAGTTACATAAGGATGGGCTCTTAGAGCTATCTGATTATGAATCATATCCAACTTGTGAATCTTGTCTCATGGGTAAAATGACTAAATCTCCTTTTAGTGAAAAAGGAGAAAGAGTTACAGAGTTGTAAGCGTTAGTTCACACAAACCGTTTGTGGACCTATGACAACGAATGCACGTGGAGGATATTCTTATTTTATAACTTTCACTGATAATTACTCAATATTTGGATGTGTGTATTTAATTAAGTACAAATCTGAATCGTTTGAAAAGTTCAAAGAGGTCAAAAGTGGAGTAGAGAAACAAACGGGCAAGAGTATTAAGATTATTCGATCACATCGAAGGTGGTGAATACTTGAGCGGTGAGTTTCTCAATTGTCTCAAAGATAATGGTATAATCTCACAATGGACTCCACTAGGTACACCACAGTTAAATGCAGTATCTGAAAGGAGAAATCAAACATTGTTGGACATGGTTCGTTCCATAATGAGTTTTACCGATCTTCCAGTATCATTCTAGGGTTATGCCCTAGAAGCGGCTTCAAATCTACTAAATAAGGTCCCCTCGAAATCCGTCCCCAAGACTTCATATAAGATGTGGATAGGGAAGAAACCTGGTTTTAAGCATGTTAAGATTTGGGGATGTCCAGTTTATGTAAAAAGGTTTCAAAATGATAAGCTTGGTACAAGATCTGATAAGTGCACGTTTGAAGGATATCCTAAAGAAAGTTTGGGATACTATTTCTACAATTCTACTGAGCAAAAGGTGTTTGTTGCGAAACACACTGCCTTCTTAGAAAAGGACTTTATCCTTGAAGGAGCTAGTAGGAGGAAAATAGATCTTGAAGAAATTCAAGAACCACAAACCACTATAGATCAATTGGATAAACCTGTCCAAGTAGAACACCTACTGTACAACACTTTATTCGTAAATCTGGAAGAGTACCAAAGATACCTGAAAGGTATAGATTCATCATAAAGGATGACGATGAGGTACAAGTCATAAATGATGATGATCATTTGAATTACGAACAGGCTACGAGTAATTATGACTCAGAGAAATAGTAGATGACTATAAAATCTAAAATGGATCTTTAAAGTAATGCACAAGACCATTTGGATTTTACTTGCGATTGTAGCTTATTACAACTAGATCTGGCAAAATGGACGTAGAGACGCCCTTCCTCAAATATACATTATTAGAGGAGAATGTATGTATGATACAGCCTAGATGGATTTTTTTCAATGGTTGAAGAAAATCATGTATATGAGCTATAACAATCCATTTATGGATTGTAGAAGCTTCTCAAAGATGGAACATTTATTTTGATGAGACAATCAAAAGAGTTTGATTTTATCAAAAACGAGAATGAACCTTATGTGTACAAAAGGGTTAGTGGGAGCGCTGTTTCATTCCTTGTATTATATGTTGATGATATATTACTGATAGGGAATGACATTCCTATGCTACAATCGATCAAAATAAAGTTGTCTAAACATTCCTCCATGAATAATTTGGGTAGAACATCCTATATTGGGGATATAAATCTATATAGATAGATTTAAAAGGATGTTCGGCTTAACCCAAAGAACGTATATTCATTAGATGCTAAAGGCGTTTAGCATGGCAAACTCCTAAAAGGTGTCTCATGATGATGAGCCATGGAGTGTATCTCTCTTAAATTGTCCTTAATAAAATATAGATCGCAAGAGTTACTATCATGTATGCAATGAAATATACGAGACTTGATGTTGATCAAACAGATTTTGAAGAAAATCACTGTAGGACAGTGATAAACATCCTAAAGTACTTAACTGACACTAAGGATGTCATCATGACACATGATGGGTCAGAATTAAACTAGAGGACTAAACAGACTCAATTTTTTAGACTGACCAAGACGACATCAAATCCACTTTAGGGTAAGTCGTTACCTTGAAAGGTGGTGCAATGAAATGGAATGGTTCCAAACAGCAAAAGGTTGTTGGTTTAGGGATAAAGACAAAGTATATAAACTGTAAGTGAAGCTTCAAATTGATGTTTCAGATGAAAAGTTCATTACAGAACTAGGAATAGTTCCTAAGTCTCATCTTGAATCCAAACATGTGTTACGACACTTTAATTAAAGAAATCATTAAAAGAAGAGACGCCACCTTAGAGCGTGTAGACTCTCAAGACAACATTGCAGATCCATTTACTACAGCTTTAACACAACAGCAGTTTGATCGTCACTTAGAGAAGATATGTATGAGATACTATGGC
Source organism: Panax stipuleanatus (assembly GCA_020205555.1). Taxonomy (NCBI): domain Eukaryota; kingdom Viridiplantae; phylum Streptophyta; class Magnoliopsida; order Apiales; family Araliaceae; genus Panax; species Panax stipuleanatus. The sequence continues at coordinate 107,683,357 of CM035122.1, forward strand.
GATTGGCTTTAGTGCAAGTGGAAGATTGAAAGTAGTATGAATACAAGCCAATCATGTATGATGATAAAGCATATACTTTAGAGATGATCTTATTTATTTATTAATAAAAGTATTCACTTATTAAAGGCATTTAATTATCTACATGATGTTGTTTTTATAATATGTAAATAACCTGTAGTTTTAAGCAATGGTTTTAGAATCATGATGTTGATCATTCTAATGAGATCTAAATTCTTTGAAAGCTTAAAACTAAAATAGTTCCCAATCGATGGATTACTAAATAGGGGATTAGTAAATTTGAATAGATTGGTACATATGTTGCTTGCTCATTGGATGAGGATGATTGATCTCATAATCATTTGTGTGGAGACACTAAAGCAAGTATGTAGGTGCTTATTGGAGAATAAGTTCACTGAATGTGACTCTCTATGGAATACCTAATGGAGTTTTACTTGCATGTCAATAGAAATTCTTAATGTGATAGTTGTACAAGTGATCCTTGGACTTGAGATCATCATAGTATCTTATGGAACAATATAATTTGAATATTAAAACCTTAATTGATAGTGGTGATATAGTAAAAGATTTAATTCACTTAAGTAAATAGTGAATTAATATATGTGTTCAGTATGTAATTAAAATTAGTAATGTTTTTATATATTACTTAGCATGGTAATACGTGAGAAAGTCTAATGTTCGTATGACGTTAAAAATATATATACGTTGTTGAAGAGAGAAGAAAATCAATATACCTTTAGATAAATATTGGTTAGAGAATTAATTAATAATTGACATATGGCTAAGATATAGAGATTGAAGAAATTGTTGGGACAATTTATATAAAGGAAAGAGAAATAATTATTGAATAAAGGATATTAAAATAAATTCTAGCATTGAATTATTTTCTTAAAAGGAGAATATTATTTTATAATGATATTACCTTATATAGCTTTGTATGAGGTAATATGTATGATTTAGTAATATGATAAATATATTAAAACATATTTGCTATATGTAAATAAATTGATAGAAATAATTTATCATAATAGGAAATAAACTTATTCCCTATTATATATATATATAATATATGTACATGTGCCGTACACGTAATTATTTTAATGAGACATAGATATTATATTAAAGATAATATCTTGAGAAAATGAGTAAATCATTCTATTTGGAGAAAATATAATAAAAATAATCTATGTATATTTCCTTGGAAAAATACATAGTTTATATAGTAATAACTATATCTTATGTATTTTCCAAGAAGGTTAAATTTATAAAAAGAGATAAGTTATTTCTATTTCACTAAATAACTTGAGTTACTATATTACCCGTAGATTTTTATAAATAATAATAAGATATTCGGATATTTCCGTTCATGACATATGTAATTATGTGAACCTTGAAATATAATAGTTCAATGTAAATTGAACACGAGATGATTAAGTAATGTGGTGGAAATGATAATGAGCTTAATTTAAGCTTGAGAGATATGCCTAGTGTGGGAAAATGGTGGAATAAGCAATTCATTAAATAATTAATGAAGGGATAACTAAATGAATTAGTGTTAGTATATGAATTAATTGTTATATGCAAGTATATATGTTACGAGAACATGTAAATAAGTAATGTAATGGTATTACATTATGAACATATTATAAGAGGTGATATTGAGAATAATATTATTTGGTGAGATTATATTATTGTAAGCTTGAGGTCTATTAATTACTAAGCCTACATAATTATGCCTTGTGTGGCATGGATAGTAAAGTTAAATCAACGGGAGATTTAACTGGAAGTATTAAAAGAAAATCAATGGTAAGTTAATAAATAATTGATATTAATTATCATTATAATATTTGAGTATATTTGAGATAATGAATTTTATGAAAAATGATGGGTTAAGAATACACAACTAAATTATATTTAGCCTAATTAAAATATCAATTGGACTAACCCAATGTACATGGATTATATGATTGGGTGTATGTGTGACCCTAACTTAGCATAAGGTAATAATAATAACACATTATATTGACCTTGTGAGTTCAATAAGGAAGTAACATTAGTATACTAGTAGTCATCTTTTACTAATGCTAAGTTTATAAGAGCTTGTCCCAAAATCATAGTCACATTTTCTTCCTCACGTGATAGGCCAATGGCCTATGCTAAGGAGTGATTATGGCTATGCAATGATGGTGATGATGAAGGGGGGGTGGGTTCAATAGTGACTCTCCACCAACTTCTTCTTGTCCATCATCTTCTCCTTCCTCCCTTTGGTTTGAAATGTTTGGAAAAGCCATGGCATAGACAAGAGTTTCTCTATAAATTATAAGCTCTCCTTTCTTTAATGAATTTACTAAGTTTTCTATAACTTCATATAGAGAGTGTGGTGATGAGAATGAAGTGAGCAAACTGATTTGGGAAAGAATTTGGCAATTTCAAGCCTTCAAGAGGTAATATGTTCTTAATTTAGAATTTTTCAAATTCTTAGAATTTTCATGAATCATTATGAATTGATATCATGATGATTAATTGAGTTTATGTATATATATGAAAGCAATGTGGATTAGTTTAAGCATGATGTATGAAGGATTTCATGTTTGGGTTGAACTTCTGCAGAAGCAGAAGCTTGCTGGGTTTGCACCAGAGTGGCGCAGCCACGCCATTCCTCAATACAAACCTAGCGCGGCCGCGCCGTTATGCAGAAATAAAATCCAATTTTTTGTGTTTTCTGATATGTTAAGCATGTTAGTTTGACTTGATTACACCTATATATGTCCCTGACATGCTAACATAGGTTGCCTTATATGTAGTCACTTACCTGAGCTTGGTTTTAATGGTTTTCTAAAAGGAAACTTAATGTTTTCAAAATACGAAACTTGGTGAATCTCGTGGCAATTGAATTCTGAACTTGTGAGCATGCTTATGTTGTAAGACCCCAACTTTTATGAATAAAAATTGAATTTCCTCTATATATTATTTTGAATAGTAAAGGGTTGATTTGATTAATGTGGTAAGTTATGGGTAAAATAAGCAAATATTTTTAAATAAGCAAGTGGTTATAAAGTATTCATTTTTTGTCGGGGAATATTCGTTTGGTCGTAGAATATTCTTGCTGCCGGGGAATATTCGTAGGACGGAGCATGCATTTGTGGGCCCCATAACGGAAAACTGTCGGATGAAAAAAACGACATGAATGAGTTTTTAATAAATAACGACGGACTTGTTACCGTTAACACTGTTGGAATACCCTATGGGTAAAATTATGTAATACGCGTTGTTGTACAATAGCACACGGTATTGCACAGTATTTTTATATTATTGTTAATTCAATAATTGCTACTACACAGTATTTCTCATTATCAGATCAATAATTCATATTATTTGAATAATATTATTAGATAGCATTATTGGGAATGTCTAAGGAAGTTCTATCTAGGAGGGGTTATTTAATTGCGCGCCAGTAAGGAGAAATCCTTATCAGAAGGCCCCCTTTTTCTTAGGAACGACCTGATTGTCAATATTGTAGTTCTGTAATATTATTTGTAAATAATTAATTATTAATTTATATGATAAGATAATATTTATTTTTGTGGAAATAAAAGAAGGATTTAGTGTTGAGATATTTTTATCAGTGTTTTGGTGTGGAAAATCATCCATTTGTGAATTTCGGACAATTTATGTTTGAAATTTGGAAAACCTTTCTTCTAAAAAGTTGTAGAGAATTAAATTTCCTATGAAACGTATATAAGATTTGTATTTTTCTGATAAAAGGGCTATTTTTCATGAATTATTGAAGTTCTAAAATTTTGGGTCGGAAGTGATTTTTGGGGTTAAAAATATTTTTTTTAAGAAAAACATTTTTTTAATGGGAGGTGGGCCCCACTGGTGGCTGATGGATTTTAGTTAAGAGGTGGGCGTGAAAAAAAATTTATTTTAAATATTATTTTATTAAGTTTTCTACTTTGGCGTTTTAAGCATTTTTCTATAAATAGGGTGCTTAGTTAGAATTTGAAAATCACACCAGAATCAGAAGTTTTCTGTATCAATAATATCGAGCGCATTTTTGTGAGTATTTTGATACTTTGAGTGTTACTATTCAGTGCATGTTTCCTTCAGTATTATATCCGATATTCCAGTTTGAAGTACTGTTCTTTTGAGGTAAGAGATGTTATTTTTTTTCAAAAATGATGTTATTTCTTTCAATATCATGACATCGAAATATTGGTATGAATTTTATTGTGAAATTTTTAACTTTACATATTGGAGTTACTATTCACGTATACGACACTATTCACGTATACGGCACTATTCACGAATACAGTACTTACTATTCACAGAAAAATTAAATTTTCTTTTCTTTGTCCAAGTTGGCTATTATGGGTCCTATCTTTGATTGAATTTAAGTTTTGATCTTCATTCTTGAATTTTGCTCCACAATTGATTATTATGGAATATTCTTGAACTTGGATAAACTAAATTACGAATACCTAATTTTTGTCCTTTATCTCACTGGATTCGTTCTTTAAAATATTTTTCATAATCTTCAGTCTTAAATGGTGATACAAAAGAATATCTTTGGCCTGTAGTGCAAAGATGAATGATTATTTGATGAATATCTTTGGCCTGTAGTGCAAAGATAAATGATTACCTGATGAATATCTTTGGCCCGTAGTGCAAAGATGAATATTTGATTCTAGATATATATTGATTGATGTTACAGGGATAAAATATTGATTATGGACTTTCAAATCATAGAAGATAGTAGATATTATTTCCCACTTAATTCTTCTGATGCATTGTTATTTCCGCTGCAGTTGTTGATCTAAAACTTGTGGTCCATAATATTTTATCTGATTTATTGAAGACTAAAGATAAATTATTCTTTATTATCTTAGTCATAATATTTTTTACTGGGCTAGTTGAGCTCACCTTTTTATTCTATTGTCATCTTCAGGAAATGAGAATGTCGCAGAGACTAGTCGGGGGACAGAGTGATGGTCCGAGTTAGAGCAGTAGTAGTCCTCACTATTTTTATAAAATAGTGTGATAATAATTATAATAAGGACTTAGTTTGAATGTTTATATTTTCTACATATTTGTATTGACACTCACAATTGTGTGGTCGTATTTTGCACGACCGTGTGATATAAAAGTTTGTATTTGAATTGTGTACCATGTGTTTGGCGACTCAGAATGGGTTGGTTGGATTGGACCTTTTCTGGGGGCATTACAGTTGGTATCAGAGCTTAGGGATATGATCTCTGGCAGAGATCGGGGAATAGAATTAGGAGGGGAGAGATGAGTAAATCCTTCACTAGTATGTCCTACCTAAGCTTATGTGGTATTTAATTGGTCAGTCGGAGCATAGAGTTAATATGTGATATGTTAATTTATTTAATTAACCCTTGTTTTATGACAGTATTTGAGAATGGCAGCTGAGAATGTTAACAATGGAGTCAATGAGACCGTGGAGACACCTTTAATCACCAACCAAGAGAACGTGCAACAGGAAGGCAATGTTCCTCCTGAAAATAACAGTGATCAGACGATAAACGACGAGATGTTTAGAAGCTTTTTGCAGTTCATGCAAAATCAGACGAGGGAGACTCGTGTGCAAAATACAGGTGGAGATAATAACAACACGCGGATTATCACTGCCAAGCAGTTCAAAGAGTTGGGACCACCAGAGTTTCAGGGAAAGCCAGATCCAATCAAGGTAGAGACGTGGGTTAAGAAAATTACCAAGATATTTGATGTCTTGAGATGCGCGGAGGAACAGAAGGTTCCATTCGCCACCTTTATGTTCCGTGGAGAGGCAGATTACTGGTGGGAGTCTATGAAGCGTACCCAGCCTGTCGCACTCAAGATGTCTTGGGAAGAGTTCTAGAAACTGTTCAATGACAAGTACGTTCCTGAAAGTATTCGTCATATGAAGGAGGTAGAGTTTATCAGACTAGAATAAAACAACATGACTGTGTCCTAGTACGAGGCTAAGTTCGCAGAGTTGTCCAAGTTTGCACCTCATTTGGTAGAGAATGAGGAACGTATGACGCGGATGTTTCTGAGAGGTTTGAAACCTGAAATTCGTCAATACCTCATTTCTCACAAATTCTCTCTCTATTCAGATGTAGTAAACAGGGCTCAGTTATTAGAACGAGATAATGAGTCCATTCAAGCAAGGGACCATAACCAGGGTCGTACCTGTGGCAGTAGTCATCGGAGCAATGACAACCAGCGGGGAGAAAAGTATCATGACAGAAGCAGTAACCACTCCAGTGGTAATCGTGGCCATGATAATAGAAGAAGTGAGTCGGGGGGAGATTTCAAGAAGAGAAGGTACAACAATGAGAACGTGAAGACGTCGACATCAGCACCAACATCAACTATATCTAGGGGAGCATCGGTCGTATGCTATAAATGCGAGAAAGAGGAACACATCAGCCCAAACTGCCCAAAATAATTCAAGGCATGCTATAACTGTGGAAAGGAAGGACATATAGCTTGAGATTGTCTTGTAGCGAAACCAAGTCCAGCGGGGGTGGTGATTCCAATGGTGGTTTTGGACAAGTCAAAGTCGGTAGTTCCTGGAGAAGCGTTTGTCGTGACTGCCTAAAATGCGAGGAACCCACACGAGGTGATTACGTGTAAGCTATTCATAAACTCTTGCGAAGTTTACACTTTGTTAGATACCGGTGCTACCCATTCTTTTATATCACCTACTTGTGCTCAACGTTTGAACTTGGCACCTGATAAATTATACTTTGACTTATCTGTTGAGACTCCGTTGGGAGAAACCTTCATTACATCTACAGTTTACAAATCTTGCTTGATTCAGATTGGTACCCTCACCCTACCTGTTGATCTTATATCTTTGAAAATACTTGCATTTGACGTGATTTTAGGAATTGATTGGTTAACCACTTATCATGCCAAAATTGATTATTTTCGTAAGGTTGTTAGTTTTCATATTCCTAACCAACCTGTTGTGCGAATTGAAACCACTAAAATAAGTCAATGTCATTTCAAGTCACAAAGCTATTCGTTTATTGAAAAACGGATGTCAAGATTTCTTAGCTCATGTCACTGATCTAAACTAGAATACGTCAGATTTGAATAATATTTTTGTTGTTAATGAGTTTCCTGATGTATTTCCCGAAGAACTTCCCGGTCTACCCCCAGAACGTGAAGTTGAATTCTTTATTGACCTTGAGCCCGGTACAAAACCCATTTCTAAAATCCCATATCGAATGGCTCCTATTGAACTCCAGGAGTTAAAGGTCCAATTATAGGAGTTGTTGGACATCAGTTTTATTCGTCCTAGTACGTCTCCTTGGGGTGCTCCTATTTTATTCGTAAAGAAGAAAGGTGGGAGTATGCGACTTTGTATTGACTATCGAGAGTTGAACTATGTCACCATCAAGAATAGGTATCCGCAACCTCGTATTGATGACCTGTTCGACCAGTTGCAAGGAGCACAATTCTTTTCAAAGATCGATCTTCGTTCTGGATATCATCAGCTGAAGATTAAAACTGAGGATATTCCAAAAACTGCCTTCAGAACTCGGTACGGGCATTATGAATTCCTAGTCATGTATTTTGGATTGACTAATGCTCCTGTTGCTTTCATGGATATAATGAACCGTGTATTCAAGGAATATTTAGATCAGTTCGTGGTTGTCTTTATTGATGACATCCTCATCTATTCAAAAGCCATGAAGATCCTGAGCACCACTTGAAGCTGGTACTTCAAAGACTTCGTGAAAACAAGTTATATGCCTAGTTGAAGAAATGCGAGTTCTGGTTTGAGGAAGTAGCATTCCTTAGGCACGTGGTATCGAAACATAGAGTATCTGTTGACCCGGCGAAGATTGAAGCAATACAAAGTTAGGAGCAACCAAAGTCGGTGACCGAAGTGCGTAGCTTTCTGGGCTTAGCTGGTTATTATCGGAGGTTCGTAGAGGGATTTTCTCGAATCGCTACTCCATTAACTCAGTTGACTTGGAAAGATACAAAATTCATTTGGAGCGAGGAATGCGAGAAGAGCTTCCAAGAGCTCAAGAGGAGACTTATCTTGGCACCTGTTCTGATAATACCATTGATTTCGGATGGATTTGTTATCTATAGCGATGCTTCGGGCAAAGGGTTAGGATGTGTTCTCATGTAACATGGGAAAGTCATAGCCTATGCCTCGTGACAACTCAAGGAGTATGAGAGGAATTATCCTACTCATGATCTAGAGTTGGCAGTAGTCGTTTTCGCGTTGAAGATCTGGAGGCACTACCTGTATGGGGAGAAAGTGGAGATTTATACGGATCATAAGAGCCTTAAATATTTCTTTACTCAAAAGGAACTCAATATGCGGCAACGACGTTGGCTTGAGTTGTTGAAAGATTACGATCATACCATCCAATACCATCCTGGAAAAGCGAACGTGGTAGCTGACGCGTTGAGTAGAAGATCATATGCGGGGAACGAGTGCGATGATGTCCACACAAAGGCCTATTCTGTGTGAATTACAAAAGATGAAGATAGAGTTCAAGACTTCGGAGACCCACGTGATGATGTTAAGTATACGCGTAGAACCAGCTTTGATTGGTAAAGTTAAAGCTGCTCAAGCTACGGATCTGGAGCTGATGAAGATGAGGAAGAAGGTGCAAGAAGGTGCGGTTCCGGAAGCAATAATCGATGAAGAAGGAATACTTCGAGTCAACTCCAGACTTTGTGTTCCTAACGATTCTGACTTGAACCATAAAATTATGATGGAGGCACACAACACACCATTTGCAATCCATCCTGCGAGTACCAAAATGTATCGTGGTCTTCGACATACATTTTGGTGGAACAATATGAAGAGAGAGATCGCGGAATTTGTCTCGAGGTGTTTAACTTGTCAACGTGTAAAGGTGGAACATCAAGTACCAAAGGGTCCATTACAACCACTTGAGATTCCAAAATGGAAGTGGGAACACATTACCATGGATTTCGTTACGGGTCTTCCCAAGGTTTCTCAAGGTATAGATATGATTTGGGTTATTGTTGATATATTAACCAAGTCTACTCATTTCTTGCTGATACGGGAGACTTATTCCCTTGAACGACTTGCTTGTATGTACATGAATGAGATTGTGAGGTTGTATAGCATGCCAGTATCCATAGTTTCGGATCGTGACCTAAGATTTACTTCACGATTTTGGGTTAGCTTGCAGAAAGCACGGATTTACGGTTTAGTTCGGCATATCATCCTCAAACGGACGGGCAATTGGAAAGGACTATTCAAACTTTTGAAGATCTATTGAGATTCTGTGTTCTAGACTTCAAAGGGAGTTGGGATAAGAACCTACCATTGGTGGAGTTCTCCTACAATAACAGTTATCAGACAAGTATAGGTGTGGCTCCATTCGAGGCGTTGTATGGGAGAAAGTATCATTCTCCAGTATGTTGGGATGAGGTGGGTGAGGCAACATTATTGGGACCGGAGTTAGTACGTATGACTATGGAAAAGATCCTAATGATCCGACAACGTATACAAACGGCACAGGATCGACAAAAGATTATGCGTATGTTTATCGAAAGGATGTGAAATTTAATGTTGGGGACCATGTATTGTTACGTGTTGCTCCGTGAAAAGGAGTTACGAGGTTTGGGAAGAGAGGAAAGCTCAATCCATGATTCATTGGTCCATTTGAGATTCTTGACCGAGTAGGAAATATGGCCTATAGACTCGCATTACCTCCAAGCATGTCTTGTGTTCATAACGTGTTTCACATATCTGTGTTACGTAAATATGTGAAAGACCCGAGCCACATTATTGAGTTAGAACTGGATGAGATAGCCGAAGATTTAACGTACAAGGAGGTATCTGTCAAGATTTTGGATAGGAAGGAGCAAGTCCTACGCACAAAGGTTATACCACAAGTCAAAGTTTTGTGGAGGAACCATGCTATTGAGAAAATGTCCTAGGAGTTGGAATCGAAAATGAAAGCGAGGTATTTGGAATCGAAACACCAGGTACGCACGTCAATTTCGAGGACGAAATTTCATAAGGAGGAAGGTTGTAAGACCCCAACTTTTATGAATAAAAATTAAATTTCCTCTATATATTATTTTGAATAGTAAGGGGTTGATTTGATTAATGTGGTAAGTTATGGCTAAAATGCGCAAATATTTTTAAATAAGCAAGTGGTTATAAAATATTCATTTTTTATCAGGAAATATTCTTTTGGTCATGGAATATTCTTGCTGCCGGGGAATATTCGTATGACGGCGCAGCCATTTGTGGGCCCCATAACGAAAAATTGTCGGATGAAGAAAATGACACAAATGAGTTTTTAATAAATAACGGCAGAGTTGTTACCGTTAACACTGTTGGAATACCCGGTGGGTAAAATTATGTAATACACGTTGTTGTACAGTAGCACACGGTATTGTACAGTATTTTTATATTATTGTTAATTCAATAATTGCTACTGCACAATATTTTTCATTATCAGATCAATAATTCATATTATTTGAATAATATTATTAGATAGCATTATTGACAATGTCTAAGGAAGTTCTGTCTAGGAGTGGTTATTTAATTACACGCTAGTAAAGAGAAATCCTTATCGGAAAGCCCCCTTTTTCCTAGGAACGACCTGGTTGTCAATATTATAGTTCTGTAATATTATTTGTGAATAATTAATTATTGATTTATATGATAAATAAATATTTATTTTTGTAGATACAAAAGAAGGAATTAGTGTTGAGATGTTTTTATCAGTATTTTGGTGTAGAAAATCATCGGTTTGTGGATTTCGGACAATTTATATTTAGAATTTGGAAAACCTTCTTCTACAAAGTTGTAGATAATTAAATTTCCTATGAAAAGAACATAAGATTTGTATTTTTCTGATAAAAGGGCTATTTTTCATGAATTATTGAAGTTCTAGAATTTTGGGTCGGAAGCGATTTTTGGGGTTAAAATATTTTTTTTTTTAAGAATTTTTTTTTTTAATGGGAGGTGGGCCCCACTGGTGGCTGATGGATTTTAGTCAAGAGGTGGGAGTGGAAATTTTTTTTAAAATATTATTTTATTAAATTTTCTGTTTTGGCGTTCTAAGCATTTTTTTATAAATAGGGTGCTTAGTTAGAATTTGAAAATCACACCAGAATCAGAAGTTTTTTTTCTCTATAATATCGAGCGCACTTTTGTGAGATTTCGATACTTTGAGTGTTACTATTCAGTGCAAGTTTCCTTCAGTATTATATCCGATATTCCTAGTTTGAAGTACTGTTCTTTTGAAGTAAGGGATGTTATTTTTTTTCAAAAATGATGTTATTTCTTTTAATATCATGACACCGAAATATTGGTATGAATTTTATTGTGAAATTTTTATCTTTTCATATTGGAGTTACTATTCACGTATATGACACTATTCACGTATACGGCACTATGTACGAATACGGTACTATTCACAGAAAAATTAAATTTTCTTTTCTTTGTCCAAGTTGGCTATTATGGGTCCTATCTTTGATTGGATCCAAGTTTTGATCTTCATTCTTGAATTTTGCTCCACAATTGATTATTATGAGTATTCTTGAACTTGGATAAACTAAATTACGAATCCCTAATTTTTGTCCTTTATCTCACTGGATTCGTTCTTTAAAATATTTTTCATCATCTTCAGTTTTAAATGGTGATACAAAAGAATATCTTTGGCCTGTAGTGCAAAGATGGATGATTATTTGATGAATATCTTTGGCCTGTAGTGCAAAGATGATGATTACCTGATGAATATCTTTGGCCCGTAGTGCAAAAATAAATATTTGATTCAAGATATATATTGATTGATGTTACAAGGATAAAATATTGATTATGGACTTTCAAATCATAGAAGATAATAGACATTATTTCCCACTTAATTCTTCTAATGCATTGTTATTTTCGCTACAGTTGTTGATCTAAAACTTGTGGTCCATAATATTTTATCTGATTTATTGAAGACTAACGATAAATTGTTCTTTATATAATCTTAGTCATAATATTCTTTACTGGGCTAGTTGAGCTCACTCTTTTATTCTATTGTCCTCTTCAGGAAGTGAGAATGTCGTAGGGACTAGTCGGGGGACAGAGTGATGTCTGAGTTAGAGCAGTAATAGTCCTCACTATTTTTATAAAATAGTGTGATAATAATTGTAATGAGGACTTAGTTTGAATGTTTATATTTTTTACATATTTGTATTGACACTCACAGTTGTGTGGTCGTATTTTGCACGACCGTGTGATATAAAAGTTTGTATTTGAATTCTGTACCATGTGTTTGGCAACTCAGAATGGGTTGGTTGGATTGGACCTATTCTGGGGGCGTCACATATGTGACTTAGCTATTTACATATATGAGTATGAAATGTGAATTCGAAGTTGTCTCACTTGCTTAGTTGGTTTGACATGAAATATTCAAAGAAAACTTAAAGTTTTGAAAATGAAACTTGACAAACTTTGTGTATTGCAAGTTCTGACCTTGTGAACATGTGTATGTGGCCTAGTTATGTGTGTGAATGGGTAAGGAGTGTTGTTTCAAAATATATTACATATAAAAGGTTGTCAAGCTCGGTTTAGTATGTGTTTTAAAGGAAATTTAAAAGTTTTGAAACTATTTTTGATGAACATTGTATTAGTTGCATTATAACCTTATATGCAAGTATAATAGTACTCTTTATACCTCTGAGCATGGTTTATATGTACGTCCAACGAGTTAGATATGATATGGACTTTTCCAACTTGGGTTAAAAATAAATTTTCAAGTATATCGCTATGTCAACTATGTGTAAATGAATTGAATACATGTGAGCATGCGTATTAAAGACTTATTAGTAGTGATATATGGTTTAAAGACTTATATAATTGACCCTTTATTAAATGAAGTTGTTAAGCATTATTGATTGAAATAGTTCAATATGGAGTTATATGATTCAAAAGTAAAAACTAAATGGTTTGAATGTGAAAGACCTAGAACCTACTTGACGTATGTTTATATATGTATCATCAATGTATGCTAGAGGGTAATCTAGGATCATGCAAACTCAATCTCAGTTCTGGTTCTGCTAGGGAGTAGCGCGGCCGTGCCACTCCAAAGCTTATTGCCAGCGCGGTCGCGCCGTGCTGCAGAGTGGCCAAGAACAGTTTGTTGAATGATTAAACTTGTGTCAAGATTAAATGTTTTCCTTAAAGACCACATGGAATGAAACAAAATGGTTTCAATAGAATAAACATGAGGGTGTAATGTGGTAGCAACATAGCTATCCTAATTGTAAGACCCCAACTTTTATGAATAAAGATTTAATTTTCTTTATATATTATTTCGAAATAGTAAGGTGTTGATTTGATAATTATGAAAGTTATGGGTGAAATGTGCAAATATTTCAAACTGAGCAAGTGGTTATAAAATATTCTGGTTGTCGGGGAATATTCGTTTGGTCGTAGAATATTCTTGTTGTCGGGGAATATTCGTACGACGTCGCAGCTATTTGTGGGCCCTACAACAGAATAACTATCGGATATAGAAAGCGACAGAAATAACCTTTTTACAAAATAAACGGCGTAGTTGTTACCGTTAGTACTGTTGAAATACCCGGTGGTTAAAATACAGTGATACGCGGTGTTGCACAGTAGCACACGGTATTACATAGTATTTCGAATTATTGAGTCTTACGTGAGAAGGCACTTACTCAATTATTGTTACAACAAGTACTGTTCAATATTTTATATTATTGACTCAATAATTGCTGCGTTGATATTTTATATCATTGACTCAATAATTGTTACATTGATATTTTATTGACTCAATAATTGCTACGTTGCCATTTTATATGATTGATTCAATAATGGCTACAGTTGATATTTTGGTATTATTGATTCAATAATTGTCATTGCACAGTATTTCACATTATCAACTCAATAATTCATATTATTTGAATAATATTATTAGATAGCATTATTGACAATGTCTAAGGAAGTTCTGTCTAGGAGGGGTTATTTAATTGCGCGCCAGTAAGGAGAAGTCCTTATCGGAAGGCCCCCTCTTTCCTGGGAACGACCTGGTTGTCAATATTGTAGTTCTGTAATATTATTTGTGAATAATTAATTATTAATTTATATGATAAGGAAATATTTATTTTGTGGATATTAAAGAAGGAATTAGTGCTGATGTGTTTTTATCAGTATTTTGGTGTGAGAAATCATCTGTTTATGAATTTCGGATAATTTATGTTTGGAATTTGGAAAAACTTCCTTCTACAAAGTTGTAGAGAATTAAATTTCCTATGGAAGGACGTAGAATTTGTATTTTTCTGACAAATGGGCTATTTGTTATAAATTATTGAAGTTTCAGAAAATATATATTTTTTAATGGGTGGGCCCCACTTTTGTTGAAATTTTTTTTAGCCGCCAGGTGGCTGAATTTTTTTGAAAATAATAATATTTTATTATTTTAGTCTCCTTTGGCATCCTAAGCTTTTTCTATAAATAGGATGCTTAGGTTATAATTGAAAATCACACCAGAATCAGAAGTTTTCTCTCTTTATAATATCGAGCGTATTTTTGTGAGTATTTCAATACTTTGAGTGTTGCTATTCAGTGCAAGTTTTCTTCGGTATTATATCCGATATTCCAGCCAGAAGTGTTATTCTTTTGAGATAAGAGATGTAATTTTCTTTCGTAAATGATGTTATTCTTTTCAATATCATTATACCGAAATATTGACATGGATTTTATTATGAAATTCTTACTTTTTTCGTCGGAATTACTATTCACGTATACGGCACTATTCACGTATACAGCACTATTCACGGAAAAATTAAATTTTCTTCTATTTATCCAAATTGTCTGTTATGGTTACTATCTTTAATTGGATCTAAATTTTGAGCTCTATTCTTGAATTTTGCTCCACAAAGTATTATTATGGATTATTCTTGAATTTGGATAAACTAAATGACAAATCCCTAATCTGTCTTTTATCTCACTGGATTCGTTATTTAAAATGTTTTTCATCATCCTCAGTCCTAAAAGATGATGTAACTGAATATCTTTGGCCTGTAGAGCAAAGATGAATGATTACCTGATGAATATCTTTGGCCGTAGTGCAAAGATGACAGGTGTTGAGATGAACATGACCACTGATGATACAAATGAATATCTTTGGCCTGTAGTGCAAAGATGAATATTGATTTGAGATGTATATTGATTGATGTTACAGGGATAAAATATTGATGATGGACTTTTAAATCATAGAAGATAGTAGACTTCATTCTTTGCTTAACTTTTCTAATGAATTGTTATTTCCGCTGCGAATATTGATCTAAAGTTGGTTGTCCATTATATTTTATCTTATTTGTTGAAGACTAACGATAATTTATTTTCCATTATCTTAGTCATAATATTCTTTACTGAGCTAGTTGAGTTCACCCTTTTCATCTGTTGTCCTCTTTAGGAAATGAGAATGTTGCGGGAACTAGTCGGGGGACAGAGTGATGGTCCGAGTTAGAGCAGTAGTAGTCCTCACTATTTCTGATAAATAGTGTGATAATAATTGTAATGAGGACTTAGTTTGAATATTAATATTTTCTACATATTTGTATTGACACTCACAGTTGTGTGGTCGTATTTTGCACGACCGTGTGATATAAAGTTTGTATTTGAATTCTGTACTATGTATTTGGCGACTTAGAATGGGTTGGGTTGACTGGACCTATTCTGAGGGCGTCACACTCATGATATATTGAAGGAATATAAAGAAGGGTTTAAAAATCGAGTTAGGAGACAATGTAATAATTATCATTATATTGAGAATGTATGGATGTGTACGACTGATGGGTATGAATTCATAATTATACAATGGTGTAGGAATACACGAAGTGCCGATAGATATAAGCAGTTAAGTCGTAGTTGATAAACTAAGAGTCAGGCAAGTCTTTCAGTTCCTATTTGATATATAACTTCGATAACTATTAGTTGAATTATATTATACTATGAGGATGTTGATATACATATGAAATGCATATGAGATATGTATGAAATTTAAAAGTTGATCTTTGATGATATGCTTAAGAAGTTAATCTCTATACTTGTTATGTGAGAAGCCACATGCGTAGTAAATTTAAATGATTTTGAATGCATGAACTGAGAATGATATTATATGCTATGTGATGCATGAAAACTGTTAGAATTTGTGAGTTGTCGAGCTCACTCTTGCAAATAACCATTTTTGCAGGTTAAAGACTCACGAATAAAGTTACGTGCTACTTGATTGATAGAGTTCAATAGTATCGCATGAAGATTAATATTTAGTTGAAGCTATTGCTTTGAACCATGTTTAAGGTTTTACGAGATGTTCATGATAGTAGTTACGATGATTGATACATGTTGTGTTGTAAAGATGTATTAGTTAAGATATAGAGGATAACGAATTGAGATGTAAAAGTTTATACAGTAATTCGAATAAAGTGAATCATAACATAATTTGATTCAAGGATATGTAAGTGATTCAAAGTTATGAAAATCAATAAAAGATTTTATTCAAAGGATATAGAAAAGTTTAAATTATTCCGCATTTTTATAACATCGAATATGATGTAAAGACAGGAATAATAAATGACCAAGATGGGAACTTATTAAAGTTTGGGGTTATTATACAGATCCTGGAAATGGAAGGAATTTATATTCTAATTTGTAATAAAGCAATGTTATATTCATTAAGTTATGAATAAAAGATATAGATAATTTGACGATAGTAGTATCATGACGTACCAGGTCCAAGGTTCGAAAGGACCCGGATTTTGGGGCGTCACATATGAGATGCCATGGCGATTGGCTTTAGTGCAAGTGGGAGATTGAAAGTAGTATGCATACAAGCTAATCATGTATGATGATAAAGCATATAATTTGGAGACGATCTTATTTATTTATTAATAAAAGTATCCACTTATTATAGGCATTTAATTATCTACATGATGCTATTTTTATAATATGTAAAATAACATGTAGTTTAAGCAATGGTTTTACATACATGCTGTTGATCATGCTAATGAGATCTAAATTCTTTGAAAGCTTAAAACTAAAATAGTTCCCAATCGATGAAATACTAAATAGAGGATTAGTAAATCCGGATAGATTGGTACATATGTTGCTTGCTCATTGGATGAGGATGATTGATCTCATGATCATTTGTGTGGAGAAACTAAAGCAAGTATGTAGGTGCTTATCGGAGAATAAGTTCACTGAACGTGACTTGCTATGGAATACGAAATGGAGTTTTACTTGCCCGTCAATAGGAATTCCTAATGTGATAGTTGTACAAGTGATCCTTGGACTTGAGATCATCATAGTATCTTGTATGTAATGAATTATACTTTGACTTATTATTTAAGACCCTTAGGGTATATCAAAGGGTATGATTGGGTATAATAAGTTACATGTGGAGATAATTAATGGTCAATAAAGAATCTACCACTTCTAGTAAAAGAAGAGATATGTCCTATGTGATTCGTTAAATGACAACCCAGTAGTCCTTGGCCAAGGCAGAATGAAATTAGAAAGTAGTTTCTAATTTGTATTATTTGGAGTTGTGCATTTTCTAATTGAAATACTTATAATTAAATAAAATAAGACTTGACAGTAATTCCATGTCTTATATTTAATTGGGACATTGTATGGTTGAAGGATTGAATTGTACGATAACTATTTACTCACAGGTTCTTTTATGATTAATGTTGAAATCTATATTATCTGAAAAGTCGTTGATCTCTAGGGAGGCTTATCCCTATTGTAGAATAAATATTATTTATTAAAATAGATTATTAGTTTAATTTATTTATTTAAATAAGATTAGAATTGTCATAATTGATTTATTCACAACTAGTTTAATATGGAGAACCTAAAGGGTCATGCCATAAAAGAAAGAATAATTATTTAAGAAGGTTATGACATAATCGTAATAATGCAATAAGTGTAATTAATTTAATCTATAATGATAGAATAAATTAAATAGCTTAATGTTTATTATTTATAATTTGGAAATATTAAATATAAATTAATAAGAGGAGTCTTATTAATATTAATATTATTAATATTATTATTATTTTAATTTCTAAAGGAGTTTAGGAATTAATTTAATATTAGTACTCTCATTTATTTCTAATAAGATTGGGAGACAAATTAATTAAATAAATTTAATTAATTATTCCTAATGTGGTGGGAAGCCTAAATTAATTAAAGGAGTTTAATTAATTAAATGAAACCCCATGTCTAATAGGATTAGAAGGATTGACCGATATCTATATAAGAGGAGTCTTATAATGGATATCAGTTGATGCAATTCCAATTGTTGGAGAGTACTCCTTTTCTATAGAGGATAGAAAATTAGGATTTAGCCAACTACCCTCTTTCTTGATAATTTCTCTTCCTTGGTGGATCACCTCTAGAGGCCAAACACTTGGGTGGCTAACGTTGATCAAAGGAAGGAATCTAACCTGGAAATTAAAGGAGATCATGAAGAACAAGGAGTTGAACTCGTACTTGTGGAAGCTTCGTTCTGCAAGGGTATGATTCTATAACTTCTTATTTGTCGTTTTAAATTAATAATTTGCATAAAGGATGATCTGGGTAATGGTTTTGTAGAAAATTTTAAAACTCTGATATACCATGCTTCCACTAATTTTTGTAATTTGATTGCGCCATGATTTCGTACAAACCCAACATATGGTGGATCGTAGAACAGTGTTTCGGGTGATGGAAGAAAACGTGGAGAGGTTGTGCGACGTCTTAACATACCTAGATAGTAGATTAATAAACTATGTGTTTATTTATGTATTAAATAATTGTAAATCCCAGAATTAGAGGTAATAATTGGATAAGATGATGATGTAATCCTGGAACTTGTTTCAGTTCAGGAAAGATGATGTAAATAGCAATGATGCTATCTGTTCTATGTTTTAAAAAAACTATGAATGAATAAAATATCGAAGGTTGTTAAAGAGTGATGTGTTCAAATGTGAATGTATTTATTTTAAATGTTTAAGTTTGAACTTAAATATTTAAGAGATGAGTAGGGATCTAATAAGAGTATGTCTTAATAGAAAAATGCCTCCTAGAAGACCAGTACGTCAACAACCAGAGAGTTCTACAAATAACAACAATAATGATAAGGCTAACGCCAATCAAGTTCAACAACTGGTGAATTTACAAACGGGAGCGCTTGCGAATCAACCGCAAGTACAAGCTGCGACGTTCAAGGAATTCAAAGTGGTAGGACCGCCGGAGTTCAAGGGATCTGTTAACCGGATAGAGGCCCAGACGTGGGTGATGGAAATGGAAAAGCTCTTTGATGTGGCCAGAATCAACGACAACCAGAAGGCTTTCGCTACATTTATGCTAAAGTCGAAAGCTAGTTACTGGTGGCAAGAAGGTTTGAGCAGGGGTTGAAGCCCTGGTTATACAATAAGGTTTCCATGTTCCAGCTAAATACATTTGTTGCAGTATTGGAAAAGGCGATCATTGCGAAAGGTGGAAGCGATGCCTTGACCAAGTAAAACCATGATCTGAAGAAGAAGAACGAGACTGAGAATAAGGCTGGTGGTAGTGGTACCAACCAGAAGAGGAAGTGGAAGGGCAGTGTTTCTGCTGGAAGTCACTAGCGAAGCCAGCAGAATAGAAGAATTGAAGCATGTGCTACATGCGAGAAGAATTACAATAGAGTGTGTTTGAGAGGAAGGCGAGTATGTTTCAATTGTGGTCAGGAAGGCCACAGTGCGCCGAATTGTCCTAACCCAAAGAAAGGAGCTTGCTTCATATGCGGGTCTAAGGATCACATGGCCCGGGATTTCCCGAAGAAGCCAGATGGAGGGTCGACAGGAGGAATAGGAAATAGCAGCAGCAGCACTTTGACTATCGCTGGACCACCGCAGTCGAGCCAACCCACCGCCAGAACATTTAACATGATCGTACAGGATGCTGTGCAGTCAAAGGATGTGGTGTCATGTATTATTCTGGTCAATAATATTAATGCTTATGTATAATTTTTGATTCAGATGCTACTTGTTCATTTGTATCTGATGACTTTGCTAAGAATTTAGACTTGCCTAAGGAGGAATTAATTTACCCTTTGAACATAGAGATTGCGAATAGAGAGGTTATTCTTGTTAGGTTTGTACACAAGGACTGTCGATTGAATATTAAGGGTCATGTGTTGGTGGTAGATTTGATTCCAATAAAACTTAGGAAATTCGATGTTATTTTGGGAATGGATTAGTTGTTTAACCATGGTGCGGTAATTGATTGTCAGAGGAAGTCTGTAAACCTTACGACTTCGTCGAAGGTAGTGTTTTATGGCAACAAATCTCCTAGATAAGTGAGTTGTCTGACAATTATGTAGGCCAAGAAGTTTTTGAAACAAGGTTATGTAGGGTACTTAGCCTACATAGTGGATACTCGTAAGGAAATTCCAAAGTTGGAAGAGATATCAGTGGTTAAGGATTTTGTGGTTGTGTTTCCAAGCGATTTCCCAGGACTTTCGCCGGATAGAGAGATAGAGTTCGTGATCGACATAGCCCTGGGGACTGGTCCGATATTGAAAGCATCGTACAGAATAGCTTCCTGTAGAGATGAAGGAGTTGATAGTTCAACTGCAGGAATTGCTAGAAAAGAAGTATATTTAGCCAAGCGTATCAACGTGGGGAGCGTCGGTATTGTTTGTCAAGAAGAAGGATGGATCAATGCGGCTTTGCATTGATTATAGAGAGTTGAACAAAGTCACGATAAAGAATAAGTATCTTTTACCAAGGATCGATGACTTGTTCGATCAACTGAAGGGAGCTAGATACTTCCCAAAAATAGATTTAAGAAGTGGGTATCATCAGTTGAGGGTAAGGAGAGAGGATGTACCAAAGACGACATTTAAAACTAGGTATGGGCATTACGAGTTCTTGGTGATGTCATTCGGTCTAACGAATGCACCAACAACATTTATGGACTTAATGAATAGGGTGTTTAAGTCATTTATATACAAGTTCGTAGTGGTATTCATCGATGATATTTTGGTGTACTCCAAAACTAAGGAGGAACACACTGAACATTTGAGGCTGACATTGGAATCACTAAGACGGGAGAAGTTGTATGCAAAATTCTCGAAGTGCGAGTTTTGGTTAGAACGTGTACAATTTCTTTGCCACGTGATTGACAAAGACGGGATTTCAGTAGATCCGTCGAAGGTTAAAGCTGTGATAAGTTGGGATCAGCCAAAGACACCGTCAACAGTTAGGAGTTTCTTGGGTTTGGCAGGATACTACAGGCGATTTTTTTAAGAATTTTCCAAAATCGCAACTCCGTTGAATAATTTGACTCAGAAAATGGTGAAGTTCATTTGGACAAAAAAAGTGTGAGAAAAGTTTTCAGGAACTGAAGAAGAGGTTGAGTACTACGCTTGTGATGTCATTGCCTAATAGTACAAGAAATTTCGTGGTATACAGTGATGCTTCACATAAAAGATTAGGTTGTGTGCTGATGTAGAATGACAAAGTCATTGCTTATGAATCACTTCGGCTGAAGGACTATGAGATATGTTATCTGACCCATGACTTGGAATTGGCTGCAGTAGTGTTTGCTCTGAAGATATGGAGACACTACCTATATGGAGAGAAGTGTGAGATATATGTTGGGTTTGTACGAAATTATGGCGCAATCAAATTGCAAAAAATAGCGAAAGCATGGTATATCAGAGTTTAAAAATTTCTACAAAACTATTACCTGGATTATCATTTATGAAGAATATTAATTTAAAACGATAAATAAGAAGTTATGGAATCATACCCTTATAGAACGAAGCTTCCACAAGTACGAGTTCAACTCCTTGTTTTTCGTGATCTCCTTGAATTTTCAGGTTAGATTCTTTCCTTTGATCAACGCTAGCCACCCAAGTGTTTGGCCTGTAGAGGTGATCCACCAAGAAAGAGGAATTATCAAGAAGGATGGTGTTTGGCTAAACCCTTGTTTTCTATCCTCTTAGAAAAGGAGTACTCTCCAACAATTGGAATTACATCAACTGATATTTAACATAAGACTCCTCTTATATAGATATTGGTCAACCCCTCTAATCCTATTAGATATAGGTTTTCATTTAATTAATTAAACTCCTTTAATTAATTTAGCTTCCCACCACATTGGGATTAATTAATTAAACTCATTTAATTAACTTGCCTCCTAATCTTATTAGAAATAAATGAGAGTACTAATATTAAGTTAATTTCTAAACTCCTTTAGAAATTAAAATAATAATAATTATAATAATATTAATAAGACTTCTCTTATTAGTTTATATTTAATATTTCCAAAATATTAAATAATAAACATTATGCTATTTAATTTATTCTATCACTATAGATTAAATTAATTACACCTAATGCATTATTACGATTATGTCATTACCTTCTTAAATAATTATTCTTCCTTTTATGGTGTGAACCTTTAGGTTCTCCATATTAAACCGGTTGTGAATAAATCAATTAGAACAATTCTTGTGACGCCCCTAAAATAGGTTCAATACCAATCTATTCTGAGTCGCCAAATACATGGTACATAATTCAAATACAATCTTTTATATCACACGGTCGTGCAAAATATGACGACACAGCTGTGAGTGTCAATACAAATATGTAAAAAATATTAACATTCAAACTAAGTCCTCACTACAATTATTATCACACTATTTATTATAAATAGTGAGGACTACTACTGCTCTAACTCGGACCATCACTTTGTCCCTCGACTAGTTCTTGCGACATTCTCATTTCCTAAAGAGGATAATAGATGAAAAGGGTGAGCTCAACTAGCCTAGTAAAGAATGCTATAACTAAGATAATAAAGAATAATTTATCATTAGTCTTCAACAATTCAGATAAAATATCATTGACAACAAGTTTTAGATCAATATTCGCAGCGAAAATAACAATTCATTAGAAGAGTTAAGTAGAGAATGAAGTCTACTATCTTCTATAATTTAAAAGTCCATCATCAATATTTTATCCCTGTACCATCAATCAATATACATCTCGAATCAAATATTCATCTTTGCACTACAGGCCAAAGATATTCATTTGTATCACCAGTGGTCATGTTCATCTCAACATCTGTTCATCTTTGCACTTCGGGCCAAAGATATTCATCAGGTAATCACTCATCTTTGCTCTACATGCCAAAGATATTCAGTTATATCACCATTTAGGACTGAGGATGATGAAAAATAATATAAATAACGAATCTAGTGAGATAAAGGACAAAGATTAGGGATTCATAATTTAGTTTATCCAAGTTCAATAATACTCCGTAATAATCAATTGTGGAGCAAAATTCAAGAATGAAGATCAAAACTTGAATCCAATCAAAGATAGGAACCTTAACAGACAACTTGGACAAATAGAAGAAAATTTAATTTTTTCGTGAATAGTGCCGAATACGTGAATAGTAACCTCGTTGGAAAAAAAATAAGAATTTCATAATAAAATCTATGACAATATTTTGGTATAATGATATTGAAAAGAATAACATCATTTACGAAAGAAAATAACATCCCTTACCTTAGTAGAAAACTAGGTTGACTGGTATACCGGATATTACTCTGAGAAAATCTCGCACCAAAAACCACACTCAAAATATTCTTATACTCAAGAAAATACTCACAATACTATAGAATAAGAATTTCTGATATTGAAGGTGTGGTTTAGGAAGGAGGGGTTACCCCCTATTTATAGTGGAACGGAGGGAGAAAAAAACAAAGCATTCTGCCTAACATTTCCCTCCGCCACCCACCTGCCTAATTTTTTTTTTCTTCTCTGCCAAATTTTGCCTAACTCCTCTCATTTTCAACAATTGGGGCCCACACTATTTTGAAAACAAAGAAATGGTTTGCAGGAAACCAACTTGGAAGAAAAAAAACAAGGCTACTATATATATATATATATATATATATATATATTATAATAACATTATTATTTAAACATTTATAATATATTATAATAATATATTTGAATGAATATTTTATCGGAGAAATAATTGTAATTCCATAGAAAATATGCCAAACTTTCAACAATTATCTCTTTTGCTAAAAATTTCACCATTTATATCAAAATTGAATAAATATTTCCTTATCATATATATCAACAATTATTTATTCACAAATAATATTACAGAACTACAATATTAACAACCAGGTCGTTCCCAGGAAAGAGGGGGCCTTCCGATAAGAATTTCTCCTTACTAGCGCGCAATTAAATAACCCCTCCTAGTCAGAACTTCCTTAGACATTGTCAATAATGCTATCTAACAATATTATTCAAATAATATGAATTATTGATTTGATAATGTGAAATACTGTGTAGTGATAATTATTGAATCAATCATATAAAATATCAACGTAGCACTTATAAAATATTGAATAGTAATTACTGTAACAATAATTGAGTAAGTGCCTTCTTACGTAAGAATCAATAATTTAAAATACTGTGCAATACCGTGTGCTACTATGCAACAACGAGTATTACTGTATTTTTATCACCGGGTATTTCAATAGTTTAACGGTAACAGCTTTACCGTTATTTATAAAAAGGTTATTTCTGTCGCTTACCATATCCGACAGTTATACCGTTGTGGCGCCCACAAATGGCTGCGCCGTCGTACGAATATTCTCCGATAACAAGAATATTCCACGACCAAACGAATATTCTACGACAACAATGAATATTTTATAACCACTTGCTTATTTAGAATATTTGCACATTTCATCTATAACTTATCACATTTATCAAATCAACACCTTACTATTTCAAAATAATATATAAAGAAAATTAAATCTTTATTTATAAAATTCGGGGTCTTACATCCTCCCCTCCTTATGAAATTTTATCCTCGAAATTAACGTACGTACCTGGTATGTCGAAGAGGTGAGGATACCTCATTTTCATTTTCGATTCTAACTCCCAGGTCATTTCCTCAATAGCATTGTTTCTCCACAAAACTTTAACTTGAGGTATAATTTTTGAGCGTAGGGTTTGCTCCTTCCTATCCAAAATCTTGACAGGTACCTCCTCATACATTAAATCTTCAGCTATCTCATCCGATTCTAGCTCAATAATGTGGTTTGGATCTTTCACATATTTACGCAACACGGATATGTGAAAAACATTATGAACACGAGACATGCTTGGAGGTAAAGCGAGTCTATAGGCCACATTTTCTACTCGGTCAAGGATCTCAAATGGACCAATGAATCATGGATTGAGCTTTCCTCTCTTGCCAAACCTCGTAACTCCCTTCCACGGAGCAACACGTAATAACATATGGTCCCCAACATTAAATTCCACGTCCTTTTGATGAAGATCCACATAACTCTTTTGTCGATCTTGTGCGGTTTGTATCCGTTGCCGGATCATTTGAATCTTTTTCGTAGTCATACGTACTAACTCTGGTCCCAACAATGTTGCTTCACCCACCTTGTCCCAGTATAATGGAGAGCGACACTTTCGTCCATACAACGCTTCGAATGGAGCCACGCCTATACTTGCCTGAGAACTGTTGTTGTAGAAGAATTCCACCAATGGTAAGTACTTATCCCAACTCCCTTTGAAGTCTAGAACACAGAGTCTCAATAGATCTTCAAGAGTTTGAATAGTCCTTTCTGATTGTCCGTCCATTTGAGGATGATATGCCGAACTGAATCGTAAATCTGTGCCCATAGCTTTCTGCAAACTAACCTAAAATTATGAAGTGAATCTTGGGTCACGATCCAAAACTATGGATACTGGCATGCCATGCAATCTCATAATCTCATTCACGTACGTATGAGTAAGACGTTCAAGGGAATAAGTCTCTCGTATAGGCAAGAAATGAGCAGACTTGGTTAATCTATCAACAATAACACAAATAGTATCTATGCCTTGAGAAACCTTGGGAAGACCCGTAACGAAATGCATGGTAATGTGTTCCCACTTCCATTTTGGAATCTTAAGTGGTTGCAATAGACCCTTTGGCACTTGATGCTCCGCCTTTACATGTTAACACATTAAACACCTCGAGATAAGCTCCGCGATCTCACTCTTCATATTGCTCCACCAAAATGTATGTCGAAGATCATGATACATTTTAGTACTCCCAAGATGGATTGCAAACGGTGTGTTGTGTGCCTCCATCATGATTCTATACTTCAAGTCAGAATCGTTAGGAACACAAAGTCTGGAGTTGACTCGAAGTATTCCTTCTTCATCAATCCTTGCTTCAGGAATAGCACCTTCTTCCTTATATTTATCAGCTCTGGGTCTGTAGCTTGAGCAGCTTGAACTTTATCAATCAAAGTTGGTTCTACGCGTATACTTGACATCATCATATAGGTCCCCGGAGTCTTGAACTCTATCTCCATCTTTTGTAAATCACCCAAAATAGGCCTTGATAGCATCACATTCGTTCTCGCATATGATCTTCTACTTAACGCGTTAGCTACCAGGTTCGCTTTTCCAGGATGGTATTGAATGGTATGATCGTAATCTTTCAACAGCTCAAGCCAACGTCGTTGCCGCATGTTGAGTTCCTTTTGAGTGAAGAAATATTTGAGGCTCTTATTATCCGTATAGATCTCCACTTTCTCTCCATACAGGTAGTGTCCCCAGATCTTTAATGCGAAAACGACAGCTGCCAACTTTAGATCATGAGTAGGATAATTTCTCTTATATTCTTTGAGTTATAGCAAGGCATAGGCTATGACTTTCCCATGTTGCCTGAGAACACATCCTAACCCTTTGCCTGAAGCGTCGCTGTAAATAACAAATCCATCCGAACCAGATGGTATTGTCAGAACAGGTGCCGAAATAAGTCTCCTTTTGAGCTATTGGAAGCTCTTCTCGTATTCCTCGCTCCAAACTAATTTTGTATCTTTCTGAGTCAATTGAGTTAATGGAGTAGCGATTCGAGAAAATCCCTCTACGAACCTCTGATAATAACTAGCTAAGCCCAAAAAGCTTCGTACTTCGGTCACTGACTTAGGTTGTTCCCAAATTTGTATTGCTTCAATATTCGCCGGGTCAACAGATACTCCACGTTTCGATACCACGTGCCCAAGGAATGCTACTTCCTCAAGCCAGAACTCACATTTCTTCAGCTTGGCATATAGCTTGTTCTCACGAAGCTTTTGAAGTACCAGCTTCAAGTGGTGCTCATGATCTTCATGGCTTTTAGAATAGATAAGGATGTCATCAATAAAGACAACAACGAACTGATCCAAATATTCCTTAAATACACGGTTCAACATATCCATGAAAGCAGCAGGAGCATTATTCAATCCAAAAGATATGACTAAGAACTCATAATGCCCGTACCGAGTTGTGAAGGCAGTCTTCGGAATATCCTCAATTTTAATCTTCAGCTGATGATATCCAAAATGAAGATCGATCTTTGAAAAGAATTATGCTCCTTGCAACTGGTCGAACAGGTCATCAATACGACGTAGCGGATACCTATTCTTGATGGTGACATGGTTCAACTCCCGATAGTCAATACAAAGTCGCATACTCCCGTCTTTCTTCTTTACGAATAAAACAGGAGCATCCCAAGGAGACGTACAAGGACGTATAAAACCGATGTCTAGCAACTCCTGTAGTTGGACCTTTAACTTTTGAAGTTCAATAGGAGCCATTCGATATGGGGTTTTACAATTGGGTTTTGTACCAGGCTCAAGGTCAATAAAGAATTTAACTTCACGTTCTGGGGGTAGACCGGGAAGTTCTTCGGGAAATACATCAGGAAACTCATTAACAACGGAAATATTATTCAAATCTGACGTATTCTGGTTTAGATCAGTGACATGAGCTAAGAAAGCTTGACATCCTTTTTTTAATAAACGAATAGCATTATGACTTGAAATGACATAGACTGATTTTAGGTGTTTGGTTTTTTGAATTCGCACAACAGGTTGGTTAGGAATATGAAAACTAACAACCTTACGAAAACAATCAATTTTGGCATGATAAGTGGTAAACCAGTCAATTCTTAAAATCACATCAAATGCAAGTTTTTTCAAAGATATAAGATCAACAGGTAGGGTGAGGGTACCAATTTGAATCAAGAAAGATTTGTAAATTATGGATGTAACAAAGGTTTCTCCCAACGAAGTTTCAACAGATAAGTCAAAGTCTAATTTATCAGAAGTCAAGTTCAAACGTTGAGCACAAGCAGGTGAAATAAAAGAATGGGTAGCACCGGTATCTAACAAGGTGAAAACTTCGCAAGAGTTTATGATTAGCTTACACGTAATCACCTCGTGTCAGTTCCTCGCGTTTTGGGCTATCACGACAAACGCTCTTCTAGGAACCACCAACTTTGACTTGTTCGGAACTGCCTTTGGAATCACCAGCCCCGCTGGACTTGGTTTCGCTACAGGACAATCTCGAGCTATATGTCATTTTGTTTCCACAGTTATAGCATGCTTTGAATTGTTGTGGGTAGTTTGGGCTGATGTGCCCCTGTTTCCCGCATTAATAGCATACGACTGGTAGTCGTTCTCCTCCCCTAGAAACAGTTGATGCTGGTGCTGATGTCGACGTCTTCACGTTCTTATTGTTATACATTCTCTTCTTGAAATCTCCTCCTGATTTGCTTTTTCTACTATCATGGCCACGATTACTACAAGAGTGGTTATCGCTTCTGTCATGGTACTTTCCTCCCCGCTGGTTGTCATTATTCCGATGACGGCTGCCACCGGTACGACCTTGGTTGTTGTCCCTTGGTTGAACATAATCACTATCTCATTCTAACAACTGGGCCCTGTTTACTACATCCGAATATAGTGAAACTTTGTGAGAAATGAGGTATTGACGAATTTCGGGTTTCAAACCTCTCAGAAACATCCGCGTCACATGTTCCTCATTCTCCACCAAATGAGGTGCAAACCTGGACAACTCCGCGAACTTAGCCTCGTACTGGGACATAGTCATGTTGTTCTGTTCTAGTCTGATAAACTCTACCTCCTTCATATGATGAATACTTTCAGGAAAGTACTTGTCATTGAACAGTTTCTGGAACGCTTCCAAAGACATCTTGAGTGTAGCAGTCTGGGTACGCTTTACAGATTCCCACCAGTAATCTGCCTCTCCACGGAACATAAAGGTGGCAAATGGAACCTTCTGTTCCTCCGTGCATCCCAAGACATCAAATATCTTGGTAATTTGCTTAACCCACGTCTCCGCCTTGATCGGATCCGGCTTTCCCAAAAAGTCTGGTGGTCCCAATTCTTTGAACTGCTTGGCAGTGACAATTCGCATGTTGTTATTATCTCCAACTGTATTTTGCGCACGAGTCTCCCTCATCTGGTTTTGCATGAACTGCAAAAAGCTTCTAAACATCTCATCGTTTATCGTCTTATCAGTGTTGTTTTCAGGATGAACATTGCCTTCCTATTGCACGTTGTCCTGGTTGGTAATTAAAGGTGTCTCCACGGTCTCATTCACTCCATTGTTAATATTCTCAGCTGCCATTCTCAAATACTGCCATAAAACAAGGGTTAATTAAACAAATTAACATATCACATATTAACCCTATGTTCCAAACAACTAATTAAGTAACAAATAAGCTTAGGTAGGATACACTAGCGAAGGTTTTATTCGTCTCTCCCCTCCTAGTTCTATTCCCAGATCTCCGCCAGAGACCATATCCCTAAGCTCTGATACCAACTGTGATGCCCCTAAAATAGGTTCAATACCAACCCATTCTGAGTCGCCAAATACATGGTACATAATTCAAATACAATCTTTTATATCACACGGTCGTGTAAAATACGACCACACAACTGTGAGTGTCAATACAAATATGTAGAAAATATTAACATTCAAACTAAGTCCTCACTATAATTATTATCACACTATTTATTAGAAATAGTGAGGACTACTACTGCTCTAACTCGGACCATTACTTTGTCCCCCGACTAGTTCCTGCGACATTCTCATTTCCTGAAGAGGACAATAGATGAAAATGGTAAGCTCAACTAGCCCAGTAAAGAATGTTATAACTAAGATAATAAAGAACAATTTATCGTTAGTCTTCTACAATTCAGATAAAATATCATTGACAACAAGTTTTAAATCAATATTCGCAGCGAAAATAACAATTCATTAGAAGAGTTAAGTAGAGAATGAAGTCTACTATCTTCTATAATTTAAAAGTCCATCATCAATATTTTATCCCTGCACCATCAATCAATATACATCTCGAATCAAATATTCATCTTTGCACTACAGGCCAAAGATATTCATTTGTATCACCAGTGGTCATGTTCATCTCAACACCTGTTCATCTTTGCACTACGGGCCAAAGATATTCATCAGGTAATCATTCATCTTTGCTCTACAGGCCAAAGATATTCAGTTATATCACCATTTAGGACTGAGGATGATGAAAAATAATATAAATAACGAATCTAGTGAGATAAAGGACAAATATTAGGGATTCATAATTTAGTTTATCCAAGTTCAAACTCCGTAATAATCAATTGTGGAGCAAAATTTAAGAATGAAGATCAAAACTTGAATCCAATCAAAGATAGGAACCTTAACAGACAACTTGGACAAATAGAAGAAAATTTAATTTTTTTCGTGAATAGTGCCGTATACGTGAATAGTAACCCCGTCGGAAAAAAAATAAGAATTTCATAATAAAATCTATGATAATATTTTGGTATAATGATATTGAAAAGAATAACATCACTTACGAAAGAAAATAACATCCTTTACCTTAGTAGAAAACTAGGTTGACTGGTATACTAGATATTACTCTTAGAAAATCTCGCACCAAAAACCACACTCAAAATATTCTTATACTCAAGAAAATACTCACAATACTATAGAATAAGAATTTCTGATATTAAAGGTGTGGTTTAGGAAGGAGGGGTTACCCCCTATTTATAGTGGAACGAAGAGAGAAAAAAACAAAGCATTCTGCCTAACATTTCCCTCCGCCACCCACTTGCCTAATTTTTTTTTCTTCTCTGCCAAAATTTTACCTAACTCCTCTCATTTTCAACAATTGGGGCCAACTCTATTTTGAAAACAAAGGAATGGTTTGCAGGAAACCAACTTGGAAGAAAAAAAACAAGGCTACAATATATATATATATATATATATATATATATATATATTATAATAACATTATTATTTAAACATTTATAATATATTATAATAATATATTTGAATGAATATTTTATCGGAGAAATAATTGTAATTCCATGGAAAATATGTCAAACTTTCAACAATTATCACTTTTGCTAAAAATTTCACTACTTATATCAAAATTGAATAAATATTTTCTTATCATATATATCAACAATTATTTATTCACAAATAATATTATAGAACTACAATATTAACAACCAGGTCGTTCCCAGAAAAGAGGGGGCCTTCCAATAAGAATTTCTCCTTACTGGCGCGCACCTCCTAGACAGAACTTCCTTAGACATTGTCAATAATGCTATCTAACAATATTATTCAAATAATATGAATTATTGATTTGATAATGTGAAATACTATGCAGTGACAATTATTGAATCAATCATATAAAATATCAACGTAGCAATTATAAAATATTGAATAGTAATTACTGTAACAATAATTGAGTAAGTGCCTTCTTACGCAAGAATCAATAATTCAAAATACTGTGCAATACCGTGTGCTACTGTGCAACAACGCGTATTACTATATTTTTATCACCGGGTATTTCAATAGTTTAACGGTAACAGTTTTACTGTTATTTTCAAAAGGTTATTTCTGTCGCTTTTTATATCCGACAGTTATTCCTTTGTGGGGCCCACAAATGGCTGCGCCGTCGTACGAATATTCTCTGACAACAAGAATATTCCACGACCAAACGAATATTCTCCGACAACAATGAATATTTTATAACCACTTGCTTATTTAGAAATATTTGCACATTTCAACCATAACTTATCACATTTATCAAATCAACACCTTACTATTTTAAAATAATATATAAAGAAAATTAAATCTTTATTTATAAAATTCGAGGTCTTACAATTCTAATCTTATTTGAATAAATAAATTTAACTAATAATCTATTTAAATAAATACTATTTATTCTACAATAGGGATAAGCCTCCCTAGCGATCAACGATTTTTCATATAATATAGATTTCAACATTAATCATAAAAGAACATGTGAGTAAATAGTTACTGTACAATTCAATCTTTCCACCATACAATGTCCCAATTAAATATAAGACATGAAATTACTGTCAAGTCTTATTTTATTTAATTATATGTATTTCGATTAGAAAATGCACAACCCCAAATAATACAAATTAGAAACTACTTTCTAATTTCATTCTGCCATAGCCAATGACTATTGGGTTGTCATTTAACGAATCATATAGGACATATATCTTCTTTTACTAGAAGTGGTAAATTCTTTATTGATCATTCATTATGTCCATTTGTAACTCATTATACCCAAGCATACCCTTTAATATACCCTAAGCATTTTTAAGGAATAAGTCAAAGTATAATTCATTACATACAAGATACTATGATGATCTCAAGTCTAAGGATCTCTTATACTACTATCACATTAGGAATTCCTATTGACAGATAAGTAAAACTCTATTAAGTATTCTATAGTGAGTCACGTTCAGTGAACTTATTTTCTAATAAGCACCTACATAGTTGCTTTAGTGTCTCCACACAAATGATCATGAGATCAATCATCCTCATCCAATGAGCAAGCAACATATGTACCAATCTATCCGAATTTACTAATCCCCTTTTTAGTTAATCCAACAATTGGGAACTATTTTAGTTTTAAGCTTTCTAAGAATTTTGATCTCATTAGCATGATCATCATCTTGATTCTAAAAGCATTGCTTAAAACTATGGGTTATTTACATATTATAAAAAATAACATCATGTAGATAATTAAATGCATTTAATAAGTTAATACTTTTATTAATAAATAAACAAGATTGTCTCCAAAGTAGATGCTTTATCACCATACATGATTGGCTTGTATGCATACTTCTTTCAATCTCCCACTTACTCTAAAGTCAATCTTCATGGTATCTCATACCATCTTCTCTAAGTGACGATCAAACTGCTATTGTGTTAAAGCTTTAGTAAATAGATCTGAAATGTTGTCTTAAGAGTCTACACGATCTAAGGTGACGTCTTCTCTTTTAATGATTTCTTTAATCAAAGTGCCGCAACATATGTTTAGATTCAAGATGAGACATAGGAACTATTCCTAGTTCTGTAATGAACTTTTCATCCGAAACATCAACTTGCAGCTTCACTTAAAGTTATATACTTTGTCTTTGTCACTAAACCACCAACCTTTGGCTGTTTGGAACCTTTCCAATTCACTGCACCCCCTTTCAAGGTAACGACTTACCCTAAAGTGGATTTGCTATCGTCTTGGTCCGTTTGAAAAACTGAGTCTGTTTAGTCCTCTAGTTTAATTCAGACCCATCATGTGCCATGATGACATGCTTAGTGTCAGTTAAGTACTTTGAGATGTTTATCACTATCTTATAGTGATCTTCTCCAGAATATGACTGATCAACATCAAGTCTCGTACATTTCATTGCATACATGATAGTAACTCATGCGATCTCTCGTTTATTGAGAACAATTATAGAGAGATACACTCCATGGCTCATCATCATGAGACACCTTTTGGAGTTTGCCATGCTAAACGCCTTTAGCATCTAATAAATATACGTTCTTTGGGTTAAGCCGAACATCCTTTTAAATATATCTATACAGATTTATATCCCCAATGTAGGATGTTCTACCCAAATCATTCATGGAGGAATGTTTAGACAACTTTATTTTGATCGATTATAGCATACGAAATGTCATTCCCTATCAGTAAAATATCATCAACAAATAATACAAGGAGTGAAACTGCGCTCCCACTAACCTTCTTGTACATACATGGTTCATCCTCATTTTTGATAAAATCAAACTCTTTGATTGTCTCATCAAAATGGATGTTCCATCTACGAGAAGCTTGCTTCAATCCATAAATGAATCGTTGTAACTTATATACATAATTTTCTTCAACCATTGAATCAAATTCATCTGGCTGTATCATACATACATTCTCCTATAATAATATATATTTGAGGAAGGGCGTCTTTACGTCCATTTGCCAAATTTAGTAAGAATAAACTACAATCGCAAGTAAAATCCAAATGGACTTTGAGCATTGCTTCAAAGATCCATTTTAAATTTTATGGTCATCTATCATTTCTCTGAGTCTTAATTACTCATAGCGTGTTCATAATTCAATGGATCATCATCATTCAAGATGTGTACCTCATCGTCATCCTCTATGACAAATTCATACCTTTCAGGTATCTTCAGTACTCTTCCAGATTTACGAATAGAGTGTTGTACAGTAGGTGTTCTACTCGGACAGGTTAATCCAATTGATCTGTAGTGTTTTGTGGTTCTTGAATTTCTTCAAGATCTATTTTCCTCCCACTAACCCCTTCAAGGATAAACTTCTTTTCCAAGACGACAGCGTGTTTCGCAACAAACACCTTTTGCTCAGTAGGATTGTAGAAATAGTATCCCAAACTTTCTTTAGGATATTCCACAAAAGTGCATTTATCAGATCTTGTCCCAAGCTTATCATTTTGAAACCTTTTCACATAAGCTGGATATCCCTAAATCTTAACATGCTTAATACCAGGTTTCCTCCCTGTTCACATCTCATATGGAGTATTGGGGATGGATTTTGAGAGGACCTTATTTAGTAGATATGCAACCGCTTCTAGAGCATAACCCCAGAATAAAATTTGAAGATCGATAAAACTCATCATGGAACGAACCATGTCCAACAATGTTCGATTTCTCTTTTCAGATACTCTATTTAACTGTGGTGTACCTGTTGGAGTCCTATTGTGAGATTATTCCATTATCTTTGAGACAATCAAAAACTCACCGCTTAAGTATTTACCACCTCAATCTGATCAAAGAATCTTAATACTTTTGTCAGTTTGTTTCTTTACTTCACTTCTGAACTCTTCGAACTTTTCAAATGATTTAGATTTGTATTTCATTAAATACACATATCTAAATCTTGAGTGATCATTAGTGAAAGTAAAAAAATAAGAATACCCTCCTCGTGCATTCGTTGTCATAGGTCCACAAACGTCTGTGTGAACCAACGCTAACAACTCTGTAACTCTTTCTCATATTCCACTAAAAGGAGATTTAGTCATTTTACCCATGAGACAAGATTCATAAGTTGGCTATGATTTATAATCAGATAGCTCTAAGAGTCCATCCATAATCTTGTTTCAATGATATGGCCGAGTCTGCAGTGCCACATATAGGTATAATTAACATCTTCTCTTTCACTTTTCTTAGTTTGTTCTATTTGAAATATATTTTCATGCAAGTCAAGTATGTAAAGTCCATTTCACAAATTACTAACACCATATAAAACATTGTTTTTATAAATAGAACAATTGTTGTTCTTTATTATAATTTTAAATCCATCCATATCTAATACATAATTTGAAATAATGTTTCTAACGTTATTCAAAACAAAATAATAATTATTTAAATAAATGGACTTGCTTGTAGGCAGTGCTAAACAACAAGTGCCTGTACCGAATAAAATTTTGTATATTTAATTGTAAATATTTATTGAATTAAACAAATATTTTAGTTGATTTATTTATTGAGTTGAATAAATAATTTATGTGATTATTGTGGAGTAATTTAATTAAGTGCAATATGTTAATTAAATGAATATTTAATATTAAATTGATGTGTAAGCAATTTTGTGGTATAATTCTAATTTAATTGAGATAATTAAATTAGATGATATTATGTGGTATTTGTTACATAAGATTATGATTAGTGAGTAATTATAATTTTGTAGCAATTTAGTATTGTGTGAGAATTTTATTTAGTTAATTGATGTTAGGTTGTATTTAATTAAATTAGAATGTTATGATTTAATTAAATAAAGTGTGACATTGGAAACTATGTGTTAAAGGAGTTATTAAAATAAAATAAAAAGGTTTTAAAGAGTTTTACCAAACAAGGCCCTTACATTTGTTTTAATCCTGTTTTACCAAACAGGGCCTTAACTACTAAAAAACTATTTTAAAAATTAAACGGTTTTGCCAAACAAAGCCTTAGGGCTTTTGATTTTCAAATATTAGTAACTGATATATATTAAGTAGAGATATAATGTATATGTCAGTTACATTGTTATATAATAATATGTATATCTATATCTATATTATTAGTTATAATATATCTAAACTACGTTAAGTAAAATAAAGTTAGAGCAGAGAAAGAAAAGAGAATGCTAGAGAGAAAAGAGAAGGAGAGTTCTCTGTGAAAACAAGAATCACCATTGTCATATTCTTAGAAAGCTAGAAAAAAAGTAATCTAACTCTAGAAATTCTAACTATGTTTTTGCTTGTTTCCATGAAAGCATGTTTTAGAACTTCTCTGTAAATTAATTCTCATGAGAATTTATGTAAGTATGATCTATATGTGTTAGATTGTGTATATAAACTGTTATATATGAATTATATGATTGTTTAAGTGATTAATTTCATGTAAATATGATGAACATGAAGAAATCTTGTTCATAGCAATTTATAGTGAACTAGTTTGAAAAATAGTATTTAAATTATCAAAATTTGTTGTTGATTATGATATGTTATGTAAATTGATCATACATTGTGATAATATGTTAAGAAACAAAACCAATATGCTTTGAATTGTGTGATTTACTTTAGAAACCAACTCACAGTATTAATTTTCTTTAAAAATGCTTAACAAGGGTGTTTTCTTTAAAATTATGAAATTAAGTGTTTTGATTATGTGTTGTGGTGTTTATGTATATTAAAAACATGTTAGAAGATTAACATTATGTTTTTATAAAGTTTCGTATGCATTGTGTTAGTTAAAATCCGAATTTAGTGCGAAGAATAAGTCAAATTGGTTTTTTCTCTACACAGTTCGCGAACCAAGTTTTCCACCAGCAAGAGCCCAGCGGACTTTTGCCTTGGAAAAATCTGCCCCAGTGGACTTTCCTGCTGTCCAAAAAAATTATTTAGGTTCTGTGTAGTTTTTATGCATTACATGATTAGCTAACTTAATGTGATGACATGTTAAGTGTGTAAAACAATAAGATATTGTATAAGATAATTTGAAGTCTCATATTAACATGTTATGTGTGTACTTAGATATTTTTATCATAGGGTGTGATTATGATGGTTTAAAAGGTTATACACGTGTGTTATGCCTGTTGTGAGTTTAGACTCACGTTTTGTGGTTAGTTAGCGAGTTAAGTTTACAAACCACGTTGTTAAGTTGAACTTAAGTAAGAATTTCAACGGTTAAACATAGTGGTTATGAAACTAATCGATATTGTAAACATAATGTAATATGTAGGATAATTGTGGAACGTGATTGTAAATTGTAGCTTGCGCTTGAGGCAAGTTTTCTAACTATACTCTTTCATTGAGAAAGTTTCCTAATCCTTATCTTTATTGAGCAAGTTATTGTATTCTCTATAATTTCTATATTGAATAAATATCTTATCGAAGTTCATGATTTAATTAATGTGACATTGACTTAATTATTCAAGCAATGTCTATGTTATCTTTCAAATGCTTTAAGTTAATTCTAAAGTACAAGTAATTTCGAAAGTCTTTAGTGCGAATTCTTAAAAGTTTATTCAACTACTCCTTAGTTGATGATAGTTGAACTCTAAATTACCTTTGAAGCTTATCCAAACCAAATTTTCTTTGGTGCGGACTTGTTATTAAATACTGAGATGAACAACCCTATTTAATAGGGGATTACCATGCGAAAGCGTTAAGATGTTTGTGCACAATACACGGTACGAAGGGCTGATCCACCTAAGTACGAGTTAAGAGTCCATATAGTCTAACGACTGTTAAAGGTTTTAAATAGAAATGTTTGTAACCTAGGACATAGTTCAAGGTCCTACGACCCTCAGATGAATTCTATATTCCATGATTCAATCCTTTATTATTGATGAAAAAAATGTTATTCAAATCACTTGAAGTTATTCAGTTATGTCATCCCTATTAATTGTTATCCAAGTGAGCTTTTGTTTGCTCACTCTTGCATTATATAACCCTTGCAGGCTAAAGTTGAGAAAGTTGACGAACCGTCAACTAGCAAAGGCAAGAGCAAGATGAACAAGTGAAGATTTTTTTTATGTTATGATATTTATTTTCCGCATTGACGATGTTAAGGTTAGATAACCCTGGGAACATTTTGAATAAGTTGTAATCCTTTTTATAAGGAAGATTTTTATTTAATTCATAAAGGTTGTAATTTATTTTACATTCTTTATTTATGGGTAGTTGTTATGTTTTATTTAGATAGTAAGCACCAAATCCCGTGGAATTGAAGTACCCGGATTTGGGGGTGTCACAAATTAGTATCAAAGCAGTGTTTTAGGTTATGAACCTTAGGTGGGGAAACCTTAGGTAGTAGCCTTATACGAGATCAAAAAGATAGTGGTGATAGTTAAAGATGATAAACTACCTTATGTGCTATGTGTTCATATTTATGTACGTGAAGAGTATCGATCGATAACAAGTAATAATTAAACTTTAAAATTTTGTTGTCAGGATGACGAATGTTGGAGAGTCTAGTCAAGCTAAGGAGGAGTTACCCCATATGCCTAGGGACGAGGAGCCTCGACACATCCATACAGTCTGGGAGCAGTTGGTTCAGAGAGAGCCATCTCCATTGATCACCGTAGTTGGTCAGGAGCATGATCCAGTTTTGGACCGAGATGATGGGGATGAGCTAGAGGAAGATGTGGAGGATCCTGAAGAGGAATTTCCACCTAACTCTACCAGTGCTGTGATGTACGAGGAGATCTACGACTGCAACGTGGAGCTACATGGTCGAGTCGGAGAGCTTGAAGAACTGGTGGGCGAGAGTCGAACTACCATACAGCAGAGGGAGGAGACAATTCAGGAACTGGACTAGGAACTAGGAAACGCGAAGTGGGATCTAGTCCACGTGGAGAGCAAAACAGATGTTGCACTAGCTGAACTAGCAAAAATAAAAAATGACATCAAAGAGGAATCAGCGAAACGTGCCAGAGCTGAGGATGCTTGCTTGAAGGCTACTCTACGGGAAGATTGAGATGAAGACGAGGTGCAAGTGAAGAAGGCCAAGCTGAGAGAAACAAACTATGCTTTTCATTCGACTACAGATAGGGCCCAGGATCGTGTCTTCTATTACCCAACTCAGTTCAAAGATTTACCATGGTATATGGTGGATCACAGAACAGTGTTCCGGGTGATGGAAGAAGAACATGGAGAGGCTGTGTGACTTCTTAATATGCCTAGATAGTAGAATAATAAACTATGTGTTTCCTTATTTAATCAATAATGTAAATCCTAGAATTTGATGTAATAATGGGATAAAATAATGATGTGATCATGCAACTTGTTTCAGTTCAGGAAAGATGATGTAAATAGCAAAGATGCTATCTATCCTATGTTTTAAAACTATGAATGAAAAAAAATAACAAATTTTATTGACGTGCCATGTGTTCAAGTGTGAATTAAATTATTTTAAAAATAATGCTACTATCACATAAATACTTTCACATACACTCATATACATACTGCGGGTCCCGCATATCAGGCGGGGGCCCACAGTATGTATGTGTGTGTATGTGAAGATTATGTTAAAGTATTTATGTGATAGTAGCATTGCTCTTATTTTAAATGTTTAAGTATGAACTTGAATATTTAAGAAATGAGTAAGGGATCTAATAAGAGTATGTCTTAACAAAAAGATGCAACCAAGAAGAAGACCTACA
The DNA here is from genome assembly GCA_020205555.1 of Panax stipuleanatus. Classification (NCBI taxonomy): domain Eukaryota; kingdom Viridiplantae; phylum Streptophyta; class Magnoliopsida; order Apiales; family Araliaceae; genus Panax; species Panax stipuleanatus. The sequence goes on from CM035122.1 coordinate 107,723,288, forward strand.
CGTCAAAATCCAGAGGGTTCAACTAATAACAACAACAACGACAACAACAATGACGGAACGAATCCCAATTCGGTTCAACAATTGGTGAACTTACTGACGAGAGCGCTTGCAAATCAGCCGCAAGTTCAGAACACTACTTTTAAGGAGTTCAAAGCAGTGGGACCGTTGGAGTTCCAGGGATCGGTGAAACCGATAGGGGCCCAAACGTGGGTGATGGAGATGGAGAAGGTCTTCGATGTGGCAAGAGTTAGTGACGACCAGAAGACAGGGTTTTGCGACGTTCATGCTAAAGTCGGAAGCTAGTTTTTGGTGGCAGGCCAACAAGACTAGCAAAGGGGAAGGAGTGATAGTGTCAGACTGATTAAAAGAAATGTTCTTTGAAATATATTTCCCCATAAGCTCGCAGAACCAGATGGAGGTTCAGTTTCTAGAGTTGAAGCAAGGAGTAATGTTGGTGCCAGAATACGCCTTGAAGTTCAATGAGTTGGCCAGGTTTGCAACGTCACAAGTTAGTATTGACGAGAGGAAGACGAGAAGGTTCGAGTAGGGATTGAAGCCCTGGCTCTATAGCAAAGTCTCCATGTTCCAGCTGAACATATTTACAGCTTGTACTAGAAAAGGCGATCATCATAGTAGATGGGGGCGATGCCATGACCAAGTATAATCAAGACCTAAAGAAGAAGAATAATGAGACAGAGAACAAGACTGGTGGTAGCAGTGTTAACAACCAGAAGAGGAAGTGGAACGACAACACATCTACTGGGAGTCAATAGGGAAGCTAGCAGAAGAGAAGAATTGAAGCATGTGTTACATGCGGGAAGAATCACACTAGAGTGTGCCTGAGGGGGAAGCGAGTATGCGTCAATTGTGGTCAGGAAGGCCACATTGCGCCGAATTGTCCTAACCCAAAGAGGGAGCTTGCTACACCTGTGGATCTAAGGATCACATGGCTCAAAGTTGCCCGAGGAAGCCAGCAAGAGGGTCAACAGAAAATGGGGGAAATGGCAGCGGTAACACTTTGACTATCGCTGGACCACTGCAGGCGATCCGACCCACTGCCAGGACTTTCAACATGACAGTATAGGATCCTGTGCAGTTAAAAGATGTGGTGTCACTAGTATTAATGCATATGTATTATTTGATTCGGGTGCTACTTGTTCATTCATATCTAATGACTTTACTAAGACTCTAGACTTACCTAAAGAGGAATTAGTTTGCCCCTTGAACATAGAGATTGCGAATAGGGAGGTAATTCCTGTTAGGTTTATATATAAGAATTGTAAATTGGACATTAAGGGTCTCGACTTGATGGTAGATTTGATCCCGATAAAACTTGGGGAATTCAATGTTATACTGGGTATGAATTGGTTGTTCAACCATAGAGCGGTAATCGATTGCCAGAAGAAATTGGTAAACCTTACGACTCCGTCGAAGGTAGTATTTTATGGTAGCAAATCACCTAGACAAGCGAATTGTCTGATGATTATGCAGGCCAAGAAGTTATTGAAGCAAAATTGTGTGGGGTATTTAGTCTACATAATGGATACTCGTAAGGAGGGTCCGAAGATAGAAGAGATATCAGTGGTTAGGGAGTTTGTGAACGTATTTTCGAGCGATTTGCTAGGACTTCCACCAGATAGAGAGATAGAGTTCGTGATCGACTTAGCACTGGGGACTGCTCTGATATCGAAAGCATCGTATAGAATGGCTCCAGTCGAGATGAAGGAGTTGATGGTTCAACTACAAGAATTGCTGGACAAGAAATATATTCAGCCGAGCCTTTCACCGTGGGGAGCGCCAGTACTGTTCGTGAAGAAGAAAGATGGATAGATGCGGCTATGCATTGATTATAGAGAGTTGAACAAAGTCACGATCAAGAATAAGTATCCTTTACCCAGGATCGATGACTTGTTCGATCAACTGAAAGGAGCTAGATATTTCTCAAAAATAGATTTGAGAAGTGGATATCATTAGTTGAAGGTAAGAAGAGAGGATATACCAAAGACGGCTTTTAGAACTCGATATGGACACTACGAGTTCTTAGTGATGTCATTTGGTCTAACGAATGCACCAATTGCATTTATGGACTTAATGAATAGGGTGTTTAAGCCATTCCTATATAAATTTGTACTGGTGTTCATAGATGACATTTTGGTCTATTCCAAAACTGAGGAGGAACACACTGAACATTTGAGGTTCACATTGGAATCACTGAGACAGGAGAAGCTTTACGCAAAATTCTTGAAATGTGAATTCTGGTTAGAACGTGTGCAATTTCTTGGCCACGTGATTGACAAAGATGGGATTTCAGTGGATCTGTCGAAGGTTGAAGCTGCGATGAGTTGAGATCAGCCGAAGACAATGTCAAAAATGAGGAGTTTCTTGGGATTGGCAGGTTACTACAAAAGATTTATCCAAGACTTTTCCAAAATCACAACCCTGTTGACAAATTTAACTCGTAAAACAGCTAAGTTTGTTTGGACGAAAAAGTGTGAGGAAAGTTTTCAGGAACTGAAGAAGAGATTGAGTACTGTACCGGTGTTGTCATTGTCGGATAGTACAAAAAATTTCATTATTTACAGCGATGTTTCACGTAAGGGATTAGGCTGTGTGCTGATGCAGAACGACAAAGTTATTTCTTATGCATCACGTCAGCTAAAGGATTATGAGAAAGGGTATCCGACTCATGACTTGGAATTGGCGGTAGTAGTGTTTGCTCTGAAGATTTGGAGACACTACCTTTATGGAGAAAAGTGTGAGATATACACAGATCATAAGAGTCTGAAGTAAATCTTTACACAGAAAGATTTGAACATGCACCAAAGGAGATGGTTGGAACTTATCAAGGACTACGATTACGAGATTCTTTACCATCCGGGTAAAGCTAACATTGTTGCAGACGCTTTAAGAAGGAAGGGTCGGGAAAAGTTAATGACATTAACTGCTCAGGAATAGTTGGTAAATGAGATGGCTAAGTTGGAGCTTCAAGTTAAGTATCCGAAGGAATCAGATGAGAAGCTGTTCCAAGTAACTACCGGTTCAACCTTGGTGGACAAGGTGAAAGAGGCACAACTACATAATGAGGAATGTGAGAAGATCCGAAAAAGAGTAACCGATGGTGAAGAAATAAAATTCAAGATTGATAAAGATGGATTGTTACATTTTGAAGGAAGAATCTGGGTACTGCCAGTACCAGAAGTCAAAGAGGAGATTTTGGCCGAAGCTCAAAGTTTGAGATATTCGATTCACCCCGGGAGTACGAAGATGTACCAGGATCTCAGGCAACATTTTTGGTGGCTTAATATAAATAAAGACGTGGCTGAATGCGTTGCGAAATGTCTAGAGTGCCAGAAGGTCAAAGCAGAACACTAGAGACAAAGTAGATTGCTACAACCGCTAGAGATTCCGGAATGGAAGTGGGAACATATCACGATGGATTTCGTGGTTGCTCTTCCAACGACTTAGAAAGGTTTTGATGCAGTATGGTTTATTGTAGATCGACTGACGAAGTCAGCGCACTTCTTACCGATCAAGATTAGATTCAACTTAGATCAGTTGGAAAAGTTGTACGTGAAGGAAATTATCTCTAGACACGGTGTTCCGATATCGATTATATCGAACAAGGATCCGTATTTCACGTCGAATTTCTGGGAATGACTACAAGAATGTTTGGGAACACAATTGCGAATGAGTACGGCGTACCATCCTCAGACTGATGGCCAGAGCGAATGAACGATTCATACTTTAGAAGATATGATAAGAGCTTGTGTTATAGGACTTCAAAGGAAGCTGGGATGATCATCTACCATTGGTGGAGTTCGCCTACAACAACAGTTACCATGGAAGTATTAGAATATCGCCTTACGAAGCATTGTACGGTAGGAAATGCATGACTCCATTGTGCTGGGATGAGGTCGGTGAACGACAGCTGTTGGGACCGAAATTGGTGCAACTAAACTGCTGAGATCGTCAAGATAATCAGAACGAGATTGGTTGCAGCTCAAGACAGACAGAAGAAGTATGCCGATTATCATCGTCAGAATCTAGAGTTTGAAGCAGGAAGCTTCGTTTTCTTGAAGGTATCTCCCTGGAAAAGGAAGATTGGATTTTGCAAGAAGGGGAAGCTGAGTCCATGATTTATTGAACCTTTTGAGATACTGCGAAGGGTTGGCGAGGTAGCTTACGAGGTTGCGTTACCTCCGGAGCTAGATAATATCCATAATATTTTTCATATTTCTGTGTTGCGACCATACAAAAACGACTACAAGCATGTGATAGAGTATGAACCTTTACAGTTTGATAAAGACTTAACCTATGAAGAGGTTCTTGTTCAAATAGTTAATAGAAAAGAACAAGTACTTAGAAATAAAGTGATACCTTCTGTTAAGGTAATCTGGAGGAACCACATTGCTGAAAAAGCTATGTGGGAACTCGAGGATATAATGATGAAAACCTATCCCCAATTATTTGTGTAATTTCTTGTATATCGATTCTGGGGACAAAATCTTTTTAAGGGGGGAAGAATGTGACGAATGAGTTTTTTTATTGTGATTCTTGGGACATAATCTTTTGAAGGATGGAATATTGTAACGAATGATTTTGTATATTTAATTATAAATATTTATTGAATTAAATAAATACTTTAGTTGATTTATTTATTGATTTGAATAAATAATTTATGTGATTGTTCTGGAGTAATTTAATTAAGTGCGATATGTTAATTAAATGAATATTTAATATTAAATTGATGTGTAAGCAATTTTGTGGTATAGTTCTAACTTAATTGAGATAATTAAATTAGATGATATTATGTGGTATTTGTTACATGAGATTATGATTAGTGAGTAATTATAATTTTATAGCAATTTAGTATTTTGTGACAATTTTATTTAGTTAATTGATGTTAGCTTGTATTTAATTAAATTAGAATGTTAGGATTTAATTAAATAAAGTGTGACATTGGAAACTATGTGTTAAAGGAGTTATTAAAATAAAATAAAAGGGTTTTAAAGAGTTTTACCAAACAAGGCCCTTACATCTGTTCTAAACCTGTTTTACCAAACAAGACCTTAACTACTAAAACGCTATTTTAAAAATTAAAGGGTTTTGCCAAACAAAGCATTAAGGCTTTTGATTTTCAAAAATTAGTAACTGGTATATATTAAGTAGAGATATAATGTATATGCCAGTTACATTATTATATAATAATATGTATATCTATATCTATATTATCAGTTATAATATATATAAACTACGTTAAGTAAAATAGGGATAGAAAAAGAGTTAAAGAAGAGAAAGAAAAGAGAAGGCTAGAGAGAAAAGAGAAGGAGAGTTCTCTGTGAAAATAAGAATCACCATTGTCATATTCTTTGAAAGCTAGAAATTCTAAATATGTTTTTCCTTGTTTCCATGAAAGCATGTTTTAGAATTTCTCTGTAAACTAATTCTCATGAGAATTTATGTAAGTATGATCTATATGTGTTAGATTATTTATATAAACTGTTATATATGAATTATATGATTGTTTAAGTGATTAATTTTATGTAAATATGATGAACATGAAAAAATCATGTTCATAACAATTGATAGTGAACTAGTTTGGAAAATAGTCTTTAAATTATCAACATTTGTGGTTGATTGTGATATGTTATGTAAATTCATCATAGATTATGATAATATGTTAGGAAACAAAATCAATATGCTTTGAATTGTGTGATTTGGTTTAGAAACCATCTCACAGTGTTAATTTTCTTTAAAAACGCTTAACTATGGTGTTTTCTTTAAAATCATGAAATTAAGTGTTTTGATTTTGTGTTGTGGTGTTTATGTATATTAAAAACATGTTAGAAGATTAAAATTATATTTTTATAAAGTTTTATATGCATTGTGTTAGTTAAAATCGAAATTTGGTGCGAAGAAATAGGGCAAATTGGCTTTTTCTCTGCACAGTCCGCGAACCAGGTTTTCCACCAGCAAGGGGACCCGCCCAGCGGACTTTTTCTATGTAAATATCCACCCTAGCGGACTTTCTTGATGTCCGAAAAATTTATTTAGGTTCTGTGTAGTTTTTATGCATTACATGATTAGCAAACTTAATGTGATGACATGTTAAGTGTATAAAATAATAAGATAACATATTGTTGACATGTATAAGACAATTTGAAGTCTCATGTTAACATGTTATGTGTGTACTTAGATATTGTTATCATAGGGTATGATTATGATGGTTTAAAAGGTTATACACGTGTGCTATGCCTGTTGTGAGTTTAGACTTGCGTTATGTGGTTAGTTAGCGAGTTAAGTTTACAAACCACGTTGTTAAGTTGAATTTGATAGGTCTCCAAATTTTGGGTATTTTTTTTATGATAACAAATTTGGTAAATAGGTCAAAAGAGTAGAATCCTCTCCATAGGATTAAAAGTGTTAAATTTGATTTTTAATTACCTCGAATATTTTGACCAAAAATATTTATTTTCTAAACTTCTTTTTAATTTATTTTATGACTTTGATAAATCTAATATCAAGTGTTAATAAAATGAGTTCATATAGTAATATTTTCTAAGGCAAAGAGATTCCTATATTAATTTCAAAATGATTTTAAATCTTTATGGGCAAAAAGAACTTCTAAGTATATTATATATGTTAAAATATAATATAATATGTATATATATATATATATATATATATACAAACCGTGTGTGAGTGCATGTGTTGGAGTGTGTGTCGAACATATGTGTAATATATATGTGTGTGCCGTGAATATGAGTGTGTGGTGTGCTGCAAAAGAAAAAGAAAGAAGGCTTATGCCTTTGTTAAGTGTTGGCACATTTGGGCAGAATTTGAAAGTTAGCAAAAATTATGTGATGACTCACATATTGCAAACATTGTTTTGGGCCAAAAACCTTCTCCATCCGGCAAATTCAAACTGATCCAAGCCCTTCATTTTTGAAACATGCAATCCAGACCTTCTATTTAAAAAATAAAATTTTAAAATTATGATTTTGCCCTAATCTCAAAAATCTTATAAATAGAAAGCTTTTTCATTCATTTCAACTTACCAATTTACATATCTGAAAAGCTTACTCTCCTTGCCTACATTCTGTCCGATTAAGCTTTCACTCTCTTCTTCTAATCAAGGTTCTAATTCTATATTGAAAGAGAAAAATTTGTCAAAGTATTTGAGATAATTTCATAAATTATTATTGTTCATATTATCTCATACTTGCTTATATATATAGATAATCAGATATAAAATGCGATACACATTTATATATATATATATAGGGAAAAATGTAAGAACACAGCTGTGTAGTGCACAGTAGGCTATAGCGACGGTTTTTCAGGGCTATAGCGATGGTTTGTCTGTCGCTATAGACAAAATATCTATGGCGACAGACAAACCGTCGCTATAGCCCTAGAAAATCGTCGCTATAGCCTATTGTGTAACTACACAGCTGTGTAGCTACATATAGCCCATATATATATATATATATATATATATTTCATTTATCAATATCAAGTAAAAAGTCAGTACTTAGATACCGATATAATTCGAAAGTAATTTCTTTGAAATTCTTCGAACTGTCTTTAAAATCTTAAGTGGACTTTTACTGATATAAATAATCTATATAAATATTATATAATATTTATATATGATTATCAAGTTGTGAATCAAAAATTTAGTCAGTACTTAGATACCGATATTCGGAGATGTTTCTTAACAAAGAATATTATCTAGACGGTCTTTGAAATCCTAAGTGGCCAAATTATTCACAACGTAGATCAAATATAATATAATATATATAAGTGGGTGAAGCAAGTTTATTCAAGTATTATCTAAATTGATCATATTATTATACTTGAAAAAACTATCATTAAATATACTGCTCATATAATTGATCATAAATTATTTGTTGCATTATATGTGAGTTAATATAGTTGTTTAAATTCAAAGTCACATATGTTTAAAACCAAAGAGACTCACTCTAAAAGAAAAATCTTTTTCTTAAACCATAGAAACACATTCTTTATTAAAGAAAAAGATTTTTTTTTTTATTAAAAGTGCTTAAATCCATCTATATGCTTTCACAAAAGTACACCACATAAAAGTCTTGAACTTTTATCATATACTTAAATTCTATATCTGCTTATCTGAGAAGTATTTGTTCTACAACTTTATCTGCTTACTGTTAGAAGCAAATATTTAAACAAACTTTTTGTAAAAAGGAAAAGGTTGAGTTAGTTTATTTTATACTTGTGAGAAAGACAAGAACTCTTTGACCAAGACCAGAGTCTTAGAGAGGTTAGCTGGGAGTTGGATCTCTTGTGCACTTGCGAGGTGAGGAAGAGATTGTTGTTTCAAGATCAAGCTATAGAATAATTCTAAGCACAAAAAAAGATTCAACTAAGCTTGAGGAAGAAGTTAGGAGTTCGTTGTCCAAGATAGTTAGTTGTGGATAGTTGTAAGTTTATCTTTAAAACTTTGTAAAGGCTTCTCCGCCTATTGAAGGAGTATTTATTATAAGGAGTAATAGGATCTCAAGTCCTGGAAAGGAGCTTGAGACTGGACGTAGCAACATACCCAAGCTGTATGTTGTGAACCAGATAAATATCTGTGCATTATGTGATTGAATTTTAATTTGCCTATTAATTTCTTAAAATTAACCCACTAAAATTCAAAAAGGCCAAAGATAATTTTTAATCAGTGATAATCTATTCAACCCCCCTTCTAGATTATTATTGGACTTTCAATTGGTATCAGAGCAGTGCTCTTTAACTTGTTTGTTAAGTAGTTACAGGCATATCTAAGAGTAGATCCATCTATGGCCTACACAAATACTACCGGTTGCGAAGAAGGACTATCAATGTTAAGACCTCCACTTTTTAATGGCACAAACTTTGCCACCTAGAAAAATAGGCTCAAAATCTATGCCAAATCACAAGGAATTAAAATCTGGCTGGCAATAGAACGAGGTGTAAAGATTCCCACAAAAATCGAAGATGAAAAGATCGTCGAAAAAGATGCTAGGGAATTCACCACCGAGGATGAGGAGATTATGAACATCGCCTCCAAAGCTGAACAAGTTCTAACCAGTGCTCTTATAGAAAAAGAGTACAAAATAGTAAGAAACTGCAAGAATGCTAAAGAAATATGGGAAAAATTGATTGTAACCTATTAAGGAACCAGTCATATCAAAGAAACCAGAAAAGATGCTCTAATCCAAGAGTATGAAAGCTTTAAGCTAGAAGAAGGTGAGAAAATCATTGATATGAAAACTCATTACTCCAGAATCATTGATGAGCTAGAACAACTGGGAAAAGCTTACACAACAAATGAGAAGAACAGAAGAATTCTCAAAGCCCTTCCATCTATATGGAAAATGAAAGTTACAGCCATCAAGGAAATGCAGGATCTAACTGCTTATCCTCTTGATAGCCTTATTGGAAATTTTCGTGCCCACAAAGTCGACATGCTAGTCAAAAAAGCAGGATCAGACACAGACCTCAAAAAGAAAGGAATCGCTTTCAAAGCCTTCCTCGTTGATCAAGAAAGCGATGATGATGAATTGAATGAAGAACTCTTGAGTCTAGATAATAACAAAGTTACGTTATTATCAAGACAACTCAGGAGAGTAATTCAAAACAAAGCAAAGAGATATGGCAAAGGCTTTATGAAAACAAACAACAACCTCAATAACTTCCGAAACAAGCAACCTTTCAAGCCAAAAATACCAGGAGGGAATTTTAAAGCTACCAACAGCAACTTTAGAAATGCTTGCTCAAATAAAAACTTAAATAACTGTTTTGATTGCAACCAACCAGGACACTTCAAGAAGGATTGTCCAAAACTAGTCAACAACGAAGTTCTGGTTGCTGAATAAGGCTGGGATCTAAGTAATGAAGAAGGACCTATTGAACCAACCGAGGAAACCGCAAATTTATGTTTAATGGCAGGACAATGACTCATCACCGAGATCTGAGGTAAATTCGAAACATCAATTACCTAGCACTTCATTTGCCACACATAATTTAGAAAACATAAATGAAAATTATCATGAATTACAAGAAGCATATAATTTTCTATATGAAGATAATGAAATTATTAAAGAAGATTTTATTAAATTAAAAATATCATTAGAAAAACTAATTAAAACAAATAGAAATCTTGAAATAGAAAGTTCAAATTTAGATATGATTAATGAAACCTTAAAAGAAGAAAATGAGAAACTAGAAAATGATTCTTCAGGAAATCTTGCAGCAAAAGAAGAACTAGAAAAATTAATAAAAATAAATAGAAATCTTAAAATAGATAATTCAACACTTATTATTTCTATTAAAAATCTTGAAATTGAAAATTCAGCTCTTACTGTGACTATAGAATATTCTCAACCACTAAATCAATAAATAAGTAAAATGGAAAATTCATCTCAGAAATTAGAAAATCAAATTGAAGAATCTACTTTAATGAATCAAATTAAAATGTTAACTCTAGAACGTGATGACTTAAACTCTATAGTTATTAAATTTACAAAAGGGAAAGAAAATCTTGACGTTATGCTCAGTCAACAAAGATGTAGTTTTAATAAAGAAGGATTAGGATATATCAAAGAATCCAGTAAGACAAAAGATAAAAAAAACTATCATGTTAAAAGTAAAGAAAAAGGTCATACATCTCCTTTTGAACAAATCCTCTTACTGTAACAGAAATGGTCATTCGATTTACTCAAGTAATGTCAATAATGGAAACTACAAAGAAAAAATGATTTGGGTACCAAAAGGAAGTTACTCTACACCTATTATAAAAAAAAGGAATTTCTTTCTCATGAAAGACCATCTAGAAACTCTCGTCAAAATCCTTCAAATAAAAGAGGTAATCATACATATCATAAATCTGCTACCCATAGAACATGTGTGTCTACCAGTGAATATTATCTTGTACCAAATTTTGTAAAGGAAAACACGAATGATCCTTATACAAGATGGAAAATTTACCCAAAGGACCCTTCTCATTAAAGGGTACCAGTTTTTGAATATAATATATGTTGCATGTATGTCTCACGGCTAACTCTAGTAAAAATAAATGGTACCTTGATAGCGGTTGTTCAAGATACATGACAGGCGACAAAACAAAATTGAGCAATATACAAGCTACAGACTGTAATGAGGTAACATTTGGAGATAGCAGCAAAAGTAAAGTTGTTGGAATTAGAAATGTGTACAATAAACACATAACAATCTCTAACGTTCAATTAGTTACAGGACTCAAGTACAATCTTCTATCCATTAGTCAACTGTGTGATAGTGGTTTTAAAATAACGTTCAGTACTCATAACTGTTCAATATATGATCAAACTGGGAAATTAAATCTACTTTGTCCTAGGAGTCAAAATGTGTACACGTGTGATTTAGATACATACCCACCCCTGGATAATGTGTGTCTTGTATCTGCAAATGACGATCCTTGGCTTTGGCATCGTAGATTAGGACACATTAACATGAAATTAATTAACAACATATCTTCTAAGGAACATGTTCGTGGTCTTCCTAAACTTAAATTCCTTAAAGACCATATTTGTGAAGCTTGTGAATTAGGAAAACAAATTCATGCATCTCATAAACCTAAACTCACAGTATCAACCTGTCGACCACTAGAACTCTTGCATATGGACTTAGTAGGACCCATACTTAAACATAGCATGGGTGGTGCTGTCTACATTTTAGTCCTAGTTGATGACTATTCAAGATTCACTTAGGCTAATTTTCTAAAATTCAAAAATGAAGCGATAAACTCTTTCTCTGCTCTATGTAAGAAAATTCAGAATCAACAGGGAAGCTCTATTGTTTATATTTGGTCTGATCACGGAAGAGAATTTGATCATTCTGATTTCATAATGTTCTGTGATGAGCACGGTATAAGTCATAACTTTTTTGCACCTTACACACCTCAATCAAACGGTGTTGTTGAAAGGAAAAATCGTACTCTATAAGAAATGGTCAATACTATGCTTAATGAATATCGACTTCCTAAATATTTTTGGGCCGAAGCAATTGCAACATCTTGTTATATTTTGAATCGAGTCTTGCTAAGACCAATGTTACTCAAAACTCCCTATGAACTTTTTTATAAAAGAACTCAAAAAATAAATTATTTTCGTGTCTTTGGGAGTAAATGCTTTATTCTAAATACTAAACAATATCTAGTGAAATTCGATCCCAAAATTGATGAAGGAATATTTTTGCGATATTCACTAAATAGTAAAGCATATAGAGTCTTTAATAAAAGAACTCTAGTCGTGGAAGAGTCAATGAATGTAACCTTTGATGAATCTAAACCTCTTCCAAAATACAAAGAACTGACAGAAAATAATACAGTCATTGAAGACATTCTTAGAAATATGGAAGAACTAAAAATAGATGATATATCTCCACCTGTCACTATTAATTCTCTTGAAAATCCTAATCCCCAGTTAAATGACTTGCCCAAAGAATCACATGCTATAAGAAATCTTCCAATAGAAAATATAATTGGTGATATCGATAAAGGGATTCTTACAAGATCACAAGCACAAAACATAGCTAGTCGTCTATCCTTTCTGTCACAAATTGAGCCTAAAAATATAAAAGATGCATTGCTTGAAGAAGACTGGATAATAGTTATGCAAGAAGAACTTGAACAGTTCACAAGAAACAAAGTCTGGGAATTAGTTCCATCTCCCGAAGAAACCTTCATTATTGGAACTCGATGGGTGTTTCGTAACAAATTAGATGAAAATGGAACAATTATACGTAATAAGGCACGATTAGTTGCACAAGGTTATAATCAACTTGAAGGAATTGACTATGATGAAACATATGCTCCTGTTGCTAGAATTGAGTCTATACGTATGTTATTAGCTTTTGCATGCCATAAAGATTTTAAATTATTTCAAATGGATGTGAAATCTGCTTTTATGAATGGTGTTATTGAAGAAGAAGTCTATGTTAAACAACCTCCTTGCTTTGAAGACTTTGATCATCCTGATTATGTGTATAAACTGTACAAAGCTTTATACGGTCTAAAACAAGCTCCTAGGGCATGGTATAAGAGACTAAGTAAATTTTTGTTAGAAAATTGTTATAAAAGGGGCACAGTAGATACTACCCTTTTTACAAAATATAAAAATAATGATATTCTTATTCTACAAATATATGTTGATGACATCATTTTTGGATCTATTAATATGACTATATGTAATGATTTCTCTGAAAGCATGAGTAAGGAATTTGAAATGAGCATGATGGGAGAATTGAATTTCTTCCTAGGACTACAAATCAAGCAAGGAGAAAAAGGTATTCACATCTCTCAATCCAAATATTACGAAGAAATGATTAAGAAATTTGGTCTAGAATGTGTGATCCAAGTGAGTTTTTCGTCTCTTTCTTTCATTAAAATGAATCTTCTTTGTCTTGGTAACATTTCTACCGATTTACTTTTCCTTTTCTTCGTGTTTTTGTGGTTCAGTGATTCATTTTTTTCTTAAAGATTTTTAAAACCCTAGATCCATAATTTTTTTCTTTCTTCGAGTTCATATATGTATCATATATAAATATTTTAAAAAAAATTATATATATATAATTTTTGTTTACCGATTTATTTATAGGGTTCGATCTTTAAAAAAAAACAAATTTGTTCTTTTCTGTTTTCTTCTTCTCCTTTTGATTATTTTCTCTATCAAACAAAATTTTCAAATTTTTGTGTTTGTTTTCGAAACCTCAGATATATTTATAGTTTTTTTTATTTAAAAAGGGAGATGAACTCTCTAGTTTCTGATATTTTCACGAATTCATATATCTGGAAATATATATATATATATATATATATATATATATATATAAATGTTTGGAAATTATATATATATAAGTATATGATTATTTTTCAGAAAATATATACATATATGTGTGTGAAACCTCAGAATTTTTCGCTTAAAAAAAGGGGTTTTCTCGGTAACTAATATATTTGAAACCCTAACTTTTGTTTTTCGATACAAACTCTATTTATCTATATGATATAGTAATCTCTGATCATTTTTTTTCTTAAATTCCTTTCTCTAAATTTGTTTCTGAAATTTTTGAAAACCTTATTTACTTTTCTGAAATTTTTTTGTCAAACACTAATTTTTGTTAACAATTTTTTTATACATATATACTTTTCAAAAACCTAAATTTCTACAAATAATTTAACAATCGTATATATGTGTTTGTTTTATCAGAATTACACATATATATATATATATATATGTGTGTGTGTGTGTGTGTAATGACTAATGTATACTATATATACCTGGTTCCGTTGCCAAGAATGTGTCTGAAATTTTTGCATGTATATATACAACTATTTGTATATGTGAGTGTGACTTCTTCTACTGATACACCTGTGCTATACTATGGATCAATTGAAAACTGCTAAGCTTGTGATTAGCTGTGCTCAGGTAATATCTTTTCTCTCTCTCTAATAAACTGTGAGTTTGATATCATTGAATGACTATGATGAGTCTCATGCTTATATTCTGCAATTCTGTTGTTTATCATTAGAATATAGATATTAGGTGATGAAAATAATTACCATGTTATGTGCTGCTAACTATACCATCGTTATATGATGTTATGTGTGATAGAGATCATATGTACTGTATTAGTGTTATGTAACACTGACTTGTTAAATCTCTATGTTGATTCACTATCTTTTGATATGGTCATTGTAGACACTTAAAATTTTCTTTGCCCCAATACTAACACTGTAGGAGGTACCGATACCAGGCTTCCAATCCAAATTCGATGACCAATGCCGGTCATTCAGTTCAAATTCGGCCACCAATGTCGGTCATCCAATTCAAATCCGATCACCAATATCGGTAAACCTAAATATGATCCCCAATATCGGTTAACTCAAATCCGATAACCAATGTCGATATTCCAGTCTGCTCTGATCTCTAATCGGACTGTCGATCCAACTTCAATCTCTAATCGGACCGTCTATCCAGCTCTGATCTCCAATCGGACCATTTATTCAGCTCCGATCTCCAACCGGACCGTCTATCCAGCTCCGATCTCCAATCAGATCGTCCAGTCAGCTCCGATCTCCAATCGGACTGTCTATCCAGCTCTGATCTCCAATCAGACCGTCTATCCAGCTCCGATCTCCAATCGGACCATTTATCCAGCTCTGATCTCTAATCGGACTATCTATCCAGCTCCGATCTCCAATCGGACCGTCTATCCAGCTCTGATTTCCAATCGGACCGTCTATCCAGCTCCGATCTCCAATCGGACTGTCTATCCAGCTTCGATCTCTAATCGGACCTTCAGATCAATCCCGATCTCAATATCGGGCCTTCAAATCAGCCTCGACGGCAACCCGAGAGGTACAAGGCAGCCCCGGCAACAACCCGGGAGGTACCGATCAACCCCGATCTCAATATCGGGCCGTCAAGTCGGCCCCATCATCAACCCGGGAGGAACAGGTCAACCTTGATGTCAACCAAGGACGTGTCAAGTCATCCCCTGTCTCAGCCCGGGAAGAACAGATCAGCCCCGGCGTCAATCCGGGAAGTGCAGTTCAGCCTAGAGATAACCCTGGGAAGCCAAATTCACCAAGGACTACCCCGGGAGGGGAAAAACGGTTATTTTACTACCTCTCAGCCGATTCGGTCAAACACAAGCCGAATTGATGCCATCAAAGTCAGAACAAACCATAATCACAATCCCGAGTGCAAATAGTGCAAGACGGATCAACGGACAAACTGCGGGGAATCAAAGACCTGGTTATGAACCCGTCTTCTCGGACCTAGAAAATGTTTTATCCCATGTCATTGAGACACTCTCGACGAGGGCAGTCCAAAAAGGTATCGCACGCCTCAAACGAACACTCCGATCAAAAGTTAGAAAGTTTCGACTTCGACTGCGCATTGCTCGGAGTGCACATACTTTGAGACAAAGGAACCCAGCACTGCGGGCCCTACCAGGGGAGCTGCACCTCTACCTGCGGCAACTGCAGGTAGAGTGGAGGCTTCCTGGCCTATAAATAAAGGTGCCCCCCTTTATTTTCAATAATTCTGAAACGCAGCGAAGCTCTGCCAGTTCAATTTTTTGACTTTTACACCTCTTCCAAACCCAAATATTTTCACTCCAACACGTATATATACCCATATACTACCACATATCAAAAAATAACCTGTAGATTTGAACGTATAGGGCCTATAATTTGGCAAAAAGCCCGTGTAGCAGTCTATTGTAAGTATTTTCACGATCAGAAAGTGAATATTACTTCTTCATACTTTAATACACTTGCACGTTAAATTTCATTTTCTAAAAATGCCCGGAACTTAGTTCCATGGCCATTTTTGTCTAAATTTGGTATATTTTTGTATATAAACTGATTTTCTGGCATTTCTACAACTCGAATTGACGATCCGCCAGCTCTAGCAGCTTAATGCACTAGCACACACGTTCGAGCAACTTCGTCGAATTGGGTTATCTTCCCAGTCTGGATTTGGCTCTTTTTTGTTTATATTTAACTGTATATGTACTAAGATTTCAATTCTGTCAAGCCCGGATGTCAAATCCGAGATAGTTTACCGCTTTTATCTATAAGCTATTTTCACCATCACTGGTCCTCTTACTAGTCTTGGTTGACTATATTTCTGTCAATATATATATATATATATATATATATCAATTCTAGTCCGGGCACCGGCGTGAAAACCCATTCCCCTTTATACTGTTTTTGCACTCTTTGCCATACTGGGTGATCTCCCTAGTCACTGGTTGACTACTTTTCTGTAATTTACATTTCAGTCAGGCCTGGACTATTTCGTGGCCTTTATACTATTTTTGCACACTTCACCATTACTGGGTTATCTTCCCAGTCACTGGTTGACTACTTTTCTGTAAATTTACATTACAGTTCGGCCTGGATCATTCTGTGGTTTTTTTTACTGCTTTTATATATATTTATGCATATATAAGCAGCCTTCACCACCACTGGTCCTCTTCCAGTTTTGGTTGACTACGTTTCTGTCAATATATATATATATATATATATATATATATATTTGCTTTACTCGCTTTCTATTCAACTGCTGCTTTAAATATTCATTTTATCTGAATTAGCACTGACATATCTGTGACCGGACTAGATTTATTTAAATCTCGCCAGTTCTAGTTTTCAAACTGTTCAAAACTCCCAGACTGAACCCTGAAGCTAGAATGGCTGAGATTTCCTTAAATCTAGCTTTCTTTCTAGTTTCAGCTTCGAAAGCAACCTCGCGTCCCTTAGATCATTATCTAGTGGGATTGAGACGCTTTGGCCACGCGCAGCCAGGATTTACTGATGAATCCTTGGTTCCATTGCGACATGATGATGTATATATCCATTTCTGTACAAATTTGAACTTCCCAGGTTTTGGCTACTTATATATGAGCCTAGGAATCGTGGGATTCATGATCAAACTGATCAGAATCTGATTCCCACGATGGACAAACTCCGATTTACAAATGTACCCTGCCAGTTTTTTTTGTAGAAATGTACATACAAAAAAACCTTAAAACGGTTATCCGAATTTAAGGTATCAACATAGTGAAAATTATTGGTTGTTGTGTCGGCGTCCCTCCGATGGCTTTCATACCTATGAGGAGACCGACACTTGTTTATTTCTGTGGTCGAGGATGCTTCACAGCTCGACAAATCACCATTCACATGCAGCCTTAAGGATATAAAGATAAAATTTAAGGTATCAACAGGCTTCAATTCCTATGGCAGCATAAGGGTTTGATAAACCAGCTTTCAAAATATCATTTTCAATTCAATCAAAAGAAAAGCTTTTGCAAATCAAATTAAATGCTTTTGCAAATCAAATCAAAGACTGATTTTCAAAACAAATCAAACCCTTCATATATAGGTTCAACGAAGCAAAGCACTACTTTCAATCAAATCAAACATAGGCCCAATTTTCAAACAGCATTCACTCACACATTCCAGTTTTAAAGGGAAATATTGAAAAGATGCGGTACCGTGTTTACACAGGAGTCGTGGGGTGCCTAACACCTTCTCCACACTTAACCAAGCCCTCGAGCTCAAACTTTTTTTTCAAAGATCAAGTTTCGACAGTATCCAGCAATTGGGCCTCTTTCAAACAAAACTCGGTTGAGTTGGTACAACCATTTTCAAATCTACCAACTGGCGACTCTGTAAAACGTTCAAATCGTCGACATGATACATGTTGGCCTTTTTCCTAAAACACCCTTCAAAATCTTTTTCCTAAATAAAAAGAATAAGGGTAGAGATAACTTAGGAAAAGAGATTAAAAGACCCTGGGTTGTGACCCGACTCGCGGATTTTTTAAACTAACGTCAACAGGTGGCGACTCTACTGGGGACAGTAGAGGGCTGAAGCCTCTTTCAAATCTTTTCAAATATTTCCCTTTCAAAACTATTGAATGCGTGAAATTCTGCGTCTCCACAGTCAATGAATGAGTGAATGTTACGTCTTTATTGAATGTATGAATGCTGCGTCTTTATATTGAATGAATGTGAATGAATGCTTTCTTGCTTTTTAGTGCTTCACACCCATATTTAGTGCTTCGCACTCATGTCATCATATGCACAATGGTGCGCACGATGTATGTGAATGTATGTTGTGTGTCCCTCTCATAAAGAGGAAAACCCGGTCGGTGATAAGTAATGTCTCTGGGGACGACTAAGTCTCTGGGGCTTATGAAAATGCACCACCCAGATTCGTTCCAGTTGAACGATTAGATTAACTTCCCCTCTAGTATATTGCGATGATCTGGGAGCCTTCATGCCGAAACAAAAGCCGCAAGAGTAAACCTAGGATAGATCAACCTCTGATCGACCAAATCCGAAGGGAAGCTTCTTCATGCCTTCCTCTTTCAATTCCATGTTAAGTCTCCAATTACCGAGGAGCACAATGTAAATATCATAATGAAAGATTTACTTTCCCTGTCAAAATAATATGTCATCCTGCCATCAAAACAACTAACCTCGGTTTTGCAGGATAAAATCTAAAAAACACATCATGCATCCTGCCCTTACCTACATCAGGAAATTGACACACCTACGTTTTGTTGTAGGTAAAAAAATTGGTCTTATTACTAGGTTTAAATCCAAAGCACCCGGTCCATCCACTGACATGGCTTCCAGTGCTCAACTAGAATCCAACCCGGTATCTAGGGAAGAGTTTGAAGGACTGAAAAATTAGATAGCCGAGTTAGCCGATTTCCTACGAGAACAAAGCAAGGCCTTTAAAGAGAAGCAATCTCAAGCTCACACAGAATAAGGAGCATCTGGTGGTGGTGCTGGAGGTCAAGATACTGAAAAGGCCAAAACTCATATTTTTGGACCATAAAACCAGGACACGACCAACAAAACCCCTGAAATCACCCCCATCGTCAAAGAACAGGAAGCTGGTGACATTATGAAAATAGTACAACAGATGGAACAAACCCTCCGGTCTATCAAAGGGACTAGGGCGTGTGGCAGTGTTACTTACTCTGATCTCTATATATTCCCCGGGGCTCGTTATCCCGAGAAATTTCAAGTCCCCAATTTTGAAAAATATGATAGATTGGGGGATCCTTACACACACCTGAAAGTATTCATCGGAGAGCTTGGATCCTATGCAGAGGATGAGAATCTTTGAATGCTGTTATTTCAAAAGAGTCTAACCGGAGAGGCAAGAGCCTGGTATTCCCGTCTGGCCAACTCCAAATTCCACAGATGGGAAGAATTGGCCTATGCCTTGCTCAGCCAATACAGCTTCCAATCTCAACTGGCTCCGGACAGATACCAAATTACCAAAATCAAGAAGAACACCGAATCATTCAGAGAATATGCCCAGCGATGGAGACGGGTCGCAGCACAAGTCACCTCAGCCATGACTAAATCTGAAATAGTCATGAGCTTCATCGACATCCAAGAAGCTCCTTATTATGAGAGGGTCCTAGAAGGCATAGGGAAACCCTTCTCTGAAATGATCAAACATGGCGAAATGGCAGAGATGGGGCTCAAGTCCTGAATAATAAAAGATCTAACCGCCCTCGAAGCTGTCGCTTAGGATATCCAGTCCGGAAATTACGGGAGTAATCCCCGGAGGGTCCATAAGAAGAAAGACGAAGAAGTCTCTTTAGTCTTACAATGACAAAATTCAAGGGGTGAGTCAAACAATATGCCCATTCAAAGGAGGAACTATACCCCTTTCCAAGCTTCAACAAAGCCTTCAAACCCTCCATTCCAGAAAAATATGGAGGTTAGGCGTCGAAGAACTTTCACCCCTCTAAGGGATTCACTTGAGAACGTATTCAAACTTCTGACAGCTAATTAGAAGATTGTCCAACTCCTTCCACCACCCAAGACTAATAGTCGAAATTTTGACCCAAGCAAGAAGTGTGCATATCACTCTGGATCTCCAGGCCATGACACCCAAGACTGGTGGTCTCTCAAGCACAAAATACAAGACTTGATTGACAGCGGAGAGATTGTGGTCACAAAGCTTGAGCAACCCCATGTGTAGGAAAATCCTCTACCATAGCATAAAGAGGAAAATGTGTAGCGCCCCCAAATCCGAGTCCCCCGAACCTCGGACCTGGTACGTTACGATACATCATTTCTATAACTATTGTGGAAGATATAAACATAAATTGTTTATACAATAACTTTTACAACATAATTCCCAAGGTCTGTAATCTTAACTTAATACCTACATTCAATATCCTATACGACATACAATGTCATTTGTATCCTATACTATTACCATTTTAACCGTATAATAATTCCATCTTGGAACTTGTCTTTGACTTTGACTGTGTCTAAAGTTTCTTCTTTAATCTGAAATGTTTATCATGATATAGCAAGGGTAAGCAACAAGTTTGCCCAGCAAGTTTAAGTTCAAATGAAGATATATCATGATTGAAAAGAATAATAAGCTTACAAACTTTCAACAATATAAGAATTATGAAAGAACATGAATCAATAATGCTGAATAGCCAACAATGAACATGAACAAATTTAACTAAACCAAATGGTAATGAAGGTGATCAGCCTTTCATACCTGATGAATATATGCAACATGCACTAAGTGCGAATCAATAATCAGTATAGATGTGAATAATTAACAATAATTATTCACTATCATGCTTTGAAAATATAACTCATGGTTGAGTTAGAGAAAACTTGCCTGTACCGTCGATTACTGCTACGCAATATAATTTAATTGCTTTATTGTAAAGACCTATCAGTTAGAAGATTGATCTTTCAATTAGTATAACATACTTTATCTCGTCAGTCAATTACTTTAAAAGTAAACTATCTAACACTTAACCACATAGTCAAATATTAGATAACCTTAATACTATACATATACAAAAGTCTAAACCTAGCACCCATCGAGCCTTTAATAGTATTCAATATAGTATACTGAGTGGTTTCCCACAAACAACTAACAAATTAGTTATTGTGTCGTCTACACTATTTTCACAGTGAGTTAGATAGTTACTAATTCGTAGATACCTTCCCCATACGAAGGAGTCGTTTAGCCCAGCTACTATACATCAACCATTAAAGAGTACGACTGTATTACCTTAGACTTGACACTACTGTATCATATAACTTGTGAATTAACACTTAGTCTTTCATTTTATAAGTCATCTATAATTTAGTAAGCTGAATTCCTAATCCAGCAACTTAAATTCAAACTGAACTATAATCCAGCAACCTGGATTCACACAATCCCATAATCCAACAACCTGGATTCAAACTGAACAATAATCCAGCAACCTGGATTCACACAATCCCACAATCTAGCAACCTGGATTTAAACTAACTTCAAATCCAGCAAGCTTGGATTCAACTGACATCCAATCCAGTAACCTGGATTATCTAAACAGATCATTCCAGCAACTTGATGGCCAATCTAGCAAACTAGATTGTAATCCAGCAACTTGATGGCAAATCCAGCAAGCTGGATTTCCCTTTTTTAATCTAATTATCTTATTATTTTTTTATCTTTTGTCCATACATAAATACATGTATTTCATAAACAAAAATAATTTTTCAGGAATTTTTTAATTTCCTTAAGTATTTTCCAGAAATTCATTTCTAGTTAAATCCTTAAGAAATTTGCTACATCACGCTTAACTCTAGAAATTTCTAACTCTTGGCGAGATCTTACACGTGTTATCGTGAGCCTCCAGTTTAAATTTTGTGGCCATCGGAGATATACAACTCCGGTTATAGCGATTTTTGTCAGAAAAACGTAAATATTAAAATGGTCATAACTTCCTCAATTTAAGTCGGAATGAGCTCATGTTTGGACACAACCTACTTTATCTCATATCTTTTAATGTCCCAAAATATTTGAATTTATTACACAAATTAAGTGGCCGAAACCATCCTTGAAATTTCCAGACAGCCTACTTTTGTCATTTATCAGATTTTTCCTACTTTGCTAAAAACTGTCCGGACGGAAATCTACATGGAATTTTTCAGTGAATCCACTTGCAAAAGTTAGAAGACTTATAGATCTAACTCCAGAAATTAGCCACACTCAAAAACTCAAAATATTAAGAGAGATATGATCATTTGAATTTTATGTTACGTTTTCTAAAAATCTGATTTTCTAATCTTTGTGTTTTGTAAGAAAACTTTCATGATCTATTGATTTATTAAATATTAATCCATCATAAACTATCATAACACATACTAATATACCTTAAAATCAAGGATCTACCATGATTCATGATCTATTGCACCAAACATACACTAAATCCAAGCAAAACATAATTTATGCTAGGAAAATTAGAGTTTTTCTAACTTTTAAAACATAGCTTCGTTTTTCTTGCTTTTGATCTAACGTTTGACACTTAAAAGTGATAGATCTACACATAACACACTTATTAACATGTAAATCTAAGATTTTAGAGTTTGGAACCATAGATCCAAGTTTTTATTCAAACAACTAAAAATAACTTTGATAAAAGGTGTTTATACCTTTGATTTGTGAATATTCTTCCTTGATTTATCAAAGTGGATGATGATTTTGAGTGGAAGAAAGATCAAAGTTTCTTCCTCTCTTTACCTCTTCCCACCAAAATTCTCTCCCACTCTCTTGTCTCTCTCCTACTTTGTTTTGTTTTCTTGGAAGTCAGATAAGATGAAAGAGAATGAGAATAAGGTTTTGTTTGTGGTTGGTAAAATTATATAGATATAAAACATGTATATCTATATTATCTCCCACCAATCTTGGTATCTCTCCCTCATTATTAAGGTTCTTTTGCTTGCACACTTGGAGAAATGTGGTGTTAAATTGAGAGCTTGACACATAAGGGAGTTGGTAAGGAGTTAGTAACCAAATAAAGTGAATCCATCATTACATGCACTCCCTTTTTTTCTCCTTTTGCTTGACTAAATAATGCCCCTTTTCCATTTTTTTAGTTTTAATGTTATACTTGGCTTTATTAAATGTCCAAAATGTCCCTCCTCTATTGGTTAAGCTTGGGACATTAATGTTTGGGCTTCCTTATTTATTAGTTGGGCTTGCTAGTAAAATAATTGGGCTATGTAAATTAACATAGTCCACTAATTTTAATTCTATCATACTCTAATCATTTAATTTGGGTTTTTATTCACTCAATTGTAATTTAATTCCTTACTCAAATATATTTAATTGCTTAACCCAATTAGACTTGTTTTAATTAGGTTACAAAATTAATAAATTGAGATAATAAAAATTTAATCTCTTAGGTTTAGTAAAAATTTAAATACTAACATTCTTACATATTATAACCCTTAAGTTATTTAATTTCCATACCTAATATATATATTAGGTTACATGACTTTATTCTTAGTTCTCTTTATATGTTAAATAATATATAAACAATACACAAAATCATATAAGTCCTTCACTAAATTTTTAAATTCATACTCTATTTCCAGTCTATGTCTTATTATTTAGCCTTTATTTAATTATTTAAGATTTTATTAATCTTATAAATTCTCGGGTTGTCACATTCACCTCTTCTTCTAAGAATTTCGTCCTCGAAATTACAGCCTACTAATTCCTACTCCTTTTATTCACAAAAACTAAGTTTTCAACTTAACCTTTATCTAATTTCATTCTCATTTAATGAGTACACACGGCTTTCTTCTTTGAGGAACTATTCTATTATCACATTCTACCCAGACTTCCCTATAAGGAGTTAAAAACTTTTCAATTCATGCTAAGGGTCATATAGACCATGAACTCTCGGGTTTAACGGTATTCACCGTAACCAAATAATAGATATGTTTACAATCACGAAGAAGGTAAACTGCAGATGCTGGCCTTAATTATCTAAACGACTGTATGCGTTCAATAATTGGAATGTACGTTATCCAACTAATATATCCCCATTTTTCGGGGTTGTTCATACTCAGCCGGAAGTCCGAATCAAAACAATATGGTTCGGGATAAGTTCTCAGTGAGATACTTGAATTTTTATAAACATTTGTCTAGCTGAATTAATTAGCTTAGACATATACCAATAATTCTAACATCAATCGAAACATGTGTCTGGCCAAATATAATTGGCACTTAACGTTTCTTTAAAATTCTAAAATAATTTTATGACGTCATTATATCGCACTGTATTTACAGTCCGTTGAAGATTCTGTCATTTTTGTGACTTTGTCATAAAATAATATACCATAGTGGGCTGACAATCTTTAGATCACATCCCACACTAGGCAATACTGCATTAATGACTCCATCGTTTTTATCATCCTTGCATTAGGTTCCATGATGCATTGATGATATATAAAATACATTTTGATATTTTAAATAATTTTTGTCTAGCCAAAATAATTAGCGTAGACTATTCTTTAAACCGTTTAAAACTATTGAAAATCATTTTTGGAATTATCATGTCGCAAGGTAACGATGTGTCAGGGTCCCGAAGTCCACACATACACAATTGTAACCATGTTTTGAAGAGAACCAAAAATTCATTTTTACTATTATCATGCCGCAACAGGTAACGATGTGATAATGGCTCAAAGTCCATTTCCACACCCTTGTCACCATGTTGTGAAGATAACAAAATTTCATTTTATTTCGAAAAAGGCACATCAGTGCGAATTTAGCTTGATGTCAAAAATTTCGAAGTCTAGCATAGCTAGAAGATTTGGAATACCTATGCTTCCACCATCAACTTCAATTCTTCTAATGATCAATTGCTTAATAATTCTATCTATTTCTATTATCCTCAATCCTTCATTCATAATTTTTCTATACCCCTATATAGTTCATCAAACATATCACACGCTATGTGTTCAGGAACATACCACAATCATATGGGTTTAGGAACTTATCCTAGTCAGACCAAAGTTGTCCATTCGCTGAGGGATTCAACCATACAATTATAAGTCACAAACTTACCATAAGTGTGAGTTTTAAGAACTCGTACCTGATCTTATATTCTCTACCTATCCGTTATATACATGAGAAAAGAATCACCTTCCCAACATACATATAGCGAATAGCGCGACACCAACCTTTCAATGATTATCAAAATGATAAACTAAGTAGTCGTTAGACCAAGCAAAAAACCCCCGCCCATACAAAGGTTTGTACAACTCAGCTATAACATGAGTCCTTAATTGAAATTCCACATAATCCTAGCTCCCTCAATACTCGATACGAATTTCATTTAATCCATATCTACAATTCACAACTCTTTCCTGAGT
Source organism: Panax stipuleanatus (assembly GCA_020205555.1). Lineage (NCBI taxonomy): Eukaryota > Viridiplantae > Streptophyta > Magnoliopsida > Apiales > Araliaceae > Panax > Panax stipuleanatus. Next base: position 107,749,061 of record CM035122.1, read on the forward strand.
TTTAATAGTACAATTTCATAGTATCACTGTCATACAGCAATCATGCTATAAAGTTTTCAATCATTTGATTGATCATCTGTCCTCTTATGACCTCATCAGATCATGTTGTAATATGATATTATAATAGTATTATATTACGATTCTTTTCTATGTTATGGTCGTTTTGTTTTACGATCTTCTTTCCCTTTATACTTTTAGTCTTTTAGACTCTATCTATTCATTACTACTGTTTATCTTTATTATCAGAGTTAGGTAACTCTGGATCTTTATTACTTGTCAGGATTCTTCTTTGAATCTTATTGACTTATTAATACTTTGCCCAAATTCATCGCTTAGAACTTAAACTCCACTTGAGTTTATTTCTTATCCTTATCCCTGCGGTTATAGCCTAAGGTAATCCTACCTAAGGTTTATAACCTACAGCTCTGATACCAAATGTAGCGCCCAAATTCGGGTCCCCAGAACCTCGGACCTGGTACATTACGATACATCATTTCTATAACTATTGCGAAAGATATAAATATAAATTGTTTATACAATAACTTTTATAACATAATTCCCAAAGTCTGTAACCTTAACTTAATACCTGCATTCAATATCCTACATGATATACAATGTCATTTGTGTCCTATACTATGACAATTTTAACCGTATAATAATTCCATCCTGGAACTTATCTTTGCCTTTGACTGTGTCCGAAGTTTCTTCTTTAATCTGAAATGTTTATCATGATATAGCAAGGGTGAGCAACAAGTTTGCCCAGCGAGTTTAAGTTCAAATAAAGATATATCATGATTGAAAAGAATAATAAGCTGACAAACTTTCAACAATATAAGAATTGTGAAAGAACATGAATCAATAATGCTGAATAGCCAACAATGAACATGAACAAATTTAACTGAACCAAATGGTAATGAAGGTGATCAGCCTTTCATACCTGATGAACATATGCAACATGCACTAAGTGAGAATCAATAATCAGCATAGATGTGATTAATTAACAATAATTATTCACTATCATGCTTTGAAAATATAACTCAAGGTTGAGTTAGAGAAAACTTGCCTGTACCGTCGATTACTGCAATGCAATATAATTTAATTGCTTTATTGTAAAGACATATCAGTTATAAGATTGGTCTTTCAATTAGTATAACATACTTTATCTCATCAATCTATTACTTTAAAAGTAAACTATCTAACACTTAACCACATAGTCAAATATTAGATAACCTAAATACTATATATATACATAAGTCAAAACCCAGCACACATCGAGTCCTTAATAGTATTCAATATAGTATACTTAGTGGTTTTCCACAAACAACTAGCAAATTAGTTTCCGTCTCGTCTACACTATTTTTCACAGTGAGTTAGATCGGTTACTAATTCGTAGATACCTTTCCCATATGAAGGAGTCATTTATCCCAGCTACTATACATCAACCATTAAAGAGTATGACTATATTATCTTAGACTTAACACTACTGTATCATATAACTTGTGAATTAACACTTAGTCTTTCATTTTATAATTCCTTTATAATTTAGTAAGCCGAATTCTAATCCAGCAACCTAAATTCAAACTGAACTATAATCCAGCAACCTGGATTCACACAATCCCACAATCCAGCAACCTGGATTCAAACTGAACAATAATCCAGTAACCTGGATTCACGCAATCCCACAATCCCACAATCCAGTAACCTGGATTTAAACTAACTTCCAATCCAACAAGCCTGGAGTCAACTGACATCCAATCCAGTAACCTGGATTATTTAAACAGATCATTCCAGCAACTTGATGGCCAATCCAGCAAACCAGATTGCAATCCAGCAACTTGATGGCCAATCTAGCAAGCTGGTTCCCCTTTTTTTTTAATCTAATCATCTTATTATTTTTTTTATCTTTTGTCCATACATAAATACATGTATTTCATACACAAAAATAATTTTTCAAGAATTTTTCAATTTCCTTAAGTATTTTCTAAAAATTTATTTCTAGTTAATTCCTTAACAAATTTGCTACATCACGCTTAACTCCAGAAATTCCCAACTCTTGGAGAGATCTTACACGTGCTATCATGAGCCTCCAGTTTAAATTTTGTGCCCATCGGAGTTATACAACTCCGGTTATAGCGATTTTTGTCAGAAAAACACAAATATTGAAATAGTCATAACTTCCTCAATTTAAGTCGGAATGAGCTCATTTTTGGACACAACCTACTTTATCTCATATATTTTAATGTCCCAAAAGAATGGAATTTATTACACAAATTAAGTGGCCTAAACCGTCCTTGAAAGTTTCAGACAGCCTACTTTTATTATTTTTCAGATTTTTCCTACTTTGCTAAAAACAGTCCCGACGAAAATCTGCATAGAATTTTTCAGTGATTCCACTTGAACAAGTTAGAAGACTTATAGATCTAACTCTAAAAATTGACCACACTGAAAAATTCAAAATATTAAGAGAGATATGGTCGTTTGAATTTTATGTTACGTTTTTTAAAAATCTGATTTTCTAATCTTTGTGTTTTGTAAGAAAACTTTCATGATATATTGATTTATCAAACATTAACCATCATAAACTATCATAGCACATACTAATACACCTTAAGATCAAGGATCTACCATGATCCATGATCTATTACACCAAACATACACTAAATCCAAGCAAAACATAGTTTAGGCTAGGAAAATTATAGTTTTACTAACTTTTAAAACATAGATTCTTTTTTCTTGCTTTTGATCTAACTTTTGACACTTAAAAGTGATAGATCTACACATAACACACTTATTAACATGTAAATCTAAAGTTTTGGAGTTTTGAAACATAGATCCAAGTTTTTATTCAAACAACTAAAAATAACTTTGATAAAAAGTGTTTATACCTTTGATTTGTGGATATTCTTCCTTGATTTATCAAAGTAGATGATGATTTTGAGTGGAAGAAATATCATAGTTTCTTCCTGTCTTTACCTCTTCCCACCGAAATTCTCTCCCTCTCTCTTGTCTCTCTCTTACTTTGTTTTGTTTTCTTGGAAGTGAGATAAGATGAAAGAGAAAGAGAATAAGGTTTTGTTTGTGGTTAGTAAGAGTATATAGATATAAAACATATATATCTATATTATCTCCCACCAATCTTGTTATAACTCCCTCATTATGAAGGTTGCTTTGCTTGCACACTTGGAGAAATGTGGTGTTAAATTGAGAGCTTAACACATAAAGGAGTTGGTAAGGAGTTAGTAACCAAATAAAGTGAATCCATCATTACATGCACTCCCTCTTTTTCTCCTCTTGCTTGACCGAATAATGCCCTTTTTTTTCCATTTTTTTTAGTTTTAATGTTATACTTGGCTTTATTAAATGTCCAAAATGTCCCTCCTCTACTGGTTTAAGCTTGGGCCATTATTGTTTGAGCTTCCTTATTTATTAGTTGGGCTTGCTAGTAAAATAATTGAGCTATGTAAATTAACATAGTCCACTAATTTTAATTCTATCATACCCTAATCATTTAATTTGGGTTTCTATTCACTCAATTGTAATTTAATTCCTTACTCAAATATATTTAATTGCTTAACTCAATTAGACTTGTTTTAATTAGGTTACAAAATTAATAAATTGAGATAATAAAATTTAATCTCTTAGGTTTAGTAAAAAATTTAAATACTAACATCCTTACATATTATAACTCTTAAGTTATTTAATTTCCATACCTAATATATATATATATATTAGGTTACAAGACTTTATTCTTAATTCTCTTTATATGTTAAATAAATATATAAATAATACACAAAATCATATAAGTCCTTCACAAATTTTTAAATCCATACACTTTTTCCAGTTTAGGTCTTATTATTTAACCTTTATTTAATTATTTAAGATTTTATTAATCTTAAAAATTCTCGGCTTGTCACAAAATGTTAACATGATCAGCACCACAAATGGAGAGGGATCCAAATACCTCCGTTATGTGGGAGAATCAACTCCATCTAGCCATAGCACCCCAAACAAGTGGGAAATATCAGAAAGACAGTTCCTGATAGAGTAGGAGATCAAGTCTACCAAGGAGCAGATTGAACAATTGGCAGAACTGGTCGTCTATCAGCATCAGATTACCCGAAAAATGATAAAACGGGCCAACAGGTCTGACATTGATTGTCCTCCCACATCGAAAATCAATTCCAGGTAAGATCATAGCCGGTCTCACGAGCTTGGACCCTGGACTGACAAGGGGGTCGAAGAAATGAGTGTCCAAACTGGTAGGAAATTCCTATTTTAGAGGAACTTCACCAACCTAAATCAATCAATGGAAGAAATCCTTCAAATGCTATTCAACGAGGGAATGGTTGCAGAATTGTTACCTCCATTGAACCCTCGAGCCAAAAAATTCAAACCTGACCAAATATGTCAGTACCATTCCAATTCAGCCGGTACTGATACTGAAGATTGCTGGGCCCTTCGTAACCTGATTCAAGAAATGATTGAAAGCGGGGAATTGATAAGGGGAAATGAAATTCTCGATCTCCCAGACAACAGCACTCTCTGGATCCCCACTATATGGAACCAGAACATAGTGGCTGTCATATCCTGCGATAGGGAATCAACCCTCACAGCCTTGGTACTGACAGGGAAAGGTGTCCAAGAGATACAAAACCCTATAAAGGTAGCTGTACCTGAGCCTTTAATTTTGCCCTTCAGACCTCAATATCCAATTATCAGTCTGAAGAGTGTCCCATGGAACTACGAGGATAATGAAGGCTCCACTTCAAATAACATTACCGTTGTGCCGAAGGATAATCCACTATACCTACCTCAGAAGGTAATCAAACCAGTCATTAAACTAAAAGAGAAGGTGGCTGAAGAGAAAATCAAAGAGTTCCTCAACAAGATGGGACACAATGAAATCAAGATAGTGCAAAGCTTGCAAGGCACACCCAAGTGTCCATCCTCGACCTAGTCCTATCCTTAGAGGATCATCGTAACATTCTAGTGAAAGTAGTAGAAGAAGCTCATTTGCAACACACGGTGGACACTGAGAAATTCCGTCATGTGATCGAACACATATTCAACAACAATATAATATCCTTCACGAACGATGATATCCCGGCAGAGGGAACGGGCCACCACAAGTCCCTGCATATAGCTGTAATATCCTCCGAATTTGTGATCGGAGGTGTGCTCATCGATGGAGGATCATCCCTCAACATTTGTCCATACGACACTCTAGAAAGAATGATGATAAATCCAAACCGGATCAAAACCAATCATATGGTCATCTGGGCTTTTGACGAATCGCGGCGCCAAGCTATGGGAGAAATAAAACTACCTTTAGAGATTGGCCCACACACTTTCTATGTATCTTTCCAGGTGCTCAACATCACCACCAGATACAACTTGTTGTTGGGCAGACCATGGATCCATATGGCAGGGGCAGTGCAATCCACCCTCTATCAACAACTCAAGTACATTATCAACGGCAGCCTCATCATAGTGAATGCCTAACCATAATACCCTACCTACATATATGGGGACATCCAGTGATCAGACTGGATACGAGGATTGAACCTACTAGTTTTCAAGCTCTAGAGGTGAGCGATACTCAATATCTAGCTATCGGGGCACCAGCCCTAAAACCTAAAGTCTCCACCGAAGTAATGACAATGGGGCAAGAAATGGTATCTTCGGGTTTTCGACCTAGATAAGGGTTGGGAAAGGATAAGCAAGGTATCAAGATGCCATTCCAAATCCCAAGTCAGACTGAAAGAGCAGGATTGGGATATTCATCTGGGTCAAGCCACCGGAACCCATATAAACATCCCAAGGCTTATGCCTCCGCAATTCTGCTACCAAACCTCACAAATGCCGGATGGGAAAAACCTATAAGGAAAATCCCAACTACAGTATCAGCCATGCTATTTCCTCCAATCATACCGGTCCATGAAATAAAAGTCCTCAGGCCTGAGGTCGATAGCATAAAGGGAAAAAAAAATCCTGTATGAAGGACGAGACCCATTCGTAAACATAAGGATCATTATCAACTAAGAGGGTATGAATGACGAGCTCCCGGATAGTGACGACAGGATTATACTCAAATTCGTCGCATCAAGATAAAGGGAGGTAATTCAAAGAAAAATTCTTGCTCAGTTGAAAAGGATGTTTTCGTTATAATCCGAGAGGAGATATACGAGCCTAATTCCTCAATTCTTCCAGTTCATGAGAATATAACACTGAATAACTGGAGTAGTGTCCCTTGCCTCGGTCGAAAAGGGTAAAGGGGCAGAGAGTACATCTTCCCTTTAATCATGCTTTCGTTTACTGCTTACTTTTGATTGCACAACTATAGCAGTAACTTTTGTCATGCTTTGCAAATGCCATGTGTATTTAAGTAGTTGTATATATTAAGATTAAAGCATTTTTGTTTTTAGGACTCAAGCATTGGATGTGTGTGTCTCTGCTGATGAGATGCCAACATGTCAAAATGACTACGACTTTGATGTAGAATTGAACTTCGACTTGATGGATATTGATCAAGAGCAGGAAGATGACTATGAGGTGCCCGAGGAGATCAAAGAATGGGTCGAAGACAAACCTAAACCAAACCTCGACCAAACCACCACCATCAACATAGGAACCTCCGAAAATATCAAAGAAATCCAAATAGGTTCAGACTTCACACCAAATCATAAAGCCGACCTGATCGAACTCCTAACACAGTACCAGGATATATTTGCATGGTCACATGAAGACATGATCGGCCTTTCTACGGACATTGTCATCCATCAAATGCCCATCAAGGATGGATTCAAACCAGTCAAACAAAAACTCAGGTGATTAAAACCTAAGTGGAGTCTGAAAGTTAAAGAAGAAGTCGTTAAATAATTCAAAGCTTGAATCATCATGGTATCAACATACCCAAAATGGCTGTCAAACATAGTTCCCGTACCTAAGCCCGGAGTGAACGTACGAGTCTACGTGGATTACCGGGATTTGAACAAAGCCTGCCTCAAGGATAATTTCCCGGTACCTTTAATCCACATCCTGATTGACAATACTGCACAGTATGGCATGTATTCTTTTATAGATTGCTTTGCTGGTTACCATCAAATCATGGTTGCTGAAGAGGACCGGGAGAAAATAACTTTCATCACTCCCCGGGGAACCTTCTGCTATAGACGACTATCCTTCGGCCTCATCAATGCCAGAGCCACTTATGAACGAGCCATGATGGCCCTCTTTTATGACATGATGCACAAAGAGATAGATGTTTATGTGGATGACATTATCATCAAATCCCAGAGGGAGGATGATCACATCGACCATCTCAGGAAGCTGTTCAACAGGTTACGTAAGTATAACCTCAAGCTGAATCCCGCCAAATATGCTTTTGGCGTCAAAATAGGCAAGCTGTTAGGATTCCTGGTGAGCAATCGGTGCATCGAGCTCGACCCTGCCAAGATCAAAGCCATTACTAAAATGCTCGTACGTCGTGTAGAGAAGGAGATACGTGGATTCTTAGGAAGGATTAACTTCATAAGCCGTTTCATTTCACAGCTCACAATAACCTATGAACCTATCTTCAAGCTGTTATGGGAGAATTCCTCCACCAAATGGAATGAGGATTGTCAACAAGCCTTCCTTGCCATCAAGAAGCAGCTGACTGAAGCACCTGTTTTGGTACCCCCAAGGGATGGAGTTCTCTTGTTCATGTACCTATCTGTCAATACCAATGCAATGTGCTGCATGTTAGGACATAAGGATGATAGTAGCAAGGAAAGAGACATCTACTACTGGTATAGCAGCAAGCCCAATTTGCATTGCAGAGGTATAAATTCTATTTTTGTGTTCTTGAGTTGAGTTTTGACAAATTTTTGGGAATTGCTTGAATTCACTGTCAATTAGTATGAATTAGCATGCCATTGTGTTGTCTAAGCTTGAATACATGTTAAGGAGAATGGTAATTAGTCTAGTTATAGGTTTAACATTGGTTGTGTTGAGGCTTTGCAGAAGCAGAGCCATCTTTTTTTCATTTTGCTTGATGTGGCGCGGCCGCACCACTTCTATAGTACATGACCGAGCGGCCGCGCTGGTTGCTAGTCATGGATACTAATTTTGTTGATCTGGAGTTATTCTGAGCATGTTATATTAGTTAGAATATGCATATAAATCACCTTAACATGTGGAATAAGGTTGCTATGTATATAGTAAGCCATGTTAGTTTGTTTTAGTTTGAATATTTCAAAGAAAGCTTAAAGAATTGGAAACTAGTTTTGATAAACATTGTGTAATACATGTTCTGACTTTATGTGCAAATGTATTACGTTCTGATATGCCTTGACATGTGGCAATATGTTAGTTATATTGTTGAAGGTAATATAGACTATCCAAGCATGATTTGAAATAAGTTTTCAAGTAAAAGACTATACTTGCTATGTGTACAATAAGCCATGTATACTTGAATTCTGAACTCGATATCATGATTTCATTACATATATACATGCACAAGAAAACGTGAAAGCATGATATAGAGTATATGAACTTACCTTGCATGCTTGAATAAATTTTAATGACCTACAAATGGAAACTTAAAGTTTTAAAAATGAACTTGATGAACTATTTACACTTTGAGTTTTAAACTTATGAGCATGCTTATGTGTTCTAGCAATGCATATATGAAAATATGAGGAATAGTAAGTGAAGTAGCTTTGTATGCTTGGTGGCTTAACATGAGATTTTTAAAAGAAATCTTGAAAACTAGTTTTGTGATAACTACATTGCAAGTTTTCTACAATGTGAATTCATGATTAGGTGTGGCATGCCTATAGACATGATTAACATGAATTCCTAGTTAGTCTTATGCATTGTAAAATAGTTGGGCATGGAATATGACAAGTCTAAGTGGAGTAGGATTTCATAACATGAAATACATGACTAATCTAATGTAAGCATGTATAGTTGAGACGTATTGACCACGTATCACATGTATAAGGACTAAGCATGAGAGACCTTGTCTAAGGAACAGTCACGTCTTGGTCTGCACCAGGAGCAGCGCTACCGCGCCACTCCTTAGTGTAAACCAAGCGCGGTCGGGCCGACTTGCAGTATTGTCTGACCATTTGGTTTATGATATGAGATTGATGTATGCTTATATGATTGTCCTAATCTGTAATACATGTCCAGAACGTTATTCAAAGTATCAATGAGCATGTTAAACATTGAAACTATATTAAGTTGATAAAGTGTTTATAAACTTCAAATGTTAAGTCCAACAATAGTTACGAACTACGTCAATTAGATTCATATTGACTTATAATATGATTTCTTGATACATATGTTAAGTACGTAATGACATATGTATAGAGTTACAATTCTAAGTGAGAACCATATGTGTATACTTGATTTACATATCAAGTTTATGTGATCGAAGGTTCATAACTAATAAATATCCTATGTACGTAAATATATTATAATAGGATTCAAAAAGCGTTGATAAGCTATACGTAAACTACGCTTAAGGCAAGTTCCTTAACTTACACTCTTTTATTGTGCAAGTTCCTAACCCTACTCTATATTGAGCTATTACTGTCGTATAAGTAAACTTTTGGAATTACGATTCATGTATTATAACTATATACTTCATGGATAAGATAAAAGTCGATTTATATTCTTTGAACTTTAAATCTTGAGTTTGAACTTATGATTGTTCTTATATACCTCGAAAGAGTGGTCTATGCCATTTGATTCGTCTAGACTTATATTAGAAAGTTGTCCAAACAAATTGAATGATGCGGAATTCTGATATTGACTGAGATGAACAACCTTCTTTGAAGGGAAAATATATTTGTCGGGAGACCGACGTGCGCACTTGAAGTACGATTGAATGTTTTGCATAATATAGGGTACTTTAGACTGATCACCTGTTGTACTTGTTTTTATTGGATTATCAGTATATTTTTGTTAATTCTAGTAGAAGTTCATAGTCCTTAGTGACTGCTCAGTATTCAATTATCTTGAAATCTTGAATCGATTTAGCATTGGATGTTATTGATATCTTTCTGTCCTTAACGACTGTTATTGAGAACTATTGATATTCTTGTTATCCTTGAACTATCATATTCTGTTATACCTTTTGAGATTTGAAAACTATATTACTCACCCTTATTGCTATATTACTTGCTGAGCAAACTTGTTGCTTATTCTTGCTTTCCCTAAAACATTTCAGTTAAGACAGAGCAGGGCAGACCTTCGGGCGCCGACAAGGGCAAGGGAAAGGCTACAGAGTAGCTTAATATTATGTAGAACCTTATGATTGTAATAAGAACTTATGTTGTTATGTATTAGTTAGGTTAATATATGTTTAAGGTATGTTTAAGCTATGTACTCGATGTTTAAGTTACGAGACCTTGGGACGTGAATAAATTATATTAATTAAATGTAATCTATTCGATAGTAGTATTTTCGTATTATTCTACAGTGCAATGCGATATTTAGTCGTAGTATTATTATTATGGCATTAGATCGTAGTACGTGACGAACCGAATTCGAGAGACCAGTAGCGGTTCGAATTTGGGGGAGTCTCACCTGTAGTAGGTAGCTTATTATAGATATTTATGATCTGTTTTATCTATCGCATCATGTGTTATATTTGTCATCATGCATGTATTATGCCATATGTATGCATTCAGACAGGTGAGTTTGACCTCTGGACTGTCTTGTGGTATGGTGATACAGATAACATCGTCTTCCATTAGCCGCATTGAGCATGTACCACCGTCAGCGGTGGCGGTATCATTGAGGTCCTGGTATGAGAGTCTGCCCTTTTCATCTAGGGGGATAATGGACCATATGTTGGGGTATTTACTGGCCCTCGCAGATTTTCAGGTGCCATTTAGATTTGTTGATGGCATTTTACCCTTCTGGATACCTGAGAGACAGGTGTTCCGCTTTGGGAAGCATGAGCTGACGCCGACTCTCGAGGAGTACGAGCGATATACTTGATTGGCTCTGGAGTTGCCGTGTTCTCGTACGGCTATTAGTGACATGAGGAGAACATTTACCCGGATGACCGGTCTTCGTCAGAGCGTGATCAGGGATGAGATTATATCTGGGCACGTGATCTCGATTGACTTCCTGATCGATTAATTTGGCGAGCTCGACAGCTATGATAGCCATGTCAGAGATTTTATTATTTCAACAGAGGTATGACATCTGGCCAGAGTAGACATTCTACTGATGTATATTGTGGCATACGTCTATATGCCGCTCCACTTGGATCATTTGGACGTTGGATTAGTAGTTGTGGATCGAGCCCTTAGACAGGGCAGCACCATTGTCCCGATGATATTGGATGAGATATTTAGGTCCGCCACACATTGTAGTACCCATCCAGAGGGGTTTTTTAGGGGCATATCGGTCTTGCTGTATATATGGTTGATGTCCCATATACGACCAATTGGATTCTTTAGGCCTCGGGGTTTTTGCTTCACTCACGAGACATCCACAGCTTACTCCTTTCAGCCTGCGGAGTGTATTGATGCAGAGTCATGGTTGGCATTTTCGTCTGAAATTGAGCATCCGTTCACAATTTTTCCATGTTCAGAGCTAGCGTCCCCATATAGCTTTATCACCCATGCATCTGTCCTGGATTATTTGCCCTTATAGGGTTTGAGGGGAGTGACTACCTATCATCCTTTGGTAGTCATTTGTCAGTCTGATCAGCTGCAGAGTTTGCACCATTGCTGATTAGAGGATGTCGGCTTTATCTATGTCATTTGCCGACTTAGTTAGATTATATAAGTGTTGGACTCATCGAGAGAGGGCTGATTTCTTTGGTAGCCATCCGGGTCGTTCTCCGGAGTATTATGCATGGTTAGTGGCAGAGACAACAGTTACAGCATCAGAGCCTCATTTATCTCAGATTGTGGACTTCGATGAGGAGGAGCCTATGGAGGATCCAGATTCTCCTACCAAGGATGAGCTGTTCAGGGGTTTGACAGCGGCTGTAGTGAGTGATCCGCCAGTTATTCCTGCAGGCACGGATCCGACTTTAGCGGACTCACTATTCAGGATGACCTTTGAGAGAGATTCATCCAGAGCGTAGATGTTGGCTGCCTTGTCTGGCAGAGATTTAGCTTTTCCTGAGAAAGATGGACTCAGGGTCGCTCTAGATGCTGGATTGATTGAGCGGGAAGAGCTCCGATCTACCAGAGATATAGGTGTTGTAGAGCTGGATGAGATTCGCTCGGCCAGGGATGCAACATATGTTGAGATCGAGGAGACTTTGATTGCTCGGGATGCAGCGTTTGCGGAGAGAGATGAGGTTATAGCTTCCCGTGATTTCCATATTTTTGATAGTACTGCTCTTCGATCATACTACTCGTGGTTTAGTCACCGAGATGAGTGCGTACATTGATGATCACAGTGCCACCTTGCAGATGACTGTGGAGGTTTTGGGCTGTATGGAGGCTGAGTGGACTACACTTGCATCTGCTCCCCCATCTTCAGAGAGAGATGCCATGCTGGCATTGCTGACCCGCTTATCCTTTTGTCTATAGACTAGCTTTATTTCTCCTACACAGGCTAGATCAGCCATTTTTGTTATGTACAGGGCATCATGTATATAAAATAGTGCTATAAATCAGAGAAATATAGTTTTGATTCACTTCCCTGATTGGATATGTACTGTCATTACTGAGTGATTACCACTTCTTTCATGACTCGCAGTTGTAGATGCATCTTGAGCTTCTCCTTGATGGACTGATAGTTGAGATGTCAGGGAGTATCTCAGATGGGCCTGTTGACCAAGATAGCTTGATAGCATTTAGCTTCTATTTGTCTTTGGTGTCTTGGAATTGGTTTTTTATTTTTCTTGAAGGTCAAACCATGCCGTAGATGGCTGCCTACGTACTTCTAGGTTGAGGGAGATCAGGTGATTCGTAGTTCAGGTTGTTTGGTTGGAGAGAGTTTTGAAAAGTATTTATCTTGCGTTTTTGATTTTGGTTTGATGAGTTTTGGAGTTTTTATTTGGTTTGACCGCACCAGAAATGGCTACCTATATACTCCCGGGTTGAGGGAGATCAGGTCATTCGTAGTTCTGGCTGTGCTGGTAAGGTTTGGTTCTTGTATTTTTGGACTTTTAGATTTTTCTTAATTTGACTACACCAGAAATGGCTGCCATACGTACTCCTGGGTTGAGGGAGATCAGGTCATTGTAGTTTTGGTTTTCTAGTGAAAAACCAAACCTAATTTGATTTATAGGACCCGGATGCGCGTATGCATGTGTCTCAGACATAGTACCTTTTGATGGTGTCTAAATTCATGAGTTGGGGAAATTTGTTCCCATCCATTTCTTGTAGTCTGATAGCTCCCCCTGTCAATACCTCCTTGATAATGAAAGGGCCTTCCTAATTTAGGGCGAACTTTCCTTTGGCTTCATCTTGATTGGACCAGTTCTTTCTTTAGCACCAAGTTATTTTCTTTGAATTATCGGATTCGGACCTTTTTGTTGTAGGATCTGGCGATCCTTTGCTGGTATAACCGTCTGTGGAAAATGGCTATAGCCTTCTTTTCATCTATCAGGGACAGTTGATGATATCGATCTTGCAACCACTTATCTTCGTCTACCTGAGCGTCGATCATAACTCGCAAGGATTTCACCTCTACCTCTATGGGGAGTACGGCTTCCATGTCATAGACCAATGAACAGAGGGTATCCCTAGTAGAGGTGCGCATTGACGTCCTGTATGCTAACAGGGTGAGAGATAGCAGGTTAGGCCATTCCTTGTGATTGGCGGACATTTTCTGCATGATCTTCTTGATGTTTTTATTAGCCGCTTCGACAGCGTCGTTCATCTTGTGCAGATAGATGACGAAATTGAGATGCTTGACTTGGAACTTACTACATAGCTCCTTCATCATTTGATTGTTCAGGTTCTTGGCGTTGTCTGATACGATTACCTCCGGTTGTCCATATCAACAGACGACATTAGTTTATGATGAAACTAATGATAACCACTTTTGTGACTTTGGGAAAAAAGGCTGCTTCAATCCATTTGGTGAAGTAATCGATCATGGTAAAGATGAATCGATGACCATTGCTGGCCTTTGGTTCCACTGGACCTATCACATCTATTCCCTACATGGAGAAAGGCCATGGTGAACTCATGTTGTGTAGCTCATTTGGAGGAGCGTGGATGGCATTTCTATGTATTTGGCATTGAAAACATCTCTTAACGTGATCATTGCAGCCAGTCTTAAGAGAGATCCAATAATGTCCAGTTTTGGTTATCTTCTTGGCGAGCAAATGACCGCTCATGTGTGGCCCACAGACTTCGCCATAGACTTCATCCATTAATCTTTGGGCTTGCTCTTTGTCGAGGCATCTTAACAGGCCTATTCCAACATCTCTTTTGTATAGTGTATCTCCGCTTAAATAGAACTTCATGGCCATTTTGTGAATCCGTTTACACTCTGATGGGCTTGCCCTAGTGGGAATTGATCCATCACGGAGATATTCCTTGATGTCTTGATACTAAGGCTGCTTGACAATAGGTATTTCATCTGATACTTCTGCAACGTAACTCCCATATGTCGGGGCTTTTTGAATTATGAACTGGATGTTGGGAAATCCACTCTTATCAGACATGCGGATTAATGAATCCAACGTTACCAATGCATCAGCAAAGTCATTCTGACCCCGAGGAATATGAACGAAGGTTATGTCATTGAATTCTCGAGATATTTTGAGGACCTGCCGATGATAGGGTAGCAAATGCAGTTCTTTGGTGAGATACACGCCGGTGGTTTGTTTGATGGCCAGCTCGGAATCTCCGAAGACTAATAAGTGCTTGATAGACATGGATTGGGCTAGCTTTAACCCCATTATACAGCCTTCGTACTCGATCGTGTTGTTGGTGTTGCCAAATTGAAGTTTGGTTGCCACAGGATATTGATCTCCTGTACCAGAGACGAGGACTGCCCCAGCTCCGGCACCTTCCATGTTTATCGCTTCGTCAAAATACATTTTCTATGGTTGGACTGTATTCTCATACTGGATTTGTTGAATTGTAATGATCCGATCATCTGGGAAATATGTCTCCAGGGGCTCGAACCCTCCTGAAGGTGCTTCAGCTAATTGATCTACAATGCCTTGACCCTTGATTGACTCTTGAGTTACGTAGACAATGTCGAAATGCTGTAGGATTAACTGCCATTTGGACAGTCGGCAATTCAGCATTGGTTTGTTGCACAAGTATTTGAGTGGATCCATGCGGGATATGAGGTAGGTTGTATGTCCATGCAAATAATGTTGCAACCTCATGGCAGCCCATGCTAATGCACAACATGTCTTCTCGATCAGGGCGTATTTCTGTTCACCACTGCTAAATATTTTACTGATGTAGTAGATAGCTCTTTCCTTGCTACTATCATCTTTCTGTCCTAACATGCAGCCCATTGCATTGGTGTTGACGGACTGGTACATGAATAAGGGAACACTATCCCTTGGAGGTACCAAAATAGGTGCTTCAGTTAACTGCTTCTTGATGGCAAGGAAGGCTTGTTGACAATCCTCATTCCATTTGGTAGAGGAATCCTTCCTTAACAGCTTGAAGATGGGTTCACAGGTTGCTGTGAGTTGGGAAATGAATCGGCTTATGAAGTTAATCATCCCTAGGAATCCACATATCTCCTTCACTGTACGAGGTACGGGAATTTCAGTAATGGCTTTGATCTTGACATGGTCTAACTTGATGCCCCGATTGCTCACCAGGAATCCTAACAGCTTGCCTGCTTTGACTCCAACAACACATTTGGCGGGATTCATCTTGAGGTTATACTTACGTAACCTGTTGAACAGCTTCTTGAGATGGTCTATGTGATCATCCTCCCTTAGGGATTTGATGATGATGTCATCCACATAAACTTTAATCTCTTTGTGCATCATGTCATGAAAGAGGGCCATCATGGCTCGCTGATACGTGGCTCCGGCATTGATGAGGCCGAAGGATAGTCGCCTATAGCAGAAGGTTCCCTAAGGAGTGATGAAAGCTATTTTCTCCTGGTCTTCTTCAGCAACCATGATTTGATGATAACCAGCAAAGCAATCCACGAAGGAATACAAGTCATACTGCGTAGTGTTGTCAATCAGAATATGGATGAAGGGTAACGGGAAATTGTCCTTGAGGCAGGCTTTGTTCAAATCCCAGTAATCTATGTAAATTTGCACTTTTCCTCCTGGCTTAGGCATGGGGTCTATATTTGACAGCCATTCGGGGTATGTTGATACCATAATGATTCCGACTTTGAATTATTTAACTACTTCTTATTTGACTTTCAGACTCCACTCAGGTTTCAATCGCCTGAGTTTTTGCTTGACAGGTTTGAACCTCTATTTGATGGGCATTCGATGAATGACAATGTTCGTAGAGAGGCCTATCATGTCTTCATGTGACCATACAAATACATCCTGGTACTGTGTTAGGAGTTCGATCAGGTCGACTTTTTGATTTGGTTTGAGGTCTGGACCTATTTGGATTTCTTTGATGTTTTCGGAGGTTCCTATGTTGATGGTGGTGGTTTGGTCGAGGTTTGGTTTGGGTTTGTCTTCGACCCATTATTTGATCTCCTCGGGCACCTCATAGTCATCTTCCTCCTCTTGATCAATATCCATCAAGTCAAAGTTCAGATGTACATCAAAGTTATATTCACTTTGATAGGCTGGCAGCTCATCAGCAGAGACACACACATCCAATGCTTGAGTCCTGAAAACAAAAATGATTTCATCTTAATATATACAACTGCTTAAATACAGAGCATTTTGAAAAGCATGACAAAAGTTACTGCTATAGCTATGCAATCAAAAAGAAGAAGTAAATGAAAGCATGATTAAAGGGCAGATGTACTCTTTGCCCCTTTACCCTTTTCGACTGAGGCAAGGGACGCTGCTCCAGTTTTTCAGTGTTAGATTCTCATGAACTAGGGAGAATCGAGGAATTGGACTCGTATGCCTCTTCTCGGATGATAATGAAAACATCCTTCGCTACTGAGCCAGAATTTTTCTTTGAATTGCTCCCTTTTGTCTTGATGCGGGGATTTGAGTCTGATCCTCGTTGTCACTATCCGGGAGTTCGTCATTCATACCCTCGTAGTTGATAATGATCCTCATGTTAGCGAATGGGTCTCGTCCTTCATATAGGATCTTTTTTTCCCTTTTCGCTGTCTGCCTCAAGGCTTGAGGGCTTTTCTTTCAAGGACGGGGATGATTGGAGGAAAGAGCATTACTGATACCGCAGTCGGGATTTTCCTCGTAGGTTTTACCTATCCGGCATTTGTGAGGTTGGGCAGCAGAATTGTGGCGGCATGAGCCTTGGGATGTTTATGCGGGTTAAAGTGGCTTGACCCGGATGAATATCCCAATCCTGCTCTCCCAATCTGACTTGGGATTTGGACTGGCATCTTAATACCTTGCTTATCCTTTCCCAACCCTTCTCAAGGTTGGAAGCCCAAAGATACCATTTCTTGACCCACTGTCATTACTTCGTTGGAGACTTTAGGCTTTAGGGATGGTGCTCCGATAGGTAGATATTGAGTATCGCTCACCTCTAGAGCTTGAAAGCTGGCAGGTTCAATCCCCGCATCCAGGCTGATCACTGGCATGTCCCTATGTATGTAGGTAGGGTATTCTGGTTCGGCATTCACTGTGATGAGACTGCCGTTGATAATGTACTTGAGTTGTTGATGGAGGGTGGATGGCACTGCCCCTGCCATGTGGATCGAGGGTCTGCCCAGCAATAAGTTGTATCCGGTGGCGATGTTGAGCATGTGACATCCCGAATTTTTAAGAATTTATAAATGAGAATTTATTAAATAAAATTCTTATTTTTAGATGTTTCGAGTATGAGTATGCGTATATGTGAGAAATATTGTGAAATATGTGATTTGGTGTGAAGAGAATTTAAATATTAATTTAATATTTATTGAAGTAAATAAATATTTTAATTAAATTATTTATTGAGATTATGTGATTAATATGGAGTAATGTAATTAAGTGTATTATATTAATTAAATGAAGTGAATAAATATTTTATTGAATTTATTTGTTGAGTTAAATAAATTAAGTATGTGATGATGTGGATTGATTTAATTAAGTGCCATATATTTAATTAAATTGATATATTAGCAATGGTGTAGAATAATTCTAATTTAATTAAGAATAATTGAATTATATTTAATGTTATCTGCTACGTGTTAATAATAATTTGTTACATGTATTATGTTTAATAAAAAAATTATAATTGTGTAACAATTTAGTATTGTGTGTTTTTATTATTAAATGGGTGTTAGTTTTATTTAATTAGAATATGGTAATTTAATTAAATAAGTGTAGTAATTAAACTATGGAGTAAAAGATTTATTAAAATAATGGACAAGGATTTTAAATGGTTTTACCAAACAAGGCACTTGTACTTGATTAACCCTATTTCTCCAAACAAGGCCTTAGCTAAAAAGTGGTTTTTAAAATAGCTTTGTTTTGACAAATATGGCCTTATGACTTTTTAATTCTATAACTTATGTAATTAGTAATACTTATTAGTGTTATAAGTATTATATTTATTATATATATGTTACATATATATTATATATTATATGTGTATGATAATATATGTCAGTTAGAAAAAAAAGTACGTTACTTTTTCTAAAAAGCCTAAGTCTAAGAGAAAAAGAAGAGAGTTAGAGTTCTCAGAGAAGAAGGAAGAAGAGGTAGAAGAAGGGAGAGCTCAAAGCAAGGCCCACTATCATCTTCATCTCTATATCTCTCTTAATCAAAGACTAGCAAGGTTATAATTCTAACCCTAAATTCAATTAAGATGTTTTATTCTGGATTTTTGTAAAATTAGGTTTTCATGTGTATAAGATTATGTGTTTATATCATGTTCATATGTTTTCATATATATAATTATGTGCCATGAAAAGAATTTCAGAACTCAATCGTCTTAAAAACAAGTTTCTCAAGCATGTGATTCTATATGTTCATAGTTTTGGAATTCTATGTTAAAATCTCTTTGTGAAACTTCATAATTTTGTTATGAGAATGGGATATGTATGTATATATACATGTATATATGTTTACATGAGAGTTGCATAGTTGTTTAAGAATTTCAATCACAAGTATATGATGAACCCTATGAAAATCATGTTCATAGTGTTAGATTATGAATTTATGTTGAAAATTATTCTTAAATTATCAAAGAGATTGGTGAAAGCATAAGGTTATGTGTAATATATGATATAGCATGATTATATATGAGTTATATTATTATTTTAGCAATCCAATCTATGTATTTTTGATAAACAAGAAGAATTATGCTCTTAATAATTTTTTGTGAACTAATTTCTGAAAAATAGCTTTTGAAACTATCAAATTGGTGTTTGATTATGAGTTATTGTTAAAATTGATCAAGTAATATGTTAGTATGTTAAGAATAGAAGTGATTACAATTGGAATCACTTGAATTGGATGAAAAATGAATTCGTAGTAGCAATTTTTGTCAAGAACGCTTAAAATTGTGTTTTTCTTCGAATTCAATGAAATCTTGGTTGTGATTTTGTGTTTATATGAAATTTTTATCACATGTTTCATGTTTGTCATGTTGGGAAAATTCGAATTCGGTGTGACTGAATAAGCCAAATTGGCTTATTTCTCCACCAGTTCGCGAACCAGCCCCTCCACCAGCCCTTGGACCAGCCCCAACGGGTGTTTTTGCATTGGGGGACCCGCCCCAGCGGCTACCCTTGCTGTTCGGGGTGGTTTAGTTATTGTAATACAAAACGTTTTTGACCTCCGGTAGTAAAACGGTCATAACGTTTTCATACGAACTCCGATTGAGGAGATTTAAAATGATTCGGAACGAGCACGAGTAGACCTACAACTTTTGTTTTTTAACTTTTTTGATTTGAGGTCTTTAGAAAGGGTCAAAATGGTCATCACTGTGACTGATGCGTATTCGGAGGCAATCAGAGGGCGTCAGACATGCACATACGCAAGTATAGTGCTATTGACGATAATAGATGTTGTTCTAAGTTATAAAACATGAATGTTAGTAAATATAATGATGTTTAACTTAAAATGTAATTTGATTGACGTAAGATGTAATTATAATTGGTTAATTATGTGAAATGTAATATGATTATGTGAGGTGATTAAATTACGTGGTGATTAATTATTAACTTATTAGTTAATGAGGAATGAGTTAATCTTAATTGGTTAACTAACGATGAAGATTAGCTATGTAATAATTAACTTATATCGTTAATTATACAAATAGTTTGACAGCAAGTGTCAAACGAGAATGGAAGAGAATTACGAAGTGTAAATTAGAAAGTGTAAATTAGAATTTACTTAGACGTTTTATAAGCGTTGCTAAGTGACTAATAATTGATGCGTATGGTGATACGTTATGTAGGATCATGAAGCAGATTATATTAAGCAAATTTTCGATAATTGGTAATCCTCGAACCAGGCAAGTCTTTCGGTTCCTACTTGTCTACGTGAATTTGATGAACTGTTTTAAATTGCATGATATGTTATTTATGTTGTAAGCGAGCATTATATGTTATACATGTTGTAATCATGAAATGTTAAAGTCAATTTATGTTTACACTGTTTTGGTTAAATAATGTTGATTGTGTAAAGAACTCAATCTTTATATTTGTTATGTGAATTAAAGCATATATGCCATGTTACTTTAATTATTATGAGATTTATGTTGAGCATGTGTATTATGTGATACGTGACGCATGAAAACTGTTAGAACTTGCTGAGCTGTCGAGCTCACTCTTGCAAATAACCATTTTTGCATGTCATGGATGCAAGGTAAAGATACGTGTTAAGTGATTTTTTAGAGATCAATGTTCAAGAATATTAGTTATGTTCAATTTCAAATTGTACTTAATGTTTTGAATGAAATATGTCGCTGAGTTATAAGTAGAGTTATCCAATGTAGATGGCTATTGTTATGTAAGACTTTGTATAGTCATTTTGTTGTAACGATTCATGATATAGATTTGAATCGAAGAGATGTAATATAAAGGTTGCGATTTAGGGCAATACAGAAGGAAATGTATAAAAGTTTTAAATATACCGCATTTTTTGTGATTTTAATATCGAGTAATGATGTAATGAGAGATTAAAGTTGTATTGTTAACGATCGAGAAGGAGAATATTATTATATAAATTTTGGGGTCGTTACAGAGCACATGGAAAGATACGTCAAAAGTGTGTAGGCCAATCTCTAGAGGTAGTTCTATTTCTCCCATAGCTTAGCGCCACGATCCGTCGAAAGCCCGGATGACCATATGACTGGTTTTGATTCGGTTCGTACTGATCTTCATTCTTTCTAAAGTATAGTATGGACAAATGTTGAGGGATGATCCTCCATCGACGAGCACACCTCCGATCACATATCCGAAGGACATTACAGCTATATGCAGGGACTTGTGATGGCCCGTTCCCTTTGTCGGGATATCATCGTCAGTGAAGGATATCACATTGTTGTTGACGATATGTTCGATCACGTGACGGAACTTCTCGGTGTCCACCGTATGTGGTAGATGTGACGCCCCCAAATTCCAGGACCACCACTTGGTCGCTCGAATTCGGTTCGTCACGTGCTCATTGTAATATATCATAATAATAATACGACTAAAAGTTGCATCGCACAGCGGAATATAATACCCGACTACTATTGAATAGATTACATTTAAATAACATAATTTATTCACGTCCCAAGGTCTCGTAACTTAAACAGTGATTATATAGCTTAGACATATCTTTAAGCATAAATAACCTTAACTAGTACATAATATCATAAGTTCTTTATTACAATCATAAGTCCTACATAATCAAAGCTACTCGTAGCCTTTCCTTTGCCCTTGTCGGTACTCGAGTGTCCGCACTGCTCTGCCTTAACTGAAATGTTTTAGGAAAAACAAGAATGAGCACAAATTGCCCAGCAAGTAATATACAATAAGGGTGAGTAATATAATTCTCAATTCTCGAAAGGTATAGTAAGGTTTGATAGTTCAAGGATAACAAGAATATCAACAGTTCTCAATAGCAGTCGCTAAGGACAGGATAATATCAATATGATTCAATAATAAATCTATTCAAGATTTCAAGATAACTGAATACTAAGAAGTCACTAAGGACTATGAACTTCCACATGAATTAACAGTGATAAACTGAAAATCTAACAAAACAAGTACAACAGGTGATCAGCCTAAAGTACCCTACGTTATTCATAACATTCAATTATACTCAAGTGCGCACGTCGGTTCTCCGACAATTATATTTTTCCTTCAAAGAAGGTTGTTCTTCTCAGTCAAATACAAGATCCCGCACCAATTAATTGGTTTGGGTCGCTTTTCAATAATATAAGTCTAGTCGAATCAAATGGCATAGACACTTTCACAATATTCAAGAACAATACCAAGTTCAACATGAATAATAGCTTGAATGAAATAAGAGTTCAAGTATGCTAATTCAATTCAAACAAATAAGTAAAGAAACTAGCTCGCAATATACAAGGATATAATACTTGCACCGTAAAAGAGTGTAAGTTAGGAAACTTGCCTTAAGCGTAGTTTATCCCCGTAATTTAATCAACACTTTTCAAATCCTATCGTAATATAGTTATGTACATATGATATTCATTAGTCATATAGTTTAACATTATATCTCATCTTGTATATACGATAATCACATAAGCTAAGTCTTAATCTAGCTACACAGTTATATAGTATCATATTAATATAACTTTTATCCTTAACGTTCCCCCTCTTGAGTTAAGACACATTCTCATATTATTATTATCACATAAGATCACAACAGATAGCAAACATAATCTTTCTAGCACTTTATAACATTTTTATAAGCTAACCGTCAAATCGGATTCAAGTAATCAACATATGATATCACATAGCATGTATACATATTAAAGAGTCCTTCCACGTTCGTTTAACTTTTGCATGTTCAATCATACATGCTATAGTTCTAAATCATGATTGTTAACGACTTAGGGTCAAGAACGCCATGAGTTCCCGTAAGTTATCATGCTTGTTATGTAAACATGTAAAGTGATCACATTTTAGACATGCTTGCAAGTTTCTACTTCATATACACATGTCTAGTATTGTTACTTAACTTAATTCATGCTTTACTTGTGCTCAAATAATTTTCATGGCATCTAGCGTGACATGTGTATGTTTATGACATTTTAATGAGGTTACGAACACTATCAACATGTCCAAGATTTTCAGAATCTAGGCTTCGATATAACATGTCAAGATTTACGTTTCAAACTTACACTTTCACTTAGTAAAGTTCACAATGAAGTCCACATGCTCATGTCATACTATGAAACATATATAAGTAAGTCAACATGCTTTTCATGCATTTCAAGGCCATATAAACATGCTCGAAAAATCAGAACCTAGAACCCTAATATAACATGTTAGAGTCCATGTTTCAAGCTTGTGTTTTCGTTAGAAAGGTTCACTATTGAGGTTCACATGCTTAAGTTACATTATGAAGCTTAGATACGTCAGTTAACATTCATATTATGTGTTTCTAGGTCACACAAATATGTCTCAAAGCCAAAATATCATACACACATGTTAACTTTACTTTTAAAAACAACTCTAAGTTCCTTATAAAGTCTTAAGTTTACTTAGCAACGGATTTTAATGTAGTTAAACCAATCCGTGCTATCTCAAGGAACATATATACTCATGCTAACATATTCCTCATGCTTGCATGCTCATATAAACAAACTAGCACTAGAGAGATTTTTAAACAGGAAACAGAAAACTAAATTTGCAGACTGGCGCGGCCGCGCGCTGGTTGTACTAGGGAGTCGCGCGGCCGCGCGACTCCAGTTCCAAACTAGAGAGCAGCCAAACTCGGCATATAAGAAACCCAAATCACGAAATTACTTCACCAATAAGATTACAGTTATGCCACATTCCAGTTTAAACATATTTCTAAGACTACATAACAATCAAACAATCATTGTCACATCCAATTGTCATCTAATTTTACATTATTAAGAATTTGAATTTGACAGAGAATGAAAATTAGATAGAGAAACAAAATGAAGAACATGGAAATTGTTGTATGAATTTGATTGTTACTAAGCCACATTGTATACTCATATGATTGTAAGTCTTATACAACAATCAATAAATAATATCCCCTCACAAATTCATGAATTACATACTAGGTCCAAGTAATTGAAATTCTTGGCAGAGGATGAAAATGAAAAGCAAGGAAGAGGGATTATACCTCTATAATGCAAGGTAAGTTTACTGGAATTGAAATTCTTCCCTCTGTGACTATCTTGCTAGTCAACTCACAACACTCTTTAATGGAACTTAACTCAGATTTTCTAGCAACATATTTTGTGAAGAGAAGGCTTCATTTATAGATAAAGCTTTGCCCAATATTGGTTCTTGCACCATGAATTAAACCTTTGGAAAGAAGAAGAAGATGATGAGTAATGAATAGTTGGTGGAACAGTTGCCACTGTTCCATCTCCTCCCATCCTTGTAGCCATCATCACTCCTCAATATAGCCTTTGGAAAATTCAGGAATGAGGGAGTAACCTTTTAGCAAAAACACGTGACTGAGATATTGGGCAAGAAGGTGACTCTAAATTTGGGACAAGGTCTAACGTCTCAGACAATGCAACTAGTATACATATACACTTAGGTTTTATTCCCTTTTTGGCTTAATAAGTAACTTAATGAGATAGTAATACGGTTTTGTGATAAGTTGAGGAAATAAATACACACATAATCATATAATCCATGTACATTTGGGTTTACTTACACTAATCTTTAATTTAGGTAAAATAATTCAGTTGGGTATTATTATTCCATTATTCCCATAATACTATATTATTTCAATAAACACACAAGTATTGAAATAATTATTAAGTAGTAAATATTAGTCTCTCTCAGTATTATCCTATATGCACATTTAATAGTCTTTATCACACATCAAGATGTCACATAGGCTATTTTAAATGTCACAACACATCTTGCCTTATTCAATGAATGAATAAACTTTATTAATTATTCATATACTAGTGTCACACTACCTGTCATATCTAGTAAGGAACTTTATTGTATGAATACTCACATATGCTAGTGTCACAAAAAGGAGTAGCATTATAATACGTGTTTACACCTCAAGTATCATAACACATAATAATTAAGTAACCATTAACACAGATTAATAGTTAGTTTAACAATTCCTTCGTTAGTCTTCCTCATCACTATGCCACACAAGGCATTCACAATTTCTCAATTATTGTAAATATTCAATTTAATATAATTGAGTTAACCCATCCATAACACAAAGTCATTTATATACGAATAAATATTCACTTCCATTAATATATTTATTTAATTAATAATATTTAAAAATTCTCGGGTATTACATCCTCCCCCCCTTATAAAAATTCCGTCCCGAAATTGCTACAAGGTTACACAAATAAATGGGGATAATCCCTCATCATTCTATCCTCCAACTCCCACGTTGCCTCCTCGACATCGTGATTATGCCAAAGTACATTTACAGATGAAATAATCTTATTTCTCAAAGTTTTCTCTTTCCTATCTAATATCCGGACAGGAATTTTTTCATGCGCCAAGTTCTTCTCCACTTGAATGGGCTCGTAAGAAATCACGTGCTTGTAGTCGACCTTGTATGGTCGTAACACGGAAATGTGGAACACGTTGTGGATGTGCTCCAGTTCGGGTGGTAAAGCAACTTTATATACCACTTCACCCACTCGCTTCAGTATCTCGAACGATCCTATGAATCATGGACTCAATTTTCCCTTCTTGCCGAAACGGATTTTTCCCTTCCATGGAGATACTTTCAAGAAAACAAAACTGCCGACTTTAAAGTCCCGGTCCTGTCAATGCAAATCTGCGTATTTCTTCTGGCGATCTTGAGCTGCTACAAGTCTGGCTCTTATTACTGTCACCACGTCTGCGTTTATTGTACTAACTCTGGTTCGAGTATTCATCGCTCTCCGACTTCATCCCAACATAATGGCGTTCTGCACTTTCTCCCGTAAAGAGCTTCGTACCGTGGCATGCTGATACTCGCATGATAACTATTACTATATGCAAATTCTACTTAGGGTAGGTGGTCATCCCAGTTTCCCTTGAAGTCCATCACGCAAGTTCTAAGAATGTCCTCTAGCATTTGTATAGTTCGCTCACTCTGTCTGTCTATCTGAGGATGATAAGCGGTACTCAACCTCAACTGCGTTCCCATTCTCTCTTGCAAACTCTTCCAAAAATTTGACGTGAAGCGCGGATCTCAATCGAAAACAATTGAAACCGGCACTCCATGTCGTGAAATAATCTCCTTTACGTATTGGCTCGCTAACTGATTCAAACTGTAGCGGATCTTGATTGGTAGAAAATGTGCAGTCTTTGTAAGTCGATCCACGATAACCCAAATGGCACCATAACCTTTCTGCGTGACTGGAAGTCCTACCACGAAGGTCATCGTAATATGCTCCCACTTCCACTCTGGTATTTCTAACGGTTGAAGTAAACCACTCGGCCGCTGATGTTCTGCTTTAACGCTTTGGTGTGCTGTCGCAGACAACCAAAAATAAACCTTACTGCGAAAAATAATTATGTAGTAGTGCAAGTAAGAGTCGATCCCACAGAGACTGATTAATCTATTTTTATATACTTTGTATTCCAAAAGAGGGGGTTTTGAATATTTTTAATTAAAACAAACTAATGTGTAAAATATTGTAACAAATTAAATCAAGAGAACAAACCTTGGGTTAAGTCAACTTTTACCTTAGAAACATACACTGATCATTGACTCAAGCATACACAATTAATATCTTGAATATTCATCGTTAGAATTAATTCCATGTATTTCCTTAATTTTAGTTAGATAGAAACAAGCGATCTAAATAACCCTAACTACTAAACAACTTCAGACAAGCGCTAAAAGTTTAATTTAATAGAAGCTTTAAGAATTAGAAAAACCGATGAAGCTAAACAACACAAGCACAAGCGGTTGTATTTAATTTAGTTGAATATTTTTCCTAAGATATAATAATCTCGTGATCTGCAGTCAATTATTAATCTTAGTTGCTTCGCAAATTAGAGTGACCAAACAATTACGGATTCGATATCTAATTTAGCAGTAGATTTCAATGAATAATAAACTAGTGTGCACTCTAGAATTTAATCAAATCAATCATATAATTTAAGCACAGAAAAATAATCAATACTCAAAATAATAATTGAACAATTAAAATTAAATAGATCTCACAGTGTATTTAATCCAAGGCTTCCGTCTCCTTAATCCAAGAATAATAAATTAGCTACACATGGCTATGAAAATCACCAAAGGAATAGAGAGAAAAAATATTTTATTCAATGAATACCCCCATATGAGAGAGATCAGATCTCCAGGTTTTTATATCCAAACCCCCTATTTATAACTATTATAACCAAAATCCTTATTATGTTGCCGAATCCTGATCGCAAAAGGAGTTTGGCACATATTAGGGCCTACTCTTTGCTTAGTCCGTGGCCCACAGGAAATCGGCAAGCTTGATGCATGGATCATGTAATAAAAAAAACCCATCAGCTAGCGGTATGATGATGAAAGGCTGGCTGCTTCAATTTGGAACCGTGGGCTGCTTCTTTGCCAGCTCAATTCATGGGCCCATGGTCATTTAATCCAACCTGCTCCTTTTTCCTTTGCATGTAACTTGTATTCTTTTTTTATTTATTCCAGCCGTGAGCTACTAGCGTAACATCAATTTCAATCTACTAATTCCGTGGGCCCATGGTCATTTACAAGCTACCTTAACCAACATGAGCTGCCCCATTAAAACGTAAATACCCAAATAAAATCCATTTGCATGCAATTTGTTTCCAAAATTCCATAACCTTCCATTTGTACCTAAAATAAAAATATAAGAACAATAAGCGTATTTAGGTACCAAATAAATATAAAAGAATAAGTATTAAGGGATAAAAATATAACATATTTCATCCTTATCAAATTCCCCCACACTTATCTTTTGCTCGTCCTCGTGCAAAATAAAATAAACTGTACCACAAAAATTCAACTAAACAAATTATGCCAAACTTGAGCCACGAGTTATTATGGATTTCAACATTGACCTCAAAGATTCAAAATAATAATTCTTGGGCAACTTCAAAACAATGTATCATCCGAAACCCAACTTTACTTATTAATCTTACTTTATTCTCAACCCTTTGTGCGTGTGTGAATCCACCTGTATCAACCCAATCAGCCTACAGAAAAATTTATAAAATTGAAACCTTAAAGGAGAAAGATAAACTCAACCACTTGCTTTCACACAAGTCTCAGTTAACATCAGCAGATAACATCAAAGGATCAAAAGGCTTTTCTTTTTTTTTTTGTTTTTCTTTTTTTTTATTTGGTAAGTGCATTTTATGCTCCATCTTACCCGCGAGTGCGTTTTACGCTCCATCTCGCATGCCACGTGTTTATGAGTAAGTGCGTTTTACGCTCCATCTCAGCTCACCACATGAATTATCATCATTTTTTTCTTTTAATTAATTTTTTTTTTCAATCTTGCAAAATTTGCCTAAATCATTTCCCTTTTCTTAAACAGTACAGCATATCAACTTTGAGTAGTGATCAAACAATTGAGAGAGTTCAAAGTTTCTTCCCTAGACGTTCAATCAGATAAATTTCTTCCAGGTCAAAACTAGGTCGAACAAATGGTTATGTGCTTAATAGTGAAGGGTCTTAAATAAAGTAGTGATCAACAAAGAAAATCAAATTTAGGTTACCCAATGTCTATCAGTCCTCCCAGAAGCTATCACAAAGAAATCAAGATTTTATCATTGGTCAAAAATCCAAATTAACTTATTACTCAAGTGAGATATCCTAAAACTACTCCATTTTCGTAGGAAACACGATTGCACTTAGCATGTGCAACAAGCCTTTAAACCCCAAGGTTACCCCAAGTGGACGAGTTTTGTCTCGTGAGGGTTTGCAGTGAATATACCCACAAAATTTAAAATAAATAAAAAATAATAATAAAAATAAATAAAAAATTTGGAAAATATCTAAATGCTCCCCCCACACTTAAAACTTACATTGTCCCCAATGTAAAGTAAAATGCAAAGAAAAGTAGAGAGATACTCCCCTATGGGTTGCCTCCCATGCAGCGCCTTTGTTTATGGTCGTTAGCTCGACTCGATATTGCCTTTGAGTTAATCTGTATAAACCGGATCCTCAAGATCCATATTCTCCACCTTATCTTCTTGGAAACCCTCATGAAAATATTTGAGTCGATGACCATTCACCTTGAACACTTTAGAAGTTGCTAAACTTTTGATTTCAACTGCTCCATGCGGGAAAACATTAGTAATAACAAAAGGTCCATTCCAACGAGAACGTAACTTACCTGGAAATAAACGAAGCCGTGATTGGTAGAGAAGAACTTTTTGACCAATTTGAAATTCTTTCCTAGATATCCTTTTGTCATGAAAAGCTTTTGTTTTTTCCTTGTAAATCCGTGCACTTTCATACGCGTCATTACGAATTTCCTCTAACTCTTGTAGTTGCAACTTCCGGTGTTCTCCACTTTCATCTATATTCATATTGAAGCTCTTAATAGCCCAATAAGCCTTATGTTCCAACTCAACGGGTAGGTGACATGGCTTCCCAAACACTAATCTATAAGGTGACATACCAATGGGTGTCTTGAATGCAATTCGGTAAGCCCATAAAGCATCATCTAAGCGCAGACTCCAATCTTTCCTACTTGGGTTAACCGTCTTTTCAATGATTGCCTTGATTTCTCTGTTTGACACCTCTGCTTGTCCATTGGTCTGCGGGTGATAAGCAGTTGACACCTTATGAGTCACATGGTACTTCCTCAACAATGCTCCCACTGTTCGATTGCAAAAGTGAGTTCCTCGATCACTGATTAGCGCTCTTGGAAAGCCAAACCTAGAAAAAATGTTAGACTGAATAAAATCTGCAACCACTTTAGAATCGTCAGTCCTGGTGGCTTTGGCTTCCACCCATTTCGAAACATAATCAACAGCGAGTAAGATATAAGTACAACCGAAAGAGACAGGAAACGGTCCCATGAAATCTATTCCCCAAACATCAAAAATTTCACAATATAATATGGGGGTTTGCAACATCTCATTTCGTTGGGAAATATTACCCGTCTTTTGACAATTATAGCATGACTTACAAAATAGATATGAATCTTTGAAAGAGAGATGGCCAAAAAAAACCACATTCTAATACTTTCCTTGCTGTTCTCTTGGTTCCAAAATGACCTCCACAAGCATAAGTATGACAAAAAGTAAGAATTGACGCAATTTCACCTTCAGGGATGCATCTTCGTATCACTTGATCGGCACAGTGCTTCCATAAATAAGGATCATCCCATACATAGTGCTTGGCATCACTTTTGATTTTATCTTTTTGAGCTTTAGACAAACTAGAAGGTAAGATGTTAGTAGCCAAATAATTCACAATATTTGCATACCATGGCATGGTTGTGCTTGCAGAAAATAATTGTGCATCGGGAAACTCTTCTTTCAGTTGAAGTTCATCATGCACATTCACTAAGCGACTCAAGTGATCCACAACACTATTTTCCGCTCCCTTTTTGTCCTTAATTTCCAAGTCAAATTCACTCAAGAGAAGTATCCATCTTATCAATCTTGGTTTTGCCTCTTTCTTTGTCATTAAGTAACGAAGAGCTGCATGATCAGAATATACAATGACTTTAGTACCAAGCAAATAAGATCGAAATTTTTCTAAAGCAAAAACAACAGCTAAAAGCTCTTTTTCTGTAGTAGAGTAGTTTCGTTGGGCATTATTCAAAGTTCTCGACGCATAATAAATGGCATGTGATGCTCTTCCAATTCTTTGGCCCAAAACAGCGCCTACGGCGTAGTCACTTGCATCGCACATTATCTCAAAAGGCATGGTCCAATCAGGTTGTTGAATAACTGGAGTGGATGTCAGTGATTCCTTCAATTTATCAAACGCCTTGCGACATTTCTCGTCAAATTCAAACTCGGCATCCTTTTGTAGTAGATTGCATAGGGGTGATGCTATTTGGGAAAAGTCCTTGATAAATCTCCTATAAAAACCTGCATGTCCAAGAAAAGAACGAATTTCCCGAACACTAGTGGGATATGAAAGAGATTGTATAATGTCAACTTTAGCTTTATCTACTTCAATTCCTTTAGATGAAACAACATGACCCAAAACTATACCTTGCTCAACCATAAAATGACATTTTTCAGAGTTTAAGACAAGGTTAGTTTCTATGCATCTTTGAAGAATAAGAGTAAGGTTTTGCAAACATTTATCAAATGAGTCTCCATAGACTGTAAAATCATCCATAAAAATTCCATGATATGCTCAATGTAATCTGAAAATATGCTAACCATACACCTCTGAAAAGTGGCCGGTGCGTTGCAAAGTCCGAAGGCCATGCGGCGATATGCGAAGGTACCAAACGGGCATGTGAAAGTAGTCTTCTCTTGGTCCTCTGGGGCAACTGCAATTTGGAAGTAACCTGAATAACCATCAAGAAAACAATAATAAGAATGACCAGCTAATCGTTCAAGCATTTGATCAATAAAAGGTAATGGAAAATGGTCCTTGCGGGTTACAGCATTCAATTTTCTATAATCTATACAAACCCGCCACCCATTTTGAACTCGGGTGGGAACCAACTCGTCATTTTGATTTTTCACCACAGTTATTCCAGTCTTCTTAGGAACCACTTGAACTGGGCTAACCCAACTGCTATCTGAAATAGGGTAGATTACTCCGACATCAAGAAGTTTGAGAATTTCTTTCTTCACAACATCCATCATGGGAGGGTTCAATCTCCTTTGTGGTTGACGGGAAGGTTTCACTTCATCCTCCAGCAAGATCCGATGCATGCATGTGGAAGGGCTTATTCCTTTAATATCAGCTATCGTCCATCCAATGGCCTTCTTATGCTCCTTTAGAACATGCATGAGTTTCTCTTCTTGTGATGCACCAAGTGTATTGGATATAATCACTGGTAATGTTTTTCCTTCTCCAAGGAATACATATTTGAGATGACTAGGAAGATCTTTCAAATCAGGAACAGGTGCCTGCACAACAGAGGGTAAAGATCTTTCATTAGAGATCGGCAATTCAATGTAACAGATGTTACCTGATTTTGGAATGTCATCCAAAGCTGTTATAGTTGATTGCAACTCGGTGCTCAAGGTCAAAGTCGCACTTCCTTCATCAATGTCTTTACTAAGTGCAATTTCCAATTCATCCTTCCCATTGAGTTCAAAGATTTCCTGTGCTAAAGAGTCAATCACATCAACCGAATAAACAGAATTATCATCAGTGGGATAACGCATGGCATCATAAATATTGAACTTAACAATTTCGCCATCAAATTCCATTGAAAGTGTACCACTATGAACATCTATTTTAGTTTTTGATGTCTTTAAAAATGGTCTTCCTAGCAAAATAGGAGCATTTTGGTCACCGTTTTCCATATCAAGCACATAAAAATCAGTAGGAAAGATCAAATTATTGACTCGCACAAGAACATCCTCAATTACACCTTTGGGATAAACATTAGATCTGTCAGCTAGCTGTATTACAATACCAGTTTTATTCAAAGGTTCAAGTGATAGATTAGCATATATAGAATATGGCATAACATTTATCGAGGCTCCTAAGTCTAACATGGCTTTTTCAATTTTAGCGCTACCTATCGTGCACGGAATAGTGAACATACCCGGATCTGGGCACTTAGTAGGTAGCTTTCTTTGAATGACTGCGGAAACATTTTCTCCTACCTTCACCTTTTCATATTTTTTCATTTCCTGTTTCCTCTTGTGTGTACACAATTCTTTCAAAAATTTAGCATAACGAGGTACTTGTTTGATAGCATCGAACAATGGAATATTTACCTCACATTTACGGAAAGTTTCATACAAATCTGAATTTTTCTCGTATTTTCTATTTTCTGTTAAAGCAAGAGGGAAAGGAGGTACCGGTTTATATTCAGAGAGAGGAGGAAATTTACGCTTAGGTTTATCCTTGTCATTCAGAACACTGCTGTCTGCTTCGTCTTTTTTCTTACCTGCCTTGTTTTGATCTTGTGGTGTAGGCATTGTCTTTTCTAGGAACTTCTATCTCCTTACCATTTCTCAAAGTGATTGCACTTGCATTTTCTTTTGGGTTCACCACTGTTTGGGAAGGTAATTTTCCTGAACTTTGTGCCTCCAATCGACTAATCGCAGTCGCCATTTGTCCCACTTGCGTACCCAAATTCTGAATACTTGCCCTTGTTTCCTGTTGAAAATTTAAAGTGTTAGTGGCAAGTGTTTTAACAATATCTTCTAAAGACATACTAGGGTTAGAAGTTTGGCCCTGTTGTTGTCTGTTGGGATACGATGGTTTGTATTGCTGATGATTTGGAAAATTTTGAGGTGCGGGTTGACTTGCTTGTGGGTTCCCGTAGCTAAAGTTAGGATGATCCCTCCATCCAGGATTATATGTATTTGAAAAAGGATCATATTTCCTTTGTGGTTGCCCAGGAAATCCTCCTGCTGCATTTGCATGCTCAATAGTCTCCTCTTGGAGAGTTGGACACATATCCGTCGGATGACCGATTACCGCACAAATTCCGCAAGCTTTCACCTGTTGTGTGTTACCTGCACCCATTTGACGAACAAGAGAAGCCAAACTCGCAAGTTGTTGTTCAATAGAAGAAATTTGTACCTCACTAACATTCCTAGGTGCAGAATCAAGTCTAGTGCCAAATTGTTGAGAATTAACTGCCATATTAGCAATTAGATTTCTTGCAGCCTCGGGAGTCTTATCCACCAACGCTCCACCACTAGCAGCGTCAATCATGCTTCTCTCGGTACAACTGAGACCTTCATAAAAATACTGGATGAGAAGTTGATCACTGATTTGATGATGAGGGCAACTAGCACACAGTCTCTTGAAGCGTTCCCAATACTCATGTAGGGATTCTCCGTTGTTCTGCCTCACACCACAAATTGACTTCCGAATATTGGCTGCCCTTGAAGCTGGAAAATATTTCTCTAGAAATAATCTTTTAATCTCTTCCCATGTGGTGATACTTCCGAAGGGTAGATAGTAAAGCCAATCCTTAGCTGAATCTTTCAGAGAAAATGGGAAGGCTCTTAGCTTGATCTGTTCTTCGGTTACTCCGGTAGGTTTCATACTCGTGCATACCACATGGAATTCCTTCAAGTGTTTATGGGGATCTTCACCTGCCAAACCATGAAAAGAAGGTAGAAGATGTATTAATCCAGATTTCAATTCAAAGTGAGTATTAGTATCAAGATTAGGAAAAGTTATGCATAAGGGTTGTTGGTTCAAATCAGGAGCCGAAAGCTCTTTCAGTGTTCGATTTGCTGCCATGGCTTCCAGTTCTGCACGATTTTCCCGAGCTTCCTTCCTTAATCTGCGGCAAGTTCTCTCTATCTCTGGATCAAACTTTAAATCACCTTGATTAGTAGATCGAGTTTCAGGCATAAACAATCAAGGAAATTCAAATTACCTATAAAAAAAATTTAAAAATAAAATAAGAATTACAAATAAAAATAAAAATATAATAAACTAAAATCAGTCCCCGGCAACGGCGCCAAAATTTGGTGTGCTGTCGCAGACAACCAAAAATAAACCTTACTGCGAAAAATAATTATGTAGTAGTGCAAGTAAGAGTCGATCCCACAGAGACTGATTAATCTATTTTTATATACTTTGTATTCCAAAAGAGGGGGTTTTTGAATATTTTTAATTAAAACAAACTAATGTGTAAAATATTGTAACAAATTAAATCAAGAGAACAAACCTTGGGTTAAGTCAACTTTTACCTTAGAAACATACACTGATCATTGACTCAAGCATACACAATTAATATCTTGAATATTCATCGTTAGAATTAATTCCATGTATTTCCTTAATTTTAGTTAGATAGAAACAAGCGATCTAAATAACCCTAACTACTAAACAACTTCAGACAAGCGCTAAAAGTTTAATTTAATAGAAGCTTTAAGAATTAGAAAAACCGATGAAGCTAAACAACACAAGCACAAGCGGTTGTATTTAATTTAGTTGAATATTTTTCCTAAGATATAATAATCTCGTGATCTGCAGTCAATTATTAATCTTAGTTGCTTCGCAAATTAGAGTGACCAAACAATTACGGATTCGATATCTAATTTAGCAGTAGATTTCAATGAATAATAAACTAGTGTGCACTCTAGAATTTAATCAAATCAATCATATAATTTAAGCACAGAAAAATAATCAATACTCAAAATAATAATTGAACAATTAAAATTAAATAGATCTCACAGTGTATTTAATCCAAGGCTTCCGTCTCCTTAATCCAAGAATAATAAATTAGCTACACATGGCTATGAAAATCACCAAAGGAATAGAGAGAAAAAATATTTTATTCAATGAATACCCCCATATGAGAGAGATCAGATCTCCAGGTTTTTATATCCAAACCCCCTATTTATAACTATTATAACCAAAATCCTTATTATGTTGCCGAATCCTGATCGCAAAAGGAGTTTGGCACATATTAGGGCCTACTCTTTGCTTAGTCCGTGGCCCACAGGAAATCGGCAAGCTTGATGCATGGATCATGTAATAAAAAAAACCCATCAGCTAGCGGTATGATGATGAAAGGCTGGCTGCTTCAATTTGGAACCGTGGGCTGCTTCTTTGCCAACTCAATTCATGGGCCCATGGTCATTTAATCCAACCTGCTCCTTTTTCCTTTGCATGTAACTTGTATTCTTTTTTTATTTATTCCAGCCGTGAGCTACTAGCGTAACATCAATTTCAATCTACTAATTCCGTGGGCCCATGGTCATTTACAAGCTACCTTAACCAACATGATCTGCCCCATTAAAACGTAAATACCCAAATAAAATCCATTTGCATGCAATTTGTTTCCAAAATTCCATAACCTTCCATTTGTACCTAAAATAAAAATATAAGAACAATAAGCGTATTTAGGTACCAAATAAATATAAAAGAATAAGTATTAAGGGATAAAAATATAACATATTTCATCCTTATCACGCTTTGGCAAGTCAAACATCCACAAACGCACTCTGCGACTTCCCGTTTCAGATTGGGCCACCAAAATTGTTGCTTCAAATCTCGGAACATCTTTGTA
The DNA here is from genome assembly GCA_020205555.1 of Panax stipuleanatus. Taxonomy (NCBI): domain Eukaryota; kingdom Viridiplantae; phylum Streptophyta; class Magnoliopsida; order Apiales; family Araliaceae; genus Panax; species Panax stipuleanatus. The sequence continues at coordinate 107,785,375 of CM035122.1, forward strand.
TCTCCCGGATGAACGGAATATATCGTGTTGTGTGCCTCGTGCAAAAATTCTTCCCTTAACTCGGTTACCGCTGGTACCCACACTCTTCCTTCGAATCTTAAGATATCGTCTTTATCCATTCGAAATTTCTCTTCTTCATTCTCTGTGATCCTCTTTCGGATTTTCTCACACTCTTCATCTTTTTCCTGTGCTTCCTTTACTTTATCCAACAATGTCGGATGAGCTTCCATTACAAATAACTTTTCTCCATGCTTCTCTGGTTCTTTTACTTCTATCTCAAATTCCTTCATCTCTCTTATCAACTCTTCCTGAGTCGTCAAATTAAACAACTTTTCCGTTCCTTTCCTGCTCAGAGCGTTGGCAACCACGTTTGCCTTACCCGGGTGATAGCGAATATTGCAGTCATAGTCTTTGATTAATTCTAACCACCTTCTCTTCCGCATATTCAACTCCTTCTGTGTGAAGATATATTTCAGACTCTTGTGGTCCGTGTATATCTCACATTTCTCTCCGTATAAATAATGCCTCAAAATTTTTAATGCAAAAACTACTGCCGCTAACTCTAAGTCGTGAGTAGGGTATCATTTTTTGTAATCCTTCAATTGACGTGACGCATAAGTAATGACTTTGCCGTGTTGCATGAGAACACAACCAAGTCCCTTGTGCGATGCGTCACTATACACCACAAAATTCCCCGCATCATCTGATAATGATAACACAAGCTCTTCGCTTAATCTTTTCTTCAACTCCTGAAAACTCTCTTTGCATTTTTTGGTCCATACAAACTTCACTGTCTTCCTCGTTAAATTGGTCAACGGGGTTGCTATCTCAGAAATTTTTTGGAGGAATCTTTGATAGTACCCGGCTAACCCTAAAAAGCTTCTCAGCTCCGCCGGTGTTCTCGGTTGTTCCCAATTACTTACTGCTTCGACCTTTGCGGGGTCTACTGAGATTCCATTCTTATCCACCACGTGGCCTAAGAATTGAACCTTCTCTATCCAAAATTTGCACTTTAAAATTTTTGCATACATCTTCTCCTTCCTTAGTGCCTCCAAAACAATCTTCAGATGTTCGGCGTGTTCTTTCTCTGTCTTCGAGTAGATCAAAATGTCGTCGATAAAAACTACCACGAATTTATCCAAGTATGGCTTGAAAACTAGGTTCATCAAGTCCATAAATGCTGCCGGAGCATTACTAAATCCAAATGACATTACCAAAAACTCATAATGTCCATAACGGGTTCGAAACGTAGTCTTTGGTATGTCCTCATCCCGTACTTTCAGTTAGTGATATCTTGTCCATAGGTTGATCTTCAAAAAACACTTTTCTCCCGTCAGCTGATCAAACAAGTCATCTATCCTCGGTAACGGATATCTATTTTTGATCGTTACTCTGTTCAATTCTCGATAATCGATACAGAGCCTCATCGATCTGTCTTTTTTCTTAACGAATAACACTGGTGCTCCCCAAGGAGACACACTTGGTCGAATGTGACCTTTATCCAATAGCTCTTGCAGTTGTATCATTAATTCCTTCATTTCTACTGGCGCCATACGGTATGGAGCTTTAGAAATCGGTGCCATTCTCGGTGCTAAGTTTATCACAAATTCGATTTCTCTGTCTGGCGGAAGACCAGGCAGATCGTCTGGAAACACATCTTAAAATTCATTCACTACGGATATATCCTTAATTTCTACTCCCTTCTTCCGAGTATCAACGATGTAAGCTAAATAACCTACACATCCTTTACTTAACAATTTCTTGGTCTGCATTATCGTAACACAACACAATTGCTTAAGCGATGAGCTACCATAAAACACTACCTTAGACTTACTCGGAGTCTGAAGGTTTACAAATTTATTATGACAATCAATTATTGCTGCAAGGTTATACAACCAATCAATTCCCAGTATGACGTCAAACTCTCCCAATCTAATAGGAATCAAGTCTACTTTCAGTTCATGTTCTCTAATATTTACGCGATAATTTTGATAGACGTATTCTACATGGATTACTTCCTTATTCGCAACTTCTATGTTCAAGGGATTTCCTAAACGTTCTTGGGGTGTACTAAGTTTACTAGCAAATTCTTTAGACATAAAAGAACAGGTGGCACCCGAATTAAATAATACATAAGCATTTATATCATTGATTGAGATTATACCTGTAACCACGTCCTTCGCAGGCACTGTGTCCTGGACGATCATGTTAAAGGTTCTGGCGGTTGGGCAGTTGGATTGTGTTGGTCCGCCGATCATCAGTTTGTTACCTCCTCCTTGTTGACTGTTACCTCCTGATAAGTAGGTTTTACACCTACTTATTGGACTCCAACTTGCTATGATTATGGCTTAAACTCAAGCACTTTATTATCTTTTAACGCATTTTATCTTTGTGTTATGCATTTTAGACAGGAAACTCTTTTGGCATGAAATGACACAATAATGGCATGGTTTGGCATGACTTGGAAAGGAATTGGATAAAGGTTATATGGAAAGCTAGCAACAAGACATGGTGGGAGTGGAAATGGACAAAATGGCATGAAGCTGGCACCAAGGAAAGAAGGGCTTGGCATAAGGAAAAGGGCACAAGAAAAGGGGCTAGAAGCAACAAAAGATAGAGCATAGGATTGCACAAGAAAGTAAAAGCCAGAAATTGCATTAGCTGAAAAAATGGGCACGCGCGGCCGTGCTCAGAAGATAAAGGAAGCTGGCGCGCCCGCGCCGGTTAGCAGAGCCAGAGGGCTGTTCTGAACATTGGCGCGCCCGCGCCCCAACTACACTATGGGGCCGCGCGGGGCTTGACTGAGGACATTTGACTTATTTCACTTAGCTGAATGTAATAGATATAAGGCTTATGTTTGCTGGGGACTAACATCACTTATCATTATTATCAGAATTCATTTTTTATCAACACAGAGTTGTGTTCCTATATTCTAAGTTAGAGAGTGTGAAGATCAAAGAGGCTTCTCTTCTTCTTCCTTCTTGCTCTACTAGTAATACATTTTCTAGGGTTCATCTAGGAACTCATTTGTGGTCCAGACTTGAGTTTGTTATCTTCTATTGAAAGGGGAAAACCATAACTCTACACTTTCTTTCTCTTGTTTCTCTCATTTCCTAGTTGCTCAATGCTTGGTTTGAATCCTATAATGGTGGGAGGTTCAATGATGAACTAACTTCTATTATGGGATTCTAATGGATTCTATTTGCTAAACCTAGGGTTTATGTCTCATTGATATACATGGATGATAATATATGGTTTACCTAACATGGTTGTTTGTATGCCTAGATGCTTGATCAACATCTACTCTAATAGTTTATATGAACTTGAAAAATGAAGTGTAAACTTAGATTTCTCCATGTTAGCATATGTTTATGAAACTTGCTTGGGTTGAGTTTTATGATTCGCTTGCCGGATAGAAATATACCGTATGGTCGTATGTAGTCTAATGGGAGTTTGTGCGTAAATTGGTTTGGCTTGTAAATCGCATAGAAATATAGTGGTTTAGGCCTGTCCGATGTTCATGTGATTTCTGTCTTAATTGTGGGCATTATATGATTTGGACATAGCGTATTGAAAGATAGTCAAGTCTCACATCCGTGCTCCCGACTAGCATCTCTATATGATAATCCGTGTATGATTTGTGGTGTGGTTAACCTAGGTGACGCTTTAGATGAAGTTAGGATCCCATATCCCTCTAATTTGAATCGCTTGTTTATTAATTAGTTAAGTTTAGTTAAAATTTAGGATAATTGATTAAAGAACATTGTGACAACTATTTAAGCAGACATAGATAGCTAATGGACTGTTGTATAATAGATTAGGCCTGACTCCATTTTCCATGGGACGATCTCGACTTACCGAGTTATTACTTGCCGACCGTGTACACTTGCATGTGTTTTTGTGTCTGTTTTTGTTAACACTTAAACGGCACAACAAGTTTTTGGCGCCATTGCCGGGGACACAGTTTTAGTTTAATCCTATTGACATCAGTTTTCGTTAAATGTGACTGACTTGAACAAATCTCTTCTTACCTCATTTTTAATTTTATTTTTGTTTACTTGTGTTTCAGGTACTCATGGATAGTTTTTGCACACTCGAGCCTCACATCCTGAGTTAGTGCCTCACCAAGAGCACATCAACGGTCGAGCGTGGAGAGCTAACATCCGAAACATCAATCCTCGAGAAGAGCCTGAACTACTTCATCCAATGGCTGAAGAGCAGAGGGCTTTGCAAGATTATTCCATGCCCAAACTCACCGATCTGCAATCAAGTATAGTGAGGCCAGCAATTGCGGCGAACACTTTTGAGATAAAGCCAGGAACATTACAGATGATACAAAACAATCTCCAGTTTGGGGGTTTGCCTTCCGAAGATCCCAACGAGCATATTATGAGCTTCATAAAAATATGTGACACGTTTAAATACAACAACGTTCCCGATGATGCAGTGAAACTCAGAATATTCCCTTTCACCTTGAGGGATAAGGCAAAAAGTTGGTTGCACTCACTGCCTTCAGGGTCAATAACTACATGGGAAGACTGTGCTAAGAAATTCTTGACCAAGTTCTTTCCTATGGCCAAGACCGCTGCAATGAGGAGAGACCTGAGTACCTTTGCACAGCATCCAGGGGAAACAATATATGAAGCTTGGGAACGTTATAAGGAGATGCTCCGGAAGTGTCCACACCATGGCATGCCAGAGTGGATGGTGATTAACTCTTTTTACAATGGTTTGGGATGGCAATCAAGGCCCATTATTGACGCTGCATCGGGGGGAGCTATCTGGAAAAAGGATTTTCCGACAGCGTATGAGCTCTTTGAGGCCATGGCAGCAAACGAGTATTAGAATCCAACGGCCAGGATGGTACAACCGAAGGTTGCAGGGATGTTAGAAGTGGATGCCATTACAGCATTGTCTGCTCAGATGGCAGCCATGGCAAAGAAGATTGATTCATTGGCGGAAGAAAAAGTCAAGACAGTTGCTTGTGTCTGTGAGATTTGTGCAGGGACACATCAAACAGACCAATGTGCTATCAGTACAAAATCAGTATAGTTTGTGAGCAACTACCAAAAACCCCATAATCAATTTCAAAATTCTTACAGCCCCAATAATAGGAATCATCCCAACTTTAGTTGGAGTAATACTCAGAATGTCCAACACCCCCATCATAAGACATCTCAGTCACAATACCATACATCACAACCACAACAATTTTAATCTCAACAACAACATCAACCACAGCAAGCTCATCACCAGTATGAACCAAAACCCCCTACCCTCCTGGTTTTTAACAACAACATCATCCCCCAACTGTACCTCAGCCAGAAAAGAAGTCGGAGGAGAGAGTGGAAATCTATGAACTTAAGTTAATCGTGAAGAGCCAAGCTATATCTCTCAAGATGATGGAGACTCAAATTGGTCAAATTGCCAATGCGGTTCTTAATCGACCTCAAGGGACTCTTCCCAGTAATACAGAGATGAATCCAGGGAAAAGGGAGGGAAAGGAGCAGTGCCAAGCCATCACCATAAGATTTGGGAGGCAGACTTCAGACTTGGAGGCCCGCGCGGCCGCACCCCAAGAAGGCCAAAACCTGGCGCGGGCGCGTTAAGATACAGATCACCCTGAGACAGTGTTGGTCGATGGTGGAAAGATTGTTGCGGCATATAAGGAGGAAACCACTGAGAAAATCATAACCAAACCATCACCTGTGTACCCTACTGTTCCTTACCCACAGAGATTAAACAAGCAAAGGGACGACAGACAGTTCGCTAAGTTTTTGGAGGTGTTCAAGAAACTGCAAATAAATATACCCTTTGCAGAGGCATTAGAACAAATGCCAAGTTACGCAAAGTTCATGAAGGGTATTCTGTCAAGGAAGAAACGATTAGAGGACTTTGAGACAATGGCCTTAACAGAAGAGTGCAGTGCGGTATTACAGCGTAAATTACCCCTAAAGCTTAAGGACCCAGGTAGTTTCACAATATCTTGCTCCATTGGAAATTTATCTTTCAGCAAATGCCTCTGTGACTTAGGAGGTAGCATAAATTTGATGCCTCTGTCCGTATTCAATCAATTGGGATTGCCGGCTCCCAAGCCGACAAATGTATCACTACAACTTGCTGACAGATCCATCACTTATCCTAGAGGTATTGTGGAAGACGTTTTGGTTAAAGTGGACAAATTTATCTTCCCAGCTGACTTCATCATTCTTGATTATGAAGAAGACAAAAATATCCCAATCATCCTTGGGAGACCTTTCCTTGCCACGGGGCGAACTCTTATAGATGTCCAAAAGGGAGAGTTAACAATGAGAGTGCATGACCAAGAAGTCACTTTCAACGTTTTTAAAGCTATGAAGTTTCCCACCGACGAGGAAGAGTGCTTCCGGATTGATGTGATAGATAGGGTGATGAATGAAGGAGATGGAAATTTGATGGGTACTGAGCCTTTGGAGAGTGCTATCTTGGGAGATTCAAATTTTGAGGACACTGAAGTTGCTGAATACGTGCAAATTCTTGATACAGCACCAAAGATGAGAAAGTTTAAGATGCCTATCGAGCCACTAAAACTTGCTGGGGAGACATCCAATCGACTCAAGCCTTCTCTTGAGGTGCCTCCAGATCTTGATCCTAAACCTCTTCCAGATCATTTAAGGTATGCATTTTTAAATGAATCTTCAAAGTTGCCTGTTATTATCTCTGCTGCACTAACATCTTGTCAGGAAGAACAACTTCTACGGGTACTAAGAGAGTTTAAATCGACAATTGGATGGACCATAGCAGATATAAAGGGGATCAGCCCAGCATTTTGTATGCATAAAATCCTGCTGGAAGATGATACTAAACCATCAGTGGAGCAACAGCGCAGATTAAATCCTATCATGAAGGAAGTGGTTAAGAAGGAGATTTTAAAGTGGTTAGATGCAGGGATTATCTATCCAATATCAGACAGCTCTTGGGTGAGCCCGGTGCAGTGTGTGCCGAAGAAGGGGGTATGACCGTGATATCCAATAAACATAACGAGCTAATTCCTACCAGAACAGTGACGGGGTGGAGAGTCTGCATGGACTACCGCAGACTAAATAAGGCTACCAGGAAAGATCATTTTCCCCTCCCGTTCATTGATCAGATGCTAGACAGGCTGGCCGGTCGTGAATATTACTGTCTTCTGGATGGGTACTCAGGATACAATCAAATAATGATAGCCCCAGAAGATCAAGAAAAGACTACCTTTACTTGTCCATATGGTACATTTGCATTTAGAAGGATGTCTTTCAGTTTGTGCAATGCCCCGGCTACCTTTCTGAGGTGTATGATGACCATTTTCTCCGATATGATTGAGCAAAATGTTGAAGTCTTCATGGATGATTTTTCTCTTTTTGGAGACTCCTTTGACCTATGTTTGGAGAATTTGGTGATGGTGCTAAAACGATGTGTCGAGACGAATCTTGTACTGAATTGGGAGAAGTGCCATTTTATGGTACAAGAGGGTATCATTTTGGGTCATAAGGTTTCGAAGAAAAGATTAGAGGTGGACGGGGATAAGTTGGAAACTATTGAGAACTTGCCTCCGCCTATATCTATAAAAGGTGTTCGTAGCTTCTTAGGACATGCAGGATTCTATCGTCGATTTATAAAGGACTTCTCGAAGATTACAAAGCCACTTTGCAGTTTGTTAGAAAAAGATGTCCTCTTTAAATTTAATGAGGAATGCCTGACTGCATTCGAGCACTTGAAGAAGAAGTTAACTACGGCACCAGTGATCACATCTCCGAATTGGGACCTTCCTTTTGAGCTAATGTGTGATGCCAGCGATTTTGCTGTGGGAGCTGTATTGGGCCAGCGAAGGGACAAGATTTTTCATGTTATATACTATGCTAGCAAGACCCTTACTGATGCCCAGCTGAACTACACTACTACAAAAAAAAAAGCTTTTGGCGGTGGTGTACGCATTCGACAAATTTCGTGCTTATTTGATTGGGACTAGAGTGATTGTGTACACCGACCATGCAGCGATCCGATATTTAATAGCAAAGAAAGATGCCAAACCCCGTCTGAACAGGTGGATACTTCTTTTGCAAGAATTTGATCTAGAAATCAAGGATTGAAAAGGGACTGAGAACCAAGTGGCTGACCACTTGTCACGATTGGAAAATCCGGGAAGCGATGTAAATCACAAAGTGATGATAAATGAATCCTTCCCCGATGAGGAATTGTTTGCGGTGAAAGGCGAAGTGCCATGGTTCGCAGATTTTGCAAACTTCTTAGTGGGCAATATCATTCCTTCTTACTTGACTAGGCATCAAAAGAAGAAGTTTCTGCATGATGTGAAATGGTTTACTTGGGATGAACCGTACTTGTGTAAGCAGTGTGCCGATCAGATGATTAGAAGGTGCATTCCATTTAGCGAGAAGGAGAGTGTGCTGCAGGATTGCCACGCATCTTTGTATGGAGGCCATTATGGAGGTGAAAGGACAGCGGCCAAGGTTTTGCAAGTAGGTTTTTATTGGCCTACTATCTTTAAAGATGCTTACAGCTTTGTTCAAAGATGTGATAGATGTCAGAGGGTAGGAAATATATCAAAGAGAAATGAAATGCCCCTGAGTTCAATCCTCGAGGTGGAGATCTTCGATGTCTGGGGGATAGACTTTATGGGGCCGTTCGTTTCATCATTAGGGAACTTGTACATCCTTCTGGCAGTCGATTACGTATCTAAATGGGTGGAAGTGGTAGCTCTACCGACAAATGATGCTAGGGTGGTTCTGAGGTTTCTACAAAAGAGCATTTTCACGAGGTTTGGAACTCCCAGGGCTATCATTAGCGACGAGGGCACCCACTTTTGCAATCGCCAGTTTACAGCTTTGTTAGCTAAGTATGGGGTAAATCATCGTGTTGCTACATCTTATCATCCCCAAACCAATGGCCAAGACGAAGTGTCAAATCGTGAGGTAAAAAGAATACTGGAAAAGATTGTGAACCCCACGACGAAAGATTGGTCACTGAAGTTGGATGATGCAGTATGGGCTTACAAGACTGCCTATAAAACACCACTGGGAATGTCGCCGTTTCAGCTTGTGTATGGAAAGGCATGTCACCTTCCTCTGGAGCTTGAGCATAGAGCCTATTGGGCAATCCATAAGTTAAACTTTGACTTAAAGGCTGCAGGGGAGAAATGTCTACACCAACTCAATGAATTGGACGAATTTCAATTGCAGGCTTATGAAAATTCTAAATTGTACAAGGAGAAAGTGAAAAGGTGGCATGATCGCAAGATTATGGAAAGAACATTTGAGCCAGGGCAAGCAGTGCTATTATTCAACTCCAGACTTAGACTCTTCACAGGGAAGCTCAAGTCAAGGTGGTCAGGGCCTTTCACTGCCAAGACTGTATATCCACACGGTGCAATAGAGATCTTCGATAAGGACCCAGATAATCCTTCCAAAGTCAATGGACAAAGGCTGAAGCATTATTATCGTGGAGAGGTTTCAAGGCAGGAGGTCGCCTCACTCCTTTCTACAACTTGACCGAATCCGACAGAGTCTAGCTTATGGATTATAAACAAGCGCTAGATGGGAGCCACCCCATCATCTCTATCTCTTCCCCTTGTTAATTCTTGCATTATTTTCTATACATTTCTCTCTACTATTTAATTCTGGTGACTTATCTCTTCAATCTCTCTCCCCGTTTAATTCTAAACATGTGGAAAAGGTTTGCCTATTTTTGAACATTGTAGGTGTTAGAATGCTCATTGCCTACATTTTTGAACTTTAGGCATGTAGCATGAAATTTTTGGGAAGTTAGATGTGCTCTGTACATACCTCTATGGGATTTACAAGATTCATTGCATGCGCATTCAGCCATAGTTGCACATAAGTTTGGAGCGGGATTCCCTTTGAACATATTTTGGGTATGTTAATATTCTGCATAGAAGCCTATAGCACATTTTTTTTGGGAAATTACATGGAAGCGATTCATACATAGCATTGCATTCAAGAAGCAAACAATATTTAACTGTGGTTATTTTATGTGTAGGTGCGACAATAGGTACACGTTGCTTCTTATCTCTTCACTAAGTGCTGCAGATTGGGAGCAGAATGCAGGAATTTTTTTGGCCAGGTTAAGGGGTGGCACGCCCGCGCCAACGTCAGGGTGTAACCCAGCATGACCGCACCAACATTCAGCAAGCCAGAGTACATCCCTGACCCGCGCGGCCGTGAGGCTCTCCATGCCTAAACCAGCGCGCCCGCGCCCGAAGCCTTTCGACAGTTCAATTTAAAAGTGGTCGTTCCAGCCATTCACACCGCTTTTATTCCTCATATGTTATAACCCCCCATCCACTATCATATCATCAGACCATTCTCCGTTATATCTATCTCCATCTCCAAGCCCTAATTCCTGTTCCTAAATCCTCTTCAATCCTCTATTCCCCTTGTCATCCACCAAGTGAGAGTTTGGGTAGTGTTGTAGAGATATCCATCACCAAAGGGGGAAGTTCACCAAGTAAAGATTTGTTCTTCGCAGTGGGCACATAGGGTTTGTGGAAGTAGTAGCCGCCATACAAGTTTGGGGGTTTTGTTCTTCAGTGTTCTTCATCAAAGGCTCTGACTAATTACCAATGGGTCCAAAGTGCTCATGCACTGCCGCTTCCTCGTCGGCTGCTTCACCCGATCGCAGTGGCTTTGACGACGACATCCCTTTTGATTTGACCAAGTTCATTAGCATTGAAGCCCAAATAACATACTATCGGATCGCGGCAAAGTCTGTTGTTAAGGAAGCCGACGAAGGAGGACGATGAGATGAGGACTATGATTCGTGATATGGGCTGGCAGGGCATTTGTGCGACGCCACCTCTGTTGCCGTTGGCGTTGGTACGTGAATTCTACGCTAATGCAAGCATCACGAAAAGCGGCTGGTCCTTTGTTAGAGGCCAAACAGTAGATTACCGCCCAGCTGCAATTCGGGAGGTTCTGAGTCTGTCCTCAGTGCCAGCGGGGCAAGTCAATTGGGTTGAGGCTGAAAGATTCGAGACTAATTTGGATCAAGTAATTAGGGACTTATGTGCGCCGGGCACAGTGTGGAAGATAAAGAAGGACACCACTGATGAATATACCACATTTCCCGCCTCTGGACTGAACCGCTACGCTAAGGCATGGAATTTGTTTCTTTGTACCGATCTAATGCCATCCACTCATCAGCATGAAGTTACTGTCGAGCGAGCCATCATCTTATGGGGCATTATCACAGGCAAATACATTAACGTGGGCCATTTTATCAATCAGAATATGCTGCGATTTATGAGAGGAAGCACCACTGACGCCATTCCGCACGCATCCATTATAGCCCATATTTGTGCAGAGGCAGGGCTCGAATGGGCCGATGAGCAGGTTCAGATGCCTAGTGGGGATGTCACACACACCACGATCAAGCATTTCCAGGATTGGTCAGGAGGCACAGCACACCCGAGGGGAAAAGGGTTTATTATAGCAGCTCCTCCGCCAGTCCCATCCCCACAGCCGCAGCCAGACGAGGCAGCAGCCCCTCCTCCCCCAGATCAAGGTCGCCAAATGCGGCGTATTGAGAGGAAGATTAATGCCCTGCATGCAAATTTTGTTGGGTTCGCTGATGGGTTAACGCGTGCGCTTGTCGAGGCCTTTGCACATCAGGGCACCATGATAGAGTGGCCCGTGTTTGCTTCCGAGATGCCATACCCTCCGCCAGATTCACCACCCGAGGAGGGTGGCCATGCTGACCAGTAGGGGAGTTTTCTGACCCTTTACCTTCAATGGGGACATTGAATATTTCTAGTTTGGGGGTATTGGGTGTAGTTAAGTAGTTTGTTGCATATAGTTAAATGTCTGCATCTAATTTTTATTTAGTTTTTATTGCTTTTAGTTAATTTGTTGTGTGATTGCATGTAATTTTTTTTCATATAAGTTGTATATAGTAGTTGCATTGCATTCCAGTATAGTTTTAGTTTATTTATTTCAGTTTTATTTCATTTTGTTGAATTAGTAAGTGTTTAGTTGCATTGCATTGGATAATCCCTTGTTTTAGTCTGTTGAATTCGGATCTGGCCTGTGATGACATCGAGATATGGGAGATTATTGAGCTCTGTTAGTAGTTTAGGCTCAGTTATATTCGATACATGATGTAATCTAAATCTATTGCTTAGATGTTGCCAGATAAGTTTATCTTGGCTCGTTGGCTAGATTGATGCATGCTTGTCTTCTAAGAGGAAAAATTTTGTTTTCAATTGATAGAATGGTGTACTAAAAGCAATAATGGCCTTAACAACACTGGAATACAAGTCTGAAGAAAAGCTTTGGGTATGCATGTTGTAAGGAGAGATGGAGCGTAAGACGCACTCTCCTTAGAAAAAGGAAAAGAAAAAAAGAAAAGAAAATAAATTGAGAAAAAGAATACAAAAATATAATAAGCGCCTTGGCTAGCGAAGTCTTGTGGCCTTTGATACTCGAGCAAGTACGCCCTAGGGGATAGTCTCTACACCCAGCGCCCTAAGGCCGTCTGGTCTGGGAGTCGTTGGTCGAAAGCTCGTTAAATGGGTATCATTGAAAAGCCTAAGGAGGCCTAGCATTGCACAGTCGGGTGAGTTATAAGTATAATAAGCCCTTGTTCCGCTTTAGCTTGTATCTTTGTGTTGGTTTGGTCATTGTTTGGTCTGTTTAAGAAATTCTTAGCTTAAAACCTCAATTTTTCCTTCCTTAGAAGTATAACATGTGAAATCTTTATTTTTATCAAGCTTGTTCATGACATTACACTCATACACTGCGTCTTGGTAATAGGTTGTGATTTACAGATTGTATATCTATATAACTGTAGCTTGAGCCGAATCATTGATCATTGCTCTTATTATCTCTCTGAGGCAAATCTGTTTGGAATTCATTTGATGGCTATTACCTTGGGATGCATTTTTATGTAGTTAGTTTCATATCATGTAGTTGCATTTGTGTTTTTGCTTGAGGGCAAGCAATAGTTCATGTTTGGGGGTATTTGATAAGTAGGTTTTACACCTACTTATTGGACGATAACTTGCTATAATTATGGCTTAAACTCAAGTACTTTATTATCTTTTAACGTATTTTATCTTTGTGTTATGCATTTTAGACAGGAAACCTTTTGGCATGAAATGACACAATAATTGCATAGTTTGGCATGACTTGGCAAGGAATTGGATAAAGGTTATATGAAAAGCTAGCAACAAGACATGGTGGGAGTGGAAATGGACAACATGGCATGAAGCTGGCACCAAGGCAAGAAGGGCTTGGCATAAGGAAAAGGGCAGAAGAAAAGGGGCTAGAAGCAACAAAAGATAAAGCATAGGATTGCACAAGAAAGTAAAAGCCAAAAATTGCATTAGCTGAAGAAATGGGCACGCGCGGCCGCGCCAAGAAGACAAAGGAAGCTGGCGCGCCCGCGCCGGTTAGCATAGCTAGAGGGCTGTTCTGAGCATTGGCGCGCCCTGCGCCCCAACTACACTATGGGGCCGTGCGGGGCTTGACTAAGAACATTTAACTTATTTCACTTAGCTGAATGTAATAGATATAAGGCTTATGTTTGCTGGGGACTAACATCACTTATCATTATTATCAGAATTCATTTTTTATCAACACAGAGTTGTGTTCCTATATTTTAGGTTAGAGAGTGTGAAGGTCCAAGAGGCTTCTCTTCTTCGTCCTTCTTGCTCTACTAGTAATACATTTTCTAGGGTTCATCTTGGAACTCATTTGTGGTCCAAACTTGAGTTTGTTATCTTCTACTGAAAGGGGGAAACCACAATTCTACACTTTCTTCCTCTTGTTTCTCTCATTTCCTAGTTGCTCAATGCTTGGTTTGAATCCCATAATGGTGGGAGGTTCAATGATGAACTAACTTCCATTATAGGATTCTAATGGATTCTATTCGCTAAACCTAGGGTTTATATCTCTTTGATATACATGGAAGATAATATGTGGTTTGCCTAACATGGTTGTTTGTATGCCTAGATGCTTGATCAACATCTACTCTAATAGTTTATATGAACTTGATAAATGAAGTGTAAACTTAGATTTCTCCATGTTAGTATATGTTTGTGAAACTTGCTTTGGTTGAGTTTTATGATTCGCTTACCGGATAGAAATATACCGTATGGCCGTATGTAGTCTAATGGGAGTTTGTGCGTAAATTGGTTTGGCTTGTAAATCGCATAGAATGTAGTGGTTTAGGCTTTGCCGATGTTCATGTGATTTCTGTCTTAATTGTGGACATTATATGATTTGGACTTGGCATATTGAAAGATAGTCAAGTCTCACATCCGTGCTCCTGACTAGCATCTCTATATGATAATCCGTGTATGATTTGTGGTGTCGTTAACCTAGGTGACGCTTTAGATGAAGTTAGGATCCCATATCCCTCTAATTTGAATCCCTTGTTTATTAATTAGTTAAGTTTAGTTAAAATTTAGGATAATTGATTAAAGAACACTGTGACAACTGTTTAAGCAGACATAGATAGCTAATGGACTGTTACATAATAGATTAGGCCTGACTCCGTTTTCCGTGGGACGATCTCGACTTACCGAGTTATTACTTGCCGACCGTGTACACTTGCATGTGTTTTTGTGTCCATTTTTGTTAACACTTAAACAGCGCAACACCTCCGCCACTTCCATTCTTCGGGCAGTCCTTAATACGGTGCTCAGTTGAGCCGCAAGAAAAACATCCTTGGATCTTCTTTGGTTTCGGGCAGTTAGGCGAGATGTGCTCTTCCTCTCCGCAGTTGTAGCAAGTGCCACGACCCTTCCAGCACTCACCCTGGTGGTTCTTCTCACACTTCGGGCTTCCTTAAGCCTTCTTCTTAAAACCTCCATGAAAATTCCCAAATTGATTGTTGTTGTTTTTGTTGTTGTTGTTGTTATTCTCCCACATCCTTTTTCCCAAGTTACTTCCTCCACTATGGTTCTCTCCTCCAGTATTCTTTTTCTTCTCTTTGTTATACAAGCTCAACGCTTCACTTCTTCCCTCGGTAATAATAGACTTTTCCAGCAGTGTTGCAAAAGAATCGATCTGAAGAACTAACACCTTATTGAATAGCCAAGGCTTCAGTCCTTGTTCGAATCGTCTAGCCTTCCTCTCTTCATCACCAACTTGGTGCTCCGTAAATCGTGCTAGTTCATTAAACTTAGCTGCGTATTGCGCCACCGTCATCTCACCTTATTTTAACTCTAAGAATTTCACCTCCATCCTATTCTTCATGCTTTTCGGGAAGTAATTCTTGAAAAACAGCATCTTAAACTTATCCCAAGCTATTATCCCTTCTCCAACTCTTTGTTGATTAACCTCCCACTAGTAGTTTCTCTTCTCCCCTCATCATGTACGTGGCAAACACCGTCTTCTGATCTTCGCCTACGCGAGCTATAGTGAAAGCTTTTTCAATCTCCTTAATCCACGTTTGTGCGACGATTGGGTCCATAACTCCGGGGGTCGTACACTCTTAAAGTCTTTAAAGGTTGTTACAGGCACAGCCTGAGGGTTGGGGCGAACAGGTTCATTATTCCTTCCCCTTAATGCCTCTCCTAACAGGTCTACCAGTTTCTGGATCGGGTCTACTTGTTCCCTCTCATTGTTCACTGACTCCTCAGGTGCAGTCAATATACGCCTGGGTGGCATTATCTGCATCACAAATTTTCATTTTGTTATTATTCAAGTATATTACTTAAGTATTTCTTTTAATACTAAAAGAATAAATTTATAACACGTTTCTGAAATAAACTTCATTTATATTCATATGCCATTTCATTTCATTACATGATTATCCTAGCATACTGCTATAAATGTTATCACATATATCCCCTAATATCACAAAAGACGGGGAATATACTAACCTACTACCATACTACCCCTCTAACAAAAGCTTACACGGGGTTTACATCACTATCCCACATCTCACACAAAAGATTGGGATTGCAACATAGTATATACAACACATAAAGATAAATACTACTAAACTACTACTAGACCATCTAAGGAAATCTCATCACATCATGCCACGTTCATTGTGTTCCATTTTGTCGAGTAACTTTTTGATTTTCTCTTCAGCCACCATCTCTTTTGCTTTGATGACTGGCTTAATTACCCTCTGGGGTAGGTATAGTGGATTATCCTTTGACAGGACGGTAATACTGTTTGAAGTGGAGCCTTCAATGTCCCCGTAGTTCCACGGGACACTCTTCAGACTGATAATTGGCTATTGAGGTCTGAAGGGAAAAATTAACGGCTCAGGTGCGGCTACCTTTACAAGATTGTGCATTTCTTGGACCCCTTTCCCTAACAATTCTAAGGATTTGAGAGACGACTCCCTGTCGCATGATATGATAGCCACTGTGTTCTAATTCCATATAGTGGGGATCCAGAGAGTGTCATTGTTTGGGAGTTTGAGAATTTGATTTCCCCTAATCAATTCCCCGCTTTCAATCATGTCTTGAATCAAGTTACGAAGGGCCCAACAATCTTCAGTATCACCGCCCGGTGAATTGGAATGGTACTGACATACTTGGTCAGGTTTGAATTTTCTGTCTCGAGGGTTCAATAGAGGTAACAAGTCTGCAACCATTCCCTCATTGAATAGCATTTGAAGGATTTCTTCCATTGACTGGTAGAAGGTTGGTGAAGTTCCTCTAAAATATGAATTTCTTACCAGTTTGGACACTCGCTTCTTCAACCCTCTTGTCAGTCCAGGGTTCATGTGATAGTAGTGTGCATACAAGCCAATCATGTATGATGACAAAGCACATACTTTGTAAACAATCTTATTTATTTATTAATAAAATATTTATTTAAGGCATATAATTATCTACATGGTGCTGTTTTTTATAATATGTAAATAACCCATAGTTTTAAGCAATGCTTTTAGAATCATGATGAGATCATGATAATGAGATCTAAATTCTTAGAAAGCTTAAAAACTAAAATAGTTCCCAATTGTGGGATTACTAAAATGGGGATTAGTAAATCCGGATAGATTGGCACATATGTTGCTTGCTCATTGGATGAGGATGACTGATCTCATGGTCATTTGTGTGGAGACACTAAAGCAAGTATGTAGGTGCTTATTGAAGAATAAGTTCACTGAACGTGACTCACTATGGAATACCTAATGGAGTTTTACTCGCCTGTCAATAGGAATTCCTAATGTGATAGTAGTACATGTGGTCCTTGGACTTGAGATCATCATAGTATCTTGTATGTAACAAATTATACTTTGACTAATTCCTTAAGGCCTTTTAAGGCATATATAGGGTATGCTTGGGTGTAATGAGTTACATATGGAGATAATGAATGATCAATAAAGAATCTACCACCTCTAGTAAAAGAGGAGATATGTCCTATGTGATTCGTTAAATGACAACCCAGGAATCCTTGGTCAAGGTAGAATGAAATTAGAAAGAGGTTTCTAATTTGCATTATTTGGAGTTGTGCATTTTCTAATCGAAATACATATGATTAAATAAATTAAGACTTACAGTAAATCCATGTCTTGTATTTAATTGGGACATTGTATGGTGGAAGGATTGAATTGTACGGTAACTATTAACTCACAGGTTCTTTTATGATTAATGTTGAAATCTATATTATCTGGAAAGTCGTTGATCGCTAGGGAGGCTTATCCCTATTGTAGAATAAATGTTATTTATTTAAATAGATTATTAGTTTAATTTGTTTATTTAAATAAGATTATAATTGTTCTAATTGATTTATTCACAACCGATTTAATATGGAGAACCTAAAGGGTCACACCATAATAGGAAGAAGAATTATTTAAGAAGAAAATGGCATGATAGTAATAATGCATTAAGTATAATTAATTTAATCTATGATGATAGAATAAATTAAATAGCTTAATGTTTATTATTTAATATTTTAGAAATATTAAATATAAATTAATAAGAGGAGTCTTATTAATATTATTATTATTATTATTATTTTAATTCTAAAGGAGTTTAGGAATTAATATAATATCAGTACTCTCTCTCAATCCTAATAAAGATTAGGATATAAATTAATTAAAAGTATTTAATTAATTAATTAAATAAAACCCTATTCTAATTGGATTAGGAGGGTTAACCTAATATCTATATAAGAGAGTCTTATATCAGAAATAAGGTACGTGAATTTTTTAAGAGTTGGGAGTACACATATTCTATAGAGATAGAAACAAGGGTTAAGCCAATAACCCATCTTACTGAGTTCTTCATCTTCCTTGGTGGATCACCGTTAGAGGCCAAACATTTGGGTGGCTGACATTGATCAAGGGAAGGAGCCACTACAGAGTAATCAAAGGAATCAAAGGAGTAGAACTTGTACCTGAGGAAGCTTGGATCTTCAAAGGTATAATTCTGTTTTTCTCCTTCTTCATTCACTGATAATTGATGCATAAGAATGATCATGGTAATGGATTTGTATAAATTTTTGAAAACCTAGTTTTTTACGCTTCCGCCCTATTTATGTGATTTGATTACATGATTGCGTTACGTACAAACCCAACAGTGGTATCAGAGCCAATCTTGTGCTAATTATCAGTCTATGTGATTCCATACACGTATAATATGCGATTGGATCGAGTTCTGGGCAACAAAAAATTTTCAGATTCTGCGAAGCTGCGCAGCTGCGCCGGTACAAGGCAATATTGCTGCGCAGCTGCGCCGGGTGCTGTTCCTGGTTTTCATGCTGCGCCGGTTCCCTTTACATTCTTGGCGCAGCTGCGCCACTGGACAGGAACTGAATTTTTTTTTGTTTTATTTAATTAAATGAATGGTTTATTTAATTAATAAAGGTTTAAAATAAAGATGTTTATTTTATATGAAATGAGATTTCAGAATTGCTAAAATTAAAGAGTTTAATTTGGAATTGTTTTTGAATGAAATAAAGGAGTTTATTTTTCCAAAAACAAAGTTTAGCAAACTTTTGCCCATTAACTGATATTAATACATATATGGAATGAATTTATTTTTATGAGATGAATAAGTTTTATTGATACATATGATATGTATGGTAATAAAAGGGATTTATTATGGACTATGACCAATGTGATTGGATTTTATTTTGGATGAATGCTTAAATGTATGGGTTTTATAAAATGGGGTCTGCGTACCTCGTCTTCTCTGATTTTATTCTCGGTGTAAAATTATATCTCCCTTCTATGTACTTCCCCTTGACTGCTGATCAAGGTTTTTATTTAAAAATAATTTATGTAATAGAGATAGTTAGAATTATCTTGAAGAAACTGGAGACCAAGGAGCAAGGAGCGCGTGAAGACCCGTTTGTATGGAGCCCGGGTTTAAATGTAACAGTTACGTTTAAATTTAAATTTTTGCACTCCTAGGTTTGACCTTTTGGTTCACTTGGTGGCTTTAGTGAACCAAACTAGAATAAAAGTCCATAATCAATCCGGGTAGAATATAGTATTCTATATTGCATGCTAAATATTATATATATTATATTTTCTACAAACATGCTTCGCATGTTTAATAAAATGACGCGTATTTTATATATATATGTGCATGCGCGCTTAAAAAGAAGAGACAAATAATAACAAACCCCTCAAATAAATATTATTAAGTCTGAAGCGTTCAAATGATATTTAGAATATCGAACGTCGCCTTCTAGCATGATTAGTTAATAGAGTATTAAATATTTAATATGAGTTTGTTGTGCTATCCACAAGACGAGTATTGAATATTTAAGATGTTAATTAATCACATTTGATGCTTATCAAGAAAATTGAACGATCTAGTCTTGTTGTGCTATCCACAAGGACGAAAATTTTTCTTTTTTGAATTTATGGAAGTGCTAGGCTGGACTTAACTTAAATCATTTTAGTTCGGATGTGCACACACATGACCATTATGATTTAAGAGGCAAAATAAAAGGAGTTACATGGTGATGTAATTGACAAGAGTTGTCTACCTATTTATTTGTATATTGCTTGCTGTGCTATCCACAAGGTTATATACATTTGAAATGGGATCCTTAATCTCACTAGCAAATCTTTAATTAGATGTTGCCGAACTATATAAGTGAGGGTCATATAGTTTGATGAAAATAGTGGGAGATACCAATTTAAAATAAAGACCTAAATTTATTTTGGTATGCAAAGTTAATAAAATGAATGTTTGCTAAAATGTTGTCTTTTCACATGCAGAATTTTAAAAATGTCAAAATCACTAATCTCACTACGAAGCATACTTGATGCAAATAAGCTTACCGGCCCGAATTATGAGGACTGGCTAAGAAATCTGAGAATTGTTCTCACTGCTGAAAAGATTTCTTATGTCCTAAATTCCACTATCCCTGAATCTATTTCAGAAACAGCCTCTGAGGAAGAGATTGCCACTTTCAATAAGTGGCAAGATGATGCATCTATGGCTCAATGCATCATGCTCGCATCCATGAATAACGAGCTTCAGCGTCAGCATGAAAAAATGGATGCTCCTGCTATGCTGCTTCACTTCAAGGAGTTGTATGGTGAACAGAGTAGGACTGCTAGATATGAGATATCTAAGGAGCTCTTCCGATCTTGGATAACCGAGGGTACTGCCGTCGAGACTCATGTCCTAAAGGTGATCAATTTGATTGAACGCCTTGGACAGCTGGGGTTCGTCATGGATGGAGAGCTGAGTCAAGACTTGGTCTTGCAGTCACTCCCTGAGACCTTCTCGCAGTTTGTGGTTAATTTTCACATGAATAAGCTAGATGTCAGCTTACCTGAGCTGCTTAACATGCTGAAAACTGCAGAAGGTCACTTCTCATCCAAGAAGAACCATGTCTTGATGGTGGATTCTTCCAATAAAAGGAAGAGGCCCAAGCTGTCTTCTGAAAAGAAGAAATCTAAGATGGCTAAGGGAAAAGGGAAAGAAAAGGAGCCAAAGAAACCTGAACCAGCTAAAGGAATGTGCTTTCATTGCAATGAGCCGGGACATTGGAAGAGGAACTGCAAGAAGTTTCTAGCAGAGAAGAAGCTTGGAGAAGCTTCGACTTCCAATCAAGGTTTGTTTATGATTGAAATTAATTTTTTTGAAAGTCATAATTCTACTTGGGTATTGGATACCGGCTGTGGTTCTCACATATGTAATACTGTGCAGGGACTGGTCAGAAGTAGAAAGCTGAACAAAGATGAGGTGATCCTACGAGTGGGAAATGGGGCAAAAGTTGATGCATTAGTTGTAGGAACTTATTGTTTAGCAATGCCTTCGGGCAAATCCATTTATCTTAATAATTGTTATTATGTTCCGAATATTATTAAAAACATTATTTCAATTTCTGTATTGGATATGGAAGGTTTTGACGTTATTATAAAGAACAATGGTTGTTCTATTTATAAAGACGATGTTTTATATGGTATTGGAAATTTGCGAAATGGACTTTATACACTTGACTTACAAGAAAATATATTTCAAATTGAACAAATTAAGAAAAGGAAAAGAGATGATATTAATTATACCTATATGTGGCACTGTAGACTCGGTCATATCAATGAAACAAGAATATCCAAGTTGCATAAAGATGGGCTCCTCGAGCTATCTGATTATGAATCATATCCAACTTGTGAATCTTGTCTCATGGGTAAAATGACTAAATCTCCTTTTAGTGGAAAAGGAGAGAGAGTTACAGAGTTGTTGGCATTGATTCACACAGACGTTTGTGGACCTATGACAACAAGTGCACGGGGTGGGTATTCTTATTTTATTACTTTCATTGATGATCACTCAATATTTGGATATGTGTATTTATTGAAATACAAATCAGAATCATTTGAAAAGTTCAAAGAGTTCAGAAGTGAAGTAGAGAAACAAACGGGCAAGAGTATTAAGATACTTCGATCAGATCGAGGTGGAGAATACTTAAGCAGTGAGTTTCTCAATTGTCTCAGAGAAAATGGTATAATCTCACAATGGACTCCTCCAGGTACACCACAGTTAAATGGAGTATCTGAAAGGAGAAATCGAACACTGTTGGACATGGTTCGGTCCATGATGAGTTTTACCGACCTTCCAATTTCCTTCTGGGAATATGCCCTAGAAACGGCTGCATACCTACTTAACAAGGTACCTACCAAATCCGCCCCAAAGACTCCATATGAGATGTGGAAAGGGATGAAACCAAATCTTAAGCATGTTAAGACTTGGGGTTGTCCAGCTTATGTCAAAAAGTTTGAAATGATAAGCTACAAATTAAATCCGATAAGTGTAGATTTGTGGGATACCCTAAAGAAACCGTAGGGTATTATTTCTATCATCCAACTGATCAAAAGGTGTTTGTTGCGAAACATGCTACCTTCTTGGAGAAAGAGTTTATCCATGAAGGGGTCAGTGGGAGCAAGATATATCTTGAAGAAGTTCAAGAACCACAAGTTACCACGGACCAAAGTCAGGTGGTACCTAACCAAGTAGAAGAATCTACTGTACCACACCATGTTCGTAAATCTGGAAGAGTACCGAAGATACCTGAGAGGTTTGGATTCGTTATAGAGGATAACGATGAGGTACACATCATGAATGATGATGATCCATTGAATTACGAACAGGCTATGAGTAATAAGGACTCAGGGAAATGGCTTGAAGCCATGAAATCCGAAATGGACTCCATGTATGAAAACAAAGTATGGTCTTTGGTTTCACCACCTGAAGGTATTAAACCTATTGGGTGTAAATGGGTTTTTAAGAAAAAGACTGGAGCAGACGAAAAGGTAGAGACCTATAAGGCCCGACTGGTTGCAAAAAGATTTTAAACAAAGACAAGGAGTTGACTATGATGAAACCTTCTCACCAGTAGCCATGCTCAAGTCCATTCGGATTTTGCTTGCGATTGCAGCTTACAACGACTATGAGATCTGGCAGATGGACGTGAAAATGGCCTTCCTCAATGGGAAACTTGAGGAGGATGTGTATATGACACAGCTAGAGGGATTTATTTCAAAAGTTGGAACAAATCAAGTCTATAAGCTACAACGATCTATTTATGGGTTGAAGCAAGCTTCTCGTAGATGGAACATTCGTTTTGATGAGACAATCAAAGAGTTTGATTTTATTAAAAACGAGGATGAACCATGTGTATACAAGAAGGTTAGTGGGAGCGCAGTATCATTCCTTGTATTATATGTTGATGATATATTACTGATAGGGAATGACATTCCTATGTTACAATCCATTAAAATCTGGTTATCTAAAAACTTCTCCATGAAGGACTTGGGTGAAGCATCCTATATTTTGGGAATAAAGATCTATAGAGATAGATCTAAAAGGATGCTCGGCTTATCCCAAGGAACGTACATTGATACGATGCTAAAGAGGTTTAGCATGGAAGATTCCAAAAGAGGTCTCATGCCGATGAGCCATGGAATAAATCTCTCCAAGAAACAGGCCCCAAAGACACCTGACGAGAGAGACCGTATGAGTAAGATCCCTTATGCTTCTGCAATAGGATCTATCATGTACGGTATGATATGTACTAGATCGGATGTTGCTCACGCACTTAGTGTAACAAGCAGATACCAGTCGAATCCAGGAGAAGAGCACTGGAAGGCAGTGAAAAATATCCTAAAGTACTTGAGAAGGACTAAAGATATCTTTCTTGTCTACGGTGGGTCTGAATTAAAACTCGAGGGATTCACGGACTCAAGTTTTCAAACAGACCAAGATGACAGTAAATCTGTTTCAGGGTATGTGTTTACCTTGAACGGAGGTGCACTGAGTTGGAAGAGTTCCAAGCAGCAAACGGTTGCTGATTCAGTGACAGAGGCAGAGTATATAGCTGCAAGTGAAGCTGCAAAGGAAGCTGTTTGGATGAAGAAGTTCATAACTAAACTTGGTGTGGTTCCAAGCATTGGAGAAGCAGTTCCGGTATACTGTGACAACACCGGAGCGGTTGCACAGGCTAAGGAACCCAGGTCTCATCAGAAATCTAAACACGCGTTGCGGCGATTTCACTTGATCAGGGAGATCATTGAAAGAGGAGACGTCACCTTGGAGCGTGTAGACTCTCAAGACAACATTGCAGATCCATTTACTAAAGCTTTAACACAACAGCACTTTGATCGTCACTTAGAGAAGATGGGTATGAGATACCATGGCGATTGGCTTTAGTGCAAGTGGGAGATTGATAGTAGTGTGCATACAAGCCAATCATGTATGTTGACAAAGCACATACTTTATAAATAATCTTATTTATTTATTAATAAAATATTCATTTAAGGCATATAATTATCTACATGGTGCTGTTTTTTATAATATGTAAATAACCCATAGTTTTAAGCAATGCTTTTAGAATCATGATGAGATCATGATAATGAGATCTAAATTCTTAAAAAGCTTAAAAACTAAAATAGTTCCCAATTGTGGGATTACTAAAATGGGGATTAGTAAATCCGGATAGATTGGTACATATGTTGCTTGCTCATTGGATGAGGATGACTGATCTCATGGTCATTTGTGTGGAGACACTAAAGCAAGTATGTAGGTGCTTATTGGAGAATAAGTTCACTGAACGTGACTCGCTATGGAATACCTAATGGAGTTTTACTCACCTATCAATAGGAATTCCTAATGTGATAGTAGTACATGTGATCCTTGGACTTGAGATCATCATAGTATCTTGTATGTAACAAATTATACTTTGACTAATTCCTTAAGGCCTTTTAAGGCATATATAGGGTATGCTTGGGTGTAATGAGTTACATATGGAGATAATGAATGATCAATAAAGAATCTACCACCTCTAGTAAAAGAGGAGATATGTCCTATGTGATTCGTTAAATGACAACCCAGGAATCCTTGGTCAAGGTAGAATGAAATTAGAAAGAGGTTTCTAATTTGTATTATTTGGAGTTGTGCATTTTCTAATCGAGATACATATGATTAAATAAATTAAGACTTGACAGTAAATCCATGTCTTATATTTAATTGGGACATTGTATGGTGGAAGGATTGAATTGTACGGTAACTATTAACTCACAGCTTCTTTTATGATTAATGTTGAAATCTATATTATCTGGAAAGTCGTTGATCGCTAGGGAGGCTTATCCCTATTGTAGAATAAATGTTATTTATTTAAATAGATTATTAGTTTAATTTGTTTATTTAAATAAGATTAGAATTGTTCTAATTGATTTATTCACAACCGGTTTAATATGGAGAACCTAAAGGGTCACACCATAATAGGAAGAAGAATTATTTAAGAAGAAAATGGCATGATAGTAATAATGCATTAAGTATAATTAATTTAATCTATGATGATAGAATAAATTAAATAGCTTAATATTTATTATTTAATATTTTAGAAATATTAAATATAAATTAATAAGAGAAGTCTTATTAATATTATTATTATTATTTTAATTCTAAAGGAGTTTAGGAATTAATATAATATCAGTACTCTCTCTCAATCCTAATAAAGATTAGGATATAAATTAATTAAAAGTATTTAATTAATTAATTAAATGAAACCCTATTCTAATTGGATTAAGAGGGTTAACTTAATATCTATATAAGAGAGTCTTATATCAGAAATAAGGTACGTGAATTTTTCAAGAGTTGGGAGTACACATATTCTATAGAGATTGAAACAAGAGTTAAGCCAATAACCCATCTTACTGAGTTCTTCATCTTCCTTGGTGGATCACCGTTAGAGGCCAAACATTTGGGTGGCTGACATTGATCAAGGGAAGGAGCCACTACAGAGGAATCAAAGGAATCAAAGGAGTAGAACTTGTACCTGAGGAAGCTTGGATCTTCAAAGGTATAATTCTGTTTTTCTCCTTCTTCATTCACTGATAATTGATGCATAAGAATGATCATGGTAATGGGTTTGTATAAATTTTTGAAAACCTAGTTTTTTACGCTTCCGCCCTATTTATGTGATTTGATTGCATGATTGCGTTACGTATAAACCCAACATCATGCTCATGAGACTAGCTATGAGGCTGCCCGAAATTGATTTTCGATGTGGGAGGACAATCAATGTCAGACCGGTTGGCTCGTTTGATCATCTTTTTAGTGACCTGATGTTGATAGATGACCAGTTCTGCCAATTGCTCAATATGTTCCTTGATAGACTTGATTTCTTTCTCTATCAGGAATCGCCTTTCAGAAACTTTCTAACTATCTGGGCTGGTGTTTTTGGATTGAGTTGATTCTCCCACATAACGGAGGTATTTGGATCATTCTCCATTTGTGGTGCTGATCATGTTGACATTCTCCTCTTTATGCTGTGGCAGAGGATTGTCCTGCACATGGGGTTGCTCAGGCTTTGTGACCACAATCTCTCCGTTGTCAATCAAGTCATGTATTTTGTGCTTGAGAGACCAACAGTCTTGGGTGTTATGGCCTGGGGACACAGAGTGATAAGCACACTTTTTGCTTGGGTTAAAATTTTGAGCATTAGTGTTGGTTGGTGGAAGGAGTTGGACAATCTTCTTCTGAGCTGTCAGAAGTTTGAATATATTTTCAAGTGAATCCCCTAGAGGGGTGAAATTTCTTCGATGCCCAACCTCCATATTTTTCTGGAATGGAGGGTTTATAAGCTGTGCTGGATTTTGAAAAGAGGTGTAGTTCCTCCTTTGAATGGGCATGTTGTTTGACTCGCCCCTTGAATTCTGTCCCTGTAAGACCAAGGAGACTTCTTCGTCTTTCTTTTTGTGAACCCTCCGGGGATTACTCCCATAATTTTCGAACTGGTTATGCTCAGCGATAGCTTCGAGGGTGGTTAGATCTTTTATCTTCCCGGATTTGAGTCCCATCTCTGCCATTTTGCCATATTTAATCATTTCAGAGAATGGTTTCCCTATGCCTACCAAAACCCTCTTATAATAAGACGCTTCTTGGATATCGATGAAGGTCATGACTATTTCTGATTCAGTCATGGCTGGGGTGACTTGTGATGCGACCCGTCTCCATCGTTGGCCCTATTCTTGGAAAGATTCAGTGTTCTTCTTCTTGATCTTAGTAATTTGATATCTGTCCAGAGCCAACTGAGATTGGAAGCTGTATTGGCTGAGAAAGGCATGGGCCAGTTCTTCCCAGCTGTGGATTTTGGAGTTGTCTACACGGGCATACCATGCTCTTGCTTCTCCAGTTAAACTCTTCTGAAAGAGCTGCATTCGAAGCTTCTCATCCTCTGCATAGGATCCAAGCTCTCCGATGAATACTTTTAGGTGTGTGTAAGAATCCCCCAATCCGTCATATTTCTTAAAATCGGGGACTTAAAACTTCTCGAGATAACTAGCCCCGGGGAATATACAGAGGTCAGAGTAAGTAACACTGCCAAACGCCCCCGTCCCTTTGATAGACCGGAGGGTTTCTTCCATCTGTTGTACTTTTTTCATTATGTCACCAGCTTCCTGTTCTTTGATAAGGGGGTTAATATCAGGGGTTTTGTTGGATGTGTCCTGGTTTTGTAGTCTAGGAATCTAATTTATGGCCTTTTCAGTATCTTGACTGCCAGCACCACTACCAGATGCTCCTGGTTCTGTGTGAGCCTGAGATTGTTTCTCTTTAAAGGCCTTGCTTTGTTCTCGTAGGAAACCGGCTAACTCGGCTATCTGATTTTTCTGTCCTTCGAACTCTTCCCTGGATACCGGGGTGGATTCTGGTGGAGCACTAGAAGCCATGTCCTTGGATGGACCGGGTGCTTTGGATTTAGACCTAGTAATAGGACCAATTTTTACCTACAACAAAACATAGGTGTGTCAATTTCCTGATGTAGGTAATGGCAGGATGCAGGATGTGTTTTTTAGATTATATCCTGCAAAATCGAGATTAGTTGTTTTGATGGAAGGATGACATGGTATTTTGATAGGGAAAGTAAATCTTTCATTATGATCTTTACATTGTGCCCCTCGGTAATTGGAGGCTTAACATGGAATTGGAAGAGGAAGGCATGAACAAGCTTCCCTTCGGATTTGGTTAATCAGAGGCTGACCTATCTTAGGTTACTCTCGCGGCTTTGTTTTCAGCATGAAGGTTCCCAGATCATCGCAATCTACTCGAGGGGAAATTAATCCGATCTTTCAACTGGAGTGAATCTGGGTGGTGCATTTTCATGAGCCCCAGAGACTTAGTCGTCCCCAGAGACATTACTTATCACCGACCGGGTTTTCCTTCTTGTGAGAGGGACACACAACATACATTCACATACATCGTGCCTTACCACTGTGCATATGATGACATGGTGCGAAGCACTAACTATGGGTGAGAAGCACTAAAAAGCATAAAAGCATTCATTCACATTCATTCAATGTAAAGAAGCAGCACTCATACATTCAATGAAGACACAGTATTGACTCATTCATTGACTGTGGAGACGCAGAATTTCACGCATTAAATAATTTTGAAAGGAAAATGTTTGAAAAGATTTGAAAGCGGTCTAGACCCTCTACTTTCCGGAGTAGAGTCCCCACCTGTCGACGTCGGTTTAAAAAATCTGCTGGTCGGGTCACAACCCGGATCTTTTAATCACCTTTCCTAAGTTATCTATACCCTTATTCTTTTTATTTGAAAAAAAAGGTTTTGAAGGGTTTTTTAGGAAAAAGGCCAACATGTATCATGTCGACGATTTGAACAGTTTTACAGAGTCGCTAGTTGGTAGATTTGGAAATGGTTGTACCAACTCAACCGAGTTTTGTTTGAAGGAGGCCCAATTGTTGGACACTGTCGAAACTTGATCTTTAAAAACAAAGTTTGAGCTCGGGGCTTGGTTAAGTGTGGGGAAGGTGTTAGGCACCTCACGACTCCCGTGTAAACACGGTACCGCATCTTTTCAATATTTCCCTTAAAACTGGAATGCATGAGTGAATGTTGTTTGAAAATTGGGCCTATTGATTGGATTGATTGAAAGTAGTGTTTTGCTTCGTTGAGCCTATATACGAAGGGTTTGATTTTATTTTGAAAATCAGTCTTTGATTTGATTTGCAAAAGTATTTAATTTGATTTGCAAAAGTTTTTCTTTTGATTGAATTGAAAATGATGTTTTGAAAAATAATTTATCAAACCCTTACGCTGCCATATGAATTGAGGTTTTTTGATACTTTCAATTTTATCTTTATTGCCTTAAGGCTACATGTTAATGGTGATTTGTTAGGCTGCGAAGCATCCTCGACCACAACAATATACAAGTGTCGGTCTCCTCATGGGTATGAAAATCATCAGAGGGAGGCTGACACGACAATTGACATTTTTTCATTATTTTGAGACCTTAAATTCGGATAACCGTTTTATGGTCTGTTTACATGTACATTTCTACAGAAAAACTAGCAGGGTACATTTGTAAATCGGAGTTTGTCTATCATGGTAATCAGATTCTGGTCAGCTTGATCATGAATCCCACGATTCATAGGCTCACATATGAGTAGCCAGAAAACCTGCACAGTTCAAATTTGTACAACAATAAATAAATATCCCAATATTGCCAGAACCGAGGATTCATTCAGTAAATCCCGGTTCGCACGGCCAAAGCGTTACGCTCCCACTAGCGATCTAAGGGACGCGAGGTTGCTTTTGTAGCTGAAACTAGAAAGAAAGCTAGATTTAAGGAAATCTCAGTCATTCTAGCTTTCCAGTTCAGTCTGGAGATTTTGAACCATTTGAAAACTATAATTGGAGAGATTTAAATAAATCTAGTTCGCCCGCAGATATATCAGTGCCAATTGATATAAAATGAATATTTAAAGCAGCAATTGAATAGAAAGCGAGTAAAGCAATATATATATATATATATATATATATATATACAGTTATATATAAAAGCTGTAAAGGGTGATGGGTTTTCACGCCGGTGCCCACGCTGAATTGAAATATATATGTATATATATATATATTGACAGAAGCATAGTCAACCAAGACTGGAAAAATGACCAGTGATGGTGAAGGCTGCTTATATATACATAAATATATATAAAAGCAGTAAAAAGACCACAGAATGATCCAGGCCGAGCTGGAATGTAAATTTACAGAAAAGTAGTCAACCAGGGACTGGGAAGATAACCCAGCAATGGTGAAGTGTGCAAAACCAGTAAAAAGGCCATGAAATAATCCAGGCCGGACTGAAATGTAAATTGCAAAAAAATAGTCAGCCAGTGACTGGGGAGAGCACCTAATATGGCGAAGAGTGCAAAAACAGTATAAAGGGGCGATGTTTCACGCCGGTGCCCGGACTAAATTAAAATATAAATAAATAAATATATATATATATATATATATATATATATATATATATACTAACAGAAATGTAATCAACCAAGACTAGGAAGCGAGCCCAGTGATGGTGAAAATTGCTTATATATATAGAAACGGTAAACTACCTCGAATTTGACATCCGGGCTTCACAGAATTGAAATGTTAATACATATACAGTCAAATATATACAAAAAAGGGCCAAACCCAGACTGGAAAGATAATCCATTCCGGCGAAGTTGCCAGAATGTGTGTTCTAATGCATTGAAGCTGCTGGAGTAGATGGATAGTCAATTCGAGTTGTAGAAATGCCAGAAAATCAGTTTATGTACAAAAATGTAACAAATTTAGACGAAAACGGCCACGGAACTAAGTTCCGAGCATTTTTAGAAAACGAAACTTAACGTGCAAGTGTATAAAAGTACGAAGAAGTAATATTCACTTTCTGATCGTGAAAAAATATATAATGGACTGCTATACAGGCTTTTTGCCAAATCGTAGGCTCTAAACGTCCAAATCTACCTGTTATTTTCTAATATGTGATAGTATGTGGGTATATCTACGTGTTGGAGTGAAAATATTTGGGTTTGGAAGAGGTGAAAAGTCAGAAAATCAAACTGACAGGACTTTGTTGTGTTTTGAATTTTAAAAATTAGCTGGGGGTGCACTTCTATATATAGACCAGAGTGCATCCACTCTATCTGCCCCGTGACAGGTCCCGTCGTCTCGAAGTACATGCACTCCGAGCAATGCGATGTCCAGTTGGAAACTTCATAACTTTTGATCAGAGCGTCAGTTTGAGGGTTGCTATATCGTTCTGGAAATCCCTCGTCGATAGTGTCGCAATGACATAGGATTTAACCCTTTTTAAGTCCAAAAAGATAGGTTCATAACCGGGTCTTCGTTTCCCCGCAATTTGTCTGTCGAGCTACTTGCGCTGTTTTCACTCGGGATCACCGTTATGGTTCTTTCTGACTTTGGCAGCATCAATTCGGCTTGAGTTTGACCGAATCGGATGAGAGTTGGTAAAATGACCATTTTGGCCCTCCCGGGGTTGCCCTTGGTGTCGGTATGGCCTCTAGTTGACTTCCGGGAGCTATTTCCAAGACTTGAATCCCATTCGAGTCTGTTTGGTCCTCAGTTTTGTCTTTGAGGCTGACATGGTCATTCTCGATTTTCTTTTGGAGTTGTTGTGATGCTTCAGGGTTGTGCCTGAGGTTGTCCAGACTTCCTGGGTTGCTGCTGGGGCTGATTTGTACCTTCCGGTTTACTGCGGGGGTTGAGTTGACATCCTGATATGGTTGATCGGTGATGTGGTTATCGCAATATTGGTGATCGAGTTTGAGCTGATGTCCCGATATTGAGATCGGGGATGATCTGACGGTCCGATTGACGATCGGAGTTGGATAGACGGTCCGATTGACGATCGGAGCTGGATAGACGGTCCGATTGACGATCGGAGCTGGATAGACGGTAATAATAACAATAATAATAATTATAATAGTACAAATAATAATAATAATAATAATAATAATAATAATAATTATAATTATAATTATTATTATTATTATTATTATTATTATTATTATTATTATTATTATTATAGTACTAATAGTAATAATACTAATAATAACAACAACAACAACAACAACAACAACAATAATTATTATTATTATTATTGTGGTGGTGTGGTCAATTATGATAATTGTTATTGATGATTGTAAGTTTTGTAAACAGGTTTAGATTTTTCTAGATATCTATTTTTATAAAAAAAATTAATTAT
Source organism: Panax stipuleanatus (assembly GCA_020205555.1). Lineage (NCBI taxonomy): Eukaryota > Viridiplantae > Streptophyta > Magnoliopsida > Apiales > Araliaceae > Panax > Panax stipuleanatus. The sequence goes on from CM035122.1 coordinate 107,817,375, forward strand.
TGTGGTGGTTTGGTGAATTATGATAATTGTTATGTCTGATTGTAAATTATTTTAGCTTGCAAAAAGTCTTTAGGTAATGTAGTATTTTTAAATTTTAAACTAATTTTTCGTTACGCCATACCTTCAGGCACGGACAATTACTAGTATCACCATATACATTAATAAAAAAATATTCATCTCATGAATTAAAACATTCCATATATATATGAGTATCATTTAATGGGCAATTTTAAATTGCATGAAATCCAATTTCAAGATTAAAATAAACTCTCTTTTTTAATTATAAAATTTTTTAGAATATAATATATAAATATAATATATATATATATATATATATATATATATATAACAAAACACAACTGAATTTGAATTTCTCGCTCAACCCAAAAATCATCTGGGCCGTCCAAAGTTTGGGATAAATCTCATCGTCCAAAGCTAAATAGTGCAGGAGGCACAGACGGGTACAACTAGTATATATATAATATAATATAAGCGCTTCCTTGGTAAAACTTTCAGAGTGACTTACGTTATATATATAATATAAAAAAGTAATCTTCATGAAAAAAACCAATTCACGTTATATATATAATATAAATATAATATTACCTTATATATATATATATATATATATAATATAAATATAATATTACCTTATATATATATATATATATATATATATTAATGTAAACCGTGATTTGGATCACTTTTCAAGAATCAATCCGTGGGTAATAAAACGTTCAGGATCCGAAGCAAAAGAAAGAAAAAAATTATTTTTGCGTTTTTTATTCTTTCATAAAAATACTAATTTTATAATACTAATTATGCCCAATAAATTATTCTAAATACATACCCATACATATATGAAATCAAAACAATTAATAATTGCATAAAGGTTTGGCTCTGATGTCACTGTTGGTTTTGTACGAAATCGTGACACAATCAAATTGTAAAAATTAGCAGTATGGTATATCAGAGTTTAAAAATTTTTACAAAACCATTACCCGGATCATCCATTATGCAAATTATTAATTTAAAACGATAAATAAGAAGTTATGAATCATACCCTTGTAGAACGAAGCTTCCACAAGTACGAATTCAACTCCTTGTTCTTCGTGATCTCCTTGTAGAACGAATCTTCCCACCATATTGGGAATAATTAATTAAATGAATTTAATTAATTTTCTTCATAATCTTATTAAAAATAAATGAGAGTACTAATATTAAATTATTTCCTAAACTCCCTTAGAAATTAAAACAATAATAATTGTAATAATATTAATAAGACTCCTATTATTAATTTATATTTAATATTTTCAAAATATTAAATAATAAATATTAAGCAATTTAATTTATTCTATCAATATAGATTAAATTAATTACACTTAATGCATTATTATGATTATGCCATTACATTCTTAAATAATTATTCTTCCTTTTATGGTGTGACCCTTTAGGTTCTCCATATTAAACCGGTTGTGAATAAATCAATTAGAACAATTCTAATTTTATTTAAATAAATAAATTAAACTAATAATCTATTTAAATAAATAATATTTATTCTATAATAGGAATAAGCCTCCCTAGTGATTAATGACTTTTCAGATAATATAGATTTCAACATTAATCATAAAAGAACCTATGAGTAAATAGTTACCGTACAATTCAATCATTCCACCATATAATGTTCTTATTAAATATAAGACATTGAATTACTATCAAGTCTTATTTTATTTAATTATATGTATTTCGATTAAAAAATGCACAACTCCAAATAATGCAAATTAGAAACTCCTTTTAAATTTCATTCTGCCTTGGCTAAAGACCACTGGTTGTCATTTAACGAAACACATAGGATATATCTCTTCTTTTATTAGAAGTGTAGATTCTTTATTGATCATTCATTATCTCCATATGTAACTCATTATACCCAAGCATACCCTTTGATATACCCTAAGGGTTTATAAGGAATAAGTCAAAGTATAATTCATTACATACAAGAAACTATGATGATCTCAAGTCCAAGGATCACTTGTACTACTATCACATTAGGAATTTCTACTGACAGGTAAGTAAAACTCCATTAGGTATTCCAAAGCGAGTCACTTTCAGTGAGCTTATTCTCCAATAAGCACTTACATACTTGCTTTAGTGTATTCACACAAATGATCATGGGATCAATCATCCTCATCCAATGAGCAAGCAACATATGTACCAATCTATCCGGATTTACTAATCCCCTATTTAGTAATCCAATGATTGAAAACTATTTTAGTTTTAAGCTTTCTAAGATTTTAGATCTCATTAGCATGATCAACATCATGATTCTAAAAGCATTGCTTAAAACTATGGGTTATTTACATATTATAAAAACAACATCATGTAGATAATTAAATATCTTTAATAAAGTGAATACTTTTATTAATAAATAAATAAGATCATCTCCAAAGTATATGCTTTATCATCGTACATGATTGGCTTGTATGCATACTACTTTCACTAGGTTATAAACATTTTTATTTAAAACTTTTAACAGTCGTTAGACTATATGTACTCTTACCTCGTACTTAGGGAGATCAACCCTTCGTACCATGTATTGTGCACAAACATCTTAACGTTTTCGCATGGTAATCCCCTATTAAATAGGGTTGTTCATCTTAGTATTTAATAACAAGTCTGCACCAAAGAAAGTTTGGTTTGGATAAGCTTCAAGGGTAATTTAGAGTTCAACTATCATCAACTAAGGAGTAGTTGAATCAACTTTTAAGAATTCGCAATAAAGATTTTCAAAATGACTTATACTTTAGAATTAACTTAAAGCATTTGAAAGATAACATAGACCTTGCTTGAACAATTAAGTCAACGTCACATTAATTAAATCAAGAACTTTGATAAGATGTTTATTCAATATAGAAATTATAGAGAATACAATAACTTGATCAATAAAGATAAGGATTAGGAAACTTGTTCAATGAAAGGGTATAGTTAGAAAATTTGCTTCAAGCGCAAGCTACAATTTACAATCACATTCCACAATTATCCTACATATTACATTACGTTTACAATATCGATTAGTTTCATAACCACTATGTTTAACCATTGAACTTCTTCATCACTTAGATCCCAGCCTTCTTCCGCAACTAGAATTTTGTTGTTGACTAGTTTTGGACAATTCTTCTTGAAATGTCCTGGTTGGTTTCATTCAAAATAGTTATTTAAGTTTTCATTTGAGCCAGCATTTCTAAAGTTGCTGTTGGTAGCTTTAAAATTCCCTCCTGGTATTTTTGGCATGAAGGGTTGCTTGTTTCGGAAGTTGTTGAAGTTGTTGTTTGTTTTCATAAAGCCTATGCCATATCTCTTTGCTTTGTTTTGAATTACTCTCCTGAGTTGTCTTGATAATAACGCAACTTTGTTATTATCTAGACTCAAGAGTTCTTCATTCAATTCATCATCATCTCTTTCTTGATCAACGAGTAAGGTTTTGAAAGCGGTTCCTTTCTTTTTGAGGTCTGTATCTGATCCTGCTTTTTCGACTAGCATGTCAACTTTATGGGCACGAAGATTTCCAATAAGGCTATCAAGAGGATAAGCAGTTAGATCCTGCATTTCCTTGATGGCTGTAACTTTCATTTTCCATACAGATGGAAGGGATTTGAGAATTCTTCTGTTCTTCTCATTTGTTGTGTAAGCTTTTCCCAGTTATTTTAGCTCATCAATGATTCTGGAAAAACGAGTTTCCATATCAATGATTTTCTCACCTTCTTCTATCTTGAAGCTTTCATACTCTTGGATTAGAGCATCTTTTCTGGTTTCTTTGATATGACTGGTTCCTTCATAGGTTACAATCAATTTTTCCCAAATTTCTTTAGCATTCTTGCAGTAGCTTACTCTTTTGTATTCTTTTTCAATAATAGCACTGGTTAGCACTTGTTCAGCTTTGGAGGCGATGTTCATAATCCCCTCATCCTCGGTGGTAAATTCCCCAGCATCTTTTTCGACGATTTTTTCATCTTCGATTTTTGTGGGAATCTTTACACCTCGTTCTATTGCTAGCCAGATTTTAATTCCTTGTGATTTGGCGTAGATTTTGAACCTATTTTTCTAGGTGGCAAAGTTTGTGCCATTAAATAGTGGAGGTTTTGACATTGATAGTCCTTCTCCGCAACCGATAACATTTGTGTAGGCCATAAATGGATCTACTCGTAGATATGCATGTAACTACTTAACAAACAAGTTAAAGAGCACTACTCTGATACAAATTGAAAGTCCAATAATAACCTAGAAAGGGGGTTGAATAGATTATCACTGGTTAAATTTTATCTTTGGCCTTTTTAAATTTTAGTGGGTTAATTTTAAGAAATTAATAGGCAGATTAAAATTCAATCACACAATGCAAAGATATTTATCTGGATCACAACATACAGCTCGGGTATGTTGCTACGTCCAGTCTCAAGCTCTTCTCCAGGACTTGAGATCCTGTTACTCCCTATAATAAATACTCCTTCAATAGGCGGAGAAGCCTTTACAAGGTTTTAAAGATAAACTTACAACTATCCACAACTAATTATCTTGGACAGCGAACTCCCAACTCCTTCCTCAAGCTTAGTTGAATCTTCTTTTGAGCTTAGAACTATTCCATAGCTTGATCTTGAAACAACAATCTCTTTCTCACCTCACAAGTACACTAGAGATCCAACTCCCAGCTGACCTCTCTAAGACTCTGGTCTTGATCAAAGAATTTTGTCTTTCTCACAAGTATAAAATAAACTAACTCAACCTTTTCTTTTTTACAAAAAGTTTGTTGGAATATTTGCTTCTAACAGTAAGCAGATAAAGTTGTAGAACAAATACTTCTCAGATAAACAGATATAGAATTTAAGTATATGACAAAAGTTCAAGACTTTTATGTGGTGTACTTCTGTGAAAGCAGATAGATGGATTTAAGCACTTTTATTAAAGATCTTCTTTTTCTTTAATAAAGAATGTGTTTCTATGATTTAAGAAAAAGATTTTTCTTTTAGAGTGAGTTTCTATGGTTTTAAACAAATGTGACTTTGAATTTAAACAACTATATTAACTCACATATAATGCAACAAATAATTTATGATCAATTATATGAGCAGTATATTTAATGACAATTTTATCAAGTATAATAATATGATCAATTTAGATAATACTTGAATAAACTTGTTTCACCCACTTATATATATTATATTATATTTGATCTACGCTGTGAATAATTTGGCTACTTAGGATTTCAAAGACCGTCCAGATAATATTCTTTGTTAAGAAATATCTCCGAATATCAGTATCTAAGTACTTACTAAATTTTCGATTCACAACTTGATAATCGTATATAAATATTATATAATATTTGTATAGATTATTTAAATCAATAAAAGGCCACTTAGGATTTTAAAGACCGTTAGGATAACTTCAAAGAAATTACTTCCGAATTATATCGGTATCTAAGTACTGACTTTTTACTTGATATTGATAGATGAAATATAGATATATATAAATGTGTATCGCAGTTTATATCTGATTATATATATAAGCAAGTATGAGATAATATGAACAATAATAATTTATGAACTTATCTCAAATACTTTGACCAATTTTTCTCTTCCAATATAGAATTAGAACTTTGATTAGAGGAAGAGAGTGAAAGCTTAATCGAATAGAATGTAGGTAAGGAGAGTAAGCTTTTCAGATATGTAAATTGGTAAGTTGAAATGAATGAAAAAGCTTCCTATTTATAGGATTTTTTAAATTAGGGTATAAACCATAATTTTGGAAATTCATTTTTGAAAGAAAAGGTCCAAAATGCATGTTTCAAAAATGAAGGCTCGGATCACTTTGAATTTGCCGGATGGAGAAGGTTTTTGGCCCAGAAAAAAATGTTTGCAATATGTGAGTCATCACATAATTTTTGCCAACTTTCAAATTCTGCCCAAATGTGCCAACACTTAACAAAGGCATAAGCCTTATTTCTTTTTCTTTTGCAACACATCACACACTCATATTCACGGCACACACACATATATTACACATATGTTCGGCACACACACCAACACATGCAAACACACACGGTTTGTACATATATGTATTATATATTTTAACATACATAATATACTTTAACATATATAATATACTTAGAAGTTCTTTTTGCCCATAAAGATTTAAAATTATTTTGAAATTGAAATAGGAATCTCCTTGCCTTAGGAAATGTTACTATATGAACTCATTTTATTAACACTTGATATTGGATTTATCAAGGTCATAAAATAAATTCAAAAGAAGTTTAGAAAAAAAATATTTTTGGTCAAAATATTCGAGGTAATTAAAAATCAAATTTAACACTTTTAATCTTATGGAGAGGATTCTACTCTTTTGACCTATTTACCTAATTTGTTATCATCAAAATAAAATACCCAAAATTTGGAGACCTATCAATCTCCCCCTTTTTGATGATTACAATAAGTAAAAATATTTTGGTTTTCAGTACTCCCCCTTAATTCAGGATGCTCCCCCTTGGATCATGAATCGATTTTCAAAGGAAAATTTTAAATTTTTTAAAAACCATCAGATGAACCAACTATCCAAAAACCATCCAAGCAGTTATATCTGGCATGCAAACCATTCAACTCATCCAGACAATTATGACAGTTATATCATAGTTATATCCAGTACGCGGATTATATCCAGCATACAAACCATCCAACCCATCCAGCCAGACAATTATATAGCAATTATATCATGTATGCTCATCCCTGTCAATCTCATATGCACACCATTCAGACCATCCAGGTAATTTACAGCAGTTATAACCAGCAGATTCATTTCTGCTTACTTCTTATATACTACTTAGGTATATACTATGTAATATACTCATATAATCCGATATTTTTCTTCTCCCCCTTTGTCATTAACAAAAAATGGAGGGGTAAAGAAAAGATACCAAAGTACCTGCAGAAACTGTTAGTTACAATATTTACCTGCAAGTCAGAATAATAAGCAAACATATAATAATCCTAATTATCAGTATGTTAGTGTGTTTATACAGTAATCCAGAATAGTTAGTTAAGTATTTAAGGATACATTCAGCCTAAATTGTTAGACTTCATCAAAGTTAAGTGGAGAGAAGTTCAAGCCAAGTAAGAGGGGGATCAGTGGGAGTTTGATTAGTATGATCAAGCTGTGCAGAACTTGTAGTGGTAGTGAAATTATAGGGAGGAATTGATACCTTCTGGTGCTCCATTAACACACTCATCATATCTTGTATGTGATGCACAAATAATTGTAAAGCCTCTAATTGTCTCATAATGGCAGATTGATTCTTCAAAGACAGCTGATTCATACTGTTCAGAGAGTCAATTTGTGATAGTAGGTTTAAGTGTGACTCAATATGATTCGTGTCATTTGGTTGAAAAATGATCAAAGGCTTAGGGGGAAGGTTTAAGTGTGACACAATATTACTATTGTGAACCATTTGAGCCTTATGAAAATGAACAGAAATGCCCAGATGTATAAAAATTCAAGTCAATAAAAGACCATATCCTATGCAGTTGTTGGAGTGGCAGAATTTAAAAGATGTCAAGAGAAAATATGGCAGACTATATGGCATACATTTAGTCAAAACACATTTCATGAGTTCTATGTCAAATAGATTCAACAGTTTGTCATTTCTGACAGGCATGAAGTTGTGTCTAAGAATTTTTCACAAAAACTGGCATTCAGCAGTGAAGTAATCAAGATGCACTTTGCGTGGATATTCAAATAAGTTTGCAGACACAAGTTGATCAGTGGTGAGTGAGAGATTGTGTTTGAAAGTAAGGTATTCAGCAGTAGAAATTCCTATAGGACAAGTGTATTCATTTATCTTTGGAAAATCTAAGAACTCATTTCTGCGACTAAATGCATGCAGAAGAAGAATTTCATCAATCACATAATCTTGACCTTGTATGCAAGTTTTAATACCAGACAAGAAGCCAGTTGAATCAGTGAACAAAAGTCATGTGAGCATAGAATTATGTAAGCAAACTAGGAAATAATTCTCTATTTGTGATAGAAATAAAATAATCCCATCCTATATTAGTTATGCTTTCTAACAAATTTGGAAAACTGTTGAAAGAAGTCCCTACCCCAGAAAGCAGGTTATGCCTCATATGTTCATATTTAGTCTTGGCATTAAGAGTAAGAAACATAGGGGTATAAATATCAGGATGAGATTCAGAAAGCATTTTAAGTTTCTTTCTTTTTGAAGAATAGATAGGAGGCATTTTTGAAAGATAGTGAATGCAGAAAAAATAGAAGTTCAAAGACTGCAGAAAAGTAGAAGAGTTTGAAGTAGTTAGTTTTTGAAAAAATATCCTTTTATAGAAAAAGTAGATTTCTAAAACTCAATTTAAGTAATATGATATGACTTGAATGTCAAAAATAAACAGTTCTCAAGTGATGACTGTGCACAGTGAGCAGTGAGGGATATTCATGCTTAGCACTGTAGTATATTTAAATCATTTGTCAGTTTTCTCCTTTTTTTAAAAAAAGTAGATGGATAAGAATGATATATTAGACTAAGTCAGTTCCCCTTTTTTTATAAAATAAACTAGATGTCCAATCAGGAGACACAAAGAACATTTTAAATATGCAAGTTATTGACATAACATGTATGGTACAATATCACTAAAGGGATATGCTATCATTACTTATTGGCCCATATCAGAAGATAGTAACCCAATATAGGGATTCAACAAGCCAGTGTTACACATAGATATGTTATTATTACTTCTATGCCCATAACAGACTATTATAAATCAACACAGAGATTCAACAGGCCAGTGATACATAACACTGACATGTTATCATTGCTCGATGACAGTCGACGTTGGTTTAAAAAATCCGCGGGTCGGGTCACAACCCGGGGTCTTTTAATCCCTTTTCTTAAGTTATCTCTACCCTTATTCTTTTTATTTAGGAAAAAGGTTTTGAAGGGTGTTTTAGAAAAAAGGCCAACATGTATCATGTCGACGATTTGAACATTTTACAGAGTCGCCAGTTGGTAGATTTGAAAATGGTTGTACTAACTCATTCGAGTTTCGTTTGAAAGAGGCCCAATTGCTAGACACTGATGAAACTTTATCTTTGAAAACAAAGTTTGAACTTTGGTGCTTGGTTAAGTGTGGGGAAGGTGTTAGGCACCCCACGACTCCCATGTAAACGCGGTACCACATCTTTTCAATATTTCCCTTTAAAACTTGAATGCGTGAGTGAATGCTGTTTGAAAATTGGGCCTATGCTTGATTAATTGAAAGTAGTGTTTTGCTTCGTTGAACCTATATACGAAGGGTTTGATTTGTTTTGAAAATCGATTTTTGATTTGATTTGCAAAAGGATTTAATTTGATTTGCAAAAACTTCTCTTTTGATTGAATTAAAAATATTATTTTGAAAGCTAGTTTATCAAAGCCTTACGCTGCCATAGGAATTGAAGCCTGTTGATACTTCCAATTTTATCTTCATAGCTTTAAGGCTGCATGTGAATGGTGATTTTTCCAGCTGCGAAGCATCCTCAACCAAAGAAATAGACAAGTGTCGGTCTCCTCATAGGTATAAAAACCATCGGAGGGACGCTGACATGATAATCAATAATTTTCACTATGTTGAGACCATAAATCCGGATAACCATTTTAAGGTCTTTTTGTATATACATTTCTATAGAAAAATAGGCAGGGTACATTTGTAAATCGGAGTTTGTCCATCGTGAGAATCAGATTCTGGTCAGTTTGATCATGAATCCCACGATTTCTAGGCTCACATATGAGTAGCCAAAACCTGCATAGTTCAAATTTGTACATAAATGGATATATACATCATCACGTCACAATAGAACCAAGGATTCATCAGTAAATCCTGGTTGCGCGTGGCCAAAGCATCTCGTTCCCACTAAATAGTGATCTAAGGGACGCGAGGTTACTTTCGAAGCTGAAACTAGAAAGAGAGCTAGATTTAAGGAAATTTCAGCCATTCTAGCTTTTCGGTTCAGTCTGTAGGTTTTGAACCTTTTGAAAACTAGAATTGGCAAGATTTAAATAAATCTAGTTCGGCCACATATATATCACTGCCAATTCAGATAAAATGAATATTTAAAGCAACAGTTGAATAGAAAGCGAGTAAAGCAATATATATATACAGTTATCTATAAAAGCTGTAAAGGGCGATGGGTTTTCACGCCGGTGCCCGGACTGGAATTGAAATATATATATATATATATTGACAGAAACATAGTTAACCAAAACTGGGAAGAGGACCAGTGGTGGTGAAGGCTGCTTATACATGCATAAATATATATAAAATTAGTAAAAAGGCCACAGAATGATTCAGGTCGAACTAGAATGTAAATGTATAGAAAAGTAGTCAACCAGGGACTGCAAAGATAACCCAGTAATGGTGAAGTGTGCAAAAATAGTATAAAGGCTACGAAATAGTCCAGGCCTGATTGGAATGTAAATTGCAGAAAAGTAGTCAACCAGTGACTGGGGAGATCACCCAGTATGGCGAAGAGTGTAAAGACAGTATAAAGGGCGATGGATTTTCACGTCGGTACCCGGACTGAAATTGAAATTTATATATATATATATATATATATATATATATATATATATATTGACAGAAATGTAGTCAACCAAGACTGGTAAGAGGACCAATAATGGTGAAAATCGCTTATATATGCATAAATATATGTAAAAGCGGTAAACTACCTCAGATTTGACATCTGGGCTTGACAGAATTGAAATGTCAGTGCATATACAACTAAATATATACAAAAAAGGGCCAAACCTGGACTGGGAAATTAACCGAGTCCGGCCAAGTTGCCAGAACATGTGTGCTAGTGCATTGAAGCTGCTGGAGCTGACGGATCGTCAATCCGAGTTCTAGAAATGGCAGAAAATCAGTTTATGTACAAAAACTATACCAATTTTAGGCGAAAACGGCCACGGAAATAAGTTCCGGGCATTTTTAGAAAACAAAACTTAACGTGCAAGTGTATAAAAGTACAAAGAAGTAATATTCACTTTCTGGTTGTGAAAATACTTAAAATGGACTGCTACACGGGCTTTTTGCCAAATTAGTAGGCTTTATACGTCCAAATCTACCAATTATTTTCTGATATGTGGTAGTATATGGGTATATCTACATGTTGGAGTGAAAATATTTGGGTTTGGAAGAGGTGTAAAAGTCAGAAAATCGAACTGGCAGAGCTTCGCTGCATTTTGGAATTCTTGAAAATGAAGGGGGGCACCTTTATTTATAGGCCAGGGAGCCACCACTCTACCTGCGGTTGCCATAGGTAGAGGTACGGCTCCCCTGGTGAGGCCCGCGGTGCTGGGCTCTGTCATCTCGAAGTACATGCACTCCTAGCAACTAGCAGTCAAAGCCAAAACTTTTTAACTTTTGATTGGAGCATCCGTTTGAGGCGTGCGATACCTTTTCAAAAGCCCTAGCCGAGAGTGTTGCAATGACAAGGGATAAAACTTTTTCCGGGTCCGAGTAGACGGGTTCATAACCAGGTCTTCGATTCCCATCAGTTTATCCGTTGAGCTGTCTTGCGCTGTTTGCACTCGGGATCGTTGTTATGGTTCGTTCCGACTTTGATGGCATCAATTCGACTTGATTTTGACGAATTGGTTGAGAGTTAGTAAAATGACCATTTTGCCCCTCTCGGGGTGGTCCTTGGTGAATTTGGCTTCCCAGGGTTATCTTTGGGGCTGAACTGCACTTCCCGGATTTACACCAGGGCTGATCTGTACTTCCCTAGCTGAGACCGGGGATGACTTGACACGTCCTGGGTTGATGTCAAGGTTGACCTGTACCTCTCAGGTTGATACCGGGGTTAACTTGACGGCCCGATATTCAGATCGGGGTTGATCGGTACCTCCCGGGTTGTTGTCGGGGCTGCCTTGTACCTCTCGGGTTGCCGCTGAGGCTGATTTGAAGGCCCGATATTGAGATCAGAGTTTGACTTGACGGCCCGATCGAAGATTGGGGTTGATTTGATAGCCTGATATTGAGATCGGGGTTGATTTGAAAGCCCGATATTGAGATCGGGATTGATTTGACGGTCCGATTGGAGATCGAAGGTCGAAGCTGGATAGACGGTCTGATTGGAGATCAGTGCTGGATAGACAGTCCGATTGGATGATCGGAGCTGGATAGACAGTTTAATTGGAGAACGGAGCTGGATAGACAGTTCGATTGGGGATCGGAGCTGGATAGACTGTTCGATTGGAGATCAGAGCTGGATAGACGGTGCAATTGGAGATCGGAGTTGGATAGACAGTCCGATTGGAGATCAGAGCTGGATAGTCGATTCGATTGGAGATCGAAGCTGGATAGATGGTCCGATTGGAGATCAGAGCTGGATAGATGGTCCGATTGGAGATCAGAGCTGACTGGACGGTCGAATTAGAGATCGGAGCTGGATAAACGGTCCGATTGGAGATCAGAGCTGGATAGACGGACCGATCGGAGATCAGAGCTGGATAGACGGTCTGATTGAGATTGAAGCTGGATCGACGGTCCGATTGAAGATCGGAGCAGACTGAAATACCGACTTTGGTGATCGGATTTGAGTTTACCGATATTGGGGATCAGATTTAGGTTTACCGATATTGGTGATCGGATTTGAACTGGATGAACGGCTTTGGTGGCCAGATTTGAACTGAATGACCGACATTGGTGGCCGAATTTGGATTGGAATTTCGGTATCGGTACCGGGGTTGATTTGATTGACGGCTTTGCCCTCCTACAGTGTTAGTATTGGGGAAAGAAAATTTTTGAGTGTCTATAGATGCCCCTCTTTATCATGTCCATGCAATATAGTGGAATGGATAGGATAAAGATTAGTAGACACTGGAAATAAGACAAATGCCAGAGACGCTACGAAGGCTGGGTGTCTTTGAATGGAACGGGGCTGCTCTTGGCTGCTTATGTCATCCATCTGCTGGGGATAACGTTGTCATGGACAGCCCTTGATATTATTGATATGTTACCGTGAATTATTCTTGTCATTTTTTCTGGGGATGACATTATTCATGGTAGCCTATTTAACTCTGATGGGGATGCTATTATGTTGATGCTAATATGGTTTGAAACCCATGGTTTCCCGCATCTGTCAGCATTATCATAGGGCAGATCTTCTCTTGGCTGATGTCGTTTGTGTGTTTCGAAAGGCTCCTCTGATGGGGTTATCCCTCAGGTATCGAGTCACCTTGCTGGGATCTTCTGATGTTTATCCGGATGATAGGTTTTAGTTGGCAGCTTGTAGTAGGGAGCTGAATATCCAATCTTTTACCTCATTCTCTTTCGAGGATGTGTATAACAGATTCCAACATTGGCAATGGATTACTACAATTGCCTCCATCACCGGATCACTCCCGATGCTTTGCTGAGGCTAAGCAACCGGTTAAACTTTATCGGTCACTACTCGACGCTTCGGTGGGGTTGTGCCAACGGCTGAACTGTCATCGGTCAGTACCCGACGCTTCACTGAGGTTGTGCCAACGACTGAATTATCATCGGTCAGTACCCGACGCTTTGCTAGGGTTGTTCCAACGTGTGATGCCCCCAGAATAGGTCCAATTCACCCAACCCATTTTGAGTCGCCAAATACATGGTACCAAATCCAAATACAAACTTTATATCAAACGGTCGTGCAAAATACGACCACACAACTGTGAGTTTCAATACAAATCGTATATAATACGAAATATAAACACTCAAATTCAGTCCTCATTAATTATTATCACAATATTTTAAAAAAATAGTGAGGACTACTACTGCTCTAACTCGGACTATCACTCTGTCCCCCGACATATTCATTTCCTGAAGAGAACAATGGAAGAAAAGGGTGAGCTCAACTAGCCCAGTAAAGAATATTATGACTAAGATAATGGAAAATAAATTATCATTAGTCTTCAACAAATCAGATAAAATATTATGGATAACAAGTTTTAGATCAACAACTGCAGCGGAAGTAACAATACATCAGAAGAGTTAAGTAGGAAATAATGTCTACTATCTTCTATGATTTAAAAGTCCATAATCAATATTTTATCCTTGTAACATCAATCAATATATATCTTGAATCAAATATTCATCGTTGCACTACAGGCCAAAGATATTCATTTGTATCACCAGTTGGTCATGTTCATCTCAACACCTGTTCATCTTTGCACTACGGGTCAAAGATATTCATCAGGTAATCATTAATCTTTGCACTACAGGCTAAAGATATTCATTTGTATCACCATTTAGGACTGAAGATGATGAAAAATATTTTAAAAAACGAATCTAGTGAAATAAAGGATAAAGATTAAAGTTTCGTAAATCAGTTTATCCAAGTTCAAAGATACTCCATAATAATCAGTTGTGGAGCAAAATTCAAGAATGAAGTTCAAAACTTGCATCCAATCAAAGATAGGAACCATAACAGCCAACTTGGAAAAAGAAAAAAAATTTATTTATTTTGTGAATAGTACCGTATTCATGAATAGTGCCGTATACGTGAATAGTGCTGTATACATGAATAGTAACCCCAATATGAAAAGGTAAAAATTTCATAATAAAATTCATACCAATATTTTGATGTCATGATATTAAAAGAAATAACATCATTTTTGAAAAAAAATAACATCCCTTACCTCAAAAGAATAGTACTTCTGGCTAGAATATCGGATATAATACTGAAGAAAACTTGCACTGAATAGCAACACTCAAAGTATCTAAATACTCACAAAAATACGCTCGATATTATAAAGAGAGAAAACTTCTGATCCTGGTGTGATTTTCAATTCTAACCTAAGCACCCTATTTTATAGGAAAGTGCTTAGAACGCCAAAGCAGAAAATTTAATAAAATAATAATAAAAATTTTCCTATGCCTCTTATCTTTGAAAATTGAATTCCCAGCATTTTTCATCAACAAAAGGACACTGGGTCCCACCATATTCTAGAAACCTCCACCAAAAATTAATTTTAGACCCAAAATTTTGTAACTTCAATAATTCATAATAAATATCCCTTTTATCAGAAAAATACGAATCTTATGTTCATTCTATAGGAATTTTAATTCTCTACAACTTTGTAGAATAAAGTTTTTCCAAATTCCAAACTAAAAATGGCCGAAATCTACATACGGATGGTTTTCCATCCCTCCATTCCAACAAAATACTGATAAAAAAACATCAGCACTTATTCCTTCATTTATATCCACATAAAATAAATGTTTTCTTATCATATAAATCAATAATTAATTATTCATAAATAATATTATAGAACTACAATATTGACAACCAAATCGTTCCCAGGAAAGAGGGGGCTTTCCTGGTAAGGATTTCTCCTTACTGGCGCGCAATTAGGTGACCAAACCCCTTTCCTAGACAGAACATCCTTAGACATTGCCAATAATATTGTCTAACAATATTATTCAAATAATATGAATTATTGATTTGATAAAGTAAAATACTGTGCAGTGACAATTATTGAATCAATATTAATATAAAATAACGTGCAATACCGTGTGCTACTGTGCAACAACGCGTATTACTTTATTTTAACCACCGGGTATTCGAACAGTTTTAACGGTAACTGTTACAACGTTATTTTTAGAAAACTTATTTTTGTCATTTTTTTCATCCGACAGTTTTTCGTTATGGGGCCCACAAATGGCTACGCCGTCGTACGAATATTCTCCGACAACAAGAATATTCCACGACCAAACGAATATTCCCCAACAACAATAAATATTTTATAACCACTTGCTTATTTTGTAAATTTTGCGCATATTACCCATAACTTACCATATTTATCAAATCAACCCCTTACTATTTCAAAATAATATATAGAGAAAATTAAATTTTATTCATAAAAAATTGGGGTCTTACACAACGGCTGAACTGTCATTGGTCAGTACCCGACGCTTCTTTTGGGTTGTGCCAACGGCTGAATTGTCATCGATCAGTACCCGATGCTTCGCTGGGGTTGTGCCAACTGCTGAACAGTCATCGGTCTGTACTCGACGCTTCGCTGGGGTTGTGCTAACAGCTGAAGATGAAGGGACTGAGTCTTGTGGAACCAGCGCTCAGACAAAGCCCTCATATACCCCAAGGGGCAACGGCGGGGCAGGATCGATAAAAAGGCCTAGAAGCCCCAACCATCTATAATATCCCTGTAATCCTCATGCAGAGTGTGATACAGGGAATACACGCTGAACCAATTCCCTCGAGGCTGCGTAAAGCCGAGAACCTGCATCACAAATTAACCCATGTCAAAAACCTGTGCACCGAGAATGGCAAAAAGAGAGAAAAGAATCTAGAGAGAAGAAAAACTTTAAGTTACCTCATTGGAGTGAAGATATCTCGAAGGATGGCGACTCAAGTCATCCAACAACTCCTGAGTCTGTACAACAATGCCAGGGACCTTCGCCCGTAGAGCCTGAGTGGGAGCAGAAGCAACAAAAGGAGCCTCCTCATTGCCAATATCAAGTGGCTGCTCGTCCTGTGCTGGACGAATCACCGCCTCCACCAATCTACGAGGCGTCCGAGCTGGACGAGGCTGAGGAACATCAGACGCCCTCCTACGTCTAACACCCGAGGAGACCCTACTGGAACTGCCGGGTCTATCACGATCCATCGATGGCAACAAGTCTCCAAAGCACCACAGAAAGGGTGTGGTAAGTCCAAAACATATGGCTTATCATTTTCAATTAGTCCAACATATATCTATAGGTCCTAAGACATGCATGGGTTAGTCAAAAATACCTAGTAAAGTAAAAACTGCATGTTTTTAAAACCTAGAAACTCAAAACCTGCATTGGTCAGTAAAAAAATTCCCCACAGGGTCAGAAATGCATGTTTTTCAATGCCTAAGATTTTGGAAAATTTTTGTCATAGTCTCCTTTGTAAAATGGACTGTCCACATGCACCCAAGCATGTCAAGGTGGCCATTCAGTAGCACACCTACCTAAAAATAGAAACAGTTCATATTTATTAAAAAAAAATCAAAAGTAAACTTCACATGGTAGTACTGACTCAGAACCTGAATTTTCTTATATCCAGGCTCACTAGGCTCAAAAAGGATGACTATGGACATTTTTGGTTGAAAATCCAGGCTCACTAGGCCTCAAAAAGGATGACTAAACTGATCAAAAAGTGCAAAATAGTAATGATTCAGAACCTAAATTTTCTTACATCCAAACGTACAATACAGTAAGATATGTATACATATGTAGCCAGAAAATTTTTTATAGGTCATATAGGCATACATTTTTCATACATTCCGCCTAACAGCACCCTAAGTGGTTCGCATGCTTTTAACAGGTTAAAAACTAGGAAAAAAGCATGTAAAACGTTACCTGCGCTCTACTGAACGCGTAGGAACTAACGGATTCAGAAAATAGCTGTCCGTATATCTGAAAAAGAAGATCGAAAATCAGTTTAGAACTCAAAATTAAAACTTAAAAAATGAAAACTCCACATCACAATAAATAGACCCGATGCCCACACCTCCACTTGCGGTAGCCTAGGGTGGGTCCCACTCCCCCCGGGACAGGTTCAGTTCGAGTCAAAAAGGAGTTCTTATGTGCTGCCGATTCAAATCTGAAATGAAATCGCTACGCGATTGAGCGGTTTGTCCTAAAATCCTGCGTTTAAGCAGCGTAATCCTGACAAAAAGAGAAATGGTATTCATCTCGGAGCCATGTCCGGGGATCAACAAAGCAAACTATGGAAAAAATGTGCAACAACTGTAGAAAACTGCCACTTTAGAAGTGTCGGGTACTGACCGATGACAGTTCAGCCGTTGGCACAACCCCAGCGAAGCGTCGGGCACTGACCGATGACAGTTCAACCGTTGGCACAACTCAAGCGAAGTGTCGGGCACTGACCGATGACAGTTCAGCCGTTGGCACAACCCCAGCAAAGCGTCGGGCACTGACCGATGACAGTTCAGCCGTTGGCACAACCCCAGCGAAGCGTCGGGTACTGACCGATGTCATTTCAGCCGTTGGCACAACCCCAGTGAGGCGTTGGGTACTGACCGATGAAATTTCATCCGTTGGTTCCATTCCAACAAAGTTTGGGTATTGACCAAAGTAGTTTCAGCCATTGGCACAACCCCTGCGAAGCGTCGAGCACTGAGCGATGACAATTTAACCATTGGTTTCATTCCAACGAAGTTCGGGTACAGACCAAAATCCAGTCCAGCTATTAGCTCAATCCTAATGACGCTTCAACTGTCGGCTCAACCCCAGCCAAGCATCGGAAGGGATCCAGTGATGGAAGCAATTATAATAATCCATCACCAATGATGGAATATGTTATACACATCCTCAAAGGGATCACTGAGGTAATATCAATCATATCAACCTCATCAGCATCTACAAAGCTATCGCAGAGAACGTCATCCCCAGCAGATCAAGGCGGGAATAATCTATGATAGCTCATCTTTGACAACTTCATCCCCATCAGAGTCAAATAGGCTACTGTGAATAACGTCATCCCCAGTAGAAAATGACAAGAATAGTTCGCAGTAACCTATCAATAATATTAAGAGTTGTCCATGACAACGTTATCCCCAGCAGATAGATGACGTAATCAGCCAAGAAAAGCCCCGTTCCACTCAAAGGCACCCAACCTTCATAGCGCCTCCAGCATTTATCTTATTTCCAGTGTCTACTAATCTATATCATGTCCATTCCACTACATTACATGGACATGATAAAGAAGGGCATCTGTAGACACTCGAAATTTTCCTTGCCCCAATACTAACACTATAGGAGGGCAAAACAGTCAATCAAATCAACCCCAGTACCAATGCCAGGCATCCAATTCAAATCTGATCCTAATATTGGACCATTAATCCAGCTCCTATAGTCAATCGGACTGTCAATCCAGCATCGATCATCAATCAGACAGTCAATCCAACTCCGATCGTCAATCAGACCATTAGTCCAACTCTGACAGTCAATCAAACCCTCAATCCAGCTCTGATAGTCAATCGGACCGTTCATCCAGCTTTGATAGTTAATCAGACCATCAATCTAGCTCTGATAGTTAATCGGACCATCAATCCAGCTTTGATAGTCAATCGGACCATTAATCCAGCTCCGATAGTCAATCGGACCATCAATACCGCTTTGATAGTTAATCGGACTGTCAATTCAACTCTGATCATCAATCGAACCGTTAATACAGCTCTGATAGTCAATCGGACTGTCAATCCAACTCCGATCATCAATCAGACTGTTCATCCAGCTCCGATAGTCAATCAGACCCTCAATCCAGCTCTGACAGTTAATCAGAACGTCAATCCAGCTCCGATTGTCAATCAGACCGTCAATACTACTCCGATAATTAATAGGACCTTCAATCCAGCTTCGATAGTTAATTGGACCGTCAATCGAGCTTGATAGTCAATCAAACCATCAATACAGCTCTGATAGTCAATCAGACCGTCAATCTAGATCCCATCATCAATTGGACCATCAATACAACTCTGATAGTCAATCAGACCCTCAATCCAGCTCCAATCATCAATCGAACCATTCATCCAGCTCCGATAGTCAATATTGGACCATCAAACTAGCTCTGATAGTCAATCGGACCATCAATCCAGCGCGATAGTCAATTGAACCATCAATCCAGTTATGATAGTCAATTGGATAGTTAATCCAGCTCCGACAGTCAATCCGACCTTTAATCCAGCTCCGATAGTCAATCAGACCGTCAATCCAGCTTCGATTGTCAATAGGACCGTCAATCCAATTCTGATAGTCAATCAGACCGTCAATCCAGCTCCGATAGTCAATCAGGCCATCAATCCAACTCCGACAGTTAATCGAACCATTCATCTATCTCCAGCTCCAATAGTCAATTGGACTGTCAATCCAGCTCTGATAGTTAATCGGACCGTCAATCCAGCACCAATAGTCAATTGGACAGTCAATCTAGCTCTAATAGTCAATTGGACCATCAATCCAGCTTCGATCATCAATCAGAGCGTCGATCCAGCTCCAATAGTCAATCGGACCGTTAATCCAGCTCTGAATTGTCGAACCGTCAAACCAGCTCCGACCATCAATCAGACCGTTAGATCAACCCCGATCTCAATATTGGACTATCAAATCCACCCCGATCTTGGATTGGGCCATCAAATCAAACCCCGATCTCAATATCGGGCCTTCAAATTAGCCTCGGCGAAAACCTGAGAGGTACAAGGCAACCCCGACATCAACCCGAGAGGTACTGATCGATCCCGATCTCAATATCGGGCCTTCAAGTCAGCCCCATCATCAACCCGGGAGGTACAGGTCAACCTTGACATCAGCCCAGGATATGTCAAGTCATCCCCGATCTCAACCCGAGAAGTACAGATCAGCCCCGACATTAATCCGGGAAGTGCAGTTCAGCCCCAGAGACAACCCTGGGAAGTTAGATTCACCAAGGACCAATCCGGGAGGGGTAAAATGGTTATTTTATCAACTCTCAACCGATTTGGTCAAACTCAAGCCGAATTGATGCCATCGAAGTCAGAATGAACCATAACGGCGATCCCGAGTGTAAACAGCGCAAGACAGCTCAACGGATAAACTGCGGGGAATCGTAGACCTGGTTATGAACCCGTCTTCTTGGACCCGAAAAATATTTTATCCCATGTCATTGTGACACTCTCGGTTAGGGCCTTCCGAAAAGGTATCACACGCCTCAAACGGATGCTCCGATCAAAGGTTAGAAAGTTTTGACTTCGACTGCGCGTTGTCCGGAGTGCACGTACTTCGAGATAATAGAACCCAACACTGCGGGCCCCACCAGAGTAGCCGCACCTCTACTTGAGGAAACCGCAGGTAGAGTGGAGGCTCCCTGGCCTATATATAGAGATGCATCCCCCTCTCATTTTCAAGTTTTGAAACGTAGTGAAGCTTGTCAATTTGATTTTTTGACTTTTTCACCTCTTCTAAACCTAAATATTTTGACTCCAACACGTACATATACCCACATACTACCACATATCAGAAAATAACCGGTAGATTTGGACGTTTAGAGCCTACGATTTGGCAAAAAGCTCGTGTAGCAGTCTATTGTAAGTATTTTCACGATCAGAAAGTGAATATTACTTCTTCGTACTTTTATACAGTTGCACGTTAAGTTTTGTTTTCTAAAAATGCCCGAAACTTAGTTCTGTGGCCATTTTCGTCAAAATTTGGTACATTTTTGTACATAAACTGATTTTCTAGCGTTTCTACAACTCGAATTGACGATCCGTTAGCTCCAGCAGCTTCAATGCACTAGGACACATATTCTGGCAACTTCGCCATACTGGCTTATCTTCCCAGTCCGGGTTTGGCCCTTATTTGTATATATTTAATTGTATATGTACTAACATTTCAATTCTGTCAAGCCCATATGTCGAATCCGAGGTAGTTTACGGCTTTTATATATATTTACGCATATATAAGCGATTTTCACCATCACTGGCTCTCGTACCAGTCCTGATTGACTATATTTCTATCAATATATATATATATATATATATATATATTTCAATTTAATCCCGGAACCGACGTGAAAACACATCGCTGTTTTATACTATTTTTGCACTCTTTGCCATATTGGGTGCTCTCCCCAGTCACTGGTTGACTATTTTTTTGCAATTTATATTTTTGTTCGGCCTGGATTATTTCGTGGCTTTTGTACTATTTTTGCACACTTCACCATTACTAGGTTATCTTCCCAGTCCCTGGTTGACTACTTTTTTGTACATTTACATTCTAGTTCGCCCTGGATCATTCTGTGGCCTTTTTACTGCTTATATATATATATATATATATATATATATATGCATATATAAGCAGCCTTCACCATCACTGGTCATTTTTCCAGTATTGGTTGACTACGTTTCTGTCAATATATATATACATATATATTTCAATTCAGTCAGGCACCGGCGTGAAAACCTATCGCCCTTTACAACTTTTATATATAACTTTATATATATATTGCTTTACTTGCTTTCTATTCAATTGCTGCTTTAAATATTCATTTTATATGAATTGGCACTGACATATCTGCGGGCGGACTAGATTTATTTAAATCTCGCCAATTCTAGTTTTCAAACGGTTCAAAATCTCTAGACTGAACCCGGAAGCTAGAATGGCTGAGATTTCCTTAGATCTAGCTTTCTTTCTAGTTTCAGCTTCAAAAGCAACCTCGCGTCCCTTAGATTGCTATCTAGTGAGAATGAGACGCTTCGGCCTTGCGGACTGGGATTTTCTGAATGAATTCTCGGTTCCTGGCAATATTGGGATATTTATTTGTTTCTGTACAAATTTGACCTGTGCAGGTTTTCTGGCTACTCATATGTGAGCCTAGAAATCTTAGGATTCATGATCAAGCTGATCAGAATCTGATTCCCACGATGGACAAACTCCGATTTACAAATGTACCCTGTCAGTTTTTCTGTAGAAATGTACATGTAAACAGACCTTAAAACGATTATCCAGATTTAATGTCTCAAAATAATGAAAAATGTCAATTGTCGTGTCAGCGTCCCTCCGATGGTTTTCATACCCATGAGGAGACCGACACTTGTATATTGTTGTGGTCGAGGATGCTTCGCAGCCCGACAAATCACCATTCACATGCAGCCTTAAGGCTATAAAGATAAAATTGAAAGTACCAACAGGCTTCAATTCCTATGGCAGCGTAAGGGTTTGATAAACCAGCTTTCAAATCATTATTTTCAATTCAATCAAAAGAAAAGCTTTTGCAAATTAAATTAAATACTTTTGCAAATCAAATCAAAGACTGGTTTTCAAAATCAAATCAAACCCTTCGTATATAGGCTCAACGAAGCAATGCACTAATTTTAATCAATCCAATCAATATGCCTAATTTTCAAATAGCATATACTCACGCATTCCAGTTTTAAGGGAAATATTGAAAAGATGCGGTACCGTGTTTACACTGGAGTCGTGGGGTGCCTAACACCTTCCCACACTTAACCAAGCCCCGAGCACAAACTTTGTTTTCAAAGATCAAGTTTCGACAGTGTCCAGCAATTGGGCCTCCTTCAAACAAAACTCGATTGAGTTGGTACAACCATTTCCAAATCTACCAACTGGCGACTCTGTAAAATGTTCAAATCATCGACATGATACATGTTGGCCTTTTTCCTAAAAAACCCTTCAAAACCTTATTTTTCAAATAAAAAAAATAAGGGTAGAGATAACTTAGGCAAGGTGATTAAAAGATCCGGGTTGTGACCCGACCTGCGGATTTTTTAAACCGACGTCGACAAGGATCTCGTAGGGGCTGCTATTTTCTGGATCTAGATTTGGTGCAGGTCCCTCTAGTGGTCCAAACACTGATGGCTTTATTAGTATATATCCTGATATCTTCCCTGAAGTATTGTTCCACGGTCTACATCACCGGATCCTTCTCAACGCCCTTCTTAGTATTTGTATAATAGATTGCATCATCTGTCCTTTGTGGGGATGGATTGATATACTGTTTCTTCCATCAAACCATTCCTGATGTTTTGTTGGGGTTGTGCCAACGGCTGATAGTGTCAAGCAATCTGACCATCGCTGAAGTGACCTTCAATGGCTGAATGTCACCGGACTATTTTTGATGCTTTGCTAGGTTGTGCCAACAGCTTATCAATGAGTATGAAAAGGGGCAAGCACTTTGCTTGTGACCCTGCTGAGTTAAATGTTGGCCTGGCTGGTGACCCATGCATTGATGACATCCTGGAGGATGTAGCTCGTTCTTTCGTTGCCCAAATTTGATTTTCGGTATAGAGGCCTCGACTGATGAGGACTTGGCGCAGGTTGACATGTTTGATGATGCAGTTTTCATTTGTCAGACCTTTTATCCCCGAGCATCTGTTCTTCACGAGTTAAGGAACTCTCTTGATAATTTTTCCCTTTTTGTGGAGGGACAACTTATATCGCCTTAATTTCTTTCCATTTCTTGGAATCGGCAATGCCCCAGCCCTTTCTAAGATTGTTACTTGGTTGACCACATCCAGAGTGAGCCATATCCTGCATGAGACAAATGAAAAATGCGCCAAAAGCTTGATGGCTCGGGCCGTAGGGATTATTATGATCTTGTGAATTAGGCATTTGAAATTAAAGTTTATGAAATTGAATGCTTGTATTCAATGCGCTCTTATCTTATTGCTAAAGATCTTGAAAGGGAGTATGAAAATGAATTTTTCCTAAGGAAATTAAAATTTTCATTTGAGAAGTTATGAAATCGCAAGAAAACTCTAAGCATCCATGGTCATTTTTCATGGGTAGGATCAGATTCAAAAGACTAATCTCCTTCATCAGAGACACCTCATCTTCGCTCTAGACACTGCTCTTCACAAGATTAACATTATATGGCATGTGCACTATATATGACGCAACCCTTAGCAGGGGTTTCTCTTTTGTGACTCTAGATGATCTCATTTTCTTGCGAGATTTTCTACTTTTCTTGCTTAACTTTGTCTCATTTTCTTAGGCTATTCAGGGTTACCCATGTAACGAGTTTTAGACCAATGACTCCTAAACCAGATGGCTTTAGGGAACTAGGTGTTGAGACACCCCCAAGGCTTTACTGGCTTGAGTAACAAAGGCCACACTTCAAGATAAGTCAGGCGGTCTACTCTTTTGATCCTCGCCTGAGCCTGTTTAAGATTCATTTTCTTAGGCTCTAAATTACCCGTGTAGCGAGTGTTGGGCCGGAGACTCCCAAACCAGACGGCTTTAGGGCACCAGGTGTAAAGATACCCCTTGGGTTAATTACTCGAGTAACCTAGGCCACGATTTGGATATGCTCAGGTTTTAACTTCTTGTAATGCTCATTTTCTTAGGCACTGAGTTACCCATGTAACGAGCGTTGGGCCGGTGGCTCCCAAACTAAATGGCTTTAGGGCATCAGGTGTAGAGACACCCCTCAGGCTTAATAACTCGAGTAACCCAGTCCACGATTCGAGACATTAGGCCGGCTACTAATTTTCATCCTTGTCGTCATAGTTTCGTACCCCACAACTAAGAGTCATGTTAATTGCAAAGTGCAGACATGCATATGAGGTCAAGTTTGCTCTAAAAAGTACTTTGAACTAGGATGTCATGCCTATTCAAAAGGTTGAATAGTCTTAATTCTCTAATCGTTCCCATGATTCTCGCTCCACTGACACTTATCGTAATTAATCCAATTCATAACAAGTTAAGTAAAAAAACAATTCCTTTTTAAAACCTTCTTTTAAGATTCTAATGCAAGATTTATCTATACTTAACACGTATACCCCTGTCAATGCATGTAACTGGAAGTTGAAAGCAGATAAAGATATGAAAGAGTCGTACCATATCAGTGGATCGTAGTATTCTAAGAAAATTATGATTGGAAAAGACCAATTGATCATACCGGATGGCCAATGATGGAAGCTTGGATGATGATGGACCATGCTGATGGTCCTGACTGGTGCATTTTCATTGGAAGGTTGATAAATGCCCCAGTGTTGAGTTGTCACAATTTTTAAAATTTGTCCAGTCTTGTTGTAAGGGCCCAACATTGGGTTGTTGCCAATTTTGAAATTGCCCCAGTCTTGCTTATCATCTGGGGTGATTTCTTTGTTGTATGTTTGATAAATGGGCTGATAAGATGCTGAGATTGCAAGAGCTTTTGTACAGCATGACCCCTATGGTGAATAGGTATTAGATTTTGGCTTTAATACTTGGATGCCCCAGTTATTATTTTTGATTTGTAGGAGCAATTTGCTTTGATGACCTTTCTTCTGATTTGGTTAAAATTTCAGAGTGAGGGTGTCAGCTCTTCGAAGGTCCTTGCTGATGATTATGCTTGATATATCACTATGTGGTTGTTTCAACTTTGATGTCGAGATGCCTTCAGACTCCAATGAATTGGACCTAGAAGTTCATCTTGGTTGGTGGTGTGATGGCTTTAACCGAATTTGGCTTGATCTGTGAGGTTTAATCCGTGACCTTTTGCTCGAGGAATATATCATCTGGTATGAGATAGACTTTGCCACGACGGTAGCTCATGTGCTTCTGTGGGTCAAAGGAGATACAGTCTTCTCGCACATCAGGAGTGATGAGTTGCTGACATGTTGCATCTTATAATGATTGTTATTTCATCAATGTGACTGGTCATTTTGATGTATCCATGTCTCTCTATTTTGAGACTTGCTTTGCTCAAGACTTAGCTCCACTCACAGCTTTATCACTCATGTAGTCGGCATGGATTCTTTGCCCCTAGCGAGTTTGAGAGGGGTGACCGCACATAATCTGCTGGTAGTCATGGGCCGGTTTGATCAATTTCAGAGCTTCTGCCATTTTGAGGGGGCTATGGATCAGCAGGTATCAACTTCATGTTTATTTCCAGCTGACCTGATCAGGATTTACGAGTGTTGGACTTATAGGAAGAAGGATGATTTCTCTATTAGCCATCCAGATCGTTCTCCAGAGTATTTGGCACGATATTGCATTGTTTATGGCTGTCCAGTCAGCTCCGAGTATTGATTCAGATGAGGAGGAGCCTATGGAGGATCCTAATTCTTCCACTAAGGATGGTTTGTTCACTGGTTTGATAACAGCTTTAGTTAGTGACCATCCGAGCATTCCTACCGGGACAGATTCAGGTATTGTTGATTCACTAGCTCGGATGAATTTTGAGAGGGATCTAGTAGAGATACGACTTTCGCTGATAGAGACGAGGCTTGAGCCATCCGGGATGCAGCATTTGTTGAAAGAGACGAGACCCGATCGACCCGAGATGCAGCTCTGGAGAATAAAGATAAGGCTTGATCTACTTGTGATTCAGCTTTTGAGGATATTGAGGGGGCACCAGTTGCCAGGGATGCGGCTTATGCTTAGAGGGACGAGGCCATAGATAATCGATATGTCTTAATTACAGACCGCACTACACTCAGATCGTATATAAACAGCCTGGTGGGAGAGATGAGTGCTTTTATAGATGGTCATAGTAGCACCATACCGATGGCTGTGGATGTTCTTGCTCGTATGGAGATCGAGGGTCATGAGCTTGCAGCGGCTCCTCCATCTTTAGAGAGGGATGCCATGTTGGTACTGCTATCTCGTCTATCATCGGAACCATAGACTAACTTTATTTTTCCACGGCAGGGCCTGTTGACCAGGGAGACTTGATAGCTTTTGAATTTTATAGGGTTTCGGTATCTTGGAACTATTTTTTTTATTGGTTTTTTATTTTTTCTTGAAGATCAAACCGTACCATGAATGGCTGTCTACGTACTCTCGGGTTGAGGGAGATCAGCTCATTCGTAGTTCAGATTTTGTGTGAGAGGCTTGAGAAGTATTTTCTTTGGGTTCGAGTTTGGTTTGATGGATTTTTGAATTTTTTGCTTGGTTTGACCTCGCCGTGAATGGCTGCCTATGTAGTCCTTGGCTGAGGGAGATCAGGTCATTCGTAGTTTCAGCTTTATATGAAAGGCTCGATTTTTGATTTTTTAATTTTTTGATTTTTTTTGGATTTTTTGATTTGATTTTTTTTGATTTTTTTCTTTTGATTTTGTATGCATGGAAAATAAAAGGCATAATGCTAAGAAAAGGATAACGTCCCAACATCCTCTGGAACTCGCAATTTTCCTCTGGATTTACGTCCTCTTGGCTAGCTGAGGCCTGATAGTCCAGTCGTCTGTGGTTATATTACCTTCAAGGCTCATGATAGAGGTTTCCTCTTGGTCATTAATATCTTCAATCACTGCCATAAATTGATCCCCTCCTAAATCAGCATATCCCTTAAGGAAGCTCAAACTGGACTCGTCGCAAAAAAGGATGAACTCTAGATTCCTGGATGGGTTGGCTTCCTCGAGAACTTCACCACCTTTTCCTTTATCTGCTCCTTCACCTTTCTCATGGGCTTGAGAGGATTTTACTATGAGATCACTCTCAAACTGTTGTCGTACTTCTAGTAAGGAACTTCCCTTTTGGGCTTTCTCCACACAAGGAAGGATCAATATCTCCTCCTCGTCTTCCAGGAGGAAAGGTCAGGAATGTAGTTGTTGGCTTTGGGCAACAAGATATTTGATGATGGTGGATGAACTTCATTGGGAGATTCTTTTGTCTCCTCGGTCACTCCTAGCATTAGGATCGGTCCACCTTGTGTTCTGCCAGGATTGGTGCCTACAGCCATCACCTCCTTTGAACTGCCTGTCTTACGTGGACATCTTAAGCTCTTTATTTCTGTCTCGCCTATTCTAGTCATGGGAACTTCTATCTTTAGTTCGCCTCTTTCAATGAGATCTTAGATTTTGTGCTTTAGAGACCAACATTCCTCAGTTGCATGTCCAGGTGAGTTATAATGATAGCGACATATCTTTGTGGCATCATAACTTTTCGTCTCGGGCTTGGTAGGAGGCAGAAACTCAGTAATCTTTCTCTGTGCAACCAATAGTGCTAACACATTTTCCTATAAGTCCCCCCAAAGGTGTGAATACCCTTCTCCACCTACTCTCCTAGACTTTCGGTGCCGTAGGATTTCGAGGGTTTGCCCATGTTTGGAATGTTGCTTGATATTTCCTATTTAGGAGTTCGTACTCCTCCGGACGATTTTTCCTTTGGGGAGATCTTCTAGTAATTTCATCATTCCCCATTTCTCGTCTACTCAACATGCTTTGATCTTCTTTATTCAGCTGGCTGATCTCGTAGGGAGATCTGCTTACATTCTGAATATCCTCATCTTTCTCTTGGCTTTCAGATAGTTGAGTGAAATTCTGCCTTGTATCTTGATGTTGGCGCACTACCAGATTAGCCAGCAGAGTTACTTGATGTTGCATCGCATCCAATTTTTGCATTATTGTCATACCCTCCTGTGAATTTTCTGACTCTAGGACATTTGTTCTGTTCCTTCGGGGGTAATCCTCTATCCTTCGTATGTATTTACGATTTGGATACATTTCATCGCTTCCTGACCTGATAATGTTTACTCCATATGTATCACGCGGCATTAGAAGGTTGGTGTTGACATTTGGATGGTCAGGTTGTTGGACTACAATATCGCCGTTTTCGATCGGGTTTTAGATTTTATGCTTTAAGGACCAACAATCTTGTGTATCGTGTCCTGGAGATCCTGAATGGTAAGCACATCTTTGACTAGGATTGTATCTTTTTCTTTTTGGATCCAGAGGTGGAGCCAGTTCGGTAATTTTCTTGTGATCTATTAACATCACCAACATGTTTTCAAGAGAATCGCCTAGTGAAGTAAACACCCGATTTTCCGTTCTTTCAAATTTTCTCTTTCTGTCCTGGTAATTGTTGAATGCAGTTTGTTGTGACAAGAGATTACCTTCCCTCTTCCAAATGGGGGGACTATGGTTTAGTCTCCTAGATTGCCCCTGTACAATGAGGGATACATCCTCATCTCCTTCCTTGGGTATCCTCATGGGATCACTCGTATAGTTGCCAGACTGTATATGATCGGCGACTAATTTTAAGGCTGTGAGATCTTTAATCTTGCCTGCTTTCAGGCCCATCTCTATCATTTCGCCGTGTTTGATCATCTGTGTAACGCCCCCAAATCTGGATCCCTTCTATTACCTCGGATCCGGTGCAGTCACGATACTATTAGTCGAATATTTACATCTGTTATTCATAACTTAAAGAATAAAACTTGCTTTATTACAATTTAGAATATACATTCTTTTCATTATCAGGATCTCGTATAATGACTCCAAACTTTTACAAGTTACAATCTTGGTCATTTACCATTCTTATCTTATATCGTGTTCGATATTACAAAAATGCGGAATAACTTAAACTTTTTCAATCTTCTTTGAATAAAATCTTTTATTGATTTCATAACTTGAATCAATTACATACCCTTGAATCAAACTATATTATGATTCACTTTATTCGAATTACTGTATAAGCGTTTACATCTCAACTTGATATCCTCTATGTATTAACTAATACATCTTTACAATACGACAAGCATTAAACATCGTAAACAACTATCAAGTACAACTCCTAGAACCTAAACATGGTTCAAGTAATAATCTAAATAGTACTCTTCGTTGCGATACTATTTAACTTTATCAATCAAGAAGCACGTAGTCTTTACCGTGAGTCCTTAACCTGCAAAAATGGTTATTTGCAAGAGTGAGCTCGACAGCTCAGCAATTCTAACAGTTTTCATGCATCACATAGCATATAACATCAAACTCAGTTCATGCATTTATAATCAATTTATATGTACTAAGCATGTTACTTCACACATAACAAGCATATCATCAAAGATCAACTTTCAATCTCATACATATCTCATATACAGTTCATATATAAGTTCACATCATCACAGCATAATATAATTCAACTAACAGTTATTGAATTCATATATCAAATAGGAACTGAAAGACTTGCCTGATTCGTAGTTTAACAACTATGACTTAACTGCTTAAAGAAATCTGCACTTCGTGTATTCCTACACAATCATACAATTATAGATTCATACATATCAGTTATACGCATCCATACATTCTTAATATAATAACAATTGATTACATTGTTGTCTAACTTGGTTCTTAGAACCTTCATTTTACTTTCTCATCGTATTCTTAGAATAACTATGTACGTATAGGTATACCTTAACCATACATACTTACTATCATCCGTCATATACATGTATTACACACTTAACTAAAGGTGTTCGACATATATTTAAAACTCATAGATACATGATCTATAATACTCTTACATTCCTTAAACCTTATTATAATTCCCAGGTTTATATAATCATTACGTTTAAACTTTCTAAGTTTACCTTTCAAAAAAATCCTTGTCACACTTAAACTAGTCATGCAAGGCTACTATGTTCATCATGTATACATGTGAGGAGTCAAAATAATGTTAAGACACATGCTCACAAATACTTTTATCATATACGCATAACTAGCATTGTTAATTGCTTTAAACACGCTTAACTCATACCTCGTTCATGCTTACTAACTTTCATGATTTCTAACATAGTATGAATACATGTAGTCCAACTAAGGAATGCTAAAGACATTATCATATATGTCTAGAAATGTCAGAATGTTGTCCTACCATGTTCATGCATTTTAGTTTTCCAAAACGTCTAAGTTTGGCCTTTGAATTAGTTTAAACGTAAACCATGTGTTCTAGTGTATACTCAATACTTTAGACTCACATTACATGCATATCTAAACCACATACAATCATGCTCAAAAATCAACATATACACGTCATACGTATATGTCAAAGTTCAAATCCAAAACTATAAGTTTTATTTCAACCCATAAGTTTTTCGTCAATCGTGTGTACTATCATCGTTATACATACTCATATTACATGAATGTACTAATATATGTGTGTTAAACTAGTTCACATGATTGCTCTAATAAGGTACCGTATGTTAGTACATCACAATAGCTGAACAGAAAACAAAAATCAGAAACTGGTACCGCCGCAGCTGCGCCACTGGCCAGTACAAAACTGGCGCAGCTGCACAAGGCTCTGGCCAGAAACAGACACAGGCTGCTTCGACAGGTTAACAACCCAACTCATAAATTTCATACGACAATCAGTCTAAACATGATATAATTCATTTCTATCATGCTTATAATCTTATATAACACTTAACAACCATTTCTCCAATCAATTAACATCCAATTCAAATGAAATCAAGAATCAAGAACTTAGAATTTTTACAGAAACATGAAGAACACGAATATAAGTGATTATACCTCTGCAATTGAAGGATTTGCACTTGCTGCTATCCTAACTCCTTTTTAACTCAAGAATGTTTATCAAAGATAAATGTATTTGCTCTCAACTCTAACTTATGGAAAAATCTCAGTAATGTAATATAGAAGGAAGAGAGCTCCTTATATAGGCAATTCAATAACCAGGCATTTCAATTCTCCATTAGATCAAACCAAAGGATTTCAAGATTGAACAATGGTTAAGGAATGGTAGGTGAATAGTTGGTGAATTCATCATGAATTCCACACCTCTTGAAATCATTAGCTAGCTTTGTTGAAATTGAGGAAGATATAGAGTAGTGTAGCCATGTGGGAGTTCACGTGTGGAAGAAGTTGGGAATGGGCACTCAAATTGGGATAACAATTCTCAGCAACTTACTTGCAATTACAACATACTAATGTTATATATATAGTCTACCACTTACTAAAGCTATATCATACTTCATTTCATAAACACATAGGTTATAAATGAATTACAATTGAAATTTCTCATTACAATGTAGGGCACATATATATTAACATATATTCCATGTACATTTCCTTAATACCGAATATGAAGCAATTAGGGATTACTCATTATATAATGGTTATTATTTCAATTATAATAACTATTAAAATCATTATCAAATAATAACTGTTTATTGATATTACTATATGGTAATAGGGTATATCTCAAGGTCTACCCACACATATCCAGTCACATAAGCAATATTATTATGTAACTCTCTTAATGCAATTGATCTTACTATATAGTCTATATAGATAATATATAGCTATATTAATGCGTCACATTGCATTATATAATATAGTTTATATATAATTGTATGGTCACACTTATGTGTTGCACTACACTTTATATAACACATGTGTCATTACTATATGTCATACTTTTAAATTATCACATCCTTTGCACATATCAACTAGTTGAGCAAATATAATCTACTCGTGTATACCTTATTATTCTCAATGGTAATTAATTAATGACTTATCTTATAAATTAATTAATAATAATATTAATTAATCCGTTCCTCGTCAATCAATGTAAATATTAACCTCCGTAACAATTAACAGTTATATGATTAATTATCACATTAAATAAATATAAATCTTATTATATTTATAAATCATTTACTCATTAATCAACATATTATCAAGTAATTACTTGATAATAGTATATTACCCATAACAATAATTAATATTATAAGATAATTTATCTCATTCCTCATCAATTTAATAAATACAATTCTGATTATATTAATAATCAATTTTCTTATTATTATACTATCACTGGCCATAATAGTAAATCAACATACTATTATAATAACAATTAACAATTAATATAGATTAATTATTTAATTAATAATTCCTCCATCCTTGAATTAATTCATTCATTATCGAATCTATTATCGTGCCACACAAGGCATTTTTCACAAGCTCAATCTTAAGCTTACTATCACTTCCACCACACTTAATATTCTTTTAATATAAGGTTCGTGTGACTTAACCATTTTAATGCTAAGCTATCTCAATTAATTATACACTTATAATTTGTATAACCTTTATACTTAGAATAATTAAGATTTACTCTATTAATTATTTAAATAATAATATCCATGATAAAATAATAACTTAAGTTATTTAATTAAAATAACTTAGTTTTCTTTCATTAATTAACTCTCTTGAAAATACATTAGAAATTATGTATTTTGCCATAAAATAAAATATTATGTTTTCTCCAAATAAAGACATTCATTATGAAAAAATAATTTACTTATTGTCTCAAGATATTATTCTTAATATAATATCTATTAAAAGTAATTACATGTACGGCACATGTATATATATTATATATAAAAAATAGATAATAAGTTTATTTTCATTATAATAAATTGTTTCTATCAATTTATTTACATATAGCAAATATATTTATCATATTAATTAATCATACCTATTACCTCATACAAACATATATAAGGTAATATTATTATTCAAGAATAACATTTCCTCCTCTTATTAAAATAATTCAATATTAGAAATTATTTTAATATCCTTTATTAGAAATATATAATAACTATTTCTCTTTTCTTTCTATAAATTGCCCCAACCCAACTTCTTTAATCTATACATTTAATCAGTTCTCAAATATTAGTTAA
Source organism: Panax stipuleanatus (assembly GCA_020205555.1). Lineage (NCBI taxonomy): Eukaryota > Viridiplantae > Streptophyta > Magnoliopsida > Apiales > Araliaceae > Panax > Panax stipuleanatus. Next base: position 107,851,344 of record CM035122.1, read on the forward strand.
TTTTCTAATCAATATTCATTTAAAGATATATTGATTACCATCTCTCTTTAATAACGTATATATATTATTAACGTTATTCGCACATTAGACTTTTTCACATATTACCATTCTAAGTAATATATATAAAAAGTACCAACTATAATTACATATTCAACACATATATTAATTCACCATTTACTTAAGTAAATTAAACCATGTACTATATTACCATAGTTAATTATATTATTTCATAATATAACTTTCAACTTAAATTCACCAATATTTATTCTTATTAGTTAATTCCCTTAACTAACTCATGCTTCACTATCCAAATCCATCCATGGATAGCTAAAGTACTAACAATAACCTCTATTACATCATACTAGTCACTAGTACATATATTATTCAAGAAAAGGTGATTATTCATTAAAAATATTTAATATCACCAACTTACTATGATAAAATAATTCTATAAATTATTTAATATCGATAGAAAATTTTATCCACCTCCTTCACCTTAACTAAATTGTCTTTACGATAAATAACAAATATATATATACATATATAATATATTTATTAATCACAAAATCAAATATTACATAGTTCATATTACCCTATGTAACAATACTTCCTTCCTCAGACACACACATATATATACGAACCCAATACATACCTTAAGAATTTTATTTATTAAATTCTTATTTAATAATTTCTGAAAATTCGGGTTCTTACAATCTCTGAGAATGGCTTTCCTATTCCAGCTAGAATCCTCTCATAGTAGGGTGCCTCTTGGATGTATATGAAAGTCATCACCATTTTAGTTTCTGTTATAGGTGGGCTGACTTGTGCTGCCGGACGTCTCCATCTTTGGGAATACTCACAAAAAGACTCGTTGCTTTGCTTTTTAACTTTGGTCAATTGATATCGATCTGGAGCCATCTGAGACTAGAAGTTGTATTGAGTTAGGAAGGCATGAGCTAGCTCTTCCCAACTGTGGATTTTTGCATTATACAGTCGAGCATACCATGTCATAGCCTCTCCAGTGACTCTTTTGGAAAAGCTGCATTCTGAGGCTTTCATCTTCAGCATAAGACCCTAGATCGCCAATTTACTTTCAAGTGCGTATAGGGATCACCTGCCCCATTGTACATTTCAAACTCTAGAACTTAGAATTTTTCAGGATATCTAGCCCTGGGAATATGCAGAGATCTGAATAGGTGACACTCCCAAGGTTTCCAGTCCCTTTGATTACCCGAATGGTTTCTTCCATTTGTTGGACTTTCCTTCGGATATTGCCAGTTTGCCGATCTTCCTTGAGATTTGTGATTTCAGGAGTTTTGTTGGTTCTTTCACTGTATCGCGATTCAGGGATCTGCATTTCCCCCTTTTTGTCAGCACTTTGATTACCACTCTGTGAGGAGGTATCTGTTTAATTGAGTGTTGGCTGGCCCTGAGTGTTTTTGCTTTGTTCTCTTAGGAGGATAGACAACTCTGCTATTTGATTCTTAAGTCCTTCGAACTCTTTTCGAGATACAGAATCCGACTCGTATTGGCTACTTTCAGCCATGTCGATTGGAAAGGTTTTATGCCTTTTCAGATTATGATCTAGTAATGAGACCACTTTTTTGTACCTACAACAAAACGTAGGTGTGTCAATTTCCTAATGTAGGTAAGGACAGGATGCATGATGTGTTTTTTAGATTTTATCTTGCAAAATCGAGGTTAGTTATTTTGATGACAGGATGACATGGTATCAGGGAAAGTAAATCTTTCATTATGATATTTACATTGTGCTCCTCGGTAATTGGAGACTTAACATGGAATTAAAAGAGGAAGGCATGAAGAAGCTTCCCTTTGGATTTGGTTAATCAGAGGCTGACCTATCTTAGGTTACTCTTGCGGGTTTGTTTTCAGCATGAAGGCTCCCAAATCATCGCAATCTACTAGAGGGGAAATTAATCCGATCTTTCAACTGGAGCGAATCTGGGTGGTGCATTTTCATGAGCCTCAGAGACTTAGTCGTCCCCAAAGACATTACTTATCACCGACCGGGTTTTCCTCCTTGTGAGAGGGACACACAACATACATTCACATACATCGTGCCTCACTGTTGTGCATATGATGACATGAGTGCGAAGCACTAAATATTGGTGCGAAGCACTAAAACGCAGAAAAGCATTCATTCAATGTAAAGACGCAGCATTCACTCATTCATTGACCGTGGAGACGCAGAATTTCACGCATTCAATTATTTTGAAAGGGAAATGCTTGAAAAGATTTGAAAGCGGCCTAAGCCCTCTACTGTCCCCAGCAGAGTTGCCAGCTATCGACGTCGGTTTAAAAATTCCGCGGGTCGGGTCACAACCCGGAACTTTTAATTCCTCTTCCTAAGTTATCTCTACCCTTATTCTTTTTATTTTAGGAAAAAGATTTTGAAGGTTTTTTTAGGAAAAAGGCCAACATGTATCATATCGACGATTTGAACGTTTTACAGAGTCGCCAGTTGGTAGATTTGAAAATAGTTGTACCAACTCAACCGAGTTTTGTTTGAAAGAGGCCCAATTGCTGGACACTGTCAAAACTTGATCTTTAAAAACAAAGTTTGAGCTCGGGGGCTTGGCTAAGTGTGGGGAAGGTGTTAGGCACCCCACAACTCCCGTGTAAACACGGTACCACATCTTTTCAATATTTTCCTTAAAACTGGAATGCGTGAGTGAATGCTGTTTGAAAATTGGGCCTATCAATTTGATTGATTGAAAGTAGCGATTTGCTTCGTTGAACCTATATACGAAGGGTTTGATTTGATTTAAAAATTAGTCTTTGATTTGATTTGCAAAAAGCATTTAATCTGATTTTCTCTTGAAAAGCTTTTCTTTTGATTGGATTGAAAATGATGTTTTGAAAGCTGGTTTATCAAACCCTTACGCTAGCATAGGAATTGAAGCCTGTTGATACTTCTAATTTTATCTTTATATCCGTAAGGCTGCATGTGGATGGTGATTTGTCGAGCTGTAAAACATCCTCAACCATAAAAATAGACAAGTGTCGGTCTCTTCATTGATATGAAAATTATCGGAGGGACGCTGACATGATAATTGACATTTTTTCATTATATTGAGACCTTAAATCCGGATAATCGTTTTAAGGTCTGTTTACTTGTACATTTCTATAGAAAAACTAGCAGGGTACATTTGTAAATTGGAGTTTGTCCATCGTGGGAATCTGATTCTGATCAGTTTGATCATGAATCCTACGATTCCTAGGCTCACATATGAGTAGCCAAAACATGCACAGTTCAAATTTGTACATAAATAGATAAATATCTCAATATTGCCAGAATCGAGGATTCATTTAGTAAATCCCGGTCCGCACGGCCGAAGCATCTCGTTCCCACTAGATAGCGATCTATGGGACGCGAGGTTGCTTTTGAAGTCGAAACTAGAAAGAAAGCCAGATTTAAGGACATCTCATCCATTCTAGCATCCCGGTTCAGTCTGGAGGTTTTGAACCGTTTACAAACTAGAATTGGCGAGATTTAAATAAATCTATTCAGCTCGCTGATATGTCAGTGCCAATTCATATAAAATGAATATTTAAAGCAGCTGTTGAATAGAAAGCGAGTAAAAGCAATATATATATATATATATACAGTTATATATAAAAACTATAAAGGACGATGGGTTTTCACGCCGATGCCCGGACTGAATTGAAATATATATATATATATATATATATATATATATATATATTGACGGAAATGTAGTCAACCAAAATTGGGAAGAGGACCAGTGATGGTGAAGGTTGCTTATATATGCATAAATATATATAAAAGCAGTAAAAAGGCCACAAAATGATCTAGGCCAAACTGGAATGTAAATATATACAGAAAAGTAGTCAACTAGGGACTGGAAAGATAACTCAGTAATGGTGAAGAGTGCAAAAGCAGTAAAAAGGTCACGAAATCATCCAGGCCAGACTCTCTCTCTCTCTCTCTCTCTATATATATATATATATATATATATATATTGACAGAAATATAAATTTACAGAAAAGTAGTCAACTAGTGACTAGGGAGAGCACCCAGTATGGCGAAGAGTGCAAATGTAGTATAAAGGGCGATGGGTTTTCACGCCGGTGCCAGGACTGAATTGAAATATATAAATATATATATATATATATATATATATATATATATTGACAGAAATGTAGTCAACCAAGACTAGGAAGCGAGCCCAGTGATGGTGAAAATCGCTTATATATGCATAAATATATATAAAAGCGGTAAACTATCTCGGATTTGACATCCGAGCTTGACAGAATTGAAATGTTAGTACATATACAGTCAAATATATACAAAAAAGGGACAAACCTGGATTGGGAAGATAACCCAGTCCGGCGAAGTTCCCAGAATGTGTGTGCTAGTGCATTGAAGCTGCTGGAGCGGACGGATCGTCAATCCAAGTTGTAGAAATGCCAGAAAATCAGTTTATGTACAAAAATGTAGCAAATTTTGACAAAAACGGCCACGGAACTAGGTTCCGGGAATTTTTAGAAAACGAAACTTAACGGGCAAGTGTATAAAAGTACGAAAAAGTAATTATCACTTTCTGATCGTGAAAATACTTACAATGGACAGCTACACGGGCTTTTTGCCAAATCGTAGGCTCTATATGTCCAAATCTATTGGTTATTTTCTGATATGTGGTAGTATATGGGTATATCTACGTGTTGGAGTGAAAATATTTGGGTTTGAAAGAGGTGTAAAAGTCAGAAAATCAAACTGACAGGGCTTCAATGCGTTTCGAATTTTAAAAATGAGCTGGGAGTGCACTTCTATATATAGACCAGAGTGCCTCCACTCTATCTGCTACAATAGGGGGTCTACCTACGGCTCCACGTGGTGTGGGCCCCGTTGTGGGTCCCGTCGTCTCGAAGTACATGCACTCCGAGAAATGAGATGTCCGGTTTGAAAATTCATAACTTTTGATCGGAGCGTCCATTTGAGGCGTGCTATATCTTTCCGGAAAGCCCTCACCGAGCTTGTAGCAATGACATAGGATCTAACACTTTTTAAGTCAAAAAAAAAATAGGTTCATAACCGGGTCTTCATTTCCCCGTAATTTATTTGTCGAGCTGTCTTGCGCTGTTTTCACTCGGGAACACCATTATGGTTCTTTCTGACCTTGGCGGTATCAATTCAGGCTTGAGTTTGATAGAATCAAATGAGAGTTGGTAAAATAACCATTTTTCCCCTCCTGGGGTTGCCCTTGGTGTCAGCATGGCCTCTAGTTGACTTCTGGGAGCTATTTCCAAGACTTGAATCCCATTCGAATCTGTTTGGTCGTCAGTGTTGTCTTTGAGGCTGACATGGTCATTCCTGATTTTCTTTTGGAGTTGTTGTGATGATTTAGGTTTGTGCCTGAGGTTGTCCTGACTTTTCGGGTTGCTGTCGGGGCTAATTTGTACCTCCCAGTTTACTACCGGGGCTGAGTTGACATCCCGATATGGTTGATTAGTGATGTGGTTGTCCCAATATTGGTGACCGGGTTTGAGCTGATGTCCCAATATTGAGATAGGCGATGATCTGACGGTCTGATTGACAATCGAAGTTGGATAGACGGTCTGATTGACGATCAGAGCTGGATAGACGATCTGATTGACGACCGGAGCTGGATAGATGGTCCGATTGACGATCGGAGCTGGATAGACGATCTGATTAATGATCGAAATTGGAATAAACGGTTCGATTGACGATCGGAGTTGGATAGATGTTCCGATTGACGATCAGAGCTGGATAGACGGTACGATTGATGATTGGAATTGTCTGGAGTATCGGCATTCGGGATTGAATTTAGGTTTATCCATAATGGGGATCAGATTTAGGTTGGTTGACCGATATTTGGGGATTGGATTTAGGTTGGTTGATTGATATTTGGGGATCCGATTTGAGTTGGTTAACTGATATTAGGGATCGAATTTAAGCTGGATGACCGGCATTGGGGGCCGGATTTGGATTGGAGGCCCGATATCAGGACCGGGGTTGATTTGAAAAGATGATTTTGCCCTCCTACAGTGTTAGTGACAGCAAAATAAAATTTCAAGTGTCTACAAATGTGTTACGAAGTGCCTAATATATCAGAAAGTCAAAGTAGAACATCAGAGACCAAGTGGGTTACTACAACCGCTGGAGATTTCAGAATGGAAGTGGGAGCATATCACGACGGATTTTGAGGTTGGTCTTCCAACGACTCAGAAGGGTTTCGATGCGGTATGGGTTATCGTAGATCGGCTGACAAAGTCAGCTCATTTCTTACCTATCAAGATTAGATTTAATTTGGATCAACTGGCGAAGCTGTATGTTAAGGAAATTATTTCTAGACACGGTGTTTCGGTGTTAATTGTATCAGATCGGGATCCTCATTTCACGTCAAATTTCTGGAAGCGATTATAGTAATTCTTGGGAATGCAATTGCGAATGAGTACGGCGTACCATCCCCAAATTGATGGCCAGAGCGAGAGAACGATCCAGACTTTAGAGGATATGCTAAGAGCTTGTGCTATGGACTTCAAGAGAGGTTGGGATGATCATTTACCGTTGGTGGAATTCGCCTACAACAACAATTACCATGCAAATATTGGCATGCCGCCTTACGAAGCATTGTACGACAGGAAATGCATGACTCCATTATGCTGGGATGAGGTCGGTGAGCGTCAACTGTTGGGACCAAAATTAGTGCAACAAACTGCTGAGATCGTCAAGCTGATCAGAACGAGATTGGTTGTTGCTCAAGACAGATAGAAGAAATATGCTGATTATCATCGTCAGAATCGAGAGTTTGAAGTGGGAAGCTTCGTTTTCCTGAAGGTGTCTCCGTGTAAGGGGAAGATTCAATATAGCAAGAAGGGTAAACTGAGTCCCAAATTCATTGGACCTTTTGAGATATTGCGAAGGGTTGGTGAAGTAGCTTACGAGGTTGCGTTACCTCCGGAGTTAGATCATGTTCATAACGTTTTCCAAATTTCTGTGTTGTGACCGTACAAACACGATTACAAGCATATGATAGAGTATGTGCCGTTATATTTTGATAAAGACCTAACATATGAAGAGGTCTCCGTTCAGATAGTTGACAGGAAAGAGCAAGTACTTAGAAATAAAGTAATACCTTCTATTAAGGTAATCTGGAGGAACCACAATGCTGAAGAAGCTACGTGGGAACTCGAAGATGTTATGATGAAAACATATCTCCAATTATTTATTTAATTTTCTTGTATACTGATTCTGGGGACAGAATCTTTTTAAGGGAGGAAGAGTGTGACGACTGAGTTTTTGAGTTGTGATTCTGGGGACATAATCCTTTTAAGGAGGGAAGATTGTAACAAACGAGATTTTGGTATTTTAATTTTAAATATTTATTAAATAAATAAATATTTTAGTTGATTTATTTATTGAGTTGAATAAATAATTGATGTGATTTTGTTGTGGAGTAATTTAATTAAGTGCAATATATCAATTAAATTGATGATTAATATTAAATTAATGTTTAAGTAATTTTGTGGTTGAAGTTCTAATTTAATTGAGACAATTAAATTAGATGAATTGTTATGTGGTAATTTGGTAGTAATAATTTAATGAATAATTATTGTAATGTCTAATTTAATTTAAATAATTAAATTAGAGATTTACTAATTTGTTACATGAAATTATGATTAATGAGTAAATTATAATTGTGTAGCAATTTTATTTAATTAACTGATGTTAGCTTTAATTTAATTAAATTAGAATATTGTGATTTAATTAAATAAAGTGTGACATTTAAAACTATGTATTAAAAGAGGTAATAAATTAAAAAGGGTTTTGATTCAATTTTACCAAACAAGGCCCTTAAGTCTATTTTAATTCAGTTTGACCAAACAAGGCCCTTAGTTTCTAAAAATCTATTTTTAATGGGTTTTTGCCAAACAAGCCTTAGTGGCTTTTGATTTTCAAAATAAAAGTAACTGATTAATATATTTAATAAGGATATTATGTACATGTCAGTTATTATATTATATATCAGTTATATGTATATTATCTATACTACATTAGAGTTAGAAGCATATCAGAGAAACTAGAGCAGAGAAAGAAAAGAGAGAAGAAGAAAGGAGGAAGAAGAAGCTTTGGGAAATCAAAACTCATCATCATCATTATCATCTTCTTCCAACAATCAAAAGTATAATCTAATTTTAAGGTTTGTTCTTCCTTGTTCTTCATAGTTTTAGTTCTTTGTGATTAAAGTTTTCATGAAAATCATGTAAACATGGCTTATGTATGTAAATTGTATATATAAACTATTATATATGATTTGTATGAGTATTCTAGTTGTTTAATTCATGTAAATATGATGAACATGAAGAAATCATGTTCATAGCAATTTACAATGAACTATTTTGAAAAAATGGGTTCTTTAATATCAAAATTGATGTTTAATTCATGCTATGTGATGTAAATTGAGTTTAGATTATAATAACATGTTACGAAACGAAAATAACATGATTTGAATTATGTGATTTGGTTTAAAAACAAAGTTACAGTACTTATTTTCATTAAAAATATTTAACAATGGTGTTTTCTTCAAAATTATTTAATTAAAGGCTTTTAATTATGTGTTGTGATGTTTCTATGTATTAAAACATGTTAGAAGCATAAGGTTATGATTCTGTAATGTTTTATCTTGATTATATGAACCAAAATTTGAGTTTGATGCCAAGAAATAATCCAAATTGACTTTTTCCTGCACAATTCGCGAGGCTGTCTTTGTATGACTGTAACGTGGTCCCGTACAGCCAGCCCTGTGAGTAAACTTGGTGCTACAACGCCACAACAGTAGTTGGTGACATGGCACGGTGCCGCATCGCCAGTTATGTATGTTAATTACAGCGCCAGGACCAGAAGCAGAGCATGCTGACGTGGCAGCGCGGCAGCGCCAGTTCTCAGTGTAACTGGAGCGCTGCAGCGCCAGGCCCAGCCCCCTGATGATGTGGCACGGCGCTGCAGCACTGGTTACAGTTCATTGTGTGGCGCAGCAGCGCCACCTGTACAGTTTACCAAGAAAAATATGTTTAAATGTATAATTTTATAAGAATGTTAATGTAATAAATATAAAAGCATGTTAATAAAATTATATGCTAATTAGACAATAGTAAATCATATTTTTAATATGAAATGTATGATTTTAAATTATAATTTGATTAATTATAAAATTTGATGTGAATGTGTTGTTTCATCATGTTATGTGATAATTAGTGATTAAGCCTAATAATTAAAGAGTGATGAGCTAACTTAGATGGGTTAACTAATGATGTGAACTACCTATATAGTAACTAATTTGTGATACTATTGTGAATAATGTGTACATAGGATAAATTATGGAACGGGTTAATAATTGCTAGCTTACGCACAAGGCAAGTTTTCTTACCCTAACTCGATTATGTTCAATTTTAATTGAGCAAGTTATTCAATCCATTCTAGTTTAAAATTGAGCAAATTCTTTTATTCTGCATTGGACAAGTATTTTATTGAAGTTCATTATTGAAAATAATGTAACCTTGACTTAATTGTTCAAGCAAGATTTTATTGTATCTTTCAAATGCTTTAAGCTTATTTCTAAACCATGATTGTTGAGTATGATGTGTGACGCCCCCAAATTCGGGTTCCTCTCCTTCCTCGGATCCGGTGCAGTCACGATATTACTAACCAAATACTATCGCGGAACTATTACATCTTTTAATCATTAGTAAAAGAATATAACTTTGCTTGTTACAATTTAGAATATAAATTCTATTCATATCCAAGATCTCGTCTTTACATCATATTCGATGTTACTAAAATGCGGAATAATTTAAACTTTTCAATATCTTTTGAATAAATTCTTCTTATTGATTCCATAACTTTGAATTAATTACAATTCTTGAATCAACTATATAATATGATTCACTATATTTGAGTTATCATATAACGTTTACAACTCGACTTGATATCCTCTATATATCAACTAATACATCTTTTACAGTACGATAAGTTTTAAACAACGTATACAATTATCAAGTACAACTCTTAGAACCTAAGCAAGGTTCGAACGATAAATCTAAATAGTATTCTTCATTGCGACACTATGTATCTTTATCAATCAAGAAGCTCGAAGTCTTTATCGTAAGTCCTTAACCTGCAAAAGTGGTTATTTGCAAGAGTGAGCTCGACAGCTCAGCAATTCTAACAGTTTTCATACATCACATAGCATACAACATCATACTCAGTTTATGCATTTATAAATAATATATATTTACTACTCATGTTACTTTTCACATAACAAGTATATCATCGATCAACTTTCAATCTCATTTATATCTCATATACAGTTCATATATAAGTTCACATTATCACAGCATAATATAATTCAACTAACAGTTATTGAATTCATATATCAAATAGGAACAGAAAGACTTGCCTGATTCATAGTTTAACAACTATGACTTAACTACTTAAGAATATCTGCACTTCATGTAATCCTACACAGTTATATTAACCATAGAGATCACACTCATTAGTTATATGTATCCACCCATTCTCAATGTAATAATAAAGGTTACATTGTTGTCTAACTTGGTTCTTAGAACCTTGTTTCACTTTCCTTATCATACGCTTAGTATAGCTAGGTTCGTATAGATATACCTTAACCATACTTAATATCAATAATAACACACTTAACTATCTTAGTGTTTGACACATATTTAAAACTCATAAATCTATAATCCATATTGCTCTTACGTTTCTCAAACCTTATCGAAACCATTACATTCAAACTTTCTAAGTTTCACCTTTTAATATCCTTGCCATACTTAAACTAGTCATGCAAGGCTACTATGTTCATCATGCATACATGTTTATAAGTGTATTAACTCAAGTTTTAAAGCCTAGCATGCTCGTTCAAATCAAATTCAAAGTTACATGGTTTTTATGTCGGACTTTCATATACCTTAAGTAATTCAAGTCCATGCTTCAAGGCCAACTACTAAGGTCATATTACCATATAAAGAGGCTAAACAATACTAAGTAGGCATGCTCATGCTTATACTACACATGTATACCTAATCACATAGTCTATGCTTTAGAATTTTATTTCTTGAATACGTGTGCATAGGTGATATCCATGCTTCATCAAATGATGCTCATGTCAACATGTCTATAGGCATAATGACATCCTAATGCATATGCTTGCATGATCATAACATAATTCATATGGTAATTGATGTCCTTAGCTTTCACACTCTAAGCTTTTCATTGGAAATCGCACTAAGTCAACAAAGGCATCATAGTACATGCATGGCATCTATATATATTTCATATGCACTAGAAACTCATATTTAAACCACATAAATATTCTCAAATGATCAGAATCTAAAAGACATTAGTCTTGGTCAAGTTCGTTTTCGAAAGTCTTAAGTTTATTATTTCGGAACTTGTCTTAACTTCCAATACTAAGTGTACGGTTACTACTTTAAGCATGCATTTCATGTCAATATAAACCATACTATCATGTTTAAAATATCAAATTATATACATATTACATATGTGTCTAAGTTCACAATCGAAAATATAAGTTTCATTTCAAAACTATAAGTTTTTCTTCAATCGTGTGTACTAATATCGTTAAACATGCTCATTTCATATCAAGGTAATCATATATGTATGTTATCTATGTCCACATGCTTGTTCTAATTATATATCGCATGCTAGCACTTATTAGTAATTAACAGAAAATAGAAACTGGGACAGGGGACCGGCGCAGCTGCGCTGCGCCTCAGTTATAAACCGGCGCAGCTGCGCCGTGTCTGGTTCATGCCAAAGAGCAGCTTGCTTCGGCAATTTTCCAGCCCAAACACAAAAACTTAATACGAACTTGATTCTAATCAGCCATATAACAATCTAAACATATGTATAAACTAGTATAGCAACTAAGGAGCAATTAACAACCATTGCTTGATCACATAATCATGGATTCCATACTCAATTCAAGAATTAGAAATTTACAAAATTTTAGAAAACATGAATTGAAGAACATAAAAGGTATATTATACCTCTGCTAACAACTTGGGCTTGCTGCTACTAAATTCTCTCTTAATTCTAGAATGCTATTACTAAGGTATGCAATGCTCTCCACTTAACACTTAAGCAAAATCTCAGCAAATGAAAAGATGAAGGAGAAGAGCTTCATTTTATAGGCAAATGTTTACACAGACATTACAATTCCACCTCAAATTAAACCAAAGGAATGCAAGCTTGTTCAATGGATAAGGAAGAGTTGGTGAGAGTGGGTGGAACTCATCATAAATTCCTCACCCTTGCTCATCATTTGCTATGGAATGCTGAGTTTGAGGAGTAGGAAGTAGACTAGCTTGGAGCATATCACGTGAAGGAGAAATGAGATGGGCACATACTGTGGGACAATAAATAACTCAGCAACTGGAAATACAATACACTAAGGTTATATATATAGCCTATCATGCTTACTAAGACTATATCATAATTCATTTCATAAACACTTAGGTTATAATGAATTAGAGGGTACACAATATCATTCACAATGACCAAATAATAATATAATGTATCAAGTAGTGTACATACATATAATCCATGTATATTTTTATTAACACCACATATAAAGCAATTAGGTATTATTATTACTCATTGTCGCAACAGTTATTATTATTATAAACTTAATGAAATCATCATCAATAAATTGTTTATTGATATTAGTATAAGGTAATAAGGTATACATTAAGGTCTACACCCACACTTCATGTTACATAAGCAATGATATTATGTAACTCACATAATATAATTAATCTTACTATATAGCCTATATATATAATATATAGCCAAGATAATGCGTCACTTTGTATTATATGTATAATATATAGTTAGCTACCATGTACTAACGGTTTAATTATCGCATCCTTTGCATATGTCGACTAGTTAAGCAAATATAATCTACTCGTTTATATATTATTATATTCAATGGCAATTAATTAATTAATAAAATATTAATTAATTCATCTCTCATCAACCAATGTAATTATTAGTCTCCATAATAATTAATTAACATTTATATGGTTAATTATCACATTAAATAAATATAAATCTTGTTATATTTATAACAAATATACTTATTATCATGCTATCACTCGCAATAATAATAATTCAACATACCATCAAATAATTACTAGATACTAGTATATTGTCCATAACAATAATTAATATTATAAGATAATATATCTCATTCCTCATCAATACAATTCCGATTATATCTATAATCAATTTTCTTATTATTGTACTATCACCAGTTATAATAATAAATCAACATATTATTATAATAACAATTAATATAGATTAATTGTTTAATTAATAATTCTTCCGTCCTTGAATTAATTAATTCATTACCGAATCTATTATCATGCCACACAAGGCATTTCTCACAAGCTTAATCTCAAGCTTATTATTATTCTCATCACTTACTCATCTCTCACCCCATTACTACTTATAACATATTAAATTAGAACTATTAAGTCCAAGGTCCACATATAAATATATTACGAATAGAATATTCAAATATTATTTATACCACTTACGGTACTATAACTACTCAAGTTATTAAAATAACTTAGTTTCTTTTTATAAATTAAACTCCTTTTGAAAATACCTTAGAAATTATGTAGTTAGCCATAACATAAAATATTATGTTTTCTCCAAATAAAGATATTCATTATTAGAAAATAATTTACTTATTGTCTCAAGATATTATAATTAATATAATATCTATTATTATATTCATTATTAGAAAATAATTTACTTATTGTCTCAAGATATTATAATTAATATAATATCTATTAGAAATAATCTCAGGTACGACATTATATATAGAAAATAGGTAATAAGTTTATTTTCTATTATAATAAATTGTTTTCATCAATTTATTTACATATAGCAACTATGTTTTAATATATTTATCATATTAATTAATCATACCTATTATCTCATACAAAAACATATAAGGTAATATGATTATTCAAAAATAATATTTTCTCCTTTTATTAAAATAATTCAATATTAGAAATTATTTTAATATCCTTTATTAGAAATATATAATAACCATTTCTCTTTCTTTTCTATAAATTGTCCCCAAAATAATTTCTTCAAATATTAAATATTTATTTAAATAAAATAATAATTTACATCTCCCTTTTAATAACGTATATATATTTATTAACGTTATTCGCACATTAGACTATCTCACATATTACCATAGTTAATTAAGGTTTGACACTCACATTATATTATTCTGTAATAAAATTCTCAACTATCAATTAACCAATATTTATTCTTATTAGTTAATTTCTTAACTAACTCATGCTTCACTATCCAAACCTATTCACGGATAACTTAAGTGCTATTAATAACCTATATTATAAGCATACTAGTTATTAATACACATACACAAGAATATGGTGATTATACATTAAGGATATTTAATGTCACCAACTTACTTATGATAAAATAATTCTATAAATTATTTAATATCGATAGAAATTTATCCACTTCCTTTATCTCCACTGAATCGTCTCTACGCTAAATAACAAATATATATTAATAGTATATTTATTAATCACAAAAACACATATTACATAGTCCATATTACCCTATGTAATATAATACCACATACCTCATATCACATATATATATTCTTATTCGAACCCATCTCACAGTTTAAGAATTTTATTTATTAAATCCTTATTTAATAATTTCTAAAAATTCGGATTCTTACATGATGTCTATTGTTATGACTCATAGTTATTTCATAATTCTTTTGCTATCGAACTCGTAATTATTATAAGTTGATTCAACTACTCTTTAGTTGATAATAGTTGAACTCTAAATTACCCCTTTGAGCTTATCCAAACCAAACTTTCTTTGGTGCGGACTCGTTAATTAATACTGAGATGAACAACCCTATTAATACGGGATTACCATGCGAAAGCGTTAAGATGTTTGTGCACAATACATGGTACGAAGTGTTGATCCCCCTAAGTACGAGTTAGAGTCCATATAGTCTAACGACTGTTAAAGTTCTAAGTAGAAATACTTACAACCTGGGACATAGTTCAAGGTCTTATGACCCTCAGATGAATACTAACTCTTATTTCAATTCTTCATTATTGATGATATCGAATGTTATTCAATTCAATTGAACTTATTCATTAATATGTTATCCTTATTGATTGTTATTCCAAGTGAGCTTTTGTTTACTCACTCTTGCATATATAACCATTGCAGCAAAAGTTGAGAAGGTTGACGAGTCGTCAACCAGCAAAGGAAAAGGCAAGATGAACAAGTGAAGACTTGTTCATATTTATTATGTGATTGTGTAATAAGACTTTAAGTTATTATATGATGTTTTATTTTTCGCATTTACGGTGTTTAAGGTTAGAAACCCTGGGAACGTTTTGACAAGGTTGTAATCCTTTTGAAGGAAGATTTTAGTTATTAGTGTAAGACCCCGAATTTTATAAATAAAGATTCAATTTTTTTATTATATTATTTTGAAATAATAAGGGGTTGATTTAATTAATGTGGTAAGTTGTGGGTAAAATGCGCAATATTTCAAAATGAGCAAGTGGTTATAAAATATTCATTGTTGTCGGAGAATATTCGTTTGGTCGTGGAATATTCTTGTTGTCGAGGAATATTCGTACAACGGCGCAGCCATTTGTGGGCCCCACGACGGAATAACTGTCGGATATAGAAAGCGACAGAAATAACCTTTTTATAAATAACGGTAAAACTGTTACCGTTAAACTGTTGAAATACCCGGGGATAAAAATACAGTGATACGCGTTGTTGCACAGTAGCACACGGTATTGCACAGTATTTTGAATTATTGATTTTTACGTAAGAAGGCACTTACTCAATTATTGTTACAGTAATTACTATTCAATATATTATATTATTGATTCAATAATTGTTACGTTGATATTTTATATGATTGATTCAATAATTGCTACCGTTGATATTTTGTATTATTGATTTAATGATTGTCACTGTATAGTATTTTACATTATCAAATCAATAATTCATATTATTTGAATAATATTATTAGATAGCATTATTAACAATGTCTAAGAAAGTTCTGTCTAGCAGGGGTTATTTAATTGCACGCCAGTAAGGAGAAATCCTTATCGGAAGGCCCCCTCTTTCCTGGGAACGACCTGGTTGTCAATATTGTAGTTCTGTAATATTATTTGTGGATAATTAATTATTGATTTATATGATAAGGAAATATTTATTTTGTGGATAGAAAAGAAGGAATTAGTGCTGAGGTATTTTTATCAGTATTTTGGTGTGGAAAATCATCTGTTTGTGGATTTCGGCCATTTTACGTTGGGAATTTGGAAAAACTTCCTTCTACAAAGTTGTAGAGAATTAAACTTCATACGAAAAGAATATAAGATTCGTATTTTTCTGTTAAAAGGACTATGTATTATGAATTATTAAAGCTTCAAAAATAAATGTTTTAATATATATATATTATATAAACATGTGATTGAATTTTGTTCAAAGGTGGCTACTAAATTTTCAAAGATGGGTGCTTGAATAAATGCTCCGTTGGTTTCAAAAGTCTATATTGGTGTCCTGACATTTTCCTATAAATAGGGTGCTTAGTTAGAAATGAAAATCACACCAGAATCAGAAGTTTTCTCTCTCTATAATATCGAGCTTATTTTTGTGAGTATTTAGATACTTTGAGTGTTGTTATTTAGTGCAAGTTTCCTTCAGTATTATATCCGATATTCCAACCAGAAGTACTATTCTTTTGAGGTAAAGGATGTTATTTTTTTTCGTAAACGATGTTATTCTTTTCAATATCATTATACAAAAATATTGTCATGGATTTTATTATGAAATTCTTACTTTTTTTGTCGGGATTACTATTCACGTATACGGCACTATTCACGTATACAGCACTATTCACAGAAAAATTAAATTTTATTCTATTTGTCCAAGTTGCTTGTTAAGGTTTCTATCTTTGATTGGATCCAAGTTTTGATCTTTATTCTTGAATTTTGCTCCACAAAGTATTATTATGAATATTTTTGAACTTGGATAAACTAAATTACGAATCCCTAATCTTTTTTCTTTATCTCATTGGATTTGTTATTTATATTATTTTTCATCATCCTCAGTCCTAAATAGTGATATAACTGAAAATCTTTGGCCTGTAGAGCAAAGATGAATGATTACTTGATGAATATCTTTGGCCCATAGTGCAAAGATGAACAGATGTTGAGATGAACATAACCAACTGATGATACAAATGAATATCTTTGGCCTATAGTGCAAAGATGAATATTTTATTCGAGATGTATATTGGTTGATGTTACAGGGATAAAATATTGATGATGGACTTTTAAATCATAGAAGATAGTAGACTTTATTCTCTACTTAACTCTTCTAATGAATTGTTATTTCCGCTGCGAATATTAATCTAAAACTTGTTGTCAATAATATTTTATCTGAATTGTTGAAGACTAACGATAATTTATTTTCCATTATCTTAGTCATAATATTCTTTATTAGGCTAGTTGAGCTCACCCTTTTCATCTATTGTCCTCTTCAGGAAATGAGAATGTCGCAGGAACTAGTCGGAGGACAGAGTGATGGTCCGATTTAGAGCAGTAGTAGTTCTCACTATTTCTGATAAATAGTGTGATAATAATTGTAATGAGGACTTAGTTTGAATGTTAATATTTTTTATATATTTGTATTGACACTCACAATTGTGTGGTCGTATTTTGCACGACCGTGTGATATAAAAGATTGTATTTGGATTCTGTACCATGTATTTGGCGACTCAGAATGGGTTGGGTTGACTGGACCTATTCTGGGGGAGTCACAATTAGGGTTTTAATTTATTTTGCATTTCCTATTTCTGGGCAGTTAGTTATGTTTTATTTAGAGAGTGAACACCAAATCCTGTGGAAATGAAGTACCCGGATTTGGGGGTGTCACATGATCACCCTCATCACGGGAGGACATAGGAAGCCATTTATGGTGCGGTCTAACCTTCAAGATTAAAATAACACTTTTTGAAAACTAATCCCAAGACACCAAACCTTAGATAAAACCCAAATACTATCAAACATCCCTAGTCAACAAACCCTTCTGAGACACTATCTGACATCTCAATGTCAATTCATCAAGGAAAAGTTCATGATACAACAAGACAGCAAGTCATGAAAAAAGTGGTAATCATTTAGCAATGACAAAACATATCCAAAAGAGAAGCAAATAAAAATATATTTCTCTGCCATATAATACCGTTTAATAGATACAATGTATCATGTATATGACAAAAATGGCTCACCTAGTCTATCTAGGAAATTGAAAGCTAGTCTATAAACCGACAGATAAACCGGATAACAAGTACAACATAACATCCCTCTCAGAAGATGGAGGTGCATCTGTTGTTGGGTTTGTACGAAATCGTGACGCAATCAAATTGCAAAAATTAGCGGAAGCATGGTATATCAGAGTTTAAAAAATTTCTACAAAACCATTACCCGGATCATCCTTTATGCAAATTATTAATTTAAAACGATAAATAAGAAGTTATGGAATCATACCCTTGTAGAACGAAGCTTCCACAGGTACTAGTTCAACTCCTTGTTCTTCGTGATCTCCTTGAATTTCCGGGTTAGATTCCTTCCTTTGATCAACGTTAGCCACCCAAGTGTTTGGCCTCTAGAGGTGATCCACCAAGGAAGATGAATTATCAAGAAGGAGGGTGTTTGGCTTAACCTTAGTTTTCTATCCTCTATAGAAAAGGAGTACTCTCCAACAATTGGAATTACATCAATCTAATATCTATTATAAGACTTCTCTTATATAGACATTGGTCAACCCTTCTAATCCTATTAGACATGGGATTTCTTTTAATTAATTAAACTCCTTTAATTAATTTAGGCTTCCCACCACATGGGAATAATTAATTAAATTCATTTAATTAATTTGTCTCCTAATCTTATTAGGAATAAATGAGAGTACTAAATATTAAATTAATTACTAAACTCCTTTAGAAATTAAAATAATAATAATTGTAATAATATTAATAAGACTCCTCTTATTAATTTATATTTAATATTTCCAAAATATTAAATAATAAACATTAAGCTATTTAATTTATTCTATCACCATAGATTAAATTAATTATACTTAATGCATTATTACGATTATGCCATTACCTTCTTAAATAATTATTCTTCCTTTTATGGTGTGACCCTTTTGGTTCTCCATATTAAACCGGTTGTGAATAAATCAATTAAAACAATTTTAATCTTATTTAAATAAATAAATTAAACTAATAATTTATTTAAATAAATAATATTTATTCTACAATAGGGATAAGCCTCCCTAGCGATCAACGACTTTTCAGATAATATAGATTTCAACATTAATCAAAAAGAACCTGTGAGTAATAGTTACCGTACAATTCAATCCTTCCACCATACAATGTCCCAATTAAATATAAGACATAGATTTACTGTCAAGTCTTATTTTATTTAATTATATGTATTTCGATTAGAAAATGCACAACTCCAAATAATGCAAATTAGAAACTCCTTTCTAATTTCATTTCACCTTGGCCAAGGATTCCTGGGTTGTCATTTAACGAATCATATAGGACATATCTCCTCTTTTACTAGAGGTGGTAGATTCTTTATTGATCATTCATTATCTCCATATATAACTCACTATACCCAAGCATACCCTATATATGCCTTAAAAGGTCTTAAGTAATAAGTCAAAGTATAATTTGTTACATACAAGATACTATGATGATCTCAAGTCCAAGGATCACTTGTACTACTATCACATTAGGAATTCCTATTGACAGGCGAGTAAATCTCCATTAGGTATTCCATAGCGAATCACGTTCAGTGAACTTATTCTCCAATAAGCACCTACATACTTGCTTTAGTGTCTCCACACAAATGATCATGAGATCAATCATCCTCATCCAATGAGCAAGCAACATATGTACCAATCTATCCGGATTTACTAATCCCCTTTTTAGTAATCCCACGATTGGGAACTATTTTAGTTTTAAAACTTTCTAAGAATTTAGATCTCATTAGCATGATCATCATCATGATTCTAAAAGCATTGCTTAAAACTATGGGTTATTTACATATTATAAAAACAGCAACATGTAGATAATTAAATGCCTTTAATAAATGAATATTTTATTAATAAATAAATAAGATTGTTTACAAAGTACGTGCTTTATCATCATACATGATTGGCTTGTATGCACACTACTATCAATCTCCCACTTGCACTAAAGCCAATCGTCATGGTATCTCATACCCAACTTCTCTAAGTGACGATCAAACTGCTGTTGTGTTAAAGCTTTAGTTAATGGATCTGCAATGTTGTCTTGAGAGTCTACACTCTCCTCTTTCAATGATTTCTTTAATCAAAGTGCCGTAACACATGTTTAGATTCAAGATGAGACTTAGGAACTATTCCTAGTTCTGTAATGAACTTTTCATCTAAAACATCAACTTGCAGCTTCACTTACAGTTATATACTCTGCCTCTGTCACTGAATCAACAACTGTTTGCTGCTTGGAACTCTTCCAACTCACTACGCCTCCGTTCAAGGTAAAAACATACCCCGAAACAGATTTACTGTCATCTTGGTCCGTTTGAAAACTTGAGTCTGTGAAGCTCTCGAGTTTTAATCCAGACCCACCGTAGACAAGAAAAATATCTTTAGTCCTTCTCAAGTACTTTAGGATATTCTTCACTGCCTTCCAGTGCTCTTCTCCAGGATTCGACTGGTATCTGCTCGTTACACTAAGTGCATGAGCAACATCCGGTCTAGTACATATCATACCGTACATGATAGATCCTATTGCAGAAGCATAAGGGATCTTACTCATACGGTCTCTCTCCTCAGGTGTCTTTGGGGCCTATTTCTTGGAGAGATGTATTCCATGGCTCATCGGCATGAGACCTCTTTTGGAATCTTCCATGCTAAATCTCTTTAGCATTGCATCAATGTACGTTCCTTGGGATAAACCAAGCATCCTTTTAGATCTATCTCTATAGATCTTTATCCCCAAAATATAGGATGCTTCTCCCAAGTCCTTCATGGAGAAGTGTTTAGATAACCAGATTTTAATCGATTGTAGCATAGGAATGTCATTCCCTATCAGTAATATATCATCAACATATAATACAAGGAATGAAATTGCGCTCCCACTAACCTTCTTGTACACACATGGTTCATCGTCATTTTTGATAAAATCAAACTCTTTGATTGTCTCATCAAAACGAATGTTCCATCTACGAGAAGCTTGCTTCAATCCATAAATGGATCGTTGCAGCTTACAGACTTGATTTATTCCAACCTTTTAAACAAATCCCTCTGGCTGTGTCATATACACATCCTCCTCAAGTTTCCCATTGAGGAAGGCCGTTTTCACGTCCATCTGCCAGATCTCATAGTCGTTATAAGCTGCAATCGCAAGCAAAATCCGAATGGACTTGAGCATAGCTACTGGTGAAAAGGTTTCATCATAATCAACTCCTTGTCTTTGTTTAAAACCTTTTGCAACCAGTCGGGCCTTATAGGTCTCCACCTTGCCGTCCGCTCCAGTCTTTCTTTTAAAGACCCATTTACACCCAATAGGCTTAATGCCTTCAGGTGGTGAAACCAAAGTCCATACTTTGTTTTCATACATGGAGTCCATTTCGGATTTCATGGCTTCAAGCCATTTCCCTGAGTCTTTATTACTCATGGCCTGTTCGTAATTCAATGGATCATCATCATTCATGATGTGTACCTTATCGTCATCCTCTATAACGAATCCATACCTCTCAGGTATCTTCGGTACTCTCCAAGATTTACGAACAGGGTGTGGTATAGTAGGTTCTTCTACTTGGTCAGGTACCTGACTTTGATCCGTGGTAATTTGTGGTTCTTGAACTTCTTCAAGATATATCTTACTCCCACTGACCCCTTCATGGATAAACTCCTTTTCCAAGAAGTCAGCATGTTTCGCAACAAACACCTTTTGATCAGTTAGATGATAGAAATAATACACTACAGTTTCTTTAGGGTATCCCACAAATCTACACTTTTCGAATTTAGTCTGTAGCTTATCATGTTCAAACTTTTTGACATAAGCTGGACAACCCCAAGTCTTAACATGCTTAAGATTTGGTTTCCTCCCCTTCCACATCTCATATGGAGTATTTGGGACGGATTTGGTAGGTACCTTGTTAAGTAGGTATGCAGCCGTTTCTAGGGCATATCCCCAGAAGGAAATTGGAAGGTCGGTAAAACTCATCATGGATCGAACTATGTCTAACAGTGTTCGATTTCTCCTTTCAGATACTCTATTTAACTGTGGTGTACCTGGAGGAGTCCATTGTGAGATTATACCATTTTCTTTGAGACAATTGAGAAACTCACCGCTTAAGTATTCTCCGCCTCGATCTGATCGAAGTATCTTTATACTCTTGCCCGTTTGTTTCTCTACTTCACTTCTGAACTCTTTGAACTTTTCAAATGATTCTGACTTGTATTTCATTAAATACACATATCCAAATCTTGAGTGATCATCAGTGAAAGTAATAAAATAAGAATACCCACCCCGTGCACTTGTTGTCATAGGCCCACAAACGTCTGTGTGAATCAATGTCAACAACTCTGTAACTCTTTCTCCTCTTCCACTAAAAGGAGATTTAGTCATTTTACCCATGAGACAAGATTCACAAGTTGGATATGATTCATAATCGGATAGCTCGAGGAGCCCATCTTTATGCAACTTGGATAATCTTGTTTTATTGATATGACCGAGTCTACAGTGCCACATGTAGGTATAATTAATATCATCTCTTTTCCTTTTCTTAGTTTGTTCAATTTGAAATATATTTTCTTGTAAGTCAAGTGTATAAAGTCCATTTCGCAAATTTCCAATACCATATAAAACATCGTCTTTATAAATAGAACAACTATTGTTCTTTATAACAACGTTAAATCCTTCCATATCCAATACAGAAATTGAAATAATGTTTTTAATAATATTCGGAACAGAATAACAATTATTAAGATAAATGGACTTGCCCGAAGGCATTGCTAAATAATAAGTTTCTACAGCTAATGCAGCAACCTTTGCTCCATTCCCTACTCGTACGATCACCTCATCATTGTTCAGCTTTCTACTTCTGACCAGTCCCTTCACATTATTACATATGTGAGAACCACAGCCGGTATCCAATACCCAAGTAGAATTTTGACTTTCTGAAAAATTAATTTCAATCATGAACAAACCTTGATTGGAAGTCGAAGCTTCTCCAAGCTTCTTGTCTGCCAGAAACTTCTTGCAGTTTTTCTTCCAATGACCCGGCTCGTTGCAATGGAAGCACATTCCTTTGCTAGCTGGATCAGATTTCTTTTGTTCCTTTATGTTCACCTTGCCCTTGGTCATCCGAGATCGGAAGAGCTCCTTAGATATCTCATATCTAGCAGTCCTACTTTGTTCACCATACAACTCCTTGAGGTGAATCAACATAGTAGGAGCATCCATATTTTCTTGCTGACGCTGAAGCTCGTTATTCATGGATGCGAGCATGATGCATTGAGCTACAGATGCATCATCTTGCCACTTTACAATGGTGGCAATCTCTTCCTCAGAGGTTGTTTCTGGAACAGTTCCAGGGACATGTGAGTTTAGGACATAAGAAATCTTTTCAGCAGTGAGAACTATTCTCAGATTTCTTAGCCAGTCCGTATAATTCGGCCCGGTAAGCTTATTAGCATCAAGTATGCTTCGCAGTGAAATTAGTGATTTTGACATTTTTAAAATTCTGCATGTGAAAAACAACATTTTAGCAAACATTCATTTTATTAATTTTGCATACCAAAATAAATTTAGGTCTTTATTTTAAATTGGTATCTCCCACTATTTTTATCAAACTATATTACCCTCACTTATATATTTCGGCAACATCTAATTAAAGATTTGCTAGTGAGAATAAGGATCCCATTTCCAATGTATATAACCTTGTGGATAGCACAACAAGCGATATATAAATAAATAGGTAGACAACTCTTGTCAATTACAACACTATATAACTCCTTTTATTTTGCCTCTTAAATTATAATGGTCAAGTGTGTGCACATCCGAACTAAAATGATTTAAGTTAAGTCCAGCCTAGCACTTCCATAAATTCAAAAAAGAAAAATGTTCGTCCTTGTGGATAGCACAACAAGACTAGATCGTTCAATTTTCTTGATAAGCATCAAATGTGATTAATTAACATCTTAAATACGCAATACTCGCCTTGTGGATAGCACAACAAGCTCATATTAAATATTTAATACTCTATTAATTTATCATGCTAGAAGGCGACGTTCGATATTCCAAATATCATTTGAACGCTTCGGACTTAATATTATTTCTTTGAGGGGTTTGTTATTATTTGTCTCATCTTGTTTAGCGCGCATGCACATATATATATAAAATACGCGTCATTTTATTAAATATGCGGAGCATGTTTGCATAAAATATAATATATATAATATTTAGCATGCAATATAGAATATTATATTCTACCCGGATTGATTATGGACTTTTATTCTAGTTTGGTTCAGTAGAGCCACCAAGTGAACCAAAAGGTCAAACCTAGGAGTGCAAGAATTTAAATTTAAATATAACTATTACATTTAAACCCGGGCTCCATACAAACGGGTCTTCACGCGCTCCTTGCTCCTTGGTCTCCAATTTCTTCAAGATAATTCTAACTATTCTTATTACATTAAACTATTTAATTTAAAAAGAAACCTTGATCAACAGTCAAGGGGAAGTACATAGGAGGGAGATAGAATTTTACATCAAGAAAAAAAAATTAGAGAAGACGAGGTACGCATACCCCATTTAATAAAACCCATTCATTCAAGCATTCAACTAAAATAAAATCCAATCACATTGGTCAAATAGTCCATAATCAATCCCCATTTATTTTCATACATATCACCATATATATCAATAAATAAATATTCATCTCATGAATTAAAACATTCTATATATATATGAGTATCATTTAATGGGCAATTTTAAATTGCATGAAATCCAATTTCAAGATTAAAATAAACTCTTTATTTTAATTATAAAATTATTTAGAATATAATATATAAATATATCATATTTATTTTTATTTTTTAAAAAAAAAATCACCTTATTTTATTAAAAGAGTCCTGCAGGTTTATTAAAAAAGTCCTTTCTTGATGGGTCACCTTCTTTTTGGAGTAAGAAAGAGACAACACCTTTTCTTTGCAGAATTCAAGATTAGCAAAAAAAAAAAAAAAATTGTGATTCTTCCCAAAAAATATCTTTTTTTTTTTTTTCCTTAAAAAATATAATTTTATACAATAAAATTATGCCCAATAAATTATTTTAAATACATACCCATATGTATATGAAATCAAAAATAAATTAATAATTGCATAAAGATTTGGCTCTGATACCACTGTTGGGTTTGTACGAAATCGTGACGCAATCAAATTGCAAAAATTAGCGGAAGCATGGTATATCAGAGTTTAAAAAATTTCTACAAAACCATTACCCGGATCATCCTTTATGCAAATTATTAATTTAAAACGATAAATAAGAAGTTATGGAATCATACCCTTGTAGAACGAAGCTTCCACAGGTACTAGTTCAACTCCTTGTTCTTCGTGATCTCCTTGAATTTCCGGGTTAGATTCCTTCCTTTGATCAACGTTAGCCACCCAAGTGTTTGGCCTCTAGAGGTGATCCACCAAGGAAGATGAATTATCAAGAAGGAGGGTGTTTGGCTTAACCTTAGTTTTCTATCCTCTATAGAAAAGGAGTACTCTCCAACAATTGGAATTACATCAATCTAATATCTATTATAAGACTTCTCTTATATAGACATTGGTCAACCCTTCTAATCCTATTAGACATGGGATTTCTTTTAATTAATTAAACTCCTTTAATTAATTTAGGCTTCCCACCACATGGGAATAATTAATTAAATTCATTTAATTAATTTGTCTCCTAATCTTATTAGGAATAAATGAGAGTACTAAATATTAAATTAATTACTAAACTCCTTTAGAAATTAAAATAATAATAATTGTAATAATATTAATAAGACTCCTCTTATTAATTTATATTTAATATTTCCAAAATATTAAATAATAAACATTAAGCTATTTAATTTATTCTATCACCATAGATTAAATTAATTATACTTAATGCATTATTACGATTATGCCATTACCTTCTTAAATAATTATTCTTCCTTTTATGGTGTGACCCTTTAGGTTCTCCATATTAAACCGGTTGTGAATAAATCAATTAAAACAATTTTAATCTTATTTAAATAAATAAATTAAACTAATAATTTATTTAAATAAATAATATTTATTCTACAATAGGGATAAGCCTCCCTAGCGATCAACGACTTTTCAGATAATATAGATTTCAACATTAATCAAAAAGAACCTGTGAGTAAATAGTTACCGTACAATTCAATCCTTCCACCATACAATGTCCCAATTAAATATAAGACATAGATTTACTGTCAAGTCTTATTTTATTTAATTATATGTATTTCGATTAGAAAATGCACAACTCCAAATAATGCAAATTAGAAACTCCTTTCTAATTTCATTTCACCTTGGCCAAGGATTCCTGGGTTGTCATTTAACGAATCATATAGGACATATCTCCTCTTTTACTAGAGGTGGTAGATTCTTTATTGATCATTCATTATCTCCATATATAACTCACTATACCCAAGCATACCCTATATATGCCTTAAAAGGTCTTAAGTAATAAGTCAAAATATAATTTGTTACATACAAGATACTATGATGATCTCAAGTCCAAGGATCACTTGTACTACTATCACATTAGGAATTCCTATTGACAGGCGAGTAAATCTCCATTAGGTATTCCATAGCGAATCACGTTAAGTGAACTTATTCTCCAATAAGCACCTACATACTTGCTTTAGTGTCTCCACACAAATGATCATGAGATCAATCATCCTCATCCAATGAGCAAGCAACATATGTACCAATCTATCCGGATTTACTAATCCCCTTTTTAGTAATCCCACGATTGGGAACTATTTTAGTTTTAAAACTTTCTAAGAATTTAGATCTCATTAGCATGATCATCATCATGATTCTAAAAGCATTGCTTAAAACTATGGGTTATTTACATATTATAAAAACAGCAACATGTAGATAATTAAATGTCTTTAATAAATGAATATTTTATTAATAAATAAATAAGATTGTTTACAAAGTACGTGCTTTATCATCATACATGATTGGCTTGTATGCACACTACTATCATCTGTAAGCTCCTGCCCTAAGGTCTCCATACGAGCTAGAAGATCCACAACCATCTCTACAGTGCTACCATGATTATCTATCAATGCACCCATATCTGCAACAATGCCATATTAGTAGGATCTAAGCGCAGTACTATCAGCAATAAAAGTGGCCCGGGCAGCTAGAGCCTCATCCCGCTCAACAAAAGTAGCATCCTAGGCAACTAG
This sequence comes from Panax stipuleanatus, assembly GCA_020205555.1. Classification (NCBI taxonomy): domain Eukaryota; kingdom Viridiplantae; phylum Streptophyta; class Magnoliopsida; order Apiales; family Araliaceae; genus Panax; species Panax stipuleanatus. The sequence continues at coordinate 107,879,022 of CM035122.1, forward strand.
GGCATCATCTCTCTAGACAAAAGCGGCATCCCGAGTGGCTCGAGCATCATCCTTCTCGATAAAAGTAGCATCCCTGCCAGAAAGGGGTGTCAACATCAGCGCTCTAGCACGATCCCTCTCAAAGGTCATCTGAACTAAAGAATCTATAAGAGATAGGTCCACAATAGTAGAAGTGCTCGGGGTGTCACTGACCAAAGCTGCTATCAAACTGTTGGGTACAATCTATACGCGCAACACGCAAGTGTACATGATCAACAAGTAATATAATGATTAGAAAAGTATCTTTCCCACAGAGACAATGATTACAATTTATCCTAACAATTACCAATTTTATATTACCTCAACTTTATTAAACTAATGATTAAATGATGATATTTATGAAAATCGACAACTCAGACTGTGACAACCCGAAAATTTATAAGATCTTGAATGATTAAAATAAAGGTTAAAGGATAAAACCTAGATGAGAATTTGAGGAATAATTTAAAAATTTTAAAGAAGAACCTATATGATTTACTATTCAAATGAGAATAGAGAATATAGGAGTTACAAAATTTTAAAACCCTAGAAATGAATCTATATGTACTCGAAAGAATTTAAAGGATAAGGTACTATGATACCTATAAAATTTGGTGACGTAATATATAAATTAGGTATTTGAATTAAATAACCTCAAGTGCTATCTTTATTTAATTGTCCTAGTATTTTAACTATATACTAGTGACCTAATCTAAGAGTTTATGAAATATGTATTAACCTATTAGATTATCTTGTATGATTATGTAAGTGGTCATAACTCATTAAGCCAATTATGACTATTTAGTTAATAAATTAATAGAATATATGATTGACTTATGTGGATTATTAATGTGATTAAATAAATATACATTATACAATGTGTATACATTTATTTTGTATATAAAGATAATTAAAAATATGTAAATATCAATAATGATGAGCATTAGTTCAAGTGATAATAGATTTAATGGACTAAGAAGGGTAAGTAATTTAAACAAGCCCAATTATTTGTTTAAGCATTAGACTTATAGATAATTTGATTTAAGAGCAATTAAATTAGCCCAATATATCATGTATAGGGCAAGTATAATAATGATACAATTTAATTATGGGTGTGGAAGCCCAAGTTCATTTTTGTTAGTAAGCAAAACAAAGAAAATGCAAGCCTAAAAAGAAATTAATTAAAAGCCCATTCTTGGCCCATTTAAAAAGGGATATTTTAGTCATTAGATAAGCTTAAAATAAAACAAAAAGATTGGGTGGAGAAATGGCCAAGTGGCCAAAATTTGGTGGGAGAGGAAAAGGGGAGATGTTTGTGATTATTGCTTTTACTTTAGTGGTTAACTCACTTTATTAGTGTTGCTTTCTTATTTGGACACATCTATTGTTCTTTCTTGCAAGCAAACTCTTGTAATAATGAGAGAGAGGAAGGATAGAGATTTGATAAGATAAGGACAAATATGATATATCTATTCATTTATTTTACTAGCAAACTTAATATCTCATTTTGTTTTATTTCCTAAACTAGAAAGAAAGAGAGATAAAACAAAAGGGAACTAGAGAGTGAGAGAGAGCATTCGGTGGGAGAAAAAGAAGAGGGAAGGAGGACTTAATTCATAAGCCCCCAAGATCCCTAACTTATTTTGGTTGGAGATGGAAGGAAGCAAGAAATATATCAAGGTATAAAACTATTTTTCTAAGCTTTACTCTCATTTCTTTTAGTGATTTGATGAAAAAGGGTTTATGATATGGACTTATAAACTCTTTAATCTATGTGTTTTCGATAGATTCAATTATGGATCTACGTAATTTAAGGGTTAGAAAGTGGATCAAAAAAGAAAAGAAATAAAACTAGGTTTCTAAAAAACTAGAAAACCCAAGCTTTTTCTCCCTTTGATCAACTAGTATTTTAGATCTACACCTTCTTTTCACGATCCGTCAAAGAGGGGTGCTAGATATATGTGTTGACTAATAAACCCAAGTGGTAGAACTCAAAAACCACGTGTTGAAAAGTTATGGTGTGGGTTTGAGTCAAAACATTCCATGTAGTAGACAAAGAGGGTTAAAAAGCTCTCTGATCAGTCTACCACGAGAGCAGTTTTGTCAACTTTATGGCCTTTAAAAATTCAGAGAAAATTTGGAGGGTTAATATTAGAGGTTATGTAGGTCCTGTAAAAATTTTGAAATTTTTGCCCATACGGAATGAGAATTATGGATTTTACGGCTAAATACTATTTTTAAAAAGATACCCAAATAACTTTCTTTGTCTGTATCCAACAATTATAAAATATTTACTGGACGTACATGTATATAACAGGAGCTTACCCTGAAAATTTTAGAATTTTTGGAGATAATCTCGATTTATGAAAAATCTGAGAATATTTGACTATTATGGACTATTTAAAAATAGTAAATGAATTTTAAAAATTTCCAGAAAAATATGAAAAATAAAGTTTTACGACTTGAGACCCTTAAGCATGGTTTATGCAGATTTTTGATGAAGGTGTTGGTAAGTGGTAAAGAGTTGTTATGTGTATGACAATTTAGAAGATTTAAAAAGGGATTAATTAATAAAAGAAAAATAATTAAAATAAAATTGGTTATTAATTGATTAAATGACTTAAAGTATTTTTACATGATATTTGATTGAAATATTATTAGTAGTATTTGACTTGAATGTTATTAAAAGGTTAATAACATTAGTTTGAAATATTATTGCGTAATTAATAATATTAAACGGAAAATTAAAATGGACAATTACTTTATTTTAATTGTAGTTTTTGGATTTTGTATTCACGGAACTATATTATGTTTATAGTCGGTTAAAAGAAGAATCTAGGGTACTGAATTTGATTTCGGGTTGCTGAAATTGAATTTAGTCTGCTGAAGTTGATTATGGGATGCTGAAATGATGATTTCAGGATGCTGAAATGAAACCTAATTTACTGAAATAGTATTTGTAGTTTACTGAAATGTTATCTAGTTTACTAAGATAACATATAAAGAAAAAACTTATAAGTATAAGTTATGACATGATTAAAAGAATTTTAAAGTATAATCGTAGTACTAAGACTTTAGTGAAATGTCTAATACTTCACTATATAATTGAATGTTAGACAATTTAATATAAGATGATAAGAACTTATAAAGTGAGTGATTAAGTATTAAGTCTAAAGTAGTACAGTCATATTCTACAATAGTTGATGTATAGTATCTAGGCTAAATAATTCCTTCAGGGAGCAGATGTATATATGAATTAGTAACCAATCTAACTCGCTGTGAAAACAGTGTAGACGAGACGGAAACTAATTTATTGGTTATTTGTGGAAAACCACTCAGTATACTATATTAAATACTATTAAAGACTCGATGTATGCTAGGTTTAGACTTATAAATTAGTATGGTGTTAAGATTATCTAATATTTGACTATATGGTTCAGTGTTAGATAGTTTTACTTATAAAGCAATAGTATTATGGGATAAGTATGTTATACTAATTGAAAGATCAATTTTATAACTGTTAGGTCTTTTCAAATAAAGAGATTTAATTAGATTGCATAGCAGTAATCGACGGTACATGCAAGTTTTTCTTTAACTCAAAACTCGAGTTATATTTTCGAAGCATGGTAGTGAATAATTATTGTTGATTATTCACATCTATACTGATTATTGATTCGCACTTATTGCATGTTGTATATGTTCATCAGGTATGAAAGGTTGATCACCTTCATTATCCTAAGGTTCAGTTAAAGTTGTTCATGGTCCTTGTTGACATTAAACATTATTGGTTCAGTCATTCATTTATTGAAAATCTAATTTATGCTCTTTCACAATTATTATATTATTGAAAATTCAAAAGCTTATTCTTTCTTTCAATCATGATATATCCTTATTGTATTTAAACTTGCTGAGCAAAGCCGTTGCTCACCCTTGCTATATCATGATAACAAATTTCAGATTAAGACGAAGGCTCAAAGAAAGACAGAGGCAAAGGCAAACTACAAGAGTAGATTATTACTCAATCATAACTATTTAGTTATCATATGCAAGTAATGTTGTAAACATTTTTAATTAGTTAAGGTATGTATTCAGTTAAGGTTAACAGACCTTGGGATATGTTATAGATGTTGGGTTTGTACGAAATCGTGACGCAATCAAATTGCAAAAATTAGCGGAAGCATGGTATATCAGAGTTTAAAAAATTTCTACAAAACCATTACCCGGATCATCCTTTATGCAAATTATTAATTTAAAACGATAAATAAGAAGTTATGGAATCATACCCTTGTAGAACGAAGCTTCCACAGGTACTAGTTCAACTCCTTGTTCTTCGTGATCTCCTTTAATTTTCGGGTTAGATTCCTTCCTTTGATCAACGTTAGCCACCCAAGTGTTTGGCCTCTAGAGGTGATCCACCAAGGAAGAGGAATTATCAAGAAGGAGGGTGTTTGGCTTAACCTTAGTTTTCTATCCTCTATAGAAAAGGAGTACTCTCCAACAATTGGAATTGCATCAATCTAATATCTATTATAAGACTTCTCTTATATAGACATTGGTCAACCCTTCTAATCCTATTAGACATGTGATTTCTTTTAATTAATTAAACTCCTTTAATTAATTTAGGCTTCCCACCACATGGGAATAATTAATTAAATTCATTTAATTAATTTGTCTCCTAATCTTATTAGGAATAAATGAGAGTATTAAATATTAAATTAATTACTAAACTCCTTTAGAAATTAAAATAATAATAATTGTAATAATATTAATAAGACTCCTCTTATTAATTTATATTTAATATTTCCAAAATATTAAATAATAAACATTAAGCTATTTAATTTATTCTATCACCATAGATTAAATTAATTATACTTAATGCATTATTACGATTATGCCATTACCTTCTTAAATAATTATTCTTCATTTTATGGTGTAACCCTTTAGGTTCTCTATATTAAACCGGTTGTGAATAAATCAATTAAAACAATTTTAATCTTATTTAAATAAATAAATTAAACTAATAATTTATTTAAATAAATAATATTTATTCTACAATAGGGATAAGCCTCCCTAGCGATCAACGACTTTCCAGATAATATAGATTTCAACATTAATCATAAAAGAACCTGTGAGTTAATAGTTACCATACAATTCAATCCTTCCACCATACAATGTCCCAATTAAATATAAGACATGGATTTACTGTCAAGTCTTATTTTATTTAATTATATGTATTTCGATTAGAAAATGCACAACTTCAAATAATGCAAATTAAAAACTCCTTTCTAATTTCATTTCAGCCTTGGCCAAGGATTCCTGGGTTGTCATTTAACGAATCACATGGGACATATCTCCTCTTTTACTAGAGGTGGTAGATTCTTTATTGATCATTCATTATCTCCATATGTAACTCATTATACCCAAGCATACCCTATATATGCCTTAAAAGGTCTTAAGGAATAAGTCAAAGTATAATTTGTTACATACAAGATACTATGATGATCTCAAGTCCAAGGATCACTTGTACTACTATCACATTAGGAATTCCTATTGACATGCGAGTAAAACTCCATTAGGTATTCCATAGCGAATCACGTTCAGTGAACTTATTCTTTAATAAGCATTTACATACTTGCTTTAGTGTCTCCACACAAATGATCATGAGATCAATCATCCTCATCTAATGAGCAAGCAACATATGTACCAATCTATCCGGATTTACTAATCCCCTTTTTAGTAATCCCACGATTGGGAACTATTTAAGTTTTAAAACTTTCTAAGAATTTAGATCTCATTAGCATGATCATCATCATGATTCTAAAAGCATTGATTAAAACTATGGGTTATTTACATATTATAAAAACAGCAACATGTAGATAATTAAATGCCTGTAATAAATGAATATTTCATTAATAAATAAATAAGATTGTTTACAAAGTACGTGCTTTATCATCATACATGATTGGCTTGTATGCACACTACTATCAATCTCCCACTTGCACTAAAGCCAATCGCCATGGTATCTCATACCCATCTTCTCTAAGTGACGATCAAACTGCTGTTGTGTTAAAGCTTTAGTAAATGGATCTGCAATGTTGTCTTGAGAGTCTACACGCTCCAAGGTGACGTCTCCTCTTTCAATGATCTCCCTAATCAAGTGAAATCGCCGCAACACGTGTTTAGATTTTTGATGAGACCTGGGTTCCTTAGCCTGTGCAACTGCTCCTGTGTTGACACAGTAAAGGGGAACTGCTTCTCCAATGCTAGGAACCACACCAAGTTCAATTATGAACTTCTTCATCCAAACAGCTTCCTTTGCAGCTTCACTTGCAGCTATATACTCTGCCTCTGTCACTGAATCAGCAACTGTTTGCTGCTTGGAACTCTTCCAACTCACTGCGCCTCCGTTCAAGGTAAAAACATACCCCGAAACAGATTTACTGTCATATTGGTCCGTTTGAAAACTTGAGTCTGTGAAGCCCTCGAGTTTTAATTCAGACCCACCGTAGACAAGAAAAATATCCTTAGTCCTTCTCAAGTATTTTAGGATATTCTTCACTGCCTTCCAGTGCTCTTCTCCTGGATTCGACTGGTATCTGCTCATTACACTAAGTGAATGAGCAACATCCGGTCTAGTACATATCATACCGCACATGATAGATCCTATTGCAGAAGCATAAGGGATCTTACTCATTCGGTCTCTCTCCTCAGGTGTCTTTGGGGCCTGTTTCTTGGAGAGATGTATTCCATGGCTCATCGGCATGAGTCCTCTTTTGGAATCTTCCATGCTAAATCTCTTTAGCATTGCATCAATGTACGTTCCTTGGGATAAACCAAGCACCCTTTTAGATCTATCTCTATAGATCTTTATCCTCAAAATATAGGATGCTTCTCCCAAGTCCTTCATGGAGAAGTGTTTAGATAACCAGATTTTAATTGATTGTAGCATAGGAATGTCATTCCCTATCAGTAATATATCATCAACATATAATACAAGGAATGAAACTGCGCTCCCACTAACCTTCTTGTACACACATGGTTCATCGTCATTTTTGATAAAATCAAACTCTTTGATTGTCTCATCAAAACGAATGTTCCATCTACGAGAAGCTTGCTTCAATCCATAAATGGATCGTTGCAGCTTACAGACTTGATTTATTCCACCCTTTGAAACAAATCCATCTGGCTGTGTCATATACACATCCTCCTCAAGTTTCCCATTGAGGAAGGCCGTTTTCACGTCCATCTGCCAGATCTCATAGTCGTTATAAGCTGCAATCGCAAGCAAAATCCGAATGGACTTGAGCATAGCTACTGGTGAAAAGGTTTCATCATAATCAACTCCTTGTCTTTGTTTGAAATCTTTTGCAACCAGTCGGGCCTTATAGGTCTCCACCTTGCCGTCCGCTCCAGTCTTTCTTTTAAAGACCCATTTACACCCAATAGGCTTAATGCCTTCAGGTGGTGAAACCAAAGTCCATACTTTGTTTTCATACATGGAGTCCATTTCGGATTTCATGGCTTCAAGCCATTTCCCTGAGTCTTTATTACTCATGGCCTGTTCGTAATTTAATGGATCATCATCATTCATGATGTGTACCTCATCGTCATCCTCTATAACGAATCCATACCTCTCAGGTATCTTCGGTACTCTCCCAGATTTACGAACAGGGTGTGGTATAGTAGGTTCTTCTACTTGATCAGGTACCTGACTTTGATCCGTGGTAATTTGTGGTTCTTGAACTTCTTCAAGATATATCTTACTCCTACTGACCCCTTCATGGATAAACTCCTTTTCCAAGAAGGCAGCATGTTTCGCAACAAACACCTTTTGATCAGTTAGATGATAGAAATAATACCCTACAGTTTCTTTAGGGTATCCCACAAATCTACACTTTTCGGATTTAGTCTGTAGCTTATCATGTTCAAACTTTTTGACATAAGCTGGACAACCCCAAGTCTTAACATGCTTAAGATTTGGTTTCCTCCCCTTCCATATCTCATATGGAGTCTTTGGGGCGGATTTGGTAGGTACCTTGTTAAGTAGGTATGCAGCCGTTTCTAGGGCATATCCCCAGAAGGAAATTGGAAGGTCGGTAAAACTCATCATGGATCGAACCATGTCTAACAGTGTTCGATTTCTCCTTTCAGATACTCCATTTAACTGTGGTGTACCTGGAGGAGTCCATTGTGAGATTATACCATTTTCTTTGAGACAATTGAGAAACTCACCGCTTAAGTATTCTCCACCTCGATCTGATCGAAGTATCTTTATACTCTTGCCCGTTTGTTTCTCTACTTCACTTCTGAACTCTTTGAACTTTTCAAATGATTCTGACTTGTATTTCATTAAATACACATATCCAAATCTTGATCATCAGTGAAAGTAATAAAATAAGAATACCCACCCCGTGCACTTGTTGTCATAGGTCCACAAACGTCTGTGTGAATCAATGCCAACAACTCTGTAACTCTTTCTCCTTTTCCACTAAAAGGAGATTTAGTCATTTTACCCATGAAATAAGATTCACAAGTTGGATATAATTCATAATCGGATAGCTCGAGGAGCCCATCTTTATGCAACTTGGATAATCTTGTTTCATTGATATGACCGAGTCTACAGTGCCACATGTAGGTATAATTAATATCATCTCTTTTCCTTTTCTTAGTTTGTTCAATTTAAAATATATTTTCTTGTAAGTCAAGTGTATAAAGTCCATTTCGCAAATTTCCAATACCATATAAAACATCGTCTTTATAAATAGAACAACTATTTTTCTTTATAACAACGTTAAATCCTTCCATATCCAATACAGAAATTGAAATAATGTTTTTAATAATATTCGGAACATAATAACAATTATTAAGATAAATGGACTTGCCCGAAGGCATTGCTAAATAATAAGTTCCTACAGCTAATGCAGTAACCTTTGCTCCATTCCCCACTCGTAGGATCACCTCATCATTGTTCAGCTTTCTACTTCTGACCAGTCCCTTCACATTATTACATACGTGAGAACCACAGCCGGTATCCAATACCCAAGTAGAATTTTGACTTTCTGAAAAATTAATTTCAATCATGAACAAACCTTGATTGGAAGTCGAAGCTTCTCCAAGCTTCTTGTCTGCCAGAAACTTCTTGCAGTTTTTCTTCCAATGACCCGGCTCGTTGCAATGGAAGCACATTCCTTTGCTAGCTGGATCAGATTTCTTTTGTTCCTTTATGTTCACCTTGCCCTTGGTCATCCGAGATCGGAAGAGCTCCTTAGATATCTCATATCTAGCAGTCCTACTTTGTTCACCATACAACTCCTTGAGGTGAATCAACATAGTAGGAGCATCCATGTTTTCTTGCTGACGCTGAAACTCATTATTCATGGATGCGAGCATGATGCATTGAGCTACAGATGCATCATCTTGCCACTTTACAATGGTGGCAATCTCTTCCTCAGAGGTTGTTTCTGGAACAGTTCCAGGGACATGTGAGTTTAGGACATAAGAAATCTTTTCAGTAGTGAGAACTATTCTCAGATTTCTTAGCCAGTCCGTATAATTCGGCCCGGTAAGCTTATTAGCATCAAGTATGCTTCGCAGTGAAACTAGTGATTTTGACATTTTTAAAATTCTGCATGTGAAAAACAACATTTTAGCAAACATTCATTTTATTAATTTTGCATACCAAAATAAATTTAGGTCTTTATTTTAAATTGGTATCTCCCACTATTTTTATCAAACTATATTACCCTCACTTATATAGTTCGGCAACATCTAATTAAAAATTTGCTAGTGAGAATAAGGATCCCATTTCAAATGTATATAACCTTGTGGATAGCACAACAAGCGATATACAAATAAATAGGTAGACAACTCTTGTCAATTACATCACCATGTAATTCCTTTTATTTTGCCTCTTAAATCATAATGGTCAAGTGTGTGCACATCCGAACTAAAATAATTTAAGTTAAGTCCAGCCTAGCACTTTCATAAATTCAAAAAAGAAAAATGTTCGTCCTTGTGGATAGCACAACAAGACTAGATCGTTCAATTTTCTTGATAAGCATCAAATGTGATTAATTAACATCTTAAATACGCAATACTCGCCTTGTGGATAGCACAACAAGCTCATATTAAATATCTAATACTCTATTAATTTATCATGCTAGAATGCGACGTTCGATATTCCAAATATCATTTGAACACTTCGGACTTAATATTATTTCTTTGAGGGATTTGTTATTATTAGTCTCATCTTTGTTTAGCGCGCATGCACATATATATATAAAATACGCGTCATTTTATTAAACATGCGAAGCATGTTTGCATAAAATATAATATATATAATATTTAGCATGCAATATAGAATACTATATTCTACCCGGATTGATTATGGACTTTTATTCTAGTTTGGTTCACTAGAGCCACCAAGTGAACCAAAAGGTCAAACCTAGGGGTGCAAGAATTTAAATTTAAACGTAACTATTACATTTAAACCCGGGCTCCATACAAACGGGTCTTCACGCGCTCCTTGCTCCTTGGTCTCTAATTTTTAAAGATAATTCTAACTATTTCTATTACATTAAACTATTTAATTTAAATAGAAACCTTGATCAACAGTCAAGGGGAAGTACATAGGAGGGAGATAGAATTTTACATCAAGAAAAAAAAAATTAGAGAAGACGAGGTACGCAGACCCCATTTAATAAAACCCATTCATTCAAGCATTCAACTAAAATAAAATCCAATCACATTGGTCAAATAGTCCATAATCAATCCCCATTTATTTTCATACATATCACCATATATATTAATAAATAAATATTCATCTCATGAATTAAAACATTCCATATATATATGAGTATCATTTAATGGGCAATTTTAAATTGCATGAAATCCAATTTCAAGATTAAAATAAACTCTTTATTTTAATTATAAAATTATTTAGAATATAATATATAAATATATCATATTTATTTATTTTTTTAAAAAGTCACCTTCTTTTATTAAAAGAGTCCTGCAGGTTTATTAAAAAAGTCCTTTCTTGATGGGTCACATTCTTTTTGGAGTAAGAAAGAGACAACACCTTTTCTTTGCAGAATTCAAGATTAGCACCAAAAAAAAAAAAAAATTGTGATTCTTCCCACAAAAAGTCCTTTTTTTTTTCTTTTTTTTTTTCTCCTTAAAAAATATAATTTTATACAATAAAGTTATGCCCAATAAATTATTTTAAATACATACCCATATGTATATGAAATCGAAAATAAATTAATAATTGCATAAAGATTTGGCTCTGATACCACTGTTGGGTTTGTACGAAATCGTGACGCAATCAAATTGCAAAAATTAGCGGAAGCATGGTATATCAGAGTTTAAAAAATTTCTACAAAACCATTACCCGGATCATCCTTTATGCAAATTATTAATTTAAAACGATAAATAAGAAGTTATGGAATCATACCCTTGTAGAACGAAGCTTCCACAGGTACTAGTTCAACTCCTTGTTCTTCGTGATCTCCTTTAATTTCCGGGTTAGATTCCTTCCTTTGATCAATGTTAGCCACCCAAGTGTTTGGCCTCTAGAGGTGATCCACCAAGGAAGAGGAATTATCAAGAAGGAGGGTGTTTGGCTTAACCTTAGTTTTCTATCCTCTATAGAAAAGGAGTACTCTCCAACAATTAGAATTGCATCAATCTAATATCTATTATAAGACTTCTCTTATATAGACATTGGTCAACCCTTCTAATCCTATTAGACATGGGATTTATTTTAATTAATTAAACTCCTTTAATTAATTTAGGCTTCCCACCACATGGGAATAATTAATTAAATTCATTTAATTAATTTGTCTCCTAATCTTATTAGGAATAAATGAGAGTACTAAATATTAAATTAATTACTAAACTCCTTTAGAAATTAAAATAATAATAATTGTAATAATATTAATAAGACTCCTCTTATTAATTTATATTTAATATTTCCAAAATATTAAATAATAAACATTAAGCTATTTAATTTATTCTATCACCATAGATTAAATTAATTATACTTAATGCATTATTACGATTATGCCATTACCTTCTTAAATAATTATTCTTCCTTTTATGGTGTAACCCTTTAGGTTCTCTATATTAAACCGGTTGTGAATAAATCAATTAAAACAATTTTAATCTTATTTAAATAAATAAATTAAACTAATAATTTATTTAAATAAATAATATTTATTCTACAACAGGGATAAGCCTCCCTAGCGATCAACGACTTTCCAGATAATATAGATTTCAACATTAATCATAAAAGAACCTGTGAGTTAATAGTTACCATACAATTCAATCCTTCCACCATACAATGTCCCAATTAAATATAAGACATGGATTTACTGTCAAGTCTTATTTTATTTAATTATATGTATTTCGATTAGAAAATGCACAACTTCAAATAATGCAAATTAAAAACTCCTTTCTAATTTCATTTCACCTTGGCCAAGGATTCCTGGGTTGTCATTTAACGAATCACATGGGACATATCTCCTCTTTTACTAGAGGTGGTAGATTCTTTATTGATCATTCATTATCTCCATATGTAACTCATTATACCAAAGCATACCCTATATATGCCTTAAAAGGTCTTAAGGAATAAGTCAAAGTATAATTTGTTACATACAAGATACTATGATGATCTCAAGTCCAAGGATCACTTGTACTACTATCACATTAGGAATTCCTATTGACATGCGAGTAAAACTCCATTAGGTATTCCATAGCGAATCACGTTCAGTGAACTTATTCTTTAATAAGCATTTACATACTTGCTTTAGTGTCTCCACACAAATGATCATGAGATCAATCATCCTCATCCAATGAGCAAGCAACATATGTACCAATCTATCCGGATTTACTAATCCCCTTTTTAGTAATCCCACGATTGGGAACTATTTAAGTTTTAAAACTTTCTAAGAATTTAGATCTCATTAGCATGATCATCATCATGATTCTAAAAGCATTGCTTAAAACTATGGGTTATTTACATATTATAAAAACAGCAACATGTAGATAATTAAATGCCTGTAATAAATGAATATTTCATTAATAAATAAATAAGATTGTTTACAAAGTACGTGCTTTATCATCATACATGATTGGCTTGTATGCACACTACTATCAATAGAATAATGTGAAATAAACAATATATGTTTATATATTCCGCATTAGTTTATAGAATATGTATGAAGATGATGTATCGTGACGCACCATGTCCGAGGTTCTGGGGACCCGGATTTGGGGGCGCTACATTTGGTATCAGAGTTGTAGGTTATAAATCTTAGGTAGGGTTACCTTACGCTATAACAGCAGAGATAAGGATAAGGAATAAACTCAAAAAGAGTTTAAGTGCTAAGAGATGAATTTAGGACATTCATCATTAAAATAAGAAGATCGTAAAATAAAACGATCTTAAGATAGAAAAGAATCGTAATATAACATGATTATAAGAAAAGGTCACAACGTGATCTGATAAGGTCAGAGGAGGACAGATGATCAATCGTTTGATTGAAAACTTCATAGCATAATTATTGTACGACAGTTGTACAATGAAATTGTACTATGAAAACTCAGGAAAGAGTTGTATATGATGTGATACGGATAAAATGAAATTCGTATTGAGAAAAGAGGGAGCTAGGATTATGTGGGATTTCAGTTGAGGACTCATGTGATAGCTGAGTTGTAAAAAGCTTTGTATGGGCGGAGGTGTTGTACTTAGTCTAACGACTACTTAGTTTATCACATTGATAATCATTGAAATATTGGTGTTGCGCTATTCGCTATATGAATGATGAGAAGGTGATTATTTTCTCATGTGTATAATGGATAGATAGAGAATATAAGATTAGGCACGAGTTCTTAAAACTCATACTTATGGTAAGTTTGTGACTCATAATTTTATGGTATATTTTTGAACCCCTAAGCATATGGACAGTTCCTGATTGGTTCTTGAACTACGTATTGCTAGGATAAGTTCCTAAACTCATATTATTATGGAAAGTTCCTAAACTCATAACGTATGGTATGTTTGATGAACTATACTGGGTATAGAAATGTTGTGGATAAAGAATTGAGGATTTTTAGTATAGTAAGTTTTAATGGTGATAGAATAGATAGAATTATTAAGCAATTTATCATTAGAGAAATTGGGGTTGATGGTGGAAGCATAGGTATTCCAAATCTTCTAGCTGTGCTAGACTTCGAAATTTTTGACATCAAGCTAAATTCGCACTAATGTGCCTTTAAAAATATAAATGAATTTTTGTTATCAGCAACACATGGTTACAATTGTGTAGAAGTGAACTTCAAACCACTAACACATCGTTAACTGTTGCGGCATGATAACACTAAAAATAGTTTTTCAATGATTTTGCACTTTTTAAAGAATCTACGCTAATTGTTTCGGCTAGACAAGAATTATTATAAATATCAAAATGTATTTTATATATCATCAATACATCATGGAACCTGGTGCAAAGATGATAAAAAAATGATGGAGTCATTAATGCAGTATTACCTAGTGTCGGATGTGATCTAAGGATCGCCAGCCCACTATGGTATGATGTAATATGATAAAGTCACAAAAATAATGAAATTCTAAAACGGACTTTAAATACAGTGCGGTATCATGACGTCATAAAATGATTTTCAGAATTTTAAAGAAAAGTTAAGTGTCAATTAAATTTGGCCAGACACATGTTTCGATTGATGTAAGAATTATTGGTATATTTCTAAACTATTTGATTTAGCTAGACAAATATTTATGAAAATTCAAGTATATCTTTGAGAATTTATCCCGAACTAAATTATTTTGGTACGGACTCTTATGCTAAGTCTGAGGTGAACAACCCCAAAAAATAGGGATATACTGGTTGGATAAAATATATTCCAATCTTTGAACGTATATAGTCATTCTAAGAACTAAGGTACTAGCATCGGTAGTTTACATTTTTCATGATTGTAAACATACCTACTACATCATGTTTTAGATTTGGTTACGGTGAATACCGTTAAACCTAAGAGTTCATGGTCTATATAACCCCTCAGCATGATTTGAAAAGTTTTTAACTCCTTAGAGAGAAGTCTGGGTAGAATGTAATGATATAAGAGTTCCTCATAGAAAGAAGCCGTATGTACTCATTAAATGAAAATGAAATCAGATTAAGGTTAAGTTGAAAACTTAGTTTTGATGAATAAAAGGAGTAGGAAATAGTAGGCTGTAATTTCAAGGACTAAATTCTTAGAAGAAGGGGTGAATGTGACAACCCAAAAATTTATAAGATCTTGAATGATTAAAATAAAGGTTAAAGAATAAAACCTAGATGAGAATTTGAGGAATAATTTAAAATTTTTAAAGAAGAACCTATATGGTTTACTATTAGAATGAGAATAAAGAATATATGGGTTAAAAAATTTCAAAACCCTAGAAATGAATCTATAAGTACTTGAAGGAATATAAAGGATAAGGTACTACGATACCTATAAAGTTTGGTGACCTAATATATAAATTAGGTATTTGAATTAAATAACCTCAAGTGTTATCTTTATTTAATTGTCCTAGTATTTTAACTATATACTAGTGACCTAATCTAAGATATTTATGAAATATGTATTAACCTATTAGATTATCTTGTATGATTATGTAAGTGGTCATAACTCATTAAGCCAATTATGACTATTTAGTTAATAAACTAATAGAATATGTGATTGACTTATGTGGATTATGAATGTGATTAAATAAATATATATTACATAATATTTATACATTTATTTTGTATATAAAGATAGTTAAGAATAGATAAATATCAATAATGATGAGCATTAGTTCAAGTGATAATAGATTTAATGGACTAAGGATGGTAAGTAATTTAAACAAGCCCAATTATTTATTTAAGTATTGGACTTATAGATAATTTAATTTAAGAGCAATTAGATTATTAAATTAGCCCAATATATCATGTATAGGGAAAGTATAATAATGATACAATTTAATTAGTGGGTGGAAGCCCAAGTTCATATTTGTTAGTAAGCAAAACAAGGAAAATGCAAGCCTAAAAAGAAATTAATTAAAAGCCCATTCTTGGCCCATTTAAAAAGGGATATTTTAGTCATTAGATAAGCTTAAAATAGAACAAAAAGATTGGGTGGAGAAATGGCCAAGTGGCCGAAATTTGGTGGGAGAGGAAAAGGGGAGATGTTTGTGATTATTGCTTTTACTTTAGTGGTTAACTCACTTTATTGGTGTTGCTTTCTTATTTGGACACCTCTATTGTTCTTTCTTGCAAGCAAACTCTTATAATAATGAGGGAGAGGAAGGATAGAGATTTGCTAACATAAGGATAGATATGATATATCTATTCATTTGTTTTACTAGCAAACTTAATATCTCATTTTGTTTTATTTCCTAAACTAGAAAGAAAGAGAGATAAAACAAAAGGGAACTAGAGGGTGAGAGAGAGCATTCGGTGGGAGAAAACGAAGAGGGAAAGAGGACTTAATCCATAAGCCCCCAAGATCCCTAACTTATTTTGGTTGGAGATGGAAGGAAGCAAGAAATAAATCAAGGTATAAAACTATTTTTCTAAGCTTTACTCTCATTTCTTTTAGTGATTTGATGAAAAGAGGTTTATGATATGGAATTAAAAACTCTTTAATCTATGTGTTTTCGATAGATTCAATTATGGATCTACCTAATTTAAGGGTTAGAAAGTGGATCAAAAAGAAAAGAAATGAAACTAGGTTTCTAGAAAACTAGAAAACCCAAGCTTTTTCTCCCTTTGATCAACTAGTATTTTAGATCTACACCTTCTTTTCACGATCCGTCAAAGAGGGGTGCTAGATATATGTGTTGACTAATAAACCCAAGTGGTAGAACTCAAAAATCACGTGTTGAAAAGTTATGGTGTGTGTTTGAGTCAAAACAGTCCATGAAGTAGACAAAGAGGGTTAAAAAGCTCTCTGATCAGTCTGCCACGAGGGCAGTTTTGTCAACTTTCTGGGCTTTAAAAATTCAGAGAAAATTTGGAGGGTTAATATTAGAGGTTATGTAGGTCCTGTAAAAATTTTGAAATTTTTGCCCATACGGAATGAGAATTATGGATTTTACGGCTAAATACTATTTTTAAAAAGATACCCAAATAACTTTCTTTGTCTGTATCCAACAATTATAAAATATTTACTGGACGTACATGTATATAACAGGAGCTTACCCTGAAAATTTTAGAATTTTTGGAGATAATCTCGATTTATGAAAAATCTGAGAATATTTGACTATTATAAAGTGAGTGATTAAGTATTAAGTCTAAAGTAGTACAATCGTATTCTATAATAGTTGATGTATAGTATCTGGGCTAAACAATTCCTTCAGGGAGCGGATGTATATACGAATTAGTAACCGATCTAACTCGCTGTGAAAACAGTGTAGACGAGACGAAAACTAATTTGTTGGTTCTTTGTGGGAAACCAGTTAGTATACTATATTGAATACTATTAAAGACTCGATGTATGCTAGGTTTAGACTTGTAAATTAGTATGGTATTAAGGTTATCTAATATTTGACTATGTTGTTAAATGTTAGATAGTTTACTTATAAAGCAATAATATTATGGGATAAGTATGTTATACTAATTGAAATATCAATCTTTTAACTGTTAGGTCTTTTCAAGTAAAGAGATTTAATTAGATTGCATAGCAGTAATCGATAGTACATGCAAGTTTTTCTCTAACTCAAACTCGAGTTATATTTTTGAAGCATAGTAGTGAATAATTATTGTTGATTATTCACATCTATACTGATTATTGATTCGCACTTGGTGCATGTTGCATATGTTCATCAGGTATGAAAAGCTGATCGCATTTATTACCCTAAGGTTCAGTTAAAGTTGTTCATGGTCCTTGTTGATATTAAATATTATTGGTTCAGTCAGTCATTTATTGAAAATCTAATTTATGCTCTTTCACAATTATTATATTGTTAAAAATTCGAAAGCTTATTCTTTCTTTCAATCAAGATATATCCTTATTGTATTTAAACTTGCTGAGCAAAGTCGTTGCTCACCCTTGCTATATCATGATAACAAATTTCAGATTAAGACGAAGGCTCAAAGAAATACAGAGGCAAAGGCAAACTACAAGAGTAGATTATACTCATTCATAACTATTTAGTTATCATATGCAAGTAACGTTGTAAACATTTTTAATTACTTAAGTTATGTATTCAGTTAAGGTTAACAGACCTTAGGATATGTTATAGAATCATGTGAAATAAATAATATATGTTTATATATTCCGCAGTAGTTTATAGAATATATATGAAGATGATGTATCGTGACGCACCATGTCCGAGGTTCTGGGGACCCGAATTTGGGGGCGCTACATAGACTATAATTAACACTAATCCAGGGATTTAACAAGTTTTCGGAGAATTAAGCCTACAACTTCACTTATTGGTTCACTTCGAAAAACATACTTTTTTTCAGTTTATATCAATTATTCTACATTATTAACTAAGAACACAACATTAGATATAATCATCTCTCAATGCATTACATCCATACTCACTCAAATCCACAATTAATAGAATTAAACAAGTCACCTTAATTAACTAACTCACTATATCTATGTGAATTATAATTGAAAAAGGTTTAATATCAAGTTCTCTTCAGATTACGTATGATGCAAAGATATCTCTATCCGACACATGAATTATAAATCCTAACTAACTGTAGAAATCACAAACACACGTCACTATGGTCAGTTCTAATCCCATATGTCATTTCTCGAGTTCATATGGGATAACATGTAGTTGGTGATCAAGCAAATACATAAGTTACACACAAACCATAGAAAATAACCTAGAAATAATCTACAGAAACTAACTTGAAAACACATCAATCCTTAGTTACATAATAAGATCCATTGTAGACTTAAATAGAATTAGTTCATCGTAAACGAAATAAAAACCATAATCCTCAAAGTGAATAACATCCTGAATACAAGGTATAGATGAAGAGAGAAAGAAGAATCTGAAATTGTATCAATACTAGTCTTCACGTTCGTCGTGCCTCGCTTTGCTTTAATCCTCCTCACGTGTCAACTTTCCCGAACTAGGGCTTGTTTCTGTTTAAGTATATCTCTGCTATATGCCTCTCTAATGGTCTCATAAAGTCTCCCAATTACAAGCCAAATCGTCCAACTTTCTTTCTACAGAATCTCGATCAAATAAGGAAACCTCCATCTTTACCGCGTACCCCCCTCCCCCCGCCCCCTCGGGGGTTTTGGCTTGAAGGAGCCTTCCCCGATGGGTGTCCATTTTCTCTGAAGAGTTCATGCACCCTCGCCCCGGCGGGTGATTTAGCCTATGAAGGCCCGCCCTAGCAGGTGTCCATTCTATGTCAATCTAAAAATGGCTCTTAAGTCCTTGTTTCCCATCCATTTCGCTTCCTGCAATCAACACTAACAAAACAGAGCAAAATAACACTAGAACTACTTGAGATAGCAACGAATCAAGATATAACGGCCATCGATTCGTAGGTATAAAACCAATTCATCAAATACACCCAAACTTGAGACTTTGCTTGTCCTCAAGAAAAATAATGCCATGTACCTAACTACAATGCCTATGAATGCAACTATCAGATAGTATAAAACCAACAAGAATCGCCTAAGAGAATTTACAACAAATATAAACAACAAATCTAACTAAAAACATAACCGCAGTTCAAACCAATCTATGAATCAACACCTGTTAACACCGATGCAGTATGTGTGTGCTCGACAACCATGATACCAACTACAGTTCAAATATATCACATATAATGCGTCTTAGAAGGAAAACATAGTTTTAACTCAAGAAATCATGTAAACCAGATAATGCAACCATGACTCAACATCAACCAAGTCGGAAGTCAATATGGGAAACTTTTCGTTATCTTTATTCATTTACGGGGGCATTTTGCTCATTTTCCCGTAATTCTACTCTACCCATTACTATGCAATGTCTAGTTCCTTTAGGCTTTTCAGTGATACCCGTGTAAAGAGCTTTCAACCAACGACTCCCAAGCCAGATGGCTTTAGGGCACTGGGTGTAGAAACATCCCTTAGGGCGTACTTACTCGAGTATCAAAGGCCACGAAACTAAATGAGTCATGGTGTTTATTCACAATTTTTTTTCTTTTTTTTTCTTCAAAGTTTCTCTTTTTTCTTCTTTTCTTTTCTTTTCTTTTAGATAGCTCCTATATCTTCCCCCAAACTTAGGTTTTTGCCTAATCCTAATCATCACTACTAGTTCACTGAATTTCTGTCATTAACGTTCAATTTCTTTTAAGAAGTCAATTGTGTCACTATTTGAACCAAGTTGGACTACATGGTTATCCTATCGTGCTATTCGGTACAACAGTGTCAAACAGGCAAAGATCCATATTATAGTCTGAATTTACATCTATGTCTTATTTATCATTACTGTTCAAGTTCTATGTAAGTCCAGTCTCATCACTGGCTAATGTAGCTTCACACTTACTAACATACTCGACTCATGCAATACTAACTAACGACTCTTTTTGTGATTTTCTATTTTTTTTCATATTTTAAGCATAAAAACACTTAAATAAACTACTCATGCAAATAACTAATTAACTGCAATGTTCTAACAATATTATGATAAATAACATACACCCCTAAACATAAATATCGCAATGTCCTCATTGTGAAAATAATAAACTTAAGCTTAGAGGACTTCCCTGAATACTCATGGCTCCGGCTCGATCTCCTCCACATCAAAATCAGAAGGTGGGCAGCCGGGAAGTGGCTGTGGAGTCAGGAACTACAATGGCTTAGCGGTTGTACTCAGTCGCGCAAATGATTCAGCTACGACGGCGTTAAAAGTGTTCTGAGTCTCAAATATATAACTCTGTCTCGCCGCTAGCTGGTCTTTCTTTTTGTCATCCACCGTGTGCTATTCGTCCAACTGCTGCTGAAGAGATCAGAACTGGGAACTGAACATGAACTTCGCCGAGCGAGAAGTTCTCGACGTAGTGGCATCCCCCTCCTCGGGCAGTCTGTCCGTTGCAAACTCATCCTCTTCCAGAACCACGTAGTCAGCATCCATGGCTTCGTCCTCCTCCTTATCCGAGTCTGAAGGAAAAATGAAGCCTAAGTCGCAGGGATGTGACTTGCCCTCTTTCCATACTCTGAATCGGGCAATCATTCTTTTGTCCAGCAGCTACAGTGGTTGCTGAATCGACTCATCATCTATCCACCTGAAACCCGCACTGCTGCACAAACCGGTGATAAGGGATGGATGTGGCAATCCTCCCCACATGGGCCCTCTCAAGCATCGACGATTAAAGAAACTGATGATAGCCCCAATATTGATGTCGAAATCTTTGATGATCGTATACAATAGTGAGACTCTTTCTTTGGTTATTTCTCTTATATGCGTTGATGGAAGTAGCTTGGCACAGAGGAAAGAATACCATATTTTCCCGTAGCGGCTCAAACTTGAGCTCATGATTAATGTGCCCCCTTTCTTGCCCTTTTGCCAAACTGTGTCGGGCTTGCAGATTTCGGTAAGGATTTGATCATAGTCAGGCCCGCTGTCTCTAAACTCAGTATACTGACAAACTGCCGGTTGTCGTAGGTTGTAGAAATCATTTATAGCCTTGGCACTAAAATCCACCATTTTTCCCCAAACGAACGCTTTAAACGGAGCTATGTCTTTTGCGTTCACATAGAACTCTTTGACCACGGCTACCACTGCCACCTCGGGTTGATCCGTGAAGGTGTCCTAACCCCGCTCTATGATTTGTAACCTCATATCTCCATCCAAAACATAGGGCCTAAGGCCCAGTTCAGGAACTAGTGCCTTACCCACCAAATAGTCAAATCTGTCAGCGGCGAAAGAACTCCAAAATTTCTTACGGTCATATGGCCTAGTGGGGGTGGACGAGCCCTCACCCTTATGTCGCTTTGGTGCTCGTGGTGGCATGATGTCTTAATCACCCCAAAATTAACTATGTTTTTAAGATTTTTGGTTGTGGCCTTTTATCGAACAGGTGGTGTGCAAAGCCAATGGAGCTTTCAGTTGATGATGTTGGCTTCCTTTTATTTCCCCAAGATGTCTCACACAACCAATTCAAGCCGAATATATCTCAAGTGCAACTATTTTTCACTACCAATTCAGAACCCCAACAATCAATATCCCAATTTTTTTCTTTGTCCACTTGATTGCCCTAATTAACTAATTATCTATTACAAAATCAATCAAAGGTCTACTTTGTGTAATCTTACCAATGGGATTTATGTAATCAAGTATGGCTTAATATTCAAAGTTTCACCAATTGCCTCCAATCCCTTGTTTGTGTGCAATCGATTGGATGTAGAATGGAGGTTGAAGTTGATGTTCCAAGTTGCTTGATTCATTTGTGATTGAAATCCCAATCAATTGGAGCTTTGAAAGTGAAGTAGTTGATCGAGATGGAGTTTGAAGAGGATTTTGATAGATTAGGGCTTGAAGTTATGTTTTTGAATGGCTCAATTAAACTGTAATTTCTATTTTAAACAAACCAGAATTCCGTACGCCCGCCGGGGCTGGCAATTTTAGATTTGCAAGCCCACAAGGGCGGGGCCTATGTAGCATAAAAGCTCGCGGGGGCGGCACTTTTGGGAACAAAATAGCCCGCCGGGGCGGGCCTATAACTTTTTCTGTACTGCCATTTTTTAAGTTTTTTTCTGCTGGATTCGACTTGAATAGGCTCCCTTTGTTGTATTTATGTTTTCCCCATAAAGATTTGGTTGAATAGTCTCTAGACTTGGCCCATACCTACGCCGAATACCCTTTCAAATGTCACAACACGCATTTGAAAGAAAACAACTTATACTTATTAAGCATGATTATAACTAATATACATAGATATACTACAAATGATAGTGAAGGATGAGTTGACTCCCATCGAGCGCTTAATTTTAAGTCGTTCAGCCTGACTACTCCATATATTAAATTGGCTCGGCAAGGTCGACCGAGGTTTCCTGGTGATTGACGTCGCCTCCCAAATAATGTTTGAGGCATTGGCCATTAACTTTAAATATTTCTGTAGGATCCCGACCATAGAGCTCAACGGCGCCGTGTGAGAATGCATTTTTGACAATGAATGGCCCCGACCACCTAGATTTTAGTTTCCCAAAAAAGAGTTTCAACCGAGAGTTGAATAATAGCACTGATTGGCCCGGTTCAAACTTTCTGTCCACTACCTTCTGATCGTGCCATTTCTTGACCTTTTCTTTATACAACTTTGAATTCTCGTATGCTTGCAGTCAAAATTCATCTAACTCATTGATTTGCAACAATCTTTTCTCCTCTGCTGCTTAGAGGTTAAAGTTGAGTTTCTTGATGGCCCAATAGGCTTTATATTCTAATTCCACTAGAAGGTGACACGCCTTTCCTTAGACCAACTAGTAAGGAGACATGCCGATCGAGGTCTTATACGCGGTCCTATATGCAACAAAGAGCGTTATCTAATTTCAATGACCAATACTTCTGATTCGGGTTGACTACTTTCTCCAGGATTCTCTTTACCTCTCTATTCGATACCTTTGCTTGGCCACTCGTTTGGGGGTAATAAGTAGTGGCGACTCTGTGGTTGACCCCATACATAGTCAATAGAGCGGTGAAGTACTTGTTGCAGAAGTGACTACCCTCATCACTGATGATTGCTCTTGGAGTGCCAAATCGGGTGAAGATGTTCTTTTGCAAAAATTTCAACACCAATTTTGCATCATTTGTCGGTAATGCTACTGCCTCAACCCACTTCGACAAATAGTCGACTGCCAACAGGATATATAAATTACTGAATGACAACGAAAATGATCCTATGAAGTCAATTCCCCATACATCAAAAACCTGCGACTTCCAAAATCATATTTAGTGGCATCTCGTTTCACTTAGAAAAAATTCCCATTCGTTGACATCTATCACAGTTTTCACGAACTGATGTGCGTCTTTTAACAAGGTGGGCCAGTAGAAACCTGCGTGGAGTACTTTCGCTGCCGTTCTTTCACTCCCATAGTGTCCCCCATATAATGAAGCGTGACATGCCTGTAAGATGCTTTCTACTTCACTTTCCGGCACACATCGCAGAATCATTCTATCGGCACACTGTCAGAATAGATACGGTTCATCCCACATACCATGGGAACTTCACGTCGTGTAAGAATTTCTTCACGTGTCAAATATGGTGGGAGAATATTTCGTACCAAGTAATTCACAAAATCCGCATACCATGGGAACTCGCCGTGAATCTAAAATAACTTTTTATTGGAAAAGGACTAATTGATCACTACCTTGTCTGTCTCGTCATGATTCGGATTCTCTAACCGCGAAAGGTGGTCAGCCACCTGCTTTTCTGTTCCCTTCCTATCTTTAATCTCTAAATCAAATTATTGGAGGAGCAGGATCTAGCAAATCAGTCTTGGCTTGGTGTCTTTTTTTGCAACTAGATATCGGATGGCCGAGTGATCTGTGTAAACCACCACCTTAGTTCCCACCAAGTACGAGCAGAACTTATCAAACGCGTACACAACCGCAAGGAATTCCTTTTTGGTGGTTGTGTAGTTCAACTGTACATCGGTCAGTGGTTTTCTCGTATAATAGATGGCATGAAAGACTCTCTCTAGGCGTTTTCCAAGCACATCTCCTACTGCATAGTCCCGGGCATCACACATTAGCTCAAACGGCATTGTCCAATATTATGCTATAGTCATGGGGGCTGTGGTTAATTTCTTCTTCAACTGCTCAAAGGCCGCTAGACAGTCTTCATCAAATTTATAGGGTACATCTTTCTCCAATAGACTGTGTTAGTTTCCAATAGGCACACAATAGATCTAGAAGGGGGGTTGAATAGATCCTTTGAGTTTTTAAACTCTTTTCCTTTTTATTTTGTATTGCTAAGAAGTTAGCACATGACAAACATAAGAATCATTTCAAGCACAGCGGAATAAGTTAAATGTCCCCTTGATTGATATATTGATAAACATTAATACATTGTTCTTAGGGTTAGTTTAGTTGTAAGTAGTTAAAACATACATAGCAGTTATAGGAGTTAAGTACACAATGTAAAGACAGAAAGTAAATGACAGAATGTAAAAGACACAAGGAGTTTTAAGTGGTTCAGAGACACAAGCTCCTAATCCACTCTTCTGCACTCTCGTAGAAAATCCACTAAGGAATGGGCAGCACCCTGAATTACTAAGATTCCTTCAAGGCCCGCAGCCCTGGAACTTCAGTTCACTAAGAACTGTTCAAGTCCTTTGACTTGGAACTACTTTAGTTCACTAAGAAGCCTCCAAGGCTAGTAGCCCTAGAATCTGTAGTTCACTAAGAACTCTTCAAGCCCTCTGGCTTGGAACTCATTTAGTCCCTCTGGACAAGGACACCTCAGGCCCTGGCTACTTGTAGTTGTAGTTGTTGTTGTTGCTTATGCTTTGCTGCTAAGATGTCATGAAGCTTGATCATCTTTGTACTTATCAGCTAGGCTTGGTCCTCAGCATTCTACTTCGAGTCTAGACCTCTTCTCTGGCGTAGCTGATCTTCATTCTATTTAGCTCATCTTCACTTGATGTCAGCTGTGCACCATCACCACATAGGACTGCTAAGGCTTTTCAGTGTGGGTCACCTTCTTCTGACCCTTAGCAGCCTTTGAACATTTCTTAAATGATATGTAGACATGATTCTGCATCTTTTCTAGTTCAGCTTCTGATTCTTCATGGTGATCTGTAGAGTGGCTCTTTTGATCTTCTTTATGCTCAGCCACCTTTCTGAATGCTATCTTCTTGGCCTTCTCGGCTCTCAGCTTGGCTGCCATCTGTAGTGGTATTCTTATCCTTGTTGAGTGAAGCTTTAGTATGTTCAAGTCCTTCTTCAAGTCTGCTTCACTTCCACCTTCGTAGTCTCACTGTCACCGAGACCTGTTCTGTTTAGCTCAGGTGGAACTCGTAGAGTCAACAGTATTGCATTCCAACAACTCGACGAATCTACAACTCAGCAACAACTCTTATTTTTGAAGCTTGTCTCTTAAATACCCTTCCATGATCTTCCCATTGGAAAGTAGCCGTTGGAAGCTTTTTGAATTGCTTCACAGATCTCGAGTTATTTGGTATAGACTGCTGATGTTACGTGACAGCTCCTTTTTGACTTTACTGACACAGAAGTCTGCTTTCTCACCTACTGCCTCGGAGATGTCACTATTTTGTGTCAGGCTAGTAGTCACCTTTATTACTCCTTTCTGATTCCTTGATTCGAATCCTTAGGAGTTGTCCTTCTGCATCGAAGCTCTCAATTAGCAACGTTCAATGTCAGTCTTCATATTGATTCATTGCCAGTGCTTCAAAACTCAGATGCCCGAACTCCACTATTCTGATGCAAATTGTTCTTGGACCTTTATTGTAGTGTGTCTTTGTTGAATGTTGCTTTGAGTGGTTGAGACAACACTATGATTCTGAAGAGTGTTCTTGGATCTTCAATGTAGAACACCTCTTCCTTTACTTGTGCAGTGCTTCAACACTTTTGCTTGCCTCGACTGATCTCAGAAACTGATATTGTGACTTATCATTCTGGCCTCTTCTGAATATCTACACACTTCAGATTTGTGGCCTACCCAGCTCTCTTTCTCCTAATGATTTCCCGTTCTCCTATCTTTAATGGTTGACCCATGCTTAATCACTTCTGTCTTGTTCTTCATAAGCTGGCCGCTATCTCTATATAAACTGTATCAGTTCCTTCTTTATTTGGCAAACACTACGATACTGAGTGATTCTCAATATCGTTGTCTTCTGTTCTCTTGATAGCATCTGCACTTACTGACTTTCACTAGTCAGCTACTATGTCTGAAGTCTTCTTCTGATTTGGTTGTGGAAGACTTCATCTTGAATGGCTTCACAACTTTAATTTGCATGTTAATTGAGTTGATGCTTGTATCTTCTGTTAGCTTGCATGCCATTCGTTGAGTGCTCTCTGGTTTACTTAGAATGTATCTTTGTAGCTCAGACCAGAGGCTCCATACTTTGGATATTCTGGGAGTGCCCATTTGTTGAGAATCGTGTTGACACTACGATTCTTCCCTTAGCGTTGTGAGCAACCTTTTTGGAAGCCTTAGTTCTGCAGACTACGATTTAGCTTTGTTGCTGCAGACACTACGATTTCGAGATTAGATCTTGACAGACTACGATTTCTGCCTTTATGCTTGTTGTGCTCGTTTGATCTAGCTCGACTACGATTTCTGCTTTCGATTAGATCCGTAGACTCCACTGCTTCATGTGTGATCTACAATTCTTGACTTAGCTCTGGCAGACATTCAGTCGGCTTATAGACAGGCTATCTCTACGATTCTGAACATGACTTCCTCAGCAAACTACGGTTCTAAGAAAGTTCTTCCCGACACACTACGATCCTTTCTCGTTTCTCCCGGCAGACTACGAACTCCGAGATCTACTATCCATGCAGACTACGATTCCACCTTTATAGTTCTCGAGTCTTCCTTGTCTCTCCAGGCAGACTACGATGCTGGTGCAGTGCTCGACGATCAGACAAGCCTATCTATTACATTGTATAAGATCAACCTAACAAGCTTGATCTTTCTATATTTATAGCCCTTGTACATCATTTCTTTTTAAGGACTTTACAAAGCTGTTTTGCTTATGTAGGATCAACGTAACATATTTGATCAATTCATTCTAAGTCCTTGTACATATATTCCTATTATCTATCAAAGGACTTTACAGCTTTTGTCAATGCAAGCATACTTGCATATTAATTCATTTATATCATAATCAAATCATATATAAATAGGAATAGCATTCTCAATGTATATTCCTAACAGACTGCATAGAGGTTTTGTGATTTTGGAGAAGTCCTTGATGAATCGGCGGTAGAATCCAACATGCCAGAGAAAACTCCGAATGCCCTTTACTGAAGTTAGCGGTGGCAGATTCTCTATTTTTTCCAATGTAGCCCGATCCACTTCCAACCCTTTTCCCAAAACTTTATGCCCAAGAATTATCCCCTATTGGACCATAAAATGGCATTTTTCCAAGTTAAGCACCAGATTGGTTTCAACACATCTCTTTAGTACCAAGACTAGATTTTCGAGGCACTTGTCAAAAGATTCCCCAAATAATGAAAAGTCATCCATAAACACTTCAACACTGCGCTCCACCATATCTGAGAAAATTGCCATCATGCATCGCTGAAAGGTCGCCGTGCATTACACAGTCTGAATGATATCCTTCTAAAGGCAAATGTGCCATATGGGCATGTGAGCGTCGTCTTCTTTTGATCCTCCGGTACAATAACAATCTGGTTGTATCCCGAATACCCATCTAGCAAACAGTAGTGCTCATGTCCTGCTAGTTTATCCAACATCTGATCAATAAACGACAAGGGGAAATGATCCTTTCGGGTTACCTTATTTAGCTTTCTGCAGTCCATGCAAACCCTCCAGCCGGTCACTGTCCTTGTAGGTATCAGTTTGTTGTTTTTATTCTTCACTACTGTCATACCACCTTTCTTCGGGACACACTGAACTGGACTCACCCATGCACTATCTGAGATCGGGTAGATAATTCCAGCATCCAACCATTTCAATATTTCCTTCTTCACTACCTCTTTCATGATTGGATTGAGCCTCCGTTGCTATTCCACTGTTGGCTTACCATCTTCCTCCATCAAAATCTTGTGCATACAGAATGAAGGGTTGATTCCTTTGATGTCGACAATAGTCCATCCAATAGCAGACTTGTACTCTCGCATAACTTTTAACAGCTTACTTTTCTACAATTCGTTAAGTGCAGATGCAATAATAACATGTAAAGTAGATGAATTAACAAAATAAGCATAGCTGAGATGGTTGGATAAGGGTTTGAGTTCTAGTGCAGGTGGTACCTCTAGAGATGGTTTCATCTTTGCTGATGAAATTCCTGCTGCTTGCAACGGCTCAAACGGTAATTTGAACCTGCTCACTCTAGGATGTGCCTCTAACAATTGCAGATATTCCATCAACTCTGGATCATCTCCATCACAATCTCCCATCAATGTTGATTCTAAAAGGTCGGTACTCAATATACGATGTTGTTCATATCCCACCACTTTGTCGATTACATCCATTCGAAAAAACTCTTCATCTTCTTTGGGGAAATTCATGGCTTTAAAAATGTTGAAGGTTACTCCTTAGGTCTTGAACCCTCATGGTCAACTCTCCTTTCTAAACATCAATGAGAGTCCTACCGGTTGCCAAAAATGGTCACCAAAGGATTATCGGAATATCATTATCTTTTTCATAGTTCAAGATGATGAAGTCCGCTGGGAATATGAATTTGTCAACTTTTACCAAAATATCCTCAACAATTCCCCGTGGATATGTTATCGATCTGTCCGCCAGCTGTATGGAGATGTTTGTTGGTCTAGGTGACGATAAACCTAACTGAGTATAAACTGATAGTGGCATAAGGTTTATACTTGTACCTAAGTCACACAGACATTTGTTGAAGGCCAAACTCCCTATTTTGCATGGGATGGTGAAACTGCTCGAATCTTTCAATTTTGGTGGAAGCTTCTTTTGCAATATAGTGCTACATTCCTCCTTTAGTGCCACATTCTCTAAGTCCTCTAACTTTTTTTCTTCGACAAGATATCCTTCATGAATTTGGCATAACTAGGCATCTGCTCTAATGCCTCCGCGAAAGGAATGTTGATGTGTAGCTTTTTAAACACCTCCAGAAATTCAGTAAACTGCTTATCTAATTTCTGTTTTCGGATTCGTTGTTGAAAGGGTGGTGGTGGGTAAACTATCAGTGTAACAACCTGTTCCTATACCGCTGAATCTTTTCCTCCTTTACTCCCTTCCACTGTTTCTTCCAGACTTGTCTCAACCTGCTTTTCTGTCGTCGGCTTCTCTGAATCCTGCTCGGCTTCTCTGAATCCTGCTCGGCTAGCTATTTTCCACTCCGAAGTGTAACAGCTTGACATTGCTTATGACCTCCCCTCGAATTCTTTTTGGTGTCACTTGGCAAGGTTCCTTGGGGTTTACTATTCAATGCACTTGCAATCTGTCCCATCTGAGTTTCTAAATTCATGATCACAGCCGCCTGAGATTTTATTGTCACCTCATTCCCTTTAATGTACTTCGACAGTAGCTCTTCCAAATCTGTCTTTTTCTCGTGATGCGGAGCTGACTGTTGATGTTGATTCTGAAAACCAAGGGGTATGATGGTCGTGGAGCTTACTGCTGATTCTGATTTTGGTTCTGATTGTTGCTTCATAAAAAATTTGGGTGGTTCCTTGCCCCCTGATTATATGCATTCTGATATTCGTTAGGTGGCCTGTTGTAGCTACCCACAAACTGTACTGAAGCTTGATTTATTGCACAATAGTCTGTCGAATGCTCCCCTGCACACAGCTCATATATAACTGCTATATGCTGCACATTTCTACTTGACATGGCATCCATCTTCTTTGATAACGCTGCTATTTGTGCGAATAGAGCTGTCATAGAGTCCACTTCCAGAATACCTTCTACCTTAGGTTAAGTCATTCTCTCATTTGGCGACTGATAGTTGTTTGCAGCCATTGTTTCTATAAAGTCCCATGCCTCCTCAAACTTCTTTTCCATGAAAGCTCCACCTGAGGCTGCATCGATGCTACTCTGTATATGACTCCCTAACCCGTTGTAGAATGTATTATCTGCATCCACTTCGGTAGTCCATGATGTGGGCATTTTCTCAACAGCTCTTTATACCTTTCCCATGCTTCATATAGTGGTTATCCCTGCTGTTGTACAAATGAAGAAATATCCATCCTCAATCTATGTGTTTTTAAAGGCGAGAAGAATTTGGCCAGAAATTTCTGCGCCAAATCATTCCATGTAGTGATTAACCCCGATGGTAGAGAATGGAGACAACCCTTTGCCTTATCTCTGAGCGTGAACAGAAATAACCTTAATCTGATAGCATCGTCTGAAACCCCGTTGCACTTGAATGTATGGCAGATCTCTATGAAACTGACAATGAGCTCTTTCGGGTCATCATTCGGGAGACCCCCAAACTGGCAATTATTCTGCACCATCTGTATAGTTCCAGGCTTGATCTCAAAGTTATTAGCATTAATTTTCGGCCTGGTAATACTTGACTGAATTTTTGAAATCCGCAGTATATCATAATCCCGCAGTGCTTTCTGTTCCTCTTCAACCATGGTTTTTGGTGTTTCAAGTTCTTCTCAAGTTTTCCCAATCAACTTACTTAACCTCTGAAACCGTTTGTCGATGTCGTCCTCGAGAGGCAACAAATCTGACTTCTTTGGCCGAGTTTGCATGCACTACTCGAGCATACCTGAAATAACAAATAAAACAAAGATAAGAATAAATATATATATATATGCTTAACTAAAACTGATCTAATTAAATTGATATTGTAAGTAATAAACGCAATTACTGTCCCCGACAACGGCGCCAAAAACTTGTTGGGTAAAATCTATACGCGCAATACGCAAGTGTACGTGAATCAACAAGTAATATAATGATAAGAAAAGTATCGTTCCCATAGAGATAATGATTACAATTTATCCTAACAGTTACCAATTTTATATTATCTCAACTTTATTAAACTAATGATTAAATGATGATATTTATGAAAATCGACTACTCAGACTATAATTAACACTAATCTAGGGATTTAACAAGTTCTCAGAGAATTAAGCCTACAACTTCACTTATTGGTTCACTTCGAACAACATATTTTCTTTCAGTTTATATCAATTATTCTATATTATTAACCAAGAACACAATAGTAGATATAACCATCTCTCAATGCATTACATCCATACTCACTCAAATCCACAATTGATAGAATTAAGCAAGTCACCTTAATTAACTAACTCACTATATCTCTATGTGAATTATAATTAAAAAGGTTTAATATCAAGTTCTCTTCAGATTATGCATGATGCATATACTTCTCTATCCTACACATGAATTATGAATCATAACTAACTGTAGAAATCACAAACACACGTCACTATGGTCAGTTCTAATCTCATATGTCATCTCTCGAGTTCATATGGGATAACATGTAGTTGGTGATCAAGCAAATACACAAGTTACGTACAAACCATAGCAAATAACCTGGAAATAATCTTCAGAAACTAGCTTGAAAGCACATCAATCCTTAGTTACATAATAAGATTTGTTGTGGACTTAAATAGAATTAGTTCATCGTAAACGAAATAAAAACCATAATCCACAAAGTAAATAACATCTTGAATACAATGTATAGATGAAGAGAGAAAGAAGAATATGAAATTGTATCAATACTAGTCTTCACTGTTCGCCTTGCGTTCGTCGTGTCGCGCTTCGCTTCAATCCTCCTCACGTTTCAACTCTCCCAAACTAGGGCTTGTTTCTGTCTAAGTATATCTCTTCTATATGCCTCTTTAATGGCCTCATAAAGTCTCCCAATTGCAAGCCAAATCGTCCAACTTTCTTTCTGCAGAATCTCGATCAAACAAAGAAACCTCCATATTTGTCGCGTACCCCCAGCCCCCTTGGGGGTTTTGGCTTGAAGGAGCCTGCCCCAGCTGGTGTCCACTTTCTCTAAAGAGTTCTTGCACCCCTGCCCCAACGGGTGATTTAGCCTATGAAGGCCCGCCCCAGTGGGTGTCCATTCTATGTCAAGCTGAAAATGGCTCTTAAGTCTTTGTTTCCCAACCATTCCGCTTCCTGCAATCAACACTACCAAAACAGAGTAAAATAACACTAGAACTACTTAAGATAGCAACGAATCAAGCTATAAAATCCATCGATTCGTAGGTATAAAACCAACTCATCACAAACCAGCAAATAACTCATCCTCGGTGGGAGAATCTGGTCCTCCATAGGCTCCTCCTCATCAGAATCAATACTAAGGTCCGACTGAACAACCACGGCTGATGCAATATCTGCCTCTAGGCATACCGAGTACTCTAAAGAACAACCCGGATGACTAGTCAGAAAATCAGCCCTCCCACGACGGGTCCAACAATCATAAATCCTTGTTAAATCATCTGCTGACAGAGATGAAGCTGATAGTCACTTATCTATAGCCCCGTCAAAGTGGTGAATGCTCTGAAACTGGTCGAACTGTCCCCTGATACCCAGTGGATGATATGTGGTCACCCCTCTCAGACAGGCCGGGGGTAGATAATACATGCCAACTACATGAGTAATGAAGCTATAAGGAGAGCTAATTACTGAATATGACAATTCACAATGAGATCCTCGATCGTCATAAGAAAATCCAACCAAGATGTCACATCTGTATAATCAGGAGGTTGAAAAGAATAGGACATGGCTATCTCATGAGTAAAAAATACCTGTGATGTCTAAAAGTGTCGATCGGTCTCAAATGGGTCATGAACCACACGTATAATAATACGACACTCCCCTTGAAGAACCCCATATAATGGGTATGGTAAAATGTGGGCGATCTCAAGGTCTCCGCCAATATCATGGGCAAGATGGTACAACCTTCTCTGAGAGCGAGAACCACTGTAATCAAACCAATGCCCAGATGGTCCATGTATAGTGGCATGTACAAGTAAGCTATAACGCACATCAACAAAATATCTATGCGAGCAATCTGCCACTCCCCTGCAGTGATAGTAAAGTCTCTTGAATATCGTGCATAGCTGTCCAGCAAGCCAAATTGATTAATCAAGAAATTCAAGGACACCACATGCCCTGAAGTGATCTCATCCGCGATGACTCTATGCCGCAAACCAGTCAGGGTCATAAACTGTCGTCTCATATCGCTAATGGCCATCCTAGCACAAGGCCGATCTTACGACAAATCAATAATGCGCTCATACTCCTCTAATGTAGGAGTCAGTTCGTAGATACCAAATCTTAAAACCTATCGCTCAGGTATCCAACAAGATAGTATGTTGTCTACGAAGCCCAGTGGTACCTGGAAAGCTAAGATGGACATGAAATGCTCCAACATCTGATCAACTAACGCCCTTTCTGTGAGAGGCAAACTATCATACCATGATCTCGAAGAAGAGGCTATCAATGTAGGTGGCATGTGCTCAATAAGGCTGACGGTAGATGAAGACATCTGTAAAACTGTATCATGAGACCATCAAAGGGTAAATGCTAAACTCACCTATATGAATGCATATCCATGACATAATGCATTCATCATAATAGATGATAATGATAAATGACAATAGGATGCAATTGATAGGAAATATCATACATTTCTCAATACACTGTCTAATAAAAGCATCATCTCTGTCTGCCACTAAAATGAAAAAAATAAGAAGTATAAGAAAATGGGGCACAACCACCCAATGACTAACAGAGGCCTATCAAAATAGATAACGAGAAATGGAGCACAGCCGCCTAATAACTAACAGAGTCCTATCAAAAGATATATCGAGAAGCATGTCAGAAGAAATCTATGATATCTATATAACTTAGCCGATCAACCTGCTGCAACTCATCCTGAGTAACTAAATATCCGCCAGAAGGGACGTCAGGCCAATAGAGAGGAGGATCTGTGCCAGTAAAACTTCCAGAATATGGACCACATGAGGGGCCAGCGCCGGAGCTGGAAGGATCAAAAGAATCATCCTCCAAAGGATCCCTGCCAAGGTGCCTGATGAAAAACTATGCCCGCTCCAATCGCTGGGTCAAACTAGTAATCTTCTCTAAGTGAGTAGGCTCTCGAATGCAGGCTATATTAGGTTTGTAAGAAATCATTGCGCAATCAAATTGGAAAAATTAGCGGAAGCATGGTAAAATCACAGTTTAAAATTTTTCTACAAACTAATTACCAAGATCATCCTTTATGCAAATTATTAATTTAAAACGATAAATAAGAAGTTATGGAATTATACCCTTGTAGAACTAAGCTTCCACAGGTACAAGTTCAACTCCTTGTTCTTCGCAATCTCCTTGAATCTCCCGGATTGATTCCTTCCTTTGATTAATGTTAGCCACCCAAGTGTTTGGCCTCTAGAGGTGATTCACCATGGAAGAGGAATTGTTCAAGAAGGAGGGTGATTGGCTAAACCCTAATTTTCTATTCTCTATAGAAAAGGAGTACTTTCTCCAACAATTGGAATTTCATTAAATGATATCTAGCATAAGACTCCTCTTATATAGATATTGGTCAACCCTTCTAATCCAATTAGAAATAGAGTTTCATTTAATTAATAAAACTCCTTTAATTAATTAGGCTTTCTAACCCATTGGGAATAATTAATTAATTTTTTTAATTAATTTGCCTCCTAATCTTATTAGGAATAAATGAGAGTACTAATATTAAATTAATTCCTAAACTCCTTTAGAAATTAAAATAATATTAATATTAATAAGACTCCTCTTATTAATTTTTATTTAATATTTCCAAAATATTAAATAATAAATATTAAGCTATTTAATTTGTTCTATCATCATAGATTAAATTAATTACATTTAATATATTATTATGATTATGTCATACCTTCTTAAATAATTATTTTTTCTTTTATGGTGTGACCTTTTAGGTTCTCCATATTAAATCGGTTGTGAATAAATCAATTAGAACAATTCTAATCTTATTTAAATAAATAAATTAAACTAATAATCTATTTAAATAAATAATATTTATTCTACAATAGGGATAAGCCTCCCTAGCGATCAACGACTTTTCAGATAATATAGATTTCAACATTAATCATAAAAGAACCCTTGAGTTAATAGTTACCATACAATTCAATCTGTCTACCATACAATGTCCCAATTAAATATAAGACATTGATTTACTATCAAGCCTTATTTTATTTAATTATATGTATTTCGATTCCAAAATTCACAACTCCAAATAATGCAAATTAGAGACTCATTTCTAATTTCATTCCACCTTGGCCAAGGATTCTTGGGTTGTCATTTATCGAATCACATAGGACATATATCTTATTTTACTACAAGCGGTAGATTCTTTATTTGATCATTCATTATCTCACTATATAACTTAATACACCCAAGCATACCCTTTGATATACCCTAAGGGTCTTAAGGAATAAGTCAAAGTATAATTCATTATACACAAGATACTATGATGATCTCAAGTCTGAGGATCACTTGTACTACTATCACATTAAGAATTCCTATTGACAGGCAAGTAAAACTCCATTAGGTATTCCTTAGCGAGTCACGTTCAGTGTACTTATTCTCCAATAAGCACCTACATACTTGCTTTAGTGTCTCCGTACAAATGATCATGTGATCAATCATCCTCATCCAATGAGCAAGCAACATATATACCAATCTATCCGAATTTACTAATACCCTTTTTAGTAATCCATCGATTAGGAACTATTTTAGTTTTAAGCTATCTAAAAATATAGATCTCATTAGCATGATCAACATCATGATTCTAAAAGCATTTACTTAAAACTATGGGTTATTTACATATTATAAAAATAACATCATTTAGATAATTAAATGCCTTTAATAAATAAATATTTTTATTAATAAATAAATAAGATCGTTTTCAAAATATATGCATTATCATCATACATGATTGGCTTGTATGCATACTATTTTCAATCTCCCACTTGCACTAAAGCCAATCGACATGGTATCTCATACACATCTTCTCTAAGTGATGATCAAACTGTTGTTGTGTTAAAGCTTTAGTCAATGGATCTGCAATATTGTCTTGAGAGTCTACACGATCCAAGGTGACGTCTCCTCTTTCAATGACCTCCTTGATCAAGTGAAATCGCTTCAACAAGTGTTTGGATTTCTGATGAGATCTGGGTTCCTTAGCCTGTGCAACAGCTCCGGTGTTATCACAGTACAAGGGGACTGCTCCTCCAATGCTAGGAACCACACAAAGTTTGGTTATGAACTTCTTCATCTAAACAGACTCCTCTGCAGCTTCACTTGCAGCTATGTACTCTGCCTCTGTCACTAATTCATCAACTGTTTACTTTTTGGAACTCTTCCAACTCACTGCGCCACCATTTAAGGTAAACACATACCCCGAAAAGAATTTACTATCATCTTGGTCATTTTGAAAACTTGAGTCTGTGAATCCCTCGAGTTTTAATTCAGATCCACCACAGACAAGAAATACATTCTTAGTCTTTCGTAAGTACTTTAGGATATTTTTGTTGGGTTTGTACGAAATAGTGACGCAATCAAATTGCAAAATAAGAGGAAGCATGGTATATCAGAGTTTATAAAAATTTCTACAAAACTATTATCGGGATCATCCTTTATGCAAATTATTAATTTAAAATGATAAATAAGAAGTTATGGATTCATAACCTTGTAGAACGAAGCTTCCACATGTACGAGTTCAACTCCTTGTTCTTCGTGATCTCCTTGAATTTATGGGTTAGATTCCTTCATTTGATCAACGTTAGCCACCCAAGTGTTTGGCCCTTAGAGGTGATCCACCAAGGAAGAGGAATTATCAAGAAGGAGGGTGGTTGGTTAAACCCTAGTTTTCTATCCTCTATAGAAAAGGAGTATTCTCCCACAATTGAAATTTCATCAACTGATATCTAACATAAGACTCCTCTTATATAGATATTGGTCAGCCCTTTTAATCCTATTAGAGATGGGATTTCATTTAATTAATTAAACTCCTTTAATTAATTTAGGCTTCCCACCACATTGGGAATAATTAATTAAATTCATTTAATTAATTTTCCTCCTAATCTTATTAAGAATAAATGAGAGTACTACTATTAAATTAATTCCTAAACTCTTTTAGAAATTAAGATAATAATAATTGTAATAATATTAATAAGACTCTTCTTATTAATTTATATTTAATATTCTATCACCATAGATTAAATTAATTACACTTAACGCATTATTATGATTATGCCATTACCTTCTTAAATAATTATTCTTCCTTTTATTGTGTGACCCTTTAGGTTCTCCATATTAAACTAGTTGTGAATAAATTAATTAAAATAATTCTAATCTTATTTAAATAAATAATCTAAACTAATAATCTATTTAAATAAATAATATTTATTCTACAATAGGGATAAGCCTCCCTAGCGATCAACGACTTTTCAGATAATATAGATTTCAACATTAATCATAAAAGAACCTATGAGTTAATAGTTACCGTACAATTCAATCCTTCCACCATACAATGTCCCATTTAAATATAAGACATGAATTTATTGTCAAGTCTTATTTTATTTAATTATATGTATTTCGATTAGAAAATGCACAACTCCAAATAATGCAAATTAAAAACTCCTTTCTAATTTCATTCCGCCTTAGCCAATGACTAATGGGTTGTCATTTAACGAATCACATAGGACATATCTCTTCTTTTACTAGAAGTGGTAGATTCTTTATTGATCATTCATTATCTCCATATGTAACTCATTATACCCAAGCATACCCTTTGATATACCCTAAGGGTTTTTAAGGAATAAGTCAAAGTATAATTCATTACATACAAGATACTATGATGATCTCAAGTCCAAGGATCACTTGTACTACTATCACATTGGAAATTTCTATTAATAGGGAAGTAAAACTCCATTAGGTATTCCATAGCGAGTCACGCTCAGTGAACTTATTCTCCAATAAGCACCTACATACTTGTTTTAGTGTCTCTACACAAATGATCACGAGATCAATCATCCTCATCCAATGAGCAAGCAACATATGTACCAATCCATCCGGATTTACTAATCCCCTTTTTAGTAATCCAATGATTGGGAACTATTTTAGTTTTAGGCTTTCTAAGAATATAGATCTCATTAGCATGATCAACATCATGATTCTAAAAGAATTACTTAAAACT
The DNA here is from genome assembly GCA_020205555.1 of Panax stipuleanatus. Lineage (NCBI taxonomy): Eukaryota > Viridiplantae > Streptophyta > Magnoliopsida > Apiales > Araliaceae > Panax > Panax stipuleanatus. Next base: position 107,917,920 of record CM035122.1, read on the forward strand.
ATGGGTTTTACATATTATAAAAATAGTATCATGTAGATAATTAAATGCCTTTAATAAGTTAATACTTTTATTAATAAATAAATAAGATCATCTCCAAAGTATATGCTTTATCATCATACATGATTGGCTTGTATGCATACTACTTTCAATCTCCCACTTGTACTAATGCCAATCGCCATGGTATCTCATACTCATCTTCTCTACGTGACGATCAAATTGTTGTTGTGTTAAAGCTTTAGTAAATGGATCTGCAATGTTGTATTGAGAGTCTACACGCTCCTCTTTCAATGATTTCTTTAGTCAAAGTGTTGCAACACATGTTTGGATTCAAGATGAGACTTAGAAACTATTCCTAGTTCTGTAATAAACTTTTCAACCGAAACATCAACTTGTAGCTTCACTTACAGTTATATACTTTGTCTTTGTCACTAAATCAACAACCTTTTGCTATTTGGAACTTTTCCAATTCACTACACCACCTTTCAAGGTAACGAATTACCCTAAAGTGGATTTGTTGTCGTCTTGGTTAGTCTAAAAACTTGAGTCTATTTAGTCCTCTATTTTAATTCAGACCCATCATGTGTTATGATGACATCCTATTAAATCTATCTATACATATTTATATCCCCAATGTAGGATGTTCTACCCAAATCATTCATGGAGGAATGTTTAGACAACTTTATTTTGATCGATTGTAGCATAGAAATGTCATTCCCTATCAATAATATATCATCAACATATAATACAAGGAATGAAACAGCGCTCCCACTAACCTTCTTTTACACACATGGTTCATCCTCATTTTTGATAAAATCAAACTTTTTGATTGTCTCATCAATACGGATGTTCCATCTACGAGAAGCTTGCTTCAATCCATAAATGGATTATTGAAGCTCATATACATGATTTGCTTCAACCATTGAAACAAATCCCTCTGGCTGTATCATACATACATTCTCCTCTAATAATGTATATTTGAGGAAGGGCGTCTCCACGTCCATTTTGCCAGATTTAGTAATTATAAGTTGCAATCGGAAGTAAAATCCAAATGGACTTGAGCATTGCTTCAAAAATTTATTTTAGATTTTATGGTCATCTACCATTTTTTGAGTCTTTATTACTCATAGCCTGTTCGTAATTCAATGGATCATCATCATTCATGACGTGTACCTCATCGTCATCCTCTGTGACGAATCCATACATTTCAGGTATCTTCGGTACTCTTCCAGATTTATGAATAGGGTGTTGTACAGAAGGTGTCTCTACTTGGACAGGTTCATCCACTTGATCTGTTGTGGTTTGTGGTTCTTGACTTTCTTAAAGATCTATTTTCCTCCCACTAGCCCCTTCAAGGGTAAACTCTTTTTTCCAAGAAGACAGCGTGTTTCATAACAAACACCTTTTGCTCAGTAGGATTGTAGAAATAATATCCCAAACTTTCTTTAGGATTTCCCATAAATGTGCACTTATCAGATCTTGTCCCAAGGTTATCATTTTGAAACCTTTTCACATAAGTTGAACATCACCAAATCTTAGCATGCTTAGGACCACGTTTTCTGCCTGTCCACATCTCATATGGAGTCTTGGGGCCGAATTTCAAGAGGACATTATTTAGTAGATATGCAGTCGCTTCTAGAGCATAACCCCAGAATGATACTGGAAGATCGGTAAAACTCATCATGGATCAAACCATGTCCAATAATGTTTGATTTCTCCTTTCAGATACTCCATTTAACATTGGTGTACCTGGTAGAGTCCATTGTGAGATTATACCATTTTCTTTGAGACAATCAAGAAACTCACCGCTTAAAGTATTCACCACCTCGATCTGATCGAAGAATCTTAATACTTTTGCCCGTTTGTTTCTCTACTTCACTTCTGAACTCCTTGAACTTTTCGAATGATTCAGATTTTTATTTCATTAAATACACATATCCAAATCTTGAGTGATCATCAGTGAAAGTAATAAAATAAGAATACCCTCCCCATGCATTCGTTGTCATAGGTCCACAAGCGTCTGTGTGAACCAACGCTAACAACTCTGTAACTCTTTCTCCTCCTTTTCCACTAAAAAGAGATGTAGTCATTATACCCATGAGACAAGATTCACAAGTTGGATATTATTCATAATCGGATATCTCTAAGAACCCATCCTTATGTAACTTGGATAATCTTGTTTAATTGATATGACCGAGTCTACAGTGTCACATATAGGTATAATTAATATCATCTCTTTTCCTTTTCTTAGTTTGTTCTATTTGAAATATATTTTCATGCAAGTCAAGTATGTAAAGTCCATTTCGCAAATTACCAACACCATATAAAATATTTTTATTATAAATAGAACAACTGTTGTTCTTTATTATAATGTCAAATCCATCCATATCTAATACAGAAATAGAAATAATGTTTCTAATGATATTTGAAACAAAAGAACAATTATTTAAATAAATGGACTTTCCCGTAGGTTGTGCTAAACAATAAGTGCCTACAACTAATGCAGCAACCTTTGCTCCATTTCCCACTCGTAGGACAACCTCATCGTTGTTCAACTTTCTACTTCTGACCAGTCCCTGCACAGTATTACATATGTGAGAATTACAGCCGGTATCCAATACCCAAGTAGAATTTTGACTTTCAAAAAGATTAATTTCAATCATGAACAAACCTTGATTGGAAGTCAAAGCTTCTCCAAGCTTCTTCTCTGCCAGAAACTTCTTGCAGTTCCTCTTCCAATAACCCGGCTCGTTGCAATGGAAGCACATTCCTTTGCTTGTTGGATCAGGTTTCTTTTAATCCTTTATGTTCACCTTACCTTTAGCTTTTTTAGATTTCTTCTTTTCAGAAGATACCTTGGGCCTCTTCCTTTTCTTGGAAGAATCCACCATTAAGACATGATTCTTCTTGGATGGGAAGTGACCTTCTGCAGTTTTCAATATGTTAAGTAATTCAAGCAAGCTGAGATCTAACTTATTCATGTGGAAATTAACAACGAACTACGAGAAGGTCTCAAGGAGTGACTGCAAGACCAAGTCTTGACTCAACTCCCCATCCATGACGGACCCAAGTTGTCCAAGGCGTTCAATCAGATTGATCACCTTTAGGACATGAGTCTCAATGGCAGTGCCCTCAGTCATCTGAGATCAGAAGAGCTCCTTATATATCTCATGTCTAGCAGTCCTACTTTATTCACCATACAACTCCTTGAGGTGAAGCAACATAGTAGGAGCATCCATATTTTCGTGCTGACGCTGAAGCTCGTTATTCATGGATGCGAGCATGATACATTGAGCCATAGATGCATCATCTTGTCACTTTACAATAATGGCAATCTCTTCCTCAGAGGCATTTTTTGGAACAGTTCATGGGACAAGTGAATTTAGGACATAAGAAATCTTTTCAGCATTGAGAACTATTCTCAGATTTCTTAACCAGTCCGTGTAATTCGGCCCGGTTAGTTTATTAGCATCAAGTATGCTACGCAGTGAAATAAGTGATTTTGACATTTTTAAAATTCTGCATGTGAAAAGACAACATTTTAGCAAACATTTATTTAATTAATTTTTCATACCAAAATAAATTTTAGGTCTTTATTTTAAATTGGTATCTCCCACTATTTTCTTCAAACTATATTACCCTTACTTATATAGTACGTCAACATCTAATTAAAGATTTTCTAGTGAGATTAAGGATCCCATTTCAAATGTATATAGCATTGTGGATAGCACAACAAACGACATATAAATAAATAGGTAGACAACTCTTGTCAATTACATCATCATGTAACTTTTTTGTATTTTGCCTCTTAAATCATAATGGTCAAGTGGGTGCACATCAGAACTAAAATGATTTAAGTTAAGTCCAACCTAGCACTTCCATAAATTCAAAAAAGAAAAATATTGTCCTTGTGGATAACACAACAAAACAATATTGTTCAATTTTCTTGATAAGCATCAAATGTGATTAAATTAATAGCTTAAATACGCAATACTTGCCTTGTGGATAACACAACAAACTCGTATTAAAAATTTAATACTCTATTAATTTATCATGCTAGAAGGCTGTGACAACCCAGATTTTTAGAAATTATTAAAAAGAAAATTTAATGAATAGAATTCTTATTATGAGATGTTTTGAGTTTGAATATGTGTATATGTGTTATATATTGTGAAATATGTGATTTGATGTGAAGAGAATTATATTGAGGAAAAGAGGTTTAATAGTTAATTAAACTATTGAAGAAATTAAATGAAATTGTTATGAAAAGGAAATTAACTAAATAAGATTAGTTAATTTATTTAAGTCAAAATTATATTATGAGATAATATAATTTGATTGTTATGCCTTGTGGGCAATGAAAATTATTATGAATTCAGTATCATAAATAACGTGATTGATTCACTTAATTAAAATAATGAATTGCTGTGAATATATTTGTTTTAATATAACGAAAGATTAATATATATTACATGTAAATGTAATATATTAATGTAGTAAGATTGTGAGTTTCGTAAATAGTTAAAAATATTTATAAAATCGAATAGATATTTTATTTGGAATAATTTGGAATTTAATAAAGTGTTTGATGAAAATTATTATGGAAATTGTCGATGTTGGTTTAAAAAATCCGCGGGTCGGGTCACAACCCGGGGTCTTTTCATCTCTTTTCCTAAGTTATCTCTAACCTTATTCTTTTTATTTAAAAAAAAGGTTTTGAAGGGTTTTTTAGGAAAAAGGCTAACATGTATCATGTTGACGATTTGAACGTTTTACAGAGTCGCCAGTTGGTAGATTTAAAAATAGTTGTACCAACTCAACCGAGTTTTGTTTGAAAGAGGCCCAATTGCTGGACACTATCGAAACTTGATCTTTGAAAACAAAGTTTGAGCTGGGGGCTTGGTTAAGTGTGGGGAAGGTGTTAGGTACCCCACGACTCCCGTGTAAACACGGTACCGCATCTTTTCAATATTTCCCTTAAAACTGGAATGCGTGAGTGAATGCTGTTTGAAAATTGGGCCTATTGATTTGATTGATTGAAAGTAGTGCTTTGATTCGTTGAACCTATATACGAAGGGTTTGATTTGTTTTGAAAATCAGTCTTTTATTTGATTTGCAAAAGCAATTAATTTGATTTGCAAAAGCTTTTCTTTTGATATATTTGAAATATGATGTTTTGAAAGCTGGTTTTCAAACCCTTACGCTAGCATAGGAATTGAAGCATGTTGATACTTCTAATTTTTATCTTTATAGCCTTAATGCTGCATTAAATGGTGATTTGTCGGGCTGCGAAGCATCCTCGACCACAGAAATAGAAAAGTGTCGGTCTCCTCAAGGGCATGAAAACCATCGGAGGTACGCTGACACGACAATCAAGACTTTTTCACTATGTTGAGACCTTAAATTCAGATAACCGCTTTAAGGTCTATTTACATGTAAATTTCTACAGAAAAACTGGCAGGGCACATTTGTAAATTGGAGTTTGTCTATCGTGGGAATCAGATTATGATTAATTTGATCATGAATCCCACTATTCCTAGGCTCACATATAGCCAAAACCTGCACAATTCAAATTTGTAAAGAAATTGATATATACATCATTACGTCGAAATGGAACCAAGGATTCATCAGTAAATCTTGGCTGCGCGTGGCCAAAGCGTCTCGTTCCCACTAGATAGCGATCTAATGGACGCGAGGTTGCTTTCGAAACTGAAACTAGAAAGAAAGCTAGATTTAAGAAAATCTCAGCCATTCTAGCTTCCCGGTTCAGTCTAGAGGTTTTGAACCGTTTGAAAACTAGAATTGACGAGATTTAAACAAATCTCGTCCGCCTGCAGATATGTCAGAGCCAATTCATATAAAATGAATATTTAAAGCAACAGTTGAGTGGAAAGCGAGTAAAGCAATATATATATACATATATATATATATACAGTTATATATAAAAGCTGTAAAGGGCGATGGATTTTCACACCGGTGCCCAGATCGAAATTAATATATATATATATATATATATATATATATATATATATATTGACAGAAATATAGTCAACCAAAATTGGGAAGAGGACTAGTGGTGGTGAAGGCTGCTTATATATGCATAAATATATATTAAAGCAGTAAAAAGGCCACAGAATGTTCCAAGTCGAACTGGAACGTAAATGTACAAAAAGTAGTTAACCAGGGACTGGGAAGATAACCCAGTAATGGTGAAGTGCGCAAAAACAGTATAAAGACCATGAAATAGTCCAGGCCAGACTGAAATGTAAATTGCAGAAAAGTAGTCAACCAGTGACTGGGGAAATCACCCAGTATAGCGAAGAGTGCATAAACAGTATAAAGGGCGATGGATTTTCACGCCGGTGACCAGATTGGAATTGAAATATATATATATATATATATATATATATATATAGTGACAGAAATGTAGTCAACCAAGACTGGTAAGAGGACCAGTGATGGTGAAAATCGCTTATTTATGCATAAATATATATAAAAGCGGTAAACTACCTCGAATTTAACATCCGGGCTTGACAGAATTAAAACGCTAGTACATATACAGTTAAATATATACAAAAAAGGCCAAACCCAGACTGGGAAGAAAACCCAATCCGGCGAAGTTGCCAGAACGTGTGTGCTAGTACATTGAAGCTGCTGGAGCTGACGGATCGTCAATCCGAGTTGTAGAAATGCCAGAAAATCTATTTATGTACAAAAAATGTACCAAATTTTGATGAAAACGGCCACGGAACTAAGTTCTGGGCATTTTTAGAAAATGAAACTTAACGTGCAAGTGTATAAAAGTACGAAGAATTAATATTCACTTTCTGATCATGAAAATACTTACAATGGACTGCTACACGGGCTTTTTGCCAAATCGTAGGCTATATACGTCCAAATCTATTGGTTATTTTTTGATATGTGGTAGTACATGGGAATATCTACGTGTTGGAGTGAAAATATTCGGGTTTGAAAGAGGTGTAAAAGTTAGAAAATCGAACTGGCAGAGCTTCGCTGCGTTTTTGAATTCTTGAAAATGAAGGGGGGCACCTTTATTTATAGGCCAGGGAGCCTCCACTCTTCCTGCGGTTGCTGCAGTTAGAGGTACAGCTCCCTTGGTGGGGCCCGTGGTGCCGGGTTCTATCATCTCGAAGTACGTGCACTCTGAATAACGCACAGTTAAAGTCAATACTTTCTAACTTTTGATCGGAGCATCCGTTTGAGGCGTGCGATACCTTTTCGAAAAGCCCTCGCCAAGAGTGTCGCAATGACATGGGATAAAACATTTTTTGGGTCTGAGAAGACGGGTTCATAACCAGGTCTTCCATTCCCCGCAGTTTGTTCGTTAAGCTGTCTTGCGTCGTTTGCACTCGGGATCATCATTATGGTTCATTCTGACTTCGTTGGCATTGATTTGGCTTGAGTTTGACCGAATCAGCTGAGAGTTGATAAAATGACCATTTTAACCCCCCCCCCCGGGGTGGACCTTGGTGGATCTGGCTTCCGAGGGTTGTCTCTGGGGCTTAACTGCACTTCTCGGATTGATATCGGGGCTGATCTGTACTTCCCGAGCTGAGACCGGGGATGACTTAACATGTCATAGGTTGATGTCAAGGTTAAACTGTACCTCCCGGGTTGATGTCGGGGCTGTCTTGACGGCCCGATATTGATATTAGGAATGATCAGTACCTCCCGGGTTGATGCCGGGGCTAACTTGTACCTCTCAGATTGCTGTCGAGGTTAATTTGAAGGCCCGATATTGAGATCAAGATTTGACTTGGTGGCCTGATCGGAGATCAGGGTTGATTTGATAGCCAAATATTGAGAGCGGGGTTGATATGACGGTCCGATTGAGGATCTGAGCTGGATTAACGGTCCGATTAGAGATCGGAGCTGGATAGACGGTCCAATTGAAGATCAGAGCTGGCTAGATGGTCCGATTAGAGATCAGAGCTAGATAGACTAGAGCTGGATAGACGGTCCGATTAGAGATTGGAGCTAGATTGACGGTCTTATTGGAGATCGGATCTGGATAAACGGTCTTATTGGAGATCGGATCTGGATAAACGGTCCGATTGGAGATCGAAGCTGGATAGACTTTCTAATCAGAGATCAGAGCTGGATTGATGGTCCGATTGGAGATCAGAGCTGGATTGGCGGTCCGATTGGAGATCAGAACTGGATAAACGGTTCAATTGAAGATCGGAGCTGGATAGACAGTCCGATTGGAGATCGGAGCTGGATAGATGGTCGAATTGGAGATCAGAGCTGGATAGACAGTTCGATTAGAGATCAGAGCTGATTTGAGTACCGATATTGGGGATCGAATTCGAGTTGATCGATATTGGAGATCAAATTTTGATTGGAAGCCCGATATTGGTACCGGGGTTGATTTGATTGCCGGCTTTGACCTCCTACAGTGTTAGTATTGGGGCAAGTAAACTTTCTAGTGTCTACAGATGCCTCTCTTTATCATGTCCATGCAATGTAATGGAGTGGACAGGATAAAGATTAGTAGACATGGGAAATAAGACAAATGGAAGAGATGTTACGGAAGCTGGGTGTCTTTGAGTGGAACGGGGCTGCTCTTGGCTGCTTACATCATCTATCTGCTGGGGATAACGTTGTCATGGATAGCCCTTGATATTATTGATAGGTTACCGCAAACTATTCTTGTCATTTTCTGCTAGGGATGACGTTATTCATGGTAGCCTGTTTAACTCTGATGGGGATGCTATTATGTTAATGCTACCATGGTTTGAAACCCATTGTTTCCTGCATCTGTCAGCATTATTAGGGGGCAGATCTTCTCTTGGCTGATGTCGTTTGTGTGTTTTAGAAGGCTCCTCTGATGGGGTTATCCCTCAGGTATCGAATCACCTTGCTGGGATCTTCTGATGTTTATTCGGATGATAGGTTTCACTTGGCAGCTTGCAATAGGGAGCTGAATATCCAATCTTTTACCTCATTCTCTTTTGAGGATGTGTATAACAGATTCCATCATTGGCGATGGATTACTATAATTACCTCCGTCACCGGATCACTCCCGATGCTTTGATGGGGCTGAGCAACCAGTTAAACTGTATCGATCAGTACCCGACGCTTAGCTGGGGTTGTGCTAACGACTGAACTAACATAGCTCAGTACCCGACGCTTAGCTGGGGTTGTGCCAACGGCTGAACTATCATCGGTCAGTACCCGATGCTTCGCTGGCGTTGTGCCAATTGCTGAACTGTCATCGGTCAATACCAGACGCTTCGCTGGGGTTGTGCCAATGGCTGAATTGTCATCGGTCAGTACCCGACGCTTCGTTGGGGTTGTGCCAACGGCTGAACTATCATCGGTCATTACCCGATGCTTTGCTGGGGTTGTGGCAACGGCTGAACTATCATCGGTCAGTATCCGACGCTTCACTGGGGTTATGGTAACGGCTGAATTGTCATCAGTCAGTACCTGACGCTTTGCTGGGGTTGTGCTAACGGCTGAACTGTCATCGGTCAGTACCTGATGCTTCACTGGGGTTGTGCCAACGGCTGAACTGTCATCGGTCAATACCCAAACTTCACTGGGGTTGTGCCAACGGCTGAATTGGACTTCGTTCAGTACCCGAACTTCGCTGGGGTTGTGCCAACGGTTGAACTGTCATCAGTCAGTACCCGATGCTTTGCTTAGGTTGTGCCAATGGTTGAACTGTCATCGGTCAGTACACGACGCTTCGCTGGGGTTGTGCCAACGGCTGAATTATCATCGGTCAGTACCAAACGCTTTGCTGGGGTTTTGCCAACGGCTGAATTATCATCGGTCAATACCCGACGGTTCGCTGGGGTTGTGCCAACGGCTAAATCATCATCGGTCAGTACCCAACGCTTTGCTGGGGTTGAACCAATGGCTGAAACTACTTCGGTCTGTACCCGAACTTCGATGGGGTTGAACTAACGGCTGAAACTGGCTTCGGTCTGTACCCGAACTTCAAAAAATGAATGTTTTTGGCAGTTTTGCACAATTCTTGCACAATTTTTTTGTAGTTTGCTTTGTTGATCCCCGGATATGGCTTCGGGATGAATACCAAGGGTTTTCAGGATGTTCTCCTTTCTGTCTGGATTACACTGCTTAAACGCAGGATTTCAGGACAAACCGCTGAATTATGTAGCGATTTCTCTTCAGATTTGACTTGACAACACATAAGAACTCATTTTTAACTAGAATCGGACCGGGCCCAAGGGAGTGGTACCCACCCTAGGCTGCTGCAGGTGGAGGTGCGACTAAGGGCTGCATGATTTTTATTTTTCAAGTTTCCCATTTGAGTTTCGAATGAAATTTCGATCTTCTTTTTCAGATCTACGGAGTTCAGGAAGCTATTTTTTGATTTCGTCAATTCCTACGCATTCAGCGCAGAGCAGGTAACGTTTTACATGCTTTTTTCACAAATTTTGACCATTAAAAGCATGAGAATGCTTTTAAATGCAATGTATGAAAAATATATGCCTATATGACCTATTAAAAATTTTCTGACTACATATGTATGCATATCTTACTGTAATGCACTTTTGGATGTAAGAAAATTCAGGTTCTGAGACAGTGTTATTTTGCACTTTTTGATCAGTTTAGTCATCCTTTTTGAGGCCTAATGAGCCTGGATTTTCAACTAAAAATGTCCATGGTAGCTTGGCTACCATGTGAGGCTGTCTTTTAATTTTTTTTCATAAATATGAACCGTTTCTATTTTTGGGTAGGTGTGCTACTGAATGGCCACCTAGACATGCCTATGTGCATGTGGATAGTCCATTTTACAAAAGAGACTCTGGCGAAATTTTTCCAAAATCTTAGGCATTGAAAAACATGCATTTTTGACTTTACTGGGGATTTTTGACTGACCCATGCAGGTTTTTTGCTTCTAGGTTTTGAAAACATGCAGTTTTGACTTTATTGGGTATTTTTAAACAACCCATGCATGTCTTAGGACCTAGAGATATATGCTGGACTGATTTAAAATGATAAGCCACAGGTTTTAGGCTTAACATACCCTTTCTGAGGTGATTTAGAGTATTAGTGTATGCGATGGATCGCGATAGATCCGGCTGTTCCAGCAAGATGTCCTCAGGTATTAGACGGAAGAGGGCTTCTGATGTTCCTTAGCCTCGTCCAGCTCGGACGCCTCATAGATTGGTGGAGGCGGTGATTCATCCAGCACAGGACGAGCAGCCACTTGATATTGACAATGAGGAGGCTCCTTTTGCTACTCCTGTTCCTGCTCAGGCTCAATGTGCTGAGGTCCTTGGCATTGTTGTGCAGACGCAGGAGTTGTTGGGCCACTTGAGTCGCCATCCTTCGAGATATCTTTATGCCAACGAGGTGACTTGAAGTTTTTCTTTTCTCTGGATTCTTTTCTTCCTTTTTGCCATTTTCGGGGCATATGTTTTTGATAGGGGTTGGTTTTTGATACAGGTACCCGGCTTTACGCAGCCTCAAGGGAACTGGTTTAGCGTGCATTATCTGTATCATACTCTGCATGAGGATTATAGGGATATTGTAGATGGCTGGGGCTTTTAGGCCTTTTTCTCTATCCTGCCCCACCGTTGCCCATAGGGGTATATAAGGGGTTTGTCTGAGTGCTGGTTCCACCAGACTCAGTCCCTTTAGCTGTTAGATTGCGAGGTGATGATGACTCCTATGGATTGGAGATTTATCACCGGCATTGAGTTTGAGGGCTAGCTAGTGCCTGTCGTGGCTGACATTACGCTCACTATCGTCCGGTCCATACTGGGAGTTTCGACGACCGCATTCAAGGGTCGGACGGTCCGATCTGGTCCCTTGAGTATAGATGCCCAGGAGGGGACTTTATAGGAGCCCCGCCTGATGACTAGAGGGTTAGAGATCGCATTTTGAGGCAATTATTTTTGTCAATCATCAGGGGTTATTTTGTGGCGGACAACTCGTCTACTGTGTCCTTCGCCTTAATTAGCACCACTCGATATGTAGAGCACCTCAATGACTATAATTGGGGCTCCTATACCTTTGCCTATTTTCTCAGTGGCATGCGCATGATTTCGGAGGGTGTGACGGAGGCTTGGTTAGGATTTTACCCATTTCTGCTGGTGAGTACATCTTTCTATACCTTTTTGATTTCAGCATTTATTTTCGTCATTCTTGGTCATTGAGGACTTTTGATATTTGCATGATCAGCTATAGAGCGCCTCAGTGACTAAGATTGGGGCTCCTATACCTTTGTCTATTTTCTCCGAGGCATGCGCATGCTTTCGGAGGGTGTGACGGAGGCTTGGTTAGGATTTTATCCATCTCTGCTGGTGAGTACATCTTTTTGTACCTTTTTGATTTCAGCATTTATTTTTGTCAGTTTTGGTCACTGAGGACTTTTGATATTTGCATGATCATCTTTTGGCATTTGAGAGGCTTTTTTGCCTATAGCTCGCTTCTGCCCTAGGTCTGGAGGCCTATCCTCGGGGTCGGCGATGGCATCACTCCACTTTGACGGAGGTCCTTGTTGAGGGATTTATTCACGCCCGTCTGTAGTTGGAGCTTTTGACGGCGGGTTTGATCACCTGGTCACCGTATACATCTGAGTTTTTGACCGTTGGATTCGAGGGAAGTGTCCCTACTGGTCGGGAGTTTAAGTTATCGACCAGCAGAGTCCCTTTATTAACGGTGGGAGGCTGGGAGCTCTATCTTAGAGATCATGCCATTAGGAGCATTACGGGGGAGATCCGTATTCCCATTGCTCCTCCTGCTTGGCATCATTGGTCGTTAACCGTCCCATTGACAGATATCCCTATGGAAGGCATAGATGGCTTCGCCTTATCAGAGGGCCCGTATAACCAAGAGGCATATAGCAGTTGGTGGAGTCCTTGCACTATTGGAGCTCAGACTCGTTCTACCCAGTTCATGGAAGACATGGTACCAATGCCCGTGATGATAACGGACTGGATAGCTTACCTTAGAGAGCCTACTTATGCAGACCAGATAGCAGATCTGACCAGGCAGTTGGATCAGGCCTGTTTCTTTATCAGGCACTTTGGCCGAGATTCGTTAGTGGAATCTTCTTTTTATTCATCTAGCTCAGGAGTGGGTCCCTCTTTTGGTCCATTTAGCAGCAGCCATACAAAGGCAGATCCTCCCTTATACCGCCCAGACATGCCTGATAGCAGCGGTTTTGTATCCACCGAGAAGATGGAGCAGGTCGATCATTTTGACACTGATGTCTTTGACTTCCTTTGATAGCTATTGTAGCTATACTTTTTGGTCAGCCACTATTTTGGCTATTTGGCAGTTGTGCCATTATTTTGATAGACCACTGTATTAGTTGGGTGGTGGTGCCCCATTTCCCTGTATTTTCCTTTTTGCTTTGTATTATCAGACATGGATGATGCCCGCAGTAGATGGCTTGTTATAGATATTTATGATCTTTTCAATCTATTGCATCATGTTTATATTTGTCATCATGCATGTATTATGTCATGTGTATGCATTCAGACAGCTGTAACTTGATTTGACCTCTGGATGGTCTTGTGGTACGGTGCTACAGATGACGTCGTCTGTGGTAAGCCGTATCGAGCATTCACCACCGTCTGAGGTGGCCACATCATTGAGGTCGTGGTATGAGAGCCTGCCCTACCCAGTCAGAGGGACAGTGGACCACATGTTGGGGCATTCGTTAGCCCTCGCAGATTTTTGGGTGCCATTCAGATTTGTTAATGGCATTTCACCCTTCTTGGATACCTGAGAGACAGGTGTTCCGCTTCTGCAGCATGAGCTGACGCCGACTCTCGAGGACTACGAGCGATTTACTGTATTGGCTCTGGATTTGCCATGTGCTCATACGGCTATTAGTGATATGAGGAGACCGTTTACCCGAATGTCCGATCTCCGTCAGAGCACGAACAGGGATGGGATTGTATCTAGGCACGTGATCTCGATTGACTTCCTGATCGATCGATTTGGCGAGCTCGACAGCTAAGATCGCCATATCGGAGATTTTATTATTTTAGCAGAGGCATGGCATATGACCAAAGTAGACATTCTGCTGATGTGTATTGTGGCATACGTCTATATGTCGCTTCGCTTGTATCATTTGGACATGGGACTAGTAGTTAGGGTTCGGGCCCTTAGACAAGGTAGCTCCATCGTCCCGATGATATTGGCTGAGACATTTAGATCTGCCACACGCTGTAGTACCCATTCAGAAGGGTTTTTTAGGGGAATCTCAGTCTTGTTGTATATATGGCTGATGTCCCATATACGACCGATTAGATTCTTCAGGCCTCGAGGTTTTTGCTTCACTCACGAGACATCCACAGCTTACTCCTTTCAGCCTGCGGAGTGCATTGATGCAGAGTCATGATTGGCATTTCTGTCGGATATTGAGCATCCATTCACGATCTTGCCATGCTCAAGGCTATCGTCCCCATATAGCTTCATCACCCATGCATCTGGCCTGAATTATTTGCCCCTAGCGGGTTTGAGGGCAGTGACTAGCTATCATCCTTTGGCAGTCATGTGTCAGTTTGATCAGCTGCAGAGTTTGAACCATTTTGAGGGGTCTGCTGATCAGAGGATGTTGGCTTCTTCTATGTCATCCGCCGACTTGGTTAGAGTATATAAGTGTTGGACTCATCGAGAGAGGGCTGATTTCCCTGGTAGCCACCAGGGTCGTTCTCCGGAGTATTCTGCCTGGTTGGAGGCAGAGATAGCAGTTGCAGCAGCAGAGCCTCATTTATCTCCAATTGTGGACTCCGACGAGAAGGAGCCTATAGAGGATTTGGATTCTCTTACCGAGGATGAGCTATTCACGGGTGTGATAGCAGCTGTAGTGAGTGATTCTCCAATTATTCTTGCAGGGACGGATCCAGCTTTGGCAGACTCACTATTCAGGATGACCTTTGATAGAGATTCTGCTAGAGCACAGATGTTGGCTGCCTTGTCTGGCAGAGATTTAGCTTTTACTGATAAAGATGGACTCAGGGTCGCTATAGATGCTGGATTAATTGAGAGGAAGGAGCTCCGATCTGCTAGAGATACAGCTATTGTGGAGCGAGGCGAGATTCGCTCGGCTAGGGATGCATCATATTTTGAGATCAAGGAGACTTTGATTGCTCAGGATGCAGCATTTACGGAGAGGGATGAGGCTATAGCTTCTCGTGATTTCCACATTGCTAATAGTACTGCTCTTCGATCTTACACTCAGGATTTGGTCACCGAGATGAGTGCGTATATTGATGACCACGTCGCCACCTTGTAGATGACCGTGGAGGTACTGGGACGTATGGAGGCTGAGTGGACTTCACTTACAGCTGCTCCCCCATCTTCAGAGAGAGATGCCATGCTGGTATTGCTGACTCGCTTATCCTTGGGTCCATAGACTAGCTTTATTTTTCCTGCACAGACTAGATCAACAATTTTTATCATGTACAGGGCATCATGTATATATCAAACAGTGTTATATATCAGAGAAATATAGTTTTGATTCAATTCCCTGACTGGATATGTACTGTCATTGCTGAGTGATTACTACTTCTTTCATGACTCGCAGTTGTAGATGTATCTTGAGCTTCTACTTGATGGACTGACAGTTGAGATGTCAGGGAGTATCTCAAATGGGCCTGTTGATCAGGATAGCTTGATAGGATTTAGCTTTTCACTGATTTTTGGTGTCTTGGGACTGGTCTTTTATTGGGGTTTTTATTTTTTCTTGAAGGTCAAACAGCGCCGTAGATGGCTGTCTACGTACTTCCGGGTTGAGGGAGATCAGGTCATTCGTAGTTTAGGTTGTTTGGTTAGAAAGGCTGGAAAAGTATTTATCTTGTGTTTTTGAGTTTGGTTTGATGAGTTTTTTGAGTTTTTAATTTGGTTTGACCGCACCAGAAATGGCTGCCTACGTACTCCCAAGTTGATGGAGATCAGGTTATTCGTAGTTCAGGCTTTCTAGTGAAAAACCAAACCTGATTTGATTCGTAAGACCCAGATGCGGGTATGCATGTGTCTCAGATGTAATACCTTTTGATGGTGTCTGAATTATTGAGTTGGGGTGAATTTTCATTTGGCTCCGTCCTGATTGGCCAGGACTTTCTTTAGCACCAAGTCATTTTCTTTGAATTGCCAGATTCGAACCTTTTTGTTGTAGGATCTGGCGATCCTTTACTGGTATAACTGTAACGACCATGAATTTTAAACTCTTTATTTATTAAATATGTGATTTAATTTTAACGAGTTAGTTTTGTGAGTTTATTTAAACCTTATGTGATGGTGAGAATTTGTAAAATGATTAAAGGAAGTCACTAATGAGTTATTTAACTTAGTGGACTAGCCCTGAGACCTTAATATCAGAGAATTGATAAGATTATTAATAATTAAATATTCAACTTATTTGAATATAGTGACAGGATTTGAACGTGTTTGATTAATTTCAATTATGATTAATTATTTGATAATGTGTTGATTAATAATTATTATGAATAAATAATAATTAATAAGTAAGAGATTAATAAATATAATAATATTATATTTAATTGATTTATACAAGCATGCGATATATAAACCTATAATATATGGTGGATTACCTTATATTATATATAATGCAAGGTGGCACATCAATATGATTATACGTTATATATATTGACTATATGGTAAGAGTAATTACATTATGTAAGTGACATAATAGTATGACTTATGTAACATGATATGTGTGGGTAAACATTTATGTATCCCCTATTGACATATAATAAGATCAATAATTAATTAATAATGATTTCATTAAGTTATTATAATTATTATAATAATAGTCATGATAATAATTAATAATAAATGCCTAATTAATTTATATTTGGTGTTAATAGAAAATGTACATGGATTATATGTTGATGTATCTATGTGTACCCCTACTTGTTACCTTGTAATTTGAAAATGCATTGTATACCCTTTAATTCATTATAACCTAAGTTATATAAAATGTGTAAACTAAGTGTTGTGTACCTTAATGATGTATGAATGTTGAGTTCTTGTCCCATTTTGAGTGTCCATTCCTTCCATATTTCTCATTCACGTGTAAGGCCAAAGGCCTAAGCTACACCCTCATATCAACTTCCTAGCTAGCCAATGATGCTCATGATGAAGAAGGATGTGGGTGATGGGGGTGGTTGGCATCTATTTCACCTAATGCTTGTTGCCCATCATCTCTTTTCCTTCTCCAATGGTTTGATTTCATGGACAATGGCTTGGCATGGTTATTCATTTCCCTATAAATTGAGTGCTCCCCTTCTCATTTCATTTTTGCTAGACTAATTGCTAAGTATTATAGAAAGAGTGAAGTGAGAGTAATCTGATTTTGGGAAGCAAGCTTAGCTAATTCAAGGTATAATCTCTAAACCCATTTGAAATTCAATTCATAGAATTAGCATGTTTAGTTGGAATTGGTGATATGAAATGATGATTAGCATGCTAGGACAGTATATAGAGGTGTTATATGTACAATGTGATAACTAGCAAGCATGTTTCATGTAGTGTATTGGGTTTGGCCTGAAGCTCTGCTTTAGCAGAAGACTCTCTGGACTGGAACGGGAGCCGCGCGGCCGCGCGTCTCCCTAGTATAATTTGGGCGCGGCCGCGCCCCTCTGCAGAATTTGTTTTCTGTTTCGTTTTCTGTCCATGCTATCTTGATGATACCCTTTGACCAAGCATGTAAACTAATATTAAACCACACTATAAGCTTCTTAATACTACATATATGCCAAGACCATGATAGTATGTGTGATGAAAGGAAAACATACGTTTTAAAAGGGAAACTTATAGTTTCAATTATGAACTTAGACACGTACGTAGCACGTGCATCTTCTGATTCTGAAAGCATGACCGTATAGTCTATATTGACATGAAAGGTACGTTTAAAGTGTCGAACACACTAGCATGAACGATTGCAAGATTTCAACGACTTTAACGAGAAATTTAAGCCTTTTGAAAACAAACTTGACCAAGATTAGTATCTTTTAGATTCTGACCATATGAGAACATTTACAAGGTTTAGATATGTGTTTCAATTGCATACGAATTATATGTTGAGACGCTTTACATGTACTATGTTACCTTTGTGGACTTAGTATACTTTTCAAAGGAAACTTAAGATTTGAAAGTTAATAACATCAATTACCATGTGGGTTATATTATGAGCATGCAAGCATGAAGATTAGGAGCTCACTATGCCTATAGACATATTAACATGAACATTATTTGTTTATATATAGATTTCACCTATGCACGCATATTCATAGAAAATGAATTTCTAAAGTATAGCCTATGTGATAGGAATATACATGAGTAGTATAAGCACAAGCATATTTACTAAGTATTGTTAGTCTCGTGAGGTGTAATATGGCGATGTAAATAATCTTTGAAACATGAATATGTATTAGTTAAAGTATATGAATTACTAGCATGAAAACACGACTTCGAATTGAATATAGAAAAAGCATGCTAGTTTCGAACGAGAAGTTAATAACTTGATAAAGTATGTGTGTTGATTAAATATAAGTAACTTGAAGTATTATATGTTCAAGCCTATATTAATGCATAGAAATTAGATAATCTAAAGTTATTAAATCTATGACATGATTAGATTGACTTACGTGAATTATGGATAGATTAATATGATAAGCAGATTCTTGTAAGTGTAGACTCGTACTAGTTTACACATGCTAATTGGAATACCGACTTATTAATGTTAGGTTATTTCAGCGAGATTTAATTAAAGCTAGAACTTAATTGTAGCTGAGCAATCAGGTAAGTCTCCGAACTTCACTATTTGGTTGTGCAAGTTCTTTAATTCTTATTTGTACAAGTTCCTATCCTTCTCATATTGTATTGAGCAGGTTATTATCGTATTGGCAGTTAATTATATAAAGCTTGAACTTTATTTCCAAGCATGCTAATAGGTGGTTTAATTACTTTACAATTATTCCACATCAATATTATTGTTATTCGCACTTGGTGCACTTGATTTCGTACAGTCTTGGACTTGTACATTATTTAAAGTTCTATAATTCTTGAACTGCGTTAGATAGAGTCTGAACCCTTGTTCAGTCAGACAATTGTATAAAAGTTTTATAAAAACTATCCAAACCAATTGATGGTAAGGATTCTTAGACTGAAAGAACACCCCTTGTATATATAGGGGCGTACCCCAGGTATCTAGTATAAAGATACAAACAGCAGAGTTGAATGTTATGCATATACATAGCGTACGCGAGGCTGATCCCCTCAAGTACTTATTCTGTAGCCAGTAACCAAAGGGTCAATCAACTATTGATTTCGTTGGAGTTTTATAGTTCAAAAGTCTACTTGACTATCAGTTATTCTAAAAGTAATCATTATTCTTGCTTTCGATATTCATATTGTTGAATTCATCATGATATATCCTTTATTGTTGTACTTAAACTTGCTGAGCAAACTTGTTGCTCATTCTTGCTATATCATGACTTATATTGCAGTTAAGCCCGAGACTTCAGGGAAAGACAAGGGTAAAGGTAAGATGTAGGATTAGTTTGCAAGGAGCAGACTTTATTTTTATGTTTAATTAATTATTGTTATGAAATATGAACCCTAATGACTATTCTAGGGTATGTTTGTATGTTTGTATTTAAGGTTATCGAATCTTGGGACTAGTAACACCTTTTGAATGAACGACATACATTTATTATATTCCGCATTTAGTTATTGTATGTTGTTTAGAGGTGGATGTTTATGTTAGATCGTGACGACCGGACCAGGGTCAGAGGACCCGGATTCGGGGGTGTCACAGGTTGGTATCAGAGCTTTAGGTTATAAACGTTAGGAATGCGAAACCTATGCTATAACCTTAGTAGAAAACTCAAGTAGAGTATGTAAGTGATGGGTTGAGGAGATCTATCGAGTCTTATTGTGATACTGAAGTTGTTTATTTAAATCAGCTATGATTAATAGACATCCTAAACTTCTTAATGCTAACATAAATAGCATATCACATAAAGTCTAATATTTTCTTCCTTTCCTCAGGATCATGCCGCCTAGGAGACTACCGCGGAACCAAAGGGAGGAAGGATCCGTTAATAATGGCGGAGGGGAAAATATCGACCCTATGAAGAACTTCGTTAACTTATTAACGGAGGCAATGCAGAACAGACCCCAGCTAGCAGCAGGGCAGCCAGGACATCACTTGGCAAGCTTCAAAGATTTTAAATTGGTAGGACCGCCAGAGTTCTGGGGAACCTTGGACCCAATCGAAGCCCAAACCTGGATAGAAGAGATGGAGAAAGTGTTTGAGGTAGCACGAGTGGCCGAAGCACAGAAGACGAGTTTTGCCACTTTCATGATGAAGGGCGAAGCTAACTATTGGTGGAAAGCCAATAAGGGACGAGCGGGAGAAGGAGTTATTCCTTGGGATAAATTTAAGGAGCTATTTCTCGAGAATTACTTCTCAGAGAATACGCAACAGGATATGGAAGTTAAGTTTCTGGAACTGAAACAAGGTAGTATGTCTGTCGCAGAGTACGCGGCAAGATTTAACGAGTTGGCCCGATTTGCTTCACATCAGTTTGACACGAAAGCCAGGAAGGCAAGGAGGTTCGAATTAGGACTGAAACCATGGGTGCAGAAAGCAGTCGCGGTATTGAAGATTAAGACTTACTCTGACCTACTAGAAAGGGCTATCATTGCCGAAGGAGGTAATGAAGCCATTGTTCGATTCAAGCAAGAAAATAAGACTGGTCAGGAGGGACAGAAAGGGGGAAGCAGCGGAGGCAGCAACCCCAACAAGCGTAAATGGATAGAGAGTCAATCCTCTAGAGGCAACAAGTCCGGGGGAGAGGCCAAGAAAAGTGTAAAGTGCAACAACTGTGGGAAGAATCACTCGGGGGAGTGCATGAAGGGAAAGAACGCTTGTTACCGTTGTGGACAACCGGGGCACATGGCTCCTCAGTGTCCGAATAAGCAGAAAGGAGGGTGTTTCTCGTGTGGAGCCCTAGACCATCAAATTAAGGACTGCCCGAAGAGAAAGGGCGACGCAGCTAGCGACAATCGCAACAACAACAACAACGGACTGAGCATCGGAGGGCCAGCCAGTCAAGCCAACAGACCAATGGCACGCACGTTCAACATGACCGTTCAGGATGCGGTGGAGTCTAAGGACGTGGTGTCAGGTATCATCCCAATCAACAATATAGATGCATATGTGTTATTTGATTCGGGTGCTACCTGCTCTTTTGTTTCCGAATAATTTACTAAACAGTTAGACTCACCCCGTGAAAGATTAGAACACCCTATGAACGTAGAAGTAGCAAACAAGGAAATTATTCCCGTAGAATACATTCATAGGAACTGTTATACTGAATTGCGAGGATTTAAGCTCAGAGTGGATTTGATACCGATTCGTTTGGGGGAGTTTGATGTAATCCTTGGAATGGATTGGTTATTGGTTTACGGAGCAGTTATTAATTATAAGAAGAAATGTGTAAGCCTTAAGACTCCGAATAAGTCAAAGGTGGTATTTTATGGTAGTAAATCGCCAAGACAATCTCATTGTCTGACGATGGTGCAAGCGCAGAGATTGCTTAGGAATGGTTGTGTAGGTTATTTGGCTCACGTGGTTGATACTCGACAAGTCGAGGATGAACTGGGTCAGATACCTATTGTAAGGGAATTCGCCGATGTCTTCCCAGACGAGATTTCGGGATTGTCACTAGATAGAGAAATTGAGTTTGTCATTGATTTGGCACCGATAGAGATGAAGGAACTGATGGCTCAATTACAAGAGTTGCTGGAAAAGGGATACATTCGACAGAGCGTATCACCGTGGGGAGCGCCAGTCTTATTCGTGAAGAAGACAGATGGATCGCTCAGACTTTGTATCGACTATCGTGATTTGAACAAGGTCACCATTAAGAACAAGTACCCATTGCCTAGGATCGACGATTTGTTTGATCAGTTGAAGGGGGCGAAGTACTTTTCAAAGATTGACTTGAGGACCGGTTATCATCAATTGAAGGTGAGGCCGGAGGATATTCCAAAGACGGCATTTAGAACTCGGTATGGACACTTTGAGTTTTTGGTAATGTCATTCGGATTGACGAACGCGCCGGCAGCATTTATGGACTTGATGAACAGAGTGTTCAAGCAATATTTAGATAAGTTTGTTGTCGTGTTCATCGATGACATTCTGGTGTATTCAGAGACGGAGGAAGAACACGCCGAGCATCTTCGAATAGTGTTGGAGACATTAAGGAGAGATAAGTTGTATGCAAAATTCTCCAAGTGTGAGTTTTGGTTGCAAAGAGTGCAATTTTTGGGGCACGTTATCGACAAGAATGGTGTTTCGGTGGATCCAGCAAAGGTAGAAGCGGTTATCAACTGGTAGCAGCCGAAGACGCCAACAGAAATTAGGCGTTTCTTAGGATTAGCGGGATACTATCGAAGATTCATCCAGAATTTTTCGAAATTAGCATCGCCGTTGACCAATCTTACTAGAAAGACAGTTAAGTTCTTTTGGACGGAGAAGTGTGAAGAGAGCTTCCTAGAATTGAAGAAGAGGCTTAGTCAAGCACCTGTGTTAGCTTTACCGGATAACACGGGAGGATTTGTAGTGTATAGCGATGCGTCACACAAGGGTCTTGGCTGTGTACTGATGCAACTATGGCAGGGTCATTGCGTACGCTTCGCGTCAGCTGAAAGATTATGAGAAGGGTTATCCGACTCATGACCTGGAATTAGCAGCACTAGTTTTTGCCTTGAAGATTTGGAGGCATTATTTGTATGGTGAGAATTGTGAGATATATACGAACCACAAGAGTCTGAAGTATATCTTCACGCAGAAAGAATTAAACATGAGGCAGCGCCGATGGCTAGAATTGATCAAAGATTATGATTGTGAGATTCTGTACCATCCAGGCAAAGCAAATGTAGTGGCAGATGCCTTGAGCAGAAAAGGCAGAGAGAAGTTATCGAAGTTAACCGTTCAAGAAGAGTTAGTGAAAGATTTCGAACGACTAGGTTTGGAGGTTAAGTATCCGACGGAGACCATCGAGAAATTATTTTCAGTGACAGCGAGTCCGACTTTATTAGATAAGGTTAAGGAGGAACAAGAGACGGACGAAGATTGTGATATTATCAAGAAACGGATTGTTGAAGGTGATGATTTGAAATTCAAGATTGATAGCACTGGACTTCTAAAGTTTGAAGGACGAATTTGGGTACCGTTAGTACCGGAACTGAGAGAAGAAATTTTGCAAGAAGCGCACAGTACGAGATACTCGATACACCAAGGAAGCACGAAGATGTACCAAGATTTGCGTCATCACTTTTGGTGGCCAAACATGAAGAGGGAGGTTGCAGAATGCGTAAGTAGGTGTTTAACTTGTCAGAGAGTCAAGGCAGAGCACCAACGACCAAGCGGGTTATTACAACCGTTAGAGATTCTAGAATGGAAATGGGAGCACATCACGATGGATTTTGTGGTAGGACTTCCGGCAACGCAGAAAGGGCACGACGCCATATGGGTAATTGTAGATCGTCTTACGAAGTCAGCTCACTTTTTGCCGATTAAGATTAAGTATAGTTTGGACCAATTAGCCAGATTGTATGTCAAGGAAATTATCTCGAGACATGGGGTGCCGGTATCTATTGTATCTGATAGAGATCCGCGTTTCACATCAAATTTCTGGAAGAGTCTTCAAGAGAGATTGGGGACACAATTACGAATGAGTACCGCGTATCATCCGCAGACCGATGGGCAAAGCGAAAGAACAATTCAAACACTTGAAGACATGCTCCGAGCTTGTGTAATGGACTTCAAGGGTAGCTGGGAGGATCACCTTCCATTAGTAGAATTCGCGTACAACAATAGTTATCACGCTAGTATCGGAATGCCACCGTACGAAGCGCTATATGGGAGAAAATGTCGAACACCCTTGTGTTGGGACGAAGTTGGAGAACGTCGACTGTTGGGACCAGAATTGGTACAGCAGACTGTAGAGATTATCAAGGTGATAAGAGCACGGCTGGTAGCGGCTCAAGATCGCCAGAAGAAGTATGCAGACTTGCATCGCAAGAAGAAAGAATTTGAATTAGGAAACTATGCTTTTCTGAAAGTATCTCCTTGGAAGGGGAAGATTCATTTTGGGAAGAAGGGAAAGTTGAGCCCTAGGTTTATAGGACCGTTTAAAATTCTGAGGCGAGTCGGTGAAGTGGCTTACGAGGTGGCGTTTCCTCCTGAACTTGAGCATATTCACAATGTGTTTCATGTGTCAGTGTTGCGACCGTATAAACCGGACTACAAGCACGTTATCTCCTATGAACCTATTCAAGTCGAGAAAGACTTATCATACGAGGAAGTTCCTGTCCAGATACTAGATAGGAAGGAATAGAAGCTGAGGAATAAGATCATTCATTCCGTCAAGATTCTCTGGAGGAATCACGCAGTCGAAGAAGCTACGTGGGAGCTAGAAGAGAAAATAAGAGCGAATTATCCGTTATTATTTGAGTAACCTTATTTATACAATTTCGAGGGCGGAATTTTTATAAGGGGGGAGGGATGTAACGACCATGAATTTTAAACTCTTTATTTATTAAATATGTGATTTAATTTTAACGAGTTAGTTTTGTGAGTTTATTTAAACCTTATGTGATGGTGAGAATTTGTAAAATGATTAAAGGAAGTCACTAATGAGTTATTTAACTTAGTGGACTAGCCCTGAGACCTTAATATCAGAGAATTGATAAGATTATTAATAATTAAATATTCAACTTATTTGAATATAGTGACAGGATTTGAACGTGTTTGATTAATTTCAATTATGATTAATTATTTGATAATGTGTTGATTAATAATTATTATGAATAAATAATAATTAATAAGTAAGAGATTAATAAATATAATAATATTATATTTAATTGATTTATACAAGCATGTGATATATAAACCTATAATATATGGTGGATTACCTTATATTATATATAATGCAAGGTGGCACATCAATATGATTATACGTTATATATATTGACTATATGGTAAGAGTAATTACATTATGTGAGTGACATAATAGTATGACTTATGTAACATGATATGTGTGGGTAAACATTCATGTATCCCATATTGACATATAATAAGATCAATAATTAATTAATAATGATTTCATTAAGTTATTATAATTATTATCATAACAGTCATGATAATAATTAATAATAAATGCCTAATTAATTTATATTTGGTGTTAATAGAAAATGTACATGGATTATATGTTGATGTATCTATGTGTACCCCTACTTGTTACCTTGTAATTTGAAAATGTATTATATACCCTTTAATTCATTATAACCTAAGTTATATAAAATGTGTAAACTAAGTGTTGTGTACCTTAATGATGTATAAATGCTGAGTTCTTGTCCCATTTTGAGTGTCCATTCCTTCCATATTTCTCATTCACGTGTAAGGCCAAAGGCCTAAGCTACTCCCTCATATCAACTTCCTAGCTAGCCAATGATGCTCATGATGAAGAAGGATGTAGGTGATGGGGGTGGTTGGCAACTATTTCACCTAATGCTTGTTGCCCATCATCTCTTTTCCTTCTCCAATGGTTTGATTTCATGGACAATGGCTTGGCATGGTTATTCATTTCCCTATAAATTGAGTGCTCCCCTTCTCATTTTATTTTTGCTAGACTAATTGCTAAGTATTATAGAAAGAGTGAAGTGAGAGTAATCTGATTTTGGGAAGCAAGCTTAGCTAATTCAAGGTATAATCTCTAAACCCATTTGAAATTCAATTCATAGAATTAGCATGTTTAGTTGGAATTGGTGATATGAAATGATGATTAACATGCTAGGACAGTATATAGAGGTGTTATATGTACAATGTGATAACTAGCAAGCATGTTTCATGTAGTGTATTGGGTTTGGCCTGAAGCTCTGCTTTAGCAGAAGACTCTCTGGACTAGAACGGGAGCCGCGCGGCTGCGCGTCTCCCTAGTATAATTTGGGCGCGGCTGCGCCCCTCTGCAGAATTTGTTTTCTGTTTCATTTTCTGTCCATGCTATCTTGATGATACCCTTTGACCAAGCATGTAAACTAATATTAAACCACACTATAAGCTTCTTAATACTACATATATGCCATGACCATGATAGTATGTGTGATGAAAGGAAAACATATGTTTTAAAAGGGAAACTTATTGTTTTAATTATGAACTTAGACACGTACGTAGCACGTGCATCTTCTGATTCTGAAATCATGACCGTATAGTCTATATTGACATAAAAGGTACGTTTAAAGTGTCGAACACACTAGCATGAACGATTGCAAGATTTCAACGACTTTAACGAGAAATTTAAGCCTTTTGAAAACAAACTTACCAAGATTAGAATCTTTTAGATTCTGACCATATGAGAACATTTACAAGGTTTAGATATGTGTTTCAATTGCATACGAATTATATGTTGAGACGCTTTACATGTACTATGTTACCTTTGTGGACTTAGTATACTTTTCAAAGGAAACTTAAGATTTGAAAGTTAATAACATCAATTACCATGTGGGTTATATTATGAGCATGCAAGCATGAAGATTAGGAGCTCACTATGCCTATAGACATATTAACATGAACATCATTTATTTATATATAGATTTCACCTATGCACGCATATTCATAGAAAATGAATTTCTAAAGTATAGCCTATGTGATAGGAATATACATGAGTAGTATAAGCACAAGCATATTTACTAAGTATTGTTAGTCTCGTGAGGTGTAATATGGCGATGTAAATAATCTTTGAAACATGAATATGTATTAGTTAAAGTATGTGAATTACTGGCATGAAAACACGACTTCGAATTGAATATAGAAAAAGCATGCTAGTTTCGAACGAGAAGTTAATAACTTGATAAAGTATGTGTGTTGATTAAATATAAGTAACTTCAAGTATTATGTGTTCAAGCCTATATTGATGCATAGAAATTAGATAATCTAAAGTTATTAAATCTATAACATGATTAGATTGACTTACGTGAATTATGGATAGATTAATATGATAAGCAGATTCTTGTAAGTGTAGACTCGTATTAGTTTACACATGCTAATTGGAATACCGACTTATTAATGTTAGGTTATTTCAGCGAGATTTAATTAAAGCTAGAACTTAATTGTAGCTGAGCAATCAGGCAAGTCTCCGAACTTCACTATTTGGTTGTGCAAGTTCTTTAATTCTTATTTGTACAAGTTCCTATCCTTCTCATATTGTATTGAGCAGGTTATTATCGTATTGACAGTTAATTATATAAAGCTTGAACTTTATTTCCAAGCATGCTAATAGGTGGTTTAATTACTTTACAATTATTCGACATCGATATTACTGTTATTCGCACTTGGTGCACTTGATTTCATACAGTCTTGGACTTGTACATTATTTAAAGTTCTATAATTCTTGAACTGCATCAGATAGAGTCTGAACCCTTGTTCGGTCAGACAATTGTATAAAATTTTTATAAAAGCTATCCAAACCAATTGATGGTAAGGATTCTTAGACTGAAAGAAC
This sequence comes from Panax stipuleanatus, assembly GCA_020205555.1. NCBI lineage: Eukaryota > Viridiplantae > Streptophyta > Magnoliopsida > Apiales > Araliaceae > Panax > Panax stipuleanatus. The sequence continues at coordinate 107,945,474 of CM035122.1, forward strand.
ACCCCTTGTATATATAGGGGAGTACCCCAGGTATCTAGTATAAAGATACAAACAGCAGAGTTGAATGTTATGCATATACATAGCGTACGCGAGGCTGATCCCCTCAAGTACTTATTCTGTAGCCAGTAACCAAAGGGTCAATCAGCTATTGATTTCGTTGGAGTTTTATAGTTCAAAAGTCTACTTGACTATCAGTTATTCTAAAAGTAATCATTATTCTTGCTTTCGATATTCATATTGTTGAATTCATCATGATATATCCTTTATTGTTGTACTTAAACTTGCTGAGCAAACTTGCTTGCTCATTCTTGCTATATCATGACTTATATTGCAGTTAAGCCCGAGACTTCAGGGAAGACAAGGGTAAAGGGAAGATGTAGGATTAGTTTGCAAGGAGCAGACTTTATTTTTATGTTTAATTAATTATTGTTATGAAATATGAACCCTAATGACTATTCTAGGGTATGTTTGTATGTTTGTATTTAAGGTTATCGAATCTTGGGACTAGTAACACCTTTTGAATGAACGACATACGTTTATTATATTCCGCATTTAGTTATTGTATGTTGTGTAGAGGTGGATGTTTATGTTAGATCGTGACGACCGGACCAGGGTTAGACGACCCGGATTCGGGGGTGTCACAGGTTGGTATCAGAGCTTTAGGTTATAAACGTTAGGAATGCGAAACCTATGCTATAACCTTAGTAGAAAACTCAAGTAGAGTATGTAAGTGATGGGTTGAGGAGATCCCTCGAGTCTTATTGTGATACTGAAGTTGTTTATTTAAATCAGCTATGATTAATAGAAATCCTAAACTTCTTAATGCTAACATAAATAGCATATCACATAAAGTCTAATATTTTCTTCCTTTCCTCAGGATCATGCCGCCTAGGAGACTTCCGCGGAACCAGAGGGAGGAAGGATCCGTTAATAATGGCGGAGGGGAAAATATCGACCCTATGCAGAACTTTGTTAACTTATTAACGGAGGCAATGCAGAACAGACCCCAGCCAGCAGCAGGGCAGCCAGGACATCACTTGGCAAGCTTCAAAGATTTTAAATTGGTGGGGCCGCCAGAGTTCCGGGGAACCTTGGACCCAATCGAAGCCCAAACCTGGATAGAAGAGATGGAGAAAGTGTTTGAGGTCGCACGAGTGGCCGAAGCACAGAAGACGAGTTTTGCCACTTTCATGATGAAGGGCGAAGCTAACTATTGGTGGAAAGCCAATAAGGGACGAGCGGGCGAATGAGTTATTCCTTGGGATAAATTTAAGGAGCTATTTCTCGAGAATTACTTCTCAGAGAATACGCAACAGGATATGGAAGTTAAGTTTCTGGAACTGAAACAAAGTAGTATGTCTGTCGCAGAGTACGAGGCAAGATTTAACGAGTTGGCCCGATTTGCTTCACATCAGGTTGACACGGAAGCCAGGAAGGCAAGGAGGTTCGAATTAGGACTGAAACCATGGGTGCAGAAAGCAGTCGCGGTATTGAAGATTAAGACTTACTCTGACCTACTAGAAAGGGCTATCATTGCCGAAGGAGGTAATGAAGCCATTGTTCGATTCAAGCAAGAAAAGAAGACTGGTCAGGAGGGACAGAAAGGGGGAAGCAGCAGAGGCAGCAACCCCAACAAGCGTAAATAGACAGAGAGCCAATCCTCTAGAGGCAACAAGTCCGGGGGAGAGGCCAAGAAAAGTGTAAAGTGCAACAACTGTGGGAAGAATCACTCGGAGGAGTGCATGAAGGGAAAGAACGCTTGTTACCATTGTGGACAACCGGGGCACATGGCTCCTCAGTGTCCGAATAAGCAGAAAGGAGGGTGTTTCTCGTGTGGAGCCCTAGACCATCAAATTAAGGACTGCCCGAAGAGAAAGGGCGACGCAGCTTGCGGCAATCGCGACAACAACAACAACGGACTGAGCATCGGAGGGCCAGCCAGTCAAGCCAACAGACCAATGGCACGCACGTTCAACATGACCGTTCAGGATGCGGTGTAGTCTAAGGACGTGGTGTCAGGTATCATCCCAATCAACAATATAGATGCATATGTGTTATTTAATTCGGGTGCTACCTGCTCTTTTGTTTCCGAAGAATTTACTAAACAGTTAGACTCACCCCGTGAAAGATTAGAACACCCTATGAACGTAGAAGTATCAAACAAGGAAATTATTCCCGTAGAATACATTCATAGGAACTGTTATACTGAATTGCGTAGATTTAAGCTCAGAGTGGATTTGATACCGATTCGTTTGGGGGAGTTTGATGTAATCCTTGGAATGGATTGGTTATCGGTTCACGGAGCAGTTATTGATTGTAAGAAGAAATGTGTAAGCCTTAAGACTCCGAATAAGTCGAAGGTGGTATTTTATGGTAGTAAATCGCCAAGACAATCTCATTGTCTGACGATGGTGCAAGCGCAGAGATTGCTTAGGAAGGGTTATGTAGGTTATTTGGCTCACGTGGTTGATACTCGACAAGTCGAGGATGAACTGGGTCAGATACCTATTGTAAGGGAATTCGCCGATGTCTTCCCAGACGAGATTCCGGGATTGTCACCGGATAGAGAAATTGAGTTTGTCATTGATTTGGCACCGGGGACAGCACCGGTATACAAAGCACCGTATCGTATGGCACCGGTAGAGATGAAGGAACTGATGGCTCAATTACAAGAGTTGTTAGAAAAGGGATACATTCGACCGAGCGTATCACCGTGGGGAGCGCCAGTCTTATTTGTGAAGTAAGAAAGATGGATCGCTCAGACTTTGTATCGACTATCGTGATTTGAACAAGGTCACCATTAAGAACAAGTACCCATTGCCTAGGATCGACGATTTGTTTGATCAGTTGATTCGGGTGCTACCTGCTCTTTTATTTCCCAAGAATTTACTAAACAGTTAGACTCACCCCGTGAAAGATTAGAACACCCTATAAACGTAGAAGTAGCAAACAAGGAAATTATTCTCCTAGAATACATTCATAGGAACTGTTATACTGAATTGCGAGGATTTAAGCTTAGAGTGGATTTGATACCGATTCGTTTGGGGGAGTTTGATGTAATCCTTGGAATGGATTGGTTATCGGTTTACGGAGCAGTTATTGATTGTAAGAAGAAATGTGTAAGCCTTAAGACTCCGAATAAGTCGAAGGTGGTATTTTATGGTAGTAAATCGCCAAGACAATCTCATTGTCTGACGATGGTGCAAGCGCAGAGATTGCTTAGGAAGGGTTGTGTAGGTTATTTGGCTCACGTGGTTGATACTCGACAAGTCGAGGATGAACTGGGTCAGATACCTATTGTAAGGGAATTCGTCGATGTCTTCCCAGACGAGATTCCGGGATTGTCACCGGATAGAGAAATTAAGTTTGTCATTGATTTGGCACCGGGGACAGCACCGGTATACAAAGCGCCGTATCGTATGGCACCAGTAGAGATGAAAGAACTGATGTCTCAATTATAAGAGTTGTTGGAAAAGGGATACATTCGACAGAGCGTATCACCGTGGGGAGCGCCAGTCTTATTCGTGAAGAAGAAAGATGGATCGCTCAGACTTTGTATCGACTATCGTGATTTGAACAAGGTCGCCATTAAGAACAAGTACCCATTGCCTAGTATCGACGATTTGTTTGATCAGTTGAAGGGGGCGAAGTACTTTTCAAAGATTGACTTGAGGACCGATTATCATCAATTGAAGGTGAGGCCGGAGGATATTCCAAAGACGGCATTTAGAACTCGGTATGGACACTTTGAGTTTTTGGTAATGTCATTCGGATTGACGAACGCGCCGGCAGCATTTATGGACTTGATGAACAGAGGGTTCAAGCAATATTTAGATAAGTTTGTTGTCGTGTTCATCGATGACATTCTGGTGCATTCAGAGACGGAGGAAGAACACGCCGAGCATCTTCGAATAGTGTTGGAGACATTAAGGAGAGATAAGTTGTATGCAAAATTCTCCAAGTGTGAGTTTTGGTTGCAAAGAGTGCAATTTTTGGGGCACGTTATCGACAAGAATGGTGTTTCGGTGGATCCAGCAAAGGTAGAAGCGGTTATCAACTGGTAGCAGCCGAAGACGCCAACAGAAATTAGGCGTTTCTTAGGATTAGCGGGATACTATCGAAGATTCATCCAGAATTTTTCGAAATTAGCATCGCCGTTGACCAATCTTACTAGAAAGACAGTTAAGTTCTTTTGGACGGAGAAGTGTGAAGAGAGCTTCCTAGAATTGAAGAAGAGGCTTAGTCAAGCACCTGTGTTAGCTTTACCGGATAACACGGGAGGATTTGTAGTGTATAGCGATGCGTCACACAAGGGTCTTGGCTGTGTACTGATGCAATATGGCAGGGTCATTGCGTACGCTTCGCGTCAGCTGAAAGATTATGAGAAGGGTTATCCGACTCATGACCTGGAATTAGCAGCACTAGTTTTTGCCTTGAAGATTTGGAGGCATTATTTGTATGGTGAGAATTGTGAGATATATACGAACCACAAGAGTCTGAAGTATATCTTCACGCAGAAAGAATTAAACATGAGGCAGCGCCGATGGCTAGAATTGATCAAAGATTATGATTGTGAGATTCTGTACCATCCAGGCAAAGCAAATGTAGTGGCAGATGCCTTGAGCAGAAAAGGCAGAGAGAAGTTATCGAAGTTAACCGTTCAAGAAGAGTTAGTGAAAGATTTCGAACGACTAGGTTTGGAGGTTAAGTATCCGACGGAGACCATCGAGAAATTATTTTCAGTGACAGCGAGTCCGACTTTATTAGATAAGGTTAAGGAGGAACAAGAGACGGACGAAGATTGTGATATTATCAAGAAACGGATTGTTGAAGGTGATGATTTGAAATTCAAGATTGATAGCACTGGACTTCTAAAGTTTGAAGGACGAATTTGGGTACCGTTAGTACCGGAACTGAGAGAAGAAATTTTGCAAGAAGCGCACAGTACGAGATACTCGATACACCAAGGAAGCACGAAGATGTACCAAGATTTGCGTCATCACTTTTGGTGGCCAAACATGAAGAGGGAGGTTGCAGAATGCGTAAGTAGGTGTTTAACTTGTCAGAGAGTCAAGGCAGAGCACCAACGACCAAGCGGGTTATTACAACCGTTAGAGATTCTAGAATGGAAATGGGAGCACATCACGATGGATTTTGTGGTAGGACTTCCGGCAACGCAGAAAGGGCACGACGCCATATGGGTAATTGTAGATCGTCTTACGAAGTCAGCTCACTTTTTGCCGATTAAGATTAAGTATAGTTTGGACCAATTAGCCAGATTGTATGTCAAGGAAATTATCTCGAGACATGGGGTGCCGGTATCTATTGTATCTGATAGAGATCCGCGTTTCACATCAAATTTCTGGAAGAGTCTTCAAGAGAGATTGGGGACACAATTACGAATGAGTACCGCGTATCATCCGCAGACCGATGGGCAAAGCGAAAGAACAATTCAAACACTTGAAGACATGCTCCGAGCTTGTGTAATGGACTTCAAGGGTAGCTGGGAGGATCACCTTCCATTAGTAGAATTCGCGTACAACAATAGTTATCACGCTAGTATCGGAATGCCACCGTACGAAGCGCTATATGGGAGAAAATGTCGAACACCCTTGTGTTGGGACGAAGTTGGAGAACGTCGACTGTTGGGACCAGAATTGGTACAGCAGACTGTAGAGATTATCAAGGTGATAAGAGCACGGCTGGTAGCGGCTCAAGATCGCCAGAAGAAGTATGCAGACTTGCATCGCAAGAAGAAAGAATTTGAATTAGGAAACTATGCTTTTCTGAAAGTATCTCCTTGGAAGGGGAAGATTCATTTTGGGAAGAAGGGAAAGTTGAGCCCTAGGTTTATAGGACCGTTTAAAATTCTGAGGCGAGTCGGTGAAGTGGCTTACGAGGTGGCGTTTCCTCCTGAACTTGAGCATATTCACAATGTGTTTCATGTGTCAGTGTTGCGACCGTATAAACCGGACTACAAGCACGTTATCTCCTATGAACCTATTCAAGTCGAGAAAGACTTATCATACGAGGAAGTTCCTGTCCAGATACTAGATAGGAAGGAATAGAAGCTGAGGAATAAGATCATTCATTCCGTCAAGATTCTCTGGAGGAATCACGTAGTCGAAGAAGCTACGTGGGAGCTAGAAGAGAAAATAAGAGCGAATTATCCGTTATTATTTGAGTAACCTTATTTATACAATTTCGAGGGCGGAATTTTTATAAGGGGGGAGGGATGTAACGACCATGAATTTTAAACTCTTTATTTATTAAATATGTGATTTAATTTTAACGAGTTAGTTTTGTGAGTTTATTTAAACCTTATGTGATGGTGAGAATTTGTAAAATGATTAAAGGAAGTCACTAATGAGTTATTTAACTTAGTGGACTAGCCCTGAGACCTTAATATCAGAGAATTGATAAGATTATTAATAATTAAATATTCAACTTATTTGAATATAGTGACAGGATTTGAACGTGTTTGATTAATTTCAATTATGATTAATTATTTGATAATGTGTTGATTAATAATTATTATGAATAAATAATAATTAATAAGTAAGAGATTAATAAATATAATAATATTATATTTAATTGATTTATACAAGCATGTGATATATAAACCTATAATATATGGTGGATTACCTTATATTATATATAATGCAAGGTGGCACATCAATATGATTATACGTTATATATATTGACTATATGGTAAGAGTAATTACATTATGTGAGTGACATAATAGTATGACTTATGTAACATGATATGTGTGGGTAAACATTCATGTATCCCATATTGACATATAATAAGATCAATAATTAATTAATAATGATTTCATTAAGTTATTATAATTATTATAATAACAGTCATGATAATAATTAATACTAAATGCCTAATTAATTTATATTTGGTGTTAATAGAAAATGTACATGGATTATATGTTGATGTATCTATGTGTACCCCTACTTGTTACCTTGTAATTTGAAAATGCATTATATACCCTTTAATTCATTATAACCTAAGTTATATAAAATGTGTAAACTAAGTGTTGTGTACCTTAATGATGTATGAATGCTGAGTTCTTGTCCCATTTTGAGTGTCCATTCCTTCCATATTTCTCATTCACGTGTAAGGCCAAAGGCCTAAGCTACTCCCTCATATCAACTTCCTAGCTAGCCAATGATGCTCATGATGAAGAAGGATGTAGGTGATGGGGGTGGTTGGCAACTATTTCACCTAATGCTTGTTGCCCATCATCTCTTTTCCTTCTCCAATGGTTTGATTTCATGGACAATGGCTTGGCATGGTTATTCATTTCCCTATAAATTGAGTGCTCCCCTTCTCATTTTATTTTTGCTAGACTAATTGCTAAGTATTATAGAAAGAGTGAAGTGAGAGTAATCTGATTTTTGGAAGCAAGCTTAGCTAATTCAAGGTATAATCTCTAAACCCATTTGAAATTCAATTCATAGAATTAGCATGTTTAGTTGGAATTGGTGATATGAAATGATGATTAACATGCTAGGACAGTATATAGAGGTGTTATATGTACAATGTGATAACTAGCAAGCATGTTTCATGTAGTGTATTGGGTTTGGCCTGAAGCTCTGCTTTAGCAGAAGACTCTCTGGACTAGAACGGGAGCCGCGCGGCTGCGCGTCTCCCTAGTATAATTTGGGCGCGGCCGCGCCCCTCTGCAGAATTTGTTTTCTGTTTCGTTTTCTGTCCATGCTATCTTGATGATACCCTTTGACCAAGCATGTAAACTAATATTAAACCACACTATAAGCTTCTTAATACTACATATATGCCATGACCATGATAGTATGTGTGATGAAAGGAAAACATATGTTTTAAAAGGGAAACTTATTGTTTTAATTATGAACTTAGACACGTACGTAGCACGTGCATCTTCTGATTCTGAAATCATGACCGTATAGTCTATATTGACATAAAAGGTACGTTTAAAGTGTCGAACACACTAGCATGAACGATTGCAAGATTTCAACGACTTTAACGAGAAATTTAAGCCTTTTGAAAACAAACTTGACCAAGATTAGAATCTTTTAGATTCTGACCATATGAGAACATTTACAAGGTTTAGATATGTGTTTCAATTGCATACGAATTATATGTTGAGACGCTTTACATGTACTATGTTACCTTTGTGGACTTAGTATACTTTTCAAAGGAAACTTAAGATTTGAAAGTTAATAACATCAATTACCATGTGGGTTATATTATGAGCATGCAAGCATGAAGATTAGGAGCTCACTATGCCTATAGACATATTAACATGAACATCATTTATTTATATATAGATTTCACCTATGCACGCATATTCATAGAAAATGAATTTCTAAAGTATAGCCTATGTGATAGGAATATACATGAGTAGTATAAGCACAAGCATATTTACTAAGTATTGTTAGTCTCGTGAGGTGTAATATGGCGATGTAAATAATCTTTGAAACATGAATATGTATTAGTTAAAGTATGTGAATTACTGGCATGAAAACACGACTTCGAATTGAATATAGAAAAAGCATGCTAGTTTCGAACGAGAAGTTAATAACTTGATAAAGTATGTGTGTTGATTAAATATAAGTAACTTCAAGTATTATGTGTTCAAGCCTATATTGATGCATAGAAATTAGATAATCTAAAGTTATTAAATCTATAACATGATTAGATTGACTTACGTGAATTATGGATAGATTAATATAATAAGCAGATTCTTGTAAGTGTAGACTCGTATTAGTTTACACATGCTAATTGGAATACCGACTTATTAATGTTAGGTTATTTCAGCGAGATTTAATTAAAGCTAGAACTTAATTGTAGCTGAGCAATCAGGCAAGTCTCCGAACTTCACTATTTGGTTGTGCAAGTTCTTTAATTCTTATTTGTACAAGTTCCTATCCTTCTCATATTGTATTGAGCAGGTTATTATCGTATTGACAGTTAATTATATAAAGCTTGAACTTTATTTCCAAGCATGCTAATAGGTGGTTTAATTACTTTACAATTATTCCACATCGATATTATTGTTATTTGCACTTGGTGCACTTGATTTCGTACAGTCTTGGACTTGTACATTATTTAAAGTTCTATAATAATTGAACTGCGTCAGATAGAGTCTGAACCCTTGTTCGGTCAGACAATTGTATAAAATTTTTATAAAAACTATCCAAACCAATTGATGGTAAGGATTCTTAGACTGAAAGAACACCCCTTGTATATATAGGGGAGTACCCCAGGTATCTAGTATAAAGATACAAACAGCAGAGTTGAATGTTATGCATATACATAGCGTACGCGAGGCTGATCCCCTCAAGTACTTATTCTGTAGCCAGTAACCAAAGGGTCAATCAGCTATTGATTTCGTTGGAGTTTTATAGTTCAAAAGTCTACTTGACTATCAGTTATTCTAAAAGTAATCATTATTCTTTCTTTCGATATTCATATTGTTGAATTTATCATGATATATCCTTTATTGTTGTACTTAAACTTGCTGAGCAAACTTGCTGCTCATTCTTGCTATATCATGACTTATATTACGGTTAAGCCCGAGACTTCAGGGAACAAGGGTAAAGGGAAGATGTAGGATTAGTTTGCAAGGAGCAGACTTTATTTTTATGTTTAATTAATTATTGTTATGAAATATGAACCCTAATGACTATTCTAGGGTATGTTTGTATGTTTGTATTTAAGGTTATCGAATCTTGGGACTAGTAACACCTTTTGAATGAACGATATACGTTTATTATATTCCGCATTTAGTTATTGTATGTTGTTTAGAGGTGGATGTTTATGTTAGATCGTGACGACCGAACCAGGGTCAGAGGACCCAGATTCAGGTGTGTCACAATAACTGTCCGTGGAAAATGGTTGTAGCCCTCTTTTCATCTATCAGAGATAGTTGCTGATATCGGTCTTGCAACCATTAATCTTTGTCTACCTGAGCGTCGATCATAACTCGCAAGGATTCCATCTCTACTTCTATGGGAAGTACTACTTCCATGCCATAGACTAATGAATAGGGGCTAGCCCCAATAGAGGTGCGCATTAATGTTCTGTATGCTAACAGGGTGAGAGGCAGCAGGTCAGGCCATTCCTTATGATTTGCGGACATTTTATGCATGATCTTCTTGATGTTTTTATTTGCCGCTTTGACAGCACCATTCATCTTGGGCCAGATAGATGACGAAATTGAGATGCTTGATGTGGAACTTACTACACAGCTCCTTCATCATTTGATTGTTTAGGTTCTTGGCGTTGTCTGATACAATCACCTCCGGTTGTCCATATCGACATACAATATTGTTTCTAATGAATCTAATGATGACCTCTTTTGTGACTTTGGGAAAGGAGGCTGCTTCAACCCATTTGGTGAAGTAATCGATCATGGTGAAGATGAATCGATGACCATTGCTGGCTTTTGGTTCCACTGGACCTATCACATTCATTCCCCACATGGAGAAAGGCCATGGTGAACTCATATTGTGTAACTCATTTGGAGGAGCGTGGATGGCATTTCCATATATTTGGCATTGAAAACATCTCTTAACATGATCGTCGCAGTCAGCCTTAAGAGAGATCCAATAATACCCGGTTCTGATTATCTTCTTGGCCAGCAAATGACAACTCATGTCTGGACCACAAACTCCGCCATGGACTTCATCCATTAATCTTTGGGCTTGCTCTTTGTCGAGGTATCTTAATAGGCTTATTCCAGCATCCCTTTTGTAAATTGCATCTCCGCTTTAATATAACTTCATGGCCATTTTATGAATCCGTTTACGCTCTAATGGGCTTACCCCAGCGGGTGTGGATCCATCACGAGGATATTCCTTGATGTCTTGATACCAAGGCTGCTTGACAGGATGTATTTCATCTGATACTTCTCCCACGTAACTCCTATATGTCTGGGCTTTCTGAATTATGAACTAGATGTTGGAAAATCCACTCTTATCAGATATGCGGATTAATGAAGCATACATTGCCAATGCATCAGCGAAGTCATTTCGACCCCGAGGAATATGAACGAAGTTTATGTCTTTGAATTCCCTAGATATTTTGAGGACTTGCCAATGATAGGGCAGCAAATGCAGTTCTTTGGTAAGATATGCGCCTGTGGTTTGTCTGATGACCAGCTCGAAATCTTCAAAGACGAGTAAGTGCTTGATAGACATGGATTGGGCTAGCTTCAACCCCATTATATAGCCTTCGTACTCGATCGTGTTGTTGGAGTTGCCAAATTAAAGTTTGGGAGCCACAGGATATTGTTCTCTTATACCAGAGACAAGGACTGCCCCAGCTCCGACACCTTCCATGTTTACCGCTCCGTTGAAATACATTTTTCATGGTTGGACTGTATTCTCATACTGGAGTTGTTGAATTGTCATGATCCCATAATCTAGGAAATATGTCTCCAAGGGCTCGAACCCTCCTGAAGGTGCTTCAGCTAATTGATCTGCAATGCCTTAACCCTTGATTGACTTCTGAGTTACGTAGAGAATGTCGACCTGCTGTAGGATTAACTGCCATTTGGACAGTCAACAATTCAACATTGGTTTGTTGAATACGTATTTGAGTGGATCCATGCGGGATATGAGGTAGGTCGTATGCCCATGCAAATAGTGTTGCAACCTCATGGCAGCCCATGCTAATGCACAGTATGTCTTTTCAATCAGGGTGTATTTATGTTCACCACTACTGAATCTTTTGTTGATGTAGTAGATGGCTCTTTCTTTACTACTATCATCCTTCTATCCTAACATGCAACTCATTGCATTGGCATTGACAGACAGGTACATGAATAAGGTAACTCCATCCCTTGGAGGTACCAAATCAAATGCTTCAGTCAGCTGCTTCTTGATGGCAAGGAAGGCTTGTTGACAATCCTCATTCCATTTGGTGGAGGAATTCTTCCTTAACAGCTTGAAGATGGGTTCACAGGTTGCTGTGAGCTGTGAAATGAAACGGCTTATGATGTTAATCCTTCCCAGGAATCTATGTATTTATTTCTTTGTACGAGGTACGGGCATTTTAGTAATGGCTTTGATCTTGGCAGGGTCGAGCTCGATGTCCCGATTGCTCACCAGGAATCCTAACAGCTTTCCTGCTTTGATGCCAAAAGCACATTTGGCGGGATTTAGCTTGAGGTTATACTTATGTAACCTGTTAAACAGCTTCTTGAGATGGTCGATGTGATCATCCTCCCTCTGGGATTTGATGATGATTTCATCGACATAGACCTCTATTTCTTTATACATAATGTAATGAAAGAGGGCCATCATGGCTCGTTGATACGTGGCACTGGCATTGACTGGCTTAAATCCATCCTTAATGGGCATTTGATGGATGATAATGTCCATAGAAAGGCCGATCATGTCTTTATGTGACCATGCAAATACATCTTGGTACTGTGTTAGTAGTTCGATCAGGTCGGCTTTTTGATTTGGTGTGAGGTCTGAACCTATTTGGATTTCTTTGATGTTTTCGGAGGTTCCCATGTTGATGGTGGTGGTTTGGTCGAGGTTTGGTTTGGGTTTGTCTTCGACCCATTCTTTGATCTCCTCGGGCACCTCATAGTCATCTTCCTCCTCTTGATCAATATCCATCAAGTCGAAGTTCAATTTTACATCAAAGTCCTAGTTATTTTAACAGGTTGGCATCTCATCAGCAGAGACACACACATCCAATGCTTGAGTCCTGAAAACAAAAATGCTTTCATCTTAATATATACAACTGCTTAAATACACATAGCATTTGCAAAGCATAACAAAGTTACTGCTATAGCTGTGCAATAAAAAGTAAGCAGTAAATGAAAGCATTATTAAGGGCAGATGTACTCTCTGCCCATTTACCCTTTTCGACCGAGGCAAAGGACACTACTCCAGTTATTCAGTGTCAGATTCTCATTAACTAGGAGAATCGAGGAATTGGGTTCGTATGCCTCTTCTTGGATGATAACGAAAACATCCTTTGCAACCGAACCAGAATTTTTCTTTGAATTGCCCCCCTTTGTCTTGATGCTAGGAATTTGAGTCTGATCCTTGTCATCACTATCTGGGAGCTCGTCATTCATACCCTCGTAGTTGATAATGATCCTCATGTTAGCAAATGGGTCTCGTCCTTCATACATGATCTTTTTCTTTCTCTTTTCGCTGTCTGCCTCAGGCTTGGGGGCTTTTCTTTGATGGACAGGTATGATTGGAGGGAATAACATGGCTGATACCGCAGTCGGGATTTTCCTCGTAGGTTTCACCCATCCAGCATTTGTGAGGTTTGGCAAGCAAAATTGTGGAGGCATGAGCCTTGGGATGTTTGTGTGGGTTCCGGTGGCTTGACCCGGATGAATATCCCAATCCTGCTCTCCCAGTCTGACTTAGGATTTGTACTGGCATCTTGATACCTTGCTTATCCTTTCCCAACCCTTCTCTAGGTTGGAAACCCGAAGATACCATTTCTTTCCCCACGGTCATTACTTCGATGGAGACTTTAGGCTTTAGGGCTGGTGCCCCGATAGGTAGATTTTGAGTATCGCTCACCTCTAGAGCTTGAAAACTGGCAGGTTTAATCCCCGTATTCAGGCTGATCACTGTCATGTCCCCATGTATGTAGGTAGGGTATTCTGGTTCGGCATTCACCGTGATGAGGTTGCCGTTGATAATGTACTCGAGTTGTTGATGGAAGGTATATGGCACTGCCCCTGCCATGTGGATCCAGGGTCTGCCTAGCAACAAGTTCTATCTGGTGGCGATGTTGAGCACCTGGAAAGATACGTAGAAATTGTGTGGGCTAATCTCTAAAGGTAGTTCTATTTCTCCCATAGCTTGGCGCCACGATCCGTCGAAAGCCCGGATGACCATATGACTTGTTTTGATCTGGTTGGGATTGATCTTCATTCTTTCTACAGTGTCGTATGGACAAATTTTGAGGGATGATCCTCCATCGATGAGCACATCTTTGATCATATATCTGAAGGACATTACAGCTATATGCAGGGACTTGTGGTGGCCCGTTCCCTCTGTCGGGATATCATCGTCCGTGAAGGATATTACATTATTGTTGAAGATGTGTTCGATCACATGACGAAATTTCTCGGTGTCCACCGTGTGTGGCAAATGCGCTTCTTCTAGTACTTTCACTAGAATGTTGCGATGATCCTCTGAGGATAGGACCATGTCGAGGATAGACACTTGCTTGGATGCTCCTTGCAAGCTCTGCACTATCTTGATTTCATTGTGTCCCATTTTATAGAGGAACTTTTTAATTTTCTCTTCAGCCAACTTCTCTTTAGCTTTGATGACTTGCTTAATTACCCTCTGGGGTAGGTACAGTGGATTTCCTTCGGCGCAACGGTAATGTTGTTTGAAGTGGAGCCTTCAATGTCCCCATAGTTCCATAGGACACTCTTCAGACTGATGATTGGATATTGAGTTCTGAAGGGAAAAATCAAAGGCTCAGGTGCAGCTACCTTTACTGGATTGTGCATTTCTTGGACCCCTTTCCCTGGCAGTACTAAGGGTTTGAGAGTCGACTCCCTATCATAGGATATGACAGCCACTGTGTTCTAGTTCCATACAGTGGGGATCTAAAGAGTGTCGTTGTCTGGAAGATCGAGAATTTAATTTCCCCTTATCAATTCCCCGCTTTCAATCATATCTTGAATCAGGTTACGAAGGGCCCAGCAATCTTCGGTATCATGACCTGGTGAATTGGAATGGTACTGACATATTTGGTTAAGTTTGAATTTTCTGGCTCGAGGGTTCAATAGAGGTAACAAGTCTGCAACCATTCTCTCGTTGATTAGCATTTGAAGGATTTCTTCCATTGATTGATTTAGGTTGGTGAAGTTCCTTTGAAATAGGAATTTCCTACCAGTTTGGACACTCACTTCTTCGACCCCCTTATCAGTCCAGGGTCCATGCTCGTGAGACTGGCTATGATCCTGCCCGGAATTGATATCCGGTGCAGGAGGAAAATCAATGTCAGATCAGTTTGCTCGTTTGATCATCTTTCTGGTGATCTGATGTTGATAGACGACTAGTTTTGCCAATTGTTCGATCTGCTCCTTGATAGACTTGATCTCTTGCTCTATCAGGAACTGCCTTTCTGATATTTCCCAGCTGTCTAGGGTGCTATGGCTGGATGGAGTTGATTCTCCCACATAACGGATGTATTTGGATCCTTCTTCATTTGTGGTGCTGATCATATTGACATTTTCCTCTTTATGCTGTGGTAGAGGATTGTCCTGCACATGGGGTTTCTCAGGCTTTGTGACCACAATCTCTCCGCTGTCAATCAAGTCTTGTATTTTGTGCTTGAAAGACCAACAGTCTTAGGTGTCATGGCCTGGAGATCAAGAGTGATATGCACACTTCTTGCTTGGGTCGAAATTCAGACTATTAGTGTTGGTTGGTGGAAGGAGTTGAACAATCTTCTTCTGGGCTATCAGAAGCTTGAATACATTTTCAAGTGAATCCCATAGATGGGTGAAATTCCTTCGACGCCTAACCTCCATATTTTTCTGGAATGGAGGGTTTGAAGGTTGTGCTGGATTTTGAAAAGGGGTATGGTTTCTCCTTTGAATGGGCATACTGTTTGACTCGCCCCTTGGATTTTATCCTTGTAAGACTAAGGAGACTTCTTCGTCTTTCTTTTTGTGGACCCTTCGGGGATTACTCTCGTAATTTTTGGATTGGATATGTTCGGCGACAGCTTCAAGGGCGGTTAGATCTTTTATCTTCCCTGACTTGAGCCCCATTTCGGCCATTTCTCCATGTTTGATCATTTCAGAGAATGGTTTTTATATGCCTCCTAGGACCCTCTCATAATAAGGCACTTCTTGGATATCGATGAAGGTCATGACTATTTCAGATTCTGTCATGGCTGGGGTGACTTATGCTGCGACTCGTCTCCATCGCTGGGCATACTCTCTGAAAGATTTAGTGTTCTTCTTCTTGATTTTGGTAATTTGGTATATGTCCGAAGCTAGCTGAGATTGGAAGCTGTATTGGCTGAGGAAGGCATGGGCCAGTTCTTCCCAGCTGTGGATTTTGGAGTTGTCCATACAGGCATACCAGGCTCTTGCCTCTCTGGTTAGAGTGTTCTGAAATAGCTGCATTCGAAGCTTCTCATCCTCTGCATAGGATCCAAGCTCTCCGATGAATACTTTTAGGTGTGTGTAAGAATCCCCCAATCCATCCTATTTCTCGAAATCGGGGACTTGAAACTTCTTGGGATAACGAGCCTCGGGGAATATATAGAGGTCAGAGTAAGTAACACTGCCAAACGTCGCAGTCCCTTTGATAGACCGAAGGGTTTTTTCCATCTGTTGTACTTATTTCATAATGTCACCAGCTTCCTGTTCTTTGACGAGGGGGGTGATTTTAGGGGTTTTGTTAGTCGTGTCTTGGTTTTATGGTCCATGAATCTGAGTTTCGACCTTTTCAGTATCTTGACCGCCAGTGCCACTACCAGAAGCTCTTGGTTCTGGGTGAGTTTGAGATTGTTTCTCCTTAAAAGCCTTGCTTTGTTCTCGTAGGAAACCGGCTAACTCGGCTATCTGATTTTTTAGTCGTTCGAAATCTTCCCTAGATACCAGGGTGGATTCTGGTGGAGCACTGGAAGCCATGTCCGTGGATGGACCAGGTGCTTTGGATTTAGACCTAGAAACAGGACCAATTTTTACCTAACAACCAAACGTAGGTGTGTCGATTTCCTGATGTAGGTAAGGGCAGGATGCATGATGTGTTTTTTAGATTTTATCCTGCAAAATCGAGGTTAGTTGTTTTGATGGCAGGATGACATGGTATTTTGACTGGGAAAGTAAATCTTTCATTATGATATTTACATTGTGCTCCTCGGTAATTGGAGACTTTAACATAGAATTGAAAGAGGAAGGCATGAAGAAGCTTCCCTTCGAATTTGGTTAATCAGAGGCTGACCTATCTTAGGTTACTCTCACGGCTTTTTTTTCGGTATGAAGGCTCCCAGATAATCGCAATCTACTAGAGGGGAAATTAATCCAATCTTTTAACTGGAGTGAATCCGGGTGGTGCATTTTCATGAACCCCAGAGACTTCGTCCCCAGAGACTTCTTCCCCAGAGACATTACTTATCACCGACTGGGTTTTCCTCCTTGTGAGAGGGACACACAACATACATTCACAGTACATCGTGCCTCACCATTGTGCGTATGATGACATGGGTGCAAAGCACTAAATATGGGTGTGAAACACTAATAAGCAAGAAGGCATACATTCACATTCATTCAATGTAAAGACGCAACAGTCATACATTCAATAAAGACGCAAGCATTCACTCATTCATTAACTGTGGAGATGCATAATTTCACATATTCAATAGTTTTGAAAGGGAAATATTTGAAAAGATTTGAAAGCGGCCTAAGCCCACTACTGCCCCCAGCAGAGTCGCCACCTGTCGACGTTGGTTTAAAAAACTCGCGGGTCGGGTCACAACCCGGGGTCTTTTAATCTCTTTTCCTAAGTTATCTCTACCCTTATTCTTTTTATTTAGGAAAAAGGTTTTGAAGGGTTTTTTAAGAAAAAGGCCAACATGTATCATGTCGACGATTTGAACGTTTTACAGAGTCGCTAGTTGGTAGATTTGAAAATGGTTGTAGCAACTCAACCGAGTTTTGTTTGAAAGAGGCCCAATTGCTGGACACTGTCGAAACTTGATCTTTGAAAGCAAAGTTTGAGCTCGGGGGCTTGGTTAGGTGTGGGGAAGGTGTTAGGCACCCCACGACTCCCGTGTAAACACGGTACCGCATCTTTTCAATATTTCCCTTAAAACTAAAATGCATAAGTGAATGATGTTTGAAAATTGGGCCTATTGATTTGATTGATTGAAAGTAGTGATTTGCTTCGTTGAACCTATATACGAAAGGTTTGATTTGTTTTGAAAATCACTCTTTGATTTGATTTGCAAAATCATTTAATTTTATTTACAAAAGCTTTTCTTTTGATTTATTTGAAAAATGATGTTTTGAAAGTTGGTTTTCAAACCCTTACGCTAGCATAGGAATTGAAGCCTGTTGATACTTCTAATTTTTATCTTTATAGCCTTAAGGCTGCATGTGAATGGTGATTTGTCGGGCTGCGAAGCATCCTCGGCCACAGAAATAGACAAGTGTCGGTCTCCTCATGGGCATGAAAACCATCGGAGGGACACTGACACGACAATCAAGATTTTTTCACTATGTTGAGACCTTAAATCCAGATAACCGTTTTAAGGTCTGTTTACATGTACATTTCTATAGAAAAATTAGCAGGGTACATTTGTATATAGGAGTTTGTCCATCATGGGAATCAGATTCTGATCAGTTTGATCATGAATCCCATAATTCGTAGGCTCACATATGAGTAGCCAAAACCTGCACAGTTCAAATTTGTACAAAAATTGATATATGCATCATCACGTCGCAATGAAACCAAGGATTCATCAGTAAATCCTGGCTGCGCGGGGCCAAAGCATCTCGTTCCCACTATATAGCGATCTAAGGGACGCAAGGTTGCTTTCGAAGCTGAAACTAGAAAGAAAGCTAGATTTAAGGAAATCTTAGTCATTCTAGCTTCCCGGTTCAGTCTGGAGGTTTTGAACCGTTTGAAAACTAAAATTGGCGAGATTTAAATAAATCTCGTCCGCCTGCAGATATGTTAGTTCCAATTCATATAAAATGAATATTTAAAGCAGCAGTTGAGTAAAAAGCGAGTAAAGCAATATATATATATATATACAATTATATAAAAGTTATAAAGGGTGATGGGTTTTCACGCCGGTGCCCGGACATGAATTGAAATATATATATATATATATATATATATTGACAGAAATGTAGTCAACCAAAACTGGGAAGAGGACTAGTGGTGGTGAAGGCTGCTTATATATGCATAAATACATATAAAAGCAATAAAAAGGCCACAGAATGATCCAGGCCGAACTGGAACGTAAATGTACAAAAATTAGTCAACCAGGGACTGGGAAGATAACCCATTAATGGTGAAGTGTGCAAAAACAGTATAAAGGCCACGAAATAGCCCAGGCCAGACAAAAATGTAAATTGCAAAAAAGTAGTCAACCAGTGACTGGGGAGATCACCCAGTATGGTGAAGAGTGCAAAAACAGTATAAAGGGCGATGGGTTTTCACGCCGATGCCCGGACTAGAATTGAAATATATACGTAAATATATATAAAAGCGGTAAACTACCTCGGATTTGACATCCTGGCTTGACAAAAATGAAATATTAGTAAATATACAGTTAACTGTATACAAGAAAGGGCCAACCCAGTATGGCGAAGTTGCCAGAACGTGTGTGCTAGTGCATTGAAGCTGCTGGAGCTGACGGATCGTCAATATGAGTTGTAGAAATGCCAAAAAATCAGTTTATGTACAAAAAATATACCAAATTTTGACGAAAACGGCCACGGAACTAAGTTCCGGGCATTTTTAGAAAACAAAACTTAATGTGCAAGTGTATAAAAGTACTAAGAAGTAATATTCACTTTTTGATCGTGAAAATACTTACAATTGACTGCTACACATGCTTTTTGCCAAATTATATGCTCTATACGTCCAAATCTATCGGTTATTTTCTGATATGTGGTAGTATATGGGTATATCTACGTGTTTGAGTGAAAATATTTGGGTTTGGAAGAGGTGTAAAAGTCAGAAAATCGAACTGGCAGAGCTTTGCTGCGTTTCTAAATTCTTGAAAATGAAGGAGGGAACCTTTATTATATACATTAACATGTTATAAGTTACATATTGTGTGTATATGTTATATGTATATTGTACATTATACGTTAGTTTAGTAAACGAGTTAGATTATCAGTGATAGAAAAAACAAAGAAAAGAAATAACAGAGAAGTTAGAGAGAAAAGAAGAGAGAAGAAAAAGAGGAGAGGAGGAAGGCTTTGAGATAATCCTTGTTAAACCTCATCATCATCTTCCTCACTAAGCATCAAGGGTACAATTCTAACCCTTGTATTTTAAAAATCATGTTTTATGTTCTACGTGTTTTTGCTCTTTGTAAAAATAAGTTTTCATGAAAATATAGATAAACATGAATTTCATATATAAATTGTATTCATATATGCTTATACATGATTTGTAGGTTTAATTCATGTATATATGATGAACATGAGGAATTCATGTTCATCAAAAAGTTACAATAAAGTATTTTGAAAATATATAGTTCCCTTAAAATCAAAATTTATGTTTGACTTTATATTATTGTGTAAATTAATTGTAGACAATGATAACATATTTAAAAACTAATCGATTATGTTTGGAATTATGTGAATTGATTTGAAAACAAATTCACAGTGTTCAATTTCATCAAGAACACTTATCAATGATTTTTCTTCAAAAATCATGAAATTAGAGTTTTTATTTATGTGTTATGATAATTGTAAATATGTTAAAACATGTTAGAAACTTAGAATTTATGTTTTCTATAAAGTTTATATGAATTATGTTGGCTAAAATTGAAATTTGGTGCGAATAAATAAGCTAAATTAACTTTTTCTCTGCACAGTTCGCAAACCAGTTTTTCGCCGCTTCTGGGGGCCCGCCCCGGCAGGCCTTGCAAGTCCAAAACACCTGCTCCGGCAAGGGGGGGGGTGCAGAAAAGAAAGATGTTATTTTTGTGTATTTTGTTCGTATCATGAAAAGCTAACTTTATGTAATAAAGTTTATGACATGTTAGGCATATAATAAAATACTAAATGTATAGTAATGAATTTTATTAATAAAATATATAATGTGTGATTATAATTTGAATAATTATAATTAAAGTAAAGGTTTAATTTCAATTATAATTTGTTAAATTATAATGAATATAGTTTGATTAATTTTTAATCAAAGTGAATGTTTAATTTTAACTTTAATTTGTTTAATTATAATTTAATTAATGTAAATAGATAATTATTAGTTGATTAATTATGTGAAAATGAAATATGATCATGTAATATGATCATGTGATGTGTTTATGTGATGTATTAATTGTTAAACTTAATAGTTTAAGAGGAATGAGTTAACCTAAATGGATTAACTAATTATGTGAATTAGTTATGTGATAACTAAGTATACATATGAAGTCTTATCAAGACTTAAACACATAAATTTGACAGTGTGTGTTAAACAAAATGGGAGGGAATTATGAAATATAAAGTAGGGTTTACTTAAACGATTGTTAAGCATTGCTATGCGACTAATAGTTGATGTGTATGATAATACGTTGTGTAGGATTCATGAAGTGCAGATAATTATAAGTTGTTTTTTTCGTTAATTAGTAATCTACGAGCCAGGCAAGTCTTCCAATTCTTATTTACTATGTGAACTTGATAATTAACTGTTTTAAATCTATATTGCAAGAAGCATAGTGTATTACATATGTTGTAAGTATGAAATACTTAAGTCAATTTATGACTACGTTGGTTGAGTAAAGAATGTTGATTGAGTTATGGAACTAAATCTTTATTTGATATATGATGTACAGCATGTATGCTATGTTAGTTTAATGTTTATGATGTATAAGATGAGTATGTTATTTATGTTCTACGTGATGCATAAAAGCTGTTAGATTTTGCTGAGCTGTCGAGCTCATTCTTGCAAAATAACCATTTTTGCAGGTCAAAGTTTCAAGCTAATGATACGTGCTAATTGAATGAGAGAGATCAATAGCGATTCAGGAAGATTACTTATTTTAGATGAGATATATGATTAATGTTTTTGATTATAACATAATTGTTGAGTTGTAAAGTTGAACTATCCCATGTATAATGGATATTGCTTTGTGATGTGAAATTTTATATAGCAACTTTGACGAAGCGATTCATGAAATAAATTGAATCAAAGATATGTAATGATAAAGGTTGTGATTAAGGAAAATAAAGAAAGAAATATATAAAAGTTTTAATTTTTCCACATTTTATTAAGTTTAATACTGATTAAAAATATAAAATTAGAAGTCCGATGTATTGTCAACGGCCAGGATTGAGAGTTGAATTGTATGAATTTTGGGGTCGTTACAAAGGCGACATTAGATATTTCAAATATCTTTGAACGCTTTAGACTTAATATAATTTATTTGAGGGGTTTGTTATTATTTGTCTCATCTTATTTAGTGCGCATGCACACACACACACACACACACACACACACACACACACACACACACACACACACACATATATATATATATATATATATATATATATATAATACGTGTCATTTTATTAAAACATGCGAAGCATGTTTGTATAAAATATAATATATATAATAATAGCATACACATATAAAATATTATATTCTACCTGGATTAATTATGGACATTTATTCTAGTTTGGTTTACTAGAGCCACCAAGTGAACCAAAAGGTCAAACCTAGGAATGCAAGAATTTAAATTTAAATGTAACTATTACATTTAAACCTGGACTCCATTACAAATGGGTCTTCACGCGCTCCTTGCTCCTCGGTGTAAAACCCTAACTTTTTATGAATAAGATTTAATTTCCTCTACATATTATTTTGAAATAGTAAGGTGTTGATTTGATAAATGTGGTAAGTTATGGGTGATATGTGCAAATTTTACAAAGTAAACAAGTGGTTATAAAATATTCATTGTGTCGGAGAATATTCGTTTGGTTGAGGAATATTCTTTTTTTCGGAGAATATTCGTACGACGATGCAGTTATTGGTGGACCCCACAACG
Source organism: Panax stipuleanatus (assembly GCA_020205555.1). Lineage (NCBI taxonomy): Eukaryota > Viridiplantae > Streptophyta > Magnoliopsida > Apiales > Araliaceae > Panax > Panax stipuleanatus. The sequence continues at coordinate 107,968,227 of CM035122.1, forward strand.
GAATGAATGTCTGATATAGAAAGCGACAGAAGTAACCTTTTTATAAAAATAACAGTAAAACTGTTACCGTTAAACTGTTGATGAATAAAATAAAAATTGTTGATAAATATGATAAGTAAATATTTGTTTAATTTTGATATAAATGGATGAATTTTTAGCATGAGACATTTGTTGAAAGTTGACATTTTATTTTCTCCGATAAAATAACTCATTCAAATATATTATTATAATATTACATTATAATAGTATAATATAATAATATAATAGCATAATTTTTATAATTTGAATGGTAACATTATTATAGTAAATTCATGGTATAAAAGTAAAATGAGGTGGAAGAAAGCAAATTGAATTTGAATTCTTTTGAGGTACGCAATGATGTCATCGGAACGATGAGGTAAGCAATGATGTCATCGGAACGATGAGGTAAGCGATGATGTCATAGAAACGATGAGGTAAGAGATTATGTCATAAATTATGGCGAAAAGACTATTTTACCCTTACTCTGCCAAGCCTATAAATAGAAGCTCATATTTTCATTATTTCTCATCAATTCACTAAAGCTATAGAGAGAGAAAGTATAGAGAGAATAAGAGAGAAAGAATAAGAGTATTCTGTTATTACACTAGTGCAGTATCCAAATTTCTATTAAGGTAAGGGGTATTATTTCTTTCGTATTCGTAAAGGATATTATTTTTCTCGTAAATGATGTTATTTCCTTTCAATATTCATAAAAAATATTATTTTCTTTCACATTTCATATTATGAAAGTGATAATATTTCATTTCATATTACCAAATTTAAACTTACTACGGTAAGTATTGCTTCTATAATTCTTGAAATGATCAGAAATTTCTTGAGTTTTGTGCTTCATCTAATATCATTTCACTGGAATATTGGTCTGAACTTTCTTATAAAATTTTTATCTTTTCATGTCGGGATACTATTCATTCAGGTACTATTCATAGGTTACTATTCATAAAAAAAATTATTTTATTTGGTCCAAATTATCTTTGATTGTATCCATGTTTTGATCTTCATTCTTGAATTTTTCTGCACAATTGATTATTATTGAATATTCTTGAACTTGGATAAAATAAATTACGAATTTCTAATATTTGTCCTTGATCTCACTGAATTCGTTCTTTATATCATTTTTCATCATCCTTAGTCATATATTGTGGTGAAAGTTATCTTTGACTTGTAGTGCAAAGATGAGCTGTTAATTTATGAATATCTTTGGCCCGTAGTGCAAAGATGAGCTGTTAATTTATGAATATCTTTGGCCCGTAGTGCAAAGATGAATTGTTGATTTATGAATGTCTTTGGCCTGTAGTGCAAAGGTGGACAGGTGTTTGACATGATCATAACCACTGGTGATACAAACAAATATCCTTAGCCCGTAGTGCATGGATAATTCGTTGATTGAAAATATTATTGATTGGTGTTACAGGCATAAAATATTGATGATGGACTTTTATATCATAGAAGATAGTAGACATCATTCTCTACTTAACTCTTTTAATGAATTGTTATTTTCGCTGCAATTGTTGATCTAAAAATTGTTGTCCATCATATTTTATCTGATTTATTCAAGGCTAATGATTATTTTTTCTTCATTATCTTAGTCATAATATTCTTTACTGGGCTAGTTGAGCTCACCCTTTTCTTCCATTGTTCTCTTCAGAAAATGAGAATATTGGGGGGAGTAGTCGGGGAATGGAGTGATGGTCCGAGTTAGAGTTGTAGAAGTCCTCACTATTTTATAAAATAGTGTGATAATAATTGTAATGAGGACTTATTTGACTGTTTATATTTTCGTATTATATACGATCTGTATTGAAGCTCAAAGCTTGTGTGGTCGTATTTTGCACGACCGTTTGATATATAAGATTGTATTTGGATTCTGTACCATGTATTTGGCGACTCAGAATGGGTTGAGTATTGAACCTATTTTGGGGGCGTCAAAGTTGGTATCAGAGCTTAGGGATATAATCTCTGGCGGAGATCTGGGAATAGAACTAGGAGGGGAGAGACGAGTAAAACCTTCGCTAGTGTGTCCTACCAAAGCTTAAATGTTATTTAATTGGTTGGTCGAAACATAGGGTTAATATGTGATGTCTTAATTTGTTTAATTAACCCTTGTTTTGTGGCAGTATTTAAGAATGGCAGCTAAAAATCTAAGCAATAGAGCATATGAGACCATTGAGGCACCGCTAATCACCAACCAGGATAATGTGATGTCGGGAGAAGAAGAAATTAGAAATATCTATGTAGTGATTGAAGAATTAATAGTTGCACCTGAGCTAGTCGCAGAGGTAGTAGCTGAGAGTGAAAAAGAAGAGGACTCTGAGGAGGATTTAGTAGGAGAGTTTTATGATCGAAATATAGAACTGCAAGATCATATTCGTGAGTTAGAAGAGCAGTGTGAACAACGGCAGGCAGTCGTGGAACAAATGGATGTAGCAATTCAAGATTTTGCTACCCGATATGCGAAGCTTGAACAGAATCTCTCTCTGGCAGAGCGTATGATATTAGAGCTGGAATCTGAGAATGCTATTGTCAAAGTTCTGATAAAAGAAGAAACAACTGAACGAATGAGAATGGAGGATGCATGGGTAAAAGCTGCACGACGCGTTGATATTGTAGAAAGAGACGTCCGATCCAAGAAGGCCAAAATAGACGATATGAATTTCACTTTTTGGACAGCAGTTGGGAGGATCCAACATCGAGTTTGGAATTACCCTGTGCAGAGAGATCAACCCCAATTCGATATGGATCGAAGAATAATTATTCAAATCATGGATCAAGAGTGCGACGAAGCAGTAGAGGGTGGAATGTACTCTATAGCAAAGTTAAGTCCAGCTGGAACGGTGACACCAAAGGCTGTTCCAGACAAGGCAAAGTCGGTGGCTCTGTAATACCCGAGAATTTTCATATATTATTAAATGAATATATTAATGAAAATGAATATTTATTTGAAAATAAATAATTTTGTGAGTTAACTCAATTATATTAAATTCAATAATTATAATAATTGAGAAAATGTGGAGTTTGCGATAAACTCGTTGAATGCCTTGTGTGGCACAGTGATGAGAAAGATTAATGATTATATTAATTAACGAAAGAATTATTAAGTGAACAATTAATATATATTAATTGATAATTATTATTGTAGAATATTAATTAATTGTTATTAAATATTAATGGTGATTAATTAATAATATGTGATTATTATTACAAGAGACATAATAATAATAAGCAACGTGTTTATAAATATAATAAGATTTATATTCATGTGATATTTAATCATGTAAGTGCCAACCAATTATTGTAGAGATTAATAAGTTCATTGATTTATGAGAAATGGATTGATTAATATTATTATTAATTAATTGATAAGATAAGTAATTTATTTACTCCTATGTACAAGCGTGCGATATTAAAAGTCTAACGTATAGTAGTTAACTATATAGTATGCAAAGTGTAAAGTGTGGTGTGGCTATATTGTATAGAAACCATATATTAAGATTTATGAAACTATATTACATAAAGCAATGTGATTGGACATATTAAAACTATATGTTATGAATACCTCATGAAATACCTATGTGACAATATGTAGGCAAGTATACATTAAATTAATACACCTTGAGGGTATTGTAAACAACTATTAAATTATGAATACTTCAATAAATTAATATGAATTGAACAATAGAATTGGAATGATGTAGTAGAATAATACCCAATTGAAGTACATTCGTTAGTAGTAAAGATGTACATGGATTATATGTGAGTAAATTACATTTACTACATTATATGAATTACATGGTAGTATTATTGGGATTATATTGTAATTTTAATTGTAATCTAAATATATAGTATGTATATATATGTGATAACCTAAGTGTATAATATATGTTATAACATTATACAAATTGCTAGAATGCTGAGATTGATATTGCTTGTCCCATAATACTAGACCCATTTCTTCTTCACGTGCTTGACAAAAGGCTAAGGCCTATTTCCCTTTTCTTTTCCCAATTCTCAACAACATAGCTAGCAATCATGGCATGGGAAGTGGCCTCAATAGTTTCCATCACCAACTAATTACCTACTCTCTATTAACCTCCATGCAATTTATAAATCTCGTTGGTTTGATTTGAGGTATAATAGCATTGTCTGTGTAAGGATTTTTCTATAAATATAACTCATTCTTCCTCGTTTCTAATTGCTGAGTTTTTTGATTGAATTAAGAGCATACAAGTATTCTAAGGGTGAGTACTTATATATACATATCAGTAGAGGAAGTGGGATTTAGCAATTGTAGAGGTATAATTCTTTCCATGCTCTTCATTTATGTTCTTCATTTTCTGTCTCTAAGATTTCTTGAATCCTTGATTCTTGTTAGAGTTCATGATTTTGTGATTTGAGGATGTTAATTGATGGTTATATAAGCTTATATATGTGTTAGTAAGGTAATGTAGTAGGTTTGATAGCAATTTCGTAGAAAACTTTTGTGTTTGGGTTTGTGAATTGCCGTTGCTGGCTGCTGTCTGGTTTGGAAACGGAGACGCGCGGCCTAGTACAAATGGGGCGCGGCCGCGCCCCTCTGAAGATTTTGTTGGTTATTGTGTTTTGATATCTGGTTTACGGAGCATGCTAATACAACTTAGTTAGGCCTATTTCAGTCCTTGACATACTAGTTATGTTGCCTTTCATATAATCACTCACCTAGCTTGATTTCAAAAGAAAACTTGAGTTTTCAATATGCAAACTCAATAAACCATGTGGACCTTAAAATTCTAACTTGAAGATGTATTAGTGTGGTCTGATTTCATTTGTACGTAAGCCTGCGAGCATGATGTATGGTAAGTAAAGTAGTTTAACATACTAGCGGACATTGATAACATACCAATAAACACTTAGAGTTTCAAAATGACATTGACTTATTATATTCGTTTTGATATTCGATCTTGCAAGCATGTTAGTATGGTTTTGAAATATGTGTCGGACATACTAACTTACATATATGGATTTCGTAATGAAGCATGAACATGTTGGACTTATTAGTAAGCTTTACTAATGAAAATACAAACTTTGAACATAAATGTTAACATGCTACTTTGAGAGTTAGAATCTGATAGTTGTGAACATGTTTGATGATACTCTTAGACTTACTCATGTATCATAAATGTATATATACCATGCTTAGGTATCGTAATTCAAGTGAAGCATAAACAAAGCATATTTTCAAACCAAGACAATGCTAAGGGATGTCTAACTCAACAAGTGGAACGATAAGGATAAAAGTTATATTAATATGATACTATATGTGGTATAACTGTGTAGCTAGGTTAAAACTTAGCTTATGTGTCGATCGTATATCCGAAGATAAGATATGATGTTAAACTATATGACTAATGAATATCATATACATATACGTAATTATATTATGATAGGGATTCGAAAGTATTGGTTTACTTAACGTGGATGAACTACGCTAAAGGCAAGTACTTGAACCATACTCTTTATTGAACATTTCTGAAGCTTGTACTATTATTGGTTATATAAGTAAATAATTGAAAGCATGATTCTTATCCTATGATATAATAGAATAGAGTTGTTTATTCATGAACTTTGATTCTAGTATTGAACTTATAATTGTTCGCTAATTCATTTAAAGAGCCGTCTATGCCAATTGATTCGGCTAGACTTATAACATGATTAGAAAGTTGTCCAAACCAATTGAATGGTGCGAAATTCTTATGTTAACTGAGTTGAACAACCTTCTTTGAAGGGGATATATATTTTTCGGGAGACCGACGTGCGCACACTTTAAGTACGATTGAACGATATGCATACTGTAGGGTACTTTAGGCTGATCACCTGTTGTACTTGTTTTTAATTGAGTTATCAGTTTAATATTGTTAATTCTAATAGAAGTTCATAGTCCTTAGTGACTGCTCAGTATTCAGTTACCTTGAAACCTTGAATTGATTTATTATTGAATCATATTGATATTATTATGTCCTTAGCGACTGTTGTTGAGAACTGTTGATATTCTTGTTATCCTTGAACTATCATACCTTGCTATACCTTGTGGGGATTCGAGAATTATATTACTCACCCTTATTATATATTACTTGCTGAGCAATTTGTGCTCATTCTTGCTTTCCCTAAAACATTTCAGTTAAGGCAGAGCAGAGCGGACCTTCAGGCACAGATAAGGGCAAGGGAAAGGCTACTGAGTAGCTTTAATTATGTAGCACTTTATGGTTGTAATAAAGAACTTATGATATTATGTACTAGTTAAGGTTATTTACGCTTAAGTTATGTTTAAGCTATGTAATCACTGTTTAAGTTACAAGACCTTGGGACGTGAATAAATTATATTAATTAAATGTAATATATTCGGTAGTAGTTGTGTATTATTCCAATGTGTAATGCGACATTTAGTCGTATTATTTATTGTGGTATTAGGTATTAGAACGTGACGAACCGAATTTGAGTGACCAAGTGGCTGTAAGAATTTAGGGGCGTCACAGGTTGGTATCAAAGTTGTAGTTATAAACCTTAGGAGCGAGTGTCCTTAGATTATAACTTAGGAGAATTTAGAAGTTAGAAAGGAGATAAAACTCTTGTAGAGTTTTCCTTGAGAGTCTTAGTCTGTTATGAAAAGTAACTTCATTCTATACAATGAATTTATGTTTTATTTAATATTCTAATGGAGTTGCTGTTGTTTGTCTTATGTTTGTGATTGTAGGATGGCAGATATGGGAGTACCCAGTAGAGTGGCTGAGAAGGAGCCCAAGGATATCCATGTAGTGTACGAGGCACCCTTAGAGGCTGTGCCAGTGCAGGTTGTTGCACCATCCGAGTTTGACTACGAGAATGAGATCAAGGTAGAGTCCGACCCAGAGGAGGATCCGATGGAGGATGAGCCAGTGATGGACTCTGATGAGGCTACTGTAGAGGAGCAGATATTAGGCAAGTATGAGGAGCGGATCCTAGAGTTGGACTGCAGAGTCCAAGAGTTAGAGGCAGAGGCCCAAGAGAGAGAGTCGAAGTTCCAGAAGCTAAGGGATGAAGACCATCAAAGGAAGCTGGCCATATAGGAACTAGAGGTAGAGATTGCTTATCGCAAGGAGGCAGGGATCCAGATTGGGACCTTGTTTCACAAGTCAGTGGCTAGGAACGTGGATCTGGCAGGAAAGCTAGAAGAGGTTGAGCAGAGGGAGCTGAGTGAGAAGACTGAGAAGGAAGCACTCCGTACTCAGTTAGAGTTAGAGGTGATGGATAGGATACACTTTGAGGAGAAATGGGAGGCGGCCCATGAGAGAGCTGACGACCTAGAGGATGAGGTCAGATGCAAGAAGAGGAAGAAGAACAAGATGGGGTACGTGTTCTGTTCGGCCTTCGAGAAGGTGATAGATGGTATGTACCATTACCCGACAGAGCAGGGACAGACCCTACATACTTTGAGCCGAGAGTTGGTAGCATATATAGCACAGATGGAGTATAAGAGCGCTGTAGAGCGAGGAATGATGGGATGCGATCCTTAGTCAGTCTAGTAGTAGTTTAGTAGTATCTACTTTATGTGATGTAATTACTATGTTGTAATCCCAACTTTTTATGTAAAGTGTGGGATAGTTATGTAAACCCCGAGCAAGCTTTTGTTAGAGGGGTAGTAGGTTTGTATATTCCCTATCTTTTGTGATATTAAGGGGTATATGTGATAACATTTATAGAAATATGCTAGGGAAAAATCATGTAATAAAACGATTTGGCATATGAATTTAAATGATCTTATTTCATAAACGTGTTATAAATTTAGCCTTTTGTATTAAAAGAAAATACTTAAGTGATATAATTGAATAATAAAATGAGTACAGTTCACCAACTTACCACACCATGGAAGTTCAGGAACTTACCACAATCATATGGGTTGAGGAACTTATCCTAGTCAGACCAAAATCGTCCATTCGCTGAGGGGTCCCATCATACGATTATGAGTCACAAACTTGTCATAGGCATGAGTCTTAAGAACTCGCACCTAAACTTAATATTATCTAATTATATCTTAGAAATCTCTATCTATCAAAATAAATATGAGAAAAGAATCACCTTTCCGCCATATGTATAATGATACCGCGACACTAACATTCCAACTATTATCAATGTGACACACTCAGTGCAAGCACAAAACTTCTGCCCATACAAAAGTTTGTACAACTAAGCCATCACATGAGTTCTCAATGGAATTCCAACACTTAACCATATCTTACTCTATCACTTGCTCATTACGAGCTTTCTACGTTTCATCACATACAACTCCTCATGAGTTCATCTCGTACTTTATCATAGTACATTCTCTTATAGCATCAAGCTATACATACTTAGTCATTACAGACTATCTATCATTTCACAGTTCAATCTGATCACGTCGTGATCATCACTATACCTTAGGGTTCTTTCCCTATTATCAACCAAACTCCATCTGAGTTCATTCTCATTATCTTTGTCATATACATCTTATAGACATCATCTTAGCATTTTTATTACCGGAGTTAGGAAACTCCTGATTCTCATTCTCTAGATACTTCGAGATTCTTCTTTGAATCTTCACGTATATATTTTAATCTTTATCTTTCCCTCTCTCAGGTTATAGTCTAAGGCACACTTACCTAAGGTTTATAACCTACAGCTTTGATACCAACCTGTGACGCCCCCAAATCCACGTTCCTTCGAAACCTCGGATTCGGTGCAGTCACGATACTATTATCGCCAAATTATTATATCTTTTATCATTAGTAAAAGAATACAACTTTGTTTATTATAATTTAGAATATAAATTCTATTCATATCCAAGATCTCGTCTTTACATCATATTCGATATTACTAAAATACGGAATAATTTAAACTTTTCAATATCCTTTGAATAAAAATCTTTTTATTGATTCCATAACTTTGATACCGATTACAAATCTTGAATCAACTATATAATATGATTCCTTCTTATCTGAGTTATCGTATAAACATTTACGACTCAACTCGATATCCTCTATGTATTAATTAATACATTCTTACAATACAACAAGTATTAAACAGTGTAAGCAACTATCGAGTACATCATCTAGAATCTAAATATGGTCCAGACAATAATCTAAGTAATATTCTTCAATGCGATACTATCTATCTTTATCAATCAAGAAGCACGAAATCTTTACCGTGAATCCTTAACCTGCAAAAGTGGTTATTTGCAAGAGTGAGCTCGACAGCTCAGCAATTCTAACAGTCCTCATGCATCACATAGCATATAACATCATACTCAGTTCATGCATTTATAAATAGTTTATATTTACTACGCATGTTACTTTTCACATAACAAGTATATCATCAAAGATCAACTTTCAATCTCATTTATATCTCATATACAGTTTATATATAAGTTCACATTATCACAGCATAATATAATTCAACTAACAGTTATTGAATTCATATATCAAATAGGAACTGAAAGACTTGCCTGATTCGTAGTTTAACAACTACGACTTAACTGCTTAAGAATCTCTGCACTTTGTGTAATCCTACACAGTTATATTAACCATAGAGATCACACTCATCAGTTATATGCATCCACACATTCTCAATGTAATAACAAAGGTTACATTGTTGTCTAACTTGTTTCTTAGAACCTTGTTTCACTTTCTTATCATACGTTTAGTATAGCTAGGTACGCATAGGTATACCTTAACTATACTCAATTAATATCATCTTTCATATACACATGTCCGCCTACAACTAATCTATTTACCTATAGTTAGTGTAGTACATCTTCAAAACATGCTCGCACAGTGCATATCACGGTTAACTAGCGGGGTGCACATACCAATCACGACTAGAGGCATATAAGTCCTATCATGCATGTTCATAAAGTTAGAATGCCAGTAACTCTATGTTCAACCATTCTACTTTCAAAACTTCATAAGTTTTATTCTCCAAAAATCAATGTCATGCTTAACTAATCATGCAAGGCTACTTTGAATCATTTTATATCTACTTATGCCATGTACGTATGTTATCATATTTAGAACTTTAAGTACACAAGTTCCTTTAAGTTTAATTTCAAGGCTTCAAGTTTTCTCTAGAACCGCACACTAAAGTGACCAAGAGGTTCATGGTATTCAAAGGGGTTTGAAACCACATGACATACCTATTTCCATGCATAACTAGGTCATACAATCATCCTTAAAAATCAGAACATACACATCATATGTATATGTCAAGGTTCGTTTATAAAACTTTAAGTCTATTTTCAAACTACAAGTCTTTTCTATCAATAATGTATGGTAGTGTGATTAACACCTTAAACATGTATTTCATGTCAATATAAACCATACTATCGGGTTCACAAAATCAGAATATAAACATGACTTATATACGCCAAAATTCGTTTATAAAACCTTAAGTTTATTTTCAAAACTATAACTTCATTGTTCACGTAAGCGATCCGAATATAATATGCACATACTAGTTTAACAAGTCCATATATATGTATTAATCATACCAGCATGCTTGTCCTAATTTCTTTCAATATCTATCACTTAGCAGACATCAAGCAGGAACAAAATCTGCAGAAACTGGGATCAGGAACCGGCGCAGCTGCGCAGAGCCCCAGTTCAAAACTGGCGCAGCTGCGCAGGGCCTTGCCCAACTCAAGTCTGGTACCGGCGCAGCTGCGCTGCTGGCCAGTACAAAACTGGCGCAGCTGCGCAGTTGGTCGGCCAGAAACAGAGCAGCTTTCTGCTCGGCAGACTGCAACCCAACTCACAAATTTCCTACGAAATTCATTTCTAGACATGCTACATTATAGAGCTAACATGCATAGCAACTTATATAAGACTCGACAAGCATTTATCAAACAAATTATCAGTCAATACATGCTTACTTCAAGAATCAAGAATTTATAAATTTTTCAGAAAATGAAGAGCATGAATGGGGATTACCTTTGCTAATACAATTTCTTGGTTTCTTTCACAATAACACTACACTCACTCTCTATAAATTCCTTAGCCAATACAACTCTCAGCAAATGCAATGAAGAAGCTGAGAGTCTTATTTATAGAAGAATTGATACACAGATATTGCAATAATCCTCCAAACCAATCCCATGGGTTGAGCAAGTGTCTAATGGTTCATGTAGATTAGGTAGAAGGTTGGTGAATCCCATCATTATCTCCACTCCCCCATAATCATAAGCTATACATTGCTGAGTTTGAGAAAAATATAGAGTAGTAGCCATGTGGTGTTCACGTGAAGGAGAAGAAGAGGAGGGACTCTAATATTGGGACAAGCTCATTTTCAGCAATATCAACTTGCAAATTTAAAATACAATGCTTATGTTTTACATATATATACATATAGTATATACTTAAGTCACAAGTCCACTTCTAAATACAATGTAACAAATAGGTACATATACACCAACATATAATCCATGTACATTTTACTAATACCGAATGTAAATCTATTGGGTATTATTCATTATCACAACAGTTCAATCCCACCGGATATAATTCTTTCGGGTATCATCATAGTGTATTGTCTCCTTTATTATTAAATTCAATAATTGTTTACCATATATTTATGATATATTATTTTATTGTATACATAATATACACATTGTCACACCCACATTTCATGTACCTCTTACAACTCAATAAACTTTACTATATAGTTTATATTCATATATAACATAGTCGCATTGCACTTTATACTTCGCATAACATATAGTTAACTATCATACGTTATACTTTAATATCGCATGGTTGCACATAGAAATTAATAAATTACTTATCTTATCAATTAATTAATAATAATATTAATTAATCCATTTCTCATTAATCCATGGAATTATAATTCCCACGCTAATTGATTAACACTTTATATGATTTATTATCACGTTAAATAAATATAAATCTTTTTATATTTATAAATCATTTACTCATTAATCATCATATTATCAAATAATTACTTGATAATAGTATATTGTTCATAACAATAATTAATAGTAGAAGACAATTTATCTCATCACAAATTCGATAATACTTATAATCGATTTCCATATTATTATACTATCACTAGCCATAATAATTGAACATACTATCATAATAACAATTAACAATTAATTTAGATTAATTATTTAATTAATAATTCCTCCATCATTAAATTAGTCAATTCATTACCGAATCTATTATTGTGCCACACAAGGCATCTCTCACAAGCTCAATCTTAAGCTTATTATTATTCTCATCACTTACTCATCTCTCACCACATTACTACTCATAACATGTTCAATTAAATTAGAACTATTAAATCCAAGGTCCACATATAAATATTTTACAAATCGAATATTCAAATATTATATATAACCTTTACGGAAATATAATAACTCAAGCTATTAAAATGTTAAATTACTTCAATTAATTATACTTATAATAAGTATAACCTTTACGCTTATAATAATTAATATATACTCTATTAATTATTCCAATAATAATATTCACGATCAAATAATAACTTAAGTTATTTAATATATTAAAATAACTTAGTTTCCTTTCATTAATTAAACTCTCTTGAAAATACATTACAAATTATGTATTTAGCCATAACATAAAAATATTTTGTTTTCTCCAATAAAGATATTCATTATTAGAAAATACTCATGATATTATTCTTAATGTAATATCAAATAACTATATGTACGACACATGTACATATATTATATATAAAAAAAATAGATAATAAGTTTATTTTCTATTATAATAAATCGTTTCCATCAATTTAATTACATATAGCAAATACGTTTTAATATATTTACCATATTAATCAAACACACCTCATACAAAAACATATAAGGTAATATTATTATTCAAAAATAACATTTCCTCCTTTTATTAAAATAATTCAACATTAGAAACTATTTTAATATCCTTTATTAGAAAAATCATATCTCGTTCTTTTCTATAAATTGTTCCCCAAAATAATTTCTTCAAATATTCATTTAAAGATATAATGATTTCCATCTCCCTTTAATAACGTATATATATATATATATATATATATATATTTAACGTTATTCGTACATTAGACTTTCTCACATATTACTATTCTAAGTAATATATATAAAAGTACCAACTATAATTACATATTCAACACACATATTAATTCACTCCTTTACTTAAGTAAATTAAACATTGTACTATATCATCATAGTTAATTAAGGTTCAATACTCTCATTATATTATTCCATAATATAACTCACAACTTATATTAACTAATATTTATTCTTATTAGTTAATTCCTTAACTAACTCATGCTTCACTATCCAAACCTATTCACGGATAGCTTAAGTGCTATTAATAACCTATATTATAAACATACTAGTTATTAATACACATACTCAAGAATATGGTGATTATACATTAAGGACATTTAATGTCACCAACTTGCTATGATAAAATAATTCTATAAATTATTTAATATCGATAGGAATTTATCCACTTCCTTTATCTCAACTGAATCGTCTCTACGATAAGTAACAAATATATATTAATAATATATTTATAAATCACAAAAATACATTTTACATAGTCCATATTATCCTATGTAATATAATACCACATACCTCATATCACATATATATATTATTATTCGAACCCATCTCACAGTTTAAGAATTTTATTTATTAAATCCTTATTTAATAATATCTGAAAATTCGGGTTCTTACATCCTCTCCCCCTTATAAGGATTCCGTCCTCGGAATCACCGAAACTTCCTCTACTCGGTGTTATTCCGATTATTACATATTCTCTTGAATAATTTTATTCATTCTCTTTTCAGAAGTTTTATTACTATAACTTTCTCAATCTCATTCTACCACTTTCTCCTTTCTAAGGAACATTCTACTTACTACATTCATCCTTTAGAAGAATAAGAATATTCCACGATTTTTCAATAATCGGGAAGTAGTATGAATAACTCAGATTCCAATTTATGCTGAGGGGTCACAAGACCGTGAACTTTTCTCCAGGTATGCTTCAACACAATTCTTCACACCGCAAACCTGAGTATTTATCAATCACAAAGACTGAAAACACTCTCCACGCGTACTCTAGGTGGCCAACCTATTGTACCACTATGTTGGGCCGCAACGTAGTGTTTTGTAACGACTATATGCGTTACGCTCGGAACCATTGTCCCCGAAAACATATCCCCTTTATAGGGTTGTTCACCTCAGCTTTTCAACGTCAAAATCCGCACCAGAGCAATCTGGTTTGGCATACATACACAAGAATACTTGAATTCTATAATCCCTTTCCAACAGTCGCCTAGCCGAATCAAATAGCTTAGACTCTCATCAACAATTCGGACATCAATCGAAATAATTTAGTCAACTTAATTGACCTTCTTTATAATTTACAAGAAAACCAAAAATTCTTTTATGACGTCATGATACCATACTAGATTAGTAGTACGTTGAGGATTCCGCCATTTTATGACTTTGTCATATTACAACATACTATAGTGGGCTGACGATCTTTCGATCACAACCAACACTAGGTTCGATTGCATTGATGACTCCATCGTTTACCATTCTACATCATATCAAATGATGCACAAGGTTAAAATATATTTTGAAAGATTGTCAAATCATTTTTGTCTTAGCCGAAACAAATAGCGTAGACATACGAATAACGGTGTTGTTTTTAAAACTCATTAGTTCAGTTACCTGACCCAATGTTTTCTCAAGAAAACCGAAGTGCAAACACTAGCACGAAGTCAATAATTATTGAAAATCTAGCGTAGCTAGAGGATTTAGGAAAATCCAATTTCTCCATCGCTTCAATCTCTTACCACCATCAATGCTCACTATTCCAAAACTCTTATATAATATATCTATTTTCAGTACAGTTCACCAACTTACCACACCATGGAAGTTCAGGAACTTACCACAATCATATGGGTTGAGGAACTTATCCTAGTCAGACCAAAATCGTCCATTCGCTGAGGGGTCCCATCATACGATTATGAGTCACAAACTTGTCATAGGCATGAGTCTTAAGAACTCGCACCTAAACTTAATATTATCTAATTATATCTTAGAAATCTCTATCTATCAAAATAAATATGAGAAAAGAATCACCTTTCCGCCATATGTATAATGATACCGCGACACTAACATTCCAACGATTATCAATGTGACACACTCAGTGCAAGCACAAAACTTCTGCCCATACAAAAGTTTGTACAACTAAGCCATCACATGAGTCCTCAATGGAATTCCAACACTTAACCATATCTTACTCTATCACTTGCTCATTACGAGCTTTCTACGTTTCATCACATACAACTCCTCATGAGTTCATCTCGTACTTTATCATAGTACATTCTCTTATAGCATCAAGCTATACATACTTAGTCATTACAGACTATCTATCATTTCACAGTTCAATCTGATCACGTCGTGATCATCACTATACCTTAGGGTTCTTTCCCTATTATCAACCAAACTCCATCTGAGTTCATTCTCATTATCTTTGTCATATACATCTTATAGACATCATCTTAGCATTTTTATTACCGGAGTTAGGAAACTCCTGATTCTCATTCTCTAGATACTTCGAGATTCTTCTTTGAATCTTCACGTATATATTTTAATCTTTATCTTTCCCTCTCTCAGGTTATAGTCTAAGGCACACTTACCTAAGGTTTATAACCTACAGCTTTGATACCAACCTGTGACGCCCCCAAATCCACGTTCCTTCGAAACCTCGGATTCGGTGCAGTCACGATACTATTATCGCCAAATTATTATATCTTTTATCATTAGTAAAAGAATACAACTTTGTTTATTATAATTTAGAATATAAATTCTATTCATATCCAAGATCTCGTCTTTACATCATATTCGATATTACTAAAATACGGAATAATTTAAACTTTTCAATATCCTTTGAATAAAAATCTTTTTATTGATTCCATAACTTTGATACCGATTACAAATCTTGAATCAACTATATAATATGATTCCTTCTTATCTGAGTTATCGTATAAACATTTACGACTCAACTCGATATCCTCTATGTATTAATTAATACATTCTTACAATACAACAAGTATTAAACAGTGTAAGCAACTATCGAGTACATCATCTAGAATCTAAATATGGTCCAGACAATAATCTAAGTAATATTCTTCAATGCGATACTATCTATCTTTATCAATCAAGAAGCACGAAATCTTTACCGTGAATCCTTAACCTGCAAAAGTGGTTATTTGCAAGAGTGAGCTCGACAGCTCAGCAATTCTAACAGTCCTCATGCATCACATAGCATATAACATCATACTCAGTTCATGCATTTATAAATAGTTTATATTTACTACGCATGTTACTTTTCACATAACAAGTATATCATCAAAGATCAACTTTCAATCTCATTTATATCTCATATACAGTTTATATATAAGTTCACATTATCACAGCATAATATAATTCAACTAACAGTTATTGAATTCATATATCAAATAGGAACTGAAAGACTTGCCTGATTCGTAGTTTAACAACTACGACTTAACTGCTTAAGAATCTCTGCACTTTGTGTAATCCTACACAGTTATATTAACCATAGAGATCACACTCATCAGTTATATGCATCCACACATTCTCAATGTAATAACAAAGGTTACATTGTTGTCTAACTTGTTTCTTAGAACCTTGTTTCACTTTCTTATCATACGTTTAGTATAGCTAGGTACGCATAGGTATACCTTAACTATACTCAATTAATATCATCTTTCATATACACATGTCCGCCTACAACTAATCTATTTACCTATAGTTAGTGTAGTACATCTTCAAAACATGCTCGCACAGTGCATATCACGGTTAACTAGCGGGGTGCACATACCAATCACGACTAGAGGCATATAAGTCCTATCATGCATGTTCATAAAGTTAGAATGCCAGTAACTCTATGTTCAACCATTCTACTTTCAAAACTTCATAAGTTTTATTCTCCAAAAATCAATGTCATGCTTAACTAATCATGCAAGGCTACTTTGAATCATTTTATATCTACTTATGCCATGTACGTATGTTATCATATTTAGAACTTTAAGTACACAAGTTCCTTTAAGTTTAATTTCAAGGCTTCAAGTTTTCTCTAGAACCGCACACTAAAGTGACCAAGAGGTTCATGGTATTCAAAGGGGTTTGAAACCACATGACATACCTATTTCCATGCATAACTAGGTCATACAATCATCCTTAAAAATCAGAACATACACACCATATGTATATGTCAAGGTTCGTTTATAAAACTTTAAGTCTATTTTCAAACTACAAGTCTTTTCTATCAATAATGTATGGTAGTGTGATTAACACCTTAAACATGTATTTCATGTCAATATAAACCATACTATCGGGTTCACAAAATCAGAATATAAACATGACTTATATACGCCAAAATTCGTTTATAAAACCTTAAGTTTATTTTCAAAACTATAACTTCATTGTTCACGTAAGCGATCCGAATATAATATGCACATACTAGTTTAACAAGTCCATATATATGTATTAATCATACCAGCATGCTTGTCCTAATTTCTTTCAATATCTATCACTTAGCAGACATCAAGCAGGAACAAAATCTGCAGAAACTGGGATCAGGAACCGGCGCAGCTGCGCAGAGCCCCAGTTCAAAACTGGCGCAGCTGCGCAGGGCCTTGCCCAACTCAAGTCTGGTACCGGCGCAGCTGCGCTGCTGGCCAGTACAAAACTGGAGCAGCTGCGCAGTTGGTCGGCCAGAAACAGAGCAGCTTTCTGCTCGGCAGACTGCAACCCAACTCACAAATTTCCTACGAAATTCATTTCTAGACATGCTACATTATAGAGCTAACATGCATAGCAACTTATATAAGACTCGACAAGCATTTATCAAACAAATTATCAGTCAATACATGCTTACTTCAAGAATCAAGAATTTATAAATTTTTCAGAAAATGAAGAGCATGAATGGGGATTACCTTTGCTAATACAATTTCTTGGTTTCTTTCACAATAACACTACACTCACTCTCTATAAATTCCTTAGCCAATACAACTCTCAGCAAATGCAATGAAGAAGCTGAGAGTCTTATTTATAGAAGAATTGATACACAGATATTGCAATAATCCTCCAAACCAATCCCATGGGTTGAGCAAGTGTCTAATGGTTCATGTAGATTAGGTAGAAGGTTGGTGAATCCCATCATTATCTCCACTCCCCCATAATCATAAGCTATACATTGCTGAGTTTGAGAAAAATATAGAGTAGTAGCCATGTGGTGTTCACGTGAAGGAGAAGAAGAGGAGGGACTCTAATATTGGGACAAGCTCATTTTCAGCAATATCAACTTGCAAATTTAAAATACAATGCTTATGTTTTACATATATATACATATAGTATATACTTAAGTCACAAGTCCACTTCTAAATACAATGTAACAAATAGGTACATATACACCAACATATAATCCATGTACATTTTACTAATACCGAATGTAAATCTATTGGGTATTATTCATTATCACAACAGTTCATCCCACCGGATATAATTCTTTCGGGTATCATCACAGTGTATTGTCTCCTTTATTATTAAATTCAATAATTGTTTACCATATATTTATGATATATTATTTTATTGTATACTTAATATACACATTGTCACACCCACATTTCATGTACCTCTTACAACTCAATAAACTTTACTATATAGTTTATATTCATATATAACATAGTCGCATTGCACTTTATACTTCGCATAACATATAGTTAACTATCATACGTTATACTTTAATATCGCATGGTTGCACATAGAAATTAATAAATTACTTATCTTATCAATTAATTAATAATAATATTAATTAATCCATTTCTCATTAATCCATGGAATTATAATTCCCACGCTAATTGATTAACACTTTATATGATTTATTATCACGTTAAATAAATATAAATCTTTTTATATTTATAAATCATTTACTCATTAATCATCATATTATCAAATAATTACTTGATAATAGTATATTGTTCATAACAATAATTAATATTAGAAGACAATTTATCTCATCACAAATCCGATTATACTTATAATCGATTTCCATATTATTATACTATCACTAGCCATAATAATTTAACATACTATCATAATAACAATTAACAATTAATTTAGATTAATTGTTTAATTAATAATTCCTCCATCATTAAATTAGTCAATTCATTACCGAATCTATTATTGTGCCACACAAGGCATCTCTCACAAGCTCAATCTTAAGCTTATTATTATTCTCATCACTTACTCATCTCTCACCACATTACTACTCATAACATGTTCAATTAAATTAGAACTATTAAATCCAAGGTCCACATATAAATATTTTACAAATCGAATATTCAAATATTATATATAACCTTTACGGAAATATAATAACTCAAGCTATTAAAATGTTAAATTACTTCAATTAATTATACTTATAATAAGTATAACCTTTACGCTTATAATAATTAATATATACTCTATTAATTATTCCAATAATAATATTCACGATCAAATAATAACTTAAGTTATTTAATATATTAAAATAACTTAGTTTCCTTTCATTAATTAAACTCTCTTGAAAATACATTACAAATTATGTATTTAGCCATAACATAAAAATATTTTGTTTTCTCCAATAAAGATATTCATTATTAGAAAATACTCATGATATTATTCTTAATGTAATATCAAATAACTATATGTACGACACATGTACATATATTATATATAAAAAAAATAGATAATAAGTTTATTTTCTATTATAATAAATCGTTTCCATCAATTTAATTACATATAGCAAATACGTTTTAATATATTTACCATATTAATCAAACACACCTCATACAAAAACATATAAGGTAATATTATTATTCAAAAATAACATTTCCTCCTTTTATTAAAATAATTCAACATTAGAAACTATTTTAATATCCTTTATTAGAAAAATCATATCTCGTTCTTTTCTATAAATTGTTCCCCAAAATAATTTCTTCAAATATTCATTTAAAGATATAATGATTTCCATCTCCCTTTAATAACGTATATATATATATATATATATATATATATATATATATATATATATATATATATATTTAACGTTATTCGTACATTAGACTTTCTCACATATTACTATTCTAAGTAATATATATAAAAGTACCAACTATAATTACATATTCAACACACATATTAATTCACTCCTTTACTTAAGTAAATTAAACACTGTACTATATCATCATAGTTAATTAAGGTTCAATACTCTCATTATATTATTCCATAATATAACTCACAACTTATATTAACTAATATTTATTCTTATTAGTTAATTCCTTAACTAACTCATGCTTCACTATCCAAACCTATTCACGGATAGCTTAAGTGCTATTAATAACCTATATTATAAACATACTAGTTATTAATACACATACTCAAGAATATGGTGATTATACATTAAGGACATTTAATGTCACCAACTTGCTATGATAAAATAATTCTATAAATTATTTAATATCGATAGGAATTTATCCACTTCCTTTATCTCAACTGAATCGTCTCTACGATAAGTAACAAATATATATTAATAATATATTTATAAATCACAAAAACATATTTTACATAGTCCATATTATCCTATGTAATATAATACCACATACCTCATATCACATATATATATTATTATTCGAACTCATCTCACAGTTTAAGATTTTTATTTATTAAATCCTTATTTAATAATATCTGAAAATTCGGGTTCCTACAATAATTGACTGTCAGAATAAATGTGTGAACCTTTAGACTCCGAGTAAGTCTAAGGTAGTGTTTTATGGTAGCTCATAGCTTAAGCAATCGTGTTGCGTTACGATAATGCAGTCCAAGAAATTGTTAAGGAAAGGATGTGTAGGTTATTTAGCTTACATCGTTGATACTCGAAAAAAGGGAGTAGAAATTAAGGATATATCCATAGTGAATGAATTTCGAGATGTATTTTCGGATGATCTGCCTGGTCTTCCGCCAGACAGAGAAATTGAATTCGTAATAGACTTAGCACCGGGAACGGCACCGATTTTGAAAGCTCTATACCGTATGGCGCCAATAAAAATGAAGAAATTGATGATACAACTACAAGAGCTGTTGGATAAAGGTTACATTCGACCAAGTGTGTCTCCTTGGGGAGCACCAGTGTTATTCGTTAAGAAAAAGGACGGATCGATGAGGCTCTATATCAATTATCGAGAATTGAACAGAGTAACGATCAAGAACAGATATCTGTTATCGAGGATAGATGACTTATTTGATCAACTGAAGGGAGCAAAGTGTTTCTCAAAGATCGACCTACGAACAGGATATCACCAACTGAAAGTACAGAATGAGGACATACCAAAGACTGCGTTTCGAACCCATTATGGACATTACGAGTTTTTGGTAATGTCATTTGGTTTGACTAATGCTCCGACAACATTTATGGACTTGATGAACCGAGTTTTCAAGCCATACTTGGATAAATTTAGGGTAGTTTTTATCGACGACATCTTGATCTACTCAAAGGCAGAGGAAGAACACGCCGAACACCTGAAGGTTATTTTGGAAGCATTAAAGAAGAAGAAGATGTATGCGAAATTTTCTAAGTGTGAATTTTGGATAGAGAAGGTTCAATTCTTAGGCCACGTGGTGGATAAGAATGGAATCTCAGTAGACCCCGTAAAGGTCGAAGCAGTAAGTAATTAGGAACAACCGAGAACACCGACGGAGGTAAGAAGTTTCTTAGGGTTAGCTGGGTACTATCGAAGATTCATCCAAGATTTTTCTAAGATAGCAACCCCGTTGACCAATCTGACGAGGAAGACGGTGAAGTTTGTATGGACAAACAAATGCGAAGAAAGTTTTCAAGAGTTGAAGAAAAGATTGAGCGAGGCACCTGTGTTATCACTACCAGATGATGCGGGAAATTTTGTACTGTATAGTGACGCATCGCACAAAGGACTTGGTTGTGTGCTCATGCAACACGGCAAGGTCATTGCGTATGCGTTACGATAATTGAAGGATTACGAAAAACGATACCCTACTCGCGACTTAGAGTTAGCGGCAGTAGTTTTTGTATTAAAGATATGGAGGCATTATTTATACGGAGAGAAATGTGAGATATACACGGACCACAAAAGTCTAAAATATATCTTCACGCTGAAGGAGTTGAATATGCGGCAGAGAAGGTGGTTAGAATTAATCAAAGACTATGACTACGATATTCTTTATCACCCGGGTAAGGCAAACGTGGTTGCCGACGCTCTGAGCAGAAAAGGAAGTGAGATATTGTTTAATTTGACGACTCATGATGAGTTGATAAGAGAAATGGAGAAATTAGAAATAGAGGTAAAAGGGCCAGAGAGGTCTGGAGAGAAGTTATTTGTAATGGAAGCTTGTCCGACATTGTTGGATAAAGTAAAAGAAGCACAGGAGAAAGATAAAGAGTGCGAGAAAATCAGAAAGAGGATCGCCGAAAATGAAGAAGAAAGATTCCGAATGGATAAAGACGGTATCTTGAGATTCGAAGGAAGAGTGTGGGTACCAGCGGTAACCGAATTAAGGGAAGAGATTTTGCACGAGGCACACAATACAACGTATTCCGTTCATCCGGGAGGCACTAAGATGTACCGAGACTTAAGGCAATATTTTTGGTGGCCCAATCTGAAGCGGAAAGTCGCAGAGTGCGTTAGTAGATGTTTGACTTGCCAACGCGTTAAAGCAGAACATCAGCGGCCGAGTGGTTTACTATAACCATTGAAAATACCAGAGTTGAAATGAGAGCATATTACGATGGACTTCGTGGTGGGACTTCCAGTTACGCAGAAAGGTTATGATGCCATTTGAGTTATCGTGGATTGACTTACAAAGATCGCACACTTTCTACCAATCAAGATCTGCTACAGTTTAAAATAGTTAGAGAGTCTGTACGTAAAGGAGATTGTTTCACGATATGGAGTGCCAGTGTCAATTGTCTCTGATCGAGATCCGCGCTTCACGTCAAATTTTATGAAGAGTTTGCAAGAGAGAATGGGAACGCAGTTGAGGTTGAGTACAGCTTATCATCCTCAAACAGACGGACAAAGTGAGCGAACAATACAAACGCTAGAAGACATGCTTAGGACTTGCGTGATGGATTTTAAGGGAAATTGGGACGACCACCTACCCTTAGTAGAATTCGCATATAATAATAGCTACCATGCGAGTATTGGCATGCCACCTGTACGAAGCTCTTTACAGGAGAAAGTGCAGAACTGCCAGTTATATTGGGACGAAGTCGGAGAACGACGAATACTCTGACCAGAGTTAGTACAACAAACCGCAGACGTGGTAACAGTAATAAGAGCCAGACTAGTAGCAGCTCTAGATCGCCAGAAAAAGTACGCAGATTTGCATCGGCAGGACCGAGACTTTAAAGTTGGTAGTTTCGTATTCTTGAAGGTATCTCCATGGAAGGGAAAGATCCGTTTTGGCAAAAAGGAAAAACTGAGTCCAAGATTCATAGGACCGTTCGAGATACTGAAACGAGTGGGCGAAGTGGCATACAAAGTTGCGTTACCACCCGAGTTGGAGCACATCCACAACGTGTTCCACATTTTCGTGTTGCGACCATACAAGGCCGACTACAAGCACGTGATTTCTTACGAGCCCATTCAAGTGGAGAAGAACTTGGCGCATGAAGAAATTCCTGTCCAGATATTAGATAGGAAAGAGCAAACTTTGAGAAATAAAATTATTTCATCTGTAAAAGTACTTTGGCGTAACCACAATATCGAGGAGGCTACGTGAGAGTTAGAAGATAGGATGATGAGGGACTATCCCCATCTATTTGTGTAACCTTGTAGCAATTTCGGGACGGAATTTTTATATGGAGGGGAGGATGTAACACCCGAGAATTTTCATATATTATTAAATGACTATTTTAATGTAAATGAATATTTATTTGAAAATAAATGATTTTGTGAGTTAACTCAATTATATTAAATTGAATAATTATAATAATTTAGGAAATGTGAAGTTTGCGATAAACTCATTGAATGCCTTGTGTGGCACAGTGATGAGAAAGATTAATGATTATATTAATTAACGAAAGAATTGTTAAGTAAACAATTAATCTATATTAATTGATAATTGTTATTGTAGAGTATTAATTAATTGTTATTAAATACTAATGGTGATTAATTAATAATATGTGATTATTATTAAAAGAGACATAATAATAATAAGCAACGTGTTTATAAATATAATAAGATTTATATTCATGTGATATTTAATCTTGTAAGTGCCAACCAATTATTGTAGAGATTAATAAGTTCATTGATTTATGAGAAATGGATTGAGTAATATTATTATTAATTAATTGATAAGATAAGTAATTTATTTACTCCTATGTACAAGCGTGCGATATTAAAAGTATAACGTATAGTGGTTAACTATATAGTATGCAAAGTGTAAAGTGTGGTGTGGCTATATTGTATAAAAACCATATATTAAGATTTATGAAACTATATTACATGAAGCAATGTGATTGGACATATTGAAACTATATGTTATGAATACCTCATGAAATGCCTATGTGACAATATGTAGGCCAGTATACATTAAATTAATACACCTTTAGGGTATTGTAAACAACTATTAAATTATAAATACTTCAATAAATTAATATGAATTGAACAATAGAATTGGAATGATGTAGTAGAATAATACCCAATTGAAGTACATTCGTTAGTAGTAAAGATGTACATGGATTATATGTGAGTAAATTACATTTACTACATTATATGAATTACATGGTAGTATTATTGGGATTACATTGTAATTTTAATTGTAATCTAAATATATAGTATGTATATATATGTGATAACCTAAGTGTATAATATATGTTATAACATTGTACAAATTACTAGAATGCTGAGATTGATATTTCTTGTCCCATAATACTAGACCCATTTCTTCTTCACGTGCTTGACAAAAGGCTAAGGCCTATTTCCATTTTCTTCTCCCAATTCTCAGCAACATAGCTAGCAATCATGGCATGGGGAGTGGCCTCAATAGTGTCCATCACCAACTAATTACCTACTCTGTAATACCCGAGAATTTCTTAATATTATTAAATAATTATATTAATGAAAATGAGAATTTATTTGAATATAAATGATTTTGTGTTATGAGAATGATTAATTCAATTATATTAAATTGAATATCTATGACAATTGAGAAAAATGTGGAGTTTACGATAAACTCGTTGAGAGCCTAGTGTGGCACAGTGAAGGGAAATACTAATAATTATATTAATTAACGAAGAATTTTTAAGTGAACAATTAATTAATTGTTAATTGTTATTAGAGAATATTAATTGATTGTTGTGGGATATTAACTATGGTTGATTAATAATATGTGATTATTATTGCAAGAAATATAATAATCATAATCCACTTGTTTATAATTGTGCTGAGATTTATATTTGTTAATGCGATAATTAATCCTATGATTATTAATTTGGTATAATTAATAGTCAATGATGAATAAATTAATTAATATTATTGTTAATTAATCAACGAGATAAATAGTTTATTTATTTGACATTATGAATAATAAAATAAATAAGTGAGTGATTAATATAATAAGATTATATTAATTGATATGTGCAAATGTGCAATATTTGAATATATAAAGTATATGGAATACAACTATATTATATAGTGTAGAGAGACACTTAAGTGTGACCATGCATGTATATACATAAACTATGTTATATAATGCAATGCGAATATATTACACATAGAAACCATATATTACATGAAGCATAATGTGATTATGTTAAAACTATATGTTATGAATGCATGATAATACTGATGTGACAATAAATATGTGAGAATACACTGTATAATATATCATGAACATATTGTAAACTATTAATTTTAATAAAGTGAGACATCATGAATATATGGTGAACAATTTAATAATACATGAGATAATGTAATGTGATAACATCCGATTAAATTATACCAGTATGATAAAAATGTACATGAATTATATGTGCACAATTCACACTTATTACATTATGTGAATCCATGTTAGTATCATTAGAATTACATTGTAACTATAATTGTGGCCTAATTATATAGTATATATACATGTAACATATTTTGCCATAAGTGTTGTGTATATATACAAATTATAGAATGCTGATATATGGCCTTGTTCCAATATAATAGTCACTCTCCTTCTCCTTCACGTGTATGGCAAAAAGGCTAAGGCCTATTCTCCCATTATTCTCCCAAGCTTAGCTAGCAATAATTATATGAGGAGTGGCTCTAATGATGGCTTTCAACAACTATCTACCAACTTCCTCTTATCTAGCATGCAATTCAAATTTCTGTTAGTTTGAAATGGTAGGCAATTGCATTGTCTGTATCTTGTTTTCTCTATAAATATGGCTTCCTTTCTTCCCATTTCACATTGCTGAGATTTTGTTTGAGTTGATAAGTTGAGAGCATATACATATATCAGTATAATAGCATTGTGAGATAGCAGCAAGCTTAATTCATAGCAAAGGTATAATACAGTTTCCTTATTCATTTTCGTTTTCTGTCAAAAGTTCTAATTCTTGATTATGCAAAATTGGATTGCAATTGGATTGTAGAGCACTTATTTAGTTGTTATGTGAACTTATATACATGTTTAAATTATAATGTAGTTGATTATAATCAAATTCGTGAAGTAATTTGGCATTTGGCCTGGAAGTCTGCCGACGCAGGCTGTTCTTGAACTGAACCGGACGCGGCGCAGCTGCGCCGGCATTACACTGCGGCGCAGCGCAGCTGCGCAGGTCCCCTGCTGCAGTTTTTGATTTTCTGCTTGCTTCCAGCTATATGATAGTTCTTGCATTGACGTACATGAAGCATGCTAGCATGACTAACTTACATGTATAGATACGTAGACCTAAAATGATCATGTTCTATTACGCTTGTGTTCATAGTTGATGAAAAGTATAGTTTTCCAAAACAAACTTAGAACTTTAATACAAGACTTTGACATGTGTGTATGATATCAATGTTCTGACATATACGTTAACTTGACCTTGCAAGCATATTATTATGATCTAGGAAAGCATGAAAAGCATGTTAAATAGATGTATACATGTTTCGTAAGGTACCATGAGCACGTGGGTTGCGTTAAATGAACTTTACTAGTAAAAGTATAAGTTTTGAACCTAAATCTTGACATGTTATATCGAAGTCCAGATTCTGATCATTATGAACATGTTGGATAATGTTTTTAACCTCACTAATGTGTCATACAAGCACGTGTGTACACACCATGCTAGATGCCATAAAGACTACATGAAGCATGATTTCAAAACCAATAGCAATGCTAGTAATATGTATGTGGTAAAAATATTCATGAACATGCCTAGAACACGTTACACGACCACCTTATGTGTGTACATGACAAGTATGATAGCTTCGTGGTCTCATGACCTTGAATGGCTTTAAGTTATTGAAAGTATTGACTTAGAATCTTTATCACATATATTTGAAACGAGGAAAGGTTGTACAAACATAAAAGTATCTTTTAATATGTTTATGTGCTATGTGGTGTTGTTGGCTTGCATGACCGGACAGAAACCATAAGGCACAGCCCAGCCTTGGCTTGGCCAGAAGGCTGCGCAGCTGCGCTGGCCCTAGGCTTAGCCATGGCGCAGCTGCGCCAGTTTGGAATCAGAATTGAGCTAGTTGTTGATCTGATTTTTGACAGTTAGCTTATGCGATTACTTTAACTTGTAATATATGACCAGTATGCTAAGAAATGTGTTAAGAGGCATGCTAAGTGATAAAATTGAATGTTTGATTATAAACTTCCTAGGGATAAGTCCAAAAGGTATTTGGGGACTATAAAGCGACGATTAAAAACTAGGTGATGACTTCATAATGTCTTGTAAACTGAAATGTGCTATATGTACGCAAAAGTATATGATGAAGTATGTGTATAGTATGCAACTAAGTTAAACGTTTATGGGTGCGTTTAAAATTACATATCATATGTGAGCATAAATGACTAATGAAAATCCTATACTTATAATACACTATAAATAGGATTCAAAAGTGTTGAATTACTTTACGTGGATAAACTACGCTAAAGGCAAGTTTCCTAACTTACACTCTTTTACGGTGCAAGTATTCTATCCTTGTATATTGTGAACTAGTTTCTTACTAAATCGTTGAATTAAATTAGCATACTTGAACTCTTAATTCATTAAAGCTATTATACATGTTGAACTTAGTATTGTTCTTGAATATTGTGAAAGTGTCTATGCCATGTGATTCGGCTAGACTTATATTATTGAAAAGCGACCCAAACTAATTGATTGGTGCGGGATCTTGTATTTGACTGAGAAGAACAACCTTCTTTGAAGTGAATATATAATTATCGGAGAACCGACGTGCACACTTGAGTATGATTGATTGTTATGCATAACGATGGTACTTTAGGCTGATCACCTGTTGTACCTATTTTTTTTGGATTTTCAGTTTATTACTGTCAATTCTAGTAGAAGTTCATAGTCCTTAGTGACTGCTCAGTATTCAGTTATTTGAAATCTTGAATTGACTTATTATTGAATCATATTGATATTATCCTGTCCTTAGCGACTGATATTGAGAACTGTTGATATTCTTGTTATTCTTGAACTATCAAATCTTGTTATACCCTTTCGAGAATTGAGAATCTTATTACTCACCCTTATTGTATATTACTTGCTGGGCAATTTGTGCTCATTCTTGCTTTCCCTAAAACATTTCAGTTAAGGCAGAGCATGGTGAACCTTCGGGCGTTGATAAGGGCAAGGGCAAAGCTACCAACTAGCTTATGTCTGTTATGTTTTAAATATATTAATATTGTATGAAGATGATGTAGTAAGACTGGATTTGATTATGTTTAAGCTTAAGTTAGATTATGTAATAAGTCGTTAACTGATATTATTATGTAATCTATTAAGTACTGTAGGTTGCGAGACTTGGGGGAATAATTATAATAAATCATTGTAAATTATTCTAGAATAGATTTTCCGCTGTGATCGTATGATATTTAATT
The DNA here is from genome assembly GCA_020205555.1 of Panax stipuleanatus. Taxonomy (NCBI): domain Eukaryota; kingdom Viridiplantae; phylum Streptophyta; class Magnoliopsida; order Apiales; family Araliaceae; genus Panax; species Panax stipuleanatus. The sequence continues at coordinate 107,997,484 of CM035122.1, forward strand.
ATTATTATTGTGATGTATTACCATGAGCACGTGATGAACCGAATTCGAGAGACCAAGTGGCGGTCCTGGAATTTGGGGGCGTCACAGGTTGGTATCAAACCCGTAGTTATAAACCTTAGGAACGAGTGTCCTTAGACTATAACTTAGGCGAACTTAGAAGTTAGGAAGGAGATAAAACTCATGTAGAGTTTTCCTTTAGAGACTTAGTCTGTTATGAAATGTAACTTCATTCTATACAATGAACTTATATTTTGTTTAACATTCTAATGGAGATGTTATTTCTTGTCTTATGTTTGTGAGTGTAGGATGACAGACACAGGGGTACCTAGTAGAGTTGCAGAGGAGGAGCCCAGGGATATACACGTAGTATACGAGGCACCTCTAGAGGCTACACCAGTGCAGGCTGTTGCACCATTCGAGTCTGACGACGAGGACGAGATTGAGATAGAGTCTGATCCAGAGGAGGAGCCGATGGAGGATGAGCCAGTAGAGGACTCTGATGAGGCTACTATAGAGGAACAGATGTTAGGCGAGTACGAGGAGCGTATTCTAGAGTTAGACTGCAGAGTCCAGGAGCTGGAGGCAGAGGCCCACGAGAGAGAGTCTGAGTTCCAGAAGCTGAGGGACGAGGACCACCAGAGGAAGCTGGCTATGCAAGAGTTAGAGGTGGAGATTGCCTACCGTAGGGAGGCAGGGATCCAGATGGGGACTCTATTTCACAGGTCAGTGGCTAGGAATGTAGATTTGGCAGAGAAGCTAGAAGAGGTTGAGCAGAGGGAGCTGAGTGAGAAGACTGAGAAAGAGGCACTCCGTACTCAGCTAGAGTTGGAGGTGATGGATAGGTTACACTTCGAGGAGAAGTGGGAAGCGTCCAATGAGAGAGCTGACGACCTTGAGGATGAGGTCAGGTAGCAAGAAGAGAAAGATGAACAAGATGGGGTATGTGTTTCCGTTCAGCTTTTGAAAGGGTGATTGATGGTGTGTACCACTACCCGGCAGAACAGGGACAGACTCTACATACCTTGAGCCGAGAGCTGGTTGCGTATATAGCACAGTTGGAGTACAAGAGCGCAGTGGAGCGCGGGATGATGGGATGAGATTTCCTTAGTCAGTCTAGTGGTAGTACTAGTTGTGTCTTTATGTATTGTATATACTATGTTGTAATCTCGATCTTTTGTGTAAGATGTGGGATGATGATGTAAACCCCGAGTTAGCTTTTGTTAGAGGGGTAGTATGGTAGTAGGTTGGTATATTCCCCGTCTTTTGTGATATTAGGGGATATATGTGATAACATTTATAGCAGTATGCTAGGAAAATCATGTAATGAAATGAAATGGCATATGAAGATAAATGGAGTTGATTTTAGAAACGTGTTATAAATTTATTCTTTTAGTATTAAAAGAAATACTTAAGTGATATACTTGAATAATAATAAAATGAAAAATTGTGATGCAGATAATGCCGCCCAGACGTAGATTGACTGAACCCGAAGAATCCGTTAACAATGAGAGAGAACAAGTAGACCCGATCCAGAAACTGGTAGACTTGTTAGGAGAAGCCTTAAGGGGAAGGAACAATGAACCCGTTCGCTCGAACCCTCAAACTGTGCCAGTAACAACCTTTAAAGACTTTAAGAGTGTAGGACCCCCGGAGTTCGAGGGAACTACCGACCCAATCGTCGCACAAACGTGGATCAAAGAGATCGAAAAAGCTTTCTCTATAGCTAGCGTAGGCGAAGATCAGAAGACGGTGTTTGCCACGTACATGATGAGGGGAGAAGCGAACTACTGGTGGGAGGCTAATCAACAAAGAGCTGGAGAAGGGATAATAGCTTGGGATAAGTTTAAGACACTGTTCTTCGAGAATTACTTTCCAAAGAGTATGAAGAATAGGATGGAGGTGAAATTCCTAGAGTTAAAACAAGGTGAGATGACGGTGGCGCAATACGCGGCTAGGTTTAACGAACTAGCTGCGATTTGCGGAGCACCAAGTTGGTGACTGAAGAGAGGAAGGCTAGACGCTTTGAACAAGGGTTGAAGCCATGGCTGTTCAATAAGGTATCAGTTCTTCAAATTGATTCCTTTGCAACATTACTGGAGAAGGCAATCATTGCGGAAGGCGGCAGTGAGGCCTTAAGTCTGTATAACAAAGAAAAGAAAGGAAAGAATACTGGAGGAGAGAATCGTACGGGAGGAAGCAGTAGCGGAGGAAGCAACTTGGGAAAGAGAAAGTGGGAGAACAACAACAACAATAATAATCAATCAGGGAATTTTCGTGGAGGTTTCAAGAAGAGGGCTGAAGGATGCCCGAAGTGTGGGAAGAATCACCAGGGCGAGTGCTGGAAGGGACGTGGCACTTGCTACAACTGCGGACAGGAAGGGCACATCTCGCCCAACTGTTTGAAACCGAAAAAGATACAAGGATGCTTTGCGTGTGGCTCGACGGAGCACCGAATTAAATACTGCCCAAAGAAGGGAAGTGGCGGGGGTAGTAATCAGCAAGGAGGCAACAAGCTGATGATCGGTGGACCGGCACAATCCAACCGCCCAACCGCCAGAACCTTTAACATGACCGTCCAAGACGCAGTGGCTGCGAAGGATGTGGTGTCAGGTATAATCCCAATCAATGATATAAATGCTTATGTATTATTTGATTCGGGTGCCACCTATTCTTTTGTATCTGAAGAATTTGCTAGTAGACTTAGTACACCCCGAGAACTTTTAGAAAATCCTTTGATCATAGAAGTTGCTAATAAGGAAGTGATCCCTGTAGAATACGTTTATCGAAATTGTCGCGCAAGTATTAGTAAACGTGAACTGAGCGTAGACTTGATTCCTATTAGACTGGGAGAATTTGACGTAATACTGGGAATGGATTGGTTGTATAACCATGCTGCGATAATTGACTGTCAGAACAAATGTGTGAACCTTCAGACTCCGAGTAAGTCTAAGGTAGTGTTTTATGGTAGCTCATCGCTTAAGCAATCGTGTTGCGTTACGATGATGCAGGCTAAGAAATTGTTAAGGAAAGGATATGTAGGATATTTAGCTTACATCGTTGATACTCGAAAAAAGGGAGTAGAAATTAAGGATATAGACGTAGTTAATGAATTCCAAGATGTGTTTCCGGACGATCTGCCTGGTCTTCCGCCAGGCAGAGAAATCGAATTCGTAATAGACTTAGCACCGGGAACGGCACCAATTTCGAAAGCTCCATATCGTATGGCGCCAGTAGAAATGAAGGAATTGATGATACAATTACAAGAATTGTTGGATAAGGGTTACATTCGACCGAGTGTTTCTCCTTGGGGAGCACCAGTACTATTCGTTAAGAAGAAGGACGGATCGATGAGGCTCTGTATCGATTATCGAGAATTGAACAGAGTAACGATCAAGAACCGGTATCCGCTACCGAGGATAGACGACTTATTTGATCAACTGAAGGGAGCAAAGTGTTTCTCAAAGATCGACCTACGAACAGGATATCATCAACTGAAAGTGAGGGACGAGGACATACCAAAGACTGCGTTTCGAACCCGTTATGGACACTACGAGTTTTTGGTAATGTCATTCGGATTGACTAATGCTCCGGCAGCATTTATGGACTTGATGAACCGAGTTTTCAAGCCATACTTGGATAAATTTGTAGTGGTTTTTATCGACGACATTTTGATCTACTCAAAGACAGAGGAAGAACATGCCGAACATCTGAAGATTATTTTGGAGGCACTAAGGAAGGAGAAGATGTATGAAAAATTTTCTAAGTGCGAATTTTGGATAGAGAAGGTTCAATTCTTAGGCCACGTGGTGGATAAGAATGGAATCTCAGTAGACCCTGCAAAGGTCGAAGCAGTAAGTAATTGGGAACAACCGAGAACACCGACGGAGGTGAGAAGCTTTCTAGGGTTAGCTGGGTACTATCGAAGATTCATCCAAGATTTTTCTAAGATAGCAACCCCGTTGACCAATTTGACTAGAAAGACGGTGAAATTTGTATGGACCAACAAATGCGAAGAAAGTTTTCAAGAACTGAAAAGGATATTGAGCGAAGCACCTGTGTTATCATTACCAGATGATACGGGAAATTTTTTGGTGTATAGTGATGCATCGCACAAGGGGCTTGGCTGTGTGCTCATGCAACATGGCAAGGTTATTGCATATGCGTCACGACAATTGAAGGATTACGAAAAACGATACCCCACTCACGACTTAGAGTTAGCGGCAGTAGTTTTTGCGTTAAAGATATGGAGACATTATCTATACGGAGAAAAATGTGAGATATACACGGACCACAAAAGTCTGAAATATATCTTCACACAGAAGGAGTTAAACATGCGGCAGAGAAGGTGGTTAGAATTAATCAAAGACTATGACTACGATATTCTTTATCACCCGGGAAAGGCAAATGTGGTTGCCGACGCTCTGAGCAGGAAAGGAAGGGAGAAGTTGTTTAATTTGACGGCTCAGGAAGAGTTGATAAGAGAGATGGAGAAATTGGAGATAGAAGTGAAAGGACCAGAAAAGTCTGGTGAGAAGTTAATTGTAATGGAAGCTTGTCCGACGTTGTTGGATAGAGTAAAGGAAGCTCAGGAAAAGGATGAAGAGTGTGAGAAAATCCGAAAGAGGATCACAGAAAATGAGGAAGAAAAATTTCGAATGGATAAAGACGGTATTTTGAGATTTGAAGGGAGAGTGTGGGTACCAGCGGTAACCGAGTTGAGGGAAGAGATTTTGCACGAGGCACACAATACGACATATTCCGTTCATCCGGGAGGCACAAAGATGTACCAAGATCTAAGGCAACATTTTTTGTGGCCCAATTTGAAACGGGAAGTCGCGGAGTGCGTCAGTAGATGCTTGACTTGCCAACGCGTTAAAGCAGAACATCAGCGGCCGAGTGGTTTACTACAACCGTTGGAAATACCAGAGTGGAAATGGGAGCATATTACGATGGACTTCGTGGTAGGACTTCCAGTTACGCAGAAAGGTTATAATGCCATTTGGGTTATTGTGGATCGACTTACCAAGACTGCAGATTTTCTACCAATCAAGATCCGCTACAGTTTGAACCAATTAGCGAGTCTGTATGTAAAAGAGATTGTTTCACGACATGGAGTGCCGGTATCAATTGTCTCTGATCGAGATCCGCGCTTCACGTCCAATTTTTGGAAGAGTTTGCAGGAAAGAATGGGAACGCAGTTGAGGTTGAGTACAGCTTATCATCCTCAAACAGACGGACAAAGTGAGCGAACAATACAAACGCTAGAAGACATGCTTAGGACTTGCGTGATGGATTTTAAGGGAAATTGGGACGACCACCTACCCTTAGTAGAATTCGCATATAATAATAGCTACCATGCGAGTATTGGCATGCCACCGTACGAAGCTCTTTACGGGAGAAAGTGCAGAACGCCGTTATATTGGGACGAAGTCGGAGAACGACGAATACTCGGACCAGAGTTAGTTCAACAAACCGCAGACGTGGTGACAGTGATAAGAGCCAGACTTGTAGCAGCTCAAGATCGCCAGAAGAAATACGCAGATTTGCATCGGCAGGACCGAGACTTCAAAGTCGGCAGTTTCGTATTCTTGAAGGTATCTCCATGGAAGGGAAAAATCCGTTTCGGCAAGAAAGGAAAATTGAGTCCAATATTCATAGGACCGTTCGAGATACTGAAGCGAGTGGGCGAAGTGGCATACAAAGTTGCGTTACCACCCGAGTTGGAGCATATCCACAACGTGTTCCACATTTCCGTGTTGCGACCGTACAAGGCCGACTACAAGCACGTGATTTCTTACGAGCCCATTCAAGTGGAGAAGAACTTGGCGTATGAAGAAATTCCTGTCCAAATATTAGATAGGAAAGAACAAACTTTGAGAAATAAAATTATTTCGTCTGTAAAAGTACTTTGGCGTAACCACGATGTCGAGGAGGCAACGTGGGAATTAGAAGATAGGATAATGAGGGATTATCCCCATTTGTTTGTGTAACCTTGTAGCAATTCCGGGACGGAATTTTTATAAGGGGGGAGGATGTAATACCCGAGAATTTCTTAATATTATTAAATAATTATATTAATGAAAATGAGAATTTATTTGAATATAAATGATTTTGTGTTATGAGAATGATTAATTCAATTATATTAAATTGAATATCTATGACAATTGAGAAAAATGTGGAGTTTACGATAAACTCGTTGAGAGCCTAGTGTGGCACAGTGATGGGAAATACTAATAATTATATTAATTAACGAAGAATTTTTAAGTGAACAATTAATTAATTGTTAATTGTTATTAGAGAATATTAATTGATTGTTGTGGGATATTAACTATGGTTGATTAATAATATGTGATTATTATTGCAAGAAATATAATAATCATAATCCACTTGTTTATAATTGTGCTGAGATTTATATTTGTTAATGTGATAATTAATCCTATGATTATTAATTTGGTATAATTAATAGTCAATGATGAATAAATTAATTAATATTATTGTTAATTAATCAACGAGATAAATAGTTTATTTATTTGACATTATGAATAATAAAATAAATAAGTGAGTGATTAATATAATAAGATTATATTAATTGATATGTGCAAATGTGCAATATTTGAATATATAAAGTATATGGAATACAACTATATTATATAGTGTAGAGAGACACTTAAGTGTGACCATGCATGTATATACATAAACTATGTTATATAATGCAATGCGAATATATTACACATAGAAACCATATATTACATGAAGCATAATGTGATTATGTTAAAACTATATGTTATGAATGCATGATAATACTGATGTGACAATAAATATGTGAGAATACACTGTATAATATATCATGAACATATTGTAAACTATTAATTTTAATAAAGTGAGACATCATGAATATATGGTGAACAATTTAATAATACATGAGATAATGTAATGTGATAACATCCGATTAAATTATACCAGTATGATAAAAATGTACATGAATTATATGTGCACAATTCACACTTATTACATTATGTGAATCCATGTTAGTATCATTAGAATTACATTGTAACTATAATTGTGGCCTAATTATATAGTATATATACATGTAACATATTTTGCCATAAGTGTTGTGTATATATACAAATTATAGAATGCTGATATATGGCCTTGTTCCAATATAATAGTCACTCTCCTTCTCCTTCACGTGTATGGCAAAAAGGCTAAGGCCTATTCTCCCATTATTCTCCCAAGCTTAGCTAGCAATAATTATATGAGGAGTGGCTCTAATGATGGCTTTCAACAACTATCTACCAACTTCCTCTTATCTAGCATGCAATTCAAATTTCTGTTAGTTTGAAATGGTAGGCAATTGCATTGTCTGTATCTTGTTTTCTCTATAAATATGGCTTCCTTTCTTCCCATTTCACATTGCTGAGATTTTGTTTGAGTTGATAAGTTGAGAGCATATACATATATCAGTATAATAGCATTGTGAGATAGCAGCAAGCTTAATTCATAGCAAAGGTATAATACAGTTTCCTTATTCATTTTCGTTTTCTGTCAAAAGTTCTAATTCTTGATTATGCAAAATTGGATTGCAATTGGATTGTAGAGCACTTATTTAGTTGTTATGTGAACTTATATACATGTTTAAATTATAATGTAGTTGATTATAATCAAATTCGTGAAGTAATTTGGCATTTGGCCTGGAAGTCTGCCGACGCAGGCTGTTCTTGAACTGAACCGGACGCGGCGCAGCTGCGCCGGCATTACACTGCGGCGCAGCGCAGCTGCGCAGGTCCCCTGCTGCAGTTTTTGATTTTCTGCTTGCTTCCAGCTATATGATAGTTCTTGCATTGACGTACATGAAGCATGCTAGCATGACTAACTTACATGTATAGATACGTAGACCTAAAATGATCATGTTCTATTACGCTTGTGTTCATAGTTGATGAAAAGTATAGTTTTCCAAAACAAACTTAGAACTTTAATACAAGACTTTGACATGTGTGTATGATATCAATGTTCTGACATATACGTTAACTTGACCTTGCAAGCATATTATTATGATCTAGGAAAGCATGAAAAGCATGTTAAATAGATGTATACATGTTTCGTAAGGTACCATGAGCACGTGGGTTGCGTTAAATGAACTTTACTAGTAAAAGTATAAGTTTTGAACCTAAATCTTGACATGTTATATCGAAGTCCAGATTCTGATCATTATGAACATGTTGGATAATGTTTTTAACCTCACTAATGTGTCATACAAGCACGTGTGTACACACCATGCTAGATGCCATAAAGACTACATGAAGCATGATTTCAAAACCAATAGCAATGCTAGTAATATGTATGTGGTAAAAATATTCATGAACATGCCTAGAACACGTTACACGACCACCTTATGTGTGTACATGACAAGTATGATAGCTTCGTGGTCTCATGACCTTGAATGGCTTTAAGTTATTGAAAGTATTGACTTAGAATCTTTATCACATATATTTGAAACGAGGAAAGGTTGTACAAACATAAAAGTATCTTTTAATATGTTTATGTGCTATGTGGTGTTGTTGGCTTGCATGACCGGACAGAAACCATAAGGCACAGCCCAGCCTTGGCTTGGCCAGAAGGCTGCGCAGCTGCGCTGGCCCTAGGCTTAGCCATGGCGCAGCTGCGCCAGTTTGGAATCAGAATTGAGCTAGTTGTTGATCTGATTTTTGACAGTTAGCTTATGCGATTACTTTAACTTGTAATATATGACCAGTATGCTAAGAAATGTGTTAAGAGGCATGCTAAGTGATAAAATTGAATGTTTGATTATAAACTTCCTAGGGATAAGTCCAAAAGGTATTTGGGGACTATAAAGCGACGATTAAAAACTAGGTGATGACTTCATAATGTCTTGTAAACTGAAATGTGCTATATGTACGCAAAAGCATATGATGAAGTATGTGTATAGTATGCAACTAAGTTAAACGTTTATGGGTGCGTTTAAAATTACATATCATATGTGAGCATAAATGACTAATGAAAATCCTATACTTATAATACACTATAAATAGGATTCAAAAGTGTTGAATTACTTTACGTGGATAAACTACGCTAAAGGCAAGTTTCCTAACTTACACTCTTTTACGGTGCAAGTATTCTATCCTTGTATATTGTGAACTAGTTTCTTACTAAATCGTTGAATTAAATTAGCATACTTGAACTCTTAATTCATTAAAGCTATTATACATGTTGAACTTAGTATTGTTCTTGAATATTGTGAAAGTGTCTATGCCATTTGATTCGGCTAGACTTATATTATTGAAAAGCGACCCAAACTAATTGATTGGTGCGGGATCTTGTATTTGACTGAGAAGAACGACCTTCTTTGAAGTGAATATATAATTATCGGAGAACCGACGTGCACACTTGAGTATGATTGATTGTTATGCATAACGATGGTACTTTAGGCTGATCACCTGTTGTACCTATTTTTTTTTGGATTTTCAGTTTATTACTGTCAATTCTAGTAGAAGTTCATAGTGCTTAGTGACTGCTCAGTATTCAGTTATTTGAAATCTTGAATTGACTTATTATTGAATCATATTGATATTATCCTGTCCTTAGCGACTGATATTGAGAACTGTTGATATTCTTGTTATTCTTGAACTATCAAATCTTGTTATACCCTTTCGAGAATTGAGAATCTTATTACTCACCCTTATTGTATATTACTTGCTGGGCAATTTGTGCTCATTCTTGCTTTCCCTAAAACATTTCAGTTAAGGCAGAGCATGGTGAACCTTCGGGCGTTGATAAGGGCAAGGGCAAAGCTACCAACTAGCTTATGTCTGTTATGTTTTAAATATATTAATATTGTATGAAGATGATGTAGTAAGACTGGATTTGATTATGTTTAAGCTTAAGTTAGATTATGTAATAAGTCGTTAACTGATATTATTATGTAATCTATTAAGTACTGTAGGTTGCGAGACTTGGGGGAATAATTATAATAAATCATTGTAAATTATTCTAGAATAGATTTTTCGCTGTGATCGTATGATATTTAATTATTATTATTGTGATGTATTACCATGAGCACGTGATGAACCGAATTCGAGAGACCAAGTGGCGGTCCTGGAATTTGGGGGGCGTCACATACTCTCTATTAACCTCCATGCAATTCATAAATCTCGTTGGTTTGATTTGGGGTATAATAGCATTGTCTGTGTAAGGATTTTTCTATAAATATAACTCATTCTTCCTCGTTTCTAATTGCTGAGTTTTTTGATTGAATTGAGAGCATACAAGTATTCTAAGGGTGAGTACTTATATATACATATCAGTAGAGGAAGTGGGAGTTAGCAATTGCAGAGGTATAATTCTTTCCATGCTCTTCATTTATGTTCTTCATTTTCTGTCTCTAAGATTTCTTGAATCCTTGATTCTAGTTAGAGTTCATGATTTTGTGATTTGAGGATGTTAATTGATGGTTATATAAGCTTATATATGTGTTAGTAAGGTAATGTAGTAGGTTTGATAGCAATTTCGTAGAAAAATTTTGTGTTTGGGTTTGTGAATTGCCATTGCTGGCTGCTGTCTGGTTTAGAAACAGAGCCGCTCGGCTGCGCGTCTCCCTAATACAAATGGGGCACGGTCGCGCCCCTCTGCAGATTTTGTTGGTTATTGTGTTATGATATCTGGTTTACAGAGCATGATAATACAACTTAGTTAGGCCTATTTCAGTCCTTGACATACTAGTTATGTTGCCTTTCATATAATCACTCACCTAGCTTGATTTCAAAAGAAAACTTGAGTTTTCAATATGCAAACTCAATAAACCATGTGGACCTTAAAATTCTAACTTGAAGACGTGTTAGTGTGGTCTGATTTCATTTGTACGTAAGCATGCGAGCATGATGTATAGTAAGTAAAGTAGTTTAACATACTAGAGGACATTGATAACATGCCAATGAACACTTAGAGTTTCAAAATGGACATTGACTTATTATAATCGTTTTGATATTCCGATCTTGCAAGCATGTTAGTATGGTTTTGAAATGCATGTCGGACATACTTACGTATATGGATTTCGTAATGAAGCATGAACATGTTGGACTTATTAGTAAGCTTTACTAATGAAAATACAAACTTTGAACATGAATGTTAACATGCTACTTTGAGAGTTAGAATCTGATAGTTATGAACATGTTTGATGATACTCTTAGACTTACTCATGTATCATAAATGTATATATACCATGCTTAGGTATAGTAATTCAAGTGAAGCATAAACGAAGCATATTTTCAAACCAAGACAATGCTAATTACACATATGTGATATGAATACTCACAAGCATGTCTAATATGAATTATATGACTACCTTATATGTTAAGAAGCAAGCATGTTAGACTTTGTGACTATATAACCTTGAATGACCTTAAGTTGTCAAAAGTGTTAACTTTAAACCATATCATGAAAGAGAGAACTTAGATAAACTTGAGAAGCATGAAAGTATCCTTTAATATGTATACATGCCATGTGATATCATATGTTGATGCTTGAATCCGATTTGATGGTTAACTTATAATAATACTATAAAAAGGGGTATGTTTGTTATTCGTTGGGATCTTATGTGATATTGATGATATGAGAATATGTCTAACTCAACAAGAGGAACGATAAGGATAAAAGTTATATTAATATGATACTATATGTGGTATAACTGTGTAGCTAGGTTAAAACATAGCTTATGTGTCGATTGTATATCCGAAGATAAGATATGATGCTAAACTATATGACTAATGAATATCATATATATATATATATACGTAATTATATTATGATAGGGATTCGAAAGTTTACTTAACGTGGATAAACTACGCTAAAGGCAATTCTGAAGCTTGTACTATTATTGGTTATACAAGTAAATAATTGAAAGCATGATTCTTATCCTATGATATAATAGAATAGAGTTGTTTATTCTTGAACTTTGATTCTAGTATTGAACTTATAATTGTTCGCTAATTCATTTAAAGAGCCGTCTATGCTAATTGATTCGGCTAGACTTATAACATGATTAGAAAGTTGTCCAAACCAATTGAATGGTGCGGAATTCTTGTGTTAACTGAGTTGAACAACCTTCTTTGAAGGGGATACATATTTGTTGGGAGACCGACGTGCACACACTTTAAGTACAATTGAACGATATGCATACCGTAGGGTACTTTAGGCTGATCACCTGTTGTACTTATTTTTAATTGAGTTATCAGTTTAATATTGTTAATTCTAATAGAAGTTCATAGTCCTTAGTGACTGCTCAGTATTCAGTTACCTTGAAACCTTGAATTGATTTATTATTGAATCATATTGATATTATTATGTCCTTAGCGACTGTTGTTGAGAACTGTTGATATTCTTATTATCCTTGAACTATCATGCCTTGCTATACCTTGTAGGGATTCGAGAATTATATTACTCACCCTTATTGTATATTACCTGCTGAGCAATTTGTGCTCATTCTTGCTTTCCCTAAAATATTTCAGTTAAGGCAGAGCAGAGCGGACCTTCGGGCACAGATAAGGGCAAGGGAAAGGCTACTGAGTAGCTTTAATTATGTAGCACTTTATGGTTGTAATAAAGAACTTATGATATTATGTACTAGTTAAGGTTATTTACGCTTAAGTTATATTTAAGCTATGTAATCACTGTTTAAGTTACGAGACCTTGGGATGTGAATAAATTATATTAATTAAATGTAATCTATTCGGTAGTAGTTGTGTATTATTTCGTTGTGTAATGCGACATTTAGTCGTATTATTTATTGTGGTATTAGGTATTAGAACGTGACGAACCGAATTCGAGTGACCAAGTGCCGGTCCGAATTTGGTGGCGTCACAGGTTCAAAGGAGAGCATTTGTCGTGACTTTCCAAAATGCGAGGAACCCGAACAAAGTTATCACAGGTTAGTTAATCATAAACTCTTGTGAAGTCTATACATTATTAGATACCGGTTCTACCGATTCTTTTATTTCACCTGCTTGTGCTCAACGTTTGAACTTTACCCCTGACAAATTAGACTTTGATTTATCTGTTGAAACTCCGTTAGGAGAAACTTTCGTTACATCCACAGTTTACAAATCTTGCTTGATTCAAATTGGCACCCTTACATTACCTGTTGATCTTATCTCTTTGAAAATACTTGCATTTGATTGATTTTAAGAATCGACTGGTTAACCACTCATTATGCTAAGATTGATTGTTTTCTTAGGGTTGTTAGCCTTCATATTCCTAACCAAACTATTATGTGAATTCAAACAACCAAACCACTAAAATCAATCAATGTCATTTCAAGTCATAAAGTTACTCGTTTATTGAAAAATAGATGTCAAGCTTTCTTAGCCCATGTCACCGATTTAAACAAGAATACCTCAGATTTGAATGATTTTTATGTTGTTAATAAGTTTCCTGATGTATTTCCCGAAGAACTTCCTGGTCTACCCCCAAAACGTGAAGTTGAATTCTTTATTGACCTTGAACTAGGTACAAAATCCATTTCTAAAACCCATATCGAATGGCTCCTATTGAACTTTAGGAGTTAAAGGTCCAACTACAGGAGTTGTTAGGCATTGGTTTCATTCGTCCTAGTACATCTCCTTGGGGTGCTACTATTTTATTCGTAAAAAAGAAAGACGGGAGTATGCGACTTTGCATTAACTATCAGGAATTAAACCATGTCACCATCAAGAATAGGTATCCGTTACCTCGCATTGATGACCTGTTCGACCAGTTGGACGGTGCGCAATTCTTCTCAAAGATTGATCTTCGTTGTGGATATCATCAGTTAAAGATTAGAACTGATGACATTCCAAAGACTGCCTTTAGAACTCGATATGCGCGTTATAAATTTCTAGTTATATCTTTCGGATTGACCAATGTCCATGATGCGCTTATGTACATGATGAACCGAATATTTAAGAAATATTTTGATCATTTCGTGGTTGTCATTATTGATGACATCCTAATATACTCCAAAAGCCTCAAATATTTCTTCACTCAAAAGGAGCTTAACATGCGGCAACGACGTTGGCTTGAGCTGCTGAAAGATTACGACCATACCATCCAATACCATCCTGGGAAAGCGAACGTGATAGCTGACGCGTTGAATAGAAGATCGTATGCGGATACGAGTGTGATATTGTTAACACAAAGGCCCATTTTGAATGACTTACAAAGGATGGAGATAGAGTTAAAGATTTCAGGGATCCACGTAAAGATGGCAAATATACGCGTAGAACCAATTTTAATTGATAAAGTTAAAGCTGCTCAAGCTACAGACCCGGAGCTGATGAATATGAAGAAGAAGGTGCAAAAAGGTGCTATTCCAGAAGCAAGAATCGATGAAGAAGGAATACTTTGAGTCAACTCCAGACTTTGTGTTCCTAACGATTCTGATTTGAAGTATAAAATCATGATGGAGTCACATAACACACAGTTTGCAATCCATCCTGGAAGTACCAAAATATATCGTGATCTTCGACATACATTTTGGTGGAGCAATATGAAGAGAGAGATCGCGGAGTTTATATCAAGGTGTCTAACTTGTCAACGTGTTAAGGCGGAGCATCAAGTGCCAAAAGGTCCATTACAACCACTTGAGATTCCAAAATAGAAGTGGGAACACATCAACATGGATTTTGTTACGGGTCTTCCCAAGGTTTCTTAAAGAATAGATGCAATTTGGGTTATTGTCGATAGATTAACCAAGTCTGCTCATTTCTTGCCTATACGAGAGACTTATTCACTTGAACATCTTGCTCATATATACATAAATGAGATTGTGAGATTGCATGGCATGCCAGTATCCATAGTTTCGGATCGAGACCAAGATTCACTTCACGATTTTAGGTTAGCTTGCAGAAATCTATGGGCACCGATTTACGATTTAATTCTGCATATTATCCTCAAACAGACGGGCAATCGGAAAGGACTATTCAAACTCTTGAAGATCTATTGAAACTCTGTGTTATAGACTTCAAAGGAAGTTGGGACAAGTACTTACCATTGATGGAATTCTCCTACAACAATAATTATCAGGCAAGTATAGGCATGGCTCCATTCGAGGCATTGTATGGACAAAAGTGTCGATCTCTAGTATGCTGGGACGAGGTGGGTGAAGCAACATTGTTAGGACCGGAGTTAGTACGTATGACTACGGAAAAGATTCGAATGATCCGACACGTATACAAACAGCACAAGATCGACAAAAAAATTATGTTAATCTTCATCGAAGGGACGTGGAGTTTAATGTTGGAGATCATGTATTGTTACGTGTTGCTCTGTGGAAAGGAGTTACGAGATTCAGAAATAAAGGAAAGCTCAATCCACGATTTATTGGTCCATTTGAGATCCTTGACCGAGAAGGAAATGTGGCATATAGACTCGCCTTACCTCCAAGCATGTCTCATGTTCATAACATTTTTCACATATCCATGCTACGTAAATATGTGAAAGACCCAAACCATATTATTGAATTAGAACCAGACGAGATAGCCGAAGATTTAACGTATGTGGAGATACTTGTCAAGACTTTGGATATGAAGAAACATGTCCTACGCTCAAAGATTATACCTCAAGTTAAAGTTTTGTGTAAGAACCATGATATTGAGAAAATGACATGGGAGTTAGAATCGAAAATGAAAGCGATGTATCCTCACCTTTTCGACATACCAGGTACGTACGTCAATTTTGAAGACGAAATTTTATAAGGAAGAGAAGTTGTAAAATCCCAACTTTTTATGAATAAGATTTAATTTTCTCTACATATTATTTTAAAATAGTAAGGTGTTGATTTGATAAATGTGGTAAGTTATGGGTCATATGTGCAAATTTTATAAAGTAAACAAGTGGTTATAAAATATTCATTGTGTCGGAAAATATTCGTTTGGTCGAGAAATATTCTTTTTGTCGAAGAATATTTATACGAAGGCGCAGTCATTAGTGGACTCCACAACAGAATGAATGTCGGATATAGAAAGCGACAGAAGTAACCTTTTTATAAAAATAATGGTAAAACTGTTACCGTTAAACTGTTGAAATACCAGGTGATAAAAATATAGTAATACGCGTTGTTGCACAGTAGCACACGGTATTGCACAGTATTTTGAATTATTGGTTCTTACGTAAGAAGTCACTCATTCAATAATTGTTACAGTAATTACTGTTTAATATTTTATATTATTGATTCAATAATTGCTACGTTAAAATTTTATATTATTGATTCAATAATTTTCACAATAATCACTGCACAGTATTTTATATTATTAAATCAATAATTTATATTATTTGAATAATATTATTAGATAACATTATTGACAATGTCTAGAAAGTTCTGTCGAGAAAAGGGGTTAGGATATATAATTGCGCGCCAATAGAAAAAAATTCTTATTGAAAAGCCCCCTCTTTCTTGGGAACGACCTGGTTGTCAATATTGTGATTTTATAATATTAATTATGAATAATAATTGATGAATAAAATAAAAATTATTGATAAATATGATAAGTAAATATTTGTCCAATTTTGATATAAATGGAGGAATTTTTAGCATGAGACATTTGTTAAAAGTTGACATTTTATTTTCTCCGATAAAATAATTCATTCAAATATATTATTATAATATTACATTATAATAATATAATGTGATAATATAATTGTATAATTTTTATAATTTGAATAGTAACATTATTATAATAAATTCATGGTATAAAAGTAAAATGAGGTGAAAAAAAGCAAATTCAATTTGAATTCTTTTTGAGGTAAGCGATGATATCATCAAAACGATGAGGTACGCAATGATGTCATTGGAACGATGAGGTAAGCGATGATATCATAGAAACGATGAGGTAACCGATAGTGTCATAAATTATTATAAAAAGACTATTTTATCTTTACTCTGCCAAGCCTATAAATAGAAGCTCATTTCTTTATTATTTCTCACCAATTCACTAAAGCTATAGAGAGAAAAAGAATAGAGAGAATAAAAGAGAAAAAAGAAGAGTATTCTGCTACTACACTAGTACAGTATCCAAATTTCTATTAAGGTAAGGGATATTATTTCTTTCGTATTCGTAAATGATATTATTTTTCTCGTAAATGATATTATTTCCTTTCAATATTCATAAAGAATATTATTTTCTTTTACATTCCATATTATGAAAGTGATAATATTTCATTTCATATTATCAAATTTAAACTTACTACGTTAAGTATTGCTTCTATAATTTCTGAAATGATCAGAAATTTCTTGAGTTTTGCGCTTCATCTAATATCATTTCACTGGAATATTGGTATGAACTTTCTTAATAAATTTTTATCTTTTTATGTCGGGGTACTATTCATTCAGATACTATTTATGGGGTACTATTCATGAAAAAAAATATTTATTTTTTGTTCAAATTATCTTTGATTGTATCCATGTTTTGATCTTCATTCTTGAATTTTGCTCCACAATTGATTATTATTAAATATTCTTGAACTTGGATAAAATAAATTACGAATATCTAATATTTGTCCTTGATCTCACTAGATTCGTTCTTTATATCATTTTTCATCATCCTCAATCCTATATTGTGGTAAAAGTTATCTTTGGCCTGTAGTGCTAAGATGAGTTCTTAATTTATGAATATCTTTGGCCCGTAGTGCAAAGATGAGTTGTTGATTTATGAATGTCTTTGGCCTGTAATGCAAAGATGGACAGGTGTTTGACATGATCATAACCACTGGTGATACAAATAAATATCTTTGGCCCGTAGTGCATGGATAACTCGTTGATTGAAAATATTATTGATTGGTGTTACAGGGATAAAATATTGATGATGGACTTTTATATCATAGAAGATAGTAGACATCATTCTCTACTTAACTCTTTTAATGAATTGTTATTTCCGCTACAGTTGTTGATCTAAAATTTGTTGTCCATCATATTTTATCTGATTTATTCAAGGCTAACGATAATTTATTCTTCATTATCTTAGTCATAATATTCTTTACTGAGCTAGTTGAGCTCACTATTTTCTTTCATTGTTCTCTTCAAAAAATAAGAATATCGCGGGGACTAGTCAGGGAATGGAATGATGGTCCGAGTTAGAGTTGTAGAAGTCCTCACTATTTTATAAAATAGTGTGATAATAATTATAATGAGGACTTATTTGACTGTTTATATTTTCGTATTATATACGATCTGTATTGAAGCTCACAGCTTTTGTGGGCGTATTTTGCACGACCGTTTGATATATAAATTATATTTGGATTCTGCACCATGTATTTGACGACTCAGAATGGGTTGAGTATTGAACCTATTTTGGGGGCGTCACACTTGATTTTCCAATTTCTTTAAGATAATTCTAACTATCTCTATTACATAAACTATTTAAATAAAAACATTGATCAGCAGTCAAGCGGAAGTACATAGGAGGGAGAAAGAATTTTACATCAAGAAAAAAATCAGAGAAGACGAGGTACGCAGACCCCATTTAATAAAACCCATTAATTCAAGCATTCAACTAAAATAAAATTCAATCACGTTGGTCAATAGTCCCATAATCAATCTCATTTATTATCATACATGTCACCATATGCATCAATAAATAAAATATTCATCTGATGAATTAAAACATTCCATATATATATGAGTATCATTTAATGAACAATTTTAAATTGCATGAAATCTAATTTCAAGATTAAAATAAATTCTTTATTTTATTTATAAAATTATTAAAAATATTATATATATTAAAATTCGTGACCCCAGGTCACTTCATCATAATTCGCTAGTCTCCCAATTCATTTAGGAAGCCATTCTTTTTGAAATAAGCTGCAGGAAAGCTTATAGTCCTTGATAATTCGTGGGTCGTATATATATATATATACCAAAAGGTTTCCTGCCTTGAATTCCTTTTAACAGTAATATGTTAACAGTAACATATTACTTGAATTCCTTTTTAAAGTAACATATTACTTTACGTTATATAAATATAATCCCTTGTAAACCATTCCATGAATCCTTCCTTTTTTAAAAACAAATCAAAGCCACGGACAGTGTAAAAGCGAAATATAGTTCGCGCTTTTTTTAAAAAAGGCCATCGTAAATTGATTTTGTTTTTCATAAAAAATACTTTTATATAATAAATTATGCCCAATAAATTATTTTAATTACATACCTATATAATATGGAATCAAAACGATTAATAATTGCATAAAGGTTTGGCTCTGATTCCACTGTTGGGTTTGTACGAAATAGCGACGCAATCAAATTGTAAAATAAGCGGAAGCATGGTATATCAGAGTTTTAAAAAAAATCTACAAAATCATTATCCGGATCATCCTTTATGCAAATTATTAATTTAAA
The DNA here is from genome assembly GCA_020205555.1 of Panax stipuleanatus. Taxonomy (NCBI): domain Eukaryota; kingdom Viridiplantae; phylum Streptophyta; class Magnoliopsida; order Apiales; family Araliaceae; genus Panax; species Panax stipuleanatus. The sequence goes on from CM035122.1 coordinate 108,016,865, forward strand.
ACGATAAATAAGAAGTTATGGATTCATACCCTTGTAAACGAAACTTCTACAGGTACGAGTTCAACTCATTGTTATTCGTGTTCTCCTTGAATTTCCGGGTTAGATTCATTCCTTTGATCAACGTTAGTCACTCAAGTGTTTGGCCTCTAGAGGTGATCCACCAAGGAAAATGAATTATCAAGAAGGATGGTGATTGGCTAAACCCTAGTTTTCTATCCTCTATAGAAAAAGAATATTTTCCCACAATTGAAATTTCATCAACTGATATCTAACATAAGACTTCTCTTATATAGATATTGATCAACCCTTTTAATCCTATTTGACATGGGGTTTCATTTAATTAATTAAACTCCTTTGATTAATTTAGGCTTTCCACCACATTGGGAATAATTAATTAAATTCACTTAATTAATTTCTCTCCTAATCTTATTAGGAATAAATGAGATCGAGTACTAATATTAAATTAATTCCTAAACTCTTTTAAAAATTAAAATAATAATAATTGTAATAATATTAATAAGACTCTTCTTATTAATTTATATTTAATATTTTTAAAATATTAAATAATAAACATTAAGCTATTTAATTTATTCTATCACCACAGATTAAATTCATTACACTTAACGCATTATTACGATTATGTCATTACCTTCTTAAATAATTGTTCTTCCTTTTATGGTGTGACCCTTTAGATCTCCATATTAAACCGGTTGTTAATAAATCAATTAGAACAATTCTAATCTTATTTAAATAAATAAATTAAACTAATAATCTATTTAAATAAATAATATTTATTCTACAATAGGGATAAGTCTCCCTAGCGATCAACGACTTTCCAGATAATATAGATTTTAACATTAATCATAAAAGAACATGTGAGTTAATAGTTATCGTACAATTCAATCATTCCACCATACAATGTCCTAATTAAATATAAGACATGAATTTACTATCAAGTCTTATTTTATTTAATTATATGTATTTCGATTAGAAAATGCACAACTGCAAATAATGTAAATTAAAAACTCCTTTCTAATTTCATTCCGCCTTGGCCAAGGACTACTAGGTTGTCATTTAACGAATCACATATGACATATATCTTCTTTTACTAGAAGTGATAGATTCTTTATTGATCATTCATTATCTCCATATGTAACTCATTATACCCAAGCATACCCTTTGATATACCCTAAGGATTTTTAAGGAATAAGTCAAAGTATAATTCATTACATACAAGATACTATGATGATCTCAAGTCCAAGAATCACTTGTACTATTATCACATTAGGAATTTCTATTGACAGGCAAGTAAAACTCCATTAGGTATTCCATAGCGAGTCACGTTCAGTGAACTTATTCTCCAATAAGCACCTACATACTTGCTTTAGTGTCTCCACACAAATGATCATGAGATCAATCATCCTCATCCAATGAGCAAGCAACATATATACTAATCTATCCGGATTTACTAATCTCCTTTTTAGTTATCCAACGATTGGGAACTATTTTAGTTTTAGGCTTTCTAAGAATTTAGATCTCATTAGTATAATCAACATCATTATTCTAAAAGCATTACTTAAAACTATAGGTTATTTACATATTATAAAAACAGCATCATGTAGATAATTAAATGCCTTTAATAAGTTAATACTTTTATTAATAAATATATAAGATCGTCTCCAAAGTATATTCTTTATCATCATACATGATTGGCTTGTATGCATACTACTTTTAATTTTTCACTACCTTTCAGTACTCTTCTCCTGGATACGACTGATATCTGCTTGTTACACTAAGTGAATGAGCGACATCCGGTCTAGTACATATGATACTATTCTTGATAGATCCTATTGCTGAAACATAAGGAATCTTACTTATACGGTCTTTCTCCTCAGGTATCTTCGGGGCCTGTTTCTTGGAGAGATGTATTTCATGGCTCATCGGGATGAGAACTCTTTTGTAATCTTTCATGCTAAACCTCTTTAGCATCGAGTCAATGTACGTTCCTTGGGACAAGCCAAGCATCCTTTTATATCTATCTCTATAGACTTTTATCTCCAAAATATAGGATGTTTCTCCCAAGTCCTTCATGGAGAAGTGTTTAGATAACCAAATTTTGATTGGTTGTAGCATAGGAATATCATTTCATATCAGTAATATATCATCAATATATAATACAAGGAACAAAACAATGTTCCCACTAACATTCTTGTACACACATGGTTCATCCTTGTTTTTGTTAAATCAAACTCTTTGATTGTCTCATCAAAACGGATTTGGATTTTCCATCTACGGGAAGCTTTCTTTAATCCATAAATGGATCGTTGCAGCTTATAGACTTGATTTACTCCAAACTTTAAAAAAAATTCCTCTGACTGTGTCATATACACATCCTCCTCAAGTTTCCCATTAAGGAAGGTCGTTTTCACGTCCATCTGTCAGATCTCATAGTCGTAATAAGCTGCAATCGCAAGTAAAATCCGAATGGACTTGAGCATAGCTACTGGTGAGAAGGTTTCATCATAGTCAACTCCTTATCTTTGTTTGAAATCTTTTGTAACCAGTCGGGCCTTATAGGTCTCTACCTTACCGTCCGCTCCAGTATTTCTTTTAAAGACCCATTTACACCCAATATGCTTAATGCCATTAGATGGTGAAACCAAAAGTCCATACTTAGTTCTCATCCATGGAGTCCATCACGAATTTTATGGCTTCAAGCCATTTCCTTGAGTCTTTATTACTCATAGATAAATTCCTTTTCCAAGAAGGTAGCATGTTTCGCAACAAAAACCTTTTTATCTGTTGGATGATAGAAATAATACCCTCGTGTTTCTTTAGGGTATCCCACAAATCTACACTTGTCGGATTTAGTCTGTAGCATATCATTTTCAAACTTTTTGACATAAGCTAGACAACCCCAAGTCTTAACATGCTTAAGATTTGGTTTCCTACCTTTTTACATCTCATATGGGGTCTTTGGGACATATTTGATAGGCACTTTGTTAAGTAGGTATGCAACATTTCTAGGGCATAACCCCAAAAGGAAATTGAAAAATCGGTAAAACTCATCATAGAACAAACCATGTCCAACAATGTTCGATTTCTCCTTTCAGATACTCCATTTAACTGTGGTGTACTTGGTGGAGTCCAATGTGAGATTATACCATTATCTTTGAGACAATTGAGAAACTCATTGCTTAAGTATTCTCCACCTCGACCCAATCGAAGAATCTTAATACTTTTGTCAGTTTGTTTCTCTACTTCACTTCTGAACTATTTGAACTTTTCAAATGATTCAGATTTGTAATTCATTAAATACGCATATCCAAATCTTGAGTGATCATCAGTGAAAGTAATAAAATAAGAATACCCTCCCTGTACATTCGTTGTCATAGGTCCACAAACGTCTATGTGAACCAACGCTAACAACTGTGTAACTCTTTCTCCTTTTCCACTAAAAGAAGATTTAGTCATTTTACCCATGAGACAAGATTCACAAGTTGGATATGATTCATAATCAGATAGCTCTAAGAGCACATCCTTATGCAACTTGGATAATCTTGTTTCATTTATATGACCGAGTCTACAGTACCACATATAAGTATAATTAACATAATCTCTTTTTCTTTTCTTAGTTTGTTCTATTTTAAATATATTTTCATGCAAGTCAAGTATGTAAAGTCCATTTCACAAATTACCAACACCATATAAAATATTATTTTTATAAATAGAATAACTGTCCAAGGCGTTCAATCAGATTGATCACCCTTAGGACATGAGTCTCAACAGCAGTGCCCTCGGTCATCCGAGATCAGAAGAGCTCCTTAGATATCTCATATCTAGCAGTCCTATTTTGTTTACCATACAACTCCTTGAGGTGAAGCAACATAGTAGGAGAATCCATATTTTCATGCTGACGTTGAAGCTCGTTATTCATGGATGCGAGCATGATGCATTGAGCCACAGATGCATTATCTTGCCACGTTACAATAATGGCAATCTCTTCCTCAGAGGCTGTTTCTGGAACAGTTCTAGGGATAGGCAAATTTAGGATATAAGAAATCAGCAGTGAGAACTATTCTCATTTTCCTTAACCAGTCCTGTTAATTCGGTTCGATTAGTTTGTTAGCATCAAGTATGCCACACAGTGAAATTAGTGATTTCGACATTTTTAAATTTCTGCATGTGAAAATACAACATTTTAGCAAACATTCATTTAATTAATTAACATACCAAAATAAATTAGGTCTTATTTTAAATTTGTATCTCCCACTATTTTCTTCAAACTATATTACCCTCACTTATATAGTTCGGAAAAATTTAATTAAAGATTTGCTAGTGAGATTAAGGATCCTATTTCAAATGTATATAGCCTTGTGGAAAACAAAACAAATCATATATAAATAAATAGGTAAACAACTCTTTATCAATTACATCAACATGTAACTCCTTTTATTTTGGCTCTCAGATTATTTTTATTAAGTGGTAGCACATCCGAATCAAAATTATCTGAGTTAAGTCCAACCTAGCACTTATGTATATTCAAAAAAGAAAAATATGGTCCTTGTGGAAAGCACAACAAAATAATATTGTTCAATTTTCTTTATAAGCATCAAATGTGATAAATTAACATCTTAATACATGCCTTGTGAAAAACACAACAAAATCATATTAAATATTTAATGCTCTATTAATTTTATCATGCTAGAAGGCGACGTTCGATATTTCAAATATCTTTGAACGCTTTAGACTTCAAATAATTTTTTTGAGGGATTTGTTATTATTAGTGTGACGCCCCCAAATCCGGGTACTTGAAACCCGTACTTGGTGCTACACGATACCATTCATACGAACTGCTTACTATATTATAAACTTAAAAATTATATCAAAGTTGACTAATCCCCAAGTACGACGACCCTTAAGTACTTTATTACATGATAAATAACATATTATCACTATACAAAGTTCTAAATATTACAACTAACACCTTATAACTATTCCTTCAGCTTTCCCTTTCCTTTGTCCTTACCAGAACCTTCTGGTCGCACACGCTTAACTGAAAACATTTAATTTAAAGCAAGAATGAGCATTTAATTGCTCAGCAAGTAATATTAGACAATAAACATCAGCTGAAAGAAATAAATTTTTTCTTTGAAGTATACTTCTACAACAAATCAATAGTTGTAAAGCCATTTGAAACAATTCATAACAATATATCAAACCGTTTACACTTTTGAAACGACGTAGTGACTATAAATGTTGAGCGGTCAATAGACCTTGAACCATTGTTTTCAATTTTGAGAAGGTTTGTACAGAAATTCATCTGCAAAGCGTCATTACTTACGGACACGTTGGGTGATCAGCCCGTATGCCCTGTATTGATCAACACTACTTAATAGAACGATATTTACGTTCATCATAACCGCCTTTGGCGCATAAAAATTTCCCAATTTTGGGATGTTCATACTCAGTTTGGAATCTGAACTAAATTTGTTCAGTTGGACGCTCTATCATAATCAATAATATTCAACGATACATTTTTAACTATGTCTAGCCGAGTCAAATAGCTTAGACAACTTTTAAACCATGTATTCATACCAATATTGAATAGTATGCATCAAAACTTGTCATGCCAAAGATTTTCGAGTTCAAGAATACTTGTTCAAATACAACAGTTCATAAAAGTGAGGACAATTGCATAACCAAGCTTAGCTTACAAAGAACAAAATAATTTTTGATTATATATAAATCTTATGAAGACAATAATGAAATACTTGTATTCAATGAATAAATTGAATACTGTTCAAGAACTGGATTTCACATAATTAAATGCTATATATAGAATATTTGCATAATAACAGAGTATAAAAACTTGCTTACAAGATCCATTGCATAAAGTAAATGCAAGGATTAGGATACTTGCATAGTTATAGATTTCTTGCATAAAATAAATGCATGGATTAGGAATACTTGCTCAATAATAAACAAGTTAGAGATACTTGCTCAATAATAAACAAGTTAAAGATGCTTGCTCAATAATAAACAAGTTATAGATATTTACTTAATAATAAACAAATTAGAGATACTTGCTCAATAATAAACAAGTTAGAGATACTTGCCTTGATCTCTGTTTACTGTTACGCAATATAGTTTTATCTTTAATACAAAAACCTATCATTAATAAGATTATTATTGCAATCAGTAAATCACATTATACTTTATAAAATTACTACTTTATAAATAAATTATCTAACATGTACTCACATAGTCAAACATTAGATAACACCTTAATACCATACGTAATCACAATTCTAAACTTAGCACACATTGAGTCTTTAGCAGTGTTCAATATAGTACGCTGAGTGATTTTCACAAAAAACCAACAAATTAGTTTTCTATCTCGTCTACACTATTTTTACACTACGAGTTAGATCGGTAGCTAGTTCGTATATACCTCCGCTCCCTGAAGGAATCGTTTAGCCCAGATACTATACATCAACCATTAAAGAGTACGACTGTACTAATTTAGATTTAACACTTACTCTTTTATTTATAAGTTCTTATCTATAAACTAGTAAACTATATAACCAATCCAGCAAACTGTATTGCCAATCCAGCAACTTGGATAACCAATCCAGCAACTTGGATTACCAATCCAGCAAACTGTATTGACCAAATATACCAATCCAGTAACCTGGATTATCCAAACAGACCAATCCAGCAACCTGGATTATCTAAACAGACCAATCCAGCAACCTAGATTATCCAAACAGACTAATCTAACAACCTGATGGCCAATCCAGCAAAGCAGATTGTATTCTAGCAAACTAGATTCCAATCCAATAAACTGGATTCAAAATAGATTTTAATCCAGCAAACTGGATTCCCCTTTTTCAACCTACTATATACCAAATCATCTTATTATTTTTGTATCTTTTGGCCACACATATATACATATATTTCATACACAAAAATAATTTTTTTTGAAAATTTTCAATTTTCTTTAATATTTTTCAAAAGTTCATTTTTAGTTCGTAATTTAAGAAAATTAGTTATATCATGCTTAACTCCAACAATTCCCAAATATTGACAGAATCTTACATGTTTTAACATGAACTTGCAGTTTAAATTCCGTGACCATCAGAGTTATAGAACTCCAATTATAGCGGTTTTTATCGGAAACACCCAAATATTAAAATGACCATAACTCGGTCGATTTAAGTCGTAATAATCTCATCCTTGGAAAGGAGCTACTTTATATCATATGTTTTCATGTTACAAAAGGTTTTAATTTATTTCATTCACTAAGTTGCCGAAACGGCCCTTGAAATTTTTTAGCTGATTGCTCTTTTGGTTTTTCCAGATTTTGCCTACTTTGCTAAAAATAGTCCATACAAAAATATTCATCTCCTTTTTCAGTGATTCCACTTGGAGATGTTAAAAGACTCATAGATCTAACTCTAGGACTTGACCACACTCAAAAATTCAAAATAGAATGAGAGATATGATTGTTTGAATTTCATGTTTTGTTTTCTTAAAAATCTGATTTTCTAACCTTTATGATTTCTAAGAAAACATCTACGGTCTCTTGATTAAACAAACATTAAACATCATAAACTATCATAATATATACTAATACTCCTTACGATCAAGGATCTACCATGATCCATCATCTCTTTCATTAGGCCTTCACCAAACCCAAGCAAAACATAATCAATGCTAAGAAAAAAAAAATAAAGATTAGGGTTTTCTAGTTTTCAAAACATAGTTTTCAATTTCTTAATTTAGATCTAACTTTTGACACTCAAAAGTGATAGATCTAAACATAAAACACTTATTAGCACATAGATATAAGGTTTTGGAGTTTTGAAATCTTAAATCCAAGTTTTGATTGATAATAATTAAAATAAAATGCATAAACTAGTTAAAGTTTATACTTTTGCTTATGATTTTCTTTCTTCTTCTTTATTGTTTGCTTAAAGAACTTTGAGTACACAAAACACTCTATCTTTCCCCTCTAAGTGGTTGCCGAAATATCTCTCTCCTCTCTCTCTTGGTTTATTTTTTGTTAGCAAAGTTTGGGAGGAAGGAAATAAGAAATGAAATAAAATCAAAGAGAAGAGGGAGAAAAATAGATTTTAGTTGTTAGTAAAAATGTGTATAGATATATTATGTATATTTATATACATTATCCAACATTCCATGCCCTTGCTCTCTCTCTCTCTCTCACTCATTTAGTTGTTGCTTGTAAACTTAGGATTGCTTGCAAATGTGGTTAAAGGTGGTGCCTCCATTAACAAAGTGACACATGGGAGAGTTGGTGAGCAACTATGGATACTAAAACAAGTTACCATGATTAAAGCACATGTCCATTTCATTTTCACTTTGTTGACCAAAATTTGCCCATTTTCCCCTTTTTTTATTTAATTTTTAATGCTCCATTTTGCTTTATTAAATGTCTGAAATATCCCTTAACAAGTGAGCTAAAATTTGGGCTTTTAATTTAATTCTTTTGGGCTTTCTTAAACAATTATTTGAACCATGTAATTTAGGTTAGGTCAAATACTTTTAACTTTATTTTACCCCAAGTATTTATTTAGGGTTTCCATCTTACTCATTTGTAATTTAAATAATCACTCAAGTACATTTAATTTCATAACCCATTTAGACTTGCTTTACTTAAGTTATAAAATTAACTAATTAAGATATATAAAATAAATCTCTTAGGGTTTAAATACTATCATTCTTCAATATTATAACCCTTAGGTTATTTCACTCACATTCCTAAAATATATATTAGGTTACAAATCTTTATTATTAACTCTCTTTATATGTTAAATAAATATATACACATTTAAATAATATATATATTTATTTAGCCACATACATTATTCCACATAATCCATAACATATTTATCATTGTTGATAAATTCTTATCATATTTAAATACTCACATAATCATATAATCACCTTATACAATTCATATCAATAATTAATCACTTAACATTAATCACATAATGTGCATACATATCATCTTAAATACAATAACAATTGTATTAATATTCAAATCCCTATTTAAAATTCAAATTATGGTTTTGAACAACAATTCATCTTGGCTTCCTTTCTTAGTCAACTCATAATCATTAAATTGACTAACTTGCTTAATTCATATCGCATATGTTCAAAGTATTACTGATAACAATAATGATAATAGTTAATATAATAATAATATATATAAAAAAATTCATTTGTAAAATTATAGTCGTATAAAATTCTCGGTCATTACATTCTCCCTTCCTTATAAAGATTCCGTCCCCGGAATCACCATTACATTACGCTTAATTTCATATCTATCCTTATATTTTTATTTATTAATTTTTTTATTGAATTACTACATTCTCCCCTCCTTATAAGATTCTGTATTACGAGTCCGGAACTGTTGCGCGTCTTGATCCATTGCTTGCTATGACGCCTATGACACCCCCAAATACGGGTACTTCATTTCCATAGGATTTGGTGTTCACTATCTAAATAAAACATAACTGCTGCCCATAAATAAGAAATACAAAATAAATTACAACCTTAATTAATAAAAAGCTTCCTTATAAAAAGGATAAAAACTTTCTCAAATCGTTCTCAGGTTCCTAACCTTAATAAACATCAAACGCGAAAAATAAAACATCTTAAACAATTAAAGTCTTATTACATATCATAACATAAATATGAACAAGTCTTCACTTGTTCATTTTGCCCTTGCCTCTGCTAGTTGACGGTTCATCAACTCTCTCAACTTTGGCTGCAATGGTTATATAAATGCAAGAGTGAGCAAACAAAAGCTCACTGGAAATAACAATCAATAGTGATGACATATTACTGAATAACTTCAACTGAATTGAATAATATTTCTATCATCGGTAATCAAGGAATAAATATAGAATTAGAATTCATCTGAGGGTCATAAGACCTTGAACTATGTCCCAGGTTATAAACATTTCTATTTAAACCTTTAACAGTCGTTAGACTATATGGACCTTAACTCATACTTAGGGGGATCAACCCTTCGTACCATATATTGTGCACACACATCTTAACGCTTTCGCATGGAAATCCCCTATTAATAGGGTTGTTCCTTTTAGTATTAATTAACGAGTCCGCACCAAAAAATGTTTATTTTGGATAAGCTCAAAGGGTAATTTAGAGTTCAACTATCATCAACTCAGGATTAGTTGAATCAACTTACAATAATTAAGAATTCAATAACCAAAGAATTATGAAATAACTTATGCTTTAGAATTAAACTTAAAGCATTTGAAAGATACGATAAGACCTTGCTTGAACAATTCAGTCAAGGCTACATTAATTCAATAAGATACTTGTCCATTGTAGAATAAAAGGACTTGCTCAATTAAAAGTAAATATAATCGAGTTAGGGTAACAGAACTTGCTCAATAAAAGTAGAGTTTAGAAACTTGCTCAACAATAGTAAATTAGGGATAGAATACTTTCGTAAAGTAAAAGTAAGGTTTAGAAACTTGCCTCGTGCACAAGCTACAGTTATAATTATAATTCACTTCCTCAATCGTCCTACACATTACATTACGTTTACAATATCGATTAGTTTTATAACCACTACGTTTAACCGTTGAACTTCTCACTTAAGTTCAACTTAACAACGTGGTTCATAATCTTAACTTGTTAACTAACCACATAACGTGAAACTAAACTCACAACAAGCATATCACACGTGTATAACCTTTTAAACCATCATAATCATACTCTACGACAACAATATCCAAATTCACACATAACTTGTTAATATGAGACTTCAAATTGTCTTATACATGTCAACAATATGTTATATTATTGTTTTATATACTTAACATGTCATCAGGTTCATTACATTCAGTTAGTTCATCATGTTAGGGCTTAAAAACACAATAATTTTTGGACAGCAAGGTGGCCCTCTGGGGTGGGTAAATAGCTCGCTGGGGCGAGTGTCCCTGCTGGGGAAAAATCAGCTCGCGAACTTGTGTAGGAAAAAGCCCAATTTGGCTTATTTCCTTGCACCAAACTCAGAATTTAATACATATAATGCATATAAAACTTTATAAAATCATAACTTTAAGTTTCTAATATGTTTGAATATATATAAACATCATAACACATAATCAAACACCCTTAATTTTATGATTTTGAAGAAAACACCATTGTTAAGTGTTCTTGAAAAAAAAAAACATTGTGACTTTGTTTTTAAACCAAATCACACAATTCAAAGCATGTTAATTTTGTTTCTTAATATATTATTACAATTTATAATCAATTTATATAACATAGCATAAACAAACACCAATTTTGATAATTAAGAAACCATCTTTCAAAATAGTTCATTGTAAATTGCTATGAACATGATTTCTTCATGTTCATTATTTTGACATGAATTAAACAACTTACACTATCATATAAATCATATATAACAGTTTATATATATAATTTAACATACACGAATCATATTACACAAATTATCATGAAAACTTAAATCACAGAGAACTTAAAATTATGAAAACATGGAAGAACAAGGGTTAAACTAGATTATACCTTTTGTTGATAGAAGAATAAGATGATGATGATTCTTTGTTTTTGATTTCTCAAAGTTTCTTCCTCTTTTTTCTTTCTTCTTCTCTCTTGTTTCTTTCTCTTTTCTTAATACTCTGATATTCTAACTTACATAGTATAGATAATATACATATAAATGATATATACATATAATATAAAATTAACAATTATTTAATCCTATTAATCAATAAATATCAGTTATATTTTCTTTTAAAAATCAAAAACCATAAGTCTTGTTTGGCAAAACCCATTAATTTAAAAATAGATTTTTAGGAGCTAAGGTTTTGTTTGGTAAAACTACATTAAAATAGATTTAAGGGCATTGTTTGGCAAAACTAACTTAAAACCCTTTTAGCTTATTTTAATAACTCTTTTAGTACATAGTTTTTAATGTCACACTTTATTTAATTACATCTCAATATTCTAATTTAACTAAATTAATGCTAACATCCATTAATTAAATAAAATTACCACATAAACTAAATCGCTACACAATTATAATTTACTCATTAATCATAATTCTATGTAACAAATTAGTAAATCTCTAATTTAATTATTTAAATTAAATTAGGCATTACTATAATTATTCATTAAATCATTATTATCAAATACCACATAATATTCATCTAATTTAATCATCCCAATTAAATTAGAATTTCATCACAAAATTACTTAAATATCAATTTAATATTCAACATCAATTTAATGTATTGTACTTAATTAAATTATTCCACAACATATTCACATAAATTATTTATTTAACTAAATAAATAATTCAACTAAAATATTTACTTAATTTAATAAATATTTAAAATTAAAATACAAAATTTTCGTTTGTTACAACGCCCCCCAAAATAAGTTCACACAACCTATTCTGAGTCGCCAAATACATGGTACATAATTCAAATACAAATCTTCATATTCCAACTATTAAACTGACGTATAAAATACGACCACACAAACTATGAGCTTCAATACATATTTTAGGTAGAAAATATAAACACTCAAATTAAGTCCTCATTACAATTATTATCATACTATTTTACAAAATAGTAAGGACTACTATTGAACTATCTCGGACCATCACTCCATTCCCCGGCTAGTTCCAGCTATATTCTCATTTCCTGAAGAGAACAATGAAAGAAAAGGATGAGCTCAACTAGCCCAGTAAAGAATATTGCGAATAAGATAATGTAGAACAAATTATCCTTAGTTCTCAACAGAAAAAAATCTGATAGAATAAAATAGACAACAAGTTTTAGATTAACAACTGCAGCGAAAATAGCAATCCATTAGAAGATTCAAGTAAAGAATGATGGCTGCTATCTTCTATGATTTAAAAGTCCATCATCAATATTTTATCCCTGTAACATTAATCAATAATTATTTCCAATCAACGAATTATCTATGCACTACGGGCCAAAGATAATCGTTTGTATCACCAGTAGTCATGATCATGCCAAACACCTGTCCATCTTTGCACTACGGGCCAAAGATATTCATCAATCAACAGTTCATCTTTGCACTACGGGCCAAAGATATTAATAAATCAACAGTTCATCTTTGCACTACGGGCCAAAGATAACTTTAACCACAATTTAAGTCTTAGAATTATGACAATGATATAAGGAATGAATCCAGTGAGATCAAGGATAAATATTAGAGATTTGTAATTTAATTTATCTAGAGTTCAAAAATGTCCAAATTGTCACATGAAGATCAAAACATGGTTCCGATTTCAAGAATAAGATTCTTAAAAGATAACTTGGACCAAGAAAAGAAAATTCAATTTCATTTTGAATAGTACTTCAGCATGAATAGTAACTTGAATGAATAGTACTCCGACATGAATAGTACCCCAAATGAATAGTACTCTAGTATGAATAAAAGGTAATTTGGACAGAAAAAAAACTAATTTTATCGTGAATAGTATCCCTGTGAATAGTATCCCGAAATGAAAAGATTAAAATTTCCAAAAGAAAGTTCAGATCAATATTCCAGTGAAATGATATTAGATGAAGCGAAAACTTTAGGCAATTTCTAATTATTTCAGAAATTATAGAAGCAATACTTACCATAGTAAGTTTAGATTTAGGAATATAAAATGAAATAATATACGAAACTGCTAATGGATTTTCACCCGTCATGCGGTAATCCGCGTAGACAAATCATTTCCACAACTTTAATAAAGAATGAATACGAAGGGTTATTCATCACGCATGTTCCGCGTAGACATGTTATTCCCACAGATTAATAAGGAATAGAATGAATACAAATAATTTTTCACTAGGCATGCGGTAGTCTGTGTAGACAGGTTATTCCCACAGATTAATAAAGAATGAATACGAAGGGTTATTCACCATGCACGCGGTAGTCCGCGTAGATAGGTTATTTTCACAGCTTAATAAGGAATAGAATGACAACCCTTACGAGTATTGAAAGAAAAAAATATCCTTTACGAATACGAAAGAAATAATACCCCTTAACTTAGTCGAAGTTTGGATACTGCAATAGTGTAGCAGCAGAATACTCTACTTCTTTCTCTCTTATTTTCTCTCTATAGTTTCTCTCTATATAGCTTCGTGAATTGGTGAGAAATAATGAAGAAATGAGCTTCTATTTAAAGGAGAATGGACTAAATAGTAACTGATTCACGGACGGTCCAGATTAATTTAGTGTTAAAACTTTAATCCGATGGCTCATATTGATTTACTATTAAAGCTTCAACCGACGATCCATATCAATTTACTATTAAAGCTTCAATCGACGATCCATATCAATTTACTATTAATGCTTCAACCGACGGTCCATATAATTAGCACGTCTTCCCATGGCATAATAAGTCAAACTTACAACAAACGCCTAATGACAAACCCCTCTAATCGTATCAAAAATTTAATAAATATTTACCACAATTCACTTATCAACACATTTTTATTCATCATTAATATTATAATTCACAATATTGACAACCAGCTCATTCCAAGGAAAGAGGGGGCTTTTAGATAAGGATTTCTTCTTATTGGCGCGCAATTAAATAACTAACCCCTTTTCTCGATAGAACTTTATAGACATTGTCAATAATACAAATAATAAGATGAATAACTGTGTCGTGTCAATTATTGGTTTAATAGTATAAAAATATTATGTAGAGGATACTGTGACAATAATTGAATCAAACTAAGTGACTTCTTACGTAAGCATCAATAATCAAAGATACTGTGCAATACCGTGTGCTACTGTGCAACAACACATATTACTGTATTTTTATCACCGGGTATTTTAACAGTTTAACGGTAAAAGTTTTGTCGTTATTTTTATAAAAAGGTTATTTATGTCGGTCTCTATATTCGACAGTTATTCCGTTATGGGGTCCACCAATGATTGCAGTCGTCGTACGAATATTCTCCGACAAAAAGAATATTCCCCGACCAAACAAATATTCCTCGACACAACAAATATTTTATGACCACTTGCTTACTTTGTAAAATTTGCACAATTCACCCATAACTATAACATTATATCAAATCAACACCTTACTATTTAAAAATAATATATAAAGAAAATTAAATCTTTATTCATAAAAGTTGGGGTCCTACAACCTCCCCTCCTTATGAAATTTTATCCCCGAAATTGACATACGTATATGATATTTCGAAGAGGTGAGGATACATTGCTTTCATTTCATATTCTAACTCCCAGGTCATTTCCTCAATATCATAGTTTCTCCATAAAACTTTGACTTGAGGTATAACCTTTGAGCGTAGAATATGTTCCTTCTTATCCAAGATCTTGACAGGTACCTCCTCACACGTTAAATCTTTGGCTATCTAATCTGGTTCTAATTCAATTATGTGGTTTGGGTCTTTCATATATTTACGTAGCATGGATATGTGAAAAACGTTATGAACACGAGACATGCTTGGAGATAAGGCGAGTCTATAGGCCACAGTTCCTACTCGGTTGAGAATTTCAAATGGACCAATAAATCGTGGGTTAAGCTTTCCTCACTTTTCGAATCTCGTAACTCTTTTCCATAGAGCAACACATAACAATACATGGTCTCTGACATTAAATTCCACGTCTCTTCGATGGAGATTAACATAACTCTTTTTTCGATCTTGTGCTATTTGTATATGTTGCCGGATCATTTGAATCTTTTTCGTAGTCATACGTACCAACTCGAATGGAGCCACGCCTATACTTGCTTGATAACTGTTGTTGTAGGAGAATTCCACCAATGGTAAGTACTTGTCCCAACTTTCTTTGAAGTCTAGAACGCAGAGTCTCAATAGATCTTCAAGAGTTTCAATAGTCCTTTCCGACTGCCCGTCCAGTTTGAGGATGATATGCAGAACTGAATCGTAAATCAGTGCCCATAACTTTCTGCAAGCTGATCCAAAATTGTGAAGTGAATCTTGGGTCTCGATCAGAAACTATAGATACCGGCATACCATGCAGTCTTACAATCTCATTTATGTACATACGAGCAAGATGTTCAAGTGAATAAGTTTCTCGTATAGGCAAGAAATGAGAAGACTTGGTTAAGCTATCGACAATAACCCAAATTGCATCTATTCATTGAGAAACCTTAGGAAGACCAGTAATGAAATCCATGTTGATATGTTCCCACTTCCATTTTGGAATCTCAAGTGGTTGCAGTGGACCCTTTGGCACTTGACGATTCACCTTGATACGTTGACACGTTAAACACCTTGAGATAAACTTTGAGATTTCTCTCTTCATATTGCTCCACCAAAATGTATGTCGAAGATCATGATTCATTTTGGTACATCTAAGATGGATTACAAATGGTGTGTTGTGTGCCTCTATCATGATTTTATACTTCAAATCAGAGTTATTAGGAATAAAAAGTATGGAGTTGACTCAAAGTATTCCTTCCTCGTCGATTCTTGCTTCTAGAATAACACCTTCTTGCACCTTCTTCTTCATATTCATCAGCTCCGGGTCTGTAGCTTGAGCAACTTTAATTTTATCGATTAAACTCGGTTCTACTCAGATATTTAACATCATCACGTGGGTCCTTGGAGTCTTTAACTCTATCTCCATCCTTTGTAAGTCATACAAAATGGGCCTTTGTGTTGACAATATCGCACTTGTCCCCGCATACGATCTTCTACTCAATGCGTCAGCTACCACGTTCGCTTTTCCAGGATGGTATTGAATGGTATGGTCGTAATCTTTCAACATCTCGAGTCAATGCCGTTGACACATGTTGAGTTCCTTTTGGATAAAGAAATATTTGAGGCTATTATGATCTGTAAATATCTCCACTTCATCTCCATATAGGTAGTATCTTTATATCTTTAGCGTGAAAACAACTGCTGCCAACTCTAGATCATGAGTAGGACAATTCCTCTCATATTCTTTGAGTTGTTGTGAGGCATAGGCTACGACTTTCCCATGTTGCATGAGAACACATCTTAACCCTTTGCCTGAAGCATCATTGTAGATGACAAATCCCTCTGAACCAGATGGTATTATCAGAACAGGTGCTGAAATGAGTCTCCTCCTGAGTTCCTGGAAACTCTTCTCACATTCCTCGCTCCATCCGAATTTTATATCTTTTTGAGTCAGCTGAGTTAATGGAGTGACGATTCGAGAAAATCCTTCCACGAATCTCCGATAATAACCAGCTAAGCACAGAAAGCTACGTATTTCGGTCACTGACTTAGGTTGCTCCCAACTTTGTATTGCTTCAATCTTCGTCGAGTCAACCGATATTCCATGTTTCGATATCACGTGCCCAAGGAATGCTACTTCCTCAAGCCAGAACTTGCATTTCTTTCAACTTGGCATATAGTTTGTTTTCACGAAGCATTTGGAGTATCAGCCTCAAGTGTTGCTCATGATCTTCAAGGCTTTTGGAGTAAATGAGGATTTCATCAATAAAGATAACCACAAAATGATCCAAATATTCTATGAAAATCCGGTTCATCATATCCACGAAGGCAGCAGGAGCATTAGTCAATCCAAAAGACATGACTAAGAATTCATAATGCTCGTATCGAGTTCTAAAGACAGTCTTTTGAATGTCATCAGTTTTAATCTTTAACTAATGATATCCAGAACGGAGATCGATCTTTGAAAAGAATTTAGCACCTTGCAACTGGTCAAACAAGTCATCAATGTGAGGTAATGGATACCTATTTTTCATGGTGATATGGTTCAACTCTTGATAGTCAATACAAAGTCGTATACTCTTGTCTTTTTTTTTTTTATGAATAAAACAGGAGCACCCCAAGGCGATGTACTAGGATTAATAAAGCCGATGTCTAACAATATGAGCCATTCGATATGGGGTTCTGGAAATGGGTTTTGTACCAGGTTCAAGGTTAATAAAAAATTCACCTTCACGTTCTGAGGGTAGGCCAAGAAGTTCTTCAGGAAATACATCAGGGAATTTATTAACAACAGAAATATCATTCAAATCTGACGTATTCTTGTTTTAATCGGTGACATGGGCTAAGAAAGCTTGACATCCATTTTTTAATAAACGAATAGCTTTATGAATTGAAATGACAGTGATTGATTTTAGTGGTTTGGTTACTTGAATTCGCATAATAGGTTGGTAAGGAATATGAAAGCTAACAACCATATGAAAATAATCAATTTTAGCATGATGAGTGGTTAACCAGTCGATTCCTTAAATTACATCAAATGCAAGTATTTTCAAAGAGATGAGATCAACAGGTAATGTGAGGGTGCCAATTTGAATCAAACAAAATTTGTAAACTGTGGATGTAACGAAGATTTCTCCCAATAGAGTTTCAAAAGATAAATCAAAATCTAATTTCTCAGGGGTCAAGTTCAAACGTTGAGCACAAGCAGATGAAATAAAAGAATAGGTAGAACCGGTATCTAATAAGATATTAACTTCATAAGAGTTTATGATTAACTTACCCATGATATCTTCGTTCGGGTCCCTCGCATTTTGGGAAGTCACAAAAAACACTCTCCCTTGAACAATCGACTTTAACTTGTTTGGGACAGCCTTTGGTGTCACCGTCCCAGCTGGATTTGACTTCGCTATAGGACACACTCGAGCTATATGACATTCCTTTTCGCAATTGTAGCACACCTTGGATTGTTGTGAGCAGTTTGGACTGATGTGTCCCTCTTGTCCACATTTGTAACATACGACCGGTGGTCGTTCCCCTCCCCTAGAAATGGTTGCTGGTGCTAGTGCCGATGTCTTTTCGTTGTCGTTATTAAATCTTCTCTTTTTAAAACTTCCACCTGAATCACTTCTTCTATTATCTTGGCCATGATTACCACCGAAGTGGTTACTATTTCTGGCATGATAATTTCCTCCACGCTAGTTATCATTGTTCCGATGACTGTTGCCACCGGTACGACTATGGTTGTTGTCCTTTGGTTGAACAATCTCGTTATCTCGCTCTAATAATTGAGCCCTATTCACAACATCTGAATACAGACAAAGTTTATAAGAAATGAGGTATTGACAATTTTCAGGTTTCAAACCTCTCAAAAACATTCGTGTTATTCACTCCTCATTATCCACTAAATGGGATGTAAACCGGGATAATTCCTTAAACTTAGCCTCGTATTATGATACTGTCATATTGTTCTGTTCTAGTTTGATGCATTCTACCTCCATCATATAACGAATATTTTCTGGAAAGTACTTGTCGTTGAACAATTCCTGGAACTTCTCCCAAGACATCTTAAGTGCGAAAAAATTAGTACGCTTCACAGATTTCCACCAGTAATCTGCCTTGCCACGGAATATAAAGGTGGAGAATGGAACCTTTTGCTCCTCTGTGTATCCCAGAACATCAAATATTATGGTGATCTGCTTAATCCAAGTCTCTGCCTTGAGTGGCTCTGGCTTTCCCAAAAACTCCGGCGGTCCCAACTCCTTGAATTGCTTAGCAGTGACCAGTCGTGAGTTACCATTGTTTCCACCTGCATTTTGAACAGGAGTCTCTCTTGTCTGATTTTGCATGAATTGTAGAAAGTTCCTAAACACCCATCGTTCATCATTTGGTCGGTGGTGTTGTTTGCAGGAGGATTATTGCCTTTCTGAGGCACATTATCCTAGTTATTGATTGGCGGTGTCTCAATGGTCTCATATGCTCCATTGCTTAGATTTTTAGATGTCATTTTCAAATACTGCCATAAAACAAGGGTTAATTAAAAAAAATTAACATGTCACATATTATCCCTATATTCTGACAGACCAATTAAATAACAAATAAGCTTAGGTAGGACACACCAGCGAAGGTGTTTACTCGTCTCTCCCCTCATAGTTCTATTCCCAGATCTCCACCAGAGATCATATAACCTGTCTCTGTTACCAACTATGACGCCCCCCAAAATAGGTTCACACAACCCATTCTGAATTACCAAATACATGGTACAGAATCCAAATACAAATTTTCATATTCCAACTATTAAACCGTCATACAAAATAC
Source organism: Panax stipuleanatus (assembly GCA_020205555.1). Lineage (NCBI taxonomy): Eukaryota > Viridiplantae > Streptophyta > Magnoliopsida > Apiales > Araliaceae > Panax > Panax stipuleanatus. Next base: position 108,036,937 of record CM035122.1, read on the forward strand.
GACCACACAAACTATGAGCTTCAATACAAATATTATGTAGAAAATATAAATGCTCAAATTAATTCATCATTACAATTATTATCACACTATTTTACAAAATAGTGAGGACGACAATAGCACTATCTCAGACCATCACTCCATTCCCCGACTAGTCCCGTCTATATTCTCATTTCCTGAAGAGAATAATGAAAGAAAAGGGTGAGCTCAACTAGCCTAGTAAAGAATATTATGACTAAGATAATGTAGAACAAATTATCCTTAGTCCTCAACAGGGAAAAATCTGATAGAATACAATAGACAACAAGTTTTAGATCAACAACTGCAGCGGAAATAGCAATCCATTAGAAGAGTCAAGTAGAGAATGATGTTTACTATATGTCGACGTTGGGAAAAAATTACGAGTCGAGTTGGACCCGAATGTTTCTCTCTTTCTAATGTTTGTCTACCCATATTTTTTTTATTGTGAAAAAGATTTTGAAGGATTTTTTAAGAAAAGGCCAACATGTACCATGTCGACGATTTGAACATTTATAGAGTCGCCAGTTGGTAGATTTGAAATGGTTGTACTAACTCAACCGAGTTTGTTTGAAAAGAGGCCCAATTGTTGGACATTGTCGAAACTGAATCTTGAAACGAAGTTCTAAGTTCGGGGGCTTGGTTAAGTGTGGGGAAGGTGTTAGGTACCCCACAACTACCGTGTAAACACGGTTCTACATCTTTTCAATATTACCTTTTAAATCTGCAATGTGTGTGTGAATGCTGAAAAAAATTGGGCCTATGTTTGATTGACTAAAATCATGGACATGCTTCGTTGAACCTATATACGAAGGGTTTGATTGGCAAAAGTCTCTTTTTTAGACAAGATTATTAAAATGATATTTTGAAAGCAGGTTTTTAAACCCTTATGCTAACATAGGAATTGAAACATATCGATACTTCAGATTTATCTTTTCAGTCTTTGGGCTCTATTTGAATGGTGATTGTCGGGCTGTGAAGCATCCTCGGCTACAAAATATATGCAAGTGTCGGTCTTCTCATGGGCATGACAGCTATCAGAGTGACTCTGATACGATAAACCATTATTCTCATTATGTGAGACCTTAAACCCGGATAACCATTTTAAGGTCTTTCGGATGTACATTTTACAGAAAAATTGGCAGGGTACATTTGTAAAGTGGAGTTTGTCCATCATGGGAATCAGATTCTAATCAGTTTGATCATGAATCCCACGATTCCTAGACTCACAGAGGGAAGCCAATAAAACCTGCACAACTCAAATATGTACAGAAATATATATTTACATCCAGATGTCACCAAAACCAAGGATTCATCAGTAAATCCTGGCTCGCACATGGCCGAAGCGTCTCGTTCCCACTAGATAGTGATCTAAGGGCCACGAGGTTGCTTTTAGAAATGAAACTATAAAAATTGCTAGAATTAAGTAAATCTCAACTATTCTAGCATCCCGGTTCCGTCTGCACCTATTTTGAACCGTTTGAAAGCTAGAGTTGGTGAGATTTAAAGAAATCTAGTTCACCAAGGAGATGTCAGCGCCGATTCATATCAAATGAATATTTAAAGCAACAATTTAATCAAAATGAGTAAATATATATATATATATATATATATATATATATATATATATATATATATACGAAAGTTGAAAAGGGCGATGGGTTTTCACTCCGATGCCCTAACTGGAATGGAAATATATATATATACTTAATAAAAGCTGTAAAAAGCCATGGAGTAATCTAAGCTGGACAGAATGTAAATATATATATATATATATATATATATATATATATATATATATATAAGCTGTAAAAAAATGTAAAGGGCGATGGGTTTTCACTTCTGTGCCCGAACTGGAATGGAAATGTATATATATTTAATAAAAGCTGTAAAAAGCCACGGGGTAATCCAGGCTGGACATAATGTAAATATATATATAAAAGCTGTTAAGGGCGACTGACATTTTATCCTTTTCCCGGATAGAAATGTAAATATATATATATATATATATATATATATATATTATAAAAGTAGTAAAAAGGCCACAGAATGATCCAGGCCAAACTGGAATGTATATGTTAATATATATAATTAATATATATATATATATATATATATATATATATATATATTAAAGCAATAAAAAGGCCACGAAGTATAAATCCAGGCCAAATAAAGTCAGAAAAAATTATATATATATATAGTTATATATATAAAAGCAGTAAACTATCTCGAATTTGACATTCGGGCTTGATAGAATTGTAAAGTTAGTATGTATACAATTAAATATACACATTAAAAAGCCAAACCCGGACTGGGAAGATAACCCAGTCTAGCGAAGTTGCTATGAGTAAAGATATATATATATATATATATAAGCTGTTAGAAGCGACGGATCGACGATCCGAGTTGTAGAAATACCAGAAAATGAGTTTATGTACTAAAATGTACGAAAACGGAAGCAAAACGGCCACGAAACTGAGTTCCGGGCATAATCAAAATGTGAAACTTAACGTGCAAGTGTATAAAAGTGCAATGAAGTAATATATACTTTCTGATCGTAAAAATACTCACAATGGACTGCTACGCGGGCTTTTACCCAAATAGTAGTCTTTAAACGTATGATTCTATCGGTTAATTTTTGATATGTGGTAATATAAGAGTATATCTACGTGTTAGAGTAATAAAATTTGGGTTTGGAGTACAAGAGTGGGGCTAAGAAACCAAACGGGCAGATGTTCAGAGCATTTTTCTAAATAAAATGAGCTGGGGGTGCACTCATATATATAAACCTAGTGGAAGCGGCTCTACCTGCGGCAGCTGCAGGTAGAGGTGCGGCTCCATGTGGCAGGGCCCACGTGGCTGGTCCCGTTGCATCGAAGTACGTGCACTCCGAGCAATACGAGGTCAAATTCGAAACTTTTTAACTTTTGATCGGAGCGTTTGTTTGAGGCGTGCGATACCTTTCCAGAAAGCTCTCACTTAGAATGTTGAAATGACTTGAGAGTAAACATTTTCAGAGTCCAAAAAGATAGGTCCATAATCGGGTCTTTGATTCCTCACAGTTTGTTCGTTGAGCTGTATTGCGCTATTACCACTCGGGATCATTATTATGGTTCTTTTTGACCTTAGTGGCATCAATTCAACTCAAGCTTAACCGAATCGTCTTTAAGTTGGTAAAATGACTATTTTTCCCCTCTCGGGGTTGCCTTCAGTGCTGGCATGGCCTTCGGTTGACTTCCCGGGGTTGTTTCCGAGGTTTGGATCCCAATCGATTCTGTTTGTCCTCAGGATTGTCTCTGAGGCTTACTTGGTTCTTCCAGGTTTGTCTTTATAGATGATGTGAGGGTTCGAGGTTGTCTCCGAAGTTGAGATGGCATCCCAGGTTGTGACCAGAGCTCGACCTGACCTCCCGGGTTGATACCGGGGGTGAACTATACCTCCCGGGATGAGACCGGGGCTGACCTGTACCTCCCGGGTTGAGACCAAAATTGACCTGTACCTCCTAGGTTAAGACCGGGGTTAACCTGTACCTCTTTAGTTGAGACCGGGGCTGACCTGTACCTCCCGGGTGACCAGGGCTGACCTGTACTTCCCGGTCTAAGACCGGGGCTGACCTGTACCTCTCGGGTTGAGAACGGTGCTGACCTGTATCTCCCAGGTTGAGGCCGAGGCTGACCTGTACCTCACGGCTTGAGACCGAGGCTGACCTGTACTTCCCGGGTTGAGACCGGGGCTGACCTGCACCTCTTGGGTTAAGACCGGGGCTGAACTGGCATCCCTATATTAAGACCGGGACTGACCTGTACCTCCATGGTTGAGACTAGGGTTGACCTGTACTTCTCAGGTTGAGACCGGGGCTGACTTGTACCTCTCGGGTTGAGACCGGGGCTGACCTGCACTTCCCGGGTTGAGACCGGGGCTGACCTGTACCTTCTGGGTTGAGACCGGGGTTGACGTGTACCTCTCGGGTTAAGACCAAGGCTGACCTGTACTGCCCGGGTTGAGACCAGGGCTAACCTGTACCTCCCGGGTTGAGACCGGGGCTGAACTTGCATCCCGGTATTGAGACCGGGGTTAAACTTGCATCCCTGTATTGAGACCGGGGTTGAACTGGCATCCCAGTATTAAGACCGGGGTTGAACTAGAATCTCGATATTGAGACCAGGGTTTAACTGGCATCCCTGGTATTGAGACCGTGGTTGAACTGGCATCCCGGTATTGAGACCGGGGTTCAATTGACTATTTTGCCCTCCTGCAAGGTTAGTAACATTAACAAAAAATCTCGATTGTCTACAACAGGACTGAAGAAAATTTCGAGTGTCTACAGATGCTCCTCTTTATCATTTTTATGCAATGCAGTGGAATGAACATGATAAATATTGCTAGATACTAGAAATGCAAATGCCAAGGCTAGGCAATGCATGGCATGATATGTGACCAATGTTAGATGCCTTTGAGGGGTTAGGGTTATTATTGAATGTTTTCATTATTTTTTGCTGGGGATAACGTCATTCATGATAACCTTTGGGGTAGCACTGTCAGGTGGTTACTGGTAGGATATCACTGATAGGCTATCTCTAATTATCCTTGTCACTTTCTGCTGGGGATGACGTCATTCATGATAGCCTTGTCGACTCTAGTAGGGATAACATTATTGGAGCTACCTTGGTTTGATACCAATGGTTTCCCACGTCTGTCAATACTCTCACTAAGACATATTTCCCTTCAGCTGATGCCGTTGTACATTTCTAAAGGCTCATTCGCTGGTGATAAATCTCGGTTACCGAGTTACCTTAGTGGGTGCTTCCGATGTCTGTCCTGACAATAATTTACACTTGTAGTTTGCAACAGGGGGTTGAATCACCAATCCTTCTTGGTGCTCTTTCTGAGGATGTGTATAACAGATTCCATCATCTGTCCTTTGTGGGGATAGATTGATATACTATTTTCGCCACCTGATCATTCCCGATGCTTTGCTAGAGTTAAGCCAACGATTGAACTGTCACCGGTCTGCACCCGATGCTTCGCTGGGGTTGAGCCAATGGCTGAACTGCCACCGATCTGTACCCGACACTTCGCTGGGGTTGACCTAACGGCTGAACTATCACCGGTTTGTACCCGATGCTTCGTTGGGGTTGAGCCAACTACTAAACTATCATCGGTCAATACTCGATGCTTCGCTGGGGTTGTGCCAACGGCTGAACTATCATCGGACAGTACCCGACGCTTCGCTGGGGTTGTGCCAACGGCTGAACTGTCACCGGTCTGTACCTGACGCTTCGCTGGGGTTGAGCCAACGGCTGAACTGTCATCGATCAGTACCCGACGCTTCACTGGGATTGTGCCAACGGCTGAACTGCCATCGGTCTGTACCCGACGCTTCGAAAGTGGCAGTTTTGTGTAGTTTTTCAGCAATTTTCATCATTGGTCCCCGGATATTGCCTCGGGATGAATACCAATGGCTTTCTGGAAGTTCCACTCTCTGTCAGTAATTCGCTGCTTTAACGCAGTATTTCAGGACAAACCGCTCAATCGCGTAGCGATTTTTCTCAAATTTAACTTTTTAGCTCATATAAACTTTGTTTCAACTCAAACTAAACCAAGTTGGGGGGTGTGGGGCCCACCTTAGGGAGCCGCAGGTAGGGGTGCGGAAGCCATAGGTGGCCTATCTCCTTCACGCGGTTTTAAAATGGGCAGCAACAAGCTCATATTTTAATTTTCAGTTTCGAATCCAAATAGAAATCTAATTTTTATTTTTAGATCTACGGAGTTCGGGCAGTTTTTTTTAGATTCAGTCGGTGGCCACGCGTTCTGCACATCTCAGGTAACATTTACATCCTGTCTTTTCCAGTTTTGACTGTTAGAAGTATGCAAACCACATAGGGTGCTTTTGAATGCAATGCATCAAAAATGTATACTTATATGACTTGCTAAAAATTTTCTGACTTCATAAGAATGCATATTTTAATGCAATGCACGTTTTAATGTAAGAAAATTTGAATTTTGAGACAGTCAATTTTTACTCTTTTTGATCAGTTTACTCATCTTTTTTGAGGCCTAGTGAGCTTGGATTTTCAACTAAAAAATGTCCATGGTAATTTGGCTACCATGTGAAGTTTATTTTTAATTTTTTTTCATAAATATGAACTGTTTCTATTTTGGGAAGGTGTGCTACTGAATGGCCACCTAGACATGCCTGTGTGCATACAGACAATCCATTTTACAAAAGAGACTGGCGAAAGTTTTTTAAAAGCCTGAGCATTTAATAAACATGCATTTTTGACTCTACTGGGGATTTTGACTGACCCATGCATGTTTTAGGATTTAAAAATGCATAAAATACTGATTTAAATTAATAAGCCACAGGTTTTAGGCTTACCTCATCCTTTTTAAGGTGATTTGGAGACTTTGCCCAGGTGATGGACCGAGATAGACCCGGGAGTGCTAGCAGGGTCATTTTTAGGAGTTAGACGGAGGAGAGCCTCCTATTTTCCTCAACATGGCCAGCCCGGCCGCCTCGTAGATTGGCTGAGTTAGTGATTCGTTCGGTTGGGGCTGAGCTACCGGTAGACATAGATGGCTCTATTTGCTGCTCCTGCCCTAGCTCAGGCTCCACGTGCGGAGCTCCCAAGCATTGTTGTGTCAGTCCAGGATCTGCTGGGTGATTTGAGTCACCATCCATCGAGGTTCCTTCACGCCAACGAGGTGACCGAAGTTTCCTTCATTCTGGATTTTCCTTCTTTATTTGGCCATTCTCGGGGAACAGGTTTTTGATATGGGTTGGCTTTTGATGCAGGTTTCTGGCTTCACGCAGCCTCGAGGGAACTGGTTTAATGTGCATTTTCTTTATCACACTCTGCACCAGGATTACAGGGACATTGTTGACACCTGGGGGTTTCAGGCATTCTTTTCTATCCTTCCTCGCCGTTGCCCCTGGGGTTATATGAGGGCTTTGTCCGAGCGCTGGTTCAACCAGACTCAGTCTCTCCACTTGCTGGATTGCGAGGTGATGATGACACCGATGGACTGGAGGTTCATCATCGGGATAGAGTTTGATGGTGAGCCAGTGCCTGTTGTGGCTAACATTACACCCACTGCCATTCGGTCACTACTGGGAGTCCCTGCGACAGCGATCAAGGGTCGGACGGTCCGATCTGGTCCCTTGAGCGTAGATGCTTAGAGTGAGGATTTGCTTGAGCCTTTGCCTGATGATCAGAGGGTTAGGGATCCTATCATGCGGTGATTATTTCTAGTGATCATCAGGGGTTGTTTCCTGGCGGACAACTTTGCGACGGTGTCCTTTTCCCTGGTCAGTGCCACTCGACATATGGAGCACCTCAGTGACTTTGATTGGGGTACCTACACCTTTGCCTATTTTCTCTGAGCTATGCGCATGCGCTTGAAGGGTGTGACAGATACTTGGTTAGGGTTCTACCCATTCCTGCTGGTGAGTACATCTTTCTTGTAAGTTTTTGATTTTTGCATTTATATTTTTTAGTCTTGGTCACTAAGGACTTTTGATATTTACATGGCCAGTTTTGGACATATGAGAGGCTTCCTTGCCTATGTCCCGCCACTACTTTAGGCCTGGAGACCTATCCTCGGGGACGGCGTTGGCACCACTCCACTCTGATGGAGGTCCCTGTGGTTGAGGGATTCACCAATTCCCGCTTGCAGCTTGAGCTTTTGATAGCAGGATCGATATCATGGGTACCGTATACCTCAGACTTTTTGACAGTTGGGTTTGAGGGCGGTTTCCCCACTGGTCGGGAGTATGCATTATCCGCACGTAGAGTCCCATTTTTGACAGAGGGAGGATGGGAGCTCAATTTAGGAGAGCGTGCTATCAGGAGCATCACGGGGCAGATCCGTATTCCCTTTGTTCCTCTGGCTTGGCATCATTGGCCACTAGTTCAGCCACTCACAGACATTTTGATGGAGGGCGTAGATGGCTTTACCCTGTCAGAGGGTCCATACAGCCAGGAGGCATTTAGCAGCTGGTGGAGTCCTTGCACTATTGGGGCTCAGACTCATGCTACCCAATTCATGGCAGATATGGTGCCGGGGTCTGTGATGATGACAGACTGGATAGCTTGCCTCAGGAAACCTACTCACTTGGACCAGATTATAGGACTGACCCAGTCGTTGGAGAGAACTCATTTGTTTATCAGGCATCTTGGCAGAGATCCATCAGAGGCATCTTCTTTTGATCATTCCGACTCTGGAGCAGGCCCTTCCATAGGTCCATTTTCTAGCAATTATACAGGGGCTGATCCTCCCTTGTACCGCCCTGACATTCTTGATGGCCTAGAATTTGTGTCCACGGAGGAGATGGAGCAGGTCAACAGCCTGAGTGATGATATTTTGGATCTTTTTGGATAGCTTTTGTAGCTATATCTATTGATAGGCCACTATTTTTGCTGTTGGGCTGCTGTGCCCCATTTTGATAGGCCATTGTTAGTAGTTGGGCAGTTGTGCCCTATATCCCTGTACTTTTTATTTTGTACTTTATTAGCAAACAGAGATGATGATTGCAGTAGATAGTTTATTATAGATATACATAATATTTTCTATCTATTTCATCATGTTTATCATTGTCATTATGCATATATTATGTCATAAATATGCATTTAGACAGATGAGTTCAGATTTGACCCCTAGATGGTCTTGTGATACGGTGATACAGATGTCGTCCTCGACAGTCAGTCGCATCAAGCATCTAACACCATCTGTGGTGGCATCATCCTTGAGGTCGTGGTATAATAGCCTGCCCTTCCTAGCCAGAGGGACAGTGGATCGGATGTTAGGGCATTCATTAGTCCTTATGGACTTCCAGGTTTCATATGGATTCCAAGATGGCCTCTTATCCTGTTGGATACTTGAGAGGCAGGTTTTTCGCATCAGGCGGCATGAACTGACTCTGACTTTGGAGGAGTACGAGCGACTTACTGATTTGGCTTTAGACTTACCTTGTGCCCGTACTTCTATTAGTGATATGAGGAGACCGTTCCTGCGAATGTCGGGTCTACGTCAGAGTGTAGTCACGGATGAGATCATTTCCAGATATGTGATCTCTATTAACTTCTTAATCGATTTTATCGGTAGGATGGACAACTACGATCGACACGATGGAAATTTTATCATCTCGGCCGAGGAATGGCATTCATCTAGGATAGATGTTTTGCTGATGTGCATCAAGGCCTACGTATGCATGCCATTTTATTTGGACCATTTGGACGTTGGCTTGATGGTCGTTGTCCATGCCCTTAGACAAGGTTACATTGTTGTGCCGATGATACTGACCAAGACATTGAGGTCAACTACCTACTATAGTACCCATCAAAAAGGTTTTTTAGAGGTAGCTTTGTCCTTCTGTATTTATGGCTCATGACCCATTTGTGCCCGATTGGCTTTTTCAGACATCAGGGGTACTGCTTCACCCATGAGATAGCTACGTCTTACTCCTTTTAGCCAGTGGAGTGTTCGGATGCAGAGATATGGTCAGCTTTTATGTCAAATATGAGCATCATTTTTCAATTCTGCCATGCTCAGGGATAGTCTCCTCTTATAGCTTCATCACCCATGCATCTGGCATGGACTACTTGCCCCTAGCGAGATTGAGAGGGGTGACCATATACCATCTGTTGGCAGTTATGGGTCAATTTAATCAGTTCCACAGCCTGCACCATTTTGGGGGGGGCCATTGATCAGCGGATGTCAGCTTCTTCTATGTCGTCAATAGACCTGATCAGGATTTATGAGTGTTAGACTCATAGGGAGAGGGCTGATTTCTCTACTAGCTATCCAGATTGCTCTCCAGAGTATTTAGCATGGCTGGACTCTAATATAGCAGTGGCCGCAGACATCCAGTTAGCTACGGTTGTGGATTCAGATGAGGAGGATCTTATGGTTGATTCTGATTCTCCTATGGAGGACGATTTATTCATGGGTCTGACAGTAGCGTTAGTTAGTGACCCGCCGATTATTCCTGCCGGGACAGATCCAGCTATGGCAGATTCATTAACTAGGATAACTTTTGAGAGAGATCAGGCTAGGGCGCTAATGTTGACTGCCCTAGTTTAGCAGAGATATAGCTTTTTCTGCCAGAGACGAGGCTCGAGCCACTAGGGATACAACATTGGTCGAGAAAGACGAGGCTTGATCCACCCGAGATGCAGCTCTTGAGGAGAGAGATGAGATCCAATATGTTAGAGATGCAGCGTTTGAGGAGATTGAGGAGGTTTTGATTGCTAGAGATGTTGGTTTTATGGAGAGGGACGAGGCCATAGCCACTCGAGATGTATATATTGCTGACAGCACAACCCTTAGGTCATATACAAACAGCCTGGTTGGAGAGATGAGTGCTTTCATCGACGGTCACAGTGCCACTATGCAGATGGCTGTGGATGTGTTTGCTCGAATGGAGGCTGAGGGTATTGTACTTGCAGCTGCTCCTCCATCATCAAAGAGAGATGCCATGTTGGCATTGTTGTCTCGCTTGTCCATGGGTCCATAGACTAGCTTTATTTTCCCTGCACATACTAGATCAGCCATTTTTGTCATGTACATGACACAGTGTATATATCAACACAATATTATATATCAGAGAAATATATTTTGATTCATTTCCCTGTTTGGATTTGTATTGTCATTGCTGAGTGATTACTACTTCTTTCATGACTTGCTGTTATTGATGTATCACGAGCTTCTTCTTGATGGACTGACATTGAGATGTCAGAGAATCCCTTAGAAGGGCCTATTGACCAGGGAGGCTTGATAGGATTTAGGTTTTATATGGTTTCGGTGTCTTAGGACTGGTTTTATTGGTTTTTTATTTTTCTTTGAAGGTCCGACCGCACCTTGAATGGCTGCCTACGTATTCTCGGGCTGAGGGAGATCAGGTCATTCGTAGTTATTTTTTGTGTGAGAGAGGCTTGAGAAGTGTCTCTTTTGAGTTTGGTTTGATTAGTTTTTGAGTTTTTGTTTGGTTTGACCGCACCAAAAATGGCTGCCTACGTACGCCTGGGCTGAGAGAGATCAGGTCATTCGTAGTTCCGTCTTCTAGTAAAAACTGAACTGATTTGATTCGCAGGACCAGGATGCTGGTATGCATGTGTTTCAGACACAGTACCTTTTCACGGTGTCTGAATTAATGAGTTGGGGAAATTTGCTCCCGTCCATCTCTTGCAATTTGACAGCTCCTCTTGTCAACACTTCTTTAACAATGAAAGGGCCTTCCCAATTAGGGGCGAAAATTTCCTTTGGCTTCACATTGATTGGCCAAGAATTTCTTTAATACCAAGTCGTTCTCTTAAAATTTTTGTATTCAGACTTTCTTGTTGTATGATCGAGCAATCCTTTGTTGATATAACTGCACGCCGAAAATGGCTGTAGCCCTTTTTTCACTTATCAGGGACAGTTGGTGGTATCACTCTTGTAACCACTGATCTTCTTCCATCTGAGCGTCTATTAACACTCGCAAGGACTCCATCTCCACTTCTATGGGAAGGACTGCTTCCATGCCATAGACCAATGAATAGAGAGTAGCCCCAGTAGAAGTGCGCATTGACGTCCTGTATGCTATCAGGGTTAAAGGCAACAGGTCAGGCCATTCTTTGTGATTGGCAGACATTTTCTACATGATCTTTTTGATGTTCTAATTGGCCTCTTCGACACCACCATTCATCTTGGGCCGATAGATGTCTAAATTGAGATGCTTGATGTGGAACTTGCTGCATAGTTCTCTCATCATCTGATTGTTTAGATTTTTGGCGTTGTATAAAACGATCACCTCCGGTTGTCCATATCGATAGACGACATTATTTCTAATAAACCCAATGATTACCTCTTTGGTGACTTTGGGAAAAGAGGCTGCTTCAACCCACTTGGTGAAGTAATCGATCATTGTGAAGATGAAGCAATGTCCATTGCTGTCTTTGGGTTCTACTGAGCCTATCACATCCATTCCCCACATGGAGAATGGCCATGGCGAACTCAGGTTGCGTAACTCATTTGGAGGAGCGTGGATGGCATTTCCATGGACTTGGCATTGAAAGCATCTCCTAACGTGATCGTCGCAGTCAGCTTTGAGAGAGATCCAGTAATGCCCTGTTCTTAATATTTTCTTGGCCAGCAAATGACCGCTCATGTGTGGACCACAGATTCCTCCGTGGAATTCATCCATCAATCTCTAGGCCTGATCTTTATCAAGGCATCTTAAGAGCCCAATTCCAACATCCCTCTTATAAAGTGCATCTCCACTCAGATAGAATTTCATGGCCATTTTGTGAATCCGCTTTCGTTCAGCTTGGCTTGCCTCAGTGGGTGTAGATCCATCTCAGAGATATTCCTTGATGTTTTGATACCAATGCTATTTGATAGGAGGTATTTTATTTGATACTTCTCCAATGTAATTCCCGTATGTTGGGGTCTTTTATCTTATAAATTTGATGTCAGGAATCCCACTACTATCGGATATGTAGATCAAAGAAGCCAACATTGCCAATGCATCAACGAAGTCATTCCTAACCCGAGAAATATGGATGAAAGTTATGTCTTCAAACTCCATGTATATTTTGACGATCTACCGATGATAAGGTAGCAAATGCAGTTCTTTGGTGTGATATGCCCTATTGGTTTGTCTAATAACCAATTCAGAGTCTTCAAAGACCAATAGATGCTTGACACCCATGGATTGGGCTAGTTTTAACCTCATTATGCAGCCTTCATACTCAGCTGTGTTGTTGGTGTTGACAAACTGCAGCTTGATAGCCACAGGATATTGTTCTTCTGTACCAGAGATAAGGACTGCCCCAACTCCGGCACTTTCCATGTTTACCGCTCCATCGAAATACATTTTCCATGGTTAGACTGCATTCTCTTGTTGAATTTTCATGATCCCATCATCTGGGAAATAAGTTCTAGAGGTTCAAACCCTCCTGATGGTGCTTCGGCCAGTTGATCTGCAACGCCCTGACATTTGATGGAGTTCTGAATGACGTAGACAATGTCGAATTGCTGGAGGATCAACTGCCATTTGGACAATCGACAATTCAATATTGGCTTATTGAATATGTATTTCAGCGGATCCATGCGGGATATGAGGTAGGTCGTGTGCCCACAAAGATAGTTTTGTAACCTCATGGCGGCCCATGCTAACACACATCATGTCTTCTCGATCAGGGTGTACTTCTGTTCACCACTGCTGAATCTTTTGCTAATGTAGTAGATTGCTCTCTCCTTACTACTATCATCTTTCTATCCCAGTATACAGCCCATTGCATTGGTATTGACGGACAAGTACATAAATAGGGGAACTCCGTCCCTAGGGGGTACCAAGACTGGTGCTTCGATCATCTGCTTCTTGATGGCAAAAAAGGCTTTTTGACAATCCTCATTCCATTTGGTGGAGGAATTCTTCTTTAGTAACTTGAAGATGGGTTCACAAGTTGTTGTGAGCTGAGAGATGAATCGGCTTATGAAATTGATCCTCCCTAAGAACCCGCGTATCTCCTTTTTTGTTTGAGGTACTGACATCTCAGTGATTGCTTTTATCTTAGCAGGATCCAGCCATTGCCTATATTATTCACCATAAATCCCAACAACTTGCCTGATTTGATGCCAAAAGCAAATTTGACTTGATTCAGCTTGAGGTTGTACTTGCGTAACCTATTGAACAGCTTCCTGAGATGGTCAATGTGATCGTCCTCCTTTTGAGATTTGATGATGATGTCATCCATATAGACCTCTATCTCCTTATGCATCATGTCATAAAATAGGGCCATCATGGCTCGCTGATATGTGGCTCCGGCATTGATGAGGCCAAAAAGACAAACGTCTGTAGCAGAAAGTTCCCCAGGGAGTGATTAAAGTTATTTTCTCCCTGTCTTCCTTAGCAACCATGATTTTTTGGTAACCAGCAAAGCAATCCACAAAAGAATATATGCCATAATGCGTGGTGTTGTCTATCAAGATTTGGATAAATGGTACTGGGAAATTGTCCTTAAGGTAGACTTTATTCAAATCCTTGTAATCTACACATACTCCTACTTTCCCTCCGGGCTTAGGCACGGGAGCTATGTTTGACAGCCACTCCGAGTATGTTGATACCATGATGATGCCGACTTTGAATTATTTAACAACTTCTTCTTTGACTTTCAGACTCCATTCAGGTTTCAATCACCTGAGCTTCTGCTTGGCTGGCTTGAATCCATCTTTGATAGACATTCGATGGATGACAATATCAGTAGACAGGCTAATCATGTCTTCATGTGACCATGCAAACACATCCTAAAACTGTGTTAGGAGTTCGATCAGGTCGGCTTTTTGATCTTGGGTGAGGTTTATGCCTATCTGGATTTCTTTAAGGTTTTCTGAGGTTCCGATATTGACAGTGGTGGTTTGGTCGAGGCTTGGTTTGGGTTTGTCTTCGACCCATTCTTTAATCTCCTCGGGCACCTCATAGTCATCTTCCTCATCTTGATCAACTTCTATCAAGTCGAAGTTCAGTTCTACATAAAATTTGTAGTCACTGTGACATGTTGGCATCTCATCAGCAGGGATAAACAAATCAAATCTTGGAGTCCTGAAAACAAAATGCTTTCACTTTAATATATACAACTGTTTAAACATACAAAGCATTTGGCAAAGCTTGACAAAAGTTACTGCTATAGCTGTGCAATCAAAATAAGTAGTAAATGAAACCATGTTATAGGGCAGACTGATTCTCTGCCCTTTTACCCTTTTTGAATGAGGCAAGGGACGCTGCTCCAGTTATCAGGGTCAGATCCCCATGAATAGGGAGGATTAAGGAATTATGCTCGTCTGCCTCATCTCGGATGATGACTAAGACATCCTTCAAAATAGGGCTGGGGTTTTTCTTTGAACTGCCTCCCTTCTCTTTCTTGATGCTAGGAATTTGGATCTGATCCTCATCACTATCTAGGATGTCATCATTCATACCTTCGTAGTGTATGAGAACACGCATGTTAGCAAATGGGTCTCGCCCGTTCGTACAGGAACTTTTCTTTTCCCTTTTTGCTCTCCCTTTTAGACTTTGAGGTCTTTCTCTCACCTACCGGTATGATTGGAGGAAATAATATGGATGATACCATAATAGGGATCTTCCTCATTGGCTTTACAAATCCAGCATCAGTGAGGTTTGGCAATAGTATGGTGGAAGCATGAGCCTTAGGATGCTTATGTGGGTTTCGGTGGTTTGACCCTGATGAATAACCCAATTCGGCTCTCCCAGACTGAGTCGAGATCTGCACTGGACTTTTGACTCCTTGTTAATTCTTTCCTAATCCTTCTCCAGGGTGGAAACCCAAAGATACCATCTCATGGCCCACTGTAATCACTTCGGGGGAGACTTTATGCTTCAAGGCTGGGGCCCCAACTAGTAGGTAATGAGTATCACTTACCTCCAAGGATTAAAAACTAGCAGGTTCAATTCTTGCATCCAGGTTGATTACTGGCACATCTCCCTGTATGCAGACAGGGTATTCCGGTTCGGCATTCACTGTGATTATGTTGGCATTGATAATGTATTTGAGTTGCTAATGGAGGGTAGATGGAATGGCTCCTGCCATGTGGATCCATGGCCTGCCTAGTAATAAGTAGTATCCGGTGGTGATGTTAAGCACCTGGAAAGATACATAGAAATGTGTGGACCAATCTCTAGAGGAAGCTCAATTTCTCCCATAGCCTCTCGGCGGGATCCATCGAAAGCCCGGATGACCACATGACTAGTTTTTATCCCATTTAGGTTGATCTTCATTCTCTCCAAGGTGTCGTAGGGACAGATGTTTAGGGATGATCCTTCATCTATTAGCACACCTCTGATCACATAC
Source organism: Panax stipuleanatus (assembly GCA_020205555.1). Lineage (NCBI taxonomy): Eukaryota > Viridiplantae > Streptophyta > Magnoliopsida > Apiales > Araliaceae > Panax > Panax stipuleanatus. The sequence goes on from CM035122.1 coordinate 108,052,806, forward strand.
CCTGATGACATTACCGCTATGTGCAGGGACTTACGATGGCCTGTCCCTTTTGCGGGTATATCATCGTCAGTGAAAGATATCATATTGATGTTAAAGATGTGTTCTATCACATAACGGAATTACTCGGTATCCACTATCTTTGGCAGATGGGCTTCTTCCAGCACTTTCACCAGAATGTTGAGATCCATCGATGATAATACCAGATCTAGGATGGACATCTTCTTGGGTGCATCTTTTAGGCTTTGCACCACCTTGATTTCATTGTGTCCCATTTTGCTAAGGAACTCTTCGATTTTCTCTTCAGCCACCTTCTCTTTGGCCTTGATGACTGATTTGATGACCCGCTGAGGCAGGTACAATGGATTCTCCTTTGGTATGATGACAATGTTGTTTGAGGTGGAACCTTCATCATTCCCATAGTTCCATGGGACTCTCTTCAGATTAATTACTGGATACTGGGGTTTAAATGGTAATATCAAAGGTTCGGGTGCCGCCAACTTCACAGGGTTTTATGTTTTTTGGATCTCTTTCCCTGGTAACATTAGGGGTGTGAGGGCTGGCTCCTTTTCACAGGAAATGACAGCCACTGTATCCTGACTCCACGCAGTGGGAATAAAGAGAGTTTCTTCATCAAGAAGGCTATAATCTTGATTTCCTTTTATCAGTTCGCTGCTTTCAATCATATTCTGAATCAAGTGACGAAGTCCCCAGCAATCCTCAATATCATGACCAGGTGCATTGGAGTGATATTGACAGATCCTGTCAGGCTTGAATTTTTTGGATCGAGGGTTTACCGGAGGTAACAGATCTGTAACCATTCCCTCCTTAATTAACATTTGGAGGATCTCCTTCATCAGTTGGTTCAGATTGGTGAAATTTCTCTGGAAGGCAAACTCCTTATCTGCTTGAAACTTCTCCTCCTTGGCCACCTTATCGGCCAAGGGTTCTTGCTTATGAAACCGGTAGTGATCCCTCATAGCAATGGGGCTAATCTCAGGGGTAGGCGGACTTATCTCTTGCTGGTTGGATTGGTTCATTAGCTGCCTGGTTATTTAATGTTGATATACAACCAGCTCTGCTAACTGTCCAATTTATTCCTTGATAGACTTAATCTCTTGTTCTATCAGGAATCGCCTTTCTGATAACTCCTAACTGTCTGGGCTGGATTGAGTTAATTCTTCGACGTATCGGAGGTATTTGGATCCTTCTCCATTTTGTGTTCTAATCATGTTGACACCCTCCTCTTTGTGCTGAGGGAGGGGATTATCTTGTACATGCGGCTGCTCCGGTTTGGTCACCACAATCTCTCCACTATCTATCAAGTCTTGGATTTTGTGCTTGAGAGACCAACAGTCTTGTGTATCATGGCCTGGAGATCTGCAATGCTAGGCACATTTTTTGCTTGGGTCAAAATTTCATCCACCAGTTTTGGTTAGGGGAAGGAGTTGCACAATCTTTTTCTGTGCCGTCAACAGTTTTAGCACATTCTTGAGTGAATCCCTTAAGGGGGTGAACGTTCTTCGACGCCTGGCCTCCAAATTTTTTGGAATGGCAGGTTTGAAGGTTTGGCTGGAGCTTGAAAAGGGGAATAGTTCCTCCTTTGAATGAGCATACTGCTCGACTCGCTCCTCTGATTTTATCTTTGCAATACTAAGGAAACTTCTTCGCCTTTCTTCTTGTGTCTCCTCCAAGGATTATTCCCATAATTCCCATATTGAATATGATCAGCAACAACTTCTAAGGCGGTCAGATCCTTTATCTTCCTAGATTTGAGCCCCATTTCTGCCATTTCGCCGTGTTTGATCATTTCCGATAATGGCTTTCCTATGCCTGCTAGGACCCTTTCATAATATGGGGCTTCTTGAATGTCGATGAAGGTCATGACTATCTCAGACTCAGTCATAGGTGGAGTGACTTGTGCTACCATTTGTCTCCAGCGTTGAGCATATTCTCTGAATGACTCAGTACTGTGTTTCTTGATTTTGGTTATTTGATATCTGTCTGGAGCCAGTTGAGACTGGAAACTATATTGATTGAGGAAGGCATGCGCCAGCTCTTCCCAGCAGTGAATTTTAGACTTGTCTAAACAGGCATACCGGGCTCTAGCCTCTCTGGTCAAACTTTTCTAGAATAACTGCATTCGAAGTTTCTCGTTCTCTGTATAGGATCCGAGCTCTCCAATGAACACCTTTAAGTGAGTTTAAGGGTCTCCCAATCCATCGTATTTCTCAAAATTAGGGACTTGAAATTTTTCTAGGTAACGAGCACCAGGGAAAATGCATAAGTCAGAATAATTAACACTTCCAAATGCCCCAGTCCCTCTGATGGACCTGATGGTTTCTTCCACCTATTGGACTTTCTTCAGAATGTCACCAGCTTCTTGTTCTTTATTAAGGATGGTGATTTTAGGGGTTTTGTTGGTAGTATCCTAATTCTGTGGTCTAGGAATCTGAGTATCTGTCTTTCGGATCTCTTGACTGCCACCGAGTGTTCCTAGTTCTGTGTGACCCTGTGCTTGTTTTCCCTTTAAGGGCTTTACTCTGTTTTCTCAGGAAAGTGGCCAATTCGACTATCTAGTTCTTCAGTCCTTCAAACTCTTCCCTAGAGACAGGGGTGGATTCTGGCTGAGCACTGGAAGCCATATCCGGAGATGGACTTATTGCTTTCTTAGACTTAGATCTAGTGACAGGACCAATTTTTCACCTAAAACAAAACGTAGGCGTGTCAATTTTCTGAGGTAGGTAGGGATAGGATGCATGCCATGATGTATTTTTAGGTTTTTTAATCTTATCATGTAAAACAGAGGTCAGTTATTTTGATGACAGGATAACATGACAGGCTTTACATAGGGAATGTATATTTACATTATGATATCTACATTGTGCTATTTACATTGGAATTGAAAAACTAGACATTGAATTTGAGAAAGGAAGGCATGAAGAGGCTCCCCTTTGGATTTGGTTAATCAAAGGCTAACCTATCTTAGGCTACTCTCGAGGCTTTTTTGGCATGAAGGTCCCCAGATCATTGCAATCTACTAGAGGGGAAATTAATCCGATCTTTCAACTGGAGCGAATCTGAGTGGTGCTTTTTCATGAGCCCCGAAGACTTAGCCGTCCTCGAAGACATTACTCTGTCACCGACGGGTTTGCCTATTGGTGGAGGAATCACACAACATACATTCACATACATCGCGTCTCACCGTATGCATATGATGACATTGGTACAAAGCACTAATAGAGCAGGAAAGCATTCATTCAATATAAAGACGCAGCATTCACGCATTCATTCAATGTAAAGACACAGCATTCACACATACGCAGATATGAATGGGAAATTTTGAAAAGATTTGAAAGCGGCCTAAGCTCTCTACTGTCCCCAGCAGAGTCGCCACCTGTCTACGTTGGGAAAAAATTACGAGTTGAGTTGGACCCAAAATCTTTCTCCCTTTCTAATGTTTGTCCACCCTTATTCTTTTTATTATGAAAAAGGTTTTGAAGGGTTTTTAGGAAAAGCCAACATATACCATGTCGACGATTTGAACATTTTACAAAGTCGCCAATTGGTAGATTTGAAATGGTTCTACCAACTCAACCGAGTTTGTTTGAAAAGAGGCCCAATTGTTGGACACTGTCGAAACTGAATCTTGAAATCGAAGTTCTATGTTCGGGGGCTTGGTTAAGTGTGGGGAAGGTGGTAGGCACCCCACAACTCCCGTGTAAACACGGTACCGCATCTTTTCAATATTTCCCTTTTAAATCTGCAATGTGTGTGTGAATGCTGATAGAAATTGGGCCTATGTTTGATTGATTGAAAGCATGGACATGCTTCATTGAACCTATATACGAATGGCTTGATTTGATTTGCAAAAGTCTCTTTTTTAGACAAGATTATTAAAATGATGTTTTGAAACCAGGTTTTCAAACCCTTATGCTAATATAGGAATTGAAACATATCGATACTTCAGATTTATCTTTTCAGTCTTTGGGCTCAATTTGAATGGTGATTGTCGGGCTGCGAAGCATCCTCGACCACAGAATATATACAAGTGTCGGTCTTCTCATGGGCATGACAGCCATCGGAGTGACTCTGATACAACAAACCATTATTCTCATTATGTGAGACCTTAAACCCGGATAACCATTTTAAGGTCTTTCGAATGTACATTTTACAAAAAAATTGGCAGGGTACATTTATAAAGTGGAGTTTGTCCATCGTGGGAATCAGATTCTGATCAGTTTGATCATGAATCCCACGATTCCTAGACTCACAGAGGGAAGCCAATAAAACCTGCACAACTCAAATATGTATAGAAATATATATATTTACATCTAGATGTCGCCAAAACCAAGGATTCATCAGTAAATCCTGGCTTGCACATGGCCGAAGTGTCTCGTTCCCACTAGATAGCTATCTAAGGGCCACGAGGTTGCTTTTAGAAATGAAACTAGAATTTTTTTTAGATTTAAGTAAATCTCAACCATTTTAGCTTCCTGGTTCCGTTTGGACCTATTTTGAACCGTTTGAAAGCTAGATTTGGCGAGATTTAAAAAAATCTAGTTCGCCAAGGAGATGTCATTGCCGATTCATATCAACTGAATATTTAAAGCAACAATTTAATCAAAATGAGTAGAAATATATATATATATATATATGTATATATATATATATATATCTATATCTATACGAAAGCTGAAAAGGGCGATGGGTTTTCACTTTGATGCCCGGACTGGAATGCAAATATATATATTTAATAAAAGTTGTAAAAAGCCAAGGAGTAATCCAGGCTGGACAGAATGTAAATATATATATAAAAGCTGTAAAAAAACTGTAAAGAGCGATGGGTTTTCAGTCCTGTGCCCTGACTGGAATGAATATATATATATATATATATATATTTAATTAAAGATGTAAAAAGCCACGGAGTAATCCAGGCTGGACAGAATGTAGAAATGTATATATATATATATATATATATATATATATATAAAGCTATAAAGGGCGACATACATTTTATCCTTTATCCGGACAGAAATGTAAGTATATATATATTTATAAAAGTAGTAAAAAGGTCACAGAATGATCAAGGCCAAACTGGAATGTAAATGTTAATATATATAATTAATATATATATATTAAAGCAATAAAAAGGCCACGAAGTATAAATCCAGGCCAAATGATGTCAGAAAAATTTATATATATATATATATAGTTATATATATAAATGCAATAAACTACCTCAGATTTTACATTCGAGCTTGACAGAATTGAAAAGTTAGTATATATACAGTTAAATATACATATTAAAAAGCCGAACCCGGACTGGGAAGATAACCCAGTCCGATGAAGTTGCTATATATATATATATATATAAGCTGTTAAAAGCGATGGATCGACGATCTAAGTTGTATAAATGCCAAAAAATGAGTTTATGTACTAAAATGTACGAAGACAGAAGCAAAACGACCACAGAACTGCGTTCCGGGCATAATCAGAAAGTGAAACTTAACGTGCAAGTGTCTAAAAGTGTAATGAAGTAATATAAGCTTTTTGATCGTAAAAATACTCATAATGGACTGCTACACTGGCTTTTACCCAAATCGTAGGCTTTAAACGTCCGTTTCTATCGGTTAATTTTTGATATGTGGTAGTATATGAGTATATCTACGTGTTAGAGTAATATATTTTGGGTTTGGAGTACAAGAGTGGGGCTGAGAAACAAAACGGGCAGAGGTTCAGAACGTTTTTCTATATAAAATGAGCTGCAGCTGCATTCATATATATAGACCCGGTGGAAGCGGCTCTACCTGCGGCAGCCGCAGGCAGAGGTATGGCTCCACATGGTAGGGCCTATGTGGCGGGTCCTGTTGCATCGAAGTACGTGCATTCCGAGCAATGCGAGGTCAGATTCAAAACTTTCTAACTATTGATCGGAGCGTCTGTTTGACGCGTACGATACCTTTCCGAAAAGCTCTCGCCGAGAGTGTCGCAATGACATGAGAGTAAACCTTTTCTGAGTCCAAAAAGACAGGTTCATAACCGGGTCTTTGATTCCTCACAGTTTGTTCGTTGAGTTGTATTACGCTGTTTCCACTCGGGATCATTGTTATGTTTCTTTTTGACCATGATGGCATCAATTCAGCTCAAGTTTAACTAAATCGACTTTAAATTGGTAAAATGACCATTTTACCCCTCTCGGGATTGCTTTCAGTGCTTGCATGGCCTTTGGATGACTTCCCAGGGTTGTCTCCGAGGTTTGGATCCCAGCCGATTCTATTTGTCCTCATGGTTGTCTCTGAGGCTAACTCGGTTCTTCCAGGTTTTCCTCTAGAGATGATGTGAAGCTTCGGGGTTTTCTCTAAAGTTGAGTTAGCCTCCCGGGTTGTGACCGAAGCTCGACCTGACATCTCAGGTTGAGACCGGGGCTGACATGTACCTCTCAGGTTGAGACTGGGGTTGACCTGTACCTCCCAGGTAGAAACCTGGGCTGACCTGTACTTCTCGAGTTGAGATTGGGGCTGACCTGTACCTCCCAGGTTGAGACCGGGGCTAACTTATACCTCCCGGGTTGGGATCGAGGCTGACCTGTACCTCTCGTGCTGAGATCGGGGCTGACCTGTACATCCCGGGTTGAGACCGGAGCTGACCTGTACCTTTTGGGTTGAGACCGGAACTGACCTGTACCTCCCATATTGTGGCCGGGGCTGACCTATACCTCCCGGGTTGAGACCGGGGCTTACCTGTACTTCCCGGGTTGAGATCGGGGCTGACCTGTACCTCCCGTGTTGAGACCTGGGCTGAACTGGCATCCCGGTATTGAGATCGAGGCTGACCTGTAACTTCCGGGTTGATACCGGGGCTGACCTGTACCTCCTGGGTTGAGACTGGGGCTGACCTGTACTTCCTGGGTTGAGACCGGGGTTGACTTGTACCTCCTGGGTCGAGATCGGGGATGACTTGTACCTCCCAGGTTAAGACCGGGGATGACATGTACTTCTCGGGTTGAGACCGGGGCTGACTTGTACCTCCTGGGTTAAGACCGGGGCTAAACTGGCGTCCTTATATTGAGACCAGAGTTGAACTGACACCCGGGTATTGAGACTGGGGTTGAATTGGCATCCCGATATTGAGACCAGGGTTGAACTTCCATCCCTGTATTGAGACCGGGGTTGAACTGGCATCCCGGTATTGAGACCGGGGTTGAACTGGCATCCCGGTATTGAGACCGAGATTGAACTAGCATCCCGGTATTGAGACCGCGATTGAATTGACTGTTTTACCCTCCTGCAAGGTTGGTAACAAGAACACAAAATGTTGATTGTCTACAACAAGACTGTAGAAAATTCTGTGCGTCTACACTATCTTCTATGATTTAAAAGTCCATCATCAATATTTTATTCTTGCAACATCAATCAATAATTATTTCTAATCAACGGATTATCTATGCACTACGGGCCAAAGATAATCGTTTGTATCACCAGTGGTCATGATCATGCCAAACACCTGTTTGTCTATGCACTACGGGCTAAAGATATTCACCAATCAACAGTTCATCTTTTCACTACGGGCCAAAGATATTCATCAATCAACAGTTCATCTTTTTCACTACGGGCCAAAGATATTCATAAATCAACAGTTCATCTTTGCACTACGGGCCAAAAATAGCTTTAATTATAATTTAAGTTTTAGAATTATAACAATGATATAAGGAATGAATCCAGTGAGATCAAGGATAAATATTAGAGATTTATAATTTAATTTATCTAGAGTTCAAAAATGTCCAAATTGTCATATGAAGATCAAAACATTGATCCGATTTTAAGAATAAGATTCATAAAAGATAACTTGGACAAAGAAAAGAAATTCAATTTCGTTGTGAATAGTACTCTGGCATGAATAGTATCCTGGATGAATAGTATTTTGGCATAAATAGTACTATGGATAAATAGTACCCTGGTATGAATAAAAGATAATTTGGACAGAAAAAAAACTAATTTTTTCTTGAATAGTATCCCGTGAATAGTACCCCGAAATGAAAAGATTAAAATTTTCATAAGAAAGTTCATATCAATATTCCAATGAAATGATATTAGATGAAACAAAAACTTTAAGCAATTTCTAATCATTTCAGGAATTATAGAAGCAATATTTACCATAGTAAATTAGATTTAGGAATATGAAATGAAATAATATACGAAACTGCAAATGGATTTTCACTCGTCATGCGGTAATCCGCGTAGACAGATCATTTTCACAACTTTAATAAAGAATGAATACGAAGGGTTATTCACCAGGCAGGCGGTAGTCCGCGTAGATAGGTTATTCCCGCAGATTAATAAAGAATAGAATGAATACGAAGGATTTTTCACCATGCATGAGGTACTCTGCGTAGACATGTTATTCCAACAGATTAATAAAGAATGAATACGAAGGGTTATTCACCATGCATACGGTAGTCTGCGTAGACAGGTTATTCCCACAGCTTAATAAGAAATAGAATGACAACCCTTACGAGTATTAAAAGAAAATACCATCCTTTACGAATAAGAAAGAAATAATACCCTTACCTTAGTAGAAGTTTGGATACTGCAATAGTGTAGCAGCAAAATACTCTTCTTCTTTCTCTCTTATTTTCTCTCTATAGTTTCTCTCTATATAGCTTCATGAATAGGTGAGAAATAATGAAGAAATGAGCTTCTATTTATAGGAGAATGGACTAAATAGTAACTGATTCACGGACGGTCCAGATTGATTTAGTATTAAAACTTTAAACCGACGGTCCATATTGATTTACTATTGAAGCTTCAATCGACGATCCATATTGATTTACTATTAAAGCTTCAACCGACGATCCATATCAATTTACTATTAATGCTTCAACCGACAGTCCATATAATTAGCACGTCTCCCTACGGCATAATAAGTCAAACTTACAATAAACGCCTCGTGACAAACCCCTCTTATCGTATCACAAATTGGCTAAATATTTACCACATTTCACTTATCAACACATTTTTATTCATCATTAATATTATAATTTACAATATTGACAACCAGCTCATTCCCAGGAAAGAGGGGGCTTTTCGATAAGGATTTCTCCTTATTGGGGCACAATTAAATAACCTAACCCCTTTCCTTGACAGAACTTTCTAGACATTGTCAATAATACAAATAATAAGATGAATAACTGTGTCATGTTAATTATTGATTTAATAATATAAAAATATTATGCAGATAATACTATGACAATATATAAATCAAACTGAATGACTTCTTACGTAAGCCTCAATAGTCAAAGATACTCTGCAATACCCTGTTCTACTGTGCAACAACGCGTATTACTGTATCTTTATCACCGGGTATTTCAACAATTTAATAGTAAAAGTTTTACCAGTTATTTTTATAAAAAAGTTATTTATGTCACTCTCTATATTCGACAGTTATTCAGTTGTGGGGTCCACCAATGATTGCGTCGTTGTACGAATATTCCCCGATAAAAAGAATATTCCCTGACACAACGAATATTTTTTGACCACTTGCTTACTTTGTAAAATTTGCACAATTCACCCATAACTATAACATTATATTAAATCAACACCTTACTATTTAAAAACAATATATAAAGAAAATTAAATCTTTATTCATAAAAGTTGGGATCTTACACTTGTAGTCTGCTTGCACCAATTATGGTAGTTCGCAACGGAACTAAAATTCATCCTTTAAAATACTTTTTTTAACGAGTTATTATTATAATATATATCTTTTCCTGAAATTATCTTTCGTGTGTCTATATTCAAGGGTTCTAGTGTTTACAAGGGTAAACGTACTTATCTTAATTAACAATCTCATGCTATATAAGAAAACAAGGTTACATCCCGAATCAAGCATATACATTGATATCATTGATTGGAATCATACCTAGAACTCGATCTCCAGCTGCTACTGTATCTTGGATCGTTGTATTAAAGGTCCTTGCGTTTGTTTTATTTGGCGGAGTTGGACCAGTTATTGCGAGTTTTCCACTGCTATTCCCTATATTCGCATTTCCCCCTTTAGTTCTTCTTTTCGGACAATCCCTCACCATATGATCTGTTGATCCACAAATGAAACCCCCACTATTCTTCCTTAGATTGGGGTAGTTAGGAGTTATGTGTCCCTCCTGCCCTGCATTTAAAGCACACAAACTTCCCCTTCAGACACTCACTCGGGTGATTTTTCCCATAATTTCCACACTGCTCACCCTGCTTCTCCACACCTCCTTGCCTATTTTTGATATTCCCAAAATTGTTCCACTTCCTTTTTCCACTTCCACTTCTACTGCTTCCCTCAACCTTGACAGCTCCCTCGATTTTAACCTTATTCTTCTTTACCTTATTGTAGAGGCTCATGGCCTCACTTCCTCATTCGACTATGATTGCCTTTTCCAAAAGCGATCCAAAAGAATTATTCTGCAACACCGCCACCTTATTGTAGAGCCAGGGTTTTAGGCCCTGCTAAAACCTTCTTGCCTTCCTTGCCTCTCTATCCACTTAGTGTAGAGTGAATCTAGCTAACTCATTAAACTTAGCGGCGTATTCTGAAACCATCATATTTTCCTACTTCAATTCTAAAAATCTAACCTCCATCCTGGCCTGCATACTGAACGAGAAGAAATTCTCGAAGAACAATTCCTTAAACCTAGTCTAAGCTACCACACCTTCTCCAGCTCTAGTTTGATTTATTTCCCACTAGAAATTTGCCTCTCCCTTCATCATATAGGCAACAAAAGCTGTCTTTTGCTCCTCCGCTACCCTAGCAATAACAAAAGCCTTCTCCATCTCCTTCACCCAATTTTGGGCTTCTATAGGGTCAGTTGTCCCTCTAAATTCTAGTGGTCCTATTGCCTAGAAGTCTTTGAAGTTCGCCAATTGATTGTTTGTCCAATTACTTGCTGTTGGTGCTCTATTCTACATGGCTTGTGCCAACATATTCGCAAGATTTTGCATTGGGTTTACTTGACCTTATGCGTTATTAACAGATTCTTCTGCTCTTTGGTTTCGATTTCGTCTCCTTGGCGACATTATCTGGTTAAACAAAACCTTAAATTATTCTTTCTTATTTTACATTTTATGCCTCATCGTATAAGTGCTAACATTTAAAATGTAACGTGAGATCTTAAACTCAAAAAAGCATATAATCAGATATACACTTACTATCTTAATTTTCAAAAGTCAGTTACTTCATCAAACATATATTCATATTCATTATACGAGTTCATAGTACTCCATATCATATAGCACATATTGCTAAAAATATCTATCATCCCCTGGTGACAACAAATATCGGGAATCCCTGCTACAAATTATACAAAAGTTGAGTAATACATTACACACATATGTATATCATACACACATTTCCTACCATACATAATTATATAATACTTATCCTACTTGTTTCCTACACCCTTCCTTGATCCTGAACAACCTTTTACCTGGTGACCTACTAACCCACATATAAAATAGGCACCTTGCTTCGGATTGGGACAATGAGGAGAGATATGTCCCTCATGTCCACAATTATAGCATATATTTTGCTTTTTTCTACATACGCCTTCATGTTTCCTTTTACAGTTTGTACACTTTCTTATTTTTTTTAAAGTTTCCTGAGTTATAATTAGAGTTTTCTACATCACGGTCATTCATCTTTCTTTTCCCCTTCTGGCTTGGAGCTGCACACGATATGCTGCAGTTGGCTCCCATCTGATCAATTTGGATCTTCAATTTATCTTGTTCTTCCATTATTTCGATTAAAGCCTTTTGCAATTGACTATTTAGTAACTTTTCTATTTCCCACAACTTTTTCTAGAGAAGAAACCTTATTCTTCAAATTCTGCACTTTAGTTGATGCCTGATCAGCTCTAACTTCTGTGTCCGAATCAGTATCTAACAGTACCACCCTTACTGGTTCTGATACTATGTTTTCCAAAATGATCACTTCATCAGGGTTTCTTTCAATGTGAGCCTTTATTTCAGCTATTGGCTTATATATTGGCTCAGATAAAGTGATTTGCTCTTTCTTCACGATATGAGAGTCTCCTAATCCTTTTCTGCCTGACATCTACACATAATTTTATTTCTGATTAGTACATATTATATACACATAACAAACAATAGTTTTATATAAGTTACTTTTATTTCATTGTATGACGAATTTCCTTAATTAATCTCCTTTAAACTCTATTTGAGTTACTTGTTTTTCAACGCTTCTATCTAGCCTAAGGTTATAGCCTAATGTATCCCCACCTAAGGTTTCTAGCCTAAAGCTTTGATACCAACCTGTAACGCCCCCACATCCGAGTACTTGAAACCCGTACTTGGTGCTACACGATACCATTCATACGAACTGCTTACGATATTATAAACTTAAAAATTATATCAAAGTTGACTAAACCCCAGGTACGGCGACCCTTAAGTACTCTATTACATGATAAATAACATATTATCACTATACAAAGTTCTAAATATTACAACTAACATCTTATAACTATTCCTTCAGCTTCAGCTTCCCCTTTCCTTTGTCCTTGTCATAACCTTTTGGCCAATCACGCTTAACTGAAAACATTTAATTTAAAGCAAGAATGAGCATTTAATTGCTTAGCAAGTAATATCAAATAAGAAACATTAGCTGAAAGAAATAAATATTTTCTTTGAAGTATACTTTTACAACGAAGCAATAGTTGTGAAGCTATATGAAACAATTCATAACAACATATCAAACTGTTTACAATTTTGAAACGACGTAGTGACTATAAATGCTGAGCAGTCAATAGACCTTGAACCATTGTTTTCATGTTGGAAAATGTTTGTATAGAAATTCATCTGCAAATCCGCTATGACTTACAGACATATTGGGTGATCAGCCCGTATGCTCAACACTACTTAATAAAACGATATTTACGTTCATCATAACCGACTTTGGCGCATAAAAATTGCACAATTTTGGGATGTTCATTGTGACGCCTCCAGAGTAGGTCCAATCCAACCAACCCATTCTGGGTCGCCAAATACATGGTACAGAATTCCAAATACAAACTTTTATATCACACGATCGTGCAAAATACGACCACACAACTGTGAGTGTCAATACAAATATGTAAAAAAATATAAACATTCAAACTAAGTCCTCATTACAATTATTATCACACTATTTTATAAAAATAGTGAGGATTACTACTGTTCTAACTCGGACCATCACTCTGTCCCCCGACTGGTCCCTACGACATTCTCATTTCTTGAAGAGTACAATAGATGAAAAGGGTGAGCTCAACTAGCCCAGTAAAGAATATTATGACTAAGATAATGCAGAATAATTTATCGTTAGTCTTCAACAAATCAGATAAAATATTATGGACAACAAGTATTAGATCAACAACTGCAGCGGAATTAACAATGCATCAGAAGAATTAAGTAGGAAATAATGTCTACTATCTTCTATGATTTGAAAGTCCATAATCAATATTTTATCCCTATAACATCAATCAATATATATCTTGAATCAAATATTCATCTTTGCACTACAGGCCAAAGATATTCATTTGTATCACCAGTTGGTCATGTTCATCTCAACACCTGCCCATCTTTGCATTACGGGATAAAGATAAACATCAGGTAATCATTCATCTTTGCACTACAGGCCAAAGATATTCGTCAAATAATCATCCATCTTTGTACTACAGGCCAAAGATATTCATTTGTATCACCATTTAGGACTGAAGATGATGAAAAATATTTTAAAGAACGAATCCAGTGAAATAAAAGACAAAGATTAGAGATTCGTAAATCAGTTTATCCAAGTTCAAAAATACTCCATAACAATCAATTGTGGAGCAAAAATCAAGAATGAAGTTCAAAACTTGGATCCAATCAAAGATAGGAACCATAACAGCCAACTTGGATAAAGAAAAAAATTTAATTTTTTCGTGAATAGTACCGTATTCGTGAATAGTGCTGTATACGTGAATAGTGTCGTATACGTGAATTGTAACCTTGACATGAAAAGATAAAAATTTCATAATAAAATTCATACCAATATTTCGGTGAAATGATATTGAAAACAATAATATTATTTACGAGAAAAATAACATCCATTACCTCAAAAGAATAGTATTTCTGATTGGAATATCAGATATAATGCTGAAGAAAACTTGTACTGTATAGTAACACTCAAAGTATCGAAATACTCACAAAAATACGCTCGATATTATAGAGAGAGAAAACTTCTAATTCTGGTGTAATTTTCAATTCTAACCTAAGCACCCTATTTATAGGAAAATGCTTAGAACGCCAAAGCAGAAAATTTAATAAAATATTAATTAATTTTTTTCTACGTATGCACTTCTTGAAAATTCATTCCAGCAATTTTTTCAGCATTTACAACAAGCAAAAAGGACAGTGGGTCCCACTCCATTCTAGAACCCTCAACCAAAATTTAATTTTAGACCCAAAATTTTGGAACTTCAATAATTCATAATAAATAGCCATTTTATCAGAAAAATACGAATCTTATGTCCATTCTATAGGATATTTAATTCTCTACAATTTTGTAGAAGAAAGTTTTTCCAAATTCCGAACGAAAAATGACCGAAATCCACATACGAATGATTTTCCACACCAAAATACTGATAAAAATACTTCACCACTAATTCCTTCATTTATGTCCACATTGAATAAATATTTCATTATCATATAAATCAATAATTAATTATTCATAAATAATATTATAAAACTACAATATTGACAACCAGGTTGTTTCCAAGAAAGAGGGGGCTTTCCGATAAGGATTTCTCCTTATTGGCGCGCAATTAGGTGACCAAACCTCTCCTACACAGAACTTCCTAAGACATTGCCAATAATGCTATCTAATAATATTATTCAAATAATATAAATTATTGATCTGATAATGGGAAATACTGTGCAGTAACAATTATTGAATTAACAATAATATAAAAATACTGTACAATACCGTGTGCTACTATGCAACAACGCGTATTACTTTACTTTAACCACCGGGTATTCCAATAGTGTTAACGGTAACAATTACGCCGTTATTATTAAAAAAACTCATTCGTGTCATTTTCTTCATCCGATAATTTTCTGTTATGGGGCCCACAAATGATTGAGACGTCATACGAATATTCCCCGATAGCAAGAATATTCCACGACCAAACGAATATTCCCCGACAACAATGAATATTGCATAACCACTTGCTTATTTTAAAATATTTGAGCATATTACCCATAACTTTCGACATTATTCAAATCAACCCCTTACTATTCAAAATAATATATAGAGGAAGTTCAATTTTATTCATACAAAGTTGGGGTCTTACATTCATACTCAATCTGGATTCCGAATTAAAGTAGTTCAGTTGGACGCTCTATCATAAACAATAATATTCAACGATACATTTCAAACTATGTCTAGCCGAGTCAAATAGCTTTGACAACTTTTAAACCATTTATTCATACCAATATTGAATAGTATGCATCAAAACTTGTTATGTCAAAGAATTTTAAGTTCAAGAATACTTGTTCAAGTACAACAGTTCATACACGTGAGGACACTTGCACAACCAAACTTAGCTTACAAAGAACATAACAATTTTTGATTATATATTAATCATATAAAGATAATAATGAAATGCTGGTATTCAATGAATAAATTGAATACTGTTCAAGAACTGGCTTGCACATAATTAAATGCTATATATAGAATATTTGCATATAAACAGAGTATAGAAACTTGCTTACAAGATCTATTGCGTAAAGTAAATGGAAGGGTTAGGATCATTGCATAGTTATAGATCTCTTGCATAAAGTAAATGCATAGAGTAGAGATACTTGCTCAATAATAAACAAGTTAGAGATACTTGATCAATAATAAATAACTTAGAGATACTTTCTCAATAATAAACAAGTTAGAGATAATTGCTCAATAATAAACAAGTTAGAGATACTTTCTCAATAATAAACAAGATAGAGATACTTACCTTGATCACTGCTTACTGTTACGCAATATAGTTTTATCTTTAATACAAAGACCTATCATTAATAAGGTTATTCTTGTAATCAGTATCTCAAATTAAACTCCATAATACTACTATTACTTTATAAGTAAATTATCTAACATGTAATCACATAATCAAACATTAGATAACACCTTAATACCATACGTATTCACAATTCTAAATATAGCACACATCGAGTCTTTAAACAGTGTTCAATATAGTACGTTGAGTGGTTTCCCACAAACAACCAACAAACTAGTTTCCCGCCTCGTCTATGTAGACACTCAAAATTTTGTTTCTCTGTTACTAATATTGTAGGAGGACAAAACTGTCTAATCAACTCAACCCTGGTCTCAATATCGGGCCATCAATTTAACCCCGCTCTCAATACCGGGACATCAACTCAACCCCAGTCTCAATATCGGGCCAACAATTCAACCCCGGTCTCAATACCACGCCATCAACTCAACCCCGGTCTCAATATCGGGCAATTAACTCAACCCCAGTCTCAATACCAGGCCATCAAATCAATCTCGATCTCAATACCGGGCAGTCAAATCAACCCCGGTCTCAATACCGGGCCATTAAATCAACCCCGGTCTCAATATCGGGCCATCAAATTAACCCCGGTCTCAATACCGGGCCATCAATTCAACCCCAATTTCAATACCGGGTAATCAACTCAACCCCGGTCTCAATACCGGGCCATCAAATCAACCCC
Source organism: Panax stipuleanatus (assembly GCA_020205555.1). Lineage (NCBI taxonomy): Eukaryota > Viridiplantae > Streptophyta > Magnoliopsida > Apiales > Araliaceae > Panax > Panax stipuleanatus. The sequence goes on from CM035122.1 coordinate 108,069,572, forward strand.
GATCTCAATACCGAGCAATCAATTCAACCCCGGTCTCAATACCAGGACATCAAATCAGCCCCGGTCTCAACCCAGGATGTACAGGTCAGCCCTGGTCTCAACTTGAGAGGTACATGTCAGCCCCGGTCTCAACTCGGGAGGTACAGGTCAGCCCCGGTCTCAACCCAGAAAGTACAGGTCAGCCCCGGTCTCAACCTGGGAAGTATAGGTCAGCCTCGGTCTCAACTCGGGAGGTACAGATAAGCCTTGGTCTCAACCCGGGAGGTACAGGTCAGCCCCGATCTTAACTAGGGAAGTACAGGTCAGCCCCGGTCTCAACCCGGGAGATACAGGTCAGGTCCGGTCTCAACCCGGGTCGTATAGGTCAGCCCTAGTCTCAACCCGGGAGGTACAGGTCAGCCCCGGTCTCAACCCGGGAAGTACAGGTCAGCTCCGGTCTCAACCTGAGAAGTACAGGTCAGCCTCGGTCTCAACTTGGGAGGTACAAATAAGCCTTGGTCTCAACCCGGGAGGTACAGGTTAGCCCCGATCTCAACTAGGGAAGTACAAGTCAGCCCCGGTCTCAACCTGGGAGGTACAGGTCAACCCCAGTCTCAATCCGAGAGGTACAGGTAAGCCCCGGTCTAAACCTGGGAACTACAGGTCAGCCCCGGTTTTAACTGGGAAGTACAGGTCAGCCCCAGTCTTAACTCAGGAGGTACAGGTCAGCCCCAGTCTTAACCCAGGAGGTACAGGTCAGCCCCGGTCTCAACCTGGAAAGTATAAGTAAGCCCCGGTCTCAACCAGGGAAGTACAGGTAAGCTCCAATCTTAACCCGGGAAGTACAGGTCAGCCCCGGTCTCAACTCGAGAAGTTCAGGTCAGCCCCCGTCTTAACCCGGGAGGTACAGGTCAGCCCCGATTTTAACCCGGGAGGTACAGGTCAGCCCTGATTTTAACCTGGGAGGTCAGGTTATCTTCAAAAACAATCCTGAGGCCTCACAACATCTCCAGAGGAAAACTTGGAGCAACCAAGTTAGACCCAGAGACAACTATGAGGACGAACAGACTCGAATGGGATCCAAACCTTGGAAACAACCCCAAGAAGTCAGCCGAAGGCCATGCCGACATTACAGGCAACCTAGGGAGGGGAAAATGGTTATTTTACCAACTTGAAGTCGATTCGATCAAACTCAAGCCGAACTGATGCTACTAAGGTCAGAACGAACCATAATAATAATCCCGAGTGCAAACAGCGCAACACAGCTCAACGGACAAACTACGGGGAATCGAAGACCTGGTTATCAACCCATCTTCTTGGACCCAAAAAATGTTTTAAACCATTTCATTGTGGCACTCTCGGCGAGGGATTCCAAAAAGGTACATCACACCTCAAACGGACGCTCTGATCAAAAGTTAGAAAGTTTCGAACCTCATATAGCATTGCTCGGAGTGCATGTACTTTTGATTCAATGAGACCTGCCACATGGGCCCTGCCACGTGGAGCCGCACCTCTACCTATGGCAGCAACAGGTAGAGTGGATGCTCCTGGCTCCAGCTCATTTAAAAAATGAAAAACGATCTGAACCCTTGCTCGTTTAGTTTTCCAGCCATTTTCTTGTCTTCCAAACCCAAATTTTTTCCGTCTAACAAGTAGATATACCCACATACTACCACATATCAGTAAATAACCGGTAGATTTGGACGTTTAAAGCCTAAGATTTGGCAAAAAGCCCGTGTAGTAGTCCATTGTGAGTATTTTTACTATCAGAAAGTTATTATTATTTCTTCACACTTTTATAACCTTGCTTATCAAGTTTCATTTTCTAAACATGCCCGAAACTCAATTTCGTGGACATTTTTGTTTACTTTTGGTATATTTTAGTACCTAAACGCATTTTCTGGAATTTTTACAACTCGGATTGACGATCCGTCGCTTCCAACAGCTTTTGTATACTTGCATCTTCGTGTTGAGCAACTTCGCCGGACTGGGTTATCTTCCCAGTACGGGTTTGGCTTTTTTGTATATATTTAACTATATATATACTAACTTTTCAATTCTGTCAAGCCCGGATGTCAAATCTGCAGTAGTTTACTACTTATATATATATATGCATATATAAGCAACATTCACCATACTGGGTTATCTTCCCAGTCCTGGTTGACTACTTTTCTATCTATATATATATATATTTTACATTTCAGTTCGGCTTGGATCATTCTGTGACCTTTTTACTATTTATATATATATATATATGTATATATATGCAACATTCACCATACTGGGTTATCTTCGCAGTCCTGGTTGACTACTTTTCTGTCTATATGTATATATTTACATTCCAGTTTCGCCTGGATCATTCTGTGACCTTTTTACTGTTTTTGCACCAATCACCATACTAGGTTATCTTTCCAGTCCTGGTTTGACTATTTTTCTGTCTATATTTAAATATATATATATATATTTATATTTTCGTCCGGGTCTCAGAGTGAAAACCCACCGCCCTTTACTATTTTTTTTATATATTTCATTTATGTCTAGCCTGTATCATTTCGTGGCTTTTATAGATTTATATATATATATATATATATATTTACTTTTTAGTTTGGGCACAAGCGTGAAAACCCATCGCCCTTTTTACTATTTTTCTATATATATTTCAATTCTGTCCAGCCTGGATCATTCCGTGGCTTTTATACAGTTTTTATAAATATATATATATGTATATATATATATATATATTTACATTTCAGTCCGGGCACCGGTGTGAAAACCCATCGCCCTTTACAACTTTCGTATATATAATTATATATATATATATATTATTTTACTCATTTTTATTAACTTGTTGCTTTAAATATTCATTTGATATGAATCGGCACTGACATTTCTGCAGGCGGACTAGATTTCTTTAAATCTCGTCAACTATAGCTTTCATACGGTTCAAAATAGGTCCAGACGAAATCGGAAAGCTAGAATAGCTGAGATTTATTTAAATCTAGTAATTTTCTAGTTTCAGTTATAAAATCTACCTCGCGGCCCTTAGATCGCTATCTAGTGAGAACGAGATGCTTTGGCCATGTGTGAGCCAGGATTTACTAATGAATCCCTTGTTCTGGCAATATTTGGATATATTTTGGTACAAATTTGAGCTATGCAGGTTTATTGGCTTCCCTATGTGAACCTAGGAATCGTGGGATTCATGATCAAACTGATTAGATCTGATTCCCATGATCGACAAACTCCACTTTACAAATGTACCCTGCCAGTTTTTCTGTAAAAATGTACATACAAAAGACCTTACAATGGTTATCCAGGATTTAAGGTCTCAACATAGTGAAAATATGGTTTGTCGTGTCAGAGTCCCTCTGATGGCTATCATGCCCATGAGGAGACCAACACTTGTATATATGTTGTGGTCGAGGATGCTTCGCAACCCGACAATCACCATTCAAAGTGAGTCTTAAGGCTGAAAAGATAAAACTGAAGTATCGATAGGCTTCAATTCCTATGTTAGCGTAAGGGTTTGAAAACTTTCTTTAAAAACATCATTCAATAATCTTTTCGAAAAGATAAGCTTTTGCAAATCAAATCAAACACATTTTCAAATCAAATCAAAGACGTTTTGCAAATCAAATCAAACCCTTTGTATATAGGTTCAACAATGTTAATCAAACATAGACCCAATTTTCTTCCAGCATTCACACACACATTGCAGATTTAAAAGGAAAATATTAAAAAGATGCGGTACCGTATTCTACACGGGAATTATGGGGTGCCTAACACCTTCCCCACACTTAACCAAGTCCCTTAACTCAAAACTTTGTTTTCAAAGATCAAGTTTCAACAGTGTCCAACAATTGGGTCACTTTTAAACAAAACTCGGTTGAGTTGGTACAACCATTTCAAATCTACCAACTGGTGACTCTGTAAAACGTTCAAATCGTCGACATGATACATGTTGTCCTTTTCCTAAAAAACCCTTCAAAACTTTTTTCACAATAAAAAGAGTAAGGGTAGAGATAACTTAGGAAGAGAGAAAGATCCGGGTTGTGACCTGACCCACGAATTTTTTCCCGACGTCGACAGGTGGCGACTTTGCTGGGGACAGTAAAGGACTTAGGCCGCGTTTAAATCTTTTAAAATATTTCCTTTAAAAATCTATATATGTGTGAATGTTGCATCTTTTAAATTGAATGAATGCGTGAATGATGAGTCTTTAAATTCAATGAATGTGAATGAATGCTTTCTTGCTTTTTAGTGCTTCGCACCCATATTTATGCTTCGTACCAATGTCATCATATGCATAATGGTGAGACGTGATGTATGTGAATGTATGTTGTGATTCCTCCTCCGGGAGGCAAACCAGTCGGTGATAAGTAATGTCTCTGGGGACGGCTAAGTCTCTGGGGTTCATGAAAATGAACCACCCAAATTTGCTCCAGTTGAAAGATCGGATTAATTTCCCCTCTAGTAGATTGCAATTATCTGGGGACCTTCATGCCAAAAAGTTGCTGAGAGTAGCCTAAGATAGGTTAGCCTCTGATTAACCAAATCTAATGGGAAGCTTCTTTATGCCTTCCTCTTTCAATTCAATGTTAAGTTGTCAATTTCAATCTAAAGGAGCACAATGTAAATATTATAATAAAAAGTTACATTCCCTATTATAATGCATCTTGTCATCCTGTCATCAAAATAACTGACCTCTGTTTTGCATGATAAGATTAAAACCACAAAATACATCATGACATGCATCCTATCCTTATCTACCTCAGGAAATTGACACATCTACATTTTGTTATAGGTGAAAAATTGGTCCTGTAACTAGATCTAAGTCTAAGAAAACACTAAGTCCATCCACGAACATGACTTCAAGTGCTCAGCCAGAATCCAACACTGTCTCTAGGGAAAAGTTTGAAGGACTGAAGAATCAGATAGCCGAATTGGCCAGTTTCCTGAGAGAGCAAAGTAAAGCTCTTAAAGGGAAGCAAGCTCAAGCTCACACAGAACCAGGAACACTTGGTGGTAGTGGTGGCAGTCAAGAAATCAAAAAGGAAGATACTCAGATTCCTGGACCATAAAACCAGGACACAACCAACAAAACCCCTGAAATCACCACCCTCAATAAAGAACAAGAAGATGGTGACATTCTAAAAAAAGTACAACAGATGGAAGAAACCATCCGGTCTATTAAAGGGACTAGGGCATTTGGTAGTGTCAATTATTCAGACCTCTGTATTTTCCCTGGGGCTCGTTATCCTGAAAAATTTTGAGCTCCTAATTTTGAGAAATATAATGGATTGGGAGACCCCTACACTCATTTAAAGGTATTCATTGGAGAACTCGGATCCTATACAGAGGATGAGAAACTTCGAATGCAGTTATTTCAGAAGAGTCTAACCGGAGAGGTTAGGTCCTGGTACGCCCGTCTAGACAACTCCAAAATTCACAGTTGGGAAGAGTTAGCCCATGCCTTCCTGTCGACATTGGAAAATTTAAGAATCCCGCGGGTCAGTTCGTAACCCGTGTTTTCTTAAATCGATCTTCTTAAGTTCTCTATACCCTTATTCTTTTTATTCAAAAAAAAGGTTTTGAAGGGTTTTTTAGGAAAGAGGCCAACATGTGCTATGTCGACGATTTGAACATTTTATAGAGTCGCCAGTTGGTAGATTTGAAAATGGTTGTACCAACTCAACCGAGTTTGATTTGAAAGAGGCCCAATTACTGGACACACTGTCAAAACTTGATATTTATAATCAGAGTTTTGAGTTTGGGGCTTGGTTAAGTGTGGGGATGGTGTTAGGCACCCCACGACTCCTGTGTAACCACTGGTATCACATCTTTTCAATATTTTCCATAAAACTATGAATGCGTGAGTGAATGCTGCTTTGAAAATTGGGCATTTTGATTAATTTGATTGAAAGTAATGCTTTGCTTCGTTGAACCTATATACGAAGGGTTTGATTTGATTTTGAAAATCAGTCTTTGATTTGATTTGCAAAAGCATTTTGATTAGATTTGCAAAAGCTTTAAAATTGAATTGACAGTGATGTTTTGAAAGCTATTTATCAAACCCCTACGCTGACATAGGAATTGAAGCCTTTTGATACTTCCAAATTTTATCATTATAGCCTTAAGGTTGCATGTGAATGGTGAGTTGAAGCATGATCCACCCTAAAAATAAATACACGTGTCGGTCTCTTCATGGGCATGACAGCCATCGGAGGGACGCTGAAATGACAAGCCACATTTCACTATGATGAGACCTTAAATCCGGAAAACCATTTTAAGGTTTGTGTATGTACATTTTACAGAAAAACTGGCAGGGTACATCTGTAAACTGGAGTTTGTCCATCATAAGAATCAGATCCCGATCGATTTGATAGTGAATCCCATGATTCCTAGGCTCACATATGAATAGCCAATAAACCTGCATAATTAAAATTTGCACAGAAATGGATATATATACATCATCACGTCGTAATGGAACCATGTATTCATCGGTAAATCCTGGCTGCGGGTGGCCCAAAGAGTCTTGTTCCCACTAGATAGCGATCTAACGGACGCGAGTTTGCTTTTAGTGCTGAAACTATAAAAATAACTAAATTTAAAGAAATCTTAGCCATTATAGCTTCCAGGTTCTGTCGGGACCTGTTTGAACCGTTGAAAGCTAGAATTGGCGAGATTTGGATAAATCTAATCCGCCCGCAGATATGTCAGTGCAGATTCCTAAACAAATGAATATTAAATGCAGCAGTTGAATAAATTAAGGAAATCAATATATATATATATATATATATATATAATTATATATATACAAAAGTTGTAAAAGGGCGATAGGTTTTCACTCGCAAGCCCGGACTGGATTTGAAATATATATATATATATATATATATATATATATATTTGTAAAAACTGTAAAAAGCTATGAAATCATCCAGGTTGTGACAGGAATGAAATATATATATATATATATATATATATAAGCAGTAAAAAAGGCGATGGGTTTTCACGCAATGCCCGTACTGAAATTAAAATTGACAGAAAAGTAGTCCACCAGTGACTGGGGAGAGCCCCCAGTATGGCGAAAAGTGCAAAACCAGTAAATTGGCCACAAAATAATCCAGGCTGGACTGAAAATATATAAATATATATATATATATATATATATATATATATATATATATATAAACAGAAATGTAGTCAACCAGGACTGGTATGAGAACCAATGATGGTGAAAGTCGCTTATATATACGTAAATATATATATAAGCGGTAAACTACCTCGGATTTGACATTCGGGCTTGACAGAATTGAAATGTTAGTACGTTTACAGTTAAATATATACAAGAAAGGGCCAAACCCGGACTGGGAAGACAATCCAGCCAGGTAAAGTTGCAAAAAAATGTGTGTGATATTGCATTGAAGTTGCGGGAGCGGACGGATCGTCAATCCGAGTTGTAAAAATGCTAAAATTTGTGTTTATATACATAAATGTACCAAATTTTGACGAAAACGACAACGGAACTAAGTTTTGGGCATATTTAGAAGATGAAACTTTTTGTGCAGGTGTAAAACAGTGCAAAGTAGTAGTATTGACTTTCTGATCATAAAAATACTTACAATGGACTGCAATACGGGCTTTTTGCCACTTAGTGGGCTTCAAACGACCAAATCTACCGGTGGTTTTTTGATATGTGGTAGTATATGGGTTTGTCTACGTGTTGGAGTAAAAATATTTGGGTTTGGAAGAGGTGTAAAAGTTGAAAAATCAGACAGGCAGAGCTTCGCTGTGTTTCAGAAACTTGAAAATGAAGAGGGGGTGCCCTTTTATTTATAGACCAGGGTGCAGGTAGAGGTGCTACTCTCCAGGTGGGGCCCGCGGTGTCGGGTTCTGTTATCTTAAAGTACGTGCACTTTGTTCAACCCACAGTCGAAGTAGTAACTTTTAAACTTTTGATCGGAGTGTCCGTTTGAGGCGTGCGATACCTTTTCGGAAAGCCCTCGCCGAGAGTGTCGCAATGACATGGGATAAAACATTTTTTGGGTCCAAGAAGACGGGTTCATAACCAGGTCTTCGATTCCCCGCAGTTTGTCCGTTGAGCTGTCTTGCGCTGTTGGCACTCGGGATTGTTGTTGTGGTTCGTTCTGACTTCGATGGCATCAATTCAGCGTGAGTTTGACCAAATCAGTTGAGAGTTGGATAAAATGACCATTTTGCCCCTCCCGGGGTTGCCTGTGGTGTCGGCACGACCTTTGATGGATTTGGCTTCCCAGAATTATCTTTGGGGCTGAGCTGCACTCCCCGGATTGACGCCGAGGCTGATCTGAACTTCCTGGGCTGAGATCGGGGCTTATTTGTACCTCTCGGGTTGAGACTGGGGCTGGCCAGTACCTCCCAGGTTGAGATCGGGGCTGACCTGTACCTCCTGGGTTGAGACCGAAGCTGACCAGTACCTCCCGGGTTGAGACCGGGGCTAACCTGTACTTCCCAGGCTGAGACTAGGGATGACCTATACCTCCTGGGTTGAGACTGGGGCTGACCTGTACCTCCCAGGTTTAGACTGGGGCTGATATGTACCTCTAAGATTGCTGCCGAAACTAGTTTTGAAGGCCTGATATTGAGACCGAGGTTTGAATTGATGGCCCTATTGGAGATCGGGACTGATCTAATGGTCCGATTGTCGACCGAAACTGGATAGACGGTCCGATTGGAGATTGGAGCTGGATAGACTGTCCGATTGACTATCGAAGCTGGATTGACGGTCCGATTGACTATCAGAGCTAGTTTAACAGTTTAATTTGAATATCAGAGTTGGATTAACGGTCTGATTGATTATCGAATCTGGTTTAACAGTTCGATTGACTATCGGAGCTGGATTGACGGTTTGATTGACTATCGGAGCTGGATTGATGGTCCAATTGACTATCGGAGCTGAATTGACTGTCTGATTAACAATTAGATCTGGTTTGACGGTCCGATTGACTATCGAATCTAGTTTGAGTACCGACATTGGTGATCATATTTGGTTGAATTACTGATATTGGGGATCAGATTTAAGTTTATCGATATTGGGGATCGGATTTAGGTTTAACGACCGGCATTGGTGGCCGGATTTGAATGGATTGACGGTTTTGCCCTCCTACAGTGCGAGTATTGGGGCAAGGAAAATTTTGAGTGTTTACAGATGCCCCTCTTTATCATGTCCATGCAATGTAATGGAATGGACATGATTAAGATTAGTAGACACTAGAAATAAAAAGTGCCAGAGCTGCTTTCTTGGCTGGGCGTTTTTGAATAGAATGGGGCTACTCTTGGCCGCTTGCGTTATCACTTTGCTGGGGATGACGCTGTCATGTATAGCCATTGATGTTATTAAAAAGTTATCGCAAACTCATTTTGTCATTTTTTGCTGGGGTTGACATCATTCACGATAACTTGTTTGTCTCTGATTAGATTGTTGAAAAGGAGCTATCATAGATTTTCCCTTCTTTATCTGTTGGGAATGACATCTTTCGCAATAGTTTAGTAGATTCTAATGAGGTTGACATTATTGATGCTACCTCGGTGATCCCTTTGAGGATATGTATAACATATTCCATCATCTATCCTTTGTGAAGCTGGAGTATTATATGACTTTCGCCCATAGATCATCTCCCGACGTCTCATGGGGTTAGTCTGATGGTTGAAACATCATTGGGGTTGAGCCAAAGGTTGAATTGGAGTTTGGTCAGTTCCTGAACTTCGCTGGGATGGAGCCAACGGCTAAAACTTCTTCGGTCAGTATCCGAACTTCGCTGGGGCTGAGCAAACGCGCGAAACTATTTCGGTCAGTACCCGAACTTCGCTGGGGCTAAGCCAACGACTAAAAACTGCTTCGTTCAGTACCCGAACTTCGTTGGGGTTGAGCCAACGGCTGGAAACTACTTCGGTCAGTACCCGAACTTCGCTGGGGCTGTGCCAACGACTGAAACTATTTCGGTCAGTACCCGAACTTCGCTGGGCTGAGTTAACGGCTGAAAATTGCTTTGGACAGTACTCGAACTTCACTGGGGCTGAGCCAACGGCTGAGAATTGATTTGGTCAGTACCCAAACTTCACTAGGGTTGAGCCAATGGCTGAAAAATGCTTTGGTCAGTACTCGAACTTCGGTGGGGCTGGGTCAACGACTGAAATTGTTTCGGTCTGTACCCGAACTTCGATGGGGCTAAGCCAACGACTGAAACTATTTTGGTCAATACTCGAACTTTGGTGGGGCTGAGCCAACGGCTGAAAATTGATTCGGTCAGTACGTGAACTTTGCTAGGGCTGAGCCAACGGCTGAACATGCTTCGGTCAGTACCCGAACTTCAAAAAATGACAATTTTCTGCAGTTTTGCGCAATTCTTGAGCAGTTTTTCGCAGTTTAATTTGTTGATCCCTAGCCATGGCTCCGGGATGAATACCACGGGTCTTCGTGGAGTTTCCCTTTTCGTCAAGATTACGCTACTTAAACGCAGGATTTCTAGCCAAACCGCTCAATCGCATAGCTATTTCTCTTCAGATTTGACTCGGCATCCCATTTAAACTCCATTTTGACTCGAATTGAATCGGTCCCGGGGGAGTGGGACCCACCCTGGGCTATCGTAGGTGGAGGTGTGGCAGCCGTAGGTGGTGGTGCGGCTACCCAGGGCTACTCAATGTGCTACGGGATTTTCATTTTGCAAGTTTCTCGTTTTGAGTTTCGAAAGGATTTTGATCTTATTTTTCAGATCTATAGATCTTGGACAGCTATTTTCTGATTCCGCCAGTTATTACACGTTTAGTGCAGCACATGTAACATTTTTCATGCTTTTTTTTGCAGTTTTTGACCGTTAAAAGGATGCGAACCACTTAGGGTGCTTTTCGACGCAATGTATAAAAAATGTATGCCTATATGACCTATAAAAAATTTTCTATCTACATATATAAGCATATCTTACTGTAATGCACGTTTGGATATAAGAAAATTCAGGTTCTGAGACAGTGCTATTTTTCACTTTTTGGTCAGTTTAGTCAACCTTCTTGAGGCCAAGTGAGCCTGGATTTTCAACTAAAATGTCCATGATAATTTGGCTACCTCATGAGGCTGACTTTTGATTTTTTTTCATAAGTATGAACTATTTCTATTTTTGGGTAGGTGTGCTTCTGAATGGCCACCTAGGCATGCCTGTGTGCATGTGGACAATCCATTTTACAAAGGAGACTCTAGCGAAATATTTTCAAAATCTTAGGTTTTGAAAAAACATGCATTTTTGACTCTGTGGGGAGTTTTTACTGACCCATACTGATTTTTTAGCCTTTAGGTTTTGAAAATATACAGTTTTGACTATACGGGGTATTTTTGATTGACCCATGCATGTCCTAGGACCTAGACATATATGATGGACTGATTAAAAATGATAAGCCATAGGTTTTAGGCTTACCGCATCCTTTTTGAGGTGATTTGGAGACTTGTTGCCATCGATGGATAGTGATAGACCCGACAGTTCCAGTAGGTTCTCCTCGGGTATTAGATGTAGGAGGGCTTCTGATGTGCCACAGCCTCGTCCAGCTCAGACGCCTCGTAGACTAGTAGAGGGCAAGATTCATCCAGCATAGGACGAGCAGCCACTGTATATTGATGACGAGGAGGCTCCGTTTGTCGTTCTTGCTCCCGCTCAAGCTCCACGTGCGGAGGTCCCAGGCATTGTTGTGCCTACTCAGGAGCTGCTGGGCGACTTGAGTTGCCATCCTTTGAGATATCTTCACCCCAATGAGGTGACTTGAAGTCTTTCTTCTCTCTAGATTCTTTTCTTCCTTTTTGCCATTCTTGGGGCACAGGTTTTTGACTTGGGTTGGTTTTTGATGCAGGTTCCCGGCTTTACGCAGCCTTGAGAGAACTGGTTTAGCGTGCACTCCCTGTATCACACTTTGCATGAAGATTACAGGGAGATTGTAGATGGCTGGGGATTTCAGGCCTTTTTCTCGATCCTTCCCCGCCGTTGCCCCTAGGGGTATATGATGGCTTTGTCTGAGCGCTGGTTCCACCAGACTCAGTTCCTTCATTTGCTAGATTGCGAGGTAATGATGACTCATATGGACTGGAGATTTATCACCGGCATTGAGTTTGAGGGTGAGTCAGTGCCTGTCATGACTGACATTTTCCCCGCTATCATTCAGTCCCTGCTGCGAGTCCCGACGACGTCATTCAAGGGTCGGGCAGTCCGATCTAGTCCCTTGAGTATAGATGCCCAGAATGGGACTTTGCAATTGCCTCCGCCTGATGACCAGAGGGCTAGAGATCGCATTTTGAGGCGATTATTTTTGTCGATCATCAGGGGTTGTTTCGTGGCGGACAACTCGTCTATTGTGTCCTTCACTTTGATCAGCGCCACTCGATATGTAGAGCGCCTCCGTGACTATGATTGGGGCTACTATTAACTTTTTATGAATAAAATTAAATTTCCTCTATTTATTATTTTAAAATAGTAAGGGGTTAATTTGATTAATGTGGGAAGTTATGGGTAAAATGTGCAAATATTTTAAATAAGCAAGTGGTTATAAAATATTCATTGTTGTCGGAAAATATTCGTTTGGACGTGGAATATTCTTGTTATCGGGGAATATTCGTACGACGGCGCCGCCATTTGTGGGCCCTATAACGGAAAACTGTCGGATGAAGAAAACTACAAGAATACGTTTTTATAAATAACGGCATAGTTGTTACCGTTAACATTGTTGGAATACCTGGTGGATAAAGTAAAGTAATACGCGTTGTTGCATAGTAGCACAAGGTATTACACAGTATTTTTATATTATTGTTAATTCAATAATTGTCACAGCACAGTATTTTTCATTATCAGATCAATAATTCTTATTATTTGATTAACATTATTAGATAAGATTATTGGCAATATCTAAGAAAGTTCTGTCTAGGAGGGGTTATTTAATTGCTGCCAGTAAGGAGAAATCCTTATCGGAAGGCCCCTTCTTTCTTGGGAACGACCTTGTTGTCAATATTGTAGTTCTATAATATTATTTGTGAATAATTAATTATTGATTTATTTGATAAGAAAATATTTATTTTCTGTGGATATTAATGAAGGAATTAGTGCGATGTGTTTTATCAGTATTTTGTTGGAATGGAGGTGTGGAAAATCATCTGTGTGTGGATTTCGGACATTTTCTGTTCGGAATTAAAAAAAACTTTCTTCTACAAAGTTGTAGAGAATTAAATTTCCTATGGCATGAACATAAGATTCGTATTTTTCTGATAAAGGGCTATTTTTTATTAATTATTGAAGTTCTAGAATAATGGATTTTTGTGATTATAAATAATTTTTAAAAGAAAAACATTTTTTTAATGGGTGGGCCCCACTGGTGGTGATCTGATGAATTGGTCAAGGAGGTGTGTAGAATTTTTTTTTAATAAATATAATATTTTATTAAATTTTTTGCTTTGGCGTTCTAAGTATTTTTCTATAAATAGGGTGCTTAGTTTAGAATTGAAAATCACACCAGAATCAAAAGTTTCTCTCTTTATAATATCGAGCGTATTTTTGTGAGTATTTCGATACTTTGAGTGTTGCTATAAAGTGCAAGTTTCCTTCAGCATTATATCCGACATTCCAGTCAGAAGTACTATTCTTTTGAGATAAGGGATGTTCATTTTTTTTCGTAAATGATGTTGTTTCTTTCAATATTATTTCACCGAAATATTGGTATGAATTTTATTATAAAATTTTTACCTTTTTCGTCGGGGTTACTATTCACGTATACAGCACTATTCACGTATACGGCACTATTCACGAAGTATGATTTTTCTTATGAAAATTTCTACCTTTTTATGTCGGGATTACTATTCACGTATACGACACTATTCACGTATACGACACTATTCACGTATACGACACTATTCATGAATACGGTACTATTCACCGAAAAAAATTAAATTTTCTTTTCTTTGTCTAAGTTGGCTATTATGGGTCCTATCTTTGATTGGATCCAAGTTTTGATTTTCATTCTTGAATTTTGCTTCACAATTCATTATTATGGAGTATTCTTGAACTTGGATAAACTAAATTACGAATTCCTAATTTTTATCCTTTATCTCATTGGATTTGTTCTTTAAAATATTTTCATCATATTCAGTCTTAAAAAGTGATACAAAAGAATATCTTTGGCCTGTAGTGCAAAGATGGATGATTATTTGATGAATATCTTTGGCCTGTAGTGCAAAGATGAATGATTACCTTATGAATATCTTTGGCTTGTAGTGCACAGATGACAGGTGTTGAGATGAACATGACCAACTGGTGATACAAGTGAATATATTTGGCCATAGTGCAAAGATGAATATTTGATTTAAGATATATATTGATTGATGTTACAGGGATAAAATATTGATTATGGACTTTTAAATCATAGAATATAGTAGACATCATTTTCTACTTAATTCTTCTGATGCATTGTTATTTTCGCTACAGTTGTTGATCTAAAACTTGTTATCCATAATATTTTATCTGATTTGTTGAAGACTAACGATAAATTATTCTTTATTATCTTAGTCATAATATTCTTTACTTGGCTAGTTGAGCTCGCCCTTTTCATCTATTGTCCTCTTCAGGAAATGAGAATGTCGCAGGGACTAGTCGGGGGACAGAGTGATGGTTCGAGTTAGAGCAATAGTAGTCCTCATTATTTTTATAAAATAGTGTGATAATAATTGTAATGAGGACTTAGTTTGAATGTTTATATTTTCTACATACTTGTATTGACACTCGCAGTTGTGTGGTCGTATTTTACACGATCGTATGATATAAAAGTTTGTATTTGGTTTCTGTACCATGTGTTTGGTGACTCAAAATGGGTTAGTTGGATTGGACCTATTCTGTGGGTGTCACACCTATACCTTTGCCTATGTTCTCCAGGGTATGTGCATGCTTTCAGAGGGTACGACGGAGGCTTGGTTAGGATTTTACCCATTTTTGTTGGTGAGTACATCTTTTTGTACCTTTTTGATTTTAGCAGTTTTGTTAGTCTTGATCACTGAGGACTTTTGATATTTACATGATCAACTTTGGGCATTTGAGAGGCTTCCTTGCCTACGGCCTGCTACTGTATTAGGTCTGGAGACCTATCCTCGAGGACGGAGATGGCACCACTCCACTTTGACAGAGGTCCCTGTTGCTGAGGGATTTACTCATGCACATTTGTAGTTGGAGCTTTTGACGGCGGGTTCGATCACCTGGACGCCGTACACATCCGAGTACTTGACCATCAGATTCGAGGGAGGTGTCCCTACTAGCCAGGAGTTTGATTTGTCGACCCGCAGGGTACCTTTGTTGACGGAGGGAGGCTGGGAGCTCTATCTTGGAGAGCATGCTATTAAGAGCATCATGGGGGAGATCCGCATTCCCATTGTTCCTCCAACTTGGCATAATTGGCCATTGACTGTGCCTTTGACAGACATTCCTTTGGAGGGCATTGATGGCTTCACCCTATCAAAGGGTCCGTATAGCCAGGAGGCATTCGAGAGATGGTGGAGCTCTCGTACTATTGGAGCTCAGACTCGGGCTACCCAATTTATGGCCGACATGGTGCCAGGGTTCGTGATGATGACGGACTGGATAGCTCGCCTTAGAGAGCCTACTCTTGCAGACCAGATAGCAGATCTGACCAAGGAGTTGGATCAGGATCGTTTCTTTATCAGGAACCTTGGCCGAGATCCATCAGAGGCATCTTCTTTCTACCCGTCCAGCTCAGGAACGGGTCCCTCTTCAGGTCCATTTAATAGTATTTTTGCAGGGGCAGATCCTACCTTGTACCGCCCAGATATGCCTGATAGCAGCGATTTTGTATCCACCAAGGACATGGAGCAGGTCGATTGGTTTGACACCAATGTCTTTGACTTCCTTTGATAGCTATTGGAACTATACTTTTTGGTCAGCCACTGCTTTGGATATTCGGCGTTTGTGCCATCATTTTGATAGACCACTGTAGTAGTTGGGTGGTGGTGCCCCATTTCCCCTATATTCTTCCTTTCACTTTGTATCAGAATACAGGGATGTTGTATGCAGTAGATAGCTTGTTGTAGATATTCCTGCTATATCTTATCTGCTGCATCATGTTTATATTACTGTTATCATGCAAGTATTATGCCATGTGTATGCATTCAGACAGTTGTAATTTGACTTGACCTCTAGACGGTCTCGTGGTACGGTGCTACAGATGACATCATCTGCAGTCAGTCGTATTGAGCATTTACCACCAACTGCGGTGGCAGCATCATTAAGGTCCTGGTATGATAGTCTGCCCTTTCCAGCTAGGGGGAAAGTGGACCAGATGTTGGGGCATTCAATGGCCCTTGCGGATTTTTGGGTTCTGTCAGATTTGTTGAGGGCCTTCTACCCTGCTGGATTACCGATAGGCAGGTGTTTCGCTTTGGACGGCGTGAGCTGACGCCAACTCTGGAAGAGTACAAGAGATTTATTGGCTTAGATTTAGAGTTGTCGTGCGCTCGGATGTCGATTAGTGATATGCGGAGGCCGTTTATCAAGCTGTCCGATCTTCGTCAGAGTGTAGTCATGGATGAGATCATTTTGGGGCACGTGATCTCTTTGGACTTCTTGATTGAGTGCTTTGGCGAGCTTGACAGCTATGGTGGCCACGTTAGAGATTTTGTTTGTTCAGCAGAGGCATGGCATACGACCGCTGATGTGTGTTGTGGCATATGTCTATATGTCATTGAGATTGGATCATCTAGATGTGGGATTGGTAGTAGTGGTTAGAGCCCTTAGACAGGGTAGCACCATCATCCTGATGATATTGGCTGAGATATTTAGATCCGCCACGTATTGTAGTACCCATCCAGAGGGGTTTTTTAGGGGCAGCTCGATCTTGTTGTATATATTGCTGATGTCCCATATATGACCGATTGGATCCTTCAGGCATAGGGGTTTTTGCTTTACTCACGAGACATCCAGTGCTTTCTCTTTTCAGCCTGCGGAGTGCATTGATGCAGAGTCTTGGTCGGCATTTTTGTCGGATATTGAGCATCCATTTGTGATCTTGCCAAGCTCAGGGCTAGCATCCTTATATAACTTTATCACTCATGCATCTGGCCTGGATTATTTGCCACTAGCGAGTTTGATAGGAGTGACTACCTATTATCTTTTGGCAGTCATGTGTCAGTTTGATCAGCTAAAGAGTTTGCACCATTTTCGGGTGGTATGCTGATCAGAGGATGTTAGCTTCTTCTATGTCATCCCCCGACTTGGTCAGAGTATATAAGTGTTTGACTTATCGGGAGAGGGCTGGTTTCTACAGTAGCCATTCGGGCTGTTCTCTGGAGTATTCTATGTGGTTGGAGGCAGAGACAGGAGTGGTAGCAGAGGCTTCTTCATCTCCTACTGTGGACTCCGACGAGGAGGAGCCCATGGAGGATCCAGATTTTCCTACCGAGGATGAGCTATTTATGGTCTTGACCGCTGCTTTGGTTAGCGATTCCCCGACCATTCTTATGGGGACAGATCCGGCTTTAGCAGACTCACTATTTAGGATGACCTTTGAGCGAGACTCGTCTAGAGCACAGATGTTGGCTGCCTTGTCTGGCAGAGATTTAGCTTTTGCTGAGAGGGATGGACTCAGGGTCGCTTTGGATGCTGGATTGACTGAGCAGGAAGAGCTCCGCTCTGCTCTGGATACTGTAGTTGTAGAGCGAGATGAGATCCGCTTGGCTAGGGATGCAGCATATGTTGAGATCGAGGAGACTTTGATTGCTCGAGACGCAGCCTTTACAGAGAGGGATGAGGCTATAGCTTCCCGTAATTTCCACATTGATGATAGTACTGCTCTTCGATCTTACACTCATGGTTTGGTCACCGAGATGAGTGCTTATATTGATTACCATAGTGCCACCTTACAGATGACTGTGGATGTTCTTGGTCGCATGGAGGCTGAGTGGATTGCACTTACAGCTACTCCCTCATCTTCAGAGAGAGATGCCATGCTGGCATTGCTGACCCGCTTATCTTTGGGTCCATAGACTAGCTTTATTTTTCCTGCACAGACTAGATCAGCCATTTTTGTCAAGTACATGGCATTATGTATATATTAAACAGTTTTATATATCAGAGAAATATATTTTTGATGCACTTCCCTGACTGGAGATGTATTGTCATTGCTGAGTGATTACCACTTCTTTCATGACTCGCAGTTGTAGATGTATCTTGAGCTCCTCCTTGATGGACTGACAGTTGAGATGTCAGGGAGTATCTCAGATGGGCCTGTTGACCAGGGTAGTTTGATAGAATTTAGCTTCTATTTATCTTCGGTGTCTTGGAACTGGTCTTTTATTGGATTTTTTATTTTTTCTTGAAGGTCAAATCGCGCCGTAAAGGGCTGCCTACGTAGTCTCGGGTTAAGGGAGATCAGGTCATTCGTAGTTCAGGCTAATGCCGGGATGTTTTGATTTCTAGTTTGGTGAATTTATTTTCTTTTATTTTCTTTTTTTTAGTCTGACCGCACCATAGATGGCTGCCTACGTACTCCCGAGTTTAGGGAGATCAGGTCATCCGTAGTTCCGTCTTTCTAATGAAAAACCGAACCTGATTTGATTTGTAGGACCCGAATGTGGGTATGCATGTGCTTCAGACGTAGTACCTTTTTACGGTGTCTTAATTGATGAGTTGGGGAAATTTGGTCCCATCCATCTCTTGCAGTCTGATAGCTCCCCCTGTCAACACCTCCTTGACAATGAAAGGGCCTTCCCAATTTGGGGTGAATTTTCCTTTGACTTCATCCTGATTGGCCAGAACTTTCTTTAGTACCAAGTCATTTTCTTTGAATTGTCAGATTCGGACCTTCTTGTTGTAGGATCTGGCGATCCTTTGCTAGTATAACTGTCCGTGAAAAATGGTCGTAGCTCTCTTTTCATCTATTAGAGATAGCTGATGATACCGGTCTTGCAACCATTGATCTTCATTTATTTGAGCGTCGATCAACACTCGTAAAGATTCCATCTCTACTTCTATGGGAAGGACTGCCTCCATGCCATAGACCAACGAATAGGGGGTAGCCCCAGTAGAGGTGCGCATTGAAGTCCTGTATGCTAACAGAGTTAGAGGCAGTAGGTCAGGCCAGTCCTTGTGATTGGCAGACATTTTCTGCATAATCTTCTTGATGTTTTTGTTGGCCGCTTCGACAGTGTCGTTCATCTTGGGCCGATAGATGACGGAATTGAGATGCTTGATGTGTAACTTAGTGCACAGAGCCACCATCATTTGATTGTTTAGGTTTTTGGCATTGTCTGATACGATCACCTCCGGTTGTCCATATCGACTAACGACATTATTTTTGATGAAACTGATGATGACCTCTTTTGTGACTTTGGGAAAAGAGGCTGCTTCAACCCATTTGGTGAAGTAATCGATCATGGTGAAGATGAATCGATGACCATTGCTGGCTCTGGACCTATCATGTCCATTTCCCACATAGAGAAAGGCCATGGTGAACTTATTTTATGCAGCTCATTTGGAGGAGCGTGAATGCATTTCCATGTATTTGGCATTGAAAACATCTCTTGACGTGATCATCACAATCAGCTTTGAGCGAGATCCAGTAATGTCCTGTTATGATTATCTTCTTGGCCAGCAGATGACCGCTCATGTGTGGACCACAGACTCCACCATGGACTTCATCCATTAGTCTTTGGGCTTGTTCCTTGTCTAGGAATCTTAACAGGCCTATTCCAGCATCCCTTTTATAAAGTGCGTCTCCGCTCAGATAGAACTTCATGGACATTATGAGAATCCATTTCTTCTCTGAGGTACCTGCACCAGCTGGTGTGGATCCATCACGGAGATATTCCTTGATGTCTTGAAACCAAGGCTGCTTGATAGAAGGTATTTCATCTGATACTTCTCCCACATAATTCCCATATGTCAGGGCTTTCTGAATTGTGAACTGAATGTTGGGAAATCTACTCCTATCGGACATACGAATTAATGAAGCCAACGTTGTTGATGCATCAGGGAAGTCATTGCGACCCCGAGGAATATGAACGAAGGTTATTGCTTCGAATTCTTGGGATATTTTGAGGACTTGCCGATGGTAGGGCAGCAAATGCAATTCTTTGGTGAGATACGCGCCGGTGGTCTGTCTTATGACCAGCTCAGAATCTGTGAAAGCGAGTAGATGTTTGATAGACATGGATTGTGCTAGCTTCAACCCCATGATACAACATTCATACTTGGCCGTGTTGTTGGTGTAGCCAAATTGAAGTTTGGTAGCCACAGGATATTGATCACTTGTACCAGAGATGAGGACTGCCCTAGCTCCGACACCTTCCATGTTTACTGCTCCGTCGAAATACATTTTCCATGGTTGGATTGCATTCTCCAACTGGAGTTGTTGGATTGTCATGATTCCATCGTCTGGGAAATATGTCTCCAAGGGCTCGAACCCTCCTGAAGGTGCTTTAGCTAATTGATCTGCAATGCTTTGACCCTTGATTGACTTCTGAGTCACGTAAACAATGTCGAATTACTGTAGGATTAACTGCCATTGGGACAGTCGATAATTCAACATTAGTTTGTTGAATTCGTATTTGAGTGGATCCATACGGGATATGAGGTAGGTCGTGTGCCCATGCAAATAGTGTTGCAACCTCATGGAGGCCCATGCTAATGCACAGTATATCTTTTCAATCAGGGTGTATTTCTGTTCCCCACTGCTGAATCTTTTGCTGATGTAGTAGATGGCTCTTTCCTTGCTACTATCATCCTTCTGTCCCAATATGCAGCCCATTGCATTGGCGTTGACGGACAGGTACATGAACTAAGGGACTCCCTCCCTTGGAGGTATCAGAATAGGAGCTTCAGTCAGCTAGTTCTTGATGGCAAGGAAGGCTTGTTGACAATCCTCATTCCACGTGGTGGAGGAATTCTTCCTTACCAGCTTGAAGATGGGCTCACAGGTTGCTGTGAGTTAGGAAATGAATCTGCTTATGAAGTTGATCCTTCCCAGGAATCCACGTATCTCCTTCTCTGTATGAAAGTTCCCCAGGGAAGTGATAAAGGCTGTTTTCTCCCGACCTTCCTCAGCAACCATGATTTGATGGTAACCAGCAAAGCAATCCACAAAGGAATACATGCCATACTGCGCAGTATTGTCGATTAGGATGTGGATGAAAGGCACTGGGAAGTTGTCCTTGAGGCAGGCTTTGTTCAAATCCCAGTAATCCACACATACTCGTACCTTCCCTCCGGGTTTTAGTACGGGGACTATGTTTGATAGCCATTCGGGGTGTGTTGATACCATGATGATCCCGGCTTTGAATTTCTTAATGAATTCTTCTTTAACTTTCAAACGCCACTCAAGTTTTAATTGCCCGAGTTTTTGTTTGACTGGTTTGAACCCTTCTTTGATGGGCATTCGATGGATGATAATGTTCGTGGATAGACCGACAATGTCTTCATGTGACCATGTAAATACATCCTAGTACTGTGTTAGGATTTTGATTAGGTCAGTTTTTTGATTTGGTGTGTGGTCTGAACCTATTTGGATTTCTTTGACGTTTTCGGAGGTTCCTATATTGATGGTGGAGGTTTGGTGGAGGTTTGGTCGAGGCTTGGTTTGGGTTTGTCTTCGACCCATTCCTTGATCTCCTCTAGCACCTCATAATCATCTTCCTCCTCTTGATCAATATCCATCATGTTGAAGTTCAATCCTACATCCAAGTTGGAGTTATTTTGACAGGTTGGCATCTCATCAACAGAGACACACACATCCAATACTTAAGTCCTGAAAACAAAAATGCTTTCATTAATATATACAATTGCTTAAATACACATGGTATTTGCGAAGCATGACAAAAGTTACTGCTCTAGCTGTGCAATCAAAAGTAAGCAGTAAATGAAAGCATGATTAAGGGCAGATGTACTCTCTGCACCTTTACCCTTTTCGACTTTGGCAAGGGACACTGCTCCAGTTGTCCAATATCAGATTCTCATGAATTGGGAGAATCAAGGAATTGTGTTCATCCGCCTCATCCTGGATGATTACTGAGACATCCTTGAGAATAGGGTCTAGGCTTTTCTGTGGATCGTTACTCTTCTTGATTGAGGAATTTGGACATGGTCGTCGTCACTAGTGGGGAGCTCGTCATTCATACCCTCATAGTTGAGAATGACTCTTATGTTAGCGAATGGGTCTCGTCCTTCGTATAGGATCTTTTCTTTTCCCTTTTCACTGTTGGCCTTAGGCTTGAGGGCTTTTCTTACATAAACATGTATGATTGGAGGAAATAACATGGCCGATACTGCAATCGGGACTTTCCTCGTAGGTTTCACCCATCCGGTATTTGTGAGGTTTAGCAGCAGAATCGTGGAGGCATGAGCCTTGGGATGTTTGTGTGGATTCAAGTGGTTTGAAACGGATGAATATCCCAATCCTGCTCTTCCCATCTGAATTAGGATTTGGACTGGCATCTTGATACCTTGCTTATCCTTTCCCAACCCTTCTCCAGGTTTGAAACCCAAAGATACCATTTCTTATCCTATAGTTATTACTTCAGTGGAGACTTTAGGCTTTAGGGTTGGTGCCCCAATCGGTAGGTAATGAGTATCGCTCACCTCGAAAGCTTAAAAACTTGCAGGCTCAATCCCAACGTCCAGGCTAATTACTAGCATATCCCCATGTATGTAGGTAGGGTATTCTGGTTTGGCATTGACCGTGATGAGGCTACCGTTGATGATGTACTTAAGTTGCTGATAGAGGGTGGATGGCACTGCCCCTACCATGTGGATCCATGGTCTCCCAACAACAAGTTGTATTTGGTGGCAATATTGAGCACTTGGAAGGATACATAGAAAGTATGTGGACCAATTTTTAGGGGAAGCTTGATTTCCCCCATAGCCTGGCGGCGGGATCCATCGAAAGCCCGGATAACCATGTGACTGGCTTGGATCCGGTTTGGATTGATCTTCATTCTTTCCAACGTGTTGTATGGACAAATGTTGAGGGAAGATCCTCTGTCAATGAGAACTCCTCCGATCACGTATCCGGAGGACATTACAGCTATATGCAGGGACTTATGGTGGCCCGTTCCCTCTGCCGGGATATCATCGTATGTGAAGGTGATAGTAGTGTGCATACAAGCCAATCATGTATGATGATAAAGCACGTACTTTGTAAACAATCTTATTTATTTATTAATAAAATATTCATTTAATAAAGGCATTTAATTATCTACATGGTGCTGTTTTTATAATATGTAAATAACCCATAGTTTTAAGCAATGCTTTTAGAATCATGATGATGATCATGCTAATGAGATCTAAATTCTTAGAAAGCTCTAAAACTAAAATAGTTCCCAATCGTGGGATTACTAAAAAGGGGATTAGTAAATCCGGATAGATTGGTACATATGTTGCTTGCTCATTGGATAAGGATGATTGATCTCATGATCATTTGTGTGGAGACACTAAAGCAAGTATGTAGGTGCTTATTGGAGAATAAGTTCACTGAACGTGACTCGCTATGGAATACCTAATGGAGTTTTACTTGCCTGTCAATAGGAATTCCTAATGTGATAGTAGTACAAGTGATCCTTGGACTTGATATCATCATAGTATCTTGTATGTAATGAATTATACTTTGACTTATTCCTTAAAGTCCTTTAGGGTATATAAAAGGGCATGCTTGGGTATAATGAGTTACATATGGAGATAGTGAATGATCAATAAAGAATCTACCACCTCTAGTAAAAGAGGAGATATGTCCTATGTGATTCGTTAAATGACAACCCAGGAATCATTGGCCAAGGTAAAATAAAATTAGAAAGGAGTTTCTAATTTGCATTATTTGGAGTTGTGCATTTTCTAATCGAAATACATATAATTAAATAAAATAAGACTTGACAGTAAATTCATGTCTTATATTTAATTGGGACATTGTATGGTGGAAGGATTGAATTGTACGGTAACTATTTACTCACAGGTTCTTTTATGATTAATGTTGAAATCTAATTATCTGGAAAGTCGTTGATCGCTAGGGAGGCTTATCCCTATTGTAGAATAAATATTATTTATTTAAATAGATTATTAGTTTAATTTATTTATTTAAATAACATTAGAATTGTTCTAATTGATTTATTCACAACCGGTTTAATATAGAGAACCTAAAGGGTCACACCATAAAAGGAAGAATAATTATTTAAGAAGGTAATGGCATAATCGTAATAATGCATTAAGTGTAATTAATTTAATCTATTGTGATAGAATAAATTAAATAGCTTAATGTTTATTATTTAATATTTTAGAAATATTAAATATAAATTAATAAGAGGAGTCTTATTAATATTATTACAATTATTATTATTTTAATTTCTAAAGGAGTTTAGTAATTAATTTAATATTAGTACTCTCATTTATTCATAATAAGATTAGGAGATAAATTAATTAAATAAATTTAATTAATTATTCCCCATGTTATGGGAAGCCTAAATTAATTAAAGGAGTTTAATTAATTAAAAGAAATCCCATGTCTAATAGGATTAGAATGGTTGACCAATATCTATATAAGAGGAGTCTTATAATAGATATCAGTTGAGGCAATTCCAATTGTTGGAGAGTACTCATTTTCTATAGAGGACAGAAAACTAAGCCAACCACCCTCCTTCTTGATAATTCATCTTCCTTGGTGGATCACCTCTAGAGGCCAAACACTTGGGTGGCTAACGTTGATCAAAGGAAGGAATCTAACCCGGAAATTCAAGGAGATCACGAAGAACAAGGAGTTGAACTCGTACCTGTGGAAGCTTCGTTTTACAAGGGTATGATTCCATAACTTCTTATTTATCGTTTTAAATTAATAATTTTCATAAAGAATGATCCGGGTAATGGTTTTGTAGAATTTTTTTAAACTCTGATATACCATGCTTCCGCTAATTTTTGCAATTTGATTGCATCACGATTTCGTACAAACCCAACAGAAGGATATCACATTTTTGTTGAATATGTGTTCTATCACGTGACAGAATTTCTCTGTGTCTACCGTGTGTGGCAGATGGGCTTCTTCTAGTACCTTCACTAGAATGTTGCGATGGTCTTTTGATGATAAGACCAGGTCGAGGATAGACATTTGCTTGGGTGCGTCTTTCAAGCTTTGCACTATTTTGATTTCATTGTGTCCCAATTTGTTGAGGAACTCTTTGATCCTTTCTTTAGCCACCTTTTCTTTTGCTTTGATAGCTGGTTTAATAATTCGCTGAGGCAGGTACAATGGATTATCATTTGACAGGGTGGAAATATTGTTCGAAGTAGAGCTTTCAATGTCCTCGTAGTTTCATGGGACCTTCTTCAGACTGATGATTGGATACTGAGGTCTGAAGGGCATGATTAGAGGCTGGGGCGAAGCCACCTTTACAGGATTTTGAATTTCTTGGACCCCTTTCCCTATCAGTACCAGGGGTGTGAGGATTGATTCCTTATCGCAGGATACGACAGCCACTGTGTCCTGATACCATGCATTGGGGATCCAAAGGCTATTTTTATCTGTAAGGTCGAGGATTTGATCTCCTCTGATTAGATCGCCTTTCTTAATTAGGTCTTAAATTAGGTTCCGAAGTGCCCAGCATTCTTCTGTATTATGGCCAGGAGAGTTGGAATGGTACTGACATATTTGGTCAGGTTTGAATTTTCTGGATTGAGGGTAACAGATCTGCAACCATCCCCTCGTTGATTAAAATCTGGAGGTTTTCTTCCATTGACTGGTTCAGATTGGTGAAGTTCATTTGAAACAGGAATTTTCTACCCTCTCGGGTATACTCATTTTTGACCATTGGTTGTTCGTGCAACTGGCAATAATCCCTACTGGGGATGGAATTGACTTCTGCCGAAGGAGAATGACTGCCAATATTGATAGATTTGCTTCAACATCTTCCTGGTGAGCTGATGTTGGTAGACGACCAGTTCAGCCAACTGCTCGATTTGTTCCTTGAGAGACTTGATATCTTGATCCATCAGGAATCGCTTCTCAAAAGTTTCCCAACTCTCTGGGCTGCTGAGATTGGATTGACTTAGTTCCCCAACGTAGCGGAGGTACTTAGATCCTTCTCTATTTGAGGTGCTGATCATGTTGATATTTTCCTTTTTGTGCTGTGGGAGAGGATTATTTTGGACATGGGGTTGGTCAGGCTTTGTTACCATAATTTCCTCGATGTCAATCAAGTCTTGGATTTTGTGCTTGAGAGACCAACAGTCTTGGGTGTCATGCCCTGTAGATCCAGAATGATAAGCACGTTTCTTGTTAGGGTTGAAGTTCTATCCGTTAGTGTTGGTTGGTGGAAGGAGTTGAATAATTTTCTTCTAAGCTGTCAGAAGTTTGAAAACATTCTCGAGGGAATCCCCTAGTGGGGTGAAATTTCTTCGACCCCTGATTTCCATGTTTTTCTGGAATTGAGGTTTGCAGGCTGTGCTGAAGCTTGGAAAGGGATATAGTTCCTCCTTTGAATGGGCATGTTGTTTGACTCGCCCCTTGAATTTTGTCCTTGTAATACTAATGAGACTTCTCCGTCTTTTTGTTTGTGGACCCTCCGGGGATTACTCCCATTATTTTCAGATTGGATATATTCGGCGACAGCTTTGAGGGCGGTTAGATCTTTTATCTTCCCGAATTTAAGCCCCATTTCTGCCATCTCGCCATGCTTGATCATTTCAGAGAATGGTTTTCCTATGCCTGCTAGGACCCTCTCATAATAAGGCACTTCTTGGATATCGATGAAGGTCATGACTATTTCAGATTCAGTCATTGCTAGGGTGACTTGTGCTGCGACCCGTCTCCATCGTTGGGCATATTCTCTGAATGATTCAGTGTTCTTTTTCTTGATTTTGGTGATTTGATATTTGTCGAGAGCCAGCTGAGATTAAAAACTGTATTGGCTGAGGAAGGCGTGGGCCAGTTCTTCCCAACTGTGAATTTTGGAGTTGTCCAAGTGTGCATACCAAGCTCTGGATTCTGCTGTTAAACTCTTCTGGAATAGTTGCATTTGAAGCTTCTCATCCTCAGCATAGGATTCGAGTTCTCCAATGAAGACTTTTAGGTGTGTGTAAGGATCCCCCATTCCGTCATATTTCTTGATCTTAGGGACTTAAAATGTTTCGGGATAACGAGCCCCGGGGAATATGCAAAGGTCAAAGTAATTGACACTGCCGAATGCTCTAATTCCTTTGATAGATCGAAGGGTTTCTTCCATCTGTTGCATTTTTTTGAAAATGTCACCACCTTCTTGTTCTTTGACGAGGGGGTGATTTCAAGAGTTTTGTTGGTTGTGTTCTGGTTCTGTAGCCCAGGAATCTAAGTTTCGGCCTTTTCTGTATCTTGACCGCTAGCACCACTACCAGATACTCCTGGTTCTGGATGAGCTTGAGATTGTTTCTCTTTAAAGGCCTTACTTTGTTTTAGCAAAAAATCGGCTAGCTCAGCTATTTTATTTTTTAATCCTTCAAATTCTTCCCTAGAGACAGGGGTGGATTCTGGTGGAGCACTTAAAGCCATGTCCGCGGATGGACTGAGTGCATTCTTGAATTTAGATCTGGTGATAGGACCAATTTTTACACCTACAACAAAATGTAGGCTTGTCAATTTCCTAAGGTAGGTAAGGATTGGATGCATGAAATTGTTTTTTTTAGTGTTTATCCTACAAAACCGAGGTTAGTTGTTTTGATGGCAGGATGACATGTATTTGACAGGGAAAGTAAATCTTTCATTATTGATATTTACATTGTGCTCCTCAGTAATTGGAGACTTGATATGGAATTGAAAGAGGAAGGAATGAAGAAGCTTCCCTTCGAATTTGGTTGATCAGAGGCTGGCCTTTCTTAGGTTTACTCTCGCGGATTTTGTTTCGGCATGAAGGCTCCCAGATAATCGCAATCTACTAGAAGGGAAGTTAATCCGATCGTTCAACTGGAGCGAATCTGAGTGGTGTATTTTCATGAGGCACCCCCAGAGACTTAATCGTCCCCAGAGTCATTACTTAACACCGACCGGATTATCCTCCTTGTGAGAGGGACACACAACATACATTCACATACATCGTGGCTCACCGTTTATGAATGTCATGACAGTTCGGTGCGAAGCACTAAATATGGGTGCGAAGCACTAAGAAGCGAGAAAACATTCATTCACATTCATTCAATGTAAAGACGCAACATTCACTCATCCATTGACTGTGGAGCCGCAGGATTTCACGCATTCAATAGTTTTGAAAGGGAAATATTTGAAAAGATTTGAAAGCGGCCTAAGCCCTCTACTATCCCCAGCGGAGTCACCACCTATCGACGTTGGAAAATTTAAGAATCCCGCGGGTCAGTTCGTAACCCGGGTTTTCTCAAATCGATCTTCTTAAGTTCTCTCTACCCTTATTCTTTTTATTCAGGCGGATTTGAAGTCCATGTCGACGATTTGAACGTTTTACAGAGTCGCCAGTTGGTAGATTTGAAAATGGTTGTACCAACTCAACCGAGTTTGATTTGAAAGAGGCCCAATTGTTGGATACTGTCAAAACTTAATCTTTAAAATTGGAGTTTTGAGTTTGGGGGCTTGGTTAAGTTTGGGAAAGGTGTTAGGCACCCCACGACTCCCGTGTAACCACGGTACCGCATCTTTTCAATATTTCCCTTAAAACTGTGAATGCGTGAGTGAATGCTGCTTTGAAAATTGGGCCTTTTGATTGATTTGATTTAAAGTAATGCTTTATTTTGTTGAACCTATATACG
The DNA here is from genome assembly GCA_020205555.1 of Panax stipuleanatus. Lineage (NCBI taxonomy): Eukaryota > Viridiplantae > Streptophyta > Magnoliopsida > Apiales > Araliaceae > Panax > Panax stipuleanatus. Next base: position 108,098,332 of record CM035122.1, read on the forward strand.
AAGGGTTTGATTGGATTTTGAAAATCAGTCTTTGATTTGATTTGCAAAAGAATTTTGATTAGATTTGCAAAAGCTTTGAAATTGAATTGACAGTGATGTTTTGAAAGCTGTTTATCAAAACCCCTACGCTGACATAGGAATTGAAGCCTTTTGATACTTCTAATTTTATCTTTATAGCCTTAAGGCTACATGTGAATGGTGAGTTAAAGCATGATCCACCATAAAAATAAATACACGTGTCGATCTCCTCATGGGCATGACAGCCATCGGAGGGACACTGACACGACAAGCCACATTTCACTATTATGAGACCTTAAATCCGGATAACCGTTTTAAGGTCTGTGTATGTACATTTTATAGAAAAATTGGCAGGGTACATCTGTAAACTGGAGTTTGTCCATCATGGGAATCAGATCCCGATTGATTTGATCGTGAATCTCACGATTCCTAGGCTCACATATGAGTAGCCAATAAACCTGCATAGTTCAAATTTGCACAGAAATGGATATATATACATCATCACGTCGCAATGGAACCATGGATTTATCAGTAAATCCTGGCTGCGCATGGCCCAAAGGGTCTCGTTCCCACTAGATAGCGATCTATGGGACGCGAGTTTGCTTTCAGTGCTGAAACTATAAAAATAACTAGATTTAAAGAAATCTCAGCCATTATAGCTTTCAGGTTTTGTCGGGACCTGTTTGAACCTTTAAAAGCTAGAATTGACAAGATTTGGATAAATCTAGTCCGCCCACATATATGTCAGTAAAGATTCATATACAAATGAATATTAACTGCAGCAGTTGAATAAATTGAGTAAAGCAATATATATAATTATATATATATAAAAGCTGTAAAAGGGCGATAGGTTTTTACTCGCAAGCCCGGACTAGAATTGAAATATATATATATATATATATATATATATATATAGTTGTAAAAACTGTAAATAGCCATGAAATTATCCAGGTTGTGACAGGAATGATATATATATATAAGTAGTAAAAAGGGTGATGGGTTTTCACCCCAATGCCCGTACTGAAATTGAAATTGACAAAAAAGTAGTCCACCTGTGACTGGGGAGAGCACCTAGTATGGCAAAAAGTGCAAAAGTAGTAAAATGGCCACAAAATAATCCAGGTCGGACTGAAAATATATATATATATATATATATATATATATGTATATATATATATTGACAGAAATATAGTCAACCAGGACTGGTATGTGAACTAGTGATGGTGAAAGTCGTTTATATATGCGTAAATATATATAAAAGTGGTAAACTACCTCGGCTTTGATATCCGGGCTTGATAGAATTGAAATGTTAGTACATTTGCAGTTAAAAATATATAAGAAAGGGCCAAACCTGGACTGGGAAGATAACCCAGCCCGGCGAAGTTGCCAAAAAATGTGTGTGCTAGTGCATTGAAGCTGCTGGAACTGACAGATCGTCAATCCGAGTTGTAGAAATGCAAAACTTTGTGTTTATGTACAGAAATGTACCAAATTTTAACGAAAACGACCACAGAACTAAGTTCTGGGCATATTTAGAAGATGAAACTTTGTGTGCAGGTGTAAAATAGTGCAAAGTAGTAGTATTGACTTTCTGATCGTAAAAATACTTATAACATACTGCAATACGGGCTTTTTGCAACTTAGTGGGCTTCAAACGACCAAATCTACAAGTGTTTTTTTGATATGTGGTAGTATATGGGTTTGTCTACGTGTTGGAGTAAAAATATTTGGGTTTGGAAGAGGTGTAAAAGTCGAAAAATCAGACGGGCAGAGCTTCGCTGCGTTTCGAAAACTTAAAAAATAAAGAGGGGGTGCCCTCTTATTTATAGACCAGGGAGCCTTAGCTCTACCTGCGGCTTCCGCAGGTAGAGGTGCGGCTCCCCAAGTGGGGCCCGCAGTGCTGAGTTCCGTTATCTCAAAGTACATGCACTTCGGACAACGTACAGTCGAAGTCAAAACTTTCAAACTTTTGATCAGAGCGTCCGTTTGAGGCGTGCGATACCTTTTCGGAAAGCCCTCGCCTAGAGTGTAGCAATGACATGGAATAAAACATTTTTTGGGTCCAAGAAGACGAGTTCATAACCAGGTCTTCGATTCCCTGCAGTTTGTCTATTGAGTTGTCTTGCACTGTTGGCACTCGGGATTGTTGTTGTGGTTTGTTTTGACTTCGATGGCATCAATTCGGCTTAAGTTTGACCGAATCAATTAAGTGTTGGATAAAATGACCGTTCTGCTCCTCCTGGGGTTGCCTGTGGTGTCGGTACGACCTTTGATGGATTTGGCTTCCCAGGGTTGTCTCTGGGGCTGAGCTGCATTCCCCGGATTGACGCAGAGGCTGATCTAGACTTCCCGGGCTGAGACCGGGGCTTACCTGTACCTCCCGGGTTGAGATCGGGGCTAACCAATACCTCTTGGATTGAGACGGGGGCTGACTTGTACCTCCCGGGTTGAGACCGGGGCTGAGCAGTACTTTCCGGGCTGAGATCGGGGCTGACCTGTACCTCTCGGTTTGAGACCGGGGCTGACATGTACCTCTCGGATTGATGTCGAGACTATTTTGAAGGCCCGATATTGAGATCGGGGTTTGAATTGATGGCCCGATTGGAGATCGGGATTGATCTAATGGTCCGATTATCGACCGAAACTGGATGGACAGTCCGATTGGAGATCAGAGCTGGATAGACGGTTCGATTGACTATATAAGCTGGATTGACGGTCTGATTGACTATCGGAGATGGTTTGACTCTCCAATTTGACAATCAGAGCTGGATTGTCGGTACGATTGACTAACGGATCTGGTTTGACGGTCCGATTGACTATCAAAGCTGGACTGACGGTCCGATTGACTATTGGAGCTGGATTGACGGTCCGATTGACTATCGGAGCTGGATTAACTATCCGATTGACTATCGGATCTGGTTTGACTGTCCGATTAACTATCGGATCTGGTTTGAGTACCGACATTGGTGATCAGATTTGGTTGAATTACCGATATTGGGGATCGGATTTAGGTTTACCGATATTGGGGATCAGATTTAGGTTTACCGATATTAGGGATAGGATTTAGGTTTATCGATATTGGGGATCGAATTTAGGTTTAAGGACTGGTATTGGTGGCCGGATTGAATGGATTGACTGTTTTGCCCTCCTACAGTGCTAGTATTGGGGCAAGAAAAATTTTGAGTGTGTAGACTTCCTCAATCATTACAGCTTCCAATCTCAGCTGGCTCCGGACTGATACCAGATAACCAAAATCAAGAAACAAAGTACTGAGTCATTTAGAGAGTATGCTCAACGATGGAGATGAGTTGCAGCCCAAGTCATTCCACCTATGAATGAGACTGAGATAGTCATGACCTTCATTGATATTCAAGACGCTCCATATTACGAGATGGTCCTAGCAAGCACAGAAAAACCATTCTTTGAGATGATCAAGCACGGAGAGATGGCTGAAATTTGGTTGAAGTCTGGGAAGATAAAGGACCTGACTGCTTTGGAAGCCGTTGCCGAACATATCCAGTCCGAAAATTATAGGAGTAATCCCTGGAGAGCACATAACAAGAAAGATGAAGAAGTGTCCTTAGTATTGCAAGGACAGATTCCAAGGGGCGAGTCAAGAAATATACCCATTCAAAGGAGGAATTATACCCCTTTTCAAGCTTCTGCATAGCCTTCAAACCCTCCATTTCAGAAAAATCTAGAAGCCAGGCGTTGGATAACGTTCACCCCGTTAGGGGATTCACTCGAGAATATGCTGAAATTGTTAACCGCACCGAAGAAAATTGTGCAACTCCTTCCGCCAACCAATACTGGTGGACGAAATTTTGACCCATGCAAGAAGTGTGCCTACCATTCTGGATCTCCGTGCCATGATACACAAGACTGTTGGTCTCTCAAGCACAAAATTCAAGACTTAATTGACAACAGAGAGATTGTGGTAACAAAACTGGAGCAACCACACGTGCAAGATAATCCCCTCCCTCAGCACAAAGAGGAAAATGTCAATATGATCAACACAGGAAATGGAGAAGGATCCAAGTACCTTCGTTATGTGGGGGAATCAACTCCATCCAGCAACAACAGCCCAGACAGTTAGGAAGTTTCGAAAAGGCAATTCCTGATAAAGACGGAGATAAGGTCTATCAAAGAAACAAATCGAACAGTTAGCAGAGCTGGTTATATACCAACATCAGATCACCAGACAGATGATAAATAAGACCTACCAATCTGATACAAATCCTCCCACACCAGAGATCAGTCCCATTCCTATGAGGGATCACTACCGGCCTCATGAGCATGAACCCTGGGCCGACAAGATGGCCAAAGAGAAAATTTCCAAGATGGTAGGAAATTCTTCTTTCTAAGGAATTTCACTAACCTGAACCAGCCGATGGAGGAAATCCTCCAGATGTTAATCAACGAAACAAGGGAATGGTTGCAGATTTATTACCTCTATTGAACCCTCGATCAAAAAAATTCAAGCCTGACCAAATCTGTCACTACCACTCCAACACACCCGGCCATGATACTGAGGATTGCTGTGCACTTCGTAACCTAATTCAGAACATGATTGAGAGCGGTGAATTAATAAGAGGGAATCGAGATTATGGCCTCCCAGAGGAAGACACTCTCTTTATTCCCATGGCATGGCATCAGGATACAGTGGCGATTATTTCCTGTAACAATGAACCAACCCTCACACCCTTAGTACTGCCAAAGACAGAGGTCCAAGAAACACAAAATCCTGTGAAGGTGGCCGCAAACGAGCCTTTAATCTTGCCCTTCAGACCTCAGTATCCAGTTAATAGTCTGAAGAGGGTCCCATTGAACTACGGGAATGGCGAAGGTTCCACCTCAAACATCATTGCCATAGTACCAAAGGATAATCCATTGTACCTGCCTCAGCGGGTGATCAAGCTAGTCATCAAAGCCAAAGAAAAGGTGGCTGAAGAGAAAATCGAAGAGTTCCTCAACAAAATAGAACACAATGAAATCAAAGTGGTGCAAAGCCTGAAAGACACACCCAAGCAGTTGTCCATCCTAGATTTGGTCTTATCCTCAGTGGATCATTGCAACATTCTGTTGAAAGTACTGGAAGAAGCCCATCTGCCAAAGACCGTGGATGCCGAGAAATTCCGTCACGTGGTAGAACACATTTTCAACAGCAATGTGATATCTTTTACTGACGATGATATACCTGCAGAAGGAATGGGTCATCGCAAGTCATTACACATAGTAGTGATGTCTTCTGATTATGTGATTGGAGGTGTGCTAATAGATGGAGGATCATCCCTCAACATCTGTCCCTACGATACCTTGGAGAGAATGAAGATTAACCTAAACCGGATTAAAAACAGTCATGTGGTCATCCGCGCTTTAGATTGATATCGCAGGCAAGCTATGGGAGAAATAGAGCTTCCACTGGAGATTGGCCCGCACAATTTCTATGTGTCTTTTCAGGTGCTCAACATCGCCACTGAATACAACTTGTTGCTGGGCAGGCCATGGATCCACATGGCAGGGGTAGTGCCATCCACCCTCCATCAATAACTCAAATACATTATCAACGGCAACCTAATCACAGTGAATGCCAAATCAAAATACCCTGTCTGCATACAGGGAGACATGCCGGTGATCAGACTGGATGCAAGGATTGAACCTGCTAGTTTTCAATCCTTAGAGGTGAGTGATACTTAATATCTACCAGTTGGGGCACCAGCCTTGAAGCCTAAAATCTCCCTTGAAGTGATGACAGTAAGCCAATAGATGGTATCTTTGGGTTTACAACCTAGAGAAGGGTTAGGAAAGAACCAACAAGGTATTACAGGTCCAGTCCAAATCCCAAGCCAGACAAGAAGAGCCGGATTGGGTTATTCATCCGGGTCAAGCCACCGAAATCCACATAAGCACCCTAAGGCTCATGTTTCCACCATACTGCTACCAAACATCACTGATGCTAGTTTTATAAAGCCAATGAGGAAGATCCCCGCTATTGTATCAGCCATGCTGTTTCCTTCAATCATAGCAGCCGAGGAAATGAAAGCCCCAAAGCCTGAAGATGATAGCAAAAAGGGAAAAGAAAAGATCATGTACCAAGGACGAGACCCATTCGCTAACATGCGGGTTATTATAAACTACGAGGGTACGAATGATGAGATCCCAGACAGTGATGACGATGATCAGATTCAAATTCCTCGCATCACGAAAGGAAAGGGGACAGTTCAAAGAAAAACCTAGGCCCTATTATAAAGGATGTCTCAGTCATTATCTGAGATGAGGCAGACGAGCACAATTCCCTAATCCTCCCTGTTCATGGGGATCTGGCTCTAGATAACTGGAGCAGTGTCCCGTGCCTCAGTCAAAAAGGGTAAAAGGGAAGAGAGTCCATCTGCCATGTAATATGCTTTCATTTACTGCTTACTTTTGATTGCACAGCTATAGCAGTAACTTTTTTCATGCTTTGCCAAATGAGTTCTATATTTAAGCAGTTTTATATATTAAGGTGAAAGTATTTTTATTTTCAGGACTCTAGATTTGGATTTGTTTGTCAATGATGATGAGATGCCAACCTGTCACAGTGACTACAACTTTGATGTAGAACTGAACTTCGACTTGATGGATATTGATCAAGAGGAGGAGGATGACTATGAGGTACCCGAGGAGATCAAAGAATGGGTCGAAGACAAACCCAAATCAAACCTCGACCAAACCACCACTATCAATATAGAAACCTCCGAAAACATCAAACAAATCAAGATAGGCATAGACCTCACCCAAGACCAAAAAATTGATCTGATCGAACTCCTAACGCAGTTTCAGGAATGTGTTTTCATAGTCGCATGAAAACATGATCGGCTTATCTACTGATATTGTCATCCATCGAATGCCCAACAAAGATGGATTCAACCCAGTCAAACAGAAGCTCAGGCGATTGAAACCTGAATGGAGTTTGAAAGTCAAATAAGAGGTCGTTAAACAATTCAAAGCCGGTATCATAGTGGTATCTACATACCCGTAGTGACTGTCAAACATAGTCCCCGTGCCAAAGCCCGGAGGGAAAGTGCAAGTATGCGTGGATTACCGGGATTTGAACAAAACCTACCTCAAGAAAAATTTCCATGTGCCTTTTATCCACATCCTGATCGACAATACGGCGCTGTATGGCATATATTCCTTCGTGGATTGCTTTGCTGGTTACCATCAAAACATGGTTACTGAAGAAGACCGGGGGAAAATTGCTTTCATCACTCCCTGGGGAACTTTCTGCTACAGACGACTATCCTTCGGCCTCATCAATGTCGAAGCCATATATCAGTGAGCTATGATGGCCTTATTTTATGACATGATGCACAAGGAGATAGAGGTCTATGTGGATGACATCATCATCAAATCCTGGAGGGAGGATGATCTCCTAGACCATCTCAGGAAGCTGTTCAACAGGTTGCGTAAGTACAACCTCATGTTGAATCCAGCCAAATGTGCTTTTGGCATCAAATAAGGTAAGTTGTTGGGATTCCTGGTGAGCAATCGAGGCATCGAGCTAGATCCTGCCAAGATCAAAGCCATCACTGAAATGCCAGTACCTCAAACAGAGAAGGAGATACGTGGGTTCTTGAGGAGAATCAACTTTATAAGCTGATTCATTTCCCAGCTCACATCAACCTGTGAACCCATCTTCAAGCTACTACGGAAGAATTCCTCCACCAAATGGAATGAGGATTGTCAGAAAGCCTTCCTTGCCATCAAGAAGCAGCTGATCGACGTACCAGTCTTAGTACCCCCAAGGGACGGAGTTCCCTTTTTTATGTACTTGTCCGTCAATGCCAATGCAATGGGCTGTATGCTGGGCAGAAAGATGATAGTAGCAATAAGAGAGCCATCTACTACATCAGCAAAAGATTCAGCAGTGGTGAACAAAAGTACACCCTGATTGAAAAGACGTGTTGTGCGTTAGCATGGGCCGCAATGAGGTTACAACATTACCTCTATGGGCACATGACCTACCTTATATCCCGTATGGATCCGCTAAAGTACGTATTCAACAAGCCAATATTGAATTATCGACTGTCTAAATGGCAGTTGATCCTCCAACAGTTCGACATTGTCTACCTGACTCAGAAGCCCATCAAAGGTCAAGGCATTGCAGATCAATTAGCCGAAGCACCATCAGGAGGGTTCGAGCCCCTAGAGACTTATTTCCCGGAGGATGGGATCATGATAATTCAACAACTCCAACAAGAGAATACAGTCCAACCATGGAAAATGTATTTTGACGGAGCGGTAAACATGGAAGGTGCTGGAGCTAGGGCAGTCCTTATCTCTGGTACAGGAGAACAATATCCTGTGGCTACTAAAATGTAATTCAGCAACACCAACAACATAGCTGAGTATGAAGGCTATATAATGGGGTTTAAGTTAGCCCAATCCATGGGTATCAAACATCTACTGGTCTTTGGAGACTCTGAATTGGTTATTAGACAAACCACCGGGGCATATCACACCAAAGAGTTGCATTTGCTACCATATCATCGGCAAGTAGTCAAAATATCCAGGGGATTTCAAAATATAATCTTCATCCATATACCTCGAGGTAGGAATGACTTCACTGATGCATTGGCGACATTGGCTTCCTTGATCCATATATCCAATAGGAATGGTATTCCTTGCATCAAATTCATAAGTCAGAAGGCCCCGACATACGGGAATCACATTGGAGACATATCAGATGAAATACCTTCTATCAAATAGCCTTGGTATCAAGACATCAATGAATATCTCCGAGATGGATCTACACCCGCTGGGGCAAGCCAATCTGAGCTGAAAACGGATTCACAAAATGGCTATGAAGTTCTATCTGAGCGGAGATACACTATACAAAAGGGATACTGGAATAGGCTTATTAAGATGCCTTGATAAAGAGCAAGCCCAGAGATTAATGGATGAAGTCCACGGTGGGGTCTATGGTCCACACATGAGCGGTCCTCTGCTGGCCAAGAAAAAATGAAGAATAAGACATTACTGGATCTCTTTCAACGCTGACTGTGATGATCATGTCAGGAGATGCTTTCAATGCCAAGTACATAGAAATGCCATACACGCTCCTCCAAATGAGCTACACAACATGAGTTCACCATGGCCTTTCTCTATGTAGGGAATGGATGTGACCGGTCTAGTAGAACCAAAAAGCAGTAATGGTCATCAATTCTTCTTCACCATGATCGATTATTTCACTAAGTAGGTTGAAGCTGCCTCCTTTCCCAAAGTAACTAACGAGGTCATCATTGGTTTCATCAGAAACAATGTCGTCTGTCGATATAGACAACCGAAGGTGATCATATCCAACAACGCCAAGAACCTGAACAATCAGATGATGAGAGAACTGTGAAGTAAGTTACACATTAAGCATCTTAATTCCATCATCTATCGGCCCAAGATGAATGGTGATGTCGAAGCGGCCAACAAGAACATCAAAAAAATTATGCAAAAAATGTCCGCCAATCACAAAGAATGGCCTGACCGGCTGCCTCTAACCTTGTTAGCATACAAGACATCAATGCGCACCGCTACTGAGGCTACCCCCTATTCATTGGTCTATGGTATGGAAGCAGTCCTTCCCATAGAAGTAGAGATGGAGTCCTTGCGAGTGTTAGTCGATGCTCAGATGGATGAAGATTAGTGGTTGCAAGACCGGTACCACCAACTGTCCTTGATAGATGAAAAGAGGGCTACATCCATTTTCCACGGGCAGTTATATCAGCAAAGGATTGCTCGATCCTACAACAAGAAAGTCCAAATACAAAAATTTAAAGAAAATAACTTGGTGCTGAAGAATGTTTTGGCCAATCAAGATGAAGCCAAAGGAAAATTTTCCCCAAATTGGGAAGGCCCTTTCATTGTTAAGAAAGTGTTGACAGGAGGAGCTATCAAACTGCAAGAGATGGATGGGAATGAATTTCCCCAAATCATCAACTCAGACACCATAAAAAGGTACTATGCCTGAAACGCATCCATACCCCCATCCGGGTCCTACAAATTAAATCAGGTTCGATTTTCACTAGAAGCTGGAACTACGAATGACCTGATCTCCCTCCACCCGGGAGTATGCAGGCAGCCATTCTTGGTGCGGTCAAACCAAATAAAAATTCAAAAAACTCATTAAACCAAACTTAAAACACAAGAAAAATACTTTTCAAAACCTCTCTCACACAGAAATTGAACTACGAATGACCTGATCTCCTTTCACCCTAGAGTACGTAGGCAGCCATTTGCTGCGCGGTTTGACCTTCAAGAAAAAACAAAAACCAATAAAACTAATTCCAAGACACCGAAGCCATATGAAACCTAAAAACTATCAAGCCTCCTTGGTCAGAAGGCCTATCTGAGATACTCTCTGACATCTCACTGTCAGTCCATCAAGGAGAAGCTCAAGATACATCGACAACAGCAAGTCATGAAAGAAGTGGTAATCACTTAGCAATAACAATATATATCCAAACAGGGAAGTGAATCAAAGTATATTTCTCTGATATATAATACTGTTTGATAAATACATAGTGTCATGTACATGACAAAAATGGCTGATCTAGTATGTCCAGGAAAAATAAAGCTAGTCTATGGACCCATGGATAAGCGGGCCAACAGTGCCAACATGGCATCTCTCTCTGAAGATGGAGGAGCAGCTGCAAGTGCCATACCCTCAGCTTCCATACAGGTCAAAACATCCACAGTCATCTGTAGTGTGGCACTGTGATCATCAATGTTACGCACTCATCTCGACAACCAGATCATAAGTATAAGGCTGGAGAGCAGTACTGTCGGCAATGTGGATATCTTGGGCAGCTATAGCCTCATCCCTTTCCACAAAAGTAGCATCCCTGGCAATCAAAACCTCCTCAATCTCCTCAAAAGCTGCATCTCTGGCAGACCGAATCTCATCCCTCTCCGTAAAAGCTGCGTCCCTGGCGATCAAAGTCTCCCCAATATCGATAAAAGCAGCATCGCGAGAAGATCGAGACTGGTCTCTCTCAATCAATGTCATACCCTGAGTGGCTCGAGTCGCATCCCTCTCTACAAAAGCTTTGTCTCCGCCAGATAGGGAAGTCAACGATCTCTCTTAAAGGTCATCCTAGCTAGTGAGTCTGCCAAAGCTGGATCTGTCCCTGCAGGAATGATCGGCGCGTCAGTAACTAATGTGGCTGTCAGACCCCTGAATAACTCATCCTTAGTACGAGAATCAGGATCCTCCATAGGCTTCTCCTTGTCTGAGTCCTCTATCGGAGCTGACTAAATAAATGCAGCTGATGCGATATCTGCCTCCCACCACGCTGAGTACTCTGGAGAACGATCCAGATGGCTACTAGAGAAATCATCCCTCTCCCTATGATTCCAACACTCATACACTCTGACCAAATCGGAAGACGACAAAGACGAAGCTGACATCCTCTGATTAACTGCCCCCTCAAACTGATGCAGGCTCTGAAACTGATTGAACTGGCCCATAACAGCAAGAGAATGGTAAGTAGTCACTCCCCTCAATCCCGCTAGGGGCAAATTGTCCATGCTAGATGCGTGGGTGATAAAGCTATAGGGGAGACTAGCCCTGAGAATGGAAGAATCGAGAAAGGATGCACAATATCAGACAAAAATGCTGATCATGTCTTTGCGTCCATACACTCCGCTGGTTGAAAGGAGTAAAACATGGTAACCTCATGGGTGAAGCAATACCCCTGGGGTAAGAAAAATCCAATCGGTCGTAGATGGGACATGAGCCATATGTACAGTAAGACCGAACTGCCTCTAAAAAACCCCTTCGGGTGGGTACTGCAGTAGGTGGCTGCTCTCAGTGTCTCAGCCAATATCATCGGTATGATGGGGATACCCTGCCTGAGGGCCTGAACCACAACTATCAATCCCACATCCAAATGGTCCAAGCGTAGCGGCATATAGACGTAGGCTACGATACACATCAGCAAAACGTCTATCCTGGCCAAACGCCACGCCTCTACCGATACAATAAAATCCCTGGCATATCGATCGTAACTGTTAAGCTCACCAAACCGATCGAATCAAAAAGTCGATGGAGATCACACGTCCAGAGATGATCTCATCCATAATAACGCTATGGCGAAAACTTGACATCCGTATAAACGGTCTCCTAATATCACTTATCGCCATACGAGCGCATAACACCTCTAAAGCTAAGCCAGTAAATCGCTAGTACTCCTTAAGGGTCGGAGTCAGCTCATGATGCCCAAAGCGAAAGACATGTCTATCGGGTATCCAATAGGATAAGATGACATCCACAAATTCGTACGATACATGAAAGTCTATGAGACCCAATGAATTCCCCAACATCTAATCCACTGCCCGTCTAGCTGGGAAGGGCAGACTCTCATACCACGATCTCAATGATGATGTCACCTTAGATGGTGGTAAGTGCTCAATACGACTGACAGTAGATGATGTCATCTGTATCATCATATCATAAGACCATCCAGGGGTCAAATCTGAACTCATCTGTCTAAATACATACACGTGACATAATACATGCATGATGATAATAAACAAATATGATGCGATAGATAGGAAATATCATGCATATCTACAATAAACTATCTACTGTAAGCATCATCCCTGTCTGATAATACAAAGTAAAATAAAAAGTACAAGAATGTGGGGCACCACCACCCAACTACTAACAGTGCTCTATCAAAATGGAGCACAACTGCCTAATAGCCAAAACAGTGGTCGACCAAAAGATATAGCTAAAATAGCTATCCAAAAAGATCCAAAACATCTACGCTCAGGTGTTTAACATGCTACATCTCTTATGTTAACACAAAGTTGAGGTCATCAGGCATATCTAGGCGGTACATAGGAGGATCAGTCCCTGCAAAATTATTAGAAAATGGACCTAAAGAGGGGCCCATTCCTAAGCTGGAAGGGTCAAAAGAAGATGCCTCTGATAGGATCTCTGCCAAGATGCCTGATGAATAAATGAGCTCTCTCCAAATGCTGGGTCAGCTACTGTGATCTGGTCCAAGTGAGTAGGCTCCCTGAGGCAAGCTATCTAGTCTGTCATCATCACAGACCCAGGCACCATATTTGCCATAAATTGGGTAGCATGAGTCTGAGCTCTAATCGTTCGAGGGCTCCACCAGCTGCTGAATCCCTCCTGGGTATAAGGGCCCTCTAGTAGGGTAAAGTCATCTACGCCCTCCATAAGGATATCTGTCAGTGGCTGGATCAATGGCCAATGATGCCAAGTTGGAGGAACAAAAGGAATACGGATCTAACCCGTGATACTATGGATGGCACACTCTTCTAAATAGAGCTCCCAGCCTCCCTCTGTCAAAAACAGGACTCTACGGGTCGACAATACAAACTCTCGACCAGTGGGGAAGCCTCCCTCAAATCTAACAGTCAAAAACTCTGAGGTATATAGGATCTACAAGATCGCTCCGGCTGTCAAAAGCTCCAACTGCAGGCAGGAATGAGTAAAACCCTCAGCAACAGGGACCTCCATCAGAGTGGAGTGATGCCAACGCCGTCCCTGGGCATAGGTCTCCAGACCTAAAGTAGTGGTGGGCTGTAGGCAAGGAAGCCTCTCATATGTCCAGAACTGGCCATGTAAATATCAAAAGTCCTCAGTCACCAAGACTGACAAATGTAAATGCATAAATTAAAATGGTACAAGAAAGATGAACTCACTAGCAGAAATGGGTAGAACCCTAACGAAGCCTCCGTCAAACCCTCTGAAAGCATGCACATACCCTGGAGAAAATAGGCAAAGGTGTACGAATCCTAATCAAAGTCACTGGGGCGTTCTACATATCGGGTAGCACTGACCAAGGCGAAGGACACATTCAATAAGTTGTCCACCACAAAAAACCCATGATAATCACCAGAAATAATTACCTCAAGATGCGATTTCTAACCCTCTGATCATCAGGAAGAGGCTCAAGTAAATCCCCACTCTGGGCATCTATACTCAAAGGACCCGATCGGACCGCCAGACCCTTGATCAGCGTCGCACGAACTCCCAGCAGGGATCTAACGGCAGTGGGCCTACTGTTGGCAACAATAGGCATGGGCTCACCCTCGAACTCAATTCCAGTGATGAACCTCCAGTCCATAGGGGTCATCATCACATAGAAGTCTAACAAATGAAGAGACTGAGTTTGGTGGAACCAGCGCTCAAACAAAGCCCTCATATAACCTCAGGGGTAATGGTGGGCAAGAATAGAGAAGAAGGCCTGAAACCCCCAGCCATCAATGATATCCCTGTACTCCTAGTGTAAAGTATGGTAGAGGGAGTGCACATTAAACCAGTTCCCTCTGGGTTGCGTAAAGCCGGGAACCTGCATCAAAAGCCAATTCATGTCAAAAACCTGTGCCCCGAGAATGGCAAAAAAAAGGAAGAGAATCTAGAGAGAAGAAAACTTCAAGTCACCTCGTTGGCGTGGAGGAACCTCGATGGATGACGACTCAAGTCTCCCAACAACTCCTGGGTCTGCACAATAATGCCAGAAAGCTTCGCACGTCGGGACCTGAGCTGGGGCAGGAGCAGCAAAAAGATCCTATTCATCATCAATATCAATCGGTCGCCCGTCCTATGATGGATGAATCACTGACTCTGCTAATCTGCGAGGCAGCCGAACTGGACGTGGCTGAGGAACATCATAAGCTCGCCTCCGTCTAACACTTGAAACTACCCTGCTAGCACTATCGGTCTGTCTAGGTCCATCACCTAGACAAAGTCTCCAAATCACCTCAGAAAGGGTGTGGTAAGTGTAAAACCTGTAGCTTATTAATTTAAATCAGTATTTTATGCATTGCTAAGTCCTAAAACATACATGGTCAGTCAAAAATCACCAATATAAACAAAACAACATGTTTTTCAAAAGATAAGCCCTAAAAACGTGCATGGGTCAATCAAAAATCCCCAGTAGAGTAGAAATTACATGTTTATTAAATGCTCGGGCTTCTAAAAAAATTTCGCAGATTCTCCTTTGTAAAATGGAATGTCTGCATGCACGTAGGCATGTCTAGGTGGCCATTCCATTGCACACCTTCCCAAAAATAGGAACAGTTCATAATATGGAATAAAATAAAAAATTAGCTTCACATGGTAGCCAATTATTCCCATGGACATTTTTTAGTTGAAAATCTAGGCTCGCTAGGCCTCAAAAAAGATGAGTAAACTGATTAAAAAGAGCAAAATATGACTGTCTCGGAATATAAATTTTCTTACGTCAAAATATGTATTACAGTAAAATATGCATACATATGAAGTCAGAAAAATTTTAGCAGGTCATATAGGCATACATTTTTCATACATTGCGTCTAAAAGCACCCTACATGGTTTACATGCTTTTAACGGTCAAAACTTGCCAAAAAAAGGATGAAAAACGTTACCTACGATGCGCTAAATGTGTGGGAATTGACGGAATCTGAAAAAGGCTGCCCGAACTCTGTAGACCTGAAAAAGAAAATCGGATTCCGTTTGAAACTCGAAATGAAACTGATTTCAAATGAACTCCCGCGGCCAATATAAAGGCACAGGTAGAAGTGGGCCCACCTACGGCTACCGCACCTCTACCTACGGCTCCCTAGGGTGGGAACCGCTCCATCCGACTCAGTTCGATTCGAGTTAAAACGGAGTTCATATGAGCTGAAAAGTTAAATCTGAGGAAAAATCGCTACGCGATTGAGCGGTTTGTCTTGAAATCCTGCGTTTAAGCAACGTAATCCAGACAGAAAGGGGAACTCCCTAAAAGCCATTGGTATTCATCCCAAAGCAATGTCCGGGGACTAAGGATGTAAAATGCTGAAAAACTGCTAAAAAACTGCGTAAAACTGCCACTTTCAAAGCGTCGGGTACTGACAGATGAAAGTTCAGCCGTTGGCTCAACCCCAGTGAAGCGTCGGGTATAGACTGATGACAGTTCAGTTGTTGGCACAACCCCAGCGAAGCCTCGGGTACAGACCGAAGACAGTTCAATCGTTGGCACAACCCCAGCGAAGCCTCAGGTACAGACCGAAGACAGTTCAATCGTTGGCACAACCCCAGCGAAACGTTGGGTACAGACTGATGACAGTTCAGCCGTTGGCACAACCCCAGCGAAGCGTCAGGTATAGACCGGTGACAGCTCAACCGTTGGCACAACCCCAATGAAGCGGCGGGTACAGATTGATGACAGTTAAGTCGTTGGCACAACCCCAGCGAATCGTCGGGTACAGACTGATGACAGTTCAGTCGTTGGCACAACCCCAGCTAAGCGTTGGGTACAGATCGAAGACAGTTCAACCGTTGGCTTAACCCTAGCGAAGAGTCTGGTACAGACAGTTCAACCGTTAGCTCAACCCAAGAGAAGCGTTGGGTACAGACCCAAGATAATTCAGCCGTTGGCACAACCCCAGCGAAACATTGGGTACAGACCAAGGACAGTTCAGCCGTTGGCACAACCCCAGAGAAGCGTCAGGTACAAATCGAGGACAGTTCAGTCGTTGGCTCAACCCCAATGAAGTATCAGCTGGTGGCTCAACTCCAGCGACGTCTCAGCCATTGGCTTAACCCCACGAAGCATCGAAGATGATCCGGCGACAGAAGTAATATAATAATCCATCCCCAATGATGAACTCTGTTATACACATCCTCAAAGGGAGTACCAAGAAGGACTGGTTATTCAACCCCCTGCTGCCAACTACCGGTGTAAATTATCATCAAGATAGGCATCGGAAGCACTCACTAAGGTAACTCGATAACCAATATGTATCCCCAGTGGAGAAATCGGCAGAAGGATACGATGACATTAGCCGAGAAGGAAAATATGCCTTGTGAAAAGTCTAGACAGACATGGGAAACCATTAGTCTCAAACCAAGGTAGCATCAATAATAGTCTCTTCATCAGAGTTGGCAAGTTCATCACGGGTAACGTCATCCTCAGCAGAACGAGACAAGAACAATCTGTGATACCCTAACTCTAATAACCTGTCAGTGGTTATCCTACTAGTAATCGTCTGACAGTGCCGCCCAAGGTATATTATGAATAACGTTATCCCCAGCAAAAAATAACATAATCAATCAGTGATAACCCTACCCCCTTGAAGGTATCTAACATTCATCGCATATCATGCCATGCATTGCCTCCCCTTTGCATGTGAATTTCCTGTGTCTACTAATCTTTATCCTATTCATTCCACTACATTGCATGAACATGATAAAGAGGGCATCTGTAGACACTCAAAATTTTGTTTCCCTATTACTAACACTGTAGGAGGACAAAACTGTCTAATCAACTCAACCCCAGTCTCAATACTGGGCCATAAATTCAACCCCGATCTCAATACCGGGCCATCAACACAAACCCAGTCTCAATACCGGGCAATCAACTCAACCCCGATCTCAATACCGAGCCATCAAATCAACCCCGGTCTCAATACCGGGCAGTCAAATCAACCTCGATCTCAATATCGGGCCATTAAATCAACCCCGGTCTCAATACCGGGCAGTCAAATCAACCCCGGTCTCAATATCGGGCCATTAATTCAACCCCGATCTCAATACCGGCCAATCAATTCAACCCCGGTCTCAATACCGGGACATCAAATCTGCCTCGATCTCAACCCGGGATGTACAGGTCAGCCCCGGTCTCAACCCGGGAGGTAAAGGTCAGCCCCGGTCTCAACCCGGGAGGTATAGGTCAGCCCCGGTCTAAACCCGAAAAGTACAGGTCAGCCCCGGTCTCAACCCGGGAAGTACAGGTCAGCCCCGCTCTCAACTAGAGAGGTACAGGTCAGCCCTGATCTCAAACTTGGACGTACAGGTCAGCCCCGGTCTCAACCCGAGAAGTACAGGTCATCCCCGAACTAAACCTGGAAGGTATAGGTCAACCCAGGTCTCAACCCGGGAAGTACAGTTCAGCCCCGATTTTAACCCGGGAGGTACAGGTCAACCCCGGTCTCAACCCAAGAAGTACATGTCAGCCCCAGTCTCAACCCGAGAAGTACAGGTAAGCCCCGGTCTTAACCTGGGAGGTACAGGTCAGCACCGGTTTCAACCCGAAAAGTACAGGTCAGCCCCGGTCTCAACCCGAGAAGTACAGGTCATCCCCGGACTAAACCTGGAAGGTACAGGTCAACCCCGGTCTCAACCCGAGAAGTACAGTTCAGCCCCGGTTTCAACCCGAGAGGTACAGGTCAACCCCGGTCTCAACCCAAGAAGTACTTGTCAGCCCCAGTCTCAACCCGAGAAGTACAGGTCAGCCCCAGTCTTAACCTGGGAGGTATAGGTCAGCACCGGTTTCAACCTGAAAAGTACAGGTCAGCCCCGGTCTCAACCTGGGAAGTACAGGTCAGCCCCGATCTCAACCTAGGAAGTACATGTCAGCGACGGTCTTAACCCGAGAAGTACAGGTCAGCCCCAGTCTCAACCCGGGAAGTACAAGTCAGCCCCGGTCTCAACCGGGGAGGTACAGGTCAGCCCCGGTCTCATCCTGAGAGGTACAGGTCAGCCCTGGTCTCAACCCGGGAGGTCAGGTTACCTTTAGAAATAATCTTGAGGCTTCACAACATCTCCAGAGGAAAACCTAGAGCGACCAAGTCAGCCTTAGAGATAACACTGAGGACGAACAGACTCGAACGAGATCCAAACCTTAGAAACAACCCCAAGAAGTCAGCCGAAGGCCATGCCGACATTGAAGGCAACCCCGGGAGGGGAAAAATGGTCATTTTACCAACTTGAAGCCAATTCGATCAAACTCAAGCTAAATTGATGCCACTAAAATCAGAACGAACCATAACAATGATCTCGAGCACAAACAGTGCAAGACAACTCAACGAACAAACTGCAGAGAATCGAAGACCTAGTTATGAACCCATCTTCTTGGACCCAAAAAATGTTTTATCCCATGTTATTGGGACACTCTCGATGAGGGATTTCGAAAAGGTACAGCACACCTCAAACGGACGCTCCGATCAAAAGTTAGAAAGTTTCGAACTTGACATCGCATGCTCGAAGTGCACGTACTTCGATGCAATGGGACCCTGCCACGTGGGCCCTGCCACATCGAACCGCACCTCAACCTACGGTAGTAGCAGTTAGAGTGGAGGCTCCTAGGCTTATATATATGAGCTCACCTCCAACTCATTTAAAAAAAGAAAAATGGTCTGAACCCCTGCCCGTTTGGTTTTCCAGCCATTTACTTGTCTTCCAAACCAAAAAGATTTCACTCTAACACGTAGATATACCCACATACTACCACATATCAGAAAATAACCAGTAGATTTGGACGTTTAAAGCCTATGATTTGGCAAAAAGCCCGTGTAGCACTCCATTGTGAGTATTTTTACGATTCGAAAGTTATTATTACTTCTTCGCACTTTTATACACTTCCATATCAAGTTTTGTTTTCCAAAAATGCCCGAAACTCAGTTCTGTGGCCGTTTTTGTTGACTTTTGGTATATCTTAGTACCTAAACGCATTTTTTTTAGCATTTTTACAACTCGGATTGACGATCCGTCGCTTCCAGCAACTTTTATACACTTGCATTTTCATGTTGAGCAACTTCGACGGACTGGGTTATCTTTCTAGTCTGGGTTTGGCTTTTTTGTGTATATTTAACTGTATATATACTAACTTTTCAATTCTGTCAAGCCCGGAAGTTAAATCCGCAGTAGTTTACTGCTTTTATATATATATATATATATATATATATATATGCATATATAAGCAACATTCACCTTATTGGGTTATCTTTCCAGTCATGGTTGACTACTTTTTTGTCTATATATATATATATATATATATATTTTACATTCCAGTTCGGCCTGGATTATTCTGTGGTCTTTTTACTGTTTTTATATATATATGCATATATATGCAACATTCACCATACTAGGTTATATTCGCAGTCCTGGTTGACTACTTTTCTATATATATATATATATATATATATATATATTTACATTCCTAGTTTGGCCTTGATCATTCCGTAGCCTTTTTACTATTTTTGCACCATTCACCATACTGGGTTATCTTCCCAGTTCTGGTTTGACTATTTTTCTGTCTATATTTAAATATATATATATTTATATTTTCGTCCAGGCCTCAAAGTGAAAATCCACCGCCCTTTACTGTTTTTATATATATTTCATTTATGTCCAGCCTGGATCATTCTGTGATTTTTACAGCTTTTTATAAATATATATATTTACTTTTCAGTCCGGGCACAGGCGTGAAAACCCATCGCCCTTTTTACTGTTTTTCTATATATATTTCAATTCTGTCCAGCCTGGATCATTAAGTAGCTTTTATACAGTTTTTATAAATATATATATATATATATATATATATATATTTCAGTCCGAGCACCAGTGTGAAAACTCATCGCCCTTTACAGCTTTCGTATATATAATTATATATATTGCTTTACTCATTTTTATTAAATTGTTAATTTAAATATTCATTTGATATGAATCGGCACTGACATTTCTATAGGTGGACTAGATTTCTT
This sequence comes from Panax stipuleanatus, assembly GCA_020205555.1. Taxonomy (NCBI): domain Eukaryota; kingdom Viridiplantae; phylum Streptophyta; class Magnoliopsida; order Apiales; family Araliaceae; genus Panax; species Panax stipuleanatus. The sequence continues at coordinate 108,118,867 of CM035122.1, forward strand.
TAAATCTCGCCAACTGTAGCTTTCAAACGGTTCAAAATAGGTCCAGACGGAACCTGGAAGCTAGAATGGCTGAGATTTATTTAAATCTAGTATTTTTCTAGTTTCAGTTATAAAAGCTACCTCTCAGCCCTTAGATCGCTATCTAGTGAGAACGAGATGTTTCGGCCATGTGTGAGCCATAATTTACTGATGAATTATTGGTTCTGAAGATATTTGGATATATTTCTATGCAAATTTGAGATGTGCAAGTTTATTGGCATCCCTATGTGAGCCTAAGAATCGTGGGATTCATGATCAAACTGATCAGAATCTGATTTTCACGATGGACAAACTCCACTTTACAAATGTACCCTGCCAGTTTTTCTATAAAAATGTACATACAAAAGACCTTAAAACGGTTATCCGAATTTAAGGTCTCAAAATAGTGAAAATATAGGTTTGTTATGTCAGAGTCCCTCCGATGGCTATCATGCCCATGAGGAGACTGACACTTGTATATATGTCGTGGTCGAGGATGCTTCACAGGCCCGACAATCACCATTCAAAGTGAGCCTTAAGGCTGTAAAGATAAAACTGCAGTATTGATATGCTTCAATTCCTATGTTAGTGTAAGGGTTTGAAAACTTTCTTGTAAAACATCATTCAATAATCTTTTCGAAAAGATAAGCCTTTGCAAATCAAATCAAACACTTTTTCAAATCAAATCAAAGACTTTTTGCAAATCAAATCAAACCCTTCGTATATAGGTTCAACGATGCGTAAACATACTTTCAATCAAACATAGGCCCAATTTTCTTCCAGCATTCACACACACATTGCAGATTTAAAAGAGAAATATTGAAAAGATGCAGTACCGTGTTTTACACGGGAGTTATGGGGTGCCGAGCACCTTCCCCACACTTAACCAAGCCCCCGAACTTAGAACTTCAGTTTCAAAGATTCAGTTTCGACAGTGTCCAGCAATTGGGCCTCTTTCAAACTAAACTCGGTTGAGTTGGTACAACCATTTCAAATCTACCAACTGGCGACTCTGTAAAACGTTCAAATCGTCGACATGATATATGTTGAGCTTTTCCTATAAAACCCTTCAAAACCTTTTTTCACAATAAAAAGAGTAAGGGTAGAGATAACTTAGGAAGAGAGAAAGATACAGGTTGTGACTCGACCCGCGGATTTTTTCTCGACGTCGACAGTCTACACTATTTTTACACAGCGAGTTAGATCGGTAGCTAGTTCGTATATACCTCCGCTCCCTGAAGGAATCGTTTAGCCCAGATACTATACATCAACCATTAAAGAGTACGACTGTACTACTTTAGATTTAACACTTACTCTTTTATTTATAAGTTTTTATTTATAAACTAGTAAACCATATAACCAATCCAGCAAACTGCATTGCCAATCCAGCAACTTGGATTACTAATCCAGCAACCTGGATTGACCAAACATACCAATCCAGTAACCTGGATTATTCAAACAGACTAATCTAGCAACCTGGATTATCCAAACAAACCAATCCAGCAACCTGATGGCCAATCCAGCAAACTAGATTGCAATCCAGTAAACTGAATTCCAATCTAGCAAACTAGATTCAAAATAGATTTCAATCCATCAAACTGGATTCCTTTTTTCAACATACTATATAACAAATCATCTTATTATTTTTTTATCTTTTGGCCACACATATATACATATATTTCATACACAAAAATAATTTTTCTGAAATTTTTTAATATTTTTTTAATATTTTTCAAAAGTTCATTTTTAGTTCGTAACTTAAGAAAATTAGCTATATCATGCTCAACTCCAACGATTCCCAAATCTTGACAGAATCCTACAGATATTAACATGAACTTCCATTTTATATTTCGTGGCCATCGGAGTTATAGAACTCCAGTTATAGCGTTTTTCATCGGAAAAGTCCAAATATTGAAATGACCGTAACTCGGTCGATTTAAGTCGGAATAATCTCATCTTTGGACAGGAGCTAATTTAAATCATATATTTTCATTTCCCAAAAGGTTTGAATTTAGTTCATTCACTAAGTTGCCGATACTTCCCATGGAAATTTTGGGCAGATTATTTTTTGAGTTTTTCTTGATTTTACGTACTTTGCTAAAAACAGTCCATACAAAAATCTACAACTCCTTTTTTAGTGATTCATCTTGGAGATGTTAAAAAACTCATAGAGCTAACTCTAGGATTTGACCACACTCAAAAATTCAAAATAGAATGAGAGATATGATTGTTTGAATTTCATGTTTCGTTTTCTTAAAAATCTAATTTTCTAACCTTTATGATTTCTAAGAAAACATCCATGATCTCTTGATTAATCAAACATTAAACATTATAAACCATCATAATATATACTAATACTCCTTAAGATCGAGGACCTACCATGATCCATCATCTATTTTATTAAACCTTCATCAAACCCAAGCAAAACATAATCAATGTTAAAAAGAAGAAAAAAGACTAGGGTTTTATAGTTTTCAAAACATAGTTTTCATTTTCTTAATTTAGATCCAACTTTTGACTACTCAAAAGTGATAGATCTAAACATAAAACACTTATTAACACATAGATCTAAGGTTTTGGAGTTTTGAAATCTTAGATCCAAGTTTTGATTGAAAATAATTAAAATAAAATGCATAAACTAGTTAAAGTTTATACCTTTGTTTATGATTTTCTTTCTTCTTCTTTCTTGTTTGCTTAAGGAACTATGAGTACACAACACACTCCCTCTTTCCCCTCTAAGTGGCTGCCGAAATATCTCTCTCATCTCTCCTTTGGTTTGTTTTTTGTTAGCAAAGTTTGGGAGGAAAGAAATAAGAAATGAAATGAAATGAAAGAGAAGAGAGATAAAAATAGATTTTAGTTGTTGTTAGTAAAAATGTGTATAGATATATTATGTATATCTATATACATTATCCCACATCCTTTGCTCTTGCTCTTGCTCTCTCTCTCTCACTCACTCATTTAGTTGTTGCTTGTAAACTTAGGATTGCTTGCAAGTGTGGTTAAAGGTGGTGGCTCCATTAACAAAGTGACATATGGGAGAGTTGGTGACCAACTATGGATACTAAAATAAGTTACCATGATTAAAGCACATGTCCATTTCATTTTCTCCTTGTTGACCAAAATTTTCCCATTTTCCCTATTTTTATTTAATTTTAAATGTTACATTTTGCTTTATTAAATGTCCAAAATATTCCTTAACAAGTGGGCTAAAGATTAGGCTTTTAATTTAATTCTTTTGGGCTTTCTTAAACAATTTTTTGGACCATGTAATTTAGGTTAGGTCAAATACCTTTAACTTTATTTTACCCCAAGTATTTATTTAGGGTTTCCATCTTACTCATTTGTAATTTAAATAATCACTCAAGTACATTTAATTTTATAACCCAATTAGACTTGTTTTACTTAAGTTATATAATTAACTAATTGATATATATAAAATAAATCTCTTAGGGTTTAAATACTATCATTCTTCAATATTATAACCATTAGGTTATTTCACTCACATTCCTAAAATATGTATTAGGTTACAAATCTTTATTATTAACTCTCTTTATATGTTAAATAAATATATACACATTTAAATAATATATATTTATTTATTTAGCCACATATATTATTCCACATAATCCATAACACATTTATCATTGTTCATAAATTCTTATCATATTTAAATACTCACATAATCATATAATCACTTTATATAGTTAATATCAATAATTAATCACTTAACATTAATCACATAATGTACATACATATCATCTTAAATACAATAACAATTGTATTAATATTCAAATCCCTTTTTGAAATGCAAATTATGATTTTGAACAACTATTCATCTTGGCTTCCTTTCTTAGTCAACTCATAATCATTAAATTAACTAACTTGCTTAATTCATATCGCATTTGTTCAAAATATTACTGATAAAAATAATGATAATAGTTAATAAAATAATAATATAAAAAAAATTCATTCGTAAAATTATAGTCGTATCAAATTCTCGGTCCTTATAATTAGTCTCATCTTGTTTAGCGCGCATGCACACATATATATAAAATACGCGTCATTTTATTAAAACATGTGAAGTATGTTTGCATAAAATATAATATATATATATATATATATATATATATATATATATATATATATATATAATACTAGCATGCACATATAGAATACTATATTCTACCCAGATTGATTATGGACTTTTATTCTAGTTTGGTTCAGTAGAGCCAACAACTGAATCAAAAGGTCAAACCTAGGAGTGCAAGGATTAAATTTAAACATAACTATTACATTTAAACACGGGCTTCATACAAATGGGTCCTCAAGCGCTCCTTGCTCCTTGTTCTCCAATTTTTTAAGATAATTCTATCTAGCCCTATTACATTAACTATTTCATTTAAATAGAAACATTGATCAGCAGTCAATGGAAAGTACATAGGAGGGCGATAGAATTTTACATCAAAGAAAAATTAGAGAAGACGAGGTATGCAGACCCCATTTAATAAAACTCATCCATTCAAGCATTCAACTAAAATAAAATCCAATCACATTGGTCAATAGTCCATAATCAACCCCATTTATTTGCATGCATATCACCATATGCATCAATAAATTAAACATTTAATATATACATTTATATCGATTTAATAGGCAATCCTAGTTAGTTTCGTAAACCAATTTTAACTCTATTTAGTTATCATGGAATCAAATTCCAACTATAATTAGTTAGCATAAAATCTAATTCTAATTAAAATAAACATCTTTATTTTAATCCAATTCCAAATATAATAAACTTATTTATTAATCTAGAATTACAGAAAAAACATTTAATTTTAATTTTTAATTAAAATAAACCTTTTATCTTAATTTAAAAAACAAATTAAAATAATATTTATTTCTAGTGGGGTGGCGCTGCGGCGCTGCTGAAGTACTGACCTCAGGTGCTGCAGTGCCACGTCAACACCAGGGACAGGGAGTCGGCGCTACAGCGTGGCAGTAAAGCATGGGACAGGCGTTGGGCAGAATTAGTTTCCTTGGTTCGCGAATTGTGTAGTTTTTCTCGAAAAACATAATTTCTAGCTAACTATTATCCCCAATTAAATTGTTCAAAACATATATCAGTATATATATCAAATAAAAATAATTAATAACTTGCATAAAGGTTTGGCTCTGATGCCACTATTGTGTTTGTAAGAAATCATGGCGTAATCAAATTGTAAAAATTAGCGAAAGCATGGTAAAATTAGAGTTTAAAATTTTTCTACAAACCAATTACCCGGATCATCCTCTATGCAAATTATTAATTTAAAACGATAAATAAGAAGTTATGGAATCATACCCTTGTAGAACTAAGCTTCCACGTATACGAGTTCAACTCTTTGTTCTTCGCGATCTCCTTGAATCTCCGGGATTGATTCCTTCCTTTGATCAACGTTAGCCACCCAGGTGTTTGGCCTCTAGAGGTGATCCACGAAGGAAGAGGAATTGTTCAAAAAGGAGGGTGGTCGGCTAAACCCTAGTTTTCTATTCTATATTAATAAGACTCCTATTATTAATTTATATTTAATATTTTCAAAATATTAAATAATAAACATTAAGTTATTTAATTTATTCAATTATCATAGATTAAATTAATTACACTTAACATATTATTACGATTATGCCATTACCTTCTTAAATAATTATTATTCCTTTTATGGTGTGACCATTTAGGTTCTCCATATTAAACTGGTTGTGAATAAATCAATTAGAACAATTTTAATCTTATTTAAATAAATAAATTAAACTAATAATTTATTTAAATAAATAATATTTATTCTACAATAGGGATAAGTATCTCTAGCGATCAACGACTTTCCAAATAATATAGATTTCAACATTAATTATAAAAGAACCCTTGAGTTAATAGTTACCGTACAATTCAATCTTTCTACCATACAATGTCCCAATTAAATATAAGACATGGATTTACTGTCAAGTCTTATTTTATTTAATTATATGTATTTCGATTCCAAAATGCACAACTCCAAATAATGCAAATCAGAAACTCCTTTCTAATTTCATTATACCTTGACCAAGGATTCCTGTGTTGTCATTTATCGAATAACATTGGACATATCTCTTCTTTTACTAGAAGCGGTAGATTCTTTATTGATCATTCATTATCTCCATATATAACTTATTACACCCAAACATACCATTTGATATACCCTAAGGGTCTTAAGGAATAAGTCAAAGTATAATTCATTATACACAAAATACTATGATGATCTCAAGTCTGAGGATCACTTGTACTACTATCACATTAGGAATTTCTATTGATAGGTGAGTAAAACTCCGTTAGGTATTCCTTAGCGAGTCACGTTCAGTGTTTTTATTCTTCAATAAGAACCTACATACTTGCTTTAGTGTCTCCACACAAATGATCATGAGATCAATCATCCTCATTCAATGAGCAAGCAACATATGTACCAATCTATCCAGATTTACTAATCCCATTTTTAGTAGTCCATCGATTGGGAACTATTTTAATTTTAAGCTATCTAAGAATTTAGATCTCATTAGCACGATCAACATCATGATTCTAAAAGCATTGCTTAAAACTATGGGTTATTTACATATTATAATAATAGCATCATGTAGACAATTAAATGTCTTTAATAAATGAATACTTTTATTAATAAATAAATAAGATTATTTTCAAAATATATGCTTTATCATCATACATGATTGGCTTGTATGCATAATACTTTCAGGCTATCCAGTCTGTCATCATCACAGACCCAAGAACCATATTTGCCATAAACTGGGTGGTACGGGTCTGAGCCTTAATAGTGTGAGAACTCCACCAGCGATAAAATGCCTCTTGAGTGTGAGGGCCCTTTGACAATGTAAAGCCATCCAAGTCCATCATGGGAATGTCTACAATAGGCCGAGATAGGGACCAATGTTGCTTAACAGGAAGAACGGATGGAATATGAATCTCTCCTATGATGCTCTTGATACCACGCTCTCCCAAGTAGAACTCCCAGCCTCCATCAGTCAACAGAGGAATCCGACTAGTAAATAATATGTACTTTACCCCGGTTGGGAATCCATCCTCAAAACTGACTGTCAGATAATCAGGGGTGTAAGGAACCCACGTGATAACAGCTGCGGTCAATAGCTCTAACTGCAAGCGGGAATGAGTAAACCCCAATGCTATAGGGAACTCTATAAAAGTGGTTTAATGCCACCGCCGTCCTCGTGGATTGGTCTCCAGACCTAGATTAGTAGTCGGGCGTAGGCAAGGGAGCCTCTTATCCTCAATGATAAAGATTGGCAATCCAAATGAGAGAAATTGAATGGGGAAAGAGAAATTACTCACCAACAAAAAGGGGTAAAAACCCAGCCAAGCCTCCGTCACTCCCTCAGAGCGTAGGCGCATCCCATGAAGAAAATATACGAAGGTGAAGGAGCCCCAGTCAAAATCCCTGATGCGATCCAAGTCTTGAGCGGCGCTTACCAGAGCAAAAGAAACCTTCGAGGAGTTGTCCACTATAAAATAACCCCTGATGATGACTAAGAACAATCGCCAAAGATTGTGATCTCTAACCCTCTGATCATCAAGCAGAGGCTCAGTTAAAGCCCTACTTGTGGCATCCACACTTAAGGGCCCAAAGAAAATAGTCTGACCATTGAAGGCCATAGCATGAACTTCTTAAAGGGATTGAACGGTAGTAGGTGAAATATCAATCACCAAAGGCACCGGCTCACCTGTAAACTCCAACCCCGTGATGAACCGCCAGTCCATCGGGGTCATCATCACGTCACAGTCTATTAAGTGATGAGACTGGGTCTGGTGGAACCAGCGCTCAAATAAACCCCGCAGATAACCCCCCCCCCCCAAGGGCAATGATGGGGAGGAATAGAGAAGAAGGCCTCAAAACCCCAAGAGTTGACGATGGCCTGGTACTCTGAATGGAGAGTCTGGTACAAGGAATGAATGCTAAACCAGCTCCCCTGGGCTGAGTAAAGTAGAAAACCTGCATCAAATTGCAAATAAAGATTAAGCCATTAGCCAAAAAATTAAAAAAGGAAGAAATTCCAGAATAAAAATTTCAGTTACCTCATTTGCATGGAGATAGATCGAAGGGTGGCGTCTCAAATCCTCCAAAAGATCTGGAATCATCACGATGATAGTTGGAAGCTCCCGACACGGGGTAGTTGAAGCTGGAGCAGGATCCACGATAGGGACATCCTCCTTCTCGTCCACATCAACTGATATATCAACCCGGATAAAATGAATCACTGACTCAGTCAACCGGCGAGGCTGCTGGGCTGGATGATGTTGACGGACAATAGAAGCTCTCTTCCTCCTCACACCTGCAGAGACCCTGCGAGAGCTGCTTGGTATGTTTAAATCCATAACCTGAATAAAATCTCCAAATCACCTCAGAAAGGGTGAGGTAAGTTTCAAACTGACAGCTTATTAAAATAAAATCATTGTTTCATGCATAATCTAAGTCCTAAAGCAGGCATTAGTTTAACATACATCCCCAGTAGAGTTAAAATTGCATGTTCATTAAATGCTCAAGCTTGTGATTTTTTTTTGCCAGAGTCTCCTTTCTAAAATGGACTATCCGCTCAGCATGGTAAAATATAAGCATTTACTATGTCTGATAATTTTTAACAAGTAATATGAGCATGCATATTTGCTATATTTTGTTTAGAAGCATTCTATATGAAATCTAATGTTCCAAAGGTCAAAACTTGAAAAGAAAAGATATAAACATTACCAGTGTTATGCAGAACGATTTTACGTGACTGAATTTGCAAAAAGCAGCCCGAACTCAGTAGATCTGAAGAGGAATTTTTGGATTTTCTATATAGTTCAACTTGAAATGACTTGTGAAAGCCACGGGGGGACTAAAATAGATCTGAGGGGAGCCGCGACTCTACATGTGGCTATCGCAGGTAGACCTGCAGCCACCCAAGGTGGGCCCCACTCCCTCCTGTTCGGTCCAATTGTATTTAAAGCGGAGTTCTTTGAAGTTGAAAAATCAAATCAGGGAAACAGATGCTACACGATTGTGCAAAAAAGGCCTGACATTCTGCATTCGGGTACCAAACTTCTAACAAAAGAAGATCCTCATGTAAGTCATTGGTATGAGCCCTAAAGTGGTATTTAGAAGGCCAATGATGGAAATTATGGAAAAATGCCTTTATCAAAGCATCGAGAAGGTCTGGTGTCATCGTGAACCGTCAGTTTGGAATGCGTTAAAGTATCTAGCTTTGTTCAAGGGTATAACTTATCAAAAAGACACCCCAAGCAGAAATATCAGGCAAGTTAGATATTGCAAACCATTGGTGATAACTCCAGCGTAGCATCGGGAAATATCACGTGATGAAAGCCGTTAAGAACTGCTTCAACGAAGGTAAAAGTGGATGATATTTTAAATAGTTGGCAACAACTCTAGTGTAGCATCTGGAAAGATTCGGTGATGAAAGCAGTTGAGAACTGCTTCAACTAAGGTCCGAGTATCTGATATTATAAACCATTAGCGACAACTCTAGCGTAGCATCGAAAAAGATCCGATGATGAAAATCGTGAAAAATATCTTCCTCGAGGAGGACCAATGATGGAATCTGTTATATAATTCTCCAGCCGAGGTATCGAATCAAATCTGTTCAACTGACTGTTGTAAACTACCGTTTGAGTAGGCATCAAGGAAGTTCAGTGATGGTCAAACCTGCAAACTACCATTTGAGTAGGCTTCAAATCAGTTCAACCGACTATTGTAAACTACTGTTTGAGTAGGCATCGAGGCAGGTTCGGTGATGGTCAAACCTGCAAACTACCATTCGAGTAAGCTTCAAATCAGTTCAATCGACCGTTATAAAAATACCTTTTGAGTAGGCATCGAGGAGGTTCGGTGATGATTAAACCTGCAAACTATCGTTCGAGTAGGCTTCAAAACAGATCAACCGAACGTTGTAAACCTGCCATTCGAGTAGGCATCGAGGAGGTTCAGTGATGGTAAAACCTGCAAACTGCCATTCGAGTAGGCTTCAAATCTGTTCAACCGATAATTGTAAACTACCATTCGAGTAGGCATCGAGGAGGTTCGATGATGGTCAATCCTGCAAACTACCGTTTGAGTAGGCTTCAAGTCAGTTCAACCGACCGTTGTAAATTATTGTTCGAGTAAACATTGAGGAGGTTCGGTGATGGTCAAACCCTATAAACTATCGTTCGAGTAGGCTTCAAGTCAGTTTAGTCGACCATTGTAAACTACTGTTCGGGTAGACATCGAGGAGGTTCGTTGATGGTCAAATCATTGTCAATTACTTTTCGAGTAGATAATAAGAATTTTGTCCCCCGCAGAAACATCGGCATTAATTGAACAACAATCCAAATCGTTGGTTACAACTTCAATGTAACGTCGAGAAAGATCCGATGATATACACCGGTGTAAACTGTCATCAGGATAGGCATCAAGAATACCCAATGAGGTCACTCGCCAGGATAGCCATCAGGAATCCCCAGCAGAGGTAAAGGAAGAAAACGTATCTGAAGACAAAGAATGTTGGTGATAACCCCCAACGTCGAATTTAGAAAGGTCCAATGGTATCAGCCATTGAAAAATCTTCCCAGTAGGGATCCTGATAACATCTCTACAACATTTCGTAGAATCAGTTGTGGTAGCACCAACAGACATTTTAAAACCATTGGCTTTAACCCAATATAGCATCGAGAAAAGTTGGTGATAAAATCTCTGTAAACTACCATTCGAGTAGGGATCGAGAAAGTTCAATGATAAAAGCCTTGCAAACCACCGTTCGTGTAGGCATCAAGAGAGTTTAGTGGAAGCCATCATTGATGACGCCATCCCCAGCAGAAGTGGCGGGGGCAGTCAGTGATAGAATACCAAGGCAACTAACCCCACAAGAGCATATATCAGTTATAACATAGCATATCATGCATTGCATTACATTTACATATATAATATTTCAAGTGTCTAGCAATCTTTATCATCTTCACTCCATTGCATTGCATAAACATGATAAAAAGGGGCATTTGTAGACACTTGAAAATTTTCATTTCTATTACTAACCCTGCAGGAGGGCAAAACTATCTTTTACCTTCCAGAGATAACCCTGGAAGTCTAGATCAAATCCAACCCCGGCGATAACCCCGGGAGATCAAATAAAGCCCCTGGCAACAATACCAGGAGATCAAATCAAACTCCGGCGATAACCTCGGGAGATCAAATCACACCCCGGCGATAACCCCGGGAGATCAAATCCACCTCTGCGACAACCTCGGGAGACCAAATCAAACCCCGACGATAACCCCGTGAGATCAAATCACACCCCCGACGACAACCCTGGGAGACCAAATTAAACCCCTGACGACAACATCGGGAGACCAAATTAAACCCCGACGATAACTTTGAGACATCAAATTAAACCCCGGTGACAACCCCGAGAAATCAAATCACTCCCCGACGATAACCCCGGGAGATCAAATCAAACCCCGACAACAACCCCAAGAAATCAAGTCAACCTTTGGAGACAACCCCGAAGCATCAAATCAATCCCCAAAGACAACCCTGGGATATCAAATCAACCTTGGAGATGACCTCGAAGAAGAACAGAGTCGGCTGGGATCAAACCTCGAAGAAAACACCGAGAAACAATCAAAAGCCCTGACAATCCTAGAGACAACCCCCTGAAGGGAAAAATGGTCATTTTACCAACTTAACATCAAATCAAGTCAAAATATAGTCAAAGAACTGCAATGAAGGTCATGCAAAATCATATCGTTAATCCCGAGTGAAAATAGCACAAGACAGCTCAAAGAACGGACTACGAAGACTCAAAGATCTGGTCATGGACCCATCTTCCTGGATTCAAAAAAGGTCAAATCCTATGTCATTATGTAGCTCTCAGAAAGGGCTTTCCAGAAAGGTATAGCACACCTCCATCAGATTCCTGGATTGAAAGTTACGAAGATTTTAAGCATACAGTGCATTAATTGGAGTGCACGTACTTCAAGACGACGGGATGTATGATCCCGGGCCCACTCGAGTTAGTCACAGGTACACCCATGACTGTCGCATGTGGACCCGCGGCTACTTTGGTTAATAAATAAGACCCCCCATCAGCAAAAATAAAGAGAAAAAAGAGAAAAAGAGATGAAATTCCGCCCATTTCAGCTCTTAACCCTACCTATAGTGTTCCAAACTTCAATATTCTTCGTTCTAAACACTTGTATACGTATATATAACAACATATCAAGTTTTTATAGGTGGAAACAGATTTTCAAGCTACAAAAATAGTTTAAAGCCCTTCTCGCTGTACACTGTGAGATTTCTTTAGATCTGAAGTTTTTTACTGCTTTAATATATATATATATATATATATATATATATATTTAAGACTTTTTGTTTTACCTGGATTGCAAATCTGTGGCTTTTTTGGCTTTAATATATGTATATATAAGTATATATATATATATATATATATATATACTTATATATTTATAAGTGTTCATTATGCTTGGATTCTAAATCTCTAGCTTTTTACTACTTTAATATATATAATCATATATATATTATATTAACTCGTTTGGCCTGGATTGTTAATCTGTGGTCTTTTTCAGCTTCAATATATATATATATATATATATATATATATTATCTATGCAATGTGATTAAATATCAGTTTTAACTGTTCATTTAATGTAAACTTGTTCTAATGTAAAGTTTGTGGACTAGATTTATCTAAATCTAGTCATATCTAACTTTTAACTGGTTCAAAAGTTATAAAACTAGAACCGTTGAGCTAGAATGGCTAAGATTTATTTAAATCTAGTTTTCTTTCTAGTTTTGTAAATATTAAGCAACTACACGACTCTAGATCTGTATATAGAGAGAACGAGAAGCTTTGGCTACTCGCATGCATGGATTTAACTGATGATTCCTTTGTTTTGCGACGTCTGGATTATAATTGGCATTTTATTTCTATATTTTTGTCGTGCAAGCTTTTTGATGATAATTGTGTGAGCGTGGGAATCAAGGGATCTACGATTAATCACATGGATCTGGATCCCATTCCCATAATGGACAAATTCCAACTGTATATACAGCGTGAGAGCCCCTTTGTAAATGTAACCATGGGCCTTAAAGTGGGGATACGGATTTGAGGCCCCGATATAATTAAATTGTGTTTTGTGGTCCTCGGGAAGTGAAGCACATCACTACTTTCAAAATAAAACACTTATGCCCAATTACTACAATTCACACACACACATATAATGATTAGGGAAATTAAATATACGCGGTAATCGTGTTTCACAAAAGTCGGGGGGTGCATAACACCTTCCCCCCGCTTAATCAAGCCCCCGAACTCTATGAAATCTCGGTTTTCAAGACCAATTAAACTAAGTCCATTAATTGGGCCATATTGCAAAATCTTTTAAAACTCGATTGAATTGGTACAACCATTTCAATCATACCAACTGGCGACTCTATAAATCAAGCTTTTCAAAATCGTCGACATTGTATGCTGGTCTTTTCCTCAAAATTCACCCTTCAGATAAAACCAATTCAAATAGAAAACATCGAGGGTAGAAACAGACATAGGAAAAGGAAATCAAAGATTTTTCCTGACGTCGACAATTATCTCAAATGATTTTCTCACAATGGACCTTCATAATACATAATAATTGATTGGTGTATCTAAAAGTAAAAATTATAACTTATTGGACATGGTGCGGTCCATAATGATTTTATCGATATTCTAGTATCTTTCTAGGTAATGCCCTGGAAACGGATGCATATCTATAAAATAAGGTAACCTCAAAATCCGTCCCAAAGACTTCATAAGAGTTATGGACAGGGAGGATTCCTAATCTTAAGTATGTTAAGATAAAGGGTTATCCAGCTTATGTGAAAAGGTTTCAAAAGAATAAGCTTGAGACAAGATTTGACAAGTACAGATTTATGGGACATCCTAAAGTAAGTTTAGGGTATATGTTCTATAATCCTACTTAGCAAAAGGTGTTTGTTGCGAAGCACGCTGCCTTCTAAGATAAATGTGTTTATCATTGAAGGGCTAGTGGGAGGATAATAGATCCTGAAGGAGTTTAAGAACCATGAAACACTATTAGTCAAAAGGAGGAACATATAGATAGACATATTGTACCACAATCGAATAATAAATCTGGATTAGTACTGAAGATACTTGGGAGGTATGGATTCATCATAGATGATGATGATGAGGTACGCATCATAGAGGATGATGATCCAGTTATATACGATGAGACTAAGAGTTGTAGACACTTAGAGAAATGGTAGATGACCATAAAATTCAAAATGGCTCTTTGGAGCAAATGGCAAGGCGTAGACCTATAAGGCGTTTGAAAAAGATGTTTAAATAAAGTGAAGGAGTTGGCTGTGATAAAACCTTATTATCGGTAGTAATAATCAAGTCCATTTGGATTTTACTTGCGATTGCATCTTATTATTACTAAATTGGGCAAACGGACATGGAGACGCCCTTCCTCAAATATAAATTGTTAGAGGAGAATGTATTTATGATACATCCAGATGGATTTGTTTCAAAAGTTAAAGAAAATCAAGTGTATGAGATACAACAATCCATTTATGGATTGAAGCAAGCTTCTCAAAGATGGAACATTTGTTTTGATGAGAAAATCAAAGGAGTTTGATTTTATCAAAAACAAGAATAAACCTAGTGTGTACAAAAGGGTTAGTGAGAGCATTGTGACATTCCTAGTATTATATGTTTATATATTATGGATAAATACCAGTGTGACAATCAGTAAAGATAAAGTTGTCTAAAGATCCCTCCATGAAAAATTTAGGGTAGAACATCCTATATTTTGGGGATAAGGATCTATATTCATAGATTTAAAAGGATGCTCGTCTTAACCTAAGGAACCTATATTCATTTGATGCTAAAGGCGTTTAGCATGGAAAACTCCAAAATATGTCTCATATAGATGAGCCATGGAGTGTATCTCTCTATATTGTCGTTAATAAAAGAGAGATTGCATGAGTTACTATCATGTATGTAATGAAATGTATATGACCTGATGTTGATTGGTCATATTCTAGAGAAGATCACTGCAAGATAGTGAAAAACATCTTAAAGTACTTAACCGGCACTAAAAATGTGATCATGATTCATGATAGATCTGAATTAAAACTAGGGGCCTAAACAAACTCAAGTTTTTTAGACTGACCAAGATGACATCAAATCTACTTTAATATAAATTGTTACCTTGAAAGTTAGTGCAGTGAATTGGAAAGGTTCTAAACAGCAAAAAGTTTCTTATTTAGTGAGAAAGACAAAATATATAACTGTAAATGAAGCTGCAAGTTGATGTTTTGGGTGAAAAGTTCATTACAGAACTAGGAATAGTTCTTAAGTCTCATCTTGGATCCAAACATGTGTTTTGGCACTTTCATTTGATTAGATGAATCAATGAAAGAGGACAAGTCACTATAGAGATAATGGAGTCTCAAAAATATATCCATTTACTAAAGCTTTATCCAACAGCAGGACAATCGTCACTTAGAGAAGAAGAGTATTAGATACTATGGTGATTGGCTTTAGTGGAAGTGGGAGATTGAAAGTAGTATACACACAAGCCAATCATATATGATATGATAAAGCATATACTTTGTAACAATCTTATTCATTTATTAATAAAAGAGTTGTTTAATTAAAGGCATTTAATTTATCAATATGTTGTTGTTATATTAAATGTGAGAAACCCATAGTTTTAAGAAATGCTTTTAAAATCATAGTGATGATCATGTTAATGAGATCTAAATTCTTAAATAGCATAAAAACTAAAATCGTTCCCAATCGTTGGATTACTAAAAAGGGATTAGTGAATTTGGATAGATTGGTACATACGTTGCTTGCTCATTGGATGAGAATGATTAATCTCATGATCATTTATGTGGAGACACTAAAGCAAATATTTAGGTGTTTATTGGAGAATAAGTTCACTAAATGTGGCTCGCTAAGGAATACCTAATGAAGTTTTACTTGTTTGTCAATAGGAATTCCTATAGTGATAGTAGTACAAGTGATCTTTAGACTTCAAATCATCATAGTATCTTGTGTATGATAATTTATACTTTAACATGTCCCTTAAGACCCTAAGGTTCTATCAAAGGGTATACTTGGGTGTAATAAGTTATATATGGAGATAATGAATGATCAATAAGGAATCTACCGCTTCTAGTAAAAAGGACAGAATGTCCTATGTGATTCGACAAATGACAAGCTAGGAATATTTGACCAAGGAGGAATGAAATTAGCAAGGAGTTTCTAATTTACATTATTTAGAGTTATTCATTTAAGGATCGAAATACATATAATTAAATAAAATATGACTTGATAGTAATTTTATGTCTTATATTTAATTGGGACATTATATAGTGGAAGGATTGAATTGTACAGTAACTATTAACTCAAAGGTTCTTTTATGATTATTGTTGAAATCTATATTATCTGGAAAGTCGTTGATCGCTAAGAGGGCTTACCCTTATTGTAGAATAAATGTTATTTATTTAAATGAATTAAATATTTTAATTTATTTATTTAAATAAGATTAGAATTGTTCTAATTGATTTATTCACAATCGGTTTAATATGGAGAACCTAAAGGGTCACACCATAAAAAGAAATTTTTATTTAAGAAGCAAATGACATAATTGTAATAATAAGTTAAGTGTATTTAAATTAATCTATGGTGATAGAATAAATTAAATAGCTTAATATTTATTATTTAATATTTTGGAAATATTAAATATAAATTATTAAGAGGAATCTTACTATTATTATTACTATTACTATTACTATTACTTTAATTCCTAAAGGAGTTTGTGAATTAATTAATAAAAGTACTTTCTCATGTTTCTAATAAGATTAGGAGGCAAATTAATTAAAAGAGTTTAATTAATTATTCTTAATAAGATTTTGAAGCCTAATTAATTAAAAGAGTTTAATTAATTAAAATGAAACCCTAATCCTAAATAGTTTTACGAGGGTTGCTTACATCTATAAATAAGAGGAGTCTTATTTTGATTAAGTGCTAATGAGAATTCCAAGTGTAGACACTCAAAATTTTGCATTCCCGTTAGTAACCCTGCAGGAGGGCAAAACCGTCTTTTACCTTCCGGAGACAACCTTGGAAGTTCAAACCAAAGTCGAAGCCCCGACGACAACACCAGGGAGATCAAACTCAACCGCGATCACAATACCGGGATGTCAAGTCAAGCCCCGACAACACCGTGATTTCAAGTCAAGCCCCGGTAACAACCCCGGGAGGTACAGAAGCCCCGGCGACAGCATCGGTATGTCAAGTCTAGCCCCGGCAACAACCCGGGAGGTAAAGGAGCCCCGACGAAAACACTGGGAGATCAAACATAGCCTCGACGACAACACCGGGATGTCAAGTCAATCCTCGATAACAACCCGGGAGGTACAGGAGCCCCAACGACAAAACCGGGATGTCTAGTTCAACCCCAACGACAACCCCGGGAGGTACAAAGCCCCAGCGACAACACCAGGAGATCAAATCAACCTTCGGAGGCAGCCCCAAAGCATAAAATCATCCCCAGAGACAAACCTGGGAAACCAAATCAACCTCGGAGACAACCCTGAGGAAGAACAAAGTCGTCTAGGATCAAACCTTGGAGATAACCTCGAGAAAACAGTCCAAAAACGTGCCAACACAAGAGATAACCTCTGGAAGGGCAAAACTATCATTTTACAAACATGAAGTCAAAATCAATAAAAATCAAGCCAAATTGATGCAATGAGGGTCAGAAAGAGCCATAACATCGATCTCGAGTGAAAACAGCACAATACAGCTCAACAGATAGACTGTAAAAAAATAAAGATTTGGTTATAAACCCATTTTACTGGATTTGAAAAAGGTCAAGTCCCATGTTAATGTGTTGTTTTCGAAAAGGGCTTTCCAAAAAGGTATAGCACGCCTCAAACGGACGGCCGGATCAAAAGTTATGAAGGTTCGAACCTGACATAGCGTTGTTTGGAGTGCACGTACTTCGAGACGACATGACCCAATGGAGTGGGCCCCACTCGGGGAGCTACAGGTAGAGTCGCGGCTGCCGTGAGTGCACCTACTACCATTTTGGTCTATATATAAGACCCCCCACCCTTGCAAAAAAAGAGAAAAAAATAATTAGAAAACGCTCTGAAACTTCGCCCATTTCGACCCTTAGCCCTACTTCTAGTACTCCAAACCTAGATTTTATTCTTCCAATACTTTTGCATAAGTATATTCTACAACATACCAAAAATTAATCGATGGAAAAGTCTATTTGATTCCCATCGAGTGGCGAAAAAGCCCGTGGAGCAGTCCATTGTAAGTTTTTTTAAGATCAGAAGTCATTTCTTACTTTATTACGTATATGTGAACGTGCATATCAAGTTTCATCTTCTGGTTTTGCCCGGAACTTAGTTTTGTGCCTTTTTAGCTTACTTTTTTAGTATATATAAGTATATATATATATACGTTTTTCTTCGTTTGCACAGCCTGGATCGTTAATCTGTGGCTTTTACTCGCTTATATATATATGTCGACGTTGGGAAAAAATGCGAGTCGAGTTGGACCCGAATCTTTCTCTTTTCCTAAGTTTTATTTTCTACCCTTATCTGTTTTATGAAGGGTGATTATTTTTTAGGAAAATGTCAACATGTATCATGTCAACAATTTGAACGGTTTTTAGAGTCGCCAGTTGGTAAATTTGAAATGGTTGTACCAACTCAACCGAGTTTTATTTGAAAGTAGGCCCAATTTGCTGGACACTGTCGAAACTTGATCTTTGAAACTGAAGTTCTAAGTTTGGGGGCTTGGTTAAGTGGGGGAAAGGTGTTAGGCATCCCCCAACTCCCGTGAAAATACGGTACCGCATCTTTTCAATATTTCCCTTTTTATTTCCAATGTGTGTGTGAATGCTAGAAGAAATTGGGCCTACGTTTGTTTGATTTGAAAGTATGGACATGCTTCGTTGAACCTATATACGAAGGGTTTGATTTGATTTGCAAAAATTC
Source organism: Panax stipuleanatus (assembly GCA_020205555.1). NCBI lineage: Eukaryota > Viridiplantae > Streptophyta > Magnoliopsida > Apiales > Araliaceae > Panax > Panax stipuleanatus. The sequence goes on from CM035122.1 coordinate 108,137,997, forward strand.
CTTTTTAGACAAGATATTAAAATGATGTTTTGAAAGCAGGTTTCCAAACCCTCTCGCTCGCGTAGGAATCGAAACATGTTGATACTTCTAATTTTTTATCTTTTCAGCCTTTTGGCTGTGTTTGAATGGTGATTGTCGGGCTGTGAAGCATCCTCAACCACAAAATATATACAAGTGTCGGTCTTCTCATGGACATAACAGCCATCGGAGTGACTCTAGCAAGACAAACCATTATTTCATTATGTTTGAGACCTTAAACCCGGATAACCATTTTAAGGTCTTTCGGTTGTACAATTTTACAGAAAAACTGGTAGGGTACATTTGTAATGTGGAGTTTGTCCATCGTGGGAATCAGATTATGATCAGTTTTATCATGAATCCCACGATTCCTAGGCTCACAAAGGGAAACCAAGTAAACCTGCACAACACATATATTTACAGAAAATGGATATTTACATCCAGATGTCGCAAAAAACCAAGGATTCATCAGTCAAATCTTGGCCTACGCGTAGCCAATGCTTCTCGTTTCCAATAGATAGCGATCTAAGGGTCGCAAGGTTGCTTTCAAATGAATAAAACGAGAAAGAAAGCTAGATTTAAATAAATCTTAGCCATTCTAGCTTCCCGATTCCGGTTGGACCTATTTTGAACCGTTTGAAAGGGCTAGATTTAAAGAAATCTAACTTGACAGCATTGATATTTTTAAAAGAATTCTTATCAAATGAATATTTGCAGCAAATATAATCATAATGAATAAAGCATATATATATATATATATATATATATATATATATATACAAAAGCTGTAAAGGGCGATGGATTTTCACTCCTATGCCCGGAATGGAATGTAAATATATATATATATATAAGCTGTAAAAGAGCCACGGAATGATCCAGGCTTGGTAGAATGTAAATATATATATATATATATATACAAAAGCAGTAAAAAGCCACGGAATGATCAAGGCTTGACTGAATGTAAATATATATATATATATATATATATATATATATATATATATATATATATGTAAAAGCAGTAAAAGCCACGAAATATTCCAGGCTTGACAGAATGGAAATATATATATATATATATATATATATATATATATGTATGTATAAAAGAGGTAAAAAGGCCACAGATTTCCAATCTAGGCCAAACTGAAATATAAATGTTAATATATACCGTTAGTATATATATATATATATATATATATATATATATATATATTAAAGCAATAAAAGCCACAAATTTAGTAATCCAGGCCAAACGAAGTCAGAAAAAATTATATATATATATATATAGTTATATATATAAAAGCAGTAACTACCATGAATTTATCATCCGGGCTTGACAAAATTGAAAAGTTAGTATATATATAGTTAAATATATACATAATAAAGCCAAAAAGGACACGAGTCGATGACCCGGTCAGCAAAAGTAATTAAAGTCGCGGATCAACTATCCGGGCTGTGCAAATGCAAAAAAAATATATAAATGTACTAAAATGTACTAAAACGTAAGCAAAAATAGCCACGGATTTGAGTTACGGGCAAAATCAGAAAACAAAACTTAACGTGCACGTGCATAAATGCGCAACGAAGTAGTAGGAACTTCCTGATCGTAAAAATACTGACAATGGACTGCTACACGGGCTTTTTGCCAAATCGTAGGCTTCCAACGGGCGTTTCCACAATTCAATTTTTGATATGTGATAATATATGAGTATACCTACGTGTTAGAGTGATATAATCTGGGTTTGGAGTATTAGAAGTTGGGCTAGGAAACAAAATGGGCGAAGTTTCAGAGCATTTTCTATTTTTTTTTTCTTTTTTTTGGCTTGGGGGTGCACTTTTATTTAAAGACCCGATGGAAGAGGCTCTACCCGCGACAGCCGCAGGTCTACCTGTAGCGCCACATGGAAGTCTTAGGGTGGTGGGTCCCATCGCCTCGAAGTACGTGCACTCCGAGCAAAGCGAGGTTAGATTCGAAATTTTCTAACTTTTGTTCGGAGCGTTCGTTTGAGGCGTGCTATACCTTTCTAGAAAGCCCTAGCCGAGAGCGTCACAATGATATGGGACTAAACCTTTTCTAAGTCCAAGAAGACGGGTTCATAAACGAGTCTTCGATTCTTCGCAGTTTATCCGTTAAGTTGTCTTGCGCTATTTTCACTTGGGAATACTGTTATGGTTCTTTTCTGACCTTTATGGCATCAATTCGGCTTTATTTTAACCGGATTGTCTTCAAGTTATTAAAATGACCATTTTTCCCTTCCGGGGGTTGTCTCTTGTACTGGCACGGTCTTCGACTACTTTCCCGGGGCTGTCTCCGAGGCTTTGATCCCAGTCGATTCTGTTTATCCTTAGGGTTATCTCCTACATTGACTTGGTTTCCCAGGGTTGTCTCTGGGGATGATGTGATGCTTTGGGATTATCCCCGAAGTTGATTTAGCCTCCCAGATTATGACCGGGGCTTGACCTGACCTCTTGTATTGTGACCGGCCCTGAACTGGATCTCTCGGTGTTGTCATCGGGGTTACTTTACCTCTTAGATTATGACAAATATTTGACTTTAACATCCCGGGGTTGTCGTCGGGGTTGAGTTGATATCTCGGTATTGAGATCGGGGCTGAGTTGACATTCCGATATTGAGACCGGGGCTGAGTTGACATTCCGATATTGAGACCGGGGCTGAGTTAGCATCCCAGTATTAAGATCGGGGCTAAGTTGGCATCCTGGTATTGAGACCGATGCTGAGTTGGCATTCGGGTATTGAGACCGGGGCTGAGTTAGCATCCCGGTATTGAGACCGAGGTTGAGTTGACATCCCAGTATTGAGACCGGGGCTGAGTTGACATCCCAACATTGAGACCGGGGCTGAGTTGGCATCCCAGTATTGAGATCGGGGCTGAGTTGACATCCCGGTATTGAGACTGGGGCTGGGTTGGCATCCCGGTATTGAGAATGGGACTGAGTTGACATTCTGGTATTGAGACCGGGGATGAGTTGACATTTCGGTATTAAAACTGGGACTGACTTGACATCCCGGTATTGAGACCGGGGATGAGTTGGCATCCTGGTATTAAGACCGAGGCTGAGTTTACCTCCCGGAGTTGTCGTCGGGAGGCAAAAGACGGTTATACCCTCCTGCAGGATTAGTAACAGGAATGCAAAATTTCGAGTGTCTAAAATATATATATATACTAACTTTTTCGGCCTGGATCGTTGAATCGTGGCCTTTTTAGCTTTATTATATATATAACTGACTATATATATACTAACTTTCAATTCCGTCAAGCCTGTATTGCAAATCTGTGGCATTTACTACTTTTGTGTATATATAACTATATATATATAATTTTTCTGACTTCGTTTGGCCTGGATTGGAAATCCGTGGCCTTTTATTACTTATATATATATATATATATATATATATATATATATTTCCATTTCTGTTGAGCATTGAAATTCGTGGCTCTTTACAACTTATATATATATTGTCGACGTTAGAAAATTTAAGAAATACTGCGGGTCGGTTGTAACCCATTTTTCCTCAAATCATTCTTCTTAAGTTATCTCTACCCTTATTATTTTTATTGCAAAAAAAGAGTTTTTAGGAAAGAGGCCAACATGTGTATATGTCGACAATTTGATTTGATTTAACAGAGTCGCCAGTTGGTAGATTTGAAAATGGTTGTACTAACTTAACCGAGTTTGATTTGAAAAGAGACCCATTTGCTGGACACTGTCGAAACTTGATCTTTGAAATCAGAGTTTTGAGTTCGGGGGCTTGGTTAAGTGTGGGGAAGGTGTTAGGAACCCCACGACTCTCGTGAAAACACGGTACCGCAATCTTTTCAATATTTCCCTTAAAACTGGAATGCGTAAGTGAATGCTGTTTGAAAAATTGGGCCTTTGGATTGATTAAAAGCTTTGACAGGCTTCGTTGAGCCTATATACGAAGGGTTTGATTTGATTTGAAAATTAGTTTTTGATTTGTTTTGCAAAAAGCATCATTTAATTTGATTTGCAAAAACTTTTGAAATGAATTGACAGTGATGTTTTGAAAGCTGGTTTTATCAAACCCTTACGCTGACATAGGAATTGAAGCATATCGCTACCCTTAATTTTATCTTTATAGCTATAAGGCTGCATGCAAGTGGTGATTTATCGGGTTACGAAGCATCCTCGACCACAGAAATATAAAGTGTCGGTCTCCTCATGGGTATGAAAACCATTAGAGGGACGTTGACACGACAATCCATATTTTTACTATGTTGAGACCTTAAATCCGGATAACCTGTTTTAAGGTCTGTGCATACACATTTTACAACAATAAAAAAATTGGCAGGGTACATATGTAAATAAGAGTTAGTCCATCGTGGGAATCAGATTCTGATCAGTTTGATCATGAATCTCACGATTCCTAGGCTCACATATGAGTAGCTAGAAAACCTGCACAGTTCAAATTTGTACAGAAATAGATATATACATCATCACGTCGCAATGGAACCAAGGATTCATCAGTAAATCCTGGCTGCGCGTAGCCAAAGCATTTCGTTCCCATTAGATAGCGATCTTAGAGACGCGAGTTTGCTTTTGAAGCTGAAACTTATAAAAATAACTAGATTTAAAGAAATCTCAGCCATTATAGCTTCCAGGGTCTATCGAGACCTGTTTGAACCGTTGAAAGCTAGAATTGGCGAGATTTGAATAAATCTAGTCTGCCCGCAGATATGTCAGTGCAAATTCATATAAAAATAAATATTAAATGCAACAGTTGAATAAATTGAGCAAATCAATATATATATATAAATATATATAAAAGCTATAAAAAGGGCGATGAGTTTTCACTCGCAAGACCAGACTTGAATTGAAATATATATATTTATAAAATAACTGTAAATAGTTACGAAATAATCCAGGCTGTGATAGAAATGAAATATATATATATATATATATATATATATATATAAACAGTGCAAGTAGTAGTATAGTCTTGCTGATCGTAAAAAAAACTTATAATGGGCGGCACTACGGGCTTTTTGCCTAATCGTAGGCCTTAAACGTCCAAATCTACCAGTAATGTTTTGATATGTGGTAGTATATGGGTATATCTATGTGTTGGAGTGAAAATATTTGGGTTTGGAAGAGGTTTAAAAGACGAAAAATCAGTCGGACAGGGCTTCGATGTGCTTCTTACTTATACAAATGAGAGGGGGCTGCCCCTCTATTTATAGAGGGGGGAGCCATACCTCTACATGTGGCTACCGTAAGTAGAGGTGCAGCCACTCTAGGTGGGTCCCGTGTGTCCGGCTTGGTCATCTCAAAGTACATGCACTTTGAGTAATGCGATGTCTGGTAAAAAACTTTCTAACTTTTGATCGGAGCGTCCGTTTGAGGCGTACGATACCTTTTCGGAAAGCTCTCGCCGAGAGTGTTGCAATGACATGGGAAAAAACATTTTCTGGGTCCATGAAGATGGGTTCATAACCAGGTCTTCGATTCCCCGCATTTTGTCCGGTGAGCTGTCTTACGTAGTTGCCACTCGGGATCGTTGTTAGGGTTCATTCTGACTTTGGCGGCATCGATTTGGCTTAAGTTTGACCAAGTCGGTTGAGAGTGGATGAAATGACTGTTGTACCCCTCCCGGGGCTGCCTGTAGTGTCGGCATGGTCACTGGTTGACTTCCGGGAGCTGATTTGAAGACTTGGATCCCAATCGAGTCTTTTGACCTCAGGGTTGTCTCTCAAGTTGACGTGGTCATTCCAGGTTTCTCTAGAGTTGTTATGATGCTTCAAGTTAATGTTTAAAGTTGACCTAACTTCCCGAGTTAAGTCCGGGGTTGAGTTTAACTTCCCGGGTTGCTGTCGGGAATGAACTGTGTTTCCCGGAATGAGACCGGAGATGGCTTGACATGTCCTTGGTTGATGTCAAGGTTGCCTTGACTTCCCAGATTGAGGCCAGGGTTAAATTGATTGCCCGATATTGAGGTTGGAGTTGATTGGTACCTCCCAGGTCGCTGCCGGGGTTAAATTGACTTCCCGGGTTAAGACCGAGGTTGAGCTAAATGATCTGATTGACTGTTAAAACTAGATTAATGGTCCGATTGACTGTCAAATCTTGATTATCGATATTGGGAATCAGATTTAAGTTGAAGGACTGGCGTTGGTGGCCGAATTTGGATTGATTGACGGTTTTGCCCTCCTACTAGGTTAGTATTGGGGCAAGAAAATTTTAGAGTGTCTACAAATGCCCCTTCTTATCATGTCCATGTAACTGTGGTGGAATGGACAGGATAAAGATTAGTAGACATTGGAAATAGAGAGTGCCAGAGCCATTTTGAAGCTGGGCGTCTTGGAGTAGAATGGGGCTATTTTTGGCTGTGTACGTTATCACTTTGCTAGGGATGACGCTATCCGATATAGCCATTAATGGTATTAGGAAGTTATCGCTAGCTAGTTTTGTCATTCTTGGCAGTGGATAACATCATTCACGATAATTTATTTGACTCTGATGAGTTTGTTAAAGATAATTTATCACAGATTTTCTAGTCTTGACCTGCTGGGGATGACATCCTTTATAATTGATTCATAGATTCTGAGGGGGTGAGCTATCTTAGATTTTCCCGTCTTGATCTACTGGGGATGACGTCCTCTGCAATAGCTTTGTAGGTATTGAGGAAGTGGCCAGGATTGATACTACCTCAATGATCTTCTTTGAGGATGTGTAGAATAGATTCCATCAACTGTCCTTTGTGAAGATGAATTATTATATGACTCTCAACCGTAGATCGTCTCCCGACATCTCATGGGACTAGTTTGAAGGTTGAAATTGACTTCGGTCGGCACCCGAACTTGGCTGGGGTTGCACCAACGGCTGAGTTATCACCGGTCAGTACTCGATGCTTCACTGGACGGGAACCAACGGCTGAGTTGTCATCGGTCAATACCCGATGCTTCGCTGGACTGGAACCAACGGCTGAGTTATCACCGGTCAGTACCTGATGCTTCGCTAGATTGAAACCAACGGCTGAAATTGCTTCGGTTAGTACCCGAACTTCATTGGGGCTGAGCCAATGGCTGAGTTATCACCGGTCAGTACCCGATGCTTCGCTGGACTGGAACCAACGACTGAGTTGTCACCGGTGAATACCCGATGCTTCGCTGGACTGGAACCAAAGGCTGAGTTGTCACTGGTCAGTACCCGATGCTTCGCTGGACTGGAACCAATGGCTGAATTATCACCGGTCAGTACCTGATGCTTCGTTGGACTAGAACCAACGGTTGAGTTGTCACCGATCAGTACCAGATGCTTCGCTGGACTGGAACCAACGGTTGAGTTATCACCGGTCAGTACCCGATGCTTCGCTGGACTGAAACCAACGGCTAAAATTACTTCGGTTAGTACCCGAGCTTTGCTGGGGCTAAGCCAACGGCTGAGTTGTCACCGGTCAGTACCCGATGCTTCGCTAGACTGGAACCAAAGGCTGAGTTATCATCGGTCAGTACCCGATGCTTCGCTGGACTGGAACCAACGGCTGAGTTGTCACCGATCAGTACTCGATGCTTCGCTGGATTGGAACCAACGGCTGAATTGTCACAAGTCAGTACCCGATGCTTCGCTGGACTGGAACCAATGGCTGAGTTGTCACCGATCATGTTGAACCCCAACTTTTTATGAATAAAATTGAATTTCCTCTATATATTATTTTGAATAGTAAGGGGTTGTGTGACGCCCCCAGAATAGGTCCAGTCAACCCAACCCATTCTAAGTCGCCAAATACATGGTACATAATTCAAATACAAACTTTATATCACACGGTCGTGCAAAATACGACCACACAACTGTGAGTGTCAATACAAATATGTAGAAAATATTAATATTCAAACTAAGTCCTCATTACAATTATTATCACACTATTTATCAGAAATAGTGAGGACTACTAGTGCTCTAACTCGGACCATCACTCTGTCCCCCGACTAGTCCCTGCGACATTCTCATTTCCTGAAGAGGACAACAGATGAAAAGGGTGAGCTCAACTAGCTCAGTAAAGAATATTATGACTAAGATAATGGAAAATAAATTATCGTTAGTCTTCAACAATTCAAATAAAATATTATTGACATCAAGTTTTAGATCAATATTCGCAGCGGAAATAACCATTCATCATAAATATTTTATCCATGTAACATCAATCAATATACATCTCGAATCAAATATTCATCTTTGCACTACAGGCCAAAGATATTTATTTGCATCATCAGTGGTCATGTTCATCTCAACACCTGTCATCTTTGCACTACGGCCAAAGATATTCATCAGGTAATCATTCATCTTTGCTCTACAGGCCAAAAATATTCAGTTACATCACCTTTTAGGACTGAGGATGATGAAAAATAATTTAAATAACGAATCCAGTGAAATAAAGGATAAGATTAAGGATTCGTATTTTAGTTTATTCAAGTTCAAGATCATTCCATAATAATACTTTGTGGAGCAAAATTCAAGAATGAAGCTCAAAACTTAGATCCAATAAAAGATAATAACCATAACAGACAATCTGGACAAATAGAAGAAAATTTAGTTTTTTCGTGAATAGTGCCGTATACGTGAATAGTGCCATATACGTGAATAGTAACTCGGACGAAAAAAATAAGAATTTCATAACAAAATCCATGCCAATATTTTGGTATAATGATATTGAAAAGAATAACATCATTTACGAAAGAAAATAGCATCCCTTACCTCAAAAAGATAGTACCTCTGACTGGAATATCGGATATAATATCGAAGGAAACTTGCACTGAATAGTAACACTCAAAGTATCTAAATACTCACAAAAATACGCTCGATATTATAGAGAGAGAAAACTTCTGATTTCTGGTGTGATTTTCAATTCTAACTTAAGCACCCTATTTATAGGAAAAGCTTAGGATGCCAAAGGAGACTAAAATAATAAAATATATTATTTTTAAAAAAAAAATTCCCGCCGCATGGCGGCTTTCAAAATTTCAGAATTTTCAACAAAAGTGGGGCCCACCCATTAAAAAATATTTATTTTCTGAAACTTCAATAATTCATAATAAATAGCCTCTTTGTCAGAAAAATACAAATTCTATGTCCTTCTATAGGAAATTTAATTCTCTACAACTTTGTAGAAGGAAGTTTTTCCAAATTCCAAACATAAATTATCCGAAATCCATAAACAGATGATTATCCACACCCAAAATATTGATAAAAACTCATCAGCGCTAATTCCTTATTTTATATCCACAAAATAAATATTTTTTTCTCATATAAATCAATAATTAATTATTCATAAATAATATTATAGAACTACAATATTGACAACCAGGTCGTTCCCAGGAAAGAGGGGGCCTTCCGATAAGGACTTCTCCTTGCTGGCGCACAATTAAATAATCCCTCCCAGACAGAACTTCCTTAGACATTGTCAATAATGCTATCTAATAATATTATTCAAATAATATGAATTATTGAGTTGATAATGTGAAATACTATGCAGTGACAATTATTGAATCAATAATACAAACTATCAACTGTAGCCATTATTGAATAAATCATATAAAATAGCAACGTAGCAATTATTGAGTCAATAAAATATCAATGTAACAATTATTGAGTCAATAAACGTAGCAATTATTGAGTCAATAATATAAAATATTAAACAGTAATTACTGTAACAATAATTGAATAAGTTCCTTCTCACGTAAGACTCAATAATTCGAAATACTGTGCAATACCGTGTGCTATTGTGCAACACCGCGTATCACTGTATTTTAACCACCGGGTATTTCAACAGTACTAACAGTAACAACTACGCCGTTATTTTATAAAAAGGTTATTTCTGTCGCTTTCTATATCCGACAGTTATTATGTTGTGGGGCCCACAAATAGCTGCGCCGTCGTACGAATATTCCCCGACAACAAGAATATTCCACGACCAAACGAATATTTCCTGACAATAAGAATATTTTATAACCACTTGCTCATTTTAAAATATTTGCACATTTCACCCATAACTTTTATATTTATCAAAACAACACCTTAATGTTTCGAAATAATATGTAAAGAAAATTAAATCTTTATTCATAAAAGTTGGGGTCTTACAGGTTGATTTGATTAATGTGGTAAGTTATTGGTAAAATGCGCAAATATTTTAAAATAAGTAAGTGGTTATAAAATATTCATTGTTGTCGGGGAATATTCGGTTGGTCGTGGAATATTCTTGCTGTCGGGGAATATTCGTACCACGGCGCAGCCATATGTGGGCCCCATAAACGAAAAACTATCGGATGAAGAAAATGACACGAATGAGTTTTTTTTTAAATAACGGCATAGTTGTTATCGTTAACATTGTTGGAATACCCCCGTGGTTAAAATAAAGTAATACGCGTTGTTACAAAGTAGTACACGGTATTACACAGTATTTTTATATTATTGTTAATTCAATAAGTGTTACTATACAGTATTTCCCATTATTAGATCAATAACTTATATTATTTGAATAATATTATTAGATAGCATTATTGGCAATGTCTAAGGAAGTTTTGTCTATGAGAGGTTATTTAATTGCGCGCCAGTAAAGAGAAATCCTTATCGGAAGGCCCCCTCTTTCCTGGGAACGACTTGGTTGTCAATATTGTAGGTCTGTAATATTATTTATGAATAATTAATTATCAATTTATATGATAAGGAAATATTTATTCAATGTGGATATAAAATGAAACATTTAGTGCTAATGTTTTTATCAGTATTTTGTGGGAATGGAGGTGTGAAAAATCACCCGTATGTAGATTTCGGTTATTTTTTGTTTGAAATTTGGAAAAAACTTTCTTCTACAAAGTTGTAGAGAATTAAATTTTCTATGAAATTGACATAAGATTCGTATTTTTCTGATAAAAGGGCTATTTATTATAAATTATTGAAGTTCTGGAATAATTGATTTTTGGAGTTATAAATATTTTTTTTAAGAAAAACGTTTTTTAATGGGTGGGCCCTACTAGTGGTGAGCTGATGAATTGGTCAAGGAGGTGTGCAGATTTTTTTAATAAATATAATATTTTATTAAATTTTCTACTTTGGCGTTCTAAGCATTTTTCTATAAATAGGGTGCTTAGGTTTGAATTGAAAATCACACCAGAATCAGAAGTTTTCTCTCTCTGTAATATCGAGCGTATTTTTGTGAGTTTTTAAATACTTTAAGAGTTCATAAGCAGTGCAAGTTTTCTTCAGCATTATATCCGATATTCCAGTCAGAAGTACTATTCTTTTGAGGTAAGGGATGCTATTTTTTTTGTAAATGATGTTATTGCTTTCAATATCATTTCATCGAAATATTGGTATGAATTTTATTATGAAATTTTTACATTTTTTGTTGAGGTTACTATTCACGTATACGGTACTATTCACGTATACAGCACTATTCATAAATACGGTACTATTCATGAGTACTATTCACGAAGTATGATTTTTCTTATAAAAATTTCTACCTTTTCATGTCAGGGGTTACTATTCACGTATACGGCACTATTCATGAATACGACACTATTCACCGAAAATTTAATTTTTTTTTCTTTGTCCAAGTTGGCTATTATGGGTTCCTATCTTTGATTGGATCCAAGTTTTGAACTTTATTCTTGAATTTTGTTACACAAATGATTATTATGGAGTATTTTTGAACTTGGATAAATTGATTTACGAATCCTTAATCTTTGTCCTTTATCTAGCTGGATTCGTTCTTTAAAATATTTTTCATCATCTTCAGTCATAAATGATGATACAAATGAATATCTTTGGCCTGTAGTGCAAAGATGGATGATTATTTGACTAATATATTCGGCCTGTAGTGCAAAGATGAATGATTACCTGATGAATATCTTTGGCATGTAGTGCAAAGATGGACAGGTGTTGAGATGAACATGACCAACTGTGATACAAATAAATATCTTTGGCCTGTAGTGCAAAGATGAATATTTGATTCAAGATATATATTGATTGATGTTATAGGGATAAAATATTGATTATGGACTTTCAAATCATAGAAGATAGTAGACATTATTTTCTACTTAGCTCTTCTGATGCATTGTTAATTCCTCTGCAGTTGTTGATCTAAAACTTGTTGTCCATAATATTTTATCTGATTTGTTGAAGACTAACGATAAATTATTCTGCATTATCTTAGTCATAATATTCTTTACTGGGCTAGTTGAGCTCACCCTTTTCATCTATTGTTCTCTTCAGGAAATGAGAATGTCACAGGGACTAGTCGGGAAACAGAGTGATGGGCAGAGTTAAGAGCAGTAGTAGTCCCCATTATTTTTGTATAATAGTGTGTAAATAATTGTAACAATTGAGGACTGAATTTGAGTGTTTATATTTCGTATTATATATACTATTTGTATTGACATTCAAAGTTGTGTGGTCGTATTTTGCACGAACGTGTGATATAAAAGTTGTATTTGGATTCTGTACCATGTATTTGGCGACCCAGGATGGTTTGGTTGGATTAGACCTATTTTGGGGGCGTCACAGGTCAGTACCCGATGCTTCGCTGGACTGGAACTAACAGCTGAGTTGTCATCGGTCAGTACCCGATGCTTCGTTGAACTTGAACCAATGGCTGAGTTGTAATTGGTCAGTACCCGATGCTTCGCTGGACCGGAACCAACGGCTGAGTAGACTTCGGTCGATACCCGAACTTTGAAAAACAACAGTTTTTGGCAGTTTTGCCATATTCTTGCGCAATTTTTTCGCAGTTTGACTTGTTGATCCCCGGACATGGCTCCGTGTTGAATGTCAAGGGACTCTGGGGAGTTTCCTTTCTATCAGGATTACAATGCTTAAACGCAGAATTTCAGGACAAACCGCTCAATCGCGTAGCGATTCCTCTTCAGATTTGACTTGGCAGCCCGTTTAAACTCTGTTTTGACTCAAACCGAACCTGGCCCGGGGTAAGTGGGACCCACCTGAGCTGTTGCAGATGGTGGTGCGGCATCCGCAGGTGGAGGTGCGACAGCTACAGGTGGAGGTGCGGCTCCCTGAGCTACTTAATGTGCTGCGGGATTTTTCATTTTACAAGTTTCCCGTTTGAACAGCGAAAGGATTTTCGATCTTCTTTTTCAGATCTACGGAGTTCTGGCAGTCAGATTCTGAATCAATCAGTTCCTACGCGTTCAGCGCGGCGCAGGTAAGTTTTTCCATCCTTCTTTCACAGTTTTTGACAGTTAAAAGCATGCGAACCCCCTAGGGTGCTTTCAAATGCAATGTATGAAAAATGTATGTCTATATGACCTGTGAAATTTTTTTTGTCTACATATGTACGCATATTGTAATGCCCAAGAATTTTTGAATATTATTAAATGATTATATTAATGGAAATAAATATTTATTTGAATATAAATATTTATGTGTTATGAGATGAGTAACTCAATTATATTAAATTGAATATTTATAATAATTGAGAAATTATGGAGTTTGCGATAAGCTCGTTGAATGCCTTGTGTGGCACAGTAATGAGAAATAATAATGATTATATTAATCAACGAAGGAACTATTAAGTGAACAATTAATCTATATTAATTGTTAATTATTATTATGAGAAATAGAATATTAATTAATTGTTATAGAATATTAATACTTGATTGCAAGTAATAGAATAATAATAAGCAATAAATATAATAAGATTTATATTTATTTAATGTGATAATTAATCATATAAATGTTAATCAATCGTTATGGAGATTAATAATTACATTGATTGATAAGGAAGGGATTAATTAATATTATTATTAATTAATTGATAAGATAAGTAATTTACTAATTTCTATGTGCAAGCATGCGATATTAAAAGTATAACGTATAGTAGCTAACTATATATTATACAAAGTGTAAAGTGCAACGTGACTATGTTATATATATATAAACTATATAGTAAAGTTATTTGAGTTGTGAAAGCTACATGAATAATGCCTATGTGACAATGTGAGTATGTGGACATTAAAATAATACATTATGAATATATGATAACAATTGCTGATTAATAGAATAATACATGAGGTAATATAATGTGGTAATACCCGAGTAAATTATACCGGTAAGGTAAAATGTACATGGATTTTATATGTACAAATCTCAATTACTACATTGAAATGTTATTTATTCATTTGAATTACCTTGTGACATTAAATTATAACCTAAAGTATATATTATATATAACCTAAGTGGACTTATATATATGTAACCTTAGTATGTGAGACATGCAAAATGCTGAAGATATGTTCCTTGTCCCATAATGAGAAACACATTCCTTCATCACGTGTACACCCAATGGCCTATGCTACTCTACTTCCTCAACTTAAGCAAAACTCTCATAGCTTCATAGCAAATGATGAATAAGGATGTGGGATTTATGATGAATCTAACAACCATCTAACAACCCCCTATTAACCACCATGCAATTCAACATTCCTATTTGTTTAATTTGAGGTATATACGCATTGTCTGTATATTGGTTTTTCTATAAATACGAACTCTCCTTCTCCATTTTTAATTGCTGAGATTTCTTAAGTATTTAGTTGAGAGCTAAATTATATATCAGTGATAACATTATAAGAAGTTGAGTAAGTTTATCTTAGCCAGCTTAATTCATATACAAAGGTATATTACAATTTCTATGTTCTTCAAATTCATATGTCTGCAATTCTGTAAAATTTTCAATTCTTGAATTGAGTTGAAGTTCATGATTTGGTGATTTGATGATGATAATCGATTGTTATATAAGCTTATATATGTGTTAGTAAGGTAATGTAGTTGGTCTGATAACAAATTCGTAGGAAAATTCTATGGTTGGGTTTGGTAGTTGCCGATGCAGGAACTGTCTGCTGCTGGCCGAGAGCCGGCGCAGCTGCGCCAGTCTTGTACTGGGTAGTTGCACCAGCAGCCTGTTCTAGTTTTTGATTTCCTGCTGCAAACTGTTGAGTGTCGGTTTACTTGTGTAACCTAGACGAACATGCTAACATGAGTAATACATATATATATGAACATATTGAGGCAATGTAAGAATGTTTTACTAAGAGTTGCACGTATACTTATAGTTTTGAAATAAACTTAGCATTTTATAAACAAATT
Source organism: Panax stipuleanatus (assembly GCA_020205555.1). Taxonomy (NCBI): domain Eukaryota; kingdom Viridiplantae; phylum Streptophyta; class Magnoliopsida; order Apiales; family Araliaceae; genus Panax; species Panax stipuleanatus. Next base: position 108,153,147 of record CM035122.1, read on the forward strand.
TCAAATTTTGGAAACGAACTCGATATGTATACTTGCCATGTTAACATTCTGACTTTGCAAGCATGATAGCATGACTTAGAAATGTATGAAAAGCATGTTAACTTACGTATACATATTTCATAATGTAATGTGAACATGCGAACCTTATTAGTGAGCTTTACTAATGAAAATACAAACTTTGAACGTGAACGTTAACGCTTCTTTGAGAGTTGGATTCTGAAATTTATGGGCATGATTGATAGTACTCTTAGACTCGCCAATGTATCATACATGTTTTCCTACTATGTTATATGTCGTGAAACCAAGTTTAGCGTAAACGAAGCATGCTCTCAAAATAATAACAATGATAGTAACATGTATGCGATTTGAACATTCATGAGTAAGCCTAATACAAGTTATATGAATACCTTATGAGTTTAAAAAGCAAGCATGTTAGACTTTATGATTTTCATGACCTTGAATGACCGTAAGTTGTCAAAAGTGTTAACTTATAACCATATCATGAAAGAGAGAACTTAGATGGACTTGGGAAGCATGAAGGTATCCTTTAATATGCATATATGTTATGTGATACCATATGTTGATGCTTGAATTTGATTTGAAGGTTAACTTACAATAATGCTATAACTTGCTAAAAAAGGGTATGTTTGCTAATTGATTGTGGTCTTATAATGATATGAAAATATGTTTAACTCAAAAAGAGGAACGTTAAGGATAAAAGTATATTAGTCGAGACTTGTGAATTAATATGATGCTATATATAGTATGACGAGGTAGCTAGGTTAAAACTTAGTTTATGTGTTGATTGTATATCCAAGATAAAATATGATGTTGAAATATATGACTAATGGATATCATATATATACGTAACTATATTACGATAGGATTCAAAAGTGTTGAATTACTTATCGTGGATAGACTACGCATAAGGCAAGTACTTGAACCCTACTCTTTATTGAGCATTACTGAAGCTTGTACTATTATTGGTTATACAAGTAAATAATTGAAAGCATGATTCTTATCCTATGACATAATGCTTCATAAATAGAATAGAGTTATTTATTCTTGAACTTTGATTCGAGTATTGAACTTATAATTGTTCGCTTAAAAAGCCGTCTGTGCCAATTGATTCGGTTAGACTTATAACATGATTAGAAAGCTGTCCAAACCAATTGATTGGTGCGGAATTCTTGTGTTAACTGAGTTGAACAACCTTCCTTGAAGGGGATATATATTTGTCAAGAGACCAACATGCGCACTTAAGTATGATTAAATGTTATGCATAATATAGGGTACTTTAGGCTGATCACCTGTTGTACTCGTTTTGTTGGGTTATCAGTATATTATTGATAATACTAGTAAGAGTTCATAGTCCTTAGTGACTGCTCAGTATTCAGTTATTTTGAAATCTTAAATTAATTTAGTATTGAATCATATTGATATTATTCTGTCCTTAGCGATTGTTATTGAGAACTGTTGATATTCTTGCTATCCTTGAAATATCATACCTTGCTATACCCTTTTAGGATTCAAGAATTATATTACTCGCCCTTATTATTATATTACTTGCTGAGCAAACTTGTTGCTCATTCTTGCTTTTCCTAAAACATTTGAGTTAAGGTAGAGCAGTGCGGACCCTTGAGCACCGACAACGGCAAGGAAAAGGCTACAGAGTAGCTTTATTTATGTAGAACTTTATGATTTGTAATAAGAACTTATGCTATTATGTATTAGTTATGTTTATATATGCTTAAGGTATGTTTAAGCTATGTAATCGGTGTTTAAGTTACGAGACCTTGGGACATGAATAAATTATATTAATTAAAGGTAATCTATTCAGTAATAGTTGTGTATTATTCAACTGTGCGATGCGATATTTAGTCGTAATATTTATTGTGGTGTTGATATTAGAACGTGACAAACCGAATTCGAGTGACCAAGTGGCGGTCCGAATTTAGGGGCGTCACAGGTTGGTATCAGAGCTGTAGTTATAAACCTTAGGAGCGAATGTCCTTAGACTATAACTTAGGAGAACTTAGAAGTTAGAAAGGATAGAACTCATGTAGAGTTTTCCTTGAGAGACTTAGTATGTGATGAAATATAACTTCATTCTATACAATGAACTTATGTTTTACTTAACATTCTAATGGAGTTGTTGTTTGTTTGTCTTGTGTTTGTGATTGGAGGATGGCAGACATAGGGGTACCTAGTAGAGTGGCAGAGGAGGAGACCAAGGATATATATGTAGTATCTGAGGCACCTCTAGAGGTTGTGCCTGTGCAGGCTATTGCACCGTTCGAGTCTGACGATGAGGATGAGATCGAGATAGAGTCCGATCAGGAGGAGCTTATGGAGGATGAGCCTATTGAGGATGAGGCTGTAGAGGAGGAGCCCATGGAAGACTCATATGAGCCTAACCTAGAGGAGCATATGCTGGGAGAGTACGAGGAGAGGATCCTAGAGTTGTACTGCAGAGTCCAAGAGCTGGAAGCTGAGGCCTAGGAGAGAGAGTCTGAATTCCAGAAGCTGAGGGATGAGGACTACAAAAGGAAGCTGGCCATGCAGGAGCTAGAGGTAGAAATCACTTACCGCAGGGAGGCAGGGATCCAGATGGGAACCTTATTCCACAGGTCGGTGGCGAGGAACGTAGATCTGGCAGGGAAGCTGGAAGAAGTAGAGCAGAGGGAATTGAGTGAGAAGACATAGAAGGAAGCACGCCGTACTCAGCTAGAGTTGGAGGTTATGGATAGAATACACTTTGAGGAGAAGTGGGAAGCGGCTAACTGAGAGAGCTGACGACCTAGAGGATGAGGTCGGATAGAAGAAGAGGAAGATGAACAAGATGGGGTATGTGTTCCGTTCAGCATTTCAGAGGGTGATTGACGGTGTGTACCACTACCCAGCAGAGCAGGGACAGACCCTATATACTTTGAGCCGAGAGCTGATAGCGTACATAGCACAGATTGAGTACAAGAGCGCTGTGGAGCGTGGGATGATGGGATGAGCTTTCCTTAGTCTGTCTAGCCATAGTATTAGTAGTGTCTTTTATGTGATGAATATACTATGTTGAGATCCTAATCTTTTGTGTAAGATATGGGATAGTGATGTAAACCCCGAGTAAGCTTTTGTTAGAGGGGTAGTGTGGTAGTATGTTAGTATTCCCCGTCTTTTGTGATATTAGGGGATATGTGATAACATTTATAGAAATATACTAGGGAAAAGTCATGTAATGAAACGATTTGGCATATGAATATAAATGAAGCTTATTTCAGAAATGTGTCATAAAATTTTATACCTTTAGTATTAAAAGAAATACTTAAGTAAAATAACTGAGTAATAATAAAATGAAAATTTGTGATGCAGATAATGCCGCCCAGACGTAGATTGACTGCACCTGAGGAGTCAGTGAACAATGAGAGGGAACAAGTAGACCCGATCTAGAAGCTAGTAGATCTGTTAGGAGAGGCCCTTGGGGAAGGAACAACGAACCCATTCGCCCCAATCCTCAAGGAGTACCAGTCACAAACTTTAAGGACTTTAGGAGTGTAGGACCCCCAGAGTTCGATGGTACTACCGACCCAATCATTGCGCAGATATAGGTTAAGGATATCGAGAAGGCCTTCACTATCGCTCGTGTGGGTGAAGACCAAAAAACTGTATTCGCTACATATATGATGAGAGGCGAAGCCAACTACAGGTGGGAGGCTAATCAACAAAGAGCTGGAGAAGGGATAATAACTTGGGATAGATTCAAGTCTCTATTTTTTGAGAACTACTTCCCGAAAAGCATGAAGAATAAGATGGAGGTGAAATTTTTAGAACTAAAACAAGGTGACATGACGGTGGCGCAGTACGCAGCTAAGTTTAATGAACTAGAGCGATTTACGAAACACCAAGTTGGAGATGAGGAAAGGAAGGCGAGACGATTCGAACAAGGGCTGAAGCCTTGGCTGTTCAACAAGGTATTAGTGCTTCAAATTGATTCATATGCGACATTGTTGGAGAAGGCGATCATTGCGGAAGGTGGCAATGAGGCCTTAAGTTTGTATAACAAGGAGAAGAAAGGAAATAATACCGGAGGAGAGAACCGTATTGGAGGAAGCAGCTTGGGAAAAATAAAGTGGGAGAACAATAACAACAACAACAATAACAAAAATAACAACAATCAATCGGGGAATTTTCGTGGAGGTTTTAAGAAGAGGGCTGAAGGATGCCCAAAATGTGGGAAGAACCATCCGGGTGAGTGCTGGAAGGGATGCGGCACTTGCTACAACTGCGGTCAGGAAGGGCACATCTCGCCCAACTGCACGAAATTGAAAAAGATACAAGGATGCTGGGCATGTGGCTCGATGGAGCACCGAATTAAGGGCTGCCCAAAAAAGGAAGTGGTAGAGGTAGCAGCCAACAAAGAGGAAACAAACTGATGATTGGCGGACATGCACAATCCAACCGCCCAACCGCCAGAACCTTTAACATGACCGTCTAGGACGCAGTAGCTGCAAAAGATGTGGTGTCAGGTATAATCCCAATCAATGATATAAATACTTATGTATTATTTGATTCGGGTGCCACCTGTTCTTTTGTATCTGAAGAATTTGCTAGTAAACTTAATACACCCCGAGAACGATTAGAAGATCCCTTGAACATAAAAGTTGCGAATAAGAAAGTAATCCCTGTAGAATACGTTTATCGAAATTATCGCGCAAATATTAGAGAACATGAACTAAGCGTAGACTTGATTCCAATTAGATTGGGAGAATTTGACATAATACTGGGGATGGATTAGTTGTATAACCATGGTACAATAATTGACTGTCAGAACAAATGTGTGAACCTTCAGACTCCGAGTAAGTCTAAGGTAGTGTTCTATGGTAGCTCATCGCTTAAGCAATCGTGTTGTCTTACGATGATGCAGGCCAAGAAAATGTTAAGGAAATGATATGTAAGTTATTTAGCTTACATCGTAGATACTCAAAAAAAGGGAGTAGAAATTAAGGATATATCCGTAGTGAATGAATTTCAAGATGTATTTCCAGACGATCTGTCTGGTCTTCCACCAGACAGAGAAATCGAATTCGTAATAGACTTAGCACCGGGAACGACACCAATTTTGAAAGCTCCATACCGTATGGCGCCAGTAAAAATGAAGGAATTGATGATACAACTACAAGAGTTATTAGATAAGGGTTACATTCGACCGAGTGTGTCTCCTTGGGGAGAACCAGTGTTATTCGTTAAGAAAAAGGACGGATCGAAGGGGCTCTGTATCAATTATCGAGAATTAAACAGAGTAACGATCAAGAATAGATATCCATTACCAAGGATAGATGACCTTTTTGATCAATTAAAGGGAGCGAAGTGTTTCTCGAAGATCGATCTACGAACAGGTTATCACCAACTGAAGGTACGGGATGAGGACATACCAAAGACTATGTTTCGAACCCGTTATGGACATTACGAGTTTTTGGTAATGTCATTCGGATTGACTAATGCTCCGGCAGCATTCATGGACTTGATGAACCGAGTTTTCAAGCCATACTTGGATAAATTTGTGGTAGTTTTCATCGACGACATCTTGATCTACTTGAAGACAGAAGAAGAGCACGCCGAACATCTGAAGATAGTTCTGGAAGCGCTAAGGAATGAGAAGATGTATGCGAAGTTTTCAAATTGTGAATTTTTAATGGAGAAGGTTCAATTCTTAGGTCATGTGGTGGATAAGAATGGAATCTCAGTGGACCCTGCAAAGGTCGAGGCAGTAAGTAATTGGGTGCAGCCGAGAACATCGACGGAGGTGAGAAGTTTCTTAGGGTTAGCTGGGTACTATCGAAGATTCATCCAAGATTTTTCTAAGATAGCAACCCCGTTGACCAATCTGACAAGGAAAACGGTGAAGTTTGTGTGGACAGACAAATGTGAAGAGAATTTTCAGGAGTTGAAGAAGAGATTAAGCGAAGCGCCTGTGTTGTCACTACCAGATGATGCGGGAAATTTTATGGTGTATAGTGATGCATCGCACAAGGGACTTGGTTGTGTGCTCATGCAACACGGCAAAGTCATTAAGTATACATCACGATAATTAAAGGATTACGAAAAACTATACCCTACTCACGACTTATAGTTAGCGGCAGTAGTTTTTGCATTGAAGATTTGGAGGCATTATTTGTACGGAGAGAAATGTGAGATATACACGGACCACAAAAGTCTGAAATATATCTTCACACAGAAGGAGTTGAATATACATCAGAGGAGGTGGTTAGAATTGATCAAAGATTATGGCTGTAATATTCTCTATCACCCGGGTAAGGAAAACGTGGTTGCGGAACGCTCTGAGCAGAAAAGAAAGGGAGAAACTGTTTCATTTGACGACTCAGAAGGAATTGGTAAGAGAAACGGAAAGATTAGAGATAGAGGTAAGAGGACCAGAGAGGTCTGAAGAGAAATTATTTATGATGGAAGCTTGTCCAACATTGTTGGATAGAGTAAAGGAAGCACAGTAGAAAGATGAAGAGTGCGAGAAAATCAGAAAGAGAATCGCAGAAAATGAAGAAGAGAAATTCTGAATGGATAAAGACGGTATCTTGAGATTCGAAGGAAGAGTGTGGGTGCCAGCGGTAACCGAGTTGAGAGAAGAGATTTTGCACGAGGAGCACAATACGACATATTTCGTTCATCCGGGAGGCACTAAGATGTACCGACATTTGAGGCAACATTTTTGGTGGCCCAATCTGAAACGGGAAGTCACAGAGTGCGTTAGTAGATGTTTGACTTGCCAACGTGTTAAAGCAGAGCACCAGTGGCCGAGTGGTTTACTACAACCGTTCGAAATACCAGAGTGGAAATGGGAGCATATTACTATGGACTTCATGGTAGGACTTCCAGTCACACAGAAGGGATACGATGCCATTTGGGTTATCGTGGATCGACTAACGAAGACCGCACACTTTCTACCGATCAAGATCCGATATAGTTTAAACCTGTTAGCAAGCCTTTACGTAAAGGAGATTGTTTCGCGACATGGAGTGCCGGTGTCAATTATCTTTAATCGAGATCCGCGCTTCACGTCAAATTTTTGGAAAAGCTTGCAAGAGAGAATGGGAACACAGTTGAGGTTGAGTACTGCTTATCATCCTCAGACAGCGACTAGAGTGAGCGAACTATATAAACACTGGAGGACATGCTTAGGACTTGCGTGATGGACTTCCAGGTAAATTGGGACGACCACCTACCCTTAGTAGAATTTGCGTATAATAATAGTTACTATGCGAGTATTGACATGCCACAGTACAAAGCTCTTTATGGGAGAAAATGTAGAACGCCGTTATGTTAGGACGAAGTCGGAGAACGACGAATACTCGAACCAGAGTTAGTTTAACAAATCGCAGACGTGGTGACAGTGATAAGAGCCAGACTAGTAGCAGCTCAAGACTGCCAGAAAAAGTACGCAGATTTGCATCGGTAGGACCGAGACTTTAAAGTCGTCAGTTTCGTATTTTTGAAGGTATCTTCATGGAAGGGAAAGATCCATTTCGACAAGAAGGGGAAATTGAGTATGAGATTCATAGGACCGTTCGAGATACTAAAGCGAGTGGGCGAAGTGGCATACAAAGTTGCGTTACCACCCGAGTTGGAACACATCCACAATGTGTTCCACATTTCTATGTTGCAACCGTACAAGGCCGACTACAAGCACGTGATTTCCTATGAGCCCATTCAAGTGGAGAAGAACCTAGCGTATTAAGAAATTCCTGTCTAAATATTAGATAGGAAAGAGCAAACCTTGAGAAATAAAGTTATTTCATCTGTAAAAGTACTTTGGCGTAACCACGTGGTCGAAGAGGCTACGTGGGAATTAGAAGATGCTTCGCTGGACTGGAACCAACGGCTGAGTTGTCACTGGTCAGTACCCGATGCTTCGCTGGACTGGAACCAACGGCTGAGTAGACTTCGGTCGATACCCGAACATGGAAAAACAACAGTTTTTGGCAGTTTTGCCCAATTCTTGCGCAATTTTTCCGCAGTTTGACTTGTTAATCCCCGGACATGGCTCCGTGATGAATGTCAAGGGACTCTGGGGAGTTTCCCTTTCTGTCAGGATTACAATGCTTAAACGCAGAATTTCAGGACAAACCGCTCAATCGCGTAGCGATTCCTCTTCAGATTTGACTTGGCAGCCCGTTTAAACTCTATTTTGACTCAAACCGAACCTGGCCCAGGGTAGGTGGGACCCACCTAAGCTACCGCAGGAGGTGGTGCGACAGCCGCAGGTGGAGATACGACAGCCGCAGGTGGAGGTGCGACAGCCACAGGTGGAGGTGCGGCTCCTTGAGCTACTTAATGTGCTGCTGGATTTTTTATTTTACAAGTTTCCCGTTTGAGCAGCGAAAGGATTTTCGATCTTCTTTTTCAGATCTACGGAGTTCTGGTAGTCAGATTCTGAATCAATCAGTTCCTACGCGTTCAGCGCGGCGCATGTAACTTTTTCCATCATTCTTTCGCAGTTTTTGACAGTTAAAAGCATGCGAACCCCCTAGGGTGCTTTCAAATGTAATGTATGAAAAATGTATGTCTATATGACCTGTGAAAATTTTTCTGTCTACATATGTACACATATTGTAATGCCCGAGAATTTTTGAATATTATTAAATGATTATATTAATGGAAATAAATATTTATTTGAATATAAATATTTATGTGTTATGAGATGAGTAACTCAATTATATTAAATTGAATATTTATAATAATTGAGAAATTATGGAGTTTGCGATAATCTCGTTGAATGCCTTGTGTGGCACAGTAATGAGAAATAATAATGATTATATTAATCAACAAAGGAACTATTAAGTGAACAATTAATCTATATTAATTGTTAATTGTTATTATGAGAAATAGAATATTAATTAATTGTTATAGAATATTAATGATGATTAATTAATGATATTTGATTGCAAGTAATAGAATAATAATAAGCAATAAATATAATAAGATTTATATTTATTTAATGTGATAATTAATCATATAAATGTTAATCAATCGTTATGCAGATTAATAATTACATTGATTGATAATGAAGGGATTAATTAATATTATTATTAATTAATTGATAAGATAAGTAATTTACTAATTCCTATGTGCAAGCATGCGATATTAAAAGTATAACGTATAGTAGCTAACTATATATTATACAAAGTGTAAAGTGCAATGTGACTATGTTATATATATATATATAAACTATATAGTAAAGTTATTTGAGTTGTGAAAGCTACATGAATAATGCCTGTGTGACAATGTGAGTATGTGGACATTAAAATAATACATCATGAATATATGATAACAATTGCTGATTAATAGAATAATACATGAGGTAATATATGAACATTCATGAGTATGCATAATATAAGTTATATGATTATCTTATGAGTGTAAAAAGCAAGCATGTTAGACTTTGTGATTTTTATGACCTTGAATGACCGTAAGTTGTCAAAAGTGTTAACTTATAACCATATCATGAAAGAGAGAACTTAGATGGACTTGGGAAGCATAAAGGTATCCTTTAATATGCATATATGTTATGTGATACCATATGTTGATGCTTGAATTCGATTTGACTGTTAACTTACAACAATGCTATAACTTGCTAAAAAGGGTATGTTTGTTAATTGATTGTGGTCTTATAATGATATGAGAATATGTTTAACTCAAAAAGAGGAACGTTAAGGATAAAAGTATATTAGTCGAGACTTGTGAATTAATATGATGCTATATATAGTATGACGGTGTAGCTAGGTTAAGACTTAGTTTATGTGTTTATTGTATATCCAAGATAAGATATGATGTTAAAATATATGACTAATGGATATCATATATATACGTACCTATATTACGATAGGATTCGAAAGTATTGAATTACTTATCGTGGATAGACTACGCATAAGGCAAGTACTTGAACCCTACTCTTTATTGAGCAATTACTGGAGCTTGTACTATTATTGGTTATACAAGAAAATAATTGAAAGCATGATTCTTATCCTATGACATAATGCTTCATAAATAGAATAGAGTTGTTAATTCTTTAACTTTGATTCGAGTATTGAACTTATAATTTTTCGCTTAAAGAGCCGTCTATGCCAATTGATTCTGCTAGACTTATAACATGATTAGAAAGCTGTCCAAACCAATTGAATGGTGTGGAATTCTTGTGTTAACTGAGTTTAACAACCTTCCTTGAAGGGGATATATATTTGTCGGGAGACCGATGTGCGCACTTAAGTATGATTAAATGTTATGCATAATATAGGGTACTTTAGGCTGATCACCTATTGTACTCATTTTGTTGGGTTATTAGTATATTATTGATAATTCTAGTAAGAGTTCATAGTCCTTAGTGACTGCTCAGTATTCAGTTATCTTGAAATCTTAAATTGATTTAGTATTGAATCATATTGATATTATTCTGTCGTTAGCGACTGTTATTGAGAACTGTTGATATTCTTGCTATCCTTGAAAAATCATACCTTGCTATACCCTTTTGGGATTCGAGAACTATATTACTCGCCCTTATTGTTATATTACTTGCTGATCAAACTTGTTACTCATTCTTGCTTTACCTAAAACATTTCAGTTAAGGAAGAGCAGTGCGGACCCTCGAGCATCGATAGGGCAAGGGAAAGGCTACAGAGTAGCTTTATTTATGTAGAACTTTATGATTTGTAATTAGAACTTATGCTATTATGTATTAGTTAGGTTTATATATTCTTAAGGTATGTTTAAGCTATGTAATCGATGTTTAAGTTACGAGACCTTGGAACGTGAATAAATTATATTAATTAAATATAATATATTCAGTAATAGTTGTGTATTATTCCGCTGTGCGATTCGACATTTAGTCGTAATATTTATTATGGTGTTAGATATTAGAACGTGACAAACCGAATTCGAGAGACCAAGTGGCGGTCCGAATTTGGGGGCGTCACACATATCTTACTGTAATGCACACTTGGATGTAAGAAATTCAGGTTCTAAGACAGTCAATTTTTCCACTTTTTGATCAGTTTAGTCATCCTTTTTGAGGCCTAATGAGTTTGGACTTTCAACTAAAAATGCCTATGGTATTTTGGAGTCCATGTGAGGCTGGTTTTTGATTTTTTTGGATATATATGAAGTATTTTTATTTTTAGGTAGGTGTGCTACTGAATGGCCACCTAGACAAGCTTGTGTGCATGTGGACAGTCCATTTTACAAAGGAGACTCTGGCAAAAATTTTCCAAAATCTTAGTTTTTGAAAAGCATACATTTTTGACTATGTGGGGAGTCTTTTACTGACCCAATATAGGTTTTGAGCTTTTGGGATTTTGAAAACATGCAGCCTTGACTGGACGGGGTATTTTTGATGGACCCATGCATATTTTAGGATATAGGTATGTATATACTGGACTGATTGATTAATAAGCCACAGGTTTTAGGCTTACCACACCATGTCTGAGGTGATTTGGAGTACTGGTGTATGCGATGGATCGCGGTAGACCCAGCAGCTCTATTGGGGTTTTATCAAGTGTTAGACGGAGGAGGGCTTCTGCCGTCCCACAGGCCCGTCCAGCTAGGACGCCTCGTAGATTGGTAAAGAGCAGGGTACGTCCAACACAGGACGAGCAACCCATTGACATTGATGACAAGGATGCTGCTTTTGTTACTCCTGTTCCAGCCCATGCTTCAAGTGCGGAGGTCCCAGGCATTACTGTGCAGACACAAGAGTTATTGGGAAACTTGAGTCACCATCCTTTGATATCTTCAGGCCAACGAGGTGACTTGAGTCTTTCTTCTCTCTGGACTCTTTTCCCATCTTCTGGCTATTTTCGGGGCACAGATTTTTGACATGGGTTGATTTTTTATGCAGGTCCCTGGCTGGACACAGCCTCAAGGGAACTGGTTTAGTGTGCAATCCCTTTATAAGACTCTGCACAAGGATTATAGGGAGATTGTAGATGGCTGGGGATTTCAGGCCTTCTTCTCGATCTTGCCCTGCCGCTGCCCTTGGGGTTATATGAGGGCTTTGTCTTAGCGCTGATTCCACTAGACTCAGTCCCTTTATTTGCTTGATTACGAGGTGATGATGACTCCTATAGACTGAAGATTTATCACCGGCATTGAATTTGAGGGCGAGACAATGCCTGTCGTGCATAACATTTCGCCCATCACAGTTAGATCCTTGTTGGGAGTCCCTTAGTCCGCATTCAAGGGGTCGTGCAGTCCAATCTGGTCCCTTGAGTATAGATGCCCAGGACGTAACTTTACAGTTGCCTCCGCCTGATGATCAGAGGGCTAGAGATCGCATTATGTGGCGATTGTTTTTGTCTATCATCAGGGGTTATTTTGTGGCGGACAACTCGTCGATGGTGTCCTTCGCTTTGATCAGCGCCACTCAGCATGTAGAGCGCCTCAGTGACTTTGATACGGGCTCCTATACCTTTGCCTATTTTCTCCGGGGCATGCACCTAGTTTCGGAGGGTGTGACAGAGGCTTGGTTAGGATTCCATTAGTTTTCGCTGCTGAGTACATCTTTCTATACCTTTTTAATTTTTGCACATATTTTTGGCTGTCCTGGTCACTGAGGACTTTTGATATTTACATGGATAGCTTTGGGCATTTGAGGGGCTTCCTTGCCTACGGCCCATTTCAGCATTAGGTCTGGAGACCTATCCACGTGGACGGAGATGGCATCACTCCATTTTGACGGAGGTCCCTGTTGTTAAGGGATCCACTCATGCCAGTCTGCAGTTGGAGCTTTTGACGGCGGGCTCAATCACCTGGACGTCGTACACATCCGAGCACTTGACCGTCAGATTTGATGGAGGTTTCCCCACTGGTCGAGAGTTTGATTTATCGACCCGGAGAGTCCCTATATTGACGGAGGGAGGATGGGAGCTCTATCTTAGAGAGCGTGCCATTTAGAGCGTCACAGGGGAGATCCACATTCCAATGGCTCCTCTTTCTTGGCATCACTGGCCATTGTCCGTGCCTTTGACATACATCCCTTTGGAGGGTATAGACGACTTTGACCTATCAGAGGGCCCGTACAGCCAGGTAGCCTTTTTACAGGTAGTAGAGTCATCGCACTATCGGGGCTCAGACTCGTGCCACCCATTTTATGGCAGACATGGTGCCGGGGTCCGTGATGATGACGGACTAGATAGCTTGTATTAGAGAGCCTACTCATGCAGACCTGATAGCACATCTGACCAGGGAGTTGGACCACGCTAGTTTCTTTATCAGGCCCCTTGGCTGAGATCCATCATAGGCATCTTCATTTCACCCATCCAGCTCTGGAGCAGGCCCCTCTTTTGGTCCATTCAGTAGCAGTTATACAGGGGCAGATCCTCCCTTATACCGCCCAGATATGCCTGATCCCAGCAGCTTTGTGTAGACAGAGGACCTGGAGCAGGTCGATCGGTTTGATACCGAGGTCTTTGACTTCCTGTGATAGCCATGGCAGCTATATTTTTGCCAGTCACTATTTTGGCTATTCAGCGTCTGTGCCATCATTTTGATAGACCACTGTATTAGCTGGGTGGTGGTGCCCCATTTCCCTGTATTCTTTTCTTCGCTTTGTATCAGGATATAGGGATGATGTATGTAGTAGCTAACTTTTTGTAGATATTTCTGTCATCTTTATTTGCTGCAGTATGTTTATATTTTTGTCATCATGCATATATCATGTGTATGAATTCAGACAGCTGCGATTTGACTTGTCCTCTGGATGGTCTTGTGATACAGTGCTACAGATGACGACATCTATAGTAAGTCGTATAGAGCATTTGCCACTATCAGGGATAGAAGCATCGTTGCGGTCATGGTATGATAGTCTACCCTTTCCTGCTAAGGGGACAGTTGACCAGATGCTAGGGCAATCGTTGGCACTTGTAGATTTTAGGGTTCCAGACGGATTTATTGATGGTGTCCTACCTTTATAAGTACCGGAGAGAGAGGTATTCCGCATTGGGCGGTGTGAGCTTTCGTCTACTCTGGAGGAGTACCAGAGATTTACTGGCTTGGATTTAGAGTCGCCATGTGCTCGGACTACTATCAGTGATATGCAAAGACCGTTTACTTGACTATCCGATCTTCGGCATAGCATAGTTATTGATAAGATCATTTTAGGGCATGTGATCTCCATTGACTTCTTGATAGAGCGCTATGGTGAGCTTGACAGCTATGACCGCCAGGTTGGAGATTTCGTTATTTTCACAGAGGAGTGGCAGACAGCCAGGATAGACATGCTGCTGATGTGCATCGTGGCGTATGTTTACATGCCATTGCGTTTAGATCACCTTGATGTGGGATTGGTTGTTGTAGTCAGAGCCCTTAGGCAGGGGAGTACCATTATCCCTATGATCTTGGCGGAGACTTTGAGGTCGCTCACCTATTACAGTACCCATCCAGCAGGGTTTTTTTGGGGTAGCTCGGTCGTGCTGTATATGTGGTTGATGTCACACATATGACCGATTGGATCCTTTAGACCTCATGCCTATTGTTTTAGCCACGAGATATCCTCAGTTTACTCTTTCCATCTGCCTAATTACGTCGATTCAGAGTTCTGGTTAGCATTTTTGTCAGATACTAAGCATCTGTTCGCCATTTTGTTATGCTCAGGGATGGCAACCCCGTTCAGCTTCATCACTCATGTATCTGGAATGGATTATCTGCCTTTGGCGGGATTGAGGGGTGTGACTACCTATCATCCCTTGGCAGTTATGGAGCAGTTTGATCAGTGGCAGAGTATGCACCATTTTGAGGATTCTGCTGATCATAGGATGTCTGCTTCATCTATGTCACCGGCCGACTTGGTTAGAGTTTATGAGTGTTGGACTCACAAGGAGAGGGCTGAGTTCTCCAGTAGACATCCGGGTCATTCTTCGGAGTATTTTGCATGGTTAGAGGCAGAGATCACTGTTGCAGCAGCAGAGCTTCATTTACCTCCGCTTGCGGATTCTGATGAGGAGGAACCCGTGGAGGATCTAGATTCTCCTACTGAGGATGAGCTATTTATTGATTTGGCCAAGCTTTGGTTAGCGATCCCCTAGTTATTCCCATAGAGACAGACCCAGCTTTGTCAGATTCTCTATTCAGGATAACCGTTGAGAGAGACTCAGCTAAAGCGCAGATGTTGGCTGCCGTATCTGGCAAAGATTTAGCTTTTGCTGAGAGGGATGGTCTCAGGACTGCTTTGGATACTGGATTGATTGAGCAGGAGGAGATTCGCTCTGCTTTGGAAATTGTCATTGTGGAGCGAGATGAGGTTCGCTCAGCCAGAGATGCAGCATATGTTGAGATTGAGGAGACTTTGATTTCTCGGGATACAGCTTTTATAAAGATGGATGAGGCTATAGCTTCCCGTGATTTCCACATTGCTGATAGTACTGCTCTCTGATCTTACACCTATGGTTTGGTTACCGAGATGAGTGCTTACGTTGATGACCACAGTGCCACCTTGCAGATGACTGTGGATGTTCTTAGCCGTATGGGGGCTGAGTGGACTACTCTTACAGCTGCTCCTCCATCTCCAGAGAGAGATACCATGCTGGCATTGCTGACCTGCTTGTCCTTGGGTCCATAGACTAGCTTTATTTTTACTACACAAACTAAATCAGGCATTTTTGTCATGTACAGGGCACTATGTATATAAAGCAATTTATATATCAGAGAGAAATATATTTTTGAGATACTTCCCTATTTAGATATGTGTTGTCATTGCTGAGTGATTACCACTTCCGTCATGACTCGCAGTTATTGATGCATTTTGAGCTTCTCCTTGATGGACTGACAGTTGAGGTGCCAAAGGAGTTCCTCAAATGGGTCTGGTAACCATACAGCTTGACAGCATTTAGATTTTATTTGTCTTTGGTGTCTTGGAACAGGTCTTCCATTTTTTTCTTAAAGGTCAAACCGCGCCGTAGAGGGCTGCCTACGTACTCCCGGGTTAAGGGAGATCAGGTCATTCGTAGTTCATGGTTGTTTAATTGAAGAGGCTTACAAAGAGTTTATCTGGGATTTAAATTTAGTTCAATGAACTTTGGAATTTGATGTTGGGATTTGCAAGTTCTTTGGATTTTTACTTGGTTTGATCGCACCATAGATGGTTGCCTACGTACTCCCGGGTTTAGGGAGATCAGGTCATTCGTAGTTCATGCTTCTCTAGTGAAAAGCCGAACCTTATTTGATTTGTAGGACCCATATGCGGGTATGCATGTGCTTTAGACGTAGTACTTTTTCATGGTGTCTGAATTGATGAGTTGGGGAAATTCGTTCCTGTCCATTTTTTGTAGCCTGATGGCTCCCCCTGTCAACACTTCCTTGATAATGAAAGGGCCTTCCCAGTTTGGGGCAAATTTTCCTTTGGCTTCATCCTGATTGTCCAAGATTTTCTTTAGCACCAAATCGTTTTCTTTAAATTACCGGATTCGGACTTTTTTATTGTAGGATCTGGCAATCCTTTGCTGGTATAACTGTCTGTGGAAAATGGCCGTAGCTCTCTTTTCATCTATTAAAGACATCTGATGATATTAGTCTTACAACCATTGATCTTCATCTATTTTAGCGTCAATCAACACTCGCAAAGATTCTATCTCTACCTTAATGGGAAGGACTGCCTCCATGCCATAGATAAACGAATAGGGAGTAGCCCAGTAGAGGTGTGCATTGACGTCCTGTAGGCTAACAGGGTGAGAGGTAGCAGGTCAGGCCAGTCTTTGTGATTGGAGGACATTTTTTGCATGATCTTCTTGATATTTTTGTTGGCCACTTCGACATCACCGTTCATCTTAGGCCGATAAATAACGGAGTTGAGATGTTTGATGTGGAACTTACCGCACAGTTCTACCATCATATGATTGTGTAGGTTTTTGGCGTTGTCTAATACAATCACTTTCAGTTGTCTATATCGACAGACGACATTGTTTCTGATGAAACTGATGATGACCTCTTTTTGTGACTTTAGGAGAAGAGACTGCTTCAACCCATTTGGTGAAGTAGTCGATCATGGTGAAGATAAGCCAATGACCGTTGCTGGCTTTGGGTTCGACTGGACCTATCACATCCATTCCCCACATAGAGAAAGGCCATGGTGCACTCATATTGTGCAGCTCATTTGGAGGAGCGTGGATTGCATTTCCATATATTTAGCATTGAAAGCATCTCTTAACGTGATCATCGCAATCAGCTTTGAGCGAGATCCAGTAATGTCCTGTTCTGATTATCTTCTTGGCTAGCAGATGGCCACTCATGTGTGGACCACAGACTCTGCCATAGATTCCATCCATTAGTCTTTGGGCTTGCTCCTTGTCAAGACATCGTAATAGGCCTATTCCAGCATCCCTTTTGTAAAGTGCATCTCTACTCAGATAGAACTTCATGGCCATTCTGAGAATCCATTTCCTCTCTGATTGGCTTGCACCAGTGGGTGTAGATCCATTACGAAGATATTCCTTGATGTCTTGAAACCAAGGTTGCTTGACAGTAGGTATTTCGTCTGATACTTCTCCAATGTAATTCCCGTATATTGGGGCTTTTTGATTTATGAACTGTATGTTGGGAAACCCGCTCCTGTTGGATATGCGGATTAATGAAGCCAACATTGCCAGTGCTGCATCGACAAAGTTATTTCGACCCCGAGGAATGTGAACGAAGGTTATTACTTCGAACTACTGGGACATTTTAAGGACCTGCCAATGATATGGCAGCAGATGCAGTTCTTTTGTGAGATACTTGTCGGTGGTTTATTTGATGACCAACTCGGAATCTCCAAAGACCAATAAGTGTTTGATACCCATGGATTGGGCTAGTTTCAACCCCAGTATACAGCCTTTGTACTCGGCCGTGTTATTGGTTTTGCCAAATTGAAGTTTGGTAGCCACAGGATATTAATCACCTGTACCAGAGATAAGGACTACCCCAGCTCCGGAACCTTCCATATTTACCACTCCATCGAAATACATTTTCCATGGTTGGACTGTATTCTCTGACTGGAGTTGTTGAATTATCATAATCCCATCATTTGAGAAATATCTCTCCAGGGGCTCGAACCCTCCTAAAGGTGCTTCTACTAATTGATCTGCAATTCCTTGGCCTTTGATAGACTTCTGAGTCACGTAGACAATATCGAACTGCTATAGGATTAACTGCCATTTGGACAGTCGATAATTCAGCATTGGTTTGTTGAATAAATATTTGAGCGGATCCATGCGGGATATGAGGTAGGTCGTATGCCCATGCAAGTAGTGTTGCAACCTCATGGAGGCCCATGCTAATGCACAACATGTTTTCTCAAATAGGGTATACTGCTGTTCCCCACTACTGAATCTTTTGCTGATATAGTAGATAGCTCTTTCTTTGCTACTATCATCCTTCTGTCCTAGCATACAACCCATAGCATTGGCATTGACGGACAGGTACATGAATAAGGGGACTCCATCCCTTGGAGGTACCAAAACAGGTACTTCGACAAGCTGCTTTTTGATGGCAAGGAAGGCTTGTTGACAATCCTCATTCCATTTGATGGAGGAATTCTTCCTTAACAGCTTGAAGATGGGCTCACAGGTTCTTGTGAGATGTGAAATGAATCGACTTATAAAATTGAACCTTCCTAATAATCCATGTATCTCCTTCTCCGTACGATGCATGGGCATTTCAGAAATGGCTTTGATCTTGGCAGGGTCTAACTCAATTCCCCGATTGCTTACTAAGAATCCTAGAAGTTTGCCTGCCTTAACGCCAAAAGAGCATTTAGCGGGGTTTAGCTTGGGGTTGTACTTGCGCAACCTGTTGAACAGCTTCCTGAGATGGTCTATGTGATCATCCTCCCTCCGGGACTTGATGATGATGTCGTCAACATAGACTTCTATTTCTTTGTGCATCACACCATGAAAAAGGGCCATCATGGCTTGCTGATACGTTGCTCCGATATTGATGAGGCCGAAGGATAGTCGTCGATAGCAAAAAGTTCCCAGGGAGTGTTAAAAGCTATTTTCTCCCGGTCTTCTTCAGCAACCATAATTTGATGGTAACCATCAAAGCAATCCACAAAGGAATACATGCCATACTGCGTAGTGTTATCAATCAGGATGTGGATGAAAGGTACCGGGAAATTATCCTTCCGACAGGCTTTGTTCAAATCCCTGTAATCCACGCAAACTCGTACCTTCCCTCCTGGTTTAGGCACAGGGACTATGTTTGATATCCATTTGGGATATGTTGATACCATGATGATCCCGGCTTTGAATTGCTTAATAATTTCTTCTTTGACTTTGAGACTCCACTCAGGTTTCAATCGCCTGAGCTTTTGTTTGACTGGTTTGAACCCTTCTTTGATGGGCATTCGATGGATGACAATGTCTGTGGATAGACCAATCATGTCTTCATGCGACCATGCAAACACATCCTGGTATTGCGTTAGGATCGCGATCAGGTCGGCTTTTTGATCCGATGTTAGGTCTAAACCTATTTGCATTTCTTTGATGGTTTCGAAGGTTCCTATGTTGATGGTGGAGGTCTAGTCGAGGTTTGGTTTGGGTTTGTCTTTAACCCATTCCTTGATATCCCTTGGCACCTCATAGTCATCTTCCTCCTCTTGATCAAGATACGTCAAGTTGAAGCTCAATCTTGCCTCACAGTGGGAGTTATACTGACAGGTTGGCATCTCATTAGCAGAGACACACACATCCAATGCTTGGGTCCTGAAAACAAAAATGCTTTCATTAATATATACAACTGCTTAAATACACATGGCATTTATAAAGCATGACAAAAGTGACTGCTACAGCCGTGCAATCAAAAGTAAGCAGTAAATGAAAGTATGATTAAGGGCAGATGTACTCTCTACCCTTTACCCTTTTGACTCAGGCAAGGGACACTGCTCCAGTTGTCCAGTGTTAAATTCTCATGGATTGGGAGAATGCTAGAAATGTGCTCGTCCGCCTTGTCTTGGATGATGACTGAGACATCCTTGAGGATAGGGCCAAAGCTTTTCTGTGGATTATTCCTCTTCTTGATGTGAGGAATTAAGGCATGGTCGTCGTCACTATCAGGGAGTTCGTCATTCATACCCTCATAGTTAAGAATGACTCTCATGTTAGCGAATGGGTCTCATCCTCCGTACAGGATCTTTTCTTTTCCCTTTTCACTGTTGGTCTCAGGCTTGAGGGTTTTTCTTTCATGAACTGGTATGATTGGAGGAAATAACATGGCCGATACTGCAATCAGTACTTTCCTTGTAGGTTTCACCCATCCGGCATTTGTAAGGTTTGGGAGCAGAATCTTGGAGGCTTGAGCCTTGGGATGTTTGTGTGGATTTTGATGGTTTTACCTTGATAAAAATCCCGATCGTACTCTTCCTATCTGACTTGGGATTTGGATTTGCATCTTAATGTCGTTCTTATTTTTTCCTAACCCTTCTCAAGGCTGGAAACCCGCAGCTACCATTTCTTGTCCCACTATCACTACTTCAATGGAAATTTTAGGCTTCAGGGCTGCTGCCCCAATCGGTAGATATTGAATATCGCTCACCTCAAGAGCTTGAAAACTTGCAGGCTCAATCCTTGCATCCAGGTTAATCACTGGCATGTCCCCATATATGTGGGTAAGGTATTTTGATTCAACATTCACTGTGATGAGGCTGCCGTTGATGATGTACTTAAGTTGCTGATGGAGGGTGGATGGAACAACGTTGGCCATATGGATCCATGGCCTGCCCAACAACAAGTTGTATCCGGTGGCTATGTTGAGCACCTGAAAAGATACATAAAAGGTGTGTGACTGGCTTTGATCCGGTTTGGATTGATCTTCATTCTTTTCAACGTGTCGTATGGATAAATATTGAGGGAAGATCCTCCATCAATAAGCACTCCTCCGATCACGTATCTGGAGGACATAACGTCTATATGCAGAGACTTGTGGTGGCCCCTTCCCTCAGCCGGGATATCATCGTCTGTAAAGGAAATCACATTGTTGTTGAAAAATTTTCTATCACGTGACGGAATTTCTCTGTCTACCGTGTGTGGCAGATGGGCTTCTTCTAGTACTTTCACTAGGATGTCACGGTGAGCCTCTGATGATAGGACCTAATCGAGGATAGACACTTGCTTGGGTGCGTCTTTCAAGCTTTGTACTATCATGATTTCATTATGTCCCATTTTTTTGAGGAACTCTTTTATCTTTCCTTCAGCCACCCTTTCTTTGGCTTTGGTAACTGGTTTAATCACCCGCTGAGGCAGGTACAATGGATTACCCTTTGACAGGATGTAAATGTTGTTTGAAGTAGAGCTTTCACTGTCCCCGTAGTTCCATGGGACCTTCTTCAGACTAAGGATTGGATACTGAGGCCTGAAGGGCAAAATTATAGGTTGTGGTGCAGCCACCTTCACAGGATTTTGGACTTCTTGGACCCCTTTCCCTGTCAGTACCAGGGGTGTGATGATTGATTCTTTATCACAGGATATGACAGCCACTGTGTCTTGATACCATGCATCGGGGATCCAGAGGCTATCTTCATCTGTCAGGTCGAGTATTTGATCTCCTCTAATTAAGTCACCTTTCTCAAACAGGTCTTTAATTAGGTTACGAAGTGCCCAGCATTCTTCTGTATCATGGACGGGAGAGTTAGAATGGTACTGACATATTTGGTCAGGTTTGAACTTTCTGGATTGAGGATTCAGCGGAGGTAGCATGTTTTCAACCATTCCCTCGTTGATCATCATTTGTAGGATTTCTTCCATCGATTGGTTCAAATTAGTGAAATTCCTTTTATATAGGAACTTCCTACCTGCTTGGACACTTGCTTCTTTAACCCCCATGTCAGTCAAGGGTGTATGCTCATAAGTCCGACTATGATCTTGATTGGAATTGACTTACGCTGGAGGAGAGCGACTGTCAATAGATTGATGGATTTGCTTCAACATCTTTCTGGTGAGTTGATGTTGGTAGACGACCAGTTCAACCAACTGCTCGATTTGTTCCTTGATAGACTTTATTTCTTGCCTTATCAGGAATTGTTTTTCAAAAGCTTCCCAACTCATTGGGCTGATGCTGTTGGATTGAGTTGATTCTTTAACATAGCAGAGGTATTTGGATCCTTCTCCACTTGAATGTTGATCATGCTAACACTCTCCTCCTTGTGCTGTGGGAGAGAGTTATCTTGGACATGCGGTTGATCGGGCTTTGTGACCACAATTTCTCCATTATCAATCAAATCTTGGATTTTGTGCTTGAGGGACCAACAATCTTGGGTGTCATGGACCGGTGATCCAGGAATGATAAGCACATTTCTTGCTAGGGTTGAAGTTCCTTGAATTAGTGTTAGTTGGCGGAAGTAGTTAGCCAATCTTCTTCTGAGCAGTCAGAAGTTTGAAGACGTTCTCGAGTGAATCCCTTAGTGGGGTGAAAGTCCTTCTGCACCTGACCTCCATGGTTTTCTGGAATAAAGGATTGGAAGGCTGTGTTGTAGCCTGGAAAGAGGTATAGTTCGTCCTTTGAATGGGCATATTATTTGAATTGCCACTTGAATTTTGTCCTTGTAACACTAAGGAAACTTCTTCATCTTTATTTTTGTGGACCCTCCGGAGATTACTCCCGTAATTTTCGGATTGGATATGCTCAGCAACAGCTTCGAGTGCCGTTAGGTCTTTTATTTTTTCGGACTTGAGTCCCATTTTGGCCATTTCGCTGTGTTTGATCATTTCATAGAAAGGTTTTCCTATGCCTATGCCCTTTCATAATAAGGAGCTTCTTGAATATCGATGAAAGTTATGACTATTTCAGATTTAGTCATGGCTGGGGTGACTTGTGCTGCAACTCGTCTCCATCGCCGGGCATATTCTCTGAATGATTTAGTGTTATTCTTCTTGATTTTGGTAATTTGATACCGATCTGGATCTAGCTGAGATTAGAAACTGTACTGGCTGAGGAAGGCATGGGCCAATTCTTCCCAACTATAGATTTTGGAGTTGTCCAATCGGGCATACCATGTTCTAGCTTCTCCGGTTAGACTCTTCTGAAGTAGCTGCATTCGAAGTTTCTCGTCCTCAGCATAGGATCCGAGTTCTCCGATGAAAACTTTCGGGTGTGTATATGGATCTCCCACCCCATCATATTTCTCAAACTCGGGGGTTCTGAATTTCTCAGGATAACGAGCCCCGAGGAATATACAGAGGCCGGAATAATTCACACTACCAAATGCCCCAGTTCCTTTGATAGACCGGAGAGTTTCTTCTATTTGTTGCATTTTTTTGAGATGATCACCAGCTTCCTGCTCTTTACTGATGGTGGTGATTTCCAAAGTTTTGTTGATTGGATCCTGGTTTTGTGGTATAGGAATCTTAGTTTCGGCCTTTTTAGTATCTTGACCGCCAGCACCACTACCAGATGCTCCTGGTTCTGGATGAGTTTGAGATTGTTTCCCTTTAAGGGCCTTGCTTTGTTCTCAGCAGAAAATCGGCTAGCTCGGCTATCTGATTTTTTAGTCCTTCGAATTCTTCCCTGGAAATAGGGGTGGATTCTGGTGGAGCACTTGAAGCCATGTCTGTAGATGGACTGGTTGCTTTTCTGGCCTTTGATATGGGGATAGGACCAATTTTTTCCTACCTACACCAAAACATATACGTGTCAATTCTCTGTGGTAGGTAATGCCTGGATGAATTTATGATGTGTGTTTTTTAAGTTTATCCTGCAAAATCAAGGTTAGTTGTTTTGATGGTAGGATGACAGGATATTTGACAGGAAAGTAAATCTTTCATTATTGTCATTTACATTGTGCTCCTCAGTAATTGGAGACTTGACATGGAATTGAAAGACGAAGGCATGAAGAAGCATCCCGTCGGATTCGGTTGATCAGAAGCTGACCTATCCTAGGTTACTCTCGCGACTTTTGTTTCGGCATGAAGGTACCCAAATCATCGCAATCTACTACAAGGGAAATTAATCCGATCGTTCAGCTGGAGCGAATCTGGGTGGTGCATTTTCAGAAGGCAACCACGGAGACTTAGTCATCCCTAGAGTCCTTACTTATCACCGACCGGGTTAGCCTCGTGGTGGAGGGACTCACATCATACATTCACATACATTGGCCTTACCGCTTATGCATGCAATGACAGTTCGTGCGAAGCACTAATATGGGTGCGAAGCACTACAGCGTTCATTCTCATTCATTTAATGTAAAGACATAGCATTCATACATTCAATGAAAGACGCAGCATTCATTCATCCATTGACTGTGGAGAGACAGTATTTCACGCATTCAATAGTTTTGGAAGGGAAATGTTTTGAAAAGATTTGAAAATGGCCTAAGCCCTCTACTGGTCCCCAACAGAGTCGCCACCTGTCGACGTTGGAAAATTTAGGAAATACTGCGGGTCGGTTGTAACCCATTTTTCCTCAAATCATTCTTCCTAAGTTATCTCTACTCTTATTATTTTTATTGTAAAAAAAGATTTTTTAGGAAAGAGGCCAATATGTGTATATGTCAACGATTTGATTTGATTTAACAGAGTTTCCCGTTGGTAGATTTGAAAATGGTTGTACCAACTCAACCGAGTTTGATTTAAAAAGAGGCCCATTTGCTGGACACTGTCGAAACTTGATCTTTGAAATCGGAGTTTTGAGTTCTGGGGCTTGGTTAAGTGTGGGGAAGGTGTTAGGCACCCCACGACTACCGTGAAAACACGGTACCACAATCTTTTTAATATTTCCCCTAAAACTGGAATGCGTTAGTGAATGCTGTTTGAAAATTGGGCCTTTGGATTGATTGAAAGCTTTGACAGGCTTCGTTGAGCTTATATACGAAGGGTTTGATTTGATTTGAAAATCAGTTTTTGATTTGTTTAGCAAAAAGCATCATTTAATTTGATTTGCAAAAACTTTTGAAATGAATTGACAGTGATGTTTTGAAAGCTTATTTTATCAAACCCTTACGCTGACATAGGAATTGAAGCATATCGCTACCCTCAATTTTATCTTTATAACCTTAAGGCTACATGCAAGTGGTGATTTATCGGGCTGCAAAGCATCCTCGACCACAGAAATATAAAGTGTCGATCTCCTCATGGGTATGAAAACCATCGGAGGGACGCTGACACGACAATCCATATTTTCACTATGTTGAGACCATAAATCCGGATAACCATTTTAAGGTCTATGCATATACATTTTATAACAACAAAAAAACTGGCAGGGTACATCTGTAAATAAGAGTTTGTCCATTCGTGGGAATCAGATTCTGATCAGTTTGATCATGAATCCCATGATTCCTAGGACTCACATATGAGTAGATAGAAAACCTGCACAGTTCAAATTTGTACATAAATAAATATATACATCATCACGTCGCAATGAAACCAAGGATTCATCAGTAAATCCTAACTGGGCGTGGCCAAAGCATTTTGTTCCCATTAGATAGCGATCTAAGGGATGCGAGTTTGCTTTTGAAGCTGAAACTTATAAAAATAACTACATTTAAAGAAATCTCAGTCATTATAGCTTCTAGGTTCTGTCAGGACCTGTTTGAACCGTTGAAAGCTAGAATTGGCGAGATTTGGATAAATCAAGTCCGCTCTCATATATGTCAGTGCAGATTCATATAAAAATGAGTATTAAATGTAGCAGTTAAATAAATTGAGCAAAGCAATATATATAATTAAATATATATAAAAGCTGTAAAAAGGGCGATGAATTTTCACTCGCAAGTCCGGACTGGAATTAATATATATATATATATATATATATATATATATATATATATATATATAAATAAAAATAACTGTAAATAGCCATGAAATAATCTAGGCTGTGACGGAAATGAAATATATATATATATATATATATAAACAGTAATAAGGGCGATGGGTTTTCACGCCAGTGCCCGTACTGGAATTGAAATTGACATAAAATAGTCAACCAGGACTGATATGAGTACCAGTGATGGTGAAATGTGCAAAAGCAGTAAAATGGCCACGAAACAATCCAGACCGAATTGAAAATATAAAAGTATATATTTATATTGACAGAAATGTATTCAACCAGGACTGATATGAGTACCAGTGATGGTGAAAATCGCTTATATATGCGTAGATATATATAAAAGCGGTAAACTACCACGGATTTGACATCCGGGCTTGACAGAATTGAAATGTTAGTCCATTTGCAGTTAAATATATACAAAAAGGGCCAAACCCGGACTGGGGATATAACCCAGTCCGGCGAAGTTGCCAAAATGGTGTGTGCTAGTGCATTGAAACTATTGGAGCTGACGGATCATCAATCCGAGTTGTAAAAATGTTGAAAACAGAGTTTATGTACAAGAATGTATCAATCTTTGATGAAAACGGCCACGGAACTAAGTTCCAGGCATATTTAGAGGATATAACTTGATGTACAGGTGTAAAACAGTGCAAAGTAGTAGTATTGACTTGCTGATCGTAAAAATACTTATAATGGGCTACACTACGGGCTTTTTGGGGAATTGTAGGACTTAAACGTCCAAATCTACTGGTAGTTTTTTGATATGTGGTAGTATATGGGTATATCTATGTGTTGGAGTGAAAATATTAGGGTTTGGAAGAGGTTTAAAAGTTAAAAAATCAGTTGGACAGGGCTTCGCTGTGTTTCTTTCTTATGCAAATGAGAGGGGGCTGCCCCTCTATTTATAGAGGGAGGAGCTGCACCTCTACATGAAACTGCCGCAAGTAGAGGTGCGACCACTCGAGGTGGGTCCCGCGTGTCCGGCTTGGTCATCTCGAAGTACATGTACCCCGAGTAATGAGATGTCCGGTCTGAAAGTTTCTAACTTTTGATCGGAGCTTCCGTTTAAGGCGTGCAATACCTTTCTGGAAAGCTCTCACTGAGAGTGTTGCAATGACATGGGAAAAATATTTTCTAGGTCCAGGAAGATGGGTTCATAACCAGGTCTTCAATTCCTCGCAGTTTATCCATTGAGTTGTCTTGCGTAGTTGCCACTCGGGATCGTCGTTAGGGTTTATTCTGACTTTGGCGGCATTGATTTGGCTTAAGTTTGAGCAAGTCGGTTGAGAGTTGATGAAATGACCGTTGTACCCCTCTTGGGGCCGCCTGTAGTGTCGGCACGGTCACTAGTTGACTTTCGGGAGCTTATTCAAAGACTTGGATCCCAGTCGAGTCTTTTGACCTCAGGATTGTCTCTGAGGTTGACGTAGTCATTCCAGGTTTTGCTTTGGAGTTGTTGTGATGCTTCAGGTTGATGTCTGAAGTTGACCTGACTTCCCGTGTTGAGTTCAGGGTTGAATTTAACTTTCCGGGTTGCTGCCGGGGATGAACTATGTTTCCCTGATTGAGAACGGAGATGGCTTGACATGTCCTCGGTTGATGTCGAGCTTGCCTTGACTTCCCGGATTGAGACCAGGGTTGAATTAACGGTCCAATATTGAGTTCGGGGTTGATTGGTACCTCCTAGGTTGCTGTCGGGGTTAAATTGACTTCCCGGGTTGAGGCCGGGGTTGAGCTAAATGATCCGATTAACTGCCAAAACTTGATTGATAGTCCGATTGACTGTTGGAACTTGATTACCGATATTGGGAATCAAATTTAAGTTAAAGGACCGGCGTTGGTGGCAGGATTTGGATTGATTGACGGTTTTGCCCTCCTACCAGGTTAGTATTGGGGCAAGAAAAATTTTGAGTGTCTACATATATATATTTACATTTCAGTCGGGCCTGGATTGAAAATTCGTGGCCCCTTTATAGCTTTTATATATATATATTAATTTATATATATTCTTTGCTCAGTGTGATTAAATATTTGCTTTAAATATTTATTTGATATGAATTTATTTTAACTTAAATTTGATGGATTAGGTTTATCTGAATCTAGCCCTTTCTAACTTTCAAACGGTTCAAAATAGGTCCAATCGGAACCAGAAAGCTAGAGTGGCTAAGATTTATTTAAATCTAGTTTTCTCTAGTTTTGTAAGCATTTAAAGCAACTTCGCCACCCTAGATCTATATTTAGTGGGAACAGGAAGCTTTGGTTACGCGCATGCAAGGATTTGACAGATAAATCGTTTGTTTTTGCGACGTCTAGAGTACAATTGGCATTTTCTATGTGAGCCTAGAAATCGAGGGATTAATGATCAAACTGATATAAATCTGATTCCTATGATGGACAACTCCACATTACAAATGTATCCTGCCAGTTTTTCTGTAAAATGTACATCCGAGGGACCTTAAAACGGTTATCCGGATTTAAGGTCTCAAATATAGTGAAATATAGTTTGTAGTGCTAGAGTCACTTTGATGGATGTCATGCCCATAAGAAGACCATCACTGTATATACATTTTGTGGTCGAGGATGCTTCGCATCCCGACAATAAACATCCAAATCATGCCAAAAGCTGAACTGAATAATATGGAAGTATCAATATGCTTCAATTCTTATGCGAGCGAAAGGGTTTGAAAACCATCTTTCAAAATGTCATTTTCATATCTTTATTTAAAAATGGATTTTTCAAACAAATTGAACCCTTCGTATATCTGTTCAACGAAGCATGTCACTACTTTCAAATCAAACAAACGTAGGCTCAATTACTTCCAGCATACACACACATTACAATTAGAAAGGGAAATATTAAAAAAATACGGTAACTGTGACATCCCCAAATCCGGGTACTTCATTTCCATGGGATTTGGTGTTCACTATGTAAATAAAACATAACTACTGCCCATAAATAAGGAATGTAAAATAATTTACAACCTTTATAAAAAATAATATCTTCCTTATAAAAAGGATTACAACCTTGTCAAAAACATTCTCAGGGTTACCTAACCTTAAAATCAACAAATGCGAAAAATAAAACATCACATAATAAAATTTATTTCTTAATTCAAATCATATCATAAATATGAACAAGTCTTCACTTGTTCATCTTGCTTTTGCCTTTGCTAGTTGACGGTTCGTCAACTCTCTTAACTTTGGCTGCAATAGTTATATAAATGCAATAGTGAGCAAACAAAAGCTCACTTGAAATAACAATCAATAGTGATGACATAGTATTGAATAGCTTCAACTGAATTTAATAATATTTCATTAATCGATAATCAAGAATTGAATATATAGTTTAGAATTCATCTGAGGGTTATAAGACCTTGAACTATGTCCCAGGTGCTAAGTATTTCTACTTAGACCATTAATAGTCGTTAGACTATATGGACTCTTAACTTATACTTAAGGGGATCAATCCTTCGTACCATGTATTTTGCATAAACATCTTAACGCTTTCGATTGGTAATCCCTTATTAATAAGGTGGTTCATCTCAGTTTTTTACTTAACGAGTCCGCACCAAAGAAATATGATGTATATTTTTGTATATTTCCAGCGGCTCGTTATCCAGACAAGTTTCAAGTCCCAACTTTTGAGAAATATAATGGATTAGGAGATCCCTACACCCATTTGAAGGTATTCATCGGAGAACTTAGATCCTATGCAGAGGACGAGAAGCTAAGAATGTAATTATTCTAGAAGAGTTTGACCGGAGAGTCTAGAGCCTGGTATACCCGACTAGACAATTCAAAAATTCACAGCTGGGAAGAGCTAGCACATGTCTTCCTTAATCAATACTGCTTCCAGTCTTAGATGGCTCCAGATAGATATTAAATCACCAAAGTCAAGAAGCAAAACACTGAGTTATTCAGAGAGTATATTCAACGATGGAGACGGATGGCGGCACAAGTCACCCCGCCCATGACAGAGACTGAGATAGTCCTAACCATCATCGACATTCAAGAAGCTCCGTATTACGAAAGGGTCCTAGCAGGTATAGGAAAACCATTCTCGAAGATGATCAAACACAGAGAGATGGTCGAAATGGGTCTGATGTCTGGGAAGATACAAGATCTTATCGCCTTAGAAGCCGTGGCCGAAAACATCCAATCTGGAAACTGTGGGAGTAATTCTCAGAGAGTACACAAGAAGAAGGAAGAAGAAGTGTCATTAGTACTATAAGGAAAAAATCAAAGAGGCAGTTCGAGCAGCCTGCCTATTCGAAGGAGAAACTATCCCCCTTTCCAAGCTCCTGCACAACCTTCTAACCCTCCATTTCAGTAAACGGGAGAAGTCAGACGACGAAAAATGTTTACCCCCTTGGGAGATTCACTAGAAAATGTGCTAAAACTGGTGACAGCACAAAAGAAGATTGTTCAGCTCCTTCCGCCAACCATTTCCAGGGGAAGGAATTTCAACTGAAGTAAAAAGTGTGCATACCATTTTGGATCATCGGGCCACGACACACAAGACTGTTGGTCTCTCAAGCATAAAATTCAAGACATGATAGACAACGGAGAGATTGTGGTGACCAAACTAAAGCAACCACATGTGCAAGATAATCCCCTCCCTCAACACAATGAGGAAAGTGTCAATTTGATTAGCACCAAGAACGGAGAAGGATCCAAATACCTCTGGTATATTGGAGAGTCAACTCAGTTAAATACCAATAGCCCAGACAGTTGGGAGTTATCAGAGAAGTAGTTCTTGATGGAACAAGAAATAAAGTCCATTAAAGAACAGATTGGACAGTCGGTAGAGTTGGTCGTGTATCAACATCAGATAACCAGACAGTTGATAAATCAGACCATCAAGCATGAAACAAGTCCTCCTACCCTTGAGATTAGCCCCATTTCTATGATGGATCATTACCGGTTTTATGAGTGTAAACCCTGGGCCGACAAGTTAGCCAAGGAGGAGAAGTTCCAAACTGATAGGAAATTCGCCTTCCAGAGGAATTTCACTAATTTGAATCAAACTATGAAAGAAATCCTCCAAATACTGATCAATGAGAGGATGGTCATGAATTTACTACCTCGGTGAACCCTCGATCCAGGTAGTTCAAACCTGACCGAATTTGTCAGTATCATTCCAATGTGCCCCGTCATAACACCGAGGATTGTTGGGGACTTCATCACCTGATTTAGAATCTGATTGAAAGTGGTGAACTAATGAAGGCAAATTAAGATTATGGTTATCCCAGTGATGAAGCACTCTTTATTCCCATGGCATGGAATCAGGAAGTAGTAGCTGTAATTTTCTATGAGAAGGATATAGCCATCACACCCCTGATACTACAGGGGAAAGGGGTCCAAGAAGTACAGAATCCTGTGAGAGTAGCTGCACCCGAGCCCCTAATATTGCCCTTCAGACCACAATATCCTGTTGTCAGCCCAAAAAGAGTCCCATGGAACTATGGGAAGTATGAAGGTTAAACCTCAAACAACATTGCCAGTATATCAAAGGAAAATCCACTTTACCTGCCTTAGCGGGTGATCAATTCAGTCATTAAAGCTAAGGGGAGAGTGGCTGCAGAGAGAATTAAAGAATTCCTCATCAAAATGGGGCATAATGTAATCAAGGTGGTGCAAAGCTTGAAAGAGGCACCTAAACAGATATCCATCCTAGATATGATCTTATCCTTGGTAGATCATCGCAAAATTCTGGTGAAAGTACTAGAGGAAGCACATCTGCCAAGAACGGTGGATACTGAGAAGTTCTGTCATATGATAGAGCACATTTTTGACAGCAATATGATATCTTTCACTTACGATGTTATACCCATAGAAGGGATGGGTCAATGCAAGTCTCTATATATAGCAGTGATTTCATCAGCGTACGTGACTGGAGGAGTGCTGATAGATAGAGGATCGTCCCTGAACATCTGTCCCTATGACACCTTAGAAAGAATGAACATCAACCCAAATTGGATCCGGACCAGGCATGTAGTTATCCAGGCTTTCGATGGGTCTCGTCGAGAGGCTGTGGGGGAGATCAAGCTTCCACTGGAGATTGGTCCCCATACTTTGTATGTATCCTTCCATGTACTCAACATTACCACTAGATATAATTTGTTGTTGGGAAGACCATGGATTCACATGGCAGAAGTAGTTCCATCAACCCTTCATCAGCAACTCAAGTACATTTTTGATGGCAACCTAATCACGGTTAATGCCGAACCAGAATATCTGGTCTACACACAGTCTCAAAAGGGGGGTTGAGCCTGTCAGTTTTCAAGATTTGGAGGTGAGTAATACTCAATACTTACTTGTTGGGGCACCAGCCTTAAAAATAAAAATTCCCCCTCGAAGTAATGACAGTCGAACAGGAAATGGTATCCATGGGATTCTGCCCTGGAAAAGGGTTAGGAAAAAATCAGCAAGGAATCAAGGATCCTGTGCAAATCCCGAGCCAATTAGGGAAAGCGGGTTGAACTATTCATCCAGATCAAACCATCGGAACCCACACAAGCATCCAAAGGTTCCTTCTTCCACTATATTGCTGCCAAACCTCATTGATGCCGGGTTTGTGAGACCAATGAGGAAGATTCCTGCGATTATGTTAACCATGTTGTTTCCTCTAGTCAAACCGATAAGTGAGAGAAAAGCCCCAAAGTTTGAGGGGGAGAGCAAAAAGGGAAAAGAAAAGTTCCTGCACGAAGAACGAGACCCATTTGCCAATATGTATTTTTTGATGCACTATGAGGGTATGAACAATGATATCCTAGACAGTGATGAAGAAGATCAGATCTGAATCCCTTACATCAAGAGGGATAAGGGTAACTGCTCAAAAAGAACCCTAACACTAATCTGAAGAATGTCTCAGTCATCATTAAAGATAAGGCAGACAAGCACAACTCCTTTATCCTCCCTATTCAAGAGGAATTGACATTGGACAATTAGAGCATTGTCCCTTGCCTCATTTAAAAAGATTAAATAGGCAGAAAGTCTATCTGCCCTGGAGCATGATTTTATTTACTGCTTAATTTTGTTTCACAGATATAGCAGTTACTTTTGTCAACTTTTGCTAAATGCTTTGTATGTTTAAATAGTCTCATATATTAAAGTGAAAGCATTTTGTTTTTAGGACTCCAGAATTGGATTTGTTTGTCTCTACTGATGAGATGCCAAATTTTCACACTAACTACAACTTTGATGTAGAACTGGACTTCGACTTGATAGAGATTGATCAAAAGGAGATAGATGACTATGAGATGCCCGAGGAGATCAAAGAATGGGTCGAAAGTGAAGCCCAAACCCAACCTCGATCAAACCACCACTGTCAATATCGGAACCTCAGAAAACCTTAAAGAAATCCAAATAGGCCTAGACCTCACCAAAGACCAAAAAGCCGACCTATTTGAACTCTTAACTCAGTTCCAAGGTGTGTTTGCATGGTTGCATAAAGACAAGATTTGCTTGTCCACTAACATTGTCATTCATCGATTGCCCATCAAAGATGGATTCAAGCCAGTCAAGAAAAAGCTCAGGCGATTGAAACCCGAATGGAGTCTGAAAGTCAAAGAAGAGTTTGTCAAGTAATTTAAAGCCGGTATCATCATGGTATCAACATACCCGAAGTGGCTGTCAAACATAGTTTCTGTGCCTAAGCCCGGTGGGAAGGTACGAGTATACGTGGATTACCGGGATTTGAACAAAACTTGTCTCAAGGATAACTTTCCAGTACCTTTTATCCACATCCTGATAAACAATACGGCATATTATGGCATATATTCTTTTGTGCATTGCTTTGCTGGATACCATCAAATCATGGTTACTGAAGAGGATAGGGAAATGATAGCCTTCATCACTCCCTGGGGAACCTTCTGTTATAGACGTTTATCTTTTGGCCTTATCAATGTCGGTGCTGCATATTAGCGAGCCATGATGGCCCTTTTTCATGATATAATGCACTAGGAAATAGAGGCTTACGTGGATGGCATCATCATCAATTCTCGAAAGGAGGATGACCACATCAGCCATCTCAAAAAGCTTTTCAACAGGTTATGCAAGTACAACCTAAAGCTGAATCCAGCTAAATGTGCTCTTGGCATCAAATTAGGCAAATTGTTGGGATTTCTAGTAAGCAATAGAGGCATTAAGCTGGATCCCGCCAAGATTAAAGTTATCACCGAGATGCCCGTGCCCCGAGCAGAAAAGGAAATACAGGGGTTCCTAGGAATAATCATTTTTATACGCATGTTCATCTCTCAACTCATAGCAACGTGTGAATCCATCTTCAAACTGCTAAGGAATAATTCATCTATAAAATGGAATGAAGATTGTCAAAAATCCTTCCTTTACATCAAGAAGTAGTTGATCGAAGCACCTGTCTTGGTACCCCCAAGGGACGAAGTTCCCCTATTTATGTACCTGTCCGTCAATGCCAACGCAATGGATTGTATGCTGGGACAGAAAGACGATAGAAGCAAGGAAAAAGCTATCTATTACCTCAGCAAAGATTCAGTTACGGCAAAAAGAAGTACACTCTGATTGAAAAGACATGTTGTGCGTTAGCATGGGCTGCCATAAGATTACAACACTATCTACATGCGTATACGACCTACCTCATATCCTGCATGGATCCACTGAATTACGTATTTAGCAAACCAATGTTGAATTATTGATTGTCCAAGTGGCAATTGATCCTCCAACAGTTCGACATTGTCTACGTGACTCAAAAGTCCATCAAAGGTCAAGGGATTACAAATCCATTGGTCGAAGCACCGTTAAGGGATTTTAAACCATTGGAAACTTATTTCCCGGATGATGGGATCATGACAATTCAATAAATCCCTCAAGAGAATATAGTCCAACCTTAGAAAATGTAATTTTATGGAGCAGTGAACATGGAAGGTGCCGGTGCTTGGGCAGTCCTTGTCTCTTGTCCAGGAGAGCAGTATCTTGTGGCTACCAAGCTACAGTTTGTCAATACCAACAACACAACTGAGTATGAAGGCTACATAATGGGGTTAAAACTAGCCCAGTCGATGGGTATCAAGCATTTACTAGTCTGTGGGGATTCTGAGTTGGTTATCAGATAAACCACCGAGGCGTATCACACCAAAGAATTGCATTTACTGTCGTATCATCGACAGGTTATCAAGATATCCATGGAGTTTGAAGAGATAACCTTCCTCCACATCCCTCTAGGAAGGAATGACTTTGTTGATGCATTGGCAACGTTGGCTTCCCTGATACACGTATCTGATAGGAAGAGAATTCTCGACATCAAATTCACAAACCAAAAAGCCCCGTCGTATGAGAATTACATTGGATATGTATCAGATGAAATACCTTATATCAAACAACCTTTGTATCAAGACATAAAGGAATATCTCCGAGATGGATCTACACCCGTCGGGGCAAGCCGAGCCTGACGAAAGCGAATTCATAAGATGGCTATGAAATTTTATCTGAGCAGAGACTCACTTTATAAAAGGGATGCTGGAGTAGGCCTTTTAAGATGCCTCGATAAAGATCAAGCCCAGAGACTGATGGATGAAGTACATGGTGGAGTCTGTGGTCCACATATGAGTGATCATTTGCTGGCCAGGAAGATATTGAGAATATGGCATTACTGGATCTCTCTAAAAGCTGACTGTGATGATCACGTCAGGAGATGCTACCAATGCCAAGTCCATGGAAATGTCATCCACACTCCTCCTAAATGAACTACACAATATGAGTTCGACATGACCTTTTTCCATGTGGGGGATGGACGTGATTGGGCCAATAGAACCCAAATCCAGCAATGATCATCAATTCATCTTCACCATAATCGATAACTTCACCTAATGGGTTGAAGCTGCCTCTTTTCCCAAAGTCACTAAAAAGGTGATCATTGGTTTCATCAGAAACAATGTCGTCTGTCGATATGGACAACCTGAAGTGATCGTATCTGACAACACCAAAAATCTAAACAACCAGATGATGAGGGAGTTATGTAGTAAGTTCCATATCAAGCATCGCAATGCCGTCATCTACCGGCCCAAGATGAATGGTGCGGTTGAAACGGCAAACAAAAATATCAAGAAGATTATGCAAAATATGTTCGCCAGTCACAAATGATGTCTTGACCTGTTGCCTTTGACTCTGTTAGCATACAGGACGCCAATGTGTACTTTTACTGAGGCTACCCCTTACTCATTGGTCTATGACATGGAAGCAGTACTTCCCATAGAAGTAGAAATGGAGTCTCTGAGAGTGTTAATAGATGCTCAGATGGAGGAAGACCAGCAGTTGCAAGAGCTGTACCACTAATTATCCCTGATAGATGAAAATAGGGCTACAGCCATCTTCCACGGGTGGTTATATTAGCAAAGGATTGCTCGATCATATAATAAGAAGGTTCTACTCTGGCAATTCAAAGAAAATGACTTGGTACTGAAAAAAGTCCTAGCCAACCAAGATGAAGCCAAATGAAAGTTTTTACCAAATTGGGATGGCCCTTTCATTGTCAAAGAAGTGTTGACCGGAGGATCCATCAAATTGAAAGAAATGGATTGGAACGAATTTCCCCAGCTCATAAATTCAAACATCGTGAAAAGGTACTATGTCTGAAACACCTGCCAGTCTTGCGAATCAATCAAATCATTTCGGGTTTCCATAAAAGCTCGAACTATAAAAAACCTGATCTCCCTCAACTCGGGAGTACGTAATCAGCCATTTACGTTGCAATAAAACCAAATAAAAAATACAAAAACTCCTCAAACCAAGATCAAATACAAATAAACACTTCTCAAACTTTTCATGCTAAGCCTGAACTACGAATGACCTGATCTCCCTCAAACCAGGAGTACATAAGCGGCCATTCATGGTGCGGTCTGTCCTTCAAAGAAAAACAAAAACCAATAAAAACTAGTCCCAAGGCACCGAAACCCCATAAAACCCAAATCCTATCAAGCCTTCCTAGTCAACAGGCACTTCTAAGGTACTCTCCGACATCTCAATGTCAATCCATAAAGGAAAAGCTCCTAATACATCAAGATAGCAAGTCATGAAAGAAGTGGTAATCACTCAGCAATGACAATACATATCCAACAAGGAAGTGAATCCAAATATATTTCTCTTCTATATAATACTGTTTGATATATACACTGTGTCCTGTATATGACAAAAATGGCTGATCTAGTATGTGCAGGAAAATAAAAGCTAGTTTATGAACCCGTGGACAATCGGGATAGCAGTGCCAACATGGCATCCCTCTCAGAAGATGGAGAAGTAGCTATACGCTCATGTCCCACAGTCTCCATATGAGCAAGAATATCCACAGTAATCTACATAGCGCTTCTGTGACCATCTATAAAAGCACTCATATCTGTAACCAGGCTGTGCGTATATGATTTGATTGCAGTGTTGTCCGTAATATAAACATCTCAGGTGGCTAGGGCCTCATCCCTGTCGATATAAGCAGCGTCCCGGGCGATTAAAGCCTCCTCAATCTTAACAAAAGCTGCATCTCGGGTAGATCGAGCCTCATCTCTCTCAACAAATGTTGTATCCCTAGTAGCTCGAACCTCGCCTCTATCAGCAAAAGATGTATCCCTACTAGGAAGGGCTGTAACATCAGCACTCTAGCCTGATCCCTCTCAAAGGTTATCCGAGCTAGTGAATCAGTAAGAGCTGGATCAGTCCCAGTCGGAATGCTCGGGGGGTCACTAACCAAGGATGTTGTCAAACTAGTAAACAGATCATCCTCAGTAGGAGAATCAGGATCCTCTATAGGATCCTCATCGTCAGAATCAATGCTTGGAGCTGACTGAATAACTATAGTCAGTGTAATATTGGCCTCCAAGCATGCCGAATACTCTGGAGAACGATCAAGATGGCTAGTAGAGAAATCAGCTATCTCTCGATGAGTCCAACACTTGTAAGTCCTGATCAGGTCAGCTGACGACAAAGATAAAGCTAATATCCGCTGATCTATAGCCCCCTCAAAATGGTGGATGCTCTGAAACTGATCAAACTCGCCTATGACTGCCAGCGGATGATAAGTGATCACCTCTCGCAAACCAGCCAGGGGACGATATGAAAATAGTATGCATACAAGCCAATCATGTATGATGATAAAGCATATACTTTGGAGATAATCTTATTTATTTATTAATAAAAGTATTCACTTATTAAAGGCGTTTAATTATCTACATGATGCTATTTTTTATAATATGTAAATAACCCATAATTTTAAGCAATGCTTTTAGAATCATGATGTTGATCATGCTAATGAGAATCAAAATTCTTAGAAAGCTTAAAACTAAAATAGTTCCCAATCGTTGGATTACTAAAAAGGGGATTACTAAAAAGGGAATTAGTAAATATGGATAAATTGGTACATATGTTGCTTGCTCATTGGATGACGATGATTGATCTCATGATCATTTATGTGGAGACACTAAAGCAAGTATGGAGGTGCTTATTGGAGAATAAGTTCACTGAACGTGACTTGCTATGGAATACCTAATGGAGTCTTACTTGCATGTCAATAAGAATTTCTAGTATGATAGTAGTACAAGTGATCCTTGAACTTGAGATCATCATAGTATCTTGTGTGTAATGAATTATACTTTGACTTATTCTTTAAGATCCTTAGGGTATATCAAATGGTATGCTTGGGTATAATGGGTTACATATGGAGATAATGAATGATCAATAAAAAATCTACCACTTCTAGTAAAAGAAGGGAAATGTCCTGTGTGATTCGATAAATGACAACCCAGTAGTCCTTGGCCAAGATAGAATGAAATTAGAAAGGAGTTTCTAATTTACATTATTTGGAATTGTGCATTTTTTAATCGAAATACATATAATTAAATAAAATACGATTTGACACTAATTCTATATCTTATATTTAATTGGGACATTATATGGTGGACGGATTGAATTGTACGGTAACTATTTACTCACAGGTTCTTTTATGATTAATGTTGAAATCTATATTATTTGGAAAGTCATTGATCGCTAGGGAGGCTTATCCCTATTTAAGACTAAATATTATTTATTTAAATAGTTTATTAGTTTAATTTATTTATTTAAATAAAATTAGAATTATTTTAATTGATTTATTCACAACCAGTTGAATATGGAGAACCTAAATGGTCACACCATAAAAGGAAGAATGATTATTTAAGAAGATAATGGCATAATCATAATAATGAATTAAGTGTATTTAATTTACTCTTATTAATATTATTACAATTATTATTATTTTAATTTCTAAAGTAGTTTAGGAATTAATTTAATATTAGTGCTCTCATTTATTCCTAATAAGATTAGGAGAAAAATTAATTAAAGAAATTTAATTAATTAATCTCAATATGTTGGGAAGCCTAATTAATTAAAGGAGTTTAATTAATTAAATAAAAACCTATTTCTAATATGATTAGAAGGGTTGACCAATATCTATATAAGAGAAGTCTTACGTTAGATATCAGTTGATGAAATTTCAATTGTTGGAGAGTACTCCTTTTCTATAGAGGATAGAAACCTAGGGTTTAGCCAATCACCCTCCTTCTTGATAATTTTTCTTCCTTGGTGGATCACCTCTAGAGGCCAAACACTTGGGTGGCTAACGTTGATCAAAGGAAAGAATCTAACCCAAAAATTCAAGGAGATCACGAAGAACAAAGAGTTAAACTCATACCTGTGGAAGCTTCGTTCTACAAGGGTATGATTCCATAACTTCTTATTTATCGTTTTAAATTAATAATTTACATAAAGGATGATCCGTGTAATGGTTTTGTACAAATTTTAAACTCTGATATATCATGTTTTCGCTACTTTTTGTAATTTGATTGCGTCATGATTTCATAAAAACCCAACAGTGGCATCAGAGCCAAACATTTATGAAATTATTAATTGTTTTGATTTTATATACATATGGGTATGTATTTAGAATAATTTATTAGGCATAATTAGTTGTATAAAATTATTATTTTTTATGAAAGAAAAAGAAAAGAAAATGGAAATCAATTTTTTTTTGTTCGCTGGAATCCGTGGAACATAGAGTTGCGATTTTCATAAAGAACTTGAACCTGCAGGAAGGTTTCAAAAAGGGGTGATATATTATATATAATATATATTGTTTTAAAAGGATTCTGGATTAGATTTCAAAAAGGTTACATGATTCTTTGGTATTCTGCAGGATTTCTAAAAAGTGTTATCATATATATAAATATATAAAGTTACAACTAATAGCAATATATATATATATATATATATATAAGATTTGAACGTACAAGAAGACCTTTAATTATAGAATATTTTACTAGTTCTTCAGTTCCTTCTCGAAGAGATACTAAAATACTTAGTAATATTACTATTCAAGATATTAAAATGAAAGGTATTTTAAATTATGGTCAAACAAGTAAGATTACTTAACTGTGATAGTAGTGTGCATACAAGCCAATCATGTATGATGATAAAGCACATATTTTATAAATAATCTAATTTATTTATTAATAAAATATTCATGTAAGGCATTTATTTATCTACATGGTGCTGTTTTTTTAATATATAAATAACTCATAGTTTTAAGCAATGATTTTAGAATCATGATGAGATCATGCTAATGAGATTTAAATTCTTATAAAGCTTAAAAATTAAAATAGTTCCCAATCGTGAGATTACTAAAATGGGGATTAGTAAATCCGGGTAGATTGGTACATATGCTGTTTGCTCATTAGATGAGGATGACTGATCTCATGGTCATTTGTGTGGAGACACTAAAGCAAGTATGTAGGTGCTTATTGGAGAATAAGTTCACTGAACGTGACTCGCTATGGAATACCTAATGGAGTTTTACTCGCCTGTCAATAGGAATTCCAAATGTGATAGTAGTACAAGTGATCCTTGGACTTGAGATCATCATAGTATCTTGTGTGTAATGAAATATACTTTGACTTATTTCTTAAGACCCTTAGGGTATATCAAATGGTATGCTTGGGTATAATGAGTTACATATGGAGATAATGAATGATCAATAAAAAATCTATCACTTCTAGTAAAATAAAAAAAATGTCCTATGTGATTTGTTAAATGACAACCCAATAGTCCTTGGCCAAGGTTGAATGAAATTAGAAAGGAGTTTCTAATTTATATTATTTGGAGTTGTGCATTTTCTAATCGAAATACATATAATTAAATAAAATAAGATTTGGACAGTAATTTCATGTCTTATATTTAATTAGAACATTATATGGTGGACGGATTGAATTGTACGATAACTATTTACTCACAAGTTCTTTTATGATTAATGTTACAATATATATTATTTGAAAAGTCGTTGATCGCTAGGGAGGCTTATCTCTATTTTAGACTAAATATTATTTATTTAAATAGTTTATTAGTTTAACTTATTTATTTAAATAAAATTAGAATTATTTTACTTGATTTATTCACAACCGGTTGAATATGGAGAACCTAAATGGTCACACCATAAATAGAAGAATGATTATTTAAGAAGATAATGGCATAATCATAATAATGCATTAAGGGTATTTAATTTACTCTTATTAATATTATTACAATTATTATTATTTTAATTTCTAAAGTAGTTTAGGAATTAATTTAATATTAGTACTCTCATTTATTCCTAATAAGATTAGGAGGAAAATTAATTAAATGAGTTTAATTAATTAATCTCAATTTGTTGGGAAGCCTAATTAATTAAAAGAGTTTAATTAATTAAATGAAAACC
Source organism: Panax stipuleanatus (assembly GCA_020205555.1). Lineage (NCBI taxonomy): Eukaryota > Viridiplantae > Streptophyta > Magnoliopsida > Apiales > Araliaceae > Panax > Panax stipuleanatus. The sequence goes on from CM035122.1 coordinate 108,194,668, forward strand.
TATTTCTAATATGATTAGAAGGGTTGACCAATATCTATATAAGAGAAGTCTTATATTAGATATCAGTTGATGAAATTCTAATTGTTGGAAAGTACTCCTTTTTTATAGTGGATAGAAACCTATGGTTTAGCCAACCACCCTCCTTCATAATAATTTCTCTTCCTTGGTGGATCACCTCTAGATGCCAAACACTTGGGTGGCTAATGTTGATCAAAGGAAAGAATCTAACCTAAAAATTCAAGGAGATCACGAAGAACAAAGAGTTGAACTCTTACCTGTGGAAGCTTCGTTCTACAAGGGTATGATTCCATAACTTCTTATTTATCATTTTAAATTAATAATTTGCATAAATGATGATCCGTGTAATGGTTTTGTAGAAATTTTAAACTCTGACATATCATGTTTCTGCTAATTTTTATAATTTAATTGCGTCATGATTTCGTACAAATCCAACAGTGGCATCAGAGCCAAATATTTATGGAATTATTAATTGTTTCCATTTCATATACATATGGGTATATATTTAGAATAATTTATTGGGCATAATTAGTTGTACAAAATTATTTTTTTTATGAAAGAAAAAGAAAAAAAATGAAAATCAAATTTTTTTTTTCGCTGGAATCCGTGGAACATAGAGTTGCGATTTTCATAAAGAACTTAAACCTGCAGGAAGGTTTCAAAAAGGGGTGATATATTATATATAATATATATTGTTTTAAAAGGATTCTGGATTAGATTTCAAAAAGGTTACATGGATCATTGGTATTCTGCAGGATTTCTAAAAAGTATTATCATATATATAAATATATAAAGTTACTACTAATAGCAATATATATATATATATATATATATATAAGATTTGAACGTACCAGAAGTCCTTTAATTATAGAAGATTTTACTAGTTCTTCAGTTCCTTCTTGAAAAGATACTAAAATACTTAGTAATATTACTATTCAAGATATTAAAATGAAATGTATTTTAAATCATGGTCAAACAAGTAAGATTACTTAACTGTGATAGTAGTGTGCATACAAGCTAATCATGTATGATGATAAAGCACATATTTTATAAATAATCTTATTTATTTATTAATAAAATATTTATTTAAGGCATTTATTTATCTACATGGTGCTGTTTTATAATATGTAAATAACCCATAGTTTTAAGTAATGATTTAGAATCATGATGAGATCATGCTAATGAGATCTAAATTCTTAGAAAGCTTAAAAACTAAAATAATTTCCAATCGTGAGATTACTAAAATGGGAATTAGTAAATCCGGATAGATTGGTGCATATGTTGCTTGCTCATTTGATGATGACTGATCTCATGGTCATTTGTGTGGAGACACTAAAGCAAGTTTGTAGGTGCTTATTGGAGAATAAGTTCACTGAACGTGACTCGCTATGGAATACCTAATGGAGTTTTACTCGCCTGTCAATAGAAATTCCTAATGTGATAGTAGTACAAGTGATCTTTGGACTTGAGATCATCATAGTATCTTGTGTGTAATGAATTATACTTTGACTTATTTCTTAAGACCCTTAGGGTATATCAAATGGTATGCTTGGGTATAATGAGTTACATATAGAGATAATGAATGATCAATAAAAAATCTACCACTTCTAGTAAAAGAAGAGAAATGTCCTATGTGATTCGTTAAACGACAACCCAGTAGTCCTTGGCCAAGATAGAATGAAATTAGAAAGGAGTTTCTAATTTACATTATTTGGAGTTGTGCATTTTCTAATCGAAATACATATAATTAAATAAAATACGATTTGACAGTAATTCCATGTCTTATATTTAATTGGGACATTATATGGTGGACGGATTGAATTGTACGGTAACTATTTACTCACGGGTTCTTTTATGATTAATGTTAAAATCTATATTATTTGGAAAGTCGATGATCGCTAGGGAGGCTTATCCCTATTTAAGACTAAATATTATTTATTTAAATAGTTTATTAGTTTAATTTATTTATTTAAATAAAATTAGAATTATTTTAATTAATTTATTCACAACCGGTTGAATATGGAGAACCTAAATGGTCACACCATAAATAGAAGAATGATTATTTAAGAAGATAATGGTATAATCATAATAATGCATTAAGTGTATTTAATTTACTCTTATTAATATTATTATAATTATTATTATTTTAATTTCTAAAGTAGTTTAGGAATTAATTTAATATTAGTACTCTCATTTATTCCTAATAAGATTAGGAGAAAAATTAATTAAAGGAGTTTAATTAATTAATCTCAATATGTTGGGAAGCCTAATTAATTAAAGGAGTTTAATTAATTAAATAAAAACCTATTTCTAATATGATTAGAAGGGTTGACCAATATCTATATAAGAGAAGTCTTATGTTAAATATCGTTTGATGAAATTCTAATTGTTGGAGAGTACTCCTTTTCTATAGTAGATAGAAACCTAGGGTTTAGCCAATCACCCTCCTTCTTGATAATTCCTCTTCCTTGGTGGATCACCTCTAGAGGCCAAACACTTGGGTGGCTAACGTTTATCAAAGGAAAGAATCTAACCAAAAAATTCAAAGAGATCACGAAGAACAAAGAGTTGAACTCGTACCTGTGGAAGCTTCGTTCTACAAGGGTATGATTCCATAACTTATTATTTATCGTTTTAAATTAATAATTTGCATAAAGAATGATCCGTGTAATGGTTTTGTAGAAATTTTAAACTCTGATATATCATGTTTCCACTAATTTTTGTAATTTGATTGCGTCATAATTTCGTACAGACCCAACAGTGGCATCAGAGCCAAACATTTATGGAATTATTAATTGTTTCGATTTCATAAACATATGGGTATTTATTTAGAATAATTTATTGGGCATAATTAGTTGTATAAAATTATTTTTTTATGAAAGAAAAAGAAAAAAAATGGAAATCAATTTTTTTTGTTCGCTGGAATCCGTGGAACATAGAGTTGCGATTTTTATAAAGAACTTGAACCTGCAAGAAGGTTTCAAAAAGGGGTGATATATTATATATAATATATATTGTTTTAAAAGGATCCTGGATTAGATTTCAAAAAGATTACATGATTCATTGGTATTCTGCAGGATTTCTAAAAAGTGTTATCATATATATAAATATATAAAGTTACTACTAATAGCAATATATATATATATATATATATATATATATATATATAAGATTTGAACGTACCAGAAGACCTTTAATTATAGAAGATTTTACTAGTTCTTCAGTTCCTTCTCGAAGAGATACTAAAATACTTAGTAATATTACTATTCAAGATATTAAAATGAAAGGTATTTTAAATCATGGTCATGAAAGTAGTATGCATACAAGCCAATCATGTATGATGATAAAGCATATACTTTGGAGGCAATCTTATTTATTTATTAATAAAAATATTCATTTATTAAATGCATTTAATTATCTACATGGTGCTGTTTTTATAATATGTAAATAACCCATAGTTTTAAACAATGCTTTTAGAATCATGATGATGATCATGCCAATGAGATCTAAATTCTTAGAAAGCTCTAAAACTAAAATAGTTCTAATCATGGGATTACTAAAAAGGGGATTAGTAAATCCGGATAGATTAGTACATATGTTGTTTGCTCATTAGTTGAGGATGATTGATCTCATAATCATTTGTGTGGAGACACTAAAGCAAGTATGTAGGTTCTTATTGGAGAATAAGTTCACTGAACGTGACTCGCTATGGAATACCTAATGGAGTTTTACTCGCCTGTCAATAGGAATTCCTAATGTGATAGTAGTACAAGTGATCCTTGGACTTGAGATCATCATAGTATCTTGTGTGTAATGAATTATACTTTGACTTATTCCTTAAAGCCCTTTAGGGTATATAAAAGGGTATGCTTGGGTATAATGAGTTACATATGAAGACAATGAATGATCAATAAAGAATCTACCACCTCTAGTAAACGAGGAGATATGTCCTATGTGATTCGTTAAATGACAACCCAGGAATCCTTGGCCAAGGTAAAATGAAATTAGAAAGGAGTTTCTAAGTTACATTATTTGGAGTTGTGCATTTTCTAATCGAAATACATATAATTAAATAAAATAAGACGTTTCAGTAAATTCATGTCTTATATTTAATTGGGACATTGTATGGTGGAAGGATTGAATAGTATGGTAACTATTTACTCACAGGTTCTTTTATAATTAATGTTGAAATCTATATTATCTGGAAAGTCGTTGATCGCTAGGGAGGCTTATCCCTATTGTAGAATAAATATTATTTATTTAAATAGATTATTAGTTTAATTTATTTAGTTAAATAAGATTAGAATTGTTCTAATTGATTTATTCACAACCGGTTTAATATGGAGAACCTAAAGGGTCACACCATAAAAGGAAGAATAATTATTTAAGAAGGTAATGGCATAATCGTAATAATGCATTAAGTGAAATTAATTTAATCTATGGTGATAGAATAAATTAAATAGCTTAATATTTATTATTTAATATTTTGGAAATATTAAATATAAATTAATAAGAGGAGTCTTATTAATATTATTATAATTATAATTATTTTAATTTCTAAAGGAGTTTAGTAATTAATTTAATATTAGTACTCTCATTTATTCCTAATAAGATTAGGAGACAAATTAATTAAATGAATTTAATTAATTATTTCCCATGTGGTGGGAAGCCTAAATTAATTAAAGGAGTTTAATTAATTAAAAGAAATCCCATGTCTAATAGGATTAGAAGGGTTGACCAATATCTATATAAGATGATTCTTATAATAGATATTACTTGATGCAATTCCAATTGTTGGAGAGTACTCCTTTTCTATAGAGGATAGAAAACTAAGCCAACCACCCTCCTTCTTGATAATTCATCTTCCTTGGTGGATCACCTCTAGAGGCCAAACACTTGGGTGGCTAACGTTGATCAAAGGAAGGAATCTAATCCGAAAATTCAAGGAGATCACGAAGAACAAGGAGTTGAACTAGTACCTGTGGAAGCTTCGTTCTACAAGGGTATGATTCCATAACTTCTTAGTTATCGTTTTAAATTAATAATTTGCATAAAGGATGATCCGGGTAATGGTTTTGTAGAAAATTTTTAAACTCTGATATACCATGCTTCCGCTAATTTTTGCAATTTGATTGCGTCACGATTTCGTACAAACCCAACAGTGGTATCAGAGCCAAACCTTTATGCAATTATTAATTTATTTTTGATTTCATATACATATGGGTATATATTTAAAATAATTTATTGGGCATAATTTTATTGTATAAAATTATTTTTTTTAAGAAAAAAAAATGACGTTTTTTTTTTTGGGACGAATCACAATTTTTTTTTGGGGGTGCCAATCTTGAATTCTGTAAAGAAAAGGTGTTGTCTCTTTCTTACTCCAAAAAGAAGGTAACCCATCAGGAAATGACTCTTTTAATAAACCTGCAGGACTCTTTTAATAAAAGAATGTGACTTCTTTTTAAAAAAATAAATGTGAATTTATATATATATATATATATATATATATATATATATAAAACCTGATTCGTTATATAAATATATATAATATATACGGTAATATCAAATATATATATATATATATGATATATTTATATATTATATTCTAAATAATTTTATAATTAAAATAAAGAGTTTATTTTAATCTTGAAATTGGATTTCATGCAATTTAAAATTGCCCATTAAATGATACTCATATATATTTGGAATGTTTTAATTCATGATATGAATATTTATTTATTGATATATATGGTGATATGTATGATAATAAATGGGGATTGATTATGGACTATTTGACCAATGTGATTGGATTTTATTTTAGTTAAATGCTTGAATGAATGGGTTTTATTAAATGGGGTCTGTGTACCTCGTCTTCTCTAATTTTTTTTTTCTTGATGTAAAATTCTATCTCCCTCCTATGTACTTCCCCTTGACTGCTGATCAAGGTTTCTATTTAAATTAAATAGTTTAATGTAATAGAAATAGTTAGAATTATCTTGAAGAAATTAGAGACCAAGGAGCAAGGAGCGCGTGAAGACCCGTTTGTATGGAGCCCGGTTTAAATGTAATAGTTATATTTAAATTTAAATTCTTGCACTCCTAGGTTTGACCTTTTGGTTCACTTGGTGGCTCTAGTGAACCAAACTAGAATAAAAGTCCATAATCAATCCGGGTACAATATAATATTCTATATTGCATGCTAAATATTATATATATTATATTTTATGCAAACATGCTTCGCATGTTTAATAAAATGACGCGTATTTTATATATATATGTGCATGTGCGCTAAACAAGATGAAACAAATAATAACAAACCCCTCAAAGAAATAATATTAAGTCCGAAGCGTTCAAATGATATTTGGAATATCGAACATCGCCTTCTAGCATGATAAATTAATAGAGTATTAAATATTTAATATGAGCTTGTTGTGCTATCCACAAGTCGAGTATTGTGTATTTAAGATGTTAATTAATCACATTTGATGCTTATCAATAAAATTGAACGATCTAGTCTTGTTGTACTATCCATAAGGACGAAAATTTTTCTTTTTTGAATTTATAGAAGTGCTAGGCTGGACTTAACTTAAATCATTTTAGTTCGGATGTGCACACACTTGACCATTATGATTTAAGAGGCAAAATAAAAGGAGTTATATAGTGATGTAATTGACAAGAGTTGTCTACCTATTTATTTGTATATCGCTTATTGTGCTATCCACAAGGTTATATACATTTGAAATGGGATCCTTATTCTCACTAGCAAATCTTTAATTAGATGTTGCCGAACTATATAAGTGAGGGTAATATAGTTTGATAAAAATAGTGGGAGATACCAATTTAAAATAAAGACCTAAATTTATTTTGGTATGCAAAATTAATAAAATGAATGTTTGCTAAAATGCTGTTTTTCACATGCAGAATTTTAAAAATGTCAAAATTACTAATTTCACTGCGAAGCATACTTGATGCTAATAAGCTTACCGGGCCGAATTATACGGACTGGCTAAGAAATTTGAGAATAGTTCTCACTGCTGAAAAGATTTTTTATGTCCTAAACTCACCTGTCCCTAGAACTGTTCTAGAAACAGCCTCTGAGGAAGAGATTGCCACCATTGTAAAGTGGCAAGATGATGCATCTGTGGCTCAATGCATCATGCTCGCATCTATGAATAACGAGCTTCAGCGTCAGCACGAAAACATGGATGCTCCTACTATGTTGATTCACCTCAAGGAGTTGTATGGTGAACAAAGTAGACCTGATAGATATGAGATATCTAAGGAGCTCTTCCGATCTCGGATGACCAAGGGCAAAGTGAACATAAAGGAACAAAAGAAATCTGATCCAGCTAGCAAAGGAATGTGCTTCCATTGCAACGAGCCGGGTCATTGGAAGAGGAACTGCAAGAAGTTTTTGGCAAAGAAGAAGCTTGGAGAAGCTTCGACTTCCAATCAAGGTTTGTTCATGATTGAAATTAATTTTTCAGAAAGTCAAAATTCTACTTGGGTATTGGATACCGGCTGTGGTTCTCACATATGTAATAATGTGAAGGGACTGGTCAGAAGTAGAAAGCTGAACAATGATGAGGTGATCCTACGAGTGGGGAATGGAGCAAAGGTTGCTGCATTAGCTGTAGGAACTTATTATTTAGCAATGCCTTCGGGCAAGTCCATTTATCTTAATAGTTGTTATTATGTTCCGAATATTATTAAAAACATTATTTCAATTTCTGTATTGGATATGGAAGGATTTAACGTTGTTATAAATAACAATAGTTGTTCTATTTATAAAGACGATGTTTTATATGGTGTTGGAAATTTGCGAAATGGACTTTATACACTTAACTTACAAGAAAATATTTTTCAAATTGAACAAACTAAGAAAAGGAAAAGAGATGATATTAATTATACCTACATGTGGCACTGTAGACTCGGTCATATCAATGAAACAAGATTATCCAAGTTGCATAAAGATGGGCTCCTTGAGTTATTTGATTATGAATCATATCCAACTTATGAATCTTGTCTCATGGGTAAAATGACTAAATGTCCTTTTAGTAGAAAAGGAGAAAGAGTTACAGAGTTGTTGGCATTGATTCACACAGACGTTTGTGGACCTATGACAACAAGTGCACGGGGTGGGTATTCTTATTTTATTACTTTCACTGATGATCACTCAAGATTTGGATATGTGTATTTAATGAAATACAAGTCAGAATCATTTGAAAAGTTCAAAGAGTTTACAAGTGAAGTAGAGAAACAAACGGGTAATAGTATAAAGATACTTCGATCAGATCGAGGTGGAGAATACTTAAGCGGTGAGTTTCTCAATTGTCTCAAAGAAAATGGTATAATCTCACAATGGACTCCTCCAGGTACACCACAGTTAAATGGAGTATCTGAAAGGAGAAATCGAACACTGTTGGACATGGTTCGATCCATGATGAGTTTTACCGACCTTCCAATTTCTTTCTGGGATATGCCCTAGAAACGGCTGCTTACCTACTTAACAAGGTACCTACCAAATCCGCCCCAAAGACTCCATATGAGATGTGGAAATGGAGGAAACCAAATCTTAAGCATGTTAAGACTTGGGGTTGCCCAGCTTATGTCAAAAAGTTTGAAAATGATAAGCTACAGACTAAATCCGATAAGTGTAGATTTGTGGGATACCCTAAAGAAACTTTAGGGTATTATTTCTATCATCCAACTGATCAAAAGGTGTTTGTTGCGAAACATACTGCCTTCTTGGAAAAGGATTTTATCCATGAAGGGGTCAGTGGGAGTAAGATATATCTTGAAGAAGTTCAAGACCCACAAATTACCACGGATCAAAGTCAGGTACCTGACAAAGTAGAAGAACCTACTATACCACACCCTGTTCGTAAATCTGGAAGAGTACCGAAGATACCTGAGAGATATAGATTCGTTATAGAGGATGACGATGAGGTACACATCATGAATGATGATGATCCATTGAATTACGAACAGGCTATGAGTAATAAAGACTCAGGGAAATGGCTTGAAGCTATGAAATTCGAAATGGACTCCATGTATGAAAATAAAGTATGGACTTTGATTTCACCACCTGAAGGCATTAAGCCTATTGGGTGTAAATGGGTCTTTAAAAGAAAGACTGGAGCGGACGGCAAGGTAGAGACCTATAAGGCTCGACTGGTTGCAAAAGGTTTCAAACAAAGACAAGGAGTTGACTATGATGAAACCTTCTCACCAGTAGCTATGCTCAAGTCCATTCGGATTTTGCTTGCGATTGCAGCTTATAACGACTATGAGATCTGGCAGATGGACGTGAAAACGGCCTTCCTCAATGGGAAACTTGAGGAGGATGTGTATATGACACAGCCAGAGGGATTTGTTTCAAAGGTTGGAACAAATCAAGTCTGTAAGCTGCAACGATCCATTTATGGATTGAAGCAAGCTTCTCGTAGATGGAACATTCGTTTTGATGAGACAATCAAAGAGTTTGATTTTGTCAAAAATGACGATGAACCATGTGTGAACAAGAAGGTTAGTGGGAGCGCAGTTTCATTCCTTGTATTATATGTTGATGATATATTACTGATAGGGAATGACATTCCTATGCTACAATCGATTAAAATCTGGTTATCTAAACACTTCTCCATGAAGGACTTGGGAGAAGCATCCTATATTTTGGGGATAAAGATCTATAGAGATAGATCTAAAAGGATGCTTGGTTTATCCCAAGGAACGTACATTGATGCAATGCTAAAGAGGTTTAGCATGGAAGATTCCAAAAGAGGTCTCATGCCGATGAGCCATGGAATACATCTCTCCAAGAAACAGGCCCCAAAGACACTTGAGGAGAGAAACCGTATGAGTAAGATCCCTTATGCTTCTGCAATAGGATCTATCATGTACGGTATGATATGTACTAGACCGGATGTTGCTCATGCACTTAGTGTAATGAGAAGATACCAGTCAAACCCTGGAGAAGAGCACTGGAAGGCAGTGAAGAATATCCTAAAGTACTTGAGAAGGACCAAAGATATTTTTCTTGTCTACGGTGGGTCTGAATTAAAACTCAAGGGATTCACAGACTCAAGTTTTCAAACAGACCAAGATGATAGTAAATCTGTTTCAGGGTATGTGTTTACCTTGAAAGATGGTGCAGTGAATTGAAAAGGTTCCAAACAACAAAAGGTTGTTGGTTTAGTGACAAAGACAAAGTATATAACTGTAAGTGAAGCTGCAAGTTGATGTTTTAGATGAAAAGTTCATTACAGAACTAGGAATAGGTCCTAAGTCTCATCTTGAATCTAAACATGTGTTGCGGCACTTTGATTAAAGAAATCATTGAAAGAGGAGAGTGTAGACTCTCAAGACAACATTGCAGATCTATTAACTAAAGCTTTAACACAACAGCAGTTTGATCGTCACTTAGAGAAGTTGGGTATGAGATACCATGGCGATTGGCTTTAGTGCAAGTGGGAGATTGAAAGTAGTATGCATACAAGCCAATCATGTATGATGATAAAGCATATACTTTGGAGGCAATCTTGTTTATTTATTAATAAAAATATTCATTTATTAAAGGCATTTAATTATCTACATGGTGCTATTTTTATAATATGTAAATAACCCATAGTTTTAAGCAATGCTTTTAGAATCATGATGATGATCATGCCAATGAGATCTAAATTCTTAGAAAGCTCTAAAACTAAAATAGTTCCTAATCATAGGATTACTAAAAAGGGGATTAGTAAATCCGGATAGATTAGTACATATGTTGCTTGCTCATTAGATGAGGATGATTGATCTCATAATCATTTGTGTGGAGACACTAAAGCAAGCATGTAGGTGCTTATTGGAGAATAAGTTCACTGAACGTGACTCGCTATGGAATACCTAATGGAGTTTTACTCGCCTGTCAATAGGAATTCCTAATGTGATAGTAGTACAAGTGATCCTTGGACTTGAGATCATCATAGTATCTTGTATGTAATGAATTATACTTTGACTTATTCCTTAAAGCCCTTTAGGGTATATAAAAGGGTATGCTTGGGTATAATGAGTTACATATGGAGACAATGAATGATCAATAAAGAATCTACCACCTCTAGTAAAGGAGGAGATATGTCCTATGTGATTCGTTAAATGACAACCCAGGAATCCTTGGCCAAGGTAAAATGAAATTAGAAAGGAGTTTCTAATTTACATTATTTGGAGTTGTGCATTATCTAATCGAAATACATATAATTAAATAAAATAAGACTTGACAATAAATTCATGTCTTATATTTAATTCGGACATTGTATGGTGGAAGGATTGAATTGTATGGTAACTATTTACTCACATGTTCTTTTATGATTAATGTTGAAATCTATATTATCTGGAAAGTCGTTGATCGCTAGGGAGGCTTATCCCTATTGTAGAATAAATATTATTTATTTAAATAGATTATTAGTTTAATTTATTTATTTAAATAAGATTAGAATTGTTCTAATTGATTTATTCACAACCGGTTTAATATGGAGAACCTAAAGGGTCACACCATAAAAGGAAGAATAATTATTTAAGAAGGTAATGGCATAATCGTAATAATGCATTAAGTGAAATTAATTTAATCTATGGTGATAGAATAAATTAAATAGCTTAATATTTATTATTTAATATTTTGGAAATATTAAATATAAATTAATAAGAGGAGTCTTATTAATATTATTATAATTATTATTATTTTAATTTCTAAAGGAGTTTAGTAATTAATTTAATATTAGTACTCTCATTTATTCCTAATAAGATTAGGAGATAAATTAATTAAATGAATTTAATTAATTATTTCCCATGTGGTGGGAAGCCTAAATTAATTAAAGGAGTTTAATTAATTAAAAGAAATCTCATGTCTAATAGGATTAGAAGGGTTGACCAATATCTATATAAGAGGATTCTTATAATAGATATTACTTGATGCAATTCCAATTGTTGGAGAGTACTCCTTTTCTATAGAGGATAGAAAACTAAGCCAACCACCCTCCTTCTTGATAATTCATCTTCCTTGGTGGATCACCTCTAGAGGCCAAACATTTGGGTGGCTAACGTTGATCAAAGGAATGAATCTAATCCGAAAATTCAAGGAGATCACGAAGAACAAGGAGTTGAACTAGTACCTGTGGAAGCTTCGTTCTACAAGGGTATGATTCCATAACTTCTTATTTATCGTTTTAAATTAATAATTTGCATAAAGGATGATCCGGGTAATGGTTTTGTAGAAATTTTTTTAAACTCTGATATACCATGCTTCCGCTAATTTTTGCAATTTGATTGCGTCACGATTTCGTACAAACCCAACAGGTCAAACAAGTAAGATTACTTAACTGTGATAGTAGTGTACATATAAGCCAATCATGTATGATGATAAAACACATATTTTGTAAACAATCTTATTTATTTATTAATAAAATATGCATTTAAGGCATTTATTTATCTACATGGTGCTGTTTTATAATATGTAAATAACCCATAGTTTTAAGCAATGATTTTAGAATCATGATGAGATCATGCTAATGCGATCTAAATTCTTATAAAGCTTCAAAACTAAAATAGTTCCCAATCGTGGGATTACTAAAATGGAGATTAGTAAATCCGAATAGATTGGTACATATGTTGCTTGCTCATTAGATGAGGATAACTGATCTCATGGTCATTTGTGTGGAGACACTAAAGCAAGTATATATGTGCTTATTGGAGAATAAGTTCACTGAACGTGACTCACTATGGAATACCTAATGGAGTTTTACTTGCCTATCAATAGGAATTCCAAATGTGATAGTAGTTCAAGTGATCCTTGGACTTGAGATCATCATAGTATCTTATGTGTAATGAATTATACTTTGACTTATTTCTTAAGACCCTTAGGGTATATCAAATGGTATGCTTGGGTATAATGAGTTACATATGGAGATAATGAATGATCAATAAAGAATCCACCACCTCTAGTAAAATAGGAGATATGTCCTATGTGATTCGTTAAATGACAACCTAGGAATCCTTGGCTAAGGTGAAATGAAATTAGAAAGAGGTTTCTAATTTGCATTATTTGGAGTTGTGCATTTTCTAATCGAAATACATATGATTAAATAAAATAAGACTTGACAGTAAATCCATGTCTTATATTTAATTGGGATATTGTATGGTGGAAGGATTGAATTATACGGTAACTATTAACTCACAGGTTCTTCTATGATTAATGTTGAAATCTATATTATCTGGAAAGTCGTTGATCGCTAGGGAGGCTTATCCCTAATGTAGAATAAATGTTATTTATTTAAATAGAGTATTAGTTTAATTTATTTATTTAAATAAGATTAGAATTGTTCTAATTGATTTATTCACAACCGGTTTAATATGGAGAACCTAAAGGGTCACACAATAAAAGGAAGAAGAATTATTTAAGAAGAAAATGGCATGATAGTAATATTGTATAAGTGTAATTAATTTAATCTATGATGATAGAATAAATTAAATAGCTTAATATTTATTATTTAATATTTTAGAAATATTAAATATAACTTAATAAGAGGAGTCTTATTAATATTATTATTATTAATATTATTATTTTAATTCTAAAGGAGTTTAAAAATTAATATAATATCAGTACTGTAATACTCGAGAATTTTCTAATATTATTAAATAAATATATTATGGAAATGAATATTTATTTGAACACAAATGATTTTGTGTTATGAGGTGAGTTAACTCAATTATATTAGATTGAAGGTGGAGTTTATTATGAGCCCGATGAATGCCTTGTGTGGCACAGTAATGAGAAGTATGTAATTTAATTCATTAAAGAAAGAATTGATGAGTGGATAATTAATTAATAATATATTAATTAATGATTATTGTGAGTAATGACATGTTAAGTAATGTTTGAGATTAATGTGTGTTCAATTAAATGCTTAATATAAAGTTGTGTAATTATATATCATATAGTAACTACAACTATATAATATAAAGTATAACGTGACAATTTGGTATGACTATGTAATATATAAACTATATTTTAAGAGAAAGTGAGCCACATGGGTGGACTTATAAGAATACATGTTATGTGTGCATGGTATAATGTGAAACCAAACTATACTATATAAAATGTATTGTGATAATACAAGAAACTATATAATATATAAAGTGTAGTGTGACACTTTAACAAGGCTATGTAATATATATGGTATATTAAAGCATGTGAATAAGGAATAACAATTATTTCAATAAGTGATATGGATGGAATAATGAGCTTTATGATAATGTGATGTGTTACAACCCAATTATGTAATAATTTGGTAATATTAAAATGTACATGGATTGTATATCAATGTGTATACATGTACCCCAATGTGCTACCATGTAATGTTGTTGTGACACTTTGAGTCCATATACACCCTAAGTGAATATAAGCTAAGGTGTATATATGTGTACTAAGTATATATAATATATAGTAGTTCATTCCCAATTACAAATGATGGGTTCTCATTGTTTGTCCCACAAAGGGAGTCACACCTCCCATTTCCCATTCACGTGTAAACCTCAAAGGCTAGAGTCTACTTCCTCAATATTCTCCCAAGCTCCATCCTAGCTAATGATTATGAGGGGAGTGGTTTTGATGATTTGATCCACCAACCATTTACCTACCACTCCTTAACCTCCACGTAATTCACAAATCCCATTGGGTTAATTTGTTGAGCAATTGCATAGTCTGGATAATGGTTTTGCTATATATATGGCCCCCTTCTCTTCATATTTTCATTGCTGACAATTGTTAGGTTTGGAATTGAGAGCATATACATATATCAGTGCAATCCTTCTAGATTTAGCAGCATTAGCAAGCTTACTCCATTTACAGAGGTATAATCTACACTTCTCGTTCTTCATTCGTATTTCTTTGTCAAAACTCCATTTCTTGTTTCTGTCAAAATTCAAATTCTTGATCATGTGGAATTGAAGTATAACTGAATTATAGAAAGCTTGTGTGGTGTATTATGGTCTTACATACCTGTTGGAACTACAATTTAACTTCCTTGCTCATCATCTTTATTTTTTGTTTCGATTTCTGAAATTTCTGTAAAATCTTCAATTCTTGAATTGAGTTGAAATTCTTGAATTGGTGATTTGATGATGACAATTGATGGTTATATAAGCTATATATGCGTTAGTAAGGTAACATAGTTGGTTTAATAACCATTTTGTAAGAAATTTCTGCGTTTAGGTTTGTGAACTGTCGAGTCTGGCTACTGTCTGGCCTGAAACGGGAGCCACGCGGCCGTGCGTCTCCCTAGTACAACCAGCGCGCGATTGCGCCAGTCTGCAGATTAAGTTTTCTATTTTTTTGTTTAAAAATCTGTCTAGTGCTAGTTGTCTATATGAGCATGCAAGCATGAGGAATATGTTAGCATGAGTATATATGTTCCTTGAGATAGCACAGATTGGTTTAACTACATTAAAATCCCTAGCTAAGTAAACTTATGATTTTATAAGGTACTTAGAGTTGGTTTTAAAAGTAAATTTGACATGTGCGTATGATATTGATATTTTGACTTTTGAGACATATTTGTATGACCTAAAAACACATGATATGAATGTTAACTTACGTATCTAAGCTTAATAATGTAACTTGAGCATGTAAACCTCAATAGTGAACCTTTCTAACGAAAACGCAAGCTTGAAACATGGACTCTAACATGTTATATTAAGGTTCTAGGTTCTGATCTTTTGAGCATGTTTATATGGCCTTGAAATGCATGAAAGGCATGTTGACTTACTTATATATGTTTCATAGTATGACATGAACATGTGGACTTCATTTGTAAACTTTACTAGGTGAAAGTGTAAATTTGAAACGTAAATCTTGACATGTTATATCGAAGCCTAGATTCTGAAAATTTTGGACATGTTTGGTAGTGCTCATAACCTCATTAAAATGTCATAAACATACACATGCCATGATAGATGCCATGAGAACTAGTTAGGCGCCAGTGAAGCATGAATTAAGTTATAACGGTGCTAGTTATATGTGTATAATATAGATACTTGCAAGCATGCTTAAAAAGTTATGTGATCACCTCGTATAACAAAGTATGATAGCTAATGTAATTTCATAACCTTGAATGGCTTTAAATTATTGAACGTACTGACTTAGAATCTATATCATGTATGTTTGGAGCAAGGAAAGGTTGTATAAACGTAGAAGTATCCTTTCATATGTATACATATTATGTGATATCACATGTTGCTACTTGAATCTGATTTGATGGTTAGCTTATAAAAATGCTATAAAGTGCTAGAAAGATTATGTTTGCTATTTGTTGTGAACTTATGTGATATTAATGATATGAGAATGTGTCTTAACTCAAGAGGGGGAACGTTAAGGATAAAAGTTATATTAATAAAATATTATATAACTGTGTAGCTAGATTAAGACTTAGCTTATGTGGTTATCGTATATACGTGATGAGATATAATGTTAAATTATATGACTAATGAATATCATATATACATAACTATATTACGATAGAATTCGAAAAGTGTTGATTAAATTACGGGAATAAACTACACTTAAGGCAAGTTTCCTAACTTACACTCTTTTACGGTGCAAGTATTCTATCCTTGTACAATGTAAGTCATCTTACTTACTCGTTCATTGAGCTAATACGTTTAAACTCTTGTGAAAGCTATTATTTATGTTGAACTTGGTATTGTTCTTGAATATTATGAAAGTGTCTATGTCATTCGATTCGGCTAGACTATATGCATGTTTATAAAACTGTCCAAACCTTTTTATTGGTGCAAAAATTTGAAAATTGAGTTGAACAACACTTATGGTAAGGGGAGTGTTTATTGTTGGAAGCCCCAACACACGCGTGATTATTACTGTGGTGTTATGCATAACATAGTTTATTGTAGACTGATCATCTATCATACTTATTTCTTTTGGGTTATCAGTTTAATATTGGTAATTCTAGTAGATGTCCAATAGTCCTTAGTGACTACTCAGTATATAAATTATTTTATCTAGTTGGATACGTTAATAGCCTTTGAATTCATATATATCTGTCGATCTATACTGAATTATCATTTCATATTCCAGAGAATTGTTGATACTCGTTATTCATGATATTATTCTGAAACCCTGAACTATCTTAGAGATGATACTTCGATATTTCAAACTCGTGTTATAAAGCTCTTCATCCTTAATGTATATTACTTGTTGGGCAATTTGTGCTCATTCTTGCTTATTTAAAACCTTTCAGTTAAGGCGGAACAGGGAGGTGTCTCTAGGAAGGATAAGGGAAAGGGCAAGGCTACTGACTAGCTTGTTCCTTTATGTTTAAATTTCTAATGTTGTATTAAGATTGTCTTCAGACTATGTTTAAGCTTAAGTAGGATTATATAATAAATCTTTACTCGATATTGTTATGTAATCTATTAAGTATTGTAGGTTACGAGATTTGGGGGAATAATTATAATAAATCATTGTATATTATTCTATATTAGATCTTCCACTGTGAATGTGTGATTTTTAGTTAGTATTGTATTACCATGAGAACGTGACGAACCGAATTCGAGTGACCAAGTGGCGGTCCCGAATTTGGGGGCGTCACAAGTACTCTCTCTCTCTCTCTCTCAATCCTAATAAGATTAAGATATAAATTAATTAAAACCCAATTCTAATTGGATTAGAAGGTATCTATATTAGAGAGTCTTATATCAGAAATAAGGTACATGAATTTTTCCAAGGGTTGGGAGTACACATATTCTATAGAGATAGAAACAATGGTTAAGCCAATAACCCATATTCCTGAGTTCTTCATCTTCCTTAATGGATCACCGTTAGAGGCCAAAAATTTGGGTGGCTGACATTGATCAAGGGAAGGAGCCACTACAGAGGAATCAAAGGAATCAAAGGAGTAGAACTTGTACCTGAGGAAGCTTGGATATTCAAAGGTATAATTTTGTCTTCTCCTTCTATGTATTGACTGATAATTGATACACAAGAAAGATCATGGTTAAGGGTTTGTAAGAAATTTTAAAATCTGATTTTTTATCCCTGCCGCTGTGTTAATGTAATTTGATTGCATGCTTATGTTTCTAGCAAACCCACTAAACTGATCATGAATTCTTTCAGTTATATTACTAGGAGTTCCTATAAAATATTTTATTATAGTAAATATTAAAGTATTTACTCCATCAGGAGAGCCAACCCCAACATCTTCATTAAAGATGGGGTTGCCATCATCATCCATCTGGCTAGTATGGATTATTTATAATCTACTATCTTAAGTGAGATGTTTTTCCCACCAAGATCTAAGAATAACAGTAAATTCACTAGTTAATATCTCAACAATATCAGACTGAGTCAGACTGTTGAAGGCTGTGATATAACTATTGGCTACCATGGACATCTGGTTTAATTTATGGTGGTCTCGATATGGTCCTTCCCTAAATATTCTTCCAGAATTACTCCAGTCTCAAGTCAACCATTTTAGTAATCATAGCCAGCATAATTCAAAAATTGAGGGTATCCCCATACTGCTTTAGTTTGTTAGTAAATATAAGGTTCCTTGGATTCTTAAATGGCAGTATAACCTTTAAACTCCAGTCATTGATTACATCTTCCAATCTCCTAAATAGAGTCATACTAATGTCTCTAGTAGTATCAGTCAAATCACCATGGTCACCAGCATTTTCTTCATTAAATGGTGGGATAAATTCGATGTTAATAGAATTGTTGGTCAAGTTCAAAAAGAATTTCTTGTTACTCCTATTAAATCCATCCTAAAACAAGGTTCTTCAAGTAAAAATAAAGAAATTCGGTCGAACCTTAGCCCTTCTGGTTCTACTGATATTTTAAATATAAAGAATTGTTCTAGCCTTGAGTTAAAGCTATTGGCCCAAGCCATCCATAAAATAGTTAATAAGCTTCATGAAGAAATAGAGGTCAGTGAATGTTCGTCTTCTTCTTTAAAGAAGTCAGTCACCAGCAATAAAAGTTATGAAGACCATTATTGCAGCATCAACCTTCAATATGCTCAGGACCCATTTGCCTAGTCATGATGCTCCTACTTTTCCACCAAAATTAGCCCTCAGTCACATGTTCTTGCTTTTCCACTGAAAGAAGGCCCTTAGTCACTTTAGTCAAAAGTTTTTGCGCATTTCGAGATATGCGATTGTTCTATTCAAAAGCAGAGATAGCCTGCCGGCCATTCATTAATAGTAAAAGTCATGTACTATTCATCAGTAATAAAAGTCATGTACTGTTCATCAATAGTAAAAGTTATTGACTTTTTTAATATATTTTTTTCTACTTCTATAAAGGAAAGCTAGAGTCATTTGTAGAGGCAGGCTACGACCTACCTCTTCTTTACCCTTATTTTCTTCGTTCTCTTCTCAACTCTTCTCTTAGATTAGAATGCACCAGTAAGCTTGTAGCTTGTTCTGCAATTGTAAGTTATCTTTTCCTTGTATATATTTTTATGTTTTAATATTATGTTCTATTAGTAAGCAAGATGTGTTTTGTTTGTATTCCCCGTTGTTTCTCTCTCTCTCTCTCTCTCTAATATTTGCTTCTGCCTTTTAATGGACCATTTGTTAAATTCGAAGCCTGCCTCTACAAATGACTCTGGCTTTCCTTTATAGAAGTAGGAAAGAACTATTACAAAATACAATAACTTTTACTATTGATGAACAGTACATGACTTTTACTATTGATGAATGGCCGACAGGCTATCTCTGCTTTTGAATAGAACAATCGCATATCTCGAAATGCACAAAAACTTTTAACTAAAGTGACTAAGGGCCTTTTTTCAGTGGAAAAGCAAGAACATGTGACTGAGGGCTACTTTCGGGGGAAAAGTAGGAGTAGTATGACTAGGCAAATGGGTCTTGAGCATCTTGAAGGTTGATGCTGCCACAAGGGTCTTCATCACTTTTATTGCTGGTGACTGACTTCTTTGAAGAAGAAGACGAACATTCACTGGCCTCTATTTCTTCATGAAGCTTATTAATTCTTTCAAAGATGGCTTGGGCCAATAACTTTAACTCAAGGCTGGAATAATTCTTTATATTTAAAATATCAATAGAACCAGAAGGGCTAGGGTTCGACCGAATTTCTTTATTTTTACTTGAAGAACCTTGTTCTGGGAAGAATTTAATAGGAGTTGCAGGAAATTCTTTTTGAATTTGACCAATAATTCTATTAACATCGAATTTATCCCATCATTTAATGAAGAAAATGTAGGTGACCATGGTGATTTGACTAATACTACTAGAGACAGTAGTACGAGTTAGTTTAGGAGATTGGAAAACGGAATCCATGACTGGAGTTTGAAGGTTTTACTGCCATTTAAGAATCCAAGGAACCTTATATTTACTAACGAATTGAAGCAGTATGGGGATACCCTCAAATTTTGAATTATACTGGCTATGAATACTAAAATGGTTGACTTGAGACTAGAGTTATTCTGGAAGAATATTTATGGAAGGACCATATCGAGACCACCATAAATTAAACTAGAAGGGAATTTAACTTTTGAATTTGTTGTAAAATTGGATGAACCACGAATGACTAAAGGATTGGTTTTGATATAGAAAAATCTTATGCCAGGCTTCCATATAATCATAATAACAAAAATAATGATTCTGACTGGTTAAAGGGCTAAGATCAGAAGGATGTTTTCCCCAATTAGGCTGAGAAATGATTTACTTAATATAGAGAGAATGGAAAATGACTCTAAAAGTATCGACCTTGTCATAAATAGGTTTGATGAGGATTGACTCTGTTTGAATAAGAATTTCTTTATACCATGTAAGAGATTTATATGGAGCAAGAGGAATAAAATGCCAACCAGTAGGGAAGAACTGGGTAACTAAGATGACTGGGTCGTCTTTAGGTTTCATAACTAGTTCAACAAGAAATAATTGACTTCGTATAAAGGAATGTATTGAGAATTTTGAGTTTTGGAAATATTCAGCTGAGGGCTACAAAATAAATCCACTAGATTGGGTTTAGTGGCTAAAACTGTATTGTAAGGCTTTGGAATGCATCTAAGGATTTGGTATCTACTAACTAAATCAACAGATGGAACTGGGTTTACTAGGTGGGGAATTAAGGAACCTTTGGGCTGATTAGTTGGGCCTTAAGGACGGCCTGAACCACGAGAACCACCTCTCACACTCATTTTGAAACAATTGGAGTACCTGAATTAATGAATTACCGAGTTAAAAAATCGGGAATAGAATTATCACTTCCTTTAATATATTCAATATCAAAATCAAATATGCTTAAAAGAGCGTGCCATCTAGCAAAGGTTTGCTTGGCGGCACCATTTTCAACATCTTTTTCGAGGATATATTTTGCTGACTTGCAATCAATTCTAACTAAAAACTTTTGATTTATTAAATCACTTTGAAATTTATTAATACAGAAAACTAAGGAAAGAATTTCCTTTTTAATAGTATTGTAATTAAGCTGTGTTGGGAAACGAACAATTTGTTCAGTAGAAGTAGGAGTTAACTTTTGCTTGAGAATACATCCGAATCCAACTTCAGAAGCATCAGTTTCAATAATTTTGAATGTTGATTCATTAGAGATGCCAAGGCATGGCAAAACCTTAACATATTTTTTAACTTGTTGGACAATGAAAGTATGATCACTTGTCCGTGGAGGAAGATTATTTTGCAAACGCTGAAAAAGAGGTTTGCAGATTTTTTGAAGGTTTTTATAAAATTTACCAACATAATTAAGAGTTCCTAGAAATCTTTGAAGTTGGGTTAAATCAGTGATTTTATCAGGAAATTTATCTGCAAATTGAATAACACGATTGATAACCGAACAAGACCTTGATGAATATCATGACCAAGAAATTTGACTTTAGTTTGAAAAAGACTATATTTAGTAGGAGACAGAACAAGACAATTGGATTTTATTGTTTTGAAGAACGAGTTCAAATGTTTATGGTGCTCTTCAATAGATTTTGAAAAAAATGAGAATATCATCTATATAAACAATAATAGAATGACTGAAAGGGTTTAGAATATCATTAAAAATATTATGGAACTTGCTAGGGGCATTCTTAAGACCGAATGGCTGAACAATCCATTCGTAATGACCAAAGGGAGTAGTGAAAGTAGTTTTATACCTATCATCAGGATGAATCTGAATTTGCTAAAAACCTGAATTTAAATCAAATTTACTAAAGACGGTGGCGTTACTTAATATGCAAAGCAATTCTTCTTTATTAGGTAACGGGTATCTAATCCATTCGAGAACTTTGTTTAAAGGTTTGTACTTAATAACTAAACGAGGAACACCTCTTTCTTTTTCAGCTTCATTGTTAACATAGAAAGCTGGACAGGACCAAAAAGACTTACTATGTGTAATTAATCCATTATTGAGTAAATTATTAATTTCCTTTTTACAAAGTTCCATTTGTTCATGATTCATTTGTATTGGTCTAGCCTTAGTAGGAATTAAATGTTCTTTAAATTCCTTAGCATAAGGTAGCCTTACAACATATTTTTTCCTATGCCAAAAAGCATTATGGGAATCAGAACAAAGGTTTTGACTCATATAATTTTTTAAATCTTGAATTTTTTCTTCAACCTTTTTATCAGTGAGTTGCTTTTCAACTTGTTTGTATCTAATTTCTACTTTCAAGAATTTTAACTGAGTGGTCTTACTAATTAACAGATTTGTTGATTTAGAAATAGATTCTTCTTGAATACATTTTAAATCTCTTTCTTTAGGTTTAGTAATAAATTTAAATATTACCTTTTGACCTAAATGTTCACTGCTTAAGCCAACATTGCTAGTAGTAAAAGGATATAATAAATATATAAACGGTAATCCTAAAATAATCTTATCAATCAGATTGCGGATTAAAACAAAAATTATTTTAAAACACATGTTATCTTGACAAATATGAACTTTAGGCAGTTTATATTTTATTTCCATTTGACTACCATTAGCAGAGCTCAGTCTTTCACTAGTTTTTTTTTATAAAACTTGGTAGGAATCAATCCTTCTTGAATACAATTTAAATTTGCACCAGTACCAACTAGAGTAGGAAGTTTAATTATAAAGGTTTTAACAATTACTATAGTGACGAGAATATACCATTTTTGAATAGTAATATCTTTTAATCTTTTAAGAGAATTTCCTTGAACAAGCAAAAATTCTGACTCATTTTTAGTGTTAGAAAACTCTAGTTCGTCTTCTTCTGCTGAAGAATGATTAACTTGAAGAACCTGGTCTTTAACATCTAAATTAAGCATTTCTTTATGTAAATTAGAAATTTCTATCTTAAGAGACGAAATTTCTCTTTTTAATTTATTAACTCTTGGTTTAACTAGGGTGGGTGATTTCCTTGTCAGGTGTTTTAAACCTTTCAAGAGTTTTATTGAGACTGAAAATAGGTTTTTCTTTTCCTTTAGTAATCTAATTTTTAACTGTGTTATTTTTAGTTAATAAATCTTTTAATTGTTTCATATACTGAATTTTTAACTCAGAATCTGTAATTTTGCTAATTAAACCAATTAACAAAGAACTTTCTTTTTTTTTGTTAAGAACACTTAATCTTTTATTACAACAATCAGATCTACAATTATCAGTACATAAGGTGACTTCATTCGTATCACTATCTGTTTCTTTACTATTATTGCTATTAGAAGAATAAGGGATATCAGAACAATCATTGCTATCGATGTCATTTTCAATTCTTATTAATTCTAAAAGTAGTTCAGTATCTTCATTAAAAACATTTAATTGTGATAACTTCTGTTTTTTTTTACATTCATTTTTATAATGTCCTTTATGTCCACAATCATGGCAAGTAATTTTACAATATTAGAGAGAGAGAAACAATGGGGCATACAAACAAAACACAACTTGCTTACTAATAGAACATAATATTAAAACATGAAAATATGTACAAGGAAAAGATAACTTACAATTGCAGCACAAGCTACAAGCTTACTGGTGCATTCTAATCTAAGAGAAGAGTAGAGAAGAGAAAGGAGAAAATAAGGGGTAAAGAAGAGGTAGGTCGAAGGACTGCCTCTACAAATGACTCTGGCTTTCCTTTATAGAAGTAGGAAAGAACTATTACAAAAGACAATAACTTTTACTATTGATGAAGAGTACATGACTTTTACTATTGATGAATGGCCGACAGGCTATCTCTGCTTTTGAATAAAACAACCGCATATCTCGAAATGCGCAAAAACTTTTGACTAAAGTGACTAAGGGCCTGCTTTCGTTGGAAAAGCAAGAACATGTGACCGAGGATTACTTTCGGTGGAAAAGTAGGAGCAGCATGACTAGACAAATGGGTACTGAACATCTTGAAGTTTGATGTTGCCATAAAGGTCTTCATCGCTTTTATTGCTCGTGACTGACTTCTTTGAAGAAGAAGACGAACATTCACTGGCCTCTATTTCTTAATGAATCTTATTAACTCTTCCATGGATGACTTGGGCCAATAGCTTTAACTCAAGGCTGGAACAATTCTCTATATTTGAAATATTAATAGAACCAGAAGGGCTAGGGTTCGATCGAATTTCATTATTTTTACTTGAAGAACCTTGTTCTAGGATGGATTTAATAGGAGTTGCAGGAAATTCTATTTGAACTTGACCAACAATTCTATTAACATCAAATTTATTCCACCATTTAATAAAGAAAATGTGAGTGACCATGGTGATTTGACTGATACTACTAGAGACAGTAGTATGACTTTGTTTAGGAGATTGGAAGATGGAATCAATGACTGGAGTTTGAAGGTTATACTGCCATTTAAGAATCCAAGGAACCTTATATTTACTAACGTACTGAAGCACTATGTGGATACCCTCAAATTTTTAATTATATTGGCTATGATTATTAAAATGGTTGACTTGAGACTGGTGTTATTCTAGAAGAATATTTATGGAAGGACCATATCGAGACCATCATAAATTAAACTAGAAGGGAATTTGACTTTTGAATTTGTGGTCAAATTGGATGAACCACGAATGACTAAAGGACTTGTTTGATATAGAAAAATCTTATGCTAGGCTTCTATATAATCACAATAACAAAAATAATGATTCTGACTCGTTAAAGGGCTAAGATCAGAAAGATGCTTTCCCCAATTAGGCTGAGAAATGATTTGCTTAATATAGAGAGAATGGAAAATGACTCTAGAAGTATCGACCTTGTCATAAATAGGTTTGATGTGGATTGACTCTGTTTGAATAAGAATTTCTTTATACCACGTAAGAGATTTATATGGAGCAAGAGGCATAAAATGCCAACTAGCATGGAAGAACTGGGTAGCTAAGATGACTGTGTCGTCTTTAGGTTTCATAACTGGTTCAACATGAAATAAGTTGACTTCGTATAAACGGTTGTATTGAGAATTTTGAGTTTTGGGAATATTCTGCTGAGGGCTGCAAAATGGATCCACTAGATTAGGTTTACTGGCTAAAATTGTATTGTAAGGCTTTGGAATGCATCCAAGGATTTGGTATCTATTAACTAAATCAACAGATGGAACTGGGTTTACTGGGTGGGGAATTAAGGAACCTTTGGGCTGATTAGTTGGGCCTGAAGGGCGGCCTGAACCACGAGAACCACCTTTCACACTCATTTTGAAACAATTGGAGTACCTGAATTAATGAATTCCCTAGTCAAAAAATCGGGAATAGAATTATCACTTCCTTTAATATATTCAATATCAAAATCAAATATGCTTAAAAGAGCTTGCCATCTAGCAAAGGTTTGCTTGGCGGCAACATTTTCAACATTTTTTTTGAGGATATATTTTGCTGACTTGCAATCAATTCTAACTAAAAACTTTTGATTTAATAAATTACTTTAAAATTTATTAATACAGAAAACTAAGGAAAGAATTTCCTTTTTAATAGAACTGTAATTAAGCTGTGTTGGGTTCCAAATGCCAGGACGGAAACGAACAATTTGTTCAGTAGAAGTAGGAGTTAGCTTTTACTTGAGAATACCTTCCAATCCAACTTCAGAAGCATCAGCTTCAACAATTTTGAATGCTGATTCAATAGAGATGCCAAGGCATGACAAAACCTTAACATATTTTTTTAACTTGTTGGACAATGGAAGTATGATCACTTGTCCATGGAGGAGGATTGTTTTGCAAACACTAAAAAAGATGTTTGCAGATTTTTCAAAGGTTTTTATAAAATTTACTAACGTAATTAAGAGATCCTAGAAATCTTTGAAGTTGGGTTTTATCAAGTGTTCTAAAAATCCCCGCCTAGGTCCACCTAGGCCCCGCCTAGGCGCTAGGCCCCCCTGGCCCCCCGCCTAGGCGCTAGGCCCCCCTGGCGCCTCGCCTAGGCCCAAGGCGATAAAAAAATCCTTACAAAAAATTAGGCAGGGCCTAGGCGAAGAGGTTTTTTTTTTATTTTATTAACTACCCAAACCAGATCTTGATATATTTATATTTATAATGATTTACCATATTCATAATGTAAGTTGTAGCATATCAAATCACAATAAGAAGTGAACAAGATCAAGTAAAAATAGATAATTTTATTATAGTTGTAATTTTTTGAACTTGTACCAACTTCAAATTATATAAATGATGATACATTTATAATACTTAGTTTAATTCTATATAATTGTTAAATTTATGTTTAGTTTCTTAAGTTTTAATAATGAATTAAATTTTTGAAATTTAAAATTTTATTACTTAATAGCAATCTTGTTTATGAATAAAACTAATACGTTAAAGATATGTTTGAACTTTGAACAATTGCATGTTTGTGTTTGAATTTTAATATTGGCAATATGGATATGTGTTTGAACTTTAAGCCAATGCCTTTATTATATTTATTATAGATTGTTTTGCTTTATATTATTATTTTGTTTGGATAAATGTAGGATAAAATATTAAAATTGGCTTAAAATAAAAAATCTCGCCTAGGCCCCGCTTAAGACCCGCCTAGGCCCCCTAGGCTATAGGCCCCACCCGGCAGCCAGCCTAGCGCCTTTTAGAATATTGGTTTTATCAGTGATTTTATCATAAAATTTATCTGCAAATTGAATAACACGATTGATAGGTCGAACAAGACCTTGATGAATATCATGACCAAGAAATTTGACTTTAGTTTGAAAAAGACTATATTTAGTAGGAGACAAAATAAGACCATTAGATTTTATTGTTTTGAAGAACGAGTTCAAATGTTTATGGTGCTCTTCAATAGATTTTGAAAAAATGAGAATATCATCTATATAAACAATAATAAAATGACTGAAAGGGGTTAGAATATTGTTAAGGATATTCTGGAACTCTCTAGGGGCATTCTTAAGACCGAATGGCTGAACAATCCATTGGTAATGACCAAAGAGAGTAGTGAAAGCAGTTTTATACCTATCATCAGGACGAATCTGAATTTGCCAAAAATCTAATTTTAAATCAAATTTACTAAAGACGGTGGCATTACTTAATCTGTAGAGCCAATCTTATTTATTAAGTAATGGGTATCTAATCCATTCGAGAACTTTGTTTAAAGTTTTGTAATTAATAACTAAACGAGGAACACCTCTCTTTTTTTCATCTTCATTGTTAACATAGAAAGCTCGACAGGACCAAGGAGACTTACTATGTGTAATTAATCCTTTATTGAGTAAATCATTAATTTCCTTTGTACAAAGTTCATATTTGTTCATGATTCATTTGTATTGGTCTAGCCTTAGTAGGAATTAAATGTTCTTTAAATTCCTTAGCATAAGGTAGCCTTACAACATGTTTTTTCCTATGCCAGAAAGCATTAGGGGAATCAGAACAAAGGTTGACTCATATAATATTTAAAATCTTGAATTTTTTTTAAACCTTTTTATCAGTGAGTTGCTTTTCAACTTGTTTGTATCTAATTTCTTCATTCAAGAATTTTAACTGAGTGGTCTTACTATTTAACAGATTTATTGATTTAGAAATAGATTCTTCTTGAATAAATTTTAAATCTCTTTCTTTATGTTTAGTAATAAATTTAAATATTACCTTTTGACCTAAATGTTCACTGCTTAAGCCACCATTGCTAGTAGTAAAAGGATATAATAAATATATAAACGGTACTCCTAAAATAATCTTATCGGTCAGATTGCAGATTAAAACAAAAATTATTTTAAAACACATGTTATCTTGACAAATATGAACTTTAGGCAGTTTATATTTTATTTCCATTTGACTACCATTTGCAGAGCTTAGTCTTTCACTAGTTTTTTTTATAAAACTTGGTAGGAATCAATCCTTCTTGAATACAATTTAAATATGCACCAGTATCAACTAGAGCAGGAAGTTTAATTATAAAAGTTTTATCAAGAGTGACGAGAATATACCATTTTTGAATACTAATATCTTTTAATCTTTTAAGAAAATTTCCTTGAACAAACAAAAATTCTTACTCATTTTTAGTGTTAGAAGACTCTAATTCGTCTTCTTCTGCTGAAGAATGATTAACTTGAAGAACCTAGTCTTTAACATCTAAATTAAGCATTTCTTTACGTAAATTAGAAATTTTTGTCTTTAGAGACGAAATTTCTCTTTTTAATTTATTAACTTCTTTGTTTAACTCAGGGAGGGTGATTTCCTTGTCAGGTGTTTTAAACCTTTCAAGAGTTTTAATGAGACATAAAATAGTTTTTTCTTTTCCTTTAGTAATCTTATTTTTAACTGTGTTATTTTTAGTTAATAAATCTTTTGACTGTTTCATATACTGAATTTTTAACTCAAAATCTGTAATTTTACTAATTAAATCAATTAACAAAGAACTTTCTTCTTCTTCTTTGTTAAGAACATTTAATCTTTTATTACAGCAATCAGATCTACAATTATCAGTACATAAGGTGACTTCATTCGTATCACTATCTGCTTCTTTACTATTATTGCTATTAGAAGAATAAGGGATATCAGAACAATCATTGCTATCAATGTCATTCTCAATTCTTATTAATTCTAAAAGTTGTTCAGTATCTTCATTAGAAACATTTAATTGTGATAACTTTTGTTTTATTTTACATTCATTTTTATAATGTCCTTTCGATCCACAATTATGGCAAGTAATTTTACTTTTATCATATTTCTTAGATTTACGTGTTGATTTCATTGTTGATGTTTTATTAGATGACTTTGGTTTGTCATAGTAATTATCTTGATTTTTAGGTTGACTAAAACGTTTTTTATGATGTTTATTTCTTTTGTTTTTTTTAATATGTTTATGCCAGTGTTTTCTCCTGGAAGGAGCAACAGGGGGTAAACCATATTGTTCCCAAAAGGTTCCTAACTCATATTTGGCTTTATTTTTATTCTTACCAGCTTTTTTATCAGTTTTAAAATCAATACACATTTTTAGACCAATTTGTTGGATATAACTAATTATGTCACCATAAGTTATGTTATCATAATCAATATATCCTAAGTTTTTACTTAATTCCTCTTTGACTTTATGAGCAAACAAATTTGATAAACCATTAACAAATTTCTCTTTCCAGAAAGGTTTGTTACTATCATTTCTCATCATGACACGAGAAGTAAAAATATCTTTGTACCATCTAAAATCACTTAGAGTGAGGCAAGTAAGATTACTATACTGATCATAAATTCTTTCAGTTATGTTACTAGGAGTTCCTATAAAATATTTTATTATAGTAAATATTAAAGTATTTACTCCATCAGGAGGACCAACCCCAACATTTTCATTAAAGATAGGGTTGCCATCATCATCCATCTGGACAGCGTGGATTATTGATAATCTAGTATCTTCAGTGAGATGTTTTTCCCACCAAGATCTAAGAATACTAGTAAATCCACTAGTTAATATCTCAACAATATCAGACTGAGTCAGACTGTTGAAGGCTATGATATAACTATTGGCTACCATGGATATATGGTTTAATTTATTTAATATTTTTTATTCACTGAACCCATTAATATTCCATTCATAGATTTTATTAGAAGAAACATAAAATTGATTATCTAGATTCCTTTCTTCGAATTTCAAGATCAGGGGGAGTAGGTCTAGTATACCAATTTTTTGTTATACTGGTTTTATTAAAAGTTAATTTATTTAACTGATCTTTTAAATCTGGGATTGAAGCAGAATCAGACTTGTCTGAATGACTAATGCTTTCACTGTCAGAACTTTTGACCTGATCAATGACAGCAATAGTTCCACTAGTTTCACCAGTTTTCAATTTTTTAAATAATTTATTAATGACTTTAGTAAGTTCATTATATTTGTTAGGCAAACCTAATCTGACTCTATTTTCAGGAAGGTTTAACAAAGGCCGTTCAATTTTAGTATCTAGTTTTTGAATACTAGTTTGTTCAAACTTTTCTTCAATTTTGTCTAACTATTTGTCTATAGTTGCTAAGTACTGATTAGTGAAGTTATTTTGTACAATAATCTTTTTCTCATCTTTACTACCATCAACTAATTTAAAAGGAGACGCAATGATTGAAGTGTTTTTAACTGATAAAAGAACAGTTTCTAGAGGAGGGTGACTAGACGAAAATTTTGACTTATCTTCTTTAACCCACTGATTTTTAGTCAAAACATTACACTTACCATAGTACTATTCATGCCAAGTAAAGAAAGTAATGTTTATCTTTTCATTATTAATAAATCTTTTCCATTTATTAAAGACTTTACCTCTATCTTTTTCACTATGATTAGCACGAAATAAATGCCTTTTTTCTTTATTAGATTTGGAATTAAAATCTTCAACAAGATTTTTCAATCTAATTTAAAATCCTTTGTAATAACTCTAAGTTGATGGTGAATATGAGTTTCAAAATCTGACTAAGTAGGCAATTCTGAAGGTGTAGGAGATAGGTCTTGATCATCTTCTACAGGTTCATTGGTGTGACACCCCTAAATACAGGTCCTCTTTCCCCGATCCGGTCGTCACGATACAGTACAAACATTCACCTCTAGACAACATACAATAACTAAATGCAGAAAATAATAAACGTATGTCGTTCATTCAAAAGGTGTTACTAGTCCCAAGATTCGATAACCTTAATACAACCATACAAATATACCCTAGAATAGTCATTAGGGTTCATATTATATAACAGTACTTAAACTAATCATAAGACAAAGTCTGCTCCTTGCAAACTATTCTTACATTTTTCCTTTACCCTTGTCCTTCCCTGAAGTCGTGGGCTTAACTGCAATAGAAGTCATGATATAGCAAGAATGAGCAACAAGTTTGCTCAGCAAGTTTAAATACAGCAATAAAGGATATATCATAATGAACGGAATATATATAAAGGAATTCAACAATATGGATATCTGAAGCAAGGATAATGATTGCTTTTAGAATAATTGATAGTCAAGTAGACTTTAAACTATAAACCTCCAATAGAATCAATAGTTGATTGACCCTTTGGTTACTGGCTACAGAATAAGTACTTGAGGGGATCAGCCTCGCATACGCCATGTATATGCATAACATTCAACTCTGCTGTTTGTATCTTATATTAGATACCTGGGGTACTCCCCTATAATATAAGGGGTGTTCTCTTTAGTCTAAGAATCCCTACCATCAATTGGTTTGGATAGATATTATAAAATTTCATACAATTGTTTGACCGAACAATGGTTCAGACTCTATCTGACGCGGTTCAAGAATTATAGAACTTTAAAAATGTACAAGTCCAAGACTGTACGAACTCAAGTGCATCGAGTGCGAATATCAATAGAATCGATGTGGAATAATTGTTAAGTAATTAAACCACCTAAAGCATGCTTGAAAATAATGTTTCAAGCTTAAATGAAATAACTTGCAACACAATAATAACCTGCTCAATATAATATGAGAAGGATAGGAAACTTGCACAAATAAGAAGTGTAAGTCAGGGAACTTGCATTCAAATCAAATGAAGTTAAGAAACTTGCTTACAAGATTCATTGGATAAGGTAGTGCAAGGATTTAGGACACTTGCCTATTTCCTCAGCTACAAATAATCTAGCTTTAAATAAATGGCGTTGAAACGACCTAACATTAACAAGTCGGTCTCTCAATTAATACTGTGTAAACTGTTATGAGTTCATACTTACAAAACTTTGATCATCAGATAGGTCTTGTCACATAATTCACGTAAGTCAATTTACTATGACAAAGTCCATAAACATCTAATCTTGTCGTAGATTAATAACTTTAGAATATCTAGTCTATATGTATCAACATAGGCTTGAACACATAGCACTTCAATTTAAGCATGCAATACAGTTTAATATACACCTATTGCAAGGTTCTGTCCATGATTCGAAGTTATATAGTTTTCATGCCGGTAACTCTTATACCTTAAGCAAATCAAGTTCATGGGTCAACTACTAAAGTTATAGTACCACATACCGAGACTAAACAATACTTAACATGCATGCTCGTGCGTATACCACATGTGTATACCTTAATCACATAGTTTATGCTTTAGAAATTCATTTCTATGAATATGTGTGCATAGGTGAAATCCGTATTTAACCAAATGATGCTCATGTCAACATGTCTATAGGCATAATAAATCCTAATATTCATGCTTGCATGCTCAGAATGTAGCTCACAAAATAATTGATGATATTAGTTCTCAAAATCTAAGTTTTCATTAAAAATTACACTAAGTCAACTTAGTACATACATTTGCAACACATATCTAAGCCACATATACATACTTAAAAGTCAGAACTTAAACGACACAAGTTTGTCAGGTTTGCTTTCAAGGTTCTTAAGTTTTTCCTTTGAAATCATTTGAACCTTCAATCATGTATGCTAGTGTGTGCTTAACACTTTAGACTTAGTTCTCATGTCAATATAGACCATACGATCATGTTCACAAAATCAGAATACATATATGATATGTTCATGACAAGTTCACTTTAACCATTCTAAGTTCATTTTGTAAATTATAAACCTCTTCATCAATAGTGTGCACTAACATAGTTATACATGCTCATGTACGTCAACGTACTCATATATGCATATTAAACTACTTCACATGCTTGCATAAAGTGATATCTTATGTAAGCACATAACAGAAACTTAATAGAAAACAGAATTCAAACTTCAGGGCCAGGCACAGCTGCGCTGAGTCCCAGCACAAAGCTGGCGCAGCTGCGCCGGGGCTTGGCTAGACCAGAAGCAGTCCTGCTTTGGCAGAACTTAAGGCCAAACTCAAATTTTTTACACGAAATTCATTTCAAACAACCATATAGCAGTTCTAACTTGCTCATTAGCTCATATAACACTTAACATTCATATCCCAATCCCATAATTAATCAATCCATGCTCAATCCAAGAATTAAGATATTAGCAATTTACAGAATAAAGAACAAGAATAGGAAGTTATACCTCTGCAATAATGTTTGCTGCTATATCAAGCCTCTCCTATACTGATAACTCTCTCCATAAACTTACTCAGTTGATTATACTTTGAATTCTTAGAAAAAGAAAATGAGAGGAGAAAAGTTGATATTTATAGGCAATTGGTTATCCATACAATGTGATTATCTCCCAAATCAAACCAATAGAAAACAAGATTGTATAATTGTTAAGGAATGGTTGTTGGGTAGTGGGTGAGCTTCATCATGAATCCCACTCCCTTATCATCATTAGCTAAACTTTGATGAAATTAAGAAGAGTAGAGTATAGTAGTAGCTTCTTGATGCTCACGTGAGAAGAAATGAAGATGGGCACTCATATTGGGACAATGCTAAACTCAGCAACTTAACAACTAGCAAGCGTAGTATTATAAGCAATCAATAATACAATGTATCAAGTAGGGGTATATATATATCAACATATATTCCATGTACATTTCTTAGTACCGAATATAATTTAATTGGGTATTATTATCACTTATTATCATAACAATTATTATTACAATTATAATAACTTATAGAAATCATTATCAATTAACAATTGAATTTACTATACGTCAGTAGGGTATACATTAATGTTCACATATTGTCACATACCCTTATGTACATATTCAATTTATCAATCTTACTATATATGATATATAGCCACATTAATGCGTCACATTGCACTTATGTAATATCTAGAGCTAACTACTATATACTATAGGTTTAATTATCGTATGCTTGCACAAAATAATTAATCGAGTAAATAAAATCTTATTATATTTATTAATCATCTACTCATTAACATTCTATTTTTCATAATAATAGTTAATTAGCAAATTATCAATTGATTATTCGTTAATCGTCTATCCTTTGTAATCACAATTAATCCTTTCATTATATTCAAGTAAATTGAATATTTAATTACTAACAATTCTATCAATTCTTCTGATATAAAATCTTAGGGTTGGTCCACTAATTTAATATCCCATTAGTGACTCCCTTTAAATATTCCGAGCAATTATTCGCATAGGCACATACTCACATAACCACATAACAACATAAGGTTTAAATAAGCTTACAAAACTAACTCATTAAAATTAAATCATATATTTAATTAATAATAGAGTTTAAAAATTTACGATCATTATAATTTGTGGCATAACAGGGATGACTAGTTTGACCATGATTTAAAATACCTTTCATTTTAATATCTTGAATAGAAATATTACTTAGTATTTCAATATCTCTTCGAGAATGAACTAAAGAACTAGTAAAATCTTCTATAATTAAAGGTCTTCTGGTACATTCAAAACTTATTTTGACAGTACCGTCAGAGAATTGTCTAATATTTTTGACATTCAACAAATTGTTATTAACTTGTTGTTGAGGAATTTCATTGGGCAAAGTCCATTGACTAGGTAAAGTAATGTCTTTCCAAAGAATAGTTCTTGGAATCTGAACATTAGCATCACTAGTACTACTTTGTATTAAAACAGTTTGATCTTTAGGACTTTTATTAAGAGCATGAACATTTAAATTAGTTTTCATCGTCTTATAATATAATCTATAAATTAAAGCTAGAGCCTGAGAACCTTCAATCATTTGAGTGATTTCTCCTGCTGTTTTAATATTTAAAGTTACAGCTTTTAATAAATGAGGATCACTAAGACTTAAAGTGCAACAGGAAAGCAATTAAAATGGATAGGACCATTGTGCAGACTTGATTCCATTATACCAATAATACTAGAGAAATAGTTAAGAAATCGAGCATCTTTGAGACATAGATAAATACTCGAATTAATTCCCTTAATATTTAATGATTTAACAGCTACTTGAATTAATCCTATATGAATAAAATTATAACCTTTTTTCTATGTTTTTTAATAACATCTGTGGTTAATAAACTACAATTTTCTTATTCTTTATTAATAGCGTAAACCTTTTCAATAGTTTTAACATAATAATCAGTTTTAAACTTCTCTAAGAAAGTTGACTGATAGATTTCTTTAGGGGAAATACAAGGTATATTCCAATTATGTAAGGCCTGACTAATGTTTTCATAACTGTGTTCTTCCTGGTTTACTATGTCTGGAACAGGTGGCAAAGAAGAAAGGCTACTAGTTAAAGAATTAGATCTGAATAGTCTACTCATCTTAACATCAAAAATTATTCTTGGACAATGTTCTTTCATACATACCCTCTTACCTTAAGCAGACGCATACCTATGTTCTATTGCCACTACCCGACACTGCTCGTACAAGAGACTTACAAGGGTTCAAGACACACGAACACGGTATTCTACAGTAAGTTAGGTGACTACTGAACAAAAAAAGAATAGAATTTTGAATAAAGGTAAGATAACTAGATTAAGCTGATTCCAATTGGACAACTAGATACCATTAATAACTTGGCTTCGATACCATTAGGAGGCGGAAGCAAATATTAGAGAGAGAGAGAGAAACAATGGGGCATACAAACAAAACACAGCTTGCTTATTAATAAAACATAATATTAAAACATAAAAATATGTACAAGGAAAAGATAACTTACAATTGCAGCACAAGCTACAAGCTTATTGGTGCATTCTAATCTCAGAAAAGAGTAAAGTAGAGAAAGGAGAAAATAAGGGGTAAAGAAGAGGTAGGTCGAAGCCTGCCTCTACAAATTACTCTGGCATTCCTTTATAGAAGTAGGAAAGAACTATTACAAAAGATAATAACTTTTACTATTGATGAACATTACATGACTTTTACTATTGACGAACAATACATAACTTTTACAATTGATGAATGGCTGACATGCTATCTCTACTTTTGAATAAAACAACCGCATATCTCAAAATGCGCAAAAACTTTTGACTAAAGTGACTAAAGGCCTGTTTTTGGTGGAAAAGCAAGAACATGTGACTGAGGGCTACTTTTGATGGAAAAGTAGGAGCAGCATGACTAGGAAAATGGGTCCTGAACATCTTGAAGGTTGATGCTGCCGTAAGGGTCTTCATCACTTTTATTGCTGGTGACTGACTTCTTTGAAGAAGAAGACGAACATTCACTGGCCTCTATTTCTTCATGAAGCTTATTAACTCTTTCATGGATGGATTGGGCCAATAGCTTTAACTCAAGGCTGGAACAATTCTTTATATTTGAAATATCAATAGAACCAGAAGGGCTAGGGTTCGACCGAATTTCTTTATTTTTTCTTGAAGAACCTTGTTCTTGGATGGATTTAATAGGAGTTGAACGAAATTCTTTTTGAACTTGACCAACAATTCTATTAACATCGAATTTATCCCACCATTTAATGAAGAAAATGCAGGTGACCATAGTGATTTGACTGATACTACTAGAGACAATAGTATGACTCTGATTAGGAGATTGGAAAACGGAATCAATGATTGGAGTTTGAAGGTTATACTTCCATTTAAGAATCCTAAGAAACCTTATATTTACTAACAAACTGAAGCAGTATGGGGATACCCTCAAATTTCGAATTATACTGGCTATGATTACTAAAATGGTTGATTTGAGACTGGAGTAATTCTGGAAGAATATTTATGGAAGGACCATATCAAGACCACCATAAATTAAACTAGAAGGGAAATTAACTTTTGAATTTATGGTCAAATTGGATGAACCACGAATGACTAAAGGACTGGTTTTGATATAGGAAAATCTTATGTCAAGCTTCTATATAATCATAATAACAAAAATAATTATTCTAACTAGTTAAAGGGCTAAGATCAGAAGGATGCTTTCCCCAATAAGGCTGAGAATTGATTTGCTTAATATAAAGAGAATGGAAAATGACTCTAGAAGTATCGACCTTGTCATAAATAGGTTTGATGAGGATTGACTATGTTTGAATAAGAATTTCTTTATACCATGTAAGAGATTTATATGGAGCAAGAGGAATAAAATGCAAACCAACAAGGAAGAAATGGGTAGCCAAGATGACTGGGTCGTCTTTAGGTTTCATAACTGGTTCAACATGAAATCAGTTGACTTCGTAAACAGGGATATATTGAGAATTTTGACTTTTGGGA
This sequence comes from Panax stipuleanatus, assembly GCA_020205555.1. NCBI lineage: Eukaryota > Viridiplantae > Streptophyta > Magnoliopsida > Apiales > Araliaceae > Panax > Panax stipuleanatus. The sequence continues at coordinate 108,232,148 of CM035122.1, forward strand.
ATAATCTGCTGAGGGCTGCAAAATGGATCCACTAGATTGGATTTACTGGCTAAAACTGTATTGTAAGGCTTTGGAATGGATTCAAGGATTTGGTATCTATTAACTAAATCAACAAATGGAGCTGGGTTTATTCGGTGGGGAATTAAAAAACCTTTGGGCTGATTACTTGGGCCTGAGGGCGGCCTGAACCACGAGAACCACCTCTCACACTCATTTTGAAACAATTAGAGTACCTGAATTAATGAATTTCCTAGTCAAAAAATCAAAAATAGAATTATCATTTCCGTTAATATATTCAATATCAAAATCAAATATGCTTAAAAGAGCTTTTCATATAGCAAAGGTTTGCATGGCGACAACATTTTCAACATCTTTTACGAGGATATATTTTGCTGACTTGCAGTCAATTCTAACTAAAAACTTTTGATTTAATAAATCACTTTGAAATTTATTAATACAGAAAACTAGGGAAAGAATTTCCTTTTTAATAGTACTATAATTAAGCTGTATTAGGTTCCAAATGCCATGATGGAAACGAATAATTTGTTCAGTAGAAGTAGGAGTTAACTTTTCTTGAGAATTCCTCCGAATCCAACTTCAGATGCATCAGTTTCAACAATTTTGAATGTTGATTCATTAGAGATGCCAAGGCATGGCAAAACCTTAACATATTTTTTAACTTGTTGGACAATGAAAGTATGATCACTTGTTCGTGGAGGAGGATTGTTTTGCAAACGCTGAAAAAGAGGTTTGCAGATTTTTTGAAGGTTTTTGTAAAATTTACCAACATAATTAAGAGTTCCTTAAAATCTTTGAAGTTGGGTTAAATCAGTTATTTTATCAGGAAATTTATCTGCAAATTGAATAACACGATTGATAGGTCGAACAAGACCTTGATGAATATCATGACCAAGAAATTTGACTTTAGTTTGAAAAAAAACTACATTTGGTAGGAGACAAAATAAGACCATTGGATTTTATTATTTTGAAGAACGATCAAATGTTTATGGTACTCTTCAATAGATTTTGAAAAAAATGAGAATATCATCTATATAAACAATAATAAAATGACTGAAAGGGTTTAGAATATCAATAAGGATATTCTGGAACTCGCTAGGGGCATTTTTAAGACCGAATGGCTGAACAATCCATTCATAATGACCAAAGGGAGTAGTTAAAGCAGTTATATACCTACCATCAGGATGGATCTGAATTTTCCAAAAACCTGATTTTAAATCAAATATACTAAAGACGGTGGCATTACTTAATCTGCAGAGCAAATCTTCTTTATTAGGTAACGGGTATCTAATCTGTAACGCCCGAGAAAATCGAGCGTTTATGTAAATGAATTTTTATTTGATTTATTAAATAAAATTTGGATTATTTTTTTTATTAAACTGAGTAAGCTAATTGTAGGTCATTTTATGACCTAGAGAATGCAGAAATGAGTAGGATTCTAGCTACGTGCTAGGAATAATTGATATGAATTTATAAGACGAAAATAAAAGGTTTTTGAGAATAAAAATATTTTGGAAAAAGACGAAATAGACACTATTTGATCCTAAATGTTAGGGTTCATGGAACCCTATGCCATTTTGAGAGTTCGGAATGTCAGAATGCCATTCTGTCGAAAGATTTGACGGTAATATACCGTAAAAAGTTAAGTTAGCCTAGGAAAGTTTTCTCGGGAGGAAAAGTGCGGGAATCACTATTCATCCATTTCTGCTCGGAAATTTATTTTGAAATTTTGAGAAACGCGTAATGATAGGATTTCAATGCGAGATGGAATATGTAATAATATTTCATTTATGACTCACGAAGTTTTCGCGTAGGGACTTCAAAAGCCTAAGCGTTAAGGAAAGTGAAATTAATGATTAATTATTTTCGTATAATAATATATGATTATTATACGAAAATAATACGCGTATAATATGAGGTATTGTACGAGAGTTATGCGGAGAGGATACGAGAATTAATACGACGTATAATACGAATTTTATACGGAGTAAATACGTTAAAATGAATTGAATTGGGATTAATTTGAATTAAAGTTAATAAGTTTAACCCGTGGGTCGAACCGTTGGGTACATGGGTGGGTTAAAACTATGGGGCAACCCATGGGGCAACCCAAGGCCACATGGTAGCATGTGGGGGCACAAGGTGCCCATGTGCTAGAACATGCTAGCACATGGGGAGACATAGGTTGTCACATGGGGTACATAGGCAAGATGTGGGGTGTGTGAGGTGGAGAGGAGGTTAGGCCTAAAAGACTTATTTACCCCAAGTCTTGCAACCTCTATAAATATAAGAGCTCCCCTCCTCATTTTTAGTTATTTGAAATTTCTATCCACCAACTTCTAGAGAGAGAAAGAGAGAGAGAAGAAGCTAGCTCTTGCCTAGTCCATCCATCAACCAAGAGGAAGAAAGACCTTGAGTATTCATACTTAACCATACCAAGAACAAGAAAGTTATAACCTAAGAAATATGTAAAAATCTCTTTTCTTCAATAAATAAAATTTTGATAGAGAAGTTTTATGGGAAGTATGAACTTTAAGAAGTAATAAGGATGGTGAAATGGTGAGTTAGGAACCCTAATAAACCATGCATGATTAAGACAATGAGAATTGATTAAGTACTAAGGAAGAACTTAATGAATTCATATGAAATGGACTAATGAACTTATTAAACCATTAAAACTTAAATGTTTTAAATGATTAGAATTAGTAATAATCAACCATGGGATTGATTTCAAATGGTTTGAAGTAATAATAATGAAGAACGAAGATTCGGCAGAAGTTACACGATTAGACGATAATCGTCAAAAAACATAAATTTCTCGGATTAGAAGTCAAAAGTCGCAGTGTGCGTCGGAAATGATGGTTTTCTATTGCAACACATGTAATTAGGTAAATAAGACTTGCGGGAGCAACAAAGGATTGATTCCGACTTAAAACGAATATTTGAGCGTCTAACGTTCACGAACATTTAACGAAAACGTAAAAATAGTCTAATTGGCGAATTTCTCACCGACGGATTCGAAAACAAATTCCGACTTGATAGGATGGTAGAGCATGTCATTTGTGGACTTTTGGCTTTGGAACGAGCCAATTTCGAGTTGTAACGGTTATGTTACGAGCTTGGAAATTTTAGATTTTTCAAAGACTTAGAAATTTTTCTGAGTTGCAGAGCTAGCGCCGCAGCGCCACCCAATAGGCTTAATCCGGTGCCGCAACGCCATTCCTGGGAGAAATCTCTGGAGGGGTAGCACCGCAGCACCACTCCAAGAGGAAAATCTGGTGCTGCAGCGCCAGCATGTCAGAAAATTTTGACATTGTTATTAATTACTAAACCTTTTGTATATCAATAAGGGGCTAGTAAGTGATGTAATGTAAGCTTTAAACAACATGTTTAATCAATGTTTATGAGAGTTAAACGTTAACTAAATGTAATTGAACTTAAGTTTAGAAACGTTAATCAAGATTTGAGTCCATGAAGATTAAATAACTTGAACGAATGTTAATTAGTTAACGATTCTCTTGAGTTATATAAGAGGGAGGAGTTAGGCAAATACAGTGTATATCAACTATGATTAGTAATTGGTATACTATGTATTATGCTTTGTAGACGTGTTAAAGACTGAGTAGGCTACGTAGAGGTATAGAAGACGCAAAGGCAAGTTTTCTAACTCTTGCATTAACGTTGTGTTATGCAAGTTTCCTAACTTCATTCATACTTTATTATGAATGCAAGGTTTCTAAACTCTTGTCTATACATTATGGTTGGACAAGTTGTCATTGTGCATACTGTATTATGCATGAACTGTTATTGAAAATTCGATGCCATTTGACTCGGCTAGACTGAGACTTAGCATATTTTAGTGGATTTTTCCACAAATCTTACCAGAATATATACAAGTTGTGATCCTATGCCATTTGATTGGTACGGATTCTCAGGTAAACCTGAGTATAAATAAAACAAAGGTTTTAAACGTCGTTAATTCGACAGGCACGTGAGGTTGCCACCAATTAAACGTAAACATGTTTAATGTATGAGTGTTGATCAACATAGAGTACTACAGGCTGATCACCTGGATGTGCTCGTAAGCTATATCAAACTTACGGCCTTCGTGTCGGGTTGTTCCTTTCATGAATGAGAACTAAAATATGGTTCATGGTCGTTGACCAAGATGGATTTCGAAGAGGCTATAAAGTCCTTGGAAATGGTTTTAAAGGAATCAAAACGATATTTTGAGTATTCTTAAGTACTTCATAACTATTGTACAGTTATTGAAGACCAAGGGATATAATTCTTAATTTTGTGATTTCAAGATATACTGTTTAACTTGCTAAGCTATTTATTCTCATTCTTGCTTAAAACAAAATGATTTCAGCTAAGAACAAACGGACCGAAGGATCAGGTAAAGACAAAGGCAAGTCCAAGCTGGACAAGTAGTGACTGTAATACCCAAGAATTTTCATATATTATTAAATAAATATATTAATGAAAATGAATATTTATTTAAAAATAAATGATTTTGTGAGTTAACTCAATTATATTAAATTGAATAATTATAATAATTGAGAAAATGTGGAGTTTGCGATAAACTCGTTGAATGCCTTGTGTGGCACAGTGATGAGAAAGATTAATGATTATATTAATTAACAAAAAAATTGTTAAGTGAACAATTAATCTATATTAATTGATAATTATTATTGTAGAATATTAATTAATTGTTATTAAATACTAATGGTGATTAATTAATAATATGTGATTATTATTACAAGAGACATAATAATAATAAGCAACATGTTTATAAATATAATAAGATTTATATTCATGTGATATTTAATCATGTAAGTGCCAACCAATTATTGTAGAGATTAATAAGTTCATTGATTTATGAGAAATGGATTGATTAATATTATTATTAATTAATTGATAAGATAAGTAATTTATTTACTCCTATGTACAAGCGTGCGATATTAAAAGTATAACGTATAGTAGTTAACTGTATAGTATGCAAAGTGTAAAGTGTGGTGTGGCTATATTGTATAGAAACCATATATTAAGATTTATGAAACTATATTACATGAAGCAATGTGATTGGACATATTAAAACTATATGTTATGAATACCTCATGAAATGTCTATGTGACAATATGTAGGCAAGTATACATTAAATTAATACACCTTGAGGGTATTGTAAACAACTATTAAATTATGAATACTTCAATAAATTAATATGAATTGAACAATAGAATTGGAATGATGTAGTAGAATAATACCCAATTGAAGTACATTCGTTAGTAGTAAAGATGTACATGGATTATGTGTGAGTAAATTATATTTACTACATTATATGAATTACATGGTAGTATTATTGGGATTACATTGTAATTTTAATTGTAATCTAAATATATAGTATGTATATATATGTGATAACCTAAGTGTATAATATATGTTATAACATTGTACAAATTGCTAGAATGCTGAGATTGATATTGCTTGTCCCATAATACTAGACCCATTTCTTCTTCACGTGCTTGACAAAAGGCTAAGGCCTATTTCCCTTTTGTTCTCCCAATTCTCAGCAACATAGCTAGCAATCATAGCATGGGGAGTGGCCTCAATAGTGTCCATCACCAACTAATTACCTACTCTCTATTAACCTGCATGCAATTTATAAATCTCGTTGGTTTGATTTGGGGTATAATAGCATTGTCTGTGTAAGGATTTTTTTATAAATATAACTCATTCTTCCTCATTTGTAATTGCCTGAGTTTCTTGAGTGAATTGAGAGCATACAAGTATTCTAAGGGTGAGTACTTATATATATATATATATATATATATATATATATATATATATATATATATCAGTAGAGGAAGTGGGAGTTAACAATTGTAGAGGTATAATTCTTTCCATGCTCTTCATTTATGTTCTTTATTTTCTATCTCTGAGATTTCTTGAATCCTTGATTCTAGTTAGAGTTCATGATTTTTTGATTTGAGGATGTTAATTGATGGTTATATAAGATTATATATGTATTAGTAAGGTAATGTAGTAGGTTTGATAGCAATTTCGTAGAAAAATTCTGTGTTTGGGTTTGTGAATTGCCATTGCTGGCTGCTGTCTAGTTTGGAAACGGAGCCGCGTGGCCGCGAGTCTCTCTAGTACAAATGGGCCGCAGCCGCGCCCCTCTGCATATTTTGTTGGTTATTGTGTGATGATATCTGGTTTACGGAGCATGCTAATACAACTTAGATAGGCCTATTTCAGTCCTTGACATACTAGTTATGTTGCCTTTCATATAATCACTCACTTAGCTTGATTTCAAAAGAAAACTTTAGTTTTCAATATGCAAACTCAATAAACCATGTGGACCTTAAAATTTTAACTTGAAGACGTGTTAGTGTGGTCTGATTTCATTTGTACGTAAGCATGCGAGCATGATGTATAGTAAGTAAAGTAGTTTAACATACTAGAGGACTTTGATAACATGCCAATGAACACATAGAGTTTCAAAATGGACATTGACTTATTATATTCATTTTGCTATTCCGATCTTGCAAGCACGTTTGTATGGTTTTGAAATGCATGTCGGACATACTAACTTACGTATATGGATTTCGTAATGAAGCATGAACATGTTGGACTTATTAGTAAGCTTTACTAATGAAAATACAAACTTTGAACATGAATGTTAACATGCTACTTTGAGAGTTAGAATCTGATAGTTGTGAACATGTTTGATGATACTCTTAGACTTAATCATGTATCATAAATGTATATATACCATGCTTTGGTATCGTAATTCAAGTGAAGCATAAACGAAGCATATTTTCAAACCAAGACAATGCTAATTACACATAGGTGATATGAATACTCACAAGCATGTCTAATATGAATTATATGACTACCTTATATGTTAAGAAGCAAGCATGTTAGACTTTGTGACTTTATAACTTTGAATGACCGTAAGTTGTCAAAAGTGTCAACTTAAAAACATATCATGAAGAGAGAACTTAGATAAACTTGAGAAGCATGAAAGTATCCTTTAATATGTATACATGCCATGTGATATCATATGTTGATGCTTGAATCCGATTTGACGGTTAACTTATAATAATACTATAAAAAGGGGTATGTTTGTTATTCGTTATGATCTTATGTGATATTGATGATATGAGAATATGTCAAACTTAACAAGAGGAACGATAAGGATAAATGTAAGAACCCGGATTTTCAGAAATTATTAAATAAGGATTTAATAAATAAAATTCTTAAACCGTGAGATGGGTTCGAATAAGAATATTTATATGTGATATGAGGTATGTGGTATTATATTACATAGGATAATATGGACTATGTAATATGTGTTTTTGTGATTTATAAATATATTATTAATATATATTTGTTATTTAGCGTAGAGACGATTCAGTGGAGATAAAAGAAGTGGATAAATTTCTATTGATATTAAATAATTTATAGAATTATTTTATCATAGTAAGTTGGTGACATTAAATATCCTTAATATATAATCACCATATTCTTGTGTATGTGTATTAATAACTAGTATGTTTATAATATAGGTTATTAATAGCACTTAAGCTATCCGTGAATAGGTTTGGATAGTGAAGCATGAGTTAGTTAAGGAATTAACTAATAAGAATAAATATTAGTTAATTTAAGTTGGGAGTTATATTATAGAACAATATAATGTTAATATTGAACCTTAGTGATATAGTACAGTGTTTAAAATACTTAAGTAAAGAAGTTAATTAATATATATGTTGAATATATGATTATAATTAGTACCTTCTATATATTACTTAGATGGTAATATGTGAGAAAGTCTAATGTGCGAATAACGTTAATAAATATATATACGTTATTAAAGGGAGATGGAAATCATTATATTTTAAATGAAGATTTAATATTTGAAGAAATTATTTCGGGGAACAATTTATAGAAAAGAAAGAGAAATAGTTATTATATATTTCTAATAAAGGATATTAAAATAATTTTTAATATTGAATTATTTTAATAAAATGAGAAAATATTATTTTTGAATAGTAATATTACCTTATATATTTTGTATAAGGTGTGATTGATTAATATGATAGATATATTACATATTTGCTATATGTAAATAAATTGATGAAAACAAATTATTATAATAAAAAATAAATTTATTACCTATTTTTTATATATAATGTACATGTGCCGTGCATGTGATTATTTCTAATAGATATTATATTAATTATAATATCTTGAGACAATAAGTATATTATTTTCTAATAATGAATGTGCTTATTTAGAGAAAACATAATATTTTATGTTATGGCTAAATACATAATTTCTAATGTATTTTCAAGGGAGTTTAATTAATGAAAGAAAAATAAGTTATTTTAATATATTAAATAACTTAAGTTATTATTTGATCAGGAATATTATTATTTGAATAATTAATAGAGTATATATATTAATTACTATAAGCGTAAAGGTTGTACTTATTATAAATATAATTAATTGAGATAATTTAGCATTTAAGTGCTTGAGTCACACAAATATTATATTAAAAGAATAATAAGTGTGGTGGAAATAAATAAGTGTTGAGAATGATAATAAGCTCGATGTAAACTTGTGTGAAATGTCTTGTGTGGCACGATAATAGATTCGACGATTAATTAATTCAAGGATGAAGGAATTATTAATTAAATAATTAATCTATATTGATTGTTAATTATTATTATAATAGTATGTTGATTTATTATTATGCTTAGTGATAGTATGATAATAAGAAAATTGATTATAAATATAATCGGAATTGTATTGATGAGGAATGAGATATATTGTCTTGTAATATTAATTATTTTTATGGACAATATACTATTATCAAGTAATTATTTGATAATATGTTGATTAATGAGTAAATAATTTATAAATATAATAAGATTTATATTTATAATAAACTGTGAATTAATTCTTATGGAGATTAATAATTTCATGAGGGATGAATTAATAAATATTTTATTAATTAATTGCCATTGAGTATAATAATTTGTAAACACTCAACTAAATGATATGTGCAAAGGGAATGATAATTAAAAACATAACATATAGTAGTTACGCATATGTTATATAAAGTGTAACGTAACACTTTAATGTGATTATATTATATAAGAAACTATATATTATGGTTGATGAGTTACATAAATAATGTATATGTAGCAATATGTGATGACTGGATATATTAAGGGTATGTGACAATGTGTGGGTGTACGTATGTGTTTGTGTATATGTATATATGACTTAATTAATATAGCAATTGGAGCGTGAATTGTATGATCTAAAATAAAATGACTTAAGTATGTTATGTGTAGTATATGATATTATTTCACTTCACACTTGCAAGGCTGAATTTATTTTGCCTTGTCCCAATATAAAAGTCCCCCTCATTTCATTCTTCACGTGAATGGCTACAAGGCTAGCCTACTCTTCCTCAAACTCAGCAATCTTGCAAACCTTAGCTAAATAATGAGAAGGGGAGTCGCTCCAATAGTAGATTTCAACAACTCTCAACCACTCCCTCTTACCCATTGTACAAACTAGCATTCCTATTGGTTTAATTTGATGAATATATGCATTGTCTGTTTAATGATTTCTCTATAAAATACAAGCCATCTCCTTCTAAATTTATTTGCTGAGAATTTTGCTAAGTGAAAAATGGAGAGTGTTGTGAGTTGTTAGCAAGAGAGTCACAGAGGGAGAGATTTCTAATTCAGCAAGTTCATCTTCATATAGCAAAGGTATACGATTTGCTTCTTGTTCTTCATTTCATTTCTGTCAAACTTTTCTATTCTTGAATTTCAAATTCTTGATTAGGTGGAGATAAATGATAATTGAATTGAGGAATGTCTACTTAGTTGTTATATGGACTTATATACATGTTAGAACTATTATATAGTTGCTCAGAATAGATTTGCTATGGAAAATTTTGAGTTTGGGCTGGTTTCTGTAGAAGCAGAACAATTACTGGACTGGCCGAACACCGGCGCATCTGCGCCGGTTAATACTTGGGCACAGCGCAGCTGCGCAAGGTCCTGGAACCAGTTTTGTTTATCTGTTAAGCAGCCTGTTGAATGTCATCATGTAGTACCACATTAGGCAATCAGAAGAGCATGAGTAACATACATATATATGTACGTAGACGTGGTACGAGCATGTATAACCATGATAGATACAAACTTGATGAAAAAGCTTATAGTTTGAAAATAAACTTAAGGTTTTATAAACGAATTTTGACGTATATGAGTCATGTTTACATTCTGACTTTTGTGACACATTAGTATGGTTTAAGAATGCATGAAATGCATGTTGACTTGTGTATATATGTTTCATAGTATAACATGAGCATGTCGAACTTCGTTAGTGGACATTTCTAATGAAAACGTAAGCTTTGAAGGAGGAACTTAACATGTAAATACCATATACGCATTCTAATTTGCGATCATGTTTAGATGACTTAGAAATGCATATCGGTCATGTTAACATATGTATATAGATGGCATGAACATGTTAGGTCTTGTTAGTGAACTTCATTAATGAAAATGTGAGCTTTGGCTGTGAATCTTGACATGTTATTACGAGTTTCGTATTCTAAAAATTTTGGACATATGTGATAGCACACTTGGACTCTCTCATGCATTATACATGTATATATACCATGACTACATATCATGAAACCAAGTTTAGCGTAAACGAATCATGTTTTCAAACTACTAATCGTGATAGTTACATGTATGAAGTATGAATATTCATGAGCATGCCCAGTATGAGTTATATGAATACTTTATGTGTTTAAAGAACTAGCATGATAAACTTTGTGATGTTCATGACCTTGAGTGGCCTTAAATTGTTGAAATGTTGACTTAGAACCTATATTGTGTAAATTGAACGTGAAAAGGTTAAACGAGCATGAAAGTATCCTTTAATATGTATACATGCTATGTAGGACCATATGTAATACTTGAATCCGACTTCGACGGTTAATAGAGTATATTTGCTTTGTTATGGCCTTATGTGTTAGTAATGATATATGAGAATAATTAACTCAAAAGATGGACTACACTAGCTATATGTAAATAGATTAGTGGTAGACGAGCATGTGTATGTGGACAATGGTAGTAAGTACGCATAGTTAAAGTATACTTATACGTACATAATTATTCTAAGAATGGGATAAGAAAGTGAGACGAAGGTTCTAAGAAGCAAGTTAGACAACAATTTAATCTTTATTATTACATTGAGAATGTGTGGATACATATAACTGATAAGTGTGAATCCATGATTATATAATTGTGTATGATTACACGAAGTGCAGATATCTTTAAGCAGTTAAGTCGTAGTTGTTAAACTACGCATCAGGCAAGTATTTTAGTTCATATTTGATATATGAATTCAATAACTGTTAGTTGAATTATATTATGCTGTGATGATGTAAACTTATATATGAACTGTATATGAGATATATATGAGATTGAAAGTTGATCTTTGATGATATACTTGTTATGTGAAAAGTAACATGCGTAGTAAATATAAATTATTTATAAATGCATGAACTGAGTATGATGTGATATGCTATGTGATGCATGAAAACTGTTAGAATTGCTGAGCTGTCGAGCTCACTCTTGCAAATAACCACTTTTACAGGTTAAGGATTCACGGTAAAGATTTCGTGCTTCTTGATTGATAAAGATAGATAGTATCGCAACGAAGAATACTATTTAGATTATCGTTTGAACCCTGCTTAGGTTCTAAGAGTTGTACTTGATAATTGTGTACGTTGTTTAAAACTTGTCGTACTGTAAAGATGTATTATTTGATATATAGAGGATATCAAGTCAAGTTGTAAACGTTATACGATAACTCAAATAGAATGAATCATATTATAAAGTTGATTCAGGGATTTGTAATTGATTCAAGTTATGAAATCAATAAAAGATTTTATTTAGAGGATATTGAAAAGTTTAAGTTATTCCGCATTTTAGTAACATCGAATGTGATGTTTAGACAAGGATGATATATTACCGGGTTTTGAAACTTGTAAAAGTTTGGAGTCATCATACAAAATCCTAGATATGAAAAGAATTTATATTCTAAATTGTAATAAAGCAAGTTTATTCTTTAAGTTATGAATAAAAGATGTAATAGTTTGACGATAGTAGTATCGTGACTGCACCGGATCCGAGGTAAAAAGGGACCCGTATTTGGGGGCGTCAAAGGTTGGTATCGAAGTTGTAGGTTATAAACCTTAGGTAAGTGTACCTTAGACGATAACCTGAGAGAAGGAAAGACAAAGATTAAAATATATACGTAAAGATTCAAAGAAGAATCTTGAAATATCTAGAGAATGAGAATCAGGAGTTTCCTAACTCTGGTAATAAAAAAAATGTGAACACAATGTCTATAAGATATGTATGACAAAGATAATAAGAATGAACTCGAATGGAGTTTAGTTGATAGTAGGGAAAGAACCCTAAGATAAATCGATGATCACGACGTGATCAGATTGAACTGTGAAATGATAGATAGTCTGTAACGACTAAGTGTGTATAGCTTGATGCTATAAGTGAGTGTACTATGAAAAGTACGAAATGAACTCATGAGGAGTTGTATGTGATGAGACATAGAAAGTTCGTAACGAGCAAGTGATAGAGTAAGATAGAGTTAAGTGTTGGACTTTCATTGAGGACTCGTGTGATGGCTTAGTTGTACAAACTTTTGTATGGGCAGAGGTTTTGTGCTTACACTGAATGCGTCGCATTGATAATCGTTGGAATGTTAGTGTCGCGGTATCATTATACATATGGCGGAAAGATGATTCTTTCCTCATGTTTATTTTGATAGATAGAGATTTCTAATGTTAAATTAGATAATATTAAGTTTAGGTGCGAGTTCTTAAGACTCGTGCCTATGACGAGTTCGTTACTCATAATCGTATGGTGGGACCCCTCAGCGAATGGACGACTTTGGTCTGACTAGGATAAGTTCCTACACCCATATGATTGTGGTAAGTTCCTGAACTTCCATGGTGTGGTAAGTTGGTGAACTGTACTGAGAATAGATATATTATATAAGAGTTTTGGAATAGTGAGCATTGATGGTGGTAAGAGATTGAAGTGATGGAGAAATTGGATTTTCCTAAATCTTCTAGCTACGCTAGATTTTTAAAATTTACTGACTTCGTGCTAGTGGTTGTCCTTCTATTTTCTTGAGAAAAACATTGGGTCAAGTGACTGAACCAATGAGTTTTAAAAACAACACAGTTATTCGTATGTCTAAGCTATTTGTTTTGGCTAAGACAAAAATAATTTGAAAATATTTCAAAATATATTTTGACCATGTTCATCATTTGATATGGTGTATGATGTTAAACGATGGAGTCATCAATGCAATCGAACCTAGTGTCGGAAGTGATTGTAAGATCGTCAGCCCACGGTGGTAAGATGTATGATGGCAAAGTCACAAATGACGGAATCCTCAACGTACTATTAAGTGGGTGCGGCATTTTGACATCATAAAATGATTTTTAGTTTTCTTTCGAGTTATGAAAAGTTGATTAAATTATTTCGATTGATGTTCGAGTTGTTGATAAAAGTCTAAGATATTTGATTCGGCTAGATGACTATTGAAAAATGATTGTAGAATTCAAACATTCTTGTGTATTTGTGCCAAACCAGATTGCTCTGGTGCAGATTTAGAAGTTGAGAAGCTGAGTTGAATAACCCTATAATCGGAACATATTTTCAGAGACAGTGGTCACGAACATGACTCATGTAGTCATTACAACACGCTACGTTGTAGCCCAACGTAGTAGTACAATAGGCCAGCCACCTAGAGTACGAGTGGAGGGTGTTTTCAGTCCTTGTGATTGATAAACACTCTAGTTTACAGCGTGGAGACTCAGGTTGAGACATTTGTAAATGTGGAAGAGTTCACGGTCTTGTGTGACCCCTCAGCATAATTTGAAATCTGAGTTATTCATAATACTTTCCGATTATTAAAAAATCTTGGAAGATTTTTATTCTTCTGAAGGATGAAGGTAGTAAGTAGACTGTTCCTTAGAAAGGAAAAAGTGGCAGAATGCGATGGAGAATGTTATAATAATAAAACTTTCGAAAAGAGAATGAATAAAAATTATTCAAGAAAATATGTAATAATCGGAATAGCACCGAGTAGAGGAAGTTTCGGTGATTCCGAGGACGGAATCCTTATAAGGGGGAGAGGATGTAAGAACCCGGATTTTCAGAAATTATTACATAAGGATTTAATAAATAAAATTCTTAAACCGTTAGATGGGTTCGAATAAGAATATATATATATATATATATATATATATATATGTGATATGAGGTATGTGGTATTATATTACATAGGATAATATGGACTATGTAATATGTGTTTTTATGATTTATAAATATATTATTAATATATATTTGTTATTTTGCGTAGAGACGATTCAGTGGAGATAAAGGAAGTGGTTAAATTCATATCGATATTAAATAATTTATAGAATTATTTTATCATAGTAAGTTGGTGACATTAAATATCCTTAATGTATAATCACCATATTCTTGCGTATGTGTATTAATAACTAGTATGTTTATAATATAAGTTATTAATAGCACTTAAGCTATCCATGAATAGGTTTGGATAGTGAAGCATGAGTTAGTTAAGGAATTAACTAATAAGAATAAATATTAGTTAATTTAAGTTGAGAGTTATATTATAGAATAATATAATGTTAATATTGAACCTTAATGATATAGTACAGTGTTTAAATTACTTAAGTAAAGAAATGAATTAATATATATATTGAATATATGATTATAATTAGTACCTTCTATATATTACTTAGATGGTAATATGTGAGAAAGTTTAATGTGCGAATAACGTTAATAAATATATATACGTTATTAAAGGGAGATAGAAATCTTTATATTTTAAATGAAAATTTAATATTTGAAGAAATTGTTTTGGGGAACAATTTATAGAAAAGAAAGAGAAATAGTTATTATATATTTCTAATAAACGATATTAAAATAATTTTTAATATTGAATTATTTTAATAAAAGGAGAAAATATTATTTTTGAATAGTAATATTACCTTATATATTTTGTATCAGGTGTGATTGATTAATATGATAGATATATTACATATTTGCTATATGTAAATAAATTGATGGAAACAAATTATTATAATAGAAAACAAACTTATTATCTATTTTCTAATAATGAATGTGCTTATTTGGAGAAAACATAATATTTTATGTTATGGCTAAATACATAATTTCTAATGTATTTTTAAGGGAGTTTAATTAATGAAAGGAAACTAAGTTATTTTAATATATTAAATAACTTAAGTTATTATTTGATCGTGAATATTATTATTTGAATAATTAATAGAGTATATATATTAATTACTATAAGCATAAAGGTTGTACTTATTATAAGTATAATTAATTGAGATAATTTAGCATTTAAGTGCTTGAGTCACACAAATATTATATTAAAAGAATAATAAGTGTGGTGAAAATAAATAAGTGTTAAGAATGATAATAAGCTCGATGTAAGCTTGTGCGAAATGCCTTGTGTGACACGATAATAGATTCGACGATTAATTAATTCAAGGATGAAGGAATTATTATTTAAATAATTAATCTATATTGATTGTTAATTATTATTATAATAGTATATTGATTTATTATTATGGTTAGTGATAGTATGATAATATGAAAATTGATTATAAATATAATCGGAATTGTATTGATGAGGAATGAGATATATTGTCTTGTAATATTAATTATTGTTATGGACAATATACTATTATCAAGTAATTATTTGATAATATATTGATTAATGAGTAAATAATTTATAAATATAATAAGATTTATATTTATAATATAAATGTTAATTAATTCTTATGGAGATTAAAAATTTCACGAGGGATGGATTAATAAATATTTTATTAATTAATTGCCATTGAGTATAATAATTTGTAAACACTCAACTAGATGATATGTGCAAAGGGAATGATAATTAAAAACATAACATATAATAGTTACGCATATGTTATATAAAGTGTAACGTAACACTTTAATGTGATTATATTATATAAGAAACTATATATTATGGTTGATGAGTTACATAAATAATGTATATGTATCAATATGTGATGACTGGATATATTAAGGGTATGTGACAATGTGTGGGTGTACGTATATGTTTGTGTATATGTACATATGACTTAATTAATATAGCAATTGGAGTGTGAATTGTATGATCTAAAATAAAATGACTTAAGTATGTTATGTGTAGTATATGATATTATTTCACTTCACACTTGCAAGGCTGAATTTATTTTGCCTTGTCCCAATATAAAAGTCCCCCTCATTTCATTCTTCACGTGAATGGCTACAAGGCTAGCCTACTCTTCCTCAAACTCAGTAATCTTGCAAACCTTAGCTAAATAATGAGAAGGGGAGTCGCTCCAATAGTAGATTTCAACAACTCTCAATCACTCCCTCTTACCCATTGTACAAACTAGCATTCATATTGGTTTAATTTGATGAATATATGCATTGTCTGTTTAATGATTTCTCTATAAAATACAAGCCATCTCCTTCTAAATTTATTTGCTGAGAATTTTGCTAAGTGAAAAATGGAGAGTGTTGTGAGTTGTTAGCAAGAGAGTCACAGAGGGAGAGATTTCTAATTCAGCAAGTTCATCTTCATATAGCAAAGGTATACGATTTGCTTCTTGTTCTTCATTTCATTTCTGTCAAACTTTTCTATTCTTGAATTTCAAATTCTTGATTAGGTGGAGATAAATGATAATTGAATTGAGGAATGTCTACTTAGTTGTTATATGGACTTATATACATGTTAGAACTATTATATAGTTGCTCAGAATAGATTTGCTATGGAAAATTTTGAGTTTGGGCTGGTTTCTGTAGAAGCAGAACAATTACTGGACTGGCCGAACACCGGCGCAGCTGCGCCGGTTAATACTTGGGCACAGCACAGCTGCGCAAGGTCCTGGAACCAGTTTTGTTTATCTGTTAAGCAGCCTGTTGAATGTCATCATGTAGTACCACATTAGGCAATCAGAAGAGCATGAGTAACATACATATATATGTACGTAGACGTGGTACTAGCATGTATAACCATGATAGATACAAACTTGATGAAAAAGCTTATAGTTTGAAAATAAACTTAAGGTTTTATAAACGAATTTTGACGTATATGAGTCATGTTTACATTCTGACTTTTGTGACACATTAGTATGGTTTAAGAATGCATGAAATGCATGTTGACTTGTGTATATATGTTTCATAGTATAACATGAGCATGTCGAACTTCGTTAGTGGACATTTCTAATGAAAACGTAAGCTTTGAAGGAGGAACTTAACATGTAAATACCATATACGCATTCTAATTTGCGATCATGTTTAGATGACTTAGAAATGCATATCGGTCATGTTAACATATGTATATAGATGGCATGAACATGTTAGGTCTTGTTAGTGAACTTCACTAATGAAAATGTGAGCTTTGGCTGTGAATCTTGACATGTTATTACGAGTTTCGTATTCTAAAAATTTTGGACATATGTGATAGCACACTTGGACTCTCTCATGCATTATACATGTATATATACCATGACTACATATCATGAAACCAAGTTTAGCGTAAACGAATCATGTTTTCAAACTACTAATCGTGATAGTTACATGTATGAAGTATGAATATTCATGAGCATGCCCAGTATGAGTTATATGAATACTTTATGTGTTTAAAGAACTAGCATGATAAACTTTGTGATGTTCATGACCTTGAGTGGCCTTAAATTGTTGAAATGTTGACTTAGAACCTATATTGTGTAAATTGAACGTGAAAAGGTTAAACGAGCATGAAAGTATCCTTTAATATGTATACATGCTATGTAGGACCATATGTAATACTTGAATCCGACTTCGACGGTTAATAGAGTATATTTGCTTTGTTATGGCCTTATGTGTTAGTAATGATATATGAGAATAATTAACTCAAAAGATGGACTACACTAGCTATATGTAAATAGATTAGTGGTAGACGAGCATGTGTATGTGGACAATGGTAGTAAGTACGCATAGTTAAAGTATACTTATACGTACATAATTATTCTAAGAATGGGATAAGAAAGTGAGACGAAGGTTCTAAGAAGCAATTTAGACAACAATTTAATCTTTATTATTACATTGAGAATGTGTGGATACATATAACTGATAAGTGTGAATCCATGATTATATAATTGTGTAGGATTACACGAAGTGCAGATATCTTTAAGCAGTTAAGTCGTAGTTGTTAAACTACGCATCAGGCAAGTCTTTTAGTTCATATTTGATATATGAATTCAATAACTGTTAGTTGAATTATATTATGCTGTGATGATGTAAACTTATATATGAACTGTATATGAGATATATATGAGATTGAAGTTGATCTTTGATGATATACTTGTTATGTGAAAAGTAACATGCGTAGTAAATATAAATTATTTATAAATGCATGAACTGAGTATGATGTGATATGCTATGTGATGCATGAAAACTGTTAGAATTGCTGAGCTGTCGAGCTCACTCTTGCAAATAACCACTTTTACAGGTTAAGGATTCACGGTAAAGATTTCGTGCTTCTTGATTGATAAAGATAGATAGTATCGCAACGAAGAATACTATTTAGATTATCGTTTGAACCCTGCTTAGGTTCTAAGAGTTGTACTTGATAATTGTGTACGTTGTTTAAAACTTGTCGTACTGTAAAGATGTATTATTTGATATATAGAGGATATCAAGTCAAGTTGTAAACGTTATACGATAACTCAAATAGAATGAATCATATTATAAAGTTGATTCAGGGATTTGTAATTGATTCAAGTTATGAAATCAATAAAAGATTTTATTTAGAGGATATTGAAAAGTTTAAGTTATTCCGCATTTTAGTAACATCGAATGTGATGTTTAGACATGGATGGTATATGACCGGGTTTTGAAACTTGTAAAAGTTTGGAGTCATCATACAAAATCCTAGATATGAAAAGAATTTATATTCTAAATTGTAATAAAGCAAGTTTATTCTTTAAGTTATGAATAAAAGATGTAATAGTTTGATGATAGTAGTATCGTGACTGCACCGAATCCGAGGTAAAAAGTGACACGGATTTGGGGGCATCACAATATAAGTTCTATTAATATGATACTATATGTGGTATAACCGATAGTAGTGTGCATACAAGCCAATCATGTATGATGACAAAGCACATACTTTGTAAACAATCTTATTTATTTATTAATAAAATATTCATTTAAGGCATATAATTATCTACATGGTGCTGTTTTTATAATATGTAAATAACCCATAGTTTTAAGCAATACTTTTAGAATCATGATGAGATCATGATAATGAGATCTAAATTCTTAGAAAGCTTAAAAACTAAAATAGTTCCCAATTGTGGGATTACTAAAATGGGGATTAGTAAATCCGGATAGATTGGTACATATGTTGCTTACTCATTGGATGAGGATGACTGATCTCATGGTCATTTGTGTGGAGACACTATAGCAAGTATGTAGGTGCTTATTGGAGAATAAGTTCACTGAACGTGACTCGATATGGAATACCTAATGGAGTTTTACTCGCCTGTCAATAGGAATTCCTAATGTGATAGTAGTACATGTGATCCTTGGACTTGAGATCATCATAGTATCTTGTATGTAACAAATTATACTTTGACTAATTCCTTAAGGCCTTTTAAGTCATATATAGGGTATGCTTGGGTGTAATGAGTTACATATGGAGATAATGAATGATCAATAAAGAATCTATCACCTCTAGTAAAAGAGGAGATATGTCCTATGTGATTCGTTAAATGACAACCCAGGAATCCTTGGCCAAGGTAGAATGAAATTAGAAAGAGGTTTCTAATTTGCATTATTTGGAGTTGTGCATTTTCTAATCGAAATACATATGATTAAATAAATTAAGACTTGACAGTAAATCCATGTCTTATATTTAATTGGGATATTGTATGGTGGAATGATTGAATTGTACGGTAACTATTAACTCACAGGTTCTTTTATGATTAATGTTGAAATCTATATTATCTGGAAAGTCGTTGATCGCTAGGGAGGCTTACCCCTATTGTAGAATAAATGTTATTTATTTAAATAGATTATTAGTTTAATTTATTTATTTAAATAAGATTAGAATTATTCTAATTGATTTATTCACAACTGGTTTAATATGGAGAACCTAAAGGGTCACACCATAAAAGGAAGAAGAATTATTTAAGAAGAAAATGGCATGATAGTAATAATGCATTAAGTATAATTAATTTAATCTATGATGATAGAATAAATTAAATAGCTTAATGTTTATTATTTAATATTTTAGAAATATTAAATATAAATTAATAAGAGGAGTCTTATTAATATTATTATTATTATTATTATTTTAATTCTAAAGGAGTTTAGGAATTAATATAATATCAGTACTCTCTCTCAATCCTAATAAAGATTAGGATATAAATTAATTAAAAGTATTTAATTAATTAATTAAATAAAACCCTATTCTAATTGGATTAGGAGGGTTAACCTAATATCTATATAAGAGAGTCTTATATCAGAAATAAGGTACGTGAATTTTTCAAGAGTTGGGAGTACACATATTCTATAGAGATAGAAACAAGGGTTAAGCCAATAACCCATCTTACTGAGTTCTTCATCTTCCTTGGTGGATCACCGTTAGAGGCTAAACATTTGGGTGGCTGACATTGATCAAGGGAAGGAGCCACTACAGAGGAATCAAAGGAATCAAAGGAGTAGAACTTGTACCTGAGGAAGCTTGGATCTTCAAAGGTATAATTCTGTTTTTCTCCTTCTTCATTCACTGATAATTGATGCACAAGAATGATCATGGTAATGGGTTTGTATAAATTTTTGAAAACCTAGTTTCTTATGCTTCCGCCCTATTTATGTGATTTGATTATATGATTGCGTTACGTACAAACCCAACAGTGGTATCAGAGCCAATCTTGTGCTAATTATCAGTCTATGTGATTCCATACATGTATGATATGCGATTGGATCGAGTTCTGGGCAACAAAAATTTTTCAGATTCTGCGAAGCTGCGCAGCTGCGCCGGTACAAGGCAATATTGCTGCGCAGCTGCGCCGGGTGCTATTCCTGGTTTTCATGCTGCGCAGCTGCTGCCGGTTCCCTTTACATTCTTGGCGCAGCTGCGCCACTGGACAGGAACTGAATTTTTTTTTGGTTTTATTTAATTAAATGAATGGTTTATTTAATTAATAAGGGTTTAAAATAAAGATGTTTATTTTATATGAAATGAGATTTCAGAATTGCTAAAATTAAAGAGTTTAATTTGGAATTGTTTTTGAATGAAATAAAGGAGTTTATTTTTCCAAAAACAAAGTTTAGCAAATTTTTGCCCATTAACTGATATTAATACATATATGGAATGAATTTATTTTCATGAGATGAATAAGTTTTATTGATACGTATGATGATATGTATGGTAATAAAAGGGATTGATTATGGACTATGACCAATGTGATTGGATTTTATTTTGGATGAATGCTTAAATGTATGGGTTTTATAAAATGGGGTCTGCGTACCTCGTCTTCTCTGATTTTATTCTCGGTGTAAAATTCTATCTCCTTTCTATGTACTTCCCCTTGACTGCTGATCAAGGTTTCTATTTAATTTTAAATAGTTAATGTAATAGAGATAGTTAGAATTATTTTGAAGAAATTGGAGACCAAGGAGCAAGGAACGCGTGAAGACTCATTTGTATGGAGTCAGGGTTTAAATGTAATAGTTATATTTAAATTTAAATTCTTGCACTCCTAGGTTTGACCTTTTGGTTCACTTGGTGGCTCTAGTGAACCAAACTAGAATAAAAGTTCATAATCAATCCGGGTAGAATATAGTATTCTATATTGCATGCTAAATATTATATATATTATATTTTATACAAACATGCTTCGCATGTTTAATAAAATGTCGCGTATTTTATATATATACGTGCATGCGCGCTTAAAAAGATGAGACAAATAATAACAAACCCCTCAAATAAATATTATTAAGTCTGAAGCGTTCAAATGATATTTGGAATATCGAACGTCGCCTTCTAGCATGATTAGTTAATAGAGTATTAAATATTTAATATGAGTTTGTTGTGCTATCCACAAGGCGAGTATTGAATATTTAAGATGTTAATTAATCACATTTGATGCTTATCAAGAAAATTGAACGATCTAGTCTTGTTGTGCTATCCACAAGGACGAAAATTTTTCTTTTTTGAATTTATTGAAGTGCTAGGCTGGACTTAACTTAAATCATTTTAGTTCGGATGTGCACACACATGACCATTATGATTTAAGAGGCAAAATAAAAGGAGTTACATGGTGATGTAATTGACAAGAGTTGTCTACCTATTTATTTATATATCGCTTGTTGTGCTATCCACAAGGTTATATACATTTGAAATGGGATCCTTAATCTCACTAGCAAATCTTTAATTAGATGTTGCCGAACTATATGAGTGAGGGTAATATAGTTTGATGAAAATAGTGGGAGATACCAATTTAAAATAAAGACCTAAATTTATTTTGGTATGCAAAGTTAATAAAATGAATGTTTGCTAAAATGTTGTCTTTTCACATGCAGAATTTTAAAAATGTCAAAATCACTAATCTCACTACGAAGCATACTTGATGCAAATAAGCTTACCGGCCCGAATTATGAGGATTGGCTAAGAAATCTGAGAATTGTTCTCACTGCTGAAAAGATTTCTTATGTCCTAAATTCCACTATCCCTGAATTTGTTTCAGAAACAGCCTCTGAGGAAGAGATTGCCACTTTCAAAAAGTGGCAAGATGATGCATCTGTGGCTCAATGCATCATGCTCGCATCCATGAATAACGAGCTTCAGCGTCAGCACGAAAAAATGGATGCTCCTGCTATGCTGCTTCACCACAAGGAGTTGTATGGTGAACAGAGTAGGACTGCTAGATATGATATATCTAAGGAGCTTTTCCGATCTCGGATGACCGAGGGCACTGCCGTCGAGACTCATGTTCTGAAGGTACTCAATTTGATTGAACGCCTTGGACAGCTTGGGTTCGTCATGGATGGGGAGTTGAGTCAAGACTTGGTCTTGCAGTCACTCCCTGAGACCTTCTCGCAGTTTGTGGTTAATTTTCACATTAATAAGCTAGATGCCAGCTTACCTGAGCTGCTTAACATGCTGAAAACTGCAGAAGGTCACTTCTCATCCAAGAAGAACCATGTCTTGATGGTGGATTCTTCCAATAAAAGGAAGAGGCCCAAGGTGTCTTCTGAAAAGAAGAAATCTAAGAAGGCTAAGGGAAAAGGGAAAGAAAAGGAGCAAAAGAAACCTGAACCAGCTAAAGGAATGTGCTTTCATTGCAATGAGCCGGGACATTGGACGAGGAACTGCAAGAAGTTTCTAGCAGAAAAGAAGCTTGGAGAAGCTTCGACTTCTAATCAAGGTTTGTTTATGATTGAAATTAATTTTTCTGAAAGTCATAATTCTACTTGGGTATTGGATACCGGCTGTGGTTCTCACATATGTAATACTGTGCAGGGACTGGTCAGAAGTAGAAAGCTGAACAAAGATGAGGTGATCCTACGAGTGGGAAATGGAGCAAAATTTGTTGCATTAGCTGTAGGAACTTATTGTTTAGCAATGCCTTCGGGCAAATCCATTTATCTTAATAATTGTTATTATGTTCCGAATATTATTAAAAACATTATTTCAATTTGTGTATTGGATATGGAAGGTTTTGACGTTATTATAAAACAATGGTTGTTTTATTTATAAAGACGATGTTTTATATGGTATTGGAAATTTGCGAAATGGACTTTATACACTTGACTTACAAGAAAATATATTTCAAATTGAACAAATTAAGAAAAGGAAAAGAGATGATATTAATTATACCTATATGTGGCACTGTAGACTCGGTCATATCAATGAAACAAGATTATCCAAGTTGCATAAAGATGGGCTCCTCGAGCTATCTGATTATGAATAATATCCAACTTGTGAATCTTGTCTCATGGGTAAAATGACTAAATCTCCTTTTAGTGGAAAAGGAGAGAGAGTTACAGAGTTGTTGGCATTGATTCACACAAACGTTTGTGGACCTATGACAACAAGTGCACGGGGTGGGTATTCTTATTTTATTACTTTCACTGATGATCACTCAAGATTTGGATATGTGTATTTAATGAAATACAAATCAGAATCATTTGAAAAGTTCAAAGAGTTCAGAAGTGAAGTAGAGAAACAAACGGGCAAGAGTATTAAGATACTTCGATCAGATCGAGTTGGAGAATACTTAAGCAGTGAGTTTCTCAATTGTCTCAGAGAAAATTGTATAATCTCACAATGGACTCCTCCAGGTACACCACAGTTAAATGGAGTATCTGAAAGGAGAAATTGAACACTGTTGGACATGGTTCGATCCATGATGAGTTTTACCGACCTTCCAATTTCCTTCTGGGGATATGCCCTAGAAACGGCTGTATACCTACTTAACAAGGTACCTACCAAATCCGCCCCAAAGACTCCATATGAGATATGGAAAGGGAAGAAACCAAATCTTAAGCATGTTAAGACTTGGGGTTGTCCAGCTTATGTCAAAAAGTTTGAAAATGATAAGCTACAGACTAAATCCGATAAGTGTAGATTTGTGGGATACCCTAAAGAAACCGTAGGGTATTATTTCTATCATCCAACTGATCAAATGGTGTTTGTTGCGAAACATGCTACCTTCTTGGAGAAAGAGTTTATCCATGAAGGGGTCAGTGGGAGCAAGATATATCTTGAAGAAGTTCAAGAACCACAAGTTACCACGGACCAAAGTCAGGTACCTAACCAAGTAGAAGAACCTACTGTACCACACCCTGTTCGTAAATCTGGAAGAGTACCAAAGATACCTGAGAGGTATGGATTCGTTATAGAGGATGACGATGAGGTACATATCATGAATGATGATGATCCATTGAATTACGAACAGGCTATGACTAATAAAGACTCAGGGAAATGGCTTGAAGCCATGAAATCCGAAATGGACTCCATGTATGAAAACAAAGTATGGTCTTTGGTTTCACCACCTGAAGGTATTAAACCTATTGGGTGTAAATGGGTTTTTAAGAAAAAGACTGGAGCAAACGGAAAGGTAGAGACCTATAAGGCTCGACTGGTTGCAAAAGGTTTCAAACAAAGACAAGGAGTTGACTATGATGCAACCTTCTCACCAGTAGCCATGCTCAAGTCCATTCGGATTTTGCTTGCGATTGCAGCTTACAACGACTATGAGATCTGGTAGATGGACGTGAAAACGGCCTTCCTCAATGGGAAACTTGAGGAGGATGTGTATATGACACAGCCAGAGGGATTTATTTCAAAAGTTAGAACAAATCAAGTCTGTAAGCTACAACGATCCATTTATGGGTTGAAGCAAGCTTCTCGTAGATGGAACATTCGTTTTGATGAGACAATCAAAGAGTTTGATTTTATCAAAAACTGAGGATGAACCATGTGTATACAAGAAGGTTAGTGGGAGCGCAGTATCATTCCTTGTATTATATGTTGATGATATATTACTGATAGGGAATGACATTCCTATGTTACAATCCATTAAAATCTGGTTATCTAAAAACTTCTCCATGAAGGACTTGGGTGAAGCATCTTATATTTTGGGGATAAAGATCTATAGAGATAGATCTAAAAGGATGCTCGGCTTATCCCAAGTAACGTACATTGATACGATGCTAAAGAGGTTTAGCATGGAAGATTCCAAAAGAGGTCTCATGTCGATGAGCTATGGAATAAATCTCTCCAAGAAACAGGCCCCAAAGACACCTGAGGAGAGAGACCGTATGAGTAAGATCCCTTATGCTTCTGCAATAGGATCTATCATGTACGGTATGATATGTACTAGACCGGATGTTGCTCACGCACTTAGTGTAACAAGCAGATACCAGTCGAATCTAGGAGAAGAGCACTGGAAGGCAGTGAAAAATATCCTAAAGTACTTGAGAAGGACTAAAGACATTTTTCTTGTCTACGGTGGGTCTGAATTAAAACTCGAGGGATTCACAAACTCAAGTTTTCAAACAGACCAAGATGACAGTAAATCTGTTTCAGGGTATGTGTTTACCTTGAACGGAGGTGCAGTGAGTTGGAAGAGTTCCAAGCAGCAAACGGTTGCTGATTCAGTGACAGAGGCAGAGTATATAGCTGCAAGTGAAGCTGCAAAGGAAGTTGTTTGGATGAAAAAGTTCATAACTGAACTTGGTGTGGTTCCTAGCATTGGAGAAGCAGTTCCCGTATACTGTGACAACACCGGAGCGGTTGCACAGGCTAAGGAACCCAGGTCTCATCAGAAATCTAAACACGTGTTGCGGTGATTTCACTTGATCAGGGAGATCATTAAAAGAGGATACGTCACATTGGATCGTGTAGACTCTCAAGATAACATTGCAGATCCATTCACTAAATCTTTAACATAACAGCAGTTTGATCGTCACTTAGAGAAGATGGGTATGAGATACCATGGCGATTGGCTTTAGTGCAAGTGGGAGATTGATAGTAGTGTGCATACAAGCCAATCATGTATGATGACAAAGCACATACTTTGTAAACAATCTTATTTATTTATTAATAAAATATTAATTTAAGGCATATAATTATCTACATGGTGCTATTTTTATAATATGTAAATAACCCATAGTTTTAAGCAATGCTTTTAGAATCATGATGAGATCATGATAATGAGATCTAAATTCTTAGAAAGCTTAAAAACTAAAATAGTTCCCAATTGTGGGATTACTAAAATGGGGATTAGTAAATCCGGATAGATTGGTACATATGTTGCTTGCTCATTGGATGAGGATGACTGATCTCATGGTCATTTGTGTGGAGACACTAAAGCAAGTATGTAGGTGTTTATTGGAGAATAAGTTCACTGAACGTGACTCGCTATGGAATACCTAATGGAGTTTTACTCGCCTGTCAATAGGAATTCCTAATGTGATAGTAGTACATGTGATCCTTGGACTTGAGATCATCATAGTATCTTGTATGTAACAAATTATACTTTGACTAATTCCTTAAGGCCTTTTAAGGCATATATAGGGCATGCTTGGGTGCAATGAGTTACATATGGAGATAATGAATGATCAATAAAGAATCTATCACCTCTAGTAAAAGAGGAGATATGTCCTATGTGATTCGTTAAATGACAACCCAAGAATCCTTGGCCAAGGTAGAATGAAATTAGAAAGAGGTTTCTAATTTGCATTATTTGGAGTTGTGCATTTTCTAATCGAAATACATATGATTAAATAAATTAATACTTGACAGTAAATCCATGTCTTATATTTAATTGGGACATTGTATGGTGGAAGGATTGAATTGTACGGTAACTATTAACTCACAGGTTCTTTTATGATTAATGTTGAAATCTATATTATCTAGAAAGTCGTTGATCGCTAGGGAGGCTTATCCCTATTGTAGAATAAATGTTATTTATTTAAATAGATTATTAGTTTAATTTGTTTATTTAAATAAGATTAGAATTGTTCTAATTGATTTATTCACAACCGGTTTAATATGGAGAACCTAAAGGGTCACACCATAAAAGGAAGAAGAATTATTTAAGAAGAAAATGGCATGATAGTAATAATGCAATAAGTATAATTAATTTAATCTATGATGATAGAATAAATTAAATAGCTTAATGTTTATTATTTAATATTTTAAAAATATTAAATATAAATTAATAAGAGGAGTCTTATTAATATTATTATTATTATTATTATTTTAATTCTAAAGGAGTTTAGGAATTAATATAATATCAGTACTCTCTCTCAATCCTAATAAAGATTAGGATATAAATTAATTAAAAGTAATTAATTAATTAATTAAATAAAACCCTATTCTAATTGGATTAGGAGGGTTAACCTAATATCTATATAAGAGAGTCTTATATCAGAAATAAGGTACGTGAATTTTTCAAGAGTTGGGAGTACACATATTCTATAGAGATAGAAACAAGGGTTAAGCCAATAACCCATCTTACTGAGTTCTTCATCTTCCTTGGTGGATCACCGTTAGAGGCCAAACATTTGGGTGGCTGATATTGATCAAGGGAAGGAGCCACTACAGAGGAATCAAAGGAATCAAAGGAGTAGAACTTGTACCTGAGGAAGCTTGGATCTTTAAAGGTATAATTCTGTTTTTCTCCTTCTTCATTCACTGATAATTGATGCACAAGAATGATCATGGTAATGGGTTTGTATAAATTTTTGAAAACCTAGTTTCTTACGCTTCCCCCCTATTTATGTTATTTGATTGCATGATTGCGTTACGTACAAACCCAACAATAACTGTGTAGCTAGGTTAAAACTTAGCTTATTTGTCGATCGTATATCCGAATATAAGATATGATCTTAAACTATATGACTAATGAATATCATATATATATATACGTAATTATATTTTGATAGGGATTCGAAAGTATTGGTTTACTTAATGTGGATAAACTACGCTTAAGGAAAGTACTTGAACCCTACTCTTTATTGAACATTTCTGAAGCTTGTACTATTATTGGTTATACAAGTAAATAACTGAAAGCATGATTCTTATCCTATGATATAATAGAATAGAGTTGTTTATTCTTGAACATTGATTCGAGTATTGAACTTATAATTGTTCGCTAATTCATTTAAAGAGCAGTCTATGTCAATTGATTCTGCTAGACTTATAACATGATTAGAAAGCTGTCCAAACCAATTGAATGGTGCAGAATTCTTGTGTTAACTGAGTTGAACAACCTTCTTTGAAGGGGATATATATTTGTCGCGAGACCGACATGCGCACACTTTAAGTACGATTGAACGAAATGCATACCGTAGGGTACTTTAGGCTGATCATCTGTTGTACTTGTTTTTAATTGAGTTATTAGTTTAATACTGTTAATTCTAGTAGAAGTTCATAGTCCTTAGTGACTGCTCAGTATTCAGTTACCTTGACACCTTGAATTGATTTATTATTGAATCATATTGATATTATTATGTCCTTAGCGACTGTTGTTGAGAACTGTTGATATTCTTGTTATCCTTGAACTATCATACCTTGCTATACCTTGTGGGGATTCGAGAATTATATTACTCGCCCTTATTGTATATTACTTGCTGAGCAATTTGTGCTCATTCTTGCTTTCCCTAAAACATTTCAGTTAAGGCAGTGTAGAGCGGACCTTCGGGCACAGATAAGGGCAAGAGAAAGGCTACTGAGTAGCTTTAATTATGTAGCACTTTATGGTTGTAATAAAGAACTTATGATATTATGTACTAGTTAAGGTTATTTACGCTTAAGTTATGTTTAAGCTATGTAATCACTGTTTAAGTTACGAGACCTTGGGACGTGAATAAATTATATTAATTAAATGTAATCTATTCGGTAGTAGTTGTGTATTATTCCGCTGTGTAATGCGACATTTAGTCGTATTATTTATTGTGGTATTAGGTATTAGAACGTGACGAACCGAATTTGAGTAACCAAGTGGCGGTCCGAATTTGGGAGGGTCACAGGTTGGTATCAGAGCTGTAGTTATAAACCTTAGGAGCGAGTGTCCTTAGATTATAACTTAGAAGAATTTAGAAGTTAGAAAGGAGATAAAACTCATGTAAAGTTTTCCTTGAGAGACTTAGTCTGTTATGAAATGTAACTTCATTCTATACAATGAATTTATGTTTTATTTAACATTCTAATGGAGTTGCTGTTGTTTGTCTTGTGTTTGTGATTGTAGGATGACAGATATGGGAGTACCCAGTAGAGTGGCTGAGGAGGAGCCCACGGATATCCATGTAGTGTACGAGGCACCTTTAGAGGCTGTGCCAGTGCAGGTTGTTGCACCATCTGAGTTTGACAATGAGGATGAGATCGAGGTAGAGTCCGACCCAGAGGAGGAGCCGTTGGAGGATGAGCCGATGGAGGATGAGCCAGTGATGGACTCTGATGAGGCTACTGTAGAGGAGCAGATGTTAGGCGAGTATGAGAAGCGGATCCTAGAGTTGGACTGCAGAGTCTAGGAATTAGAGGCAGAGGCCCAAGAAAGAGAGTCGGAGTTCTAGAGGCTAAGGGATGAAGACCATCAGAGGAAGCTGGCCATGCAGGAACTAGAGGTAGAGATTGCTTATCGCAAGGTGGTAGGGATCCAGATGGGGACCTTATTTCACAAGTCAGTGGCTAGGAACATGGATCTGGCAGGAAAGCTAGAAGAGGTTGAGCAGAGGAAGCTGAGTGAGAAGACTTAGAAGGAAGCACTCCGTACTCAGTTAGAGTTAGAGGTGATGGATATGATACACTTCGAGGAGAAATGGGAGGCGGCCCATGAGAGAGCTGACGACCTAGAGGATGAGGTCAGATGCAAGAAAAGGAAGATGAACAAGATGGGGTACGTGTTTCGTTCGGCCTTCGAGAGGGTGATAGATGGTGTGTACCATTACTCGACAGAGCAGGGACATACCCTACATACTTTGAGCCAAGAGTTGGTAGCATATATAGCACAGATGGAGTATCAGAGCGCTGTAGAGCGAGGAATGATGGGATGAGATCCTTAGTCAGTCTAGTAGTAGTTTAGTAGTATCTACTTTATGTGATGTAATTACTATGTTGTAATCCCAACTTTTTGTGTAAAGTGTGGGATAGTTATGTAAACCCCGAGTAAGCTTTTGTTAGAGGGGTAGTAGTTTGGTATATTCCCTATCTTTTGTGATATTAAGGGGTATATGTGATAACATTTATAGAAATATGCTAGGGAAAAATCATGTAATGAAACGATTTGGCATATGAATATAAATGATCTTATTTCAGAAACAGGTTATAAATTTAGTCTTTTATATTAAAAGAAAATACTTAAGTGATATAATTGAATAATAAAATGAAAATTTATGATGCAGATCATGGCACCAAGACGTAGATTGACTGCACCCGAAGAGTCAGTGAATAATGAGAGGGAACAAGTAGACCCGATCCAGAAATTAGTAGACTTGTTAAGAGAGGCTTTAAGAGGAAGGAACAATGAACCCGTTCGCCCCAACCCTCATGTTTCCCTAGTACCAACCTTCAACGATTTTAGGAGTGTAGGACCCCCAGAGTTCGAGGGTACTACTG
The DNA here is from genome assembly GCA_020205555.1 of Panax stipuleanatus. Classification (NCBI taxonomy): domain Eukaryota; kingdom Viridiplantae; phylum Streptophyta; class Magnoliopsida; order Apiales; family Araliaceae; genus Panax; species Panax stipuleanatus. The sequence goes on from CM035122.1 coordinate 108,263,486, forward strand.
ACCCGATAGTTGCGCAAACCTGGATCAAGGAAATCGAGAAGGCCTTCACTATAGCTCGCGTGGGTGAAGACCAGAAGACAGTATTTACCACATACATGATGAGAGGCGAAGCAAACTATTGGTGGGAGGCTAATCAGCAAAGAGCGGGAGAAGGGACGATAATATGGGAGAAGTTTAAGACGCTGTTCTTCGAGAACTATTTTCCAAATAGTATGAAGAATTGGATGGAGGTGAAATTTTTAGAACTAAAACAAGGTGACATGATGGTCGCACAGTACGCAGCTAAGTTTAACGAACTAGCACAATTTGCGGAACACCAAGTTGGAGATGAGGAAAAGAAGGCGAGACGATTCGAACAAGGGCTGAAGCCGTGGTTGTTCAATAAGGTATCAGTTCTTCAAATTTATTCCTTTGCGACATTGCTGGAAAAGGTAATCATTGCAAAAGGTGGTAGTGAGGCCTTAAGTCTGTATAACAAGGAGAAGAAAGGAAAGAATACTAGAGGAGAGAACGTACTGGAGGAAGCAGTAGTGGAGGAAGCAACTTGGGAAAGAGAAAGTGGGAGAATAACAATAACAACAACAACAAAAATAACAAAAACAACAACAATCAATCGGGAAATTTTCGTGGAGGTTTCAAGAAGAAGGCTGAAGGATGCCCAAAGTGTGGGAAGAACCATCAAGGTGAGTGCTGGAAGGGGCGCGACACTTGCTACGACTACGGACAGGAAGGGCACATCTCGCCCAACTGCTCAAAATCGAAAAAGATACAAGGATGCTTTGCATGTAGCTTGACGGAGCACCGGATTAAGGACTGCCAAAAGAAGGGAAGTAACGAAAGGAGCCAACAAGGGGGAAACAAGCTGATGATTAGTGGACCGGCACAGTCCAACCGCCCAACCGCCAGAACTTTTAACATGACCGTCCAGGACACAGTGGCTGCAAAGGACGTGGTGTCAAGTAAAATCCCAATCAATGATATAAATGCTTATGTATTATTTGATTCAGGTGCCACCTGTTCTTTTGTATCTGAAGAATTTTCTAGTAGACTTAGTACACCCCGAGAACGATTAGAAAATCCTTTGAACATAGAAGTTTAAAATAAGGAAGTAATCCCTGTAGAATACGTTTATCGAAATTATCGCGCAAACATTAGAGAACATGAACTGAGCATAAACTTGATTCCTATTAGACTGGGAGAATTTGACATAATACTAGGAATGGATTGGTTGTATAACCATGCTGCGGTAATTGACTGTCAGATTAAATGTGTGAACCTTCAGACTCTGAGTAAGTCTAAGGTAGTGTTTTATGGTAGCTCATCGCTTAAGCAATCGTGTTGCGTTACGATGATGCAGGCCAAGAAATTGTTAAGGAAATGATGTGTAGGTTATTTAGCTTACATCATTGATACTCGAAAAAAGGGAGTAGAAATTAAGGATATATCCGTAGTGAATGAATTTCGAGATGTATTTTCGGACGATCTGCCTGGTCTTTCGCCTGACAGAGAAATTGAATTTGTAATAGACTTAGCACCAGGAACGGCACTGATTTTGAAAGCTCCATACCGTATGGCGCCAGTAGAAATGAAGGAATTGATGATACAACTGCAAGAGCTGTTGGATAAAGGTTACATTCGACCAAGTGTGTCTCGTTGTGGAGCACCAGTGTTATTCGTTAAGAAAAAAGACGGATCGATGAGGCTCTGTATCGATTATTGAGAATTGAATAGAGTAACGATCAAGAACAGATATCCGTTATCGAGGATAGACGACTTATTTGATCAACTGAAGGGAGAAAAGTGTTTCTCGAAGATCGACCTACGGACAGGATATCACCAACTGAAAGTACGGAATCAAGACATACCAAAGATTGCGTTTTGAACCCGTTACGGACATTACAAGTTTTTGGTAATGTCATTTGGTTTGACTAATGCTTCGGCAGCATAGATGGACTTGATGAACCGAGTTTTCAAGCCATACTTGGATAAATTCGTGGTAGTTTTTATCGATGACATCTTGATCTACTCAAAGACAGAGGAAGAACACGCCGAACACCTGAAGATTGTTTTGGAAGCATTAAGGAAGGAGAAGATGTATGCGAACTTTTCTAAGTGTGAATTTTGGATGGAGAAGGTTCAATTCTTAGGTCACGTGGTGGATAAGAATGGAATCTCAGTAGACCCCGCAAAGGTCGAAGCAGTAAGTAATTGGGAACAACCGAGAACACCGACGGAGGTAAGAAGTTTCTTAGGGTTAGCTGGGTATAATCGAAGATTCATCCAAGATTTTTCTAAGATAGCAACCCCGTTGACCAATCTGATGAGGAAGACGGTGAAGTTTGTATGGACAGACAAATGCGAAGAAAGTTTTCAAGAGTTGAAGAAAAGATTGAGCGAGGCACCTATGTTATCACTACCAAATGATGCGAGAAATTTTGTGGTGTATAGTGACGCATCGCACAAGGGACTTGGTTGTGTGCTCATGCAACACGGCAAGGTCATTGCGTATGCGTCATAATAATTGAAGGATTACGAAAAATGATACCCTACTCACGACTTAGAGTTAGCGGCAGTAGTTTTTGCGTTAAAGATATGGAGACATTATTTATACAGAGAGAAATGTGAGATATACATGGACCACAAAAGTCTGAAATATATCTTCACGTAAAAGGAGTTAAATATGCGGATAGAAGGTGGTTAGAATTAATCAAAGACTATGACTGCGATATTCTTTATCACCCGGGTAAGGCAAACGTGGTTGCCGATGCTCTGAGCAGAAAAGGAAGGGTGAAATTGTTTAATTTGACAACTCATGATGAGTTGATAAGAGAAATGGAGAAATTAGAAATAGAGGTAAAAGGGCCAGAGAGGTCTGGAGAAAAGTTATTTGTAATGGAAGATTGTCCGACATTGTTGGATAGAGTAAAAGAATCACAGGAGAAAGATGAAGAATGCGAGAAAATTAGAAAGAGGATAGCCAAAAATGAAGAAGAAAGATTCCGAATGGATAAAGACGGTATCTTAAGATTCGAAGGAAGAGTATGGGTACCAGCGGTAACCGAATTAAGAGAAGAGATTTTGCACGAGGCACACAATACGACGTATTCCGTTCATCCGAGAGGCACTAAGATGTACCGAGACTTGAGGCAACATTTTTGGTGGCCCAATCTGAAGCGGGAAGTGGCAGAGTTTGTTAGTAGATGTTTGACTTGCCAACTAGTTAAAGCAGAACATCAGCGACCGAGTGGTTTACTACAACCGTTGGAAATATCGGAGTGGAAATGGGAGCATATTACGATGGACTTCGTGGTGGGACTTCTAGTTAAAAAGAAAGGTTATAATGCCATTTGGGTTATCGTGGATCGACTTAGAAAGACCGCACACTTTCTTCCAATCAAGATCCGCTACAGTTTGAATCAGTTAGCTAGTCTATACGTAAAGTAGATTGTTTCACGACATGGAGTGCCAGTGTCAATTGTCTCTGATCGAGATCCGCGCTTCACGTCAAATTTTTGGAAGAGTTTGCAAGAGAGAATGGGAACGCAGTTGAGGTTGAGTACCGCTTATCATCCTCAGACAGAAGGACAGCGTGAGCGAACAATACAAACGCTGGAAGACATGCTTAGGACTTGCGTGATGGACTTCAAAGGAAATTGGGACGACCACCTACCCTTAGTCAAATTTGCGTATAATAATAGTTATCATGCGAGTATTGGCATGCCACCGTACAAAGCTCTGTACGGAAGAAAGTGCAGAACGCCATTATGTTGGGACGAAGTCGGAGAACGACGAATACTCGGACCAGAGCTAGTACAACAAACTGCAGACGTGGTGACAGTAATAAGAGCCTGACTAGTAGCAACTCAAGATCGCCAAAAAAAGTACTCAGATTTGCATCGGCAGGACCGAGACTTTAAAATTGGCAGCTTCGTATTCTTGAAGGTATCTCCATGGAAGGGAAAGATCTGTTTCGGTAAGAAAGGAAAATTGAGTCCAAGATTCATAGGACCGTTCGAGATAATGAAGCGAATGGGCGAAGTGGCATACAAAGTTGCATTACCACCCAAATTGGAGCACATCCACAATGTGTTCCACATTTCCGTGTTACGACCGTACAAAGCCGACTACAAGCACGTGATTTCTTACGAGCCCATTCAAGTGGAGAAGAACTTGGCGTATGAAGAAATTCCTGTCCATATATTAGATAGGAAAGAGCAAACTTTAAGAAATAAAATTATTTCATTTGTAAAAGTACTTTGGCGTAACCACGATGTCGAGGAGGCTACGCGAAAGTTAGAAAATAGGATGATGAGGGACTATTCCCATCTATTTGTGTAACCTTGTAGCAATTCCGGGATGGAATTTTTATAAGGGGGGGGGGGGAGGATGTAATACCCGAGAATTTCTATATATTATTAAATGCATATATTAATGAAAATGAATATTTATTTAAAAATAAATGATTTTGTGAGTTAACTTAATTATATTAAATTGAATAATTATAATAATTGTGGAAATGTGGAGTTTGCGATAAACTCGTTGAATGCCTTGTGTGGCACAGTGATGAGAAAGATTAATGATTATATTAATTAACGAAAGAATTGTTAAGTGAACAATTAATCTATATTAATTGATAATTGTTATTGTAGAATATTAATTAATTTTTATTAAATACTAATGGTGATTAATTAATAATATGTGATTATTATTACAAGAGACATAATAATAATAAGCAACATGTTTATAAATATAATAAGATTTATATTCATGTGATATTTAATCATGTAAGTGCCAACCAATTATTGTAGAGATTAATAAGTTCATTGATTTATGAGAAATGGATTGATTAATATTATTATTAATTAATTGATAAGATAAGTAATTTATTTACTCCTATGTACAAGCGTGCGATATTAAAAGTATAACGTATAGTAGTTAATTATATAGTATGCAAAGTGTAAAGTGTGGTGTGGCTATATTGTATAGAAACCATATATTAAGATTTATGAAACTATATTACATGAAGTAATGTGATTGGACATTTTGAAACTATATGTTATGAATACCTCATGAAATGCCTATGTGACAATATGTAGGCAAGTATACATTAAATTAATACACCTTGAGGGTATTGTAAACAACTATTAAATTATGAATACTTCAATAAATTAATATGAATTGAACAATAGAATTGGAATAATGTAGTAGAATAATACCCAATTAAAGTACATTCGTTAGTAGTAAAGATGTACATGGATTATATGTGAGTAAATTACATTTACTACATTATATGAATTACATGGTAGTATTATTGGGATTACATTATAATTTTAATTGTAATATAAATATATAGTATGTATATATATGTGATAACCTAAGTGTATAATATATGTTATAACATTGTACAAATTGCTAGAATGCTGAGATTGATATTTCTTGTCCCATAATACTAGACCCATTTCTTCTTCATGTGCTTGACAAAAAGGCTAAGGCCTATTTCCCTTTTCTTCTCCCAATTTTTAGCAACATAGCTAGCAATCATGGCATGGGGAGTGGCCTCAATAGTGTCCATCACCAACTAATTTCCTACTCTCTATTAACCTCCATGCAATTCATAAATCTCGTTGGTTTGATTTAGGGTATAATAGCATTGTCTGTGTAAGGATTTTTCTATAAATATAACTCATTCTTCCTTAGTTCTAATTGCTGAGTTTCTTGAGTGAATTGAGAGCATACAAGTATTTTAAGGGTGAGAACTTATATATACATATTAATAGAGGAAGTGGGAGTTAGCAATTGCAGAGGTATAATTCTTTCCATGCTCTTCATTTATGTTCTTCATTTTCTGTCTCTAAGATTTCTTGAATCCTTGATTCTAGTTAGAGTTCATGATTTTGTGATTTGAGGATGCTAATTGATGGTTATATAAGCTTATATATGTGTTAGTAAGGTAATATAGTAGGTTTGATAGCAATTTCGTAGAAAAATTCTGTGTTTGGGTTTGTGAAGCATGAAAGTATCCTTTAATATGTATACATGTCATGTGATATCATATGTTGATGCTTGAATCTGATTTGACGATTAACTTATAATAATACTATAAAAAGGGGTATGTTTGCAATTCGTTGTGATCTTATGTGATATTGATGATATGAGAATATGTCTAACTCAACAAGAGGAACGATAAGGATAAAAGTTATATTAATATGATACTATATGTGGTATAACTGTGTAGCTAGGTTAAAACTTAGCTTATGTGTCGATCGTATATCCGAAGATAAGATATGATGTTAAACTATATGATTAATGAATATTATATATATATATATATATATATATATATATATACGTAATTATATTACGATAGGGATTCGAAAGTATTGGTTTACTTAACGTGGATAAACTACGCTAAAGGTAAGTACTTGAACCATACTCTTTATTGAACATTTCTGAAGCTTGTACTATTATTGGTTATACAAGTAAATAATTGAAAGCATGATTCATATCCTATGATATAATAGAATAGAGTTGTTTATTCTTGAACTTTGATTCGAGTATTGAACTTATAATTGTTCGCTAATTCATTTAAAGAGTTGTCTATGCCAATTGATTCGACTAGACTTATAACATGATTAGAAAGCTGTCCAAACCAATTGAATGGTGCGGAATTCTTGTGTTAACTGAGTTAAACAACCTTCTTTGAAGAGGATATATATTTGTCAGGAGACCGACGTGCGCACACTTTAAGTACGATTGAACGATATGCATACCGTAGGGTACTTTAGGCTGATCACATGTTGTACTAGTTTTTAATTGAGTTATCAGTTTAATACTGTTAATTCTAGTAGAAGTTCATAGTCCTTAGTGACTGCTCAGTATTCAGTTACCTTGAAACCTTGAATTGATTTATTATTGAATCATATTGATATTATTATGTCCTTAGCGACTGTTGTTGAGAACTGTTGATATTCTTGTTATTCTTGAACTATCATACCTTGATATACCTTGTGGGGATTCGAGAATTATATTACTCACCCTTACTGTATATTACTTACTGAGCATTTGTTGCTCATTCTTGCTTTCCCTAAAATATTTCAGTTAAGACAGAGCAGAGCGGACCTTCGGGCACAGATAAGGGTAAGAGAAAAGCTACTGAGTAGCTTTAATTATGTAGCACTTTATGGTTGTAATAAAGAACTTATGATATTATGTACTAGTTAAGGTTATCTGCTTAAGTTATGTTTAAGCTATGTAATCACTGTTTAAGTTACGAGACCTTGGGACGTGAATAAATTATATTAATTAAATATAATCTATTCGGTAGTAGTTGTGCATTATTCCGCTGTGTAGTGCGACATTTAGTCGTATTATTTATTGTGGTATTAGGTATTAAAACGTGACGAACCGAATTCGAGTGACCAAGTGGCGGTCTGAATTTGGGGGCGTCACACTGACCTTTGTAATAGCAATAGTATTAGTATTGTATTTACTGATATTATGACACAGAATAATGTATTGGTTATGAATACTTGGGGAATAGATTAATAGAATGTAATAATTAGTAAACTTATGCATTTGAGATTGTTGTCCTCAATTGAATGTATGAGTAGATTGCAGCACCGTGTAGCACCATGTCCTAGGTTTGAAGGTACCCGGATTTGGGGGCGTCACATAATCCATTCGAGAACTTTGTTTAAAGGTTTGTAATTAATAACTAATTGAGGAACACCTCTTTCTTTTTCAGCTTCATTGTTAACATAGAAAGCTAGACAGGACCAAAGAGACTTACTATGTGTAATTAATCCTTTATTGAGTAAATCATTAATTTTATTTTTACAAAGTTCCATTTGTTCATGATTCATTTGTATTGGTCTAGGCCTAGTAGGAATTAAATGTTCTTTAAATTTCTTAGCATAAGGTAGCCTTACAACATGTTTTTTCCTATGTCAAAAAGCATTAGTGGAATTAGAACAAAGGTTTTGACTCATATAATTTTTTAAATCTTAAATTTTTTCTTAAACCTTTTTATCAGTGAGTTACTTTTCAACTTGTTTGTATCTAATTTCTTCATTCAAGAATTTTAACTGAGTGGTTTTACTATTTAACAAATTTATTGATATAGAATTAGATTCTTCATGAATAAATTTTAAATATTTTTCTTTAGGTTTAATAATAAATTTAAATATTACTTTTTGACCTAAATGTTCACTGCTTAAGCCACCATTGCTAGTAGTAAAAAGATATAATAAATATATAAACGGTAATCCTAAAATAATCTTATCGATCAGATTGAGGGTTAAAACAAAAGTTATTTTAAAACACATGTTATCTTAACAAATATGAACTTTAGGCAGTTTATATTCTATTTCCATTTGACTACTATTAGCATAGCTCAGTCTTTCACTAATTTTTTTTATAAAACTTGGTAGGAATCAATCTTTCTAGAATACAATTTAAATCTGTACCAGGATCAACTAGAGCCTGAAGTTTAATTGTAAAAGTTTTATCAATTACTAGAGTGACGAGAATATACCATTTTTGAATAGTAATGAATTTCCTTGAACAAGCAAAAATTCTGACTCATTTTTAGTGTTAGAAGACTCTGGTTCGTCTTCTTCTGCTCAAGAATGATTAACTTGAAGAACCTGGTCTTTAACATCTAAATTAATCATTTCTTTACGTAAATTAGAAATTATGTCTTAAGAGACAAAATTTCTCTTTTTAATTTATTAACTTCTTGGTTTAACTCAAGGAGGGTGATTTCCTTGTCAGGTGTTTTAAACCTTTCAAGAGTTTTATTGAGACTGAAAATAGGTTTTTCTTTTCATTTAGTAATCTTATTTTTAACTGTAGGCTTTGTAATATGGTATAGAAATTGTAGACATTTATTAGTAATGGACAGTGTTTTCTAGACCTACTGCCTCTACTAAAGTTAAATTTCTTAGTCATAATATTCATCAAGGTCTTGTTCGACCTATCAATCTTGTTATTCAATTTGCAGATAAATTTCCTGATAAAATCACTGATAAAACCCAACTTTAAAGATTTCTAGGATCTCTTAATTACATTGGTAAATTTTATAAAAACCTTCGAAAAATCTGCAAACATCTTTTTCAGCGTTTGCAAAACAATCCTCCTCCATGGACAAGTGATCATACTTCTATTGTCCAACAAGTTAAAATATGTTAATGTTTTGCCATGCCTTGGCATCTCTAATGAATCAGCATTCAAAATTGTTGAAACTGATGCTTCTTAAGTTGGATTCGGAGGTATTCTCAAGAAAAAATTAACTTCTACTTCTACTGAACAAATTGTTCGTTTCCATTCTGGTGTTTGGAAACCAACACAGCTTAATTACAGTACTATTAAAAAGGAAATTATTTCCATAGTTTTCTTTTATTAATAAATTTCAAAGTGATTTATTAAATCAAAAGTATTCAGTTAGAATTGATTGCAAGTCAGCAAAATATATCCTCGAAAAAGATGTTGAAAAAGTTCCCGCTAAGCAAACCTTTGCTAGATGGCAAGCTCTTTTAAGCATATTTGATTTTGATATTGAATATATTAAAGGAAGTGATAATTCTATTCCAAAATTTTTGACTCGGGATTTCATTAATTCAGGCACTCCAATTGTTTCAAAATGAGTGTAAGAGGTGGTTCTCATGGTTCAAGCCGCCCTTCAAGCCCAAGTAATCAGCCAAAAGGTTCCTTAATTCCCCACCCAGTAAACCCAGTTCCATCTGCTGATTTAGTTAATAAATACCAAATCCTTGGATCCATTCCAAAGCCTTACAATACAGTTTTAGCCAGTAAACCCAATTAGTGGATCCATTTTGCAGCCCTCAATAGAATATTCCCAAAATTTAAAATTCTCAATATATACCTGTATAGGAAGTCAACTTGTGACGCCCCCAAATTCGGGTACTTGAAACCCTTATTTGGTGCTTCACGATATCATGCATTCAACATAATATAATAACAAGCTTAATGAAGTTATTACATCAGAGTTCTACTCATCCCAGGTGCGTAGACCTTTAAGTTCTTATTACATGATAGTTAGATATTTACAAACATATTAATTATCTATTACATAATATTTCCTCTACTCAGTAGCTTTCCCTTTTCCCTTGTCCCTACTAGGACCTTCCTCCTGAGCCTGATTAGCTGAAAACATTTATAACGAAGCAAGAATGAGCATTCAATTGCTCAGCAAGTAATAGCATTCTTTAATATCTTCACAACAAAAAAATATTTTCTTTGAGGCATGCCTGGATAGTGAAACAAAACTGTGAAGCAATTAAATATTGAATCATTCATATTCCTGGAATATCATATTAATATTGAACAGCCAAGAGGTCACAAGACCATGAACAAGCTTTTTCTTTTATTAAAAAGGTTCTATCAGAAGTTTATCTATGAACCGTCTTATCTTACTGGCACGGTGGGTGATCAGCCCGTTATGCCCTGTATTGATCAATACTATCTTATTCAGGATAATTTTCATGTTCAACGTTACCACTCCCAGAGTGTAATATAAAATATCTCATTTCAAGATTTCTTCATTCCCAGACTAGAATCCAAAGTATAACAATATAGCTGGATAGCTTAAATCATAGCACAATAATATTTCAAGACTTAGTATAAAGAAATTAAAATATTTTATATCTGTGTCTGACCAGAACAAATGGTCCAGACTTACCTTCAACCTGTTCATGCATGTTGAATTTCATTTGATATACATGAAAATACATTGCCCATTCTTTTGAAGCTGATTGGAATAAAAAGGTCTTATTACCTTGTATTATTCATAAGTAAGTGACAGACGGTTCAGAATTTAGAAAACCTGCCCATATATGAATAATTCCAAAATTACTTGCTCAATAAATAGTAAGATTAAGATACTTGCCTTGTTCGTAGGCTAGGGATACAATTCAGCTCAACTTGTGTGTTCTCACAAATCCTACACAATTATTTGCATTTACAAGCATATTAGCTAGATAATCAAGTCATATAGCTTGTATATTCACATAACACTTAACTGCATATCACATAGATCATATTTTGAGTTTGTGTTATTACTATTAGAGATACTTGTACACATTTTTCAAATACCTCAACCATGCTCTCAAAATAGCCATTTCTTTCTTTTATAGAGTTTGACATCATCCCTAGTTCATGAACATTATATGATTTTAATTCATATTCTTCTTTTTCTTTCTTGTTGAACGTATACTTCGTAATTTTCTTCGTAACTTAGGTATTCAAGGTGAATATGTAAGGTACTTCATGAATTGAGTATGATTGTATATTCTAGGAATAAAATTGTAGTTTTCAATTTATTTTGCAACTTATATAAACAATCCATTTACTCAAACTCATTGCATTTCTAAACTATATCAACTGCTATCCCATAGTTTACAAATTCATTTATAATGAAATACATGACTTTGGTGTAACTAACACTCGATTTGGTAATTTATAGCTCCTCTCATTACTTGTAGTTCATTTTGTACGCTACATTGTCCAATATTCTTGTTTTCCTTTTTAATGCCAAAACAGTCTCAACTTAATCTATCGTGTGGCAACCAAGCTTTATAAGTAAACCCTGAAGTTGCAACACAACGCCAAACATGGCTTACCAAGGCTACTACCTGCTGTTATTAGTTGTTCACTGCAGATGCCTTGCTCCTTCTCAATTACTGTCGGCATTAACAACTAGAACATCCAAACTAATATGCTTCTAAAGCAAACCATTCAGTTGGCCTTGCAGCCCATAAATGAACCTAACAGTCCCAATTTTGGCTTAAAACTTCCAACAGAAGATGTACGTTCATGTTAACTTTTCCTTATAGAGTTTACTAACTCACTTGTATTGTATTCTCCATATAATATGAATCATGACTTTATCAATATAAAAAAACATAGACCATTCTTTGTGGATAATTTTAACAATTTAAAATTTGAAACCCAAAAATGGCTCCACAAAGCAGCCATTACTGCAGCTGCTATGCAACAATTGCCGATGCTCGCTACTATCTAATGTGGGCTGCTGCTATCTATAGCTATCGTGAGGCAGCATCTCCCTCTTCTTTAACTACTACCTTGTTAAACCTTCATTTCTGATACTCTTAGCTTTCTTATATGGACTTTTGAAACTAATATACTTGTTACCCTTACTCAAGGTTGTTATGGAAATCTAGTGACATCAACTACTGCTGCCCATAGGCAGTAGCACTCTACTTTTTACCATTTGCTGCTGCCAATAAGCAACAGCCACACCCTTGCTTTTCCCTGCTCTGCTGCCCTTAAATATCCCTCATTCTTGACCCTCATGTGCTAAGTGTGGGGTATTACATAACTAATATTTATTCTTATACAGAGAGGTACTACCTAAGCAAATTTAGAAGTCTATTGCACTTAACCCTAGAGATCAAAGAAGCCCCAAAGTGACTACATGGCTGCCGTTGCCATCTGCTGCTGCAAAAATGGGCAGTAGCCCTGCTCTTGCTTTCCCCCAAAAATTTAATTTATATATAATATCTTATATAATGCGGTAATATTTAACTTATACAAACGCAAAACATTAGCCTATAAAAGATCAAATCGTAAGAGGCATCTAGCTGGCCAGCACAGCACAACGCTGTGCGTTGGCTGCTGCTGTCTGCAGCGGCTTCAGCCCAGCCAGCCTCTCCTTCCTTACTCCTATTTTAACCATTTATATCTTTTGTTACACCATTCCATTGGTACCTAATTTTTGGTAAGTTTTAGATATGATAGCAGCCTAACAATAATACATGCTAAGCTCTAAGATTGCAGTTCTTAACCTTCCCAAAATAGAGTCCCAATTAACTTGACATATTTAATTTTAACTTTTAGTTATAACTGAAAACTGCATATTGTTTACATTTAATATGTTAAAACACTTTAACTATCATCATATACGATGCCCATATCTAGTCCAGGCTTTTTATTTTGGCTAACATTTGATTTTCATGTAAAATAGTCCATTAACTACTTTTGTAAAGCACTTGGAGTGCACTGTTTTCAAACACTCTTATTATAGCCATTTATTTGCATTGTAAACCCATTTTATCCTCTTTATTGCTCCTCAGCCCAACCTAATCTCCTTTAGCTCTAGTTTCCAGCCATAACAGTTCATTATACAATCAATTTTCTATATAATTAACCTATACACATAAACTAGTTAGCTTATTCTTTCCAAGAGAACTATACTTTTGATTTTTAACTATTTCAATTCTTTGTTAGCTTGTGTAATCATCATTAGCTAATCACATAAATGTTACCCATCCATATATCTGACATCAATACATAATACTAACTGTTTTCACTTTAAAACCAAATAACCCAGTTGCTCAATACTTGCATCTATAATAATAAAGAAGATAGATTATAATACCTCTTACTAGCTCACGTACAATCTCCTGATAGTTCCCTAGCAGAACTCCACTATTTCAGCAAAATTTGAAAGCTTAAACTTATATTTCTCTTCACTTGTGCTAGCCGAATTGAAGGAGCTACAATTCTGGAGAAAGGATTTGGCGGGTGAGGATGGGGAAGAAAATAGAACCTAACTCCTACATCTTACCCAAAATTCTTACTCACCAACATAGCCAAGCCAAGTTGTCAGTCTATATCAACTAAACAATGACAGCTCGAGCTTACATTAATAACACTCTACTTCCTCTCTTCCAGCTCCTACTGATTGCCTTGTTTGGTAACCGGCATGTGTATTAACTCAAGTACATGTATAGTGCAATATACCAACAATATATCTTATTTTCCATAACTTATTATATTACAATTAACACTTAGTGCTACAATTTCTTTATTTAAAGTTATTGTAATATTTCCTATATATATTACCTTACTTATAACTAAAATAAGATAATATACAACAACATATCATTATGTTCTTATATTAAAATAATTTAGCTTTATAAATTATTTTAATTTCTTTTAAGGTATACAATATATTTTGTATACTCTACTATTTATTTACCTTTTCCCATTCAATTCCTTCTAACCACTAACTCGATCACAGTAAATATACAATTTTATATATTTACCCTATAACAGATAGTTATTTCACATTGCACATCTTATATCACATCCATATAATATATGCAACTCCTTAAAACAGGTTACAATAAAATAAAGATTTTATTTATTAACCTTCTATTTTATTTTCTTAGGAAAAAATGAAACATCACATTCTTCCCCCCTTATAAAGATTCCGTCATCAGAATCGTAAAATAAATTATCCGAACAAATGCGGGTAATTTTCTTTCATTTTCTCTTCCAACTCCCACGTTTCCTTCTCAGCATTGTGGTTTCTCCATAACACCTTTACCGAAGGTATTATCTTATTTCACAGAACCTGCTCTTTCCTATCCAGTATCTGAATAGGAATCTCTTCATAAGTTAAATCATTTTCAAACTGGATGGGTTCATTGTCTATAATGTGTTTATAATCTGGCTTGTATGGTCGTAAGATCGACACGTGGAAGGCATTATGAACGTGTTCCAGTTTTGGGGGTAAGGCCACTTCATAGGCTACTTTTCCTATTTTTTTGTAAAATCTCAAACGGCCCGATAAAACGAGAATTTAATTTCCCTTTCTTTCCTAAAACGTATCTTCCCTTTTGCGTCCTTGGAAGTCCTACCACAAAATCCATTGTGATATGCTCCCACTTTCATTCAGGAACTTCTAATGGTTGGTAGTAAACCACTAGATTTTTGAGGTTTAGCTTTAATTCTTTGAGAAGTCAAACATCTGCCAATATACTCCGCAATTTCTCTTTTCATACTTGGCCACCAAAAATATTGTTGAGGATCTTGGTATATCTTGGTACTGCCAGGATGGATTGCATACCTTGAACAATGAGCTTCGTGTAGAATCTCCTCTTTCAGTTCCAATTCTGTTGGAACCCAAATTCTTCCTTCAAATCTAATTATTCCATCGTTATCAATTTTAAACTTTCCTTTTTTTTTCCTTCTGAGATTTTCTCTTTTAATTTCTCACATTCCTCATCTTTGAGTTGCGCTTTCTTGACTCTATCCAATAAAGTTTAGCAAGTCTCTATTGAATACAACTTTCCTTATGATTCTTTTGAAAGTTTAACTTCTATCTCATAATGTCTCAGCTATTCAACAGCTTTCTTCTAGTTGCATCGGAATCAAGTCTATTGATAACTCTCGTTCCATTATTTTGACAACATAATTCCTATAGATGTGCTCTACAGAAATCACTTCTTTATTTGCGACTTCTATATTCCTTGGAGTTTCTAAATTTACTAGTCATTCGTAAATGCTTAGCAACCTCATAAGACAGAAAAGAACAGGTTGCCCCGGAATCAAACATAAGCATTATATTGTTAATCGGAACGATACCTGAAACTACATTCTTTGATGCCACCGCATCCTGCACTGTCATATTGAAGGTTCTAGCAGTTGATTTGTTTGGTGTAGCTGCACCAATTGTAAGTGCTTTACTGCTGCTATTTCCCTTGTATCTTCCTCCACCTCCTGTTACCTTCTTTAGACAATTTATGGCAAAGTGATCTGTAGACCCACATACAAAGCATTCAGAATTTTTCTTCGGATTTGGGCAGTTAGGAGAGATGTGTCCCTCCTGTCCACACTTGAAACAAACCGACTTTCCTTTCAAACAGATGCCCGAGTGACTTTTCCCATAATTTTTGCAATTCTCAAACTTCTTGTTTTGTTGATTCCCTTAAACACTCCCAGAATTTCTAGAATTATTCCACTTCCTCTTATTGTTCTAGTTGCTGCCATCTTCGGTTTTGATTATTCCTTCTAATTTACCCTTATTCTTCTTATCCCTATTATACATACCCCCATCTTCGTTACCACCCTATGCTATTATCGCCTTTTCAAGGAGGGCGGACAAAAGTTCTGATCTATAACACTGACAGCTTGTTATAGATCCAAGGCTTCAAGCCCAACTCAAACCGTCTCGCTTTTCTTTCCTCCATGTCCACTTGGTGCGGAACGAATCGTGACAGCTCGTTAAACTTTGCTGCATATTCCGATACTGTCATATCCCCCTATTGGAGTTGAAGAAATCGAACTTCCATTCTGCTTTGCATCCCAGGAGGAAAGTAATTTTCAAAAAAAAAATTCTTAAACTTTGACCATCTAATCACACCTGTACCAGCTCTAGTTTTCTTTGCTTCCCCCCAGAAATTTGCTTCCCCTTTGAGCATGTAGGTAGCAAATGAAGTTTTATGCTCCCTACTCACCCTTGCTATCTCAAAGGCTTTCCCTATTTCTTTAATCCAGGACTAAGCCTCAATAGCCTCGGTAGTCCCTCTAAACTTCGGGGGTTTTACACTTTTGAATTCTTTGAAACTAGGCAGGTGAACAGCTGGTGGTGGTACATTCACATTAGGTTGAGGAACATTTCTATTCTGAAAGGCTCCCATCATAAAATTTGCAAATTGTTACATAGGATTTTCTTGGCCTTCATTTCTATGCTCGTTCTCATTATTAACCTCTTCATTTCTATTCTCATTATTAGCTTCTTCATTTACATTTATCCGTACTCTAGGTACTCTACCTCCTCTAAACCTTGGTGGCATTTTTTGTTTAATAAAAGTTTATTATTATTAAACCATTCATTGCTCTAAACATTCATATAATATAAAGCAACCACATTCCTATATAATGTAAAGCTATAGCATTCATAGCAAACATATTTAATATTATCATATATTAAATATGTTTTTACATTCTTTTTTTATAGCACCTCCAGCTATCTATACCATTTTCATTAGCTATTAATATGCTATGTCTACCTTATCATCAAAAGGTTTATATTTTACCATCCTTAACCATTATCAGATTAGGATTTCCAAAAGCTATCCCCATGATACTTATCAAAAGTGGGGTACATTTACATTTTACATATACCAGCATATTTACAATAGTTACAACCTTGTATGTACACATAAGCCTCACATAAACCACCTATCAGACACTCTGGTATCCCAATCTTGGACTATAGTGAGGGAACAAACTCGTTCCTCTTCTGTAATGGCCATAACCCTAGCTCGTGAAATGGAATACCTAGGTTGTTCCCCTTCCTGAGGATAACTCCAAACAGCAGCCTGGACCCTCTACATTGAGGTGGTGTAAATATATTCATTATTTCTCTCTGGCCTCTACACTCACCCAAACGACCCTCTAAATGGTGGATGTATATATCAGCCTCTGTCCTTATGTTTTCCAGTTCATGACACTCTTCCTGTAATCCTTAATTCTGGCCCTCTAGATATTGAGCCAGATTCTCAGAAACCTGAAGCTTAGCCAGCAAGTCTGTGTTTTGGTCTATTAGGTAATGGAACATAGCTCCTAGTTGGACCATCGTTTCCTCTATGTCTTGCTGGTGGGGTCCAGCATTAGGTACCTCATTGATCTCGTCTTCAGGATCCTCCTCATCCTCTTCCACCAAATCAGGATCTAAAATAATAACCTGGACTGGCTCTAGGGGCTGTGGAGCTATTTGCTCCTCCTCATCCACCATCTCCTCATGGACTCCAGCCATCCTATACACAACTAGATAACTTGAGTAATACATAACACAAGTTAAATATACAACTAGCAAATAACAAAAAACAGTTATTTTTACACTATTTTTATTTGCAGTTTATAATTAACTTCCAAAGTCCATCTCTTTTCAAATCTATATGAGTTATTTATTTTTTGCCTGTCTTACTAGCTTAAAGTTATAACCCAAGGCTCCCCTCCTAAGGCTTCTAACTTAAAGCTCTGATACCAACCTGTGACGCCCCCAAATTCGGGTACTTGAAACCCTTATTCGGTGCTTCACGATATCAAGCATTCAACATAATATAATAACAAGCTTAATGAAGTTATTACATCAGAGTTCTACTCATCCCAGGTGCGTAGACCTTTAAGTTCTTATTACATGATAGTTAGATATTTACAAACATATTAATTATCTATTACATAATATTTCCTCTACTCGGTAGCTTTCCCTTTGCCCTTGTCCCTACTAAGCCTGATTAGCTGAAAACATTTATAACAAAACAAGAATGAGCATTCAATTGCTCAGCAAGTAATAGCATTCTTTAATATCTTCACACTAAATAAATATTTTCTTTGAGGCATGCCTTGACAGTGAAACAAAACTGTAAAGCAATTAAATCTTGAATCATATATATTCATGGAATATCATATCAATATTGAACAGCCGAGAGGTCACAAGACCATGAACAAGCTTTTTTATTATTGAAAAGGTTCTATCAGAAGTTTATATGTGAACTGTCTTATCTTACGGGCATGGTGGGTGATCAGCCCGTTATGCCCTGTATTGATCAATACTATCTTATTCAGAACAACGTCACCACTCCCAGAGTGCAATATAAAATATCCCATTTCAAGATTTGTACATTCTCATACTGGAATACAAACTATAACAATATAGCTGGATAGCTTAAATTATAGCACAATAATATTTCAAGACTTAGTATAATGAAATTGAAATATTTTACATCTGTGTCTGGCCAGAACAAATGGTTTAGACTTACCTTCAACCTGTTCATGCATATTGAATTTCATTTGATATATATGAAAATACAATACCCATTCTTTTGAAGCTGATTGGAAAAAAAAGGTCTTATTACCTTGTATTATTCATAAGTAAGAGACAGACAGTTCAAAATTTAGAGAACCTGCCTATATATGAATAATTCCAAAATTACCTGCCTAATAAAGAGTAAGATTTAGATACTTGTCTTGTTCGTAGACTAGGGATACAATTCAGCTTAACTTGTGTGTGCTCACAAATCCTACACAATTATTTGCATTTACTAGCATATTAGCTAGATAGTCAAGTCATATAGCTTGTATATTCACATAACACTTAACTGCATATCACATAGATTATATTTTGAGTTTGTGTTATTACTATAAGAGATACTTGTACACATTTTTCAAATACCTCAACCATGCTCTCAAAATAGCCATTTCTTTCTTTTATAGAATTTGACATCATCCCTAGTTCATGAACCTTATATGATTTTAATTCATATTCTTCTTTTTCTTTCTTGTTGAACATATACTTCGTAGTTTTCTTCGTAACTTAGGTATTCAAGGTGAATACGTAAGGTACTTCATGAATTGAGTATGATTGTATATTATAGAATTAAAATTATGGTTTTCAATTTATTTTTAAACTTATATAAACAATCCATTTACTCAAACTCATTGCATTTCTAAACTATGTCAACTGCTATCCCATAGTTTACAAATTCATTTATAATAAATTAAATGACTTAGGTGTAACTAACACTCGATTTGGTAATTTATAGCTCCTCTCATTACTTGTAGTTCATTTTGTATGCTACAGTGTCCAATATTCCTGTTTTCCTTTTTAATGCCAAAACAGTCTCAACTTAATCTATCGTGTGGCAACCAAGCTTTATAAGTAAACCCTCAAGTTGCAACACAACGCCAAACATGGCTTACCAAGGCCGCTACCTGCTGTTATTAGTTGTTCACTGCAGCAGCCTTGCTCCTTCTCAATTACTATCTGCAGTAACAACTAGAACATCCGAACTAATATGCTTCTAAAGTAAACCATTCAGTTGGCCTTGCAGCCCATAAACGAACCAAACAGTCCCAATTTTGGCTTAAAACTTCCAATAGAAGATGCTCGTTCATGTTACCTTTTCCTTATAGAGTTTACTAACTCACTTGTATTGTATTCTCCATATAATATGAATCATGACTCTATCAATATAAAAAAACGTAGACCATTCTTTGTGGATAATTTTAATAATTTAAAATTTAAAATCCAAAAATGGCTCCACAAAGCAGCCATTGCTGCAGCTACTATGCAGCAATTGTCGATGCTCGCTGCTATTAGATGTGGGCTGCTGCTATCTGCAACTATTGTGAGGTAGCATCTCCCTCTTCTTTAACTACTACCTTGTTAAAACTTTATTTCTTATACTCTTGGCTTGCTTATATTGAGTTTTGAAACAAATATGCTTGTTACCCTTACTCAAAGTTGTTATGACAATTTAGTGACATCAACTGCTGCTGCCCATAGGCAGCAGCCCTCCACTTCATGCCATTTGCTGCTACCAATAGGCAGCAGCCACACCCCTGCTTTGCCCTGCTCTGCTGCCCCTTATATATCCCTCATTCTTGACCCTCATGTGCTAAGTGTTGGGTATTACATAACTAGTATTTATTCTTATCAAGAGAGGCACTACCTAAGCAAATTTACAAGTCTATTGCACTTAACCCTAGAGCTCAAGGAAGCCCCAAAGTAACTACATGGCTGTCGTTGCCATCTGCTGCTGCGATAATGGGTAGCAGCCCTGCCCTTGCTTTCCACCAAAAATTTAATTTCTCTATGATAGCTTACATATTGCAGCAATATTTAACTTATACAAACCCAGAACATTAGCCTATAAAAGACCAAATTGTAAGAGGCATCTAGCTGGCCCTGCAGCCCAGCATAGCACAATGTTGTGCGTTGGCTGCTGCTTTCTGCAGCGGCTTCAGCCCAGCCAGCCTCTCCTTCCATACTCCTATTTTAACCATTTATATCTTTTGTTACACCATTCCATTGGAACCTAATTTCTGGTATGTATTAGATATGATAGCAGCCTAAAAATAACACATGCTAAGCTCTCCGATTGCAGTTCTTAACCTTCCCAAAACAGAGTCCGAATTAACTTAACATATTCAATTCTAACTTTTAGTTATAACTAAAAATTGCATATTGTTTACATTTAATATGTTAAAACACTTTAACTATCATCATATACGATGCCCATATCTAGTCCAAGCTTTTGTTTTGGCTAACATTTGATTTTCATCTAAAATAGTCCATTAAGGACTTTTGTCAAGCACTTGGAGTGCACTGTTGTAAAACCCTCTTGGAGTGCACTGTTGTAAAACCCTCTTATCATAGCCATTTATTTGCATTCTAAACCCATTTTATCCTCTTTATTGCTCCTCAGCCGAACCTAATCTCCTTTAGCTCTAGTTTCCAGCCATAACAGTTCATTATACAATTAATTTTCTATATAATTAACCCATACACATAAACTAGTTAACTTATTCTTTCCAAGAGAACCATAGTTTTGATTTTTAACTATTTCAATTCTTTGTTAGCTTGTGTAATCATCATTAGCTAATCACATAACTGTTACCCATCCACAACTGACATCAATACATAATACTAACTATTTTCACTTTAAAACCAAATAACCCATATACTCAATACTTGCATCTATAATAATAAAGAAGATTGATTATAATACCTCTTACTAGCTCACGTACAATCTTCTGATAGTTCCCCAGCTGAACCCCACTGTTTCAGCAAATTTTTAAAGCTTAAACTCTTATTTCTCTTCACTTGTGCTAGCCGAATTGAAGGAGCTACAATTCTGGAGAAAGGATTTGGCGGGTGATGATGGGAAAGAAAAGGGAACCCTGCTCCTACATCTTACCCAAAATTCTTACTCACCAATATAGCCAAGCCAAGCTGTCAGTCTATATCAACTGCACAATGACAACTCAAGCTTACATTAATAACACTCTACTTCCTCTCTTCCAGCTCCTACGTACTGCCTCGTTTGGTAACCAACATGTGTATTAACCCAAGTACATATATAGTACAATATACCAACAATATATCTTACTTTCCATAACTTATTATATTACAATTAACACTTAGTGCTACTAATTTTTTTATTTAAAATTATTGTAATATTTCCTATTTATATTACCTTACTTATAACTAAAATAAGATAATATACAACAACATATCATCATGTTCTTATATTAAAATAATTTAGCTTTATAAATTATTTTAATATCTTTTAA
Source organism: Panax stipuleanatus (assembly GCA_020205555.1). Taxonomy (NCBI): domain Eukaryota; kingdom Viridiplantae; phylum Streptophyta; class Magnoliopsida; order Apiales; family Araliaceae; genus Panax; species Panax stipuleanatus. The sequence goes on from CM035122.1 coordinate 108,285,395, forward strand.
GGTATACAATAAATTTTGTATACTCTACTATTTATTTACCTTTTCCCATTCAATTCCTTCTAACCATTAACTCGATCACAGTAAATATATAATGTTATATATTTACCCTATAACAGACAGTTATTTCACATTGCACATATTATATCACATCCATATAATATATGCAACTCCTTAAAACAGGTTACAATAAAATAAAGATTTTATTTATTAACCTTCTATTTTATTTAATTAGGAAAAAATGAATCATCACACATCTTATTTCATCTTGAACCAGTTATGAAACCTAAAGACGACCCAGTCATCTTGGCTACCCAGTTCTTCCCTGCTGGTTGGCATTTTATTCCTCTTGCTCCATATAAATCTCTTACATGGTATAAAGAAATTCTTATTCAAACAGAGTCAATCCTCATCAAACCTATTTATGACAAGGTCGATACTTCTAGAGTCATTTTCCATTCTCTCTATATTAAGCAAATCATTTCTCAGCCTAATTGGGGAAAGTGATGAGTAGGTTTTATACCTATGAATCCGATGTTATTAAACTTAATTATTGCTATCTTTAAGTATGTTTAGTATCTTTTTATGTGTTTTTGTGTTTATTTCTTGTAGGTTAGAGCTGGAGGGGTAAATTGGTCATTTGGGAGAAGAAAAAGATCAAAAATTATTAATTTTAGAGCTGAGTGGCATTTTTGTAAATACGTGGTCCTGGTCAAGTGCCTAGGCGCTTGGAAATGATCAGGGATTAGAGCCTAGGCACTCATGTGCGGCTAAAGAGGGATTTTGGTACTGATGAGTTGGTGATCGAAGCCAAAAAGGAATCTGAATGAGGGTTTTGACTAATACAAATAGGAGAAGACTTTAGAAAAGATGTATCAGGGAAATTATCAAGATAATTGCAGAGAGAACAACTGAAGGAAAACACGAAGGAGGATTGCAAGGGCTGAAGATCAAAGAGAGAGTATTGGAGCAAATTAAGAGTTTTTTCTCTTCTCTAGTTTTATCTTTTGTAATTACTTGTGATGTTTGGATTTTTAATCTGGATGATGTTTTTCTTTATTATTATGAACTAAACTTTAATTAAGATTGCAACGGAACTTGGTATGTAGTTTAAATTAAACCTTCCCATTGAATGAAAGTTGGTTTTTATTGAATTGTTTATTATATCTTTTACTTATTGATTAATTGTTTGGGCCAACAATTACTGTGATAATCTGTAAGACCCCAACTTTTATGAATAAAGATTTATTTTCTTTATTTATTATTTCGAAATAGTAAGGTGTTGATTGATAAATGTGAAAGTTAAGGGTGAAATGTGCAAATATTTTAAAATGAGCAAGTGGTTATAAAATATTCTGGTTGTCGGGGAATATTCGTTTGGTCATGAAATATTCTTGTTGTCGGGGAATATTCGTACGACGGTGCAGCTATTTGTGGACCCCACAACGGAATAACTATCGGATATAGAAAGCGACAGAAATAACATTTTTATAAATAACGGCGTAGTTGTTATCGTTAGTACTGTTGAAATACCCGGTGGTTAAAATACAGTGATACGCGGTGTTGCACAGTAGCACACGGTATTGCATAGTATTTCGAATTATTGAGTCTTACGTGAGAAGGCACTTACTCAATTATTGTTACAGTAATTACTGTTCAATATTTTATATTATTGACTCAATAATTGTTACATTGATATTTTATTGACTCAATAATTGCTACGTTGCTATTTTATATGATTGATTCAATAATGGCTACAATTGATATTTTGTATTATTGATTCAATAATTGTCATTGCACAGTATTTCACATTATCAACTCAATAATTCATATTATTTGAATAATATTATTAGATAGCATTATTGACAATGTCTAAGGAAGTTCTGTCTAGGAGGGGTTATTTAATTGCGCGCCAGTAAGGAGAAGTCTTTATCGGAAGGCCCCCTCTTTCCTAAGAACGACCTGGTTGTCAATATTGTAGTTATGTAATATTATTTGTGAATAATTAATTATTGATTTATATGATAAGGAAATATTTATTTTGTGGATATTAAAGAAGGAATTAGCGCTGATGTGTTTTTATCATTATTTTGGTGTGAAAAATCATCCGTTTGTGGATTTCGGATAATTTATGTTTGGAATTTGGAAAAACTTCCTTCTACAAAGTTGTAGAGAATTAAATTTCCTATGGAAGGACATAGAATTTGTATTTTCTGACAAAGGGGCTATTTGTTATGAATTATTGAAGTTTCGGAAAATAAATATTTTTTTAATGGATGGGCCCCATTTTTGTTGAAATTCTGATTTTGTTGATGCATCCGGCGGCGAAAATTTAAAAAAAATAATATTATTTTATTAATTTAGTCTCCTTTGGCATCCTAAGCTTTTCCTATAAATAGGGTGCTTAGGTTAGAATTGAAAATCACACCAGAATCAAAAGTTTTCTCTCTCTATAATATCGAGCGTATTTTTGTAAGTATTTCAATACTTTGAGTGTTACTATTCAGTGCAAGTTTTCTTCGGTATTATATCCGATATTCCAGTCAGAAGTATTGTTCTTTTGAGGTAAGGGATGTTATTTTCTTTCGTAAATGATGTTATTCTTTTTAATATCATTATACCAAAATATTGGCATGGATTTATTATGAAATTCTTACTTTTTCCGTCGGGGTTACTATTCACGTATACGGCACTATTCACGAAAAAATTAAATTTTCTTTTATTTGTCCAAATTGCTTGTTAAGATTCATATCTTTGATTGGATCTAAATTTTGAGCTCTATTTTTGAATTTTGCTCCACAAAGTATTATTATGAATTATTCTTGAATTTGGATAAACTAAATGACGAATCCCTAATCTTTGTCTTTTATCTCACTGGATTCGTTATTTAAAATATTTTTCATCATCCTCAGTCCTAAAAGGTGATGTAACTGAATATCTTTGGCCTGTAGAGCAAAGATGAATGATTACCTGATGAATATCTTTGGCCTGTAGTGCAAAGATGACAGGTGTTGAGATGAACATGACCACTGATGATACAAATGAATATCTTTGGCCTGTATTGCAAAGATGAATATTTGATTCGAGATGTATATTGATTGATGTTACAGGGATATAATATTGATGATGGACTTTTAAATCATAGAAGATAGTAGACTTCATTCTCTACTTAACTCTTCTAATGAATTGTTATTTCCGCTGCGAATATTGATCTAAAGTTGGTTGTCCATTATATTTTATCTTATTTGTTGAAGACTAACGATAATTTATTTTCATTATCTTAGTCATAATATTCTTTACTGAGCTAGTTGAGCTCACCCTTTTCATCTGTTGTCCTCTTCAGGAAATGACAATGTTGCGGGAACTAGTCGGGGGACAGAGTGATGGTCCGAGTTAGAGCAGTAGTAGTCCTCACTATTTCTGATAAATAGTGTGATAATAATTGTAATGAGGACTTAGTTTGAATATTAATATTTTCTACATATTTGTATTGACACTCACAGTTGTGTGGTCGTATTTTGCACGACCGTGTGATATAAAGTTTGTATTTGAATTCTGTACCATGTATTTGGCGACTTAGAATGGGTTGGGTTGACTGGACCTATTCTGGGGGCGTCACAGTTGGTATCAGAGCTTAGGGATATGATCTCTGGCGGAGATCGGGGAATAGAACTAGGAGGGGAGAGACGAGTAAATCCTTCACTAGTATGTCCTACCTAAGCTTATGTGGTATTTAATTGGTCAGTCGGAGCATAAGGTTAATATGTGATATGTTAATTTGTTTAATTAACCCTTGTTTTATGGCAGTATTTGAGAATGGCAGCTGAGAATGTTAACAACGATGTGAATGAGACCGTGGAGACACCTTTAATCACTAACCAGGAGAACGTGCAACAAGAAGGCAATGTTCATCCTGAAAACAACGATGGTCAGACGATAAACGATGAGATGTTTAGAAGTTTTTTGCAGTTCATGCAAAATCAGACGAGAGAGACTCGTGTGCAACATACAGGTGGAGATAATAACAACTCGCGAATTGTCACTGCCAAGCAGTTCAAAGAATTGGGACCACCAGAGTTTCTGGGAAAGCCGGACCCAATCAAGGCAGAGACGTGGATTAAGCAAATTACCAAGATATTTGATGTCTTGGGATGCACGGAGGAACAGAAGGTTCCATTCGCCACGTTTATATTCCGTGGAGAGGCAGATTACTGGTGGGAACCCGTGAAGCGTACCCAGCCTGCCGCACTCAAGATGTCTTGGGAAGCGTTCCAGAAACTGTTCAATGACAAGTACTTTCCTGAAAGTATTCGTCATATGAAAGAGGTAGAGTTTATCAGACTCGAGCAAAACAACATGACGGTATCCCAATACGAGGCTAAGTTCGCGGAGCTGTCCAAGTTTGCACCTCATTTGGTGGAGAATGAGGAACGCATGACGCGGATGTTTCTAAGAGGTTTGAAACCCGAAATACGTCAATACCTCATTTCTCATAAATTTTCTCTATATTTGGATGTAGTAAACAGGGCCTAGTTGTTAGAACGAGATAATGATTATGTTCAACCGAGGGACCACAACCAAGGTCGTACCGGTGGTAGCAGTCATTGGAGCAATGACAACCAGCGAGGAGGAAAGTATGACAGAAGCGGTAACCACTCCGGTGGTAATCGTGGCCATAATAGTAGAAAAAGCGAATAGAGAGGAGATTTCAAAAAGAGAAAATATAACAATGAGAACGCGAAGATGTCGACATCAGCACCAGCATCAACTGTTTCTAGGGGAGGAGAACGACCACCGGTCGTATGCTATAAGTGCGGGAAAGAGGGACATATCAGCCCAAACTGCCCATAATAATTCAAAGCATGTTATAACTGTGGAAAAGAAGGACATATAGCTTGAGATTGTCCTATTGCGAAACCAAGTCCAGCGGGGGTGGTGATTCCAAAGGCGGTTTCGGACAAGTCAAAGTCGGTGATTCCTGGAAGAGCGTTTGTCGTGACAGCTCAAAACGCGAGGAATCCACACGAGGTGATTACGGGTAAGCTAATCATAAACTCTTGCGAAGTTTACACCTTGTTAGATACCGGTGCTACCCATTCTTTTATTTCACCTGCTTGTGCTCAACGTTTGAACTTGACTTCTGATAAATTAGACTTTGACTTATCTGTTGAAACTCCGTTAAGAGAAACCTTCGTTACATCTATAGTTTACAAATCTTGCTTGATTCAGATTGGTACCCTTACCTTACCTGTTGATCTTATATCTTTGAAATACTTGCATTTGACGTGATTTTAGGAATTGACTGGTTAACCACTTACCATGCCAAAATTGATTGTTTTCGTAAGGTAGTTAGTTTTTATATTCCTAATCAACCTGTTGTGCGAATCCAAATCACCAAACCACTAAAATCAGTCAATATCATTTCAAATCCCAAGGCTATTCGTTTATTGAAAAACGGATGTCAAGCTTTCTTAGCTCATGTCATTGATCTAAACCAGAATACATCAAATTTGAATGGTATTTCCGTTGTAAATGAATTTCCTGATGTATTTCCTGAAGAACTTCCCGGTCTACCCCCAAAATGTGAACTTGAATTCTTTATTGACCTTGAGCCCGGTACAAAGCCCATTTCTAAAACCCCATATCGAATGGCTCCTATTGAACTTCAGGAGTTAAAGGTCCAATTACAAGAATTGTTAGACATCAGTTTTATTCGTCCTAGTACGTCTCCTTGGGGTGCTCCAATTTTATTCGTAAAGAAGAAAGACGGGAGTACGCGACTTTGCATTGACTATCGGGAGTTGAACCATGTCACCATTAAGAATAGGTATCCGCTACCTCGTATTGATGACCTGTTCGACCAGTTACAAGGAGCGCAATTCTTTTCAAAGATTGATCTTCGTTCTGGATATCATCAATTGAAGATTAAAACTGAGGATATTCCAAAGACTGCTTTCAGAACACGGTACGAGCAGTATGAGTTCTTAGTCATGTCTTTTGGATTGACTAATGCTCCTGCTGCTTTCATGGATATGATGAATCGTGTATTTAAGGAATATTTGGATCAATTCGTTGTTGTCTTTATTGATGACATCCTCATCTATTCTAAAAGCCGTGAAGATCATGAGCACCATTTGAAGCTGGTACTTCAAAAGCTTCGTGAGAACAAGCTATATGCCAAGCTGAAGAAATGCTAGTTTTGGCTTGAGGAAGTAGCATTCCTTGGGCACGTGGTATCGAAACGTGGAGTGTCTGTGGACCCGGCGAAGATTGAAGCAGTACAAAGTTGGTAGCAACCTAAGTCAGTGACTGAAGTACGAACCTTTTTGGGCTTAGCTGGTTATTATCGGAGGTTCGTAGAGGGATTTTCTCGAATCGCTACTCCATTAACTCAGTTGACTCGGAAAGATAAAAAATTCGTTTGGAGCGAGGAATGCGAGAAGAGCTTCCAAGAGCTCAAGAGAAGACTTATTTCGGCACCTGTTCTGACAATACCATCTGGTTCGAATGGATTTGTTATTTACAGCGATGCTTCATGCAAAGGGTTAGGATGTGTTCTTATGCAACATGGGAAAGTCATAGCCTATGCCTCGCGATAACTCAAAGAATATGAAAGGAATTATCCTACTCATGATCTAGAGTTGGCAGCAGTCGTTTTCGCGTTGAAGATCTGGAGACATTATCTGTACGGGGAGAAAGTGGAGATTTATACGGATCATAAGAGCCTTAAATATTTCGTCACTCAGAAGGAACTCAACATGCGGCAACGACATTGGCTTGAGTTGTTGGAAGATTATGATCATACCATCCAATACCATCCTGGAAAAGCGAACGTGGTAGCTGACGCGTTGAGTAGAAGATCATATGTGGGAACGAGTGCGATGATGTCAAGTATACGCGTAGAACCGGCTTTGATTGATAAAGTTAAAGCTGCTCAAGCTACTGATTCGGAGCTGATGAAGATGAAGAAGAAGGTCCAAGAAGGTGCCATTCTAGAAGCAAGAATCGATGAAGAGGGAATACTTCGAGTCAACTCCAGACTTTGTGTTCCTAACGATTCTGACTTGAAGCATAGAATCATGATGGAGGCACACAACACACCATTCGCAATCCATCCTGGGAGTACCAAAATGTATCGTGATCTCCGACATACATTTTGGTGGAGCAATATGAAAAGAGAGATCGCGGAGTTTATTTCGAGATATTTAATGTGTCAACGTGTAAAGGCGGAGCATCAAGTACCGAAAGGTCCATTGCAACCACTGGAGATTCCAAAATGGAAGTGGGAACACATTACGATGGATTTCGTTACGGGTCTTCCCAAGGTTTCTCAAGGCATAGATGCGATTTGGGTTATTGTTGATAGATTAACCAAGTCTGCTAATTTCTTACCGATACGAGAGACTTATTCCCTTGAACGTCTTGCTCATATGTATGTGAATGAGATTGTGAGATTGCATGGCATGCCAGTATCCATAGTTTTGGATCGTGACTCCAGATTTACTTCACGATTTTGGATAAGTTTGTAGAAAGCTATGGGCACGGATTTACGATTCAGTTCGGCTTATCATCCTCAAACAGACGGACAATCGGAAAGGACTATCCAAACTCTTGAAGATCTATTGTGACTCTGTGTTCTAGACTTCAAAGGGAGTTGGGATAAGTACTTACCATTGGTGGAATTCTCCCACAACAACAGTTATCAGGAAAGTATAGGCGTAGCTCCATTCGAAGCGTTGTATGGGAGAAAGTGCCGCTCTCCAGTATGCTGGAATGAGGTGGGTGAAGCGACATTATTGGGACCGGAGTTGGTACGTATGACTACAGAAAAGATCCAAATGATTCGACAACGTATATAAACCGCACAAGATCGACAAAAGAGTTATGCGGATCTTCATCGAAAGGACGTGGAATTTAATGTTGCGGACCATGTGTTGTTACGTGTTGCTCCGTGGAAAGGAGTTACGAGGTTTGGCAAGAGAGGAAAGCTCAACCCACGATTCATTGGTCCATTTGAGATTCTTGACCGAGTAGGAAATGTGGCTTATAGACTCGCTTTACCTCCAAGCATGTCTCGTGTTCATAATGTGTTTCACATATCCATGTTACGTAAATATGTGAAGGATCCAAACCGCATTATTGAGTTAGAACCAGATGAGATAGCTGAAGATTTAACGTACGAGGAGGTACCTGTCAAGATCTTGGATAGGAAGGAGCATGTCCTATGCTCGAAAATTATACCTCAAGTTAAAGTTTTGTGGAGAAACCATGCAATTGAGGAAATGACCTGGGAGTTGGAATCAGAAATGAAAGCGAGGTATCCTCACCTTTTCGACATACCAGGTACGTACGTCAATTTCGAGGACGAAATTTCATATGGAGGGGAGGTTGTAAGACCCCAACTTTTATGAATAAAGATTTAATTTTCTTTATTTATTATTTTGAAATAGTAAGGTGTTGATTGATAAATGTGAAAGTTAAGGGTGAAATGTGCAAATATTTTAAAATGAGCAAGTGGTTATAAAATATTCTGGTTGTCGGGGAATATTCGTTTGGTCGTGGAATATTCTTGTTGTCGGGGAATATTCGTACGACGGCGCAGCTATTTGTGGACCCCACAACAGAATAACTGTCGGATATAGAAAGCGACAGAAATAACTTTTTTATAAATAACGGCGTAGTTGTTACCGTTAGTACTGTTGAAATACTCGGTGGTTAAAATACAGTGATACGCGGTGTTGCACAGTAGCACACGGTATTGCATAGTATTTCGAATTATTGAGTCTTACGTGAGAAGGCACTTACTCAATTATTGTTACAGTAATTACTGTTCAATATTTTATATTATTGACTCAATAATTGTTACATTGATATTTTATTGACTCAATAATTGCTACGTTGCTATTTTATATGATTGATTCAATAATGGCTACAGTTGATATTTTGTATTATTGATTCAATAATTGTCATTGCATAGTATTTCACATTATCAACTCAATAATTCATATTATTTGAATAATATTATTAGATAGCATTATTGACAATGTCGAAGGAAGTTCTGTCTAGGAGGGGTTATTTAATTGCGCGCCAGTAAGGAGAAGTCCTTATCGGAAGGCCCCCTCTTTCCTAAGAACGACCTGGTTGTCAATATTGTAGTTCTGTAATATTATTTGTGAATAATTAATTATTGATTTATATGATAAAGAAATATTTATTTTGTGGATATTAAAGAAGGAATTAGCGCTGATGTGTTTTTATCATTATTTTGGTGTGAAAAATCATCCGTTTGTGGATTTCGGATAATTTATGTTTGGAATTTGGAAAAACTTCCTTCTACAAAGTTGTAGAGAATTAAATTTCCTATAGAAGGACATAGAATTTGTATTTTTCTGACAAAGGGGCTATTTGTTATGAATTATTGAAGTTTCAGAAAATAAATATTTTTTTAATGGATGGGCCCCATTTTTGTTGAAATTCTGATTTTGTTGATGCATCCGGCGGCGAAAATTTAAAAAAAATAATATTATTTTATTAATTTAGTCTCCTTTGGCATCCTAAGCTTTTCCTATAAATAGGGTGCTTAGGTTAGAATTGAAAATCACACCAAAATCAAAAGTTTTCTCTCTCTATAATATCGAGCGTATTTTTGTAAGTATTTCAATACTTTGAGTGTTACTATTCAGTGCAAGTTTTCTTCGGTATTATATCCGATATTCCAGTCAGAAGTATTGTTCTTTTGAGGTAAGGGATGTTATTTTCTTTCGTAAATGATGTTATTCTTTTTAATATCATTATACCAAAATATTGGCATGGATTTATTATGAAATTCTTACTTTTTCCGTCGGGGTTACTATTCACGTATACGGCACTATTCACGAAAAAATTAAATTTTCTTTTATTTGTCCAAATTGCTTGTTAAGATTCATATCTTTGATTGGATCTAAATTTTGAGCTCTATTTTTGAATTTTGCTCCACAAAGTATTATTATGAATTATTCTTGAATTTGGATAAACTAAATGACGAATCCCTAATCTTTGTCTTTTATCTCACTGGATTCGTTATTTAAAATATTTTTCATCATCCTCAGTCCTAAAAGGTGATGTAACTGAATATCTTTGGCATGTAGAGCAACGATGAATGATTACCTGATGAATATCTTTGGCCTGTATTGCAAAGATGACAGGTGTTGAGATGAACATGACCACTGATGATACAAATGAATATCTTTGGCCTGTATTGCAAAGATGAATATTTGATTCGAGATGTATATTGATTGATGTTACAGGGATAAAATATTGATGATGGACTTTTAAATCATAGAAGATAGTAGACTTCATTCTCTACTTAACTCTTCTAATGAATTGTTATTTCCGCTGCGAATATTGATCTAAAGTTGGTTGTCCATTATATTTTATCTTATTTGTTGAAGACTAACGATAATTTATTTTCCATTATCTTAGTCATAATATTCTTTACTGAGCTAGTTGAGCTCACCCTTTTCATCTGTTGTCCTCTTCAGGAAATGAGAATGTTGCGGGAACTAGTCGGGGGACAGAGTGATGGTCCGAGTTAGAGCAGTAGTAGTCCTCACTATTTCTGATAAATAGTGTGATAATAATTGTAATGAGGACTTAGTTTGAATATTAATATTTTCTACATATTTGTATTGACACTCACAGTTGTGTGGTCGTATTTTGCACGACCGTGTGATATAAAGTTTGTATTTGAATTCTATACCATGTATTTGGCGACTTAGAATGGGTTGGGTTGACTGGACCTATTCTGGGGGCGTCACAGTTGGTATCAGAGCTTAGGGATATGATCTCTGGCGGAGATCGGGGAATAGAATTAGGAGGGGAGAGACGAGTAAATCCTTCACTAGTATGTCCTACCTAAGCTTATGTGGTATTTAATTGGTCAGTCGGAGCATAAGGTTAATATGTGATATGTTAATTTGTTTAATTAACCCTTGTTTTATGGCAGTATTTGAGAATGGCAGCTGAGAATGTTAACAACGATGTGAATGAGACCGTGGAGACACCTTTAATCACTAACCTGGAGAACGTGCAACAAGAAGGCAATGTTCATCCTGAAAACAACGATGGTCAGACGATAAACGATGAGATGTTTAGAAGTTTTTTGCAGTTCATGCAAAATCAGACGAGAGAGACTCGTGTGCAACATACAGGTGGAGATAATAACAACTCGCGAATTGTCACTGCCAAGCAGTTCAAAGAATTGGGACCACCAGAGTTTCTGGGAAAGCCGGACCCAATCAAGGCAGAGACGTGGATTAAGCAAATTACCAAGATATTTGATGTCTTGGGATGCACGGAGGAACAGAAGGTTCCATTCGCCACGTTTATATTCCGTGGAGAGGCAGATTACTGGTGGGAACCCGTGAAGCGTACCCAGCCTGCCGCACTCAAGATGTCTTGGGAAGCGTTCCAGAAACTGTTCAATGACAAGTACTTTCCTGAAAGTATTCGTCATATGAAAGAGGTAGAGTTTATCAGACTCGAGCAAAACAACATGACGGTATCCCAATACGAGGCTAAGTTCGCGGAGCTGTCCAAGTTTGCACCTCATTTGGTGGAGAATGAGGAACGCATGACGCGGATGTTTCTAAGAGGTTTGAAACCCGAAATACGTCAATACCTCATTTCTCATAAATTTTCTCTATATTTGGATGTAGTAAACAGGGCCTAGTTGTTAGAACGAGATAATGATTATGTTCAACCGAGGGACCACAACCAAGGTCGTACCGGTGGTAGCAGTCATTGGAGCAATGACAACCAGCGAGGAGGAAAGTATGACAGAAGCGGTAACCACTCCAGTGGTAATCGTGGCCATAATAGTAGAAAAAGCGAATAGAGAGGAGATTTCAAAAAGAGAAATATAACAATGAGAACGCGAAGATGTCGACATCAGCACCAGCATCAACTGTTTCTAGGGGAGGAGAACGACCACCGGTCGTATGCTATAAGTGCGGGAAAGAGGGACATATCAGCCCAAACTGCCCATAATAATTCAAAGCATGTTATAACTGTGGAAAAGAAGGACATATAGCTTGAGATTGTCCTATTGCGAAACCAAGTCCAGCGGGGGTGGTGATTCCAAAGGCGGTTTCGGACAAGTCAAAGTCGGTGATTCCTGGAAGAGCGTTTGTCGTGACAGCTCAAAACGCGAGGAATCCACACGAGGTGATTACGGGTAAGCTAATCATAAACTCTTGCGAAGTTTACACCTTGTTAGATACCGGTGCTACCCATTCTTTTATTTCACCTGCTTGTGCTCAACGTTTGAACTTGACTTCTGATAAATTAGACTTTGACTTATCTGTTGAAACTCCGTTAAGAGAAACCTTCGTTACATCTATAGTTTACAAATCTTGCTTGATTCAGATTGGTACCCTTACCTTACCTGTTGATCTTATATCTTTGAAATACTTGCATTTGACGTGATTTTAGGAATTGACTGGTTAACCACTTACCATGCCAAAATTGATTATTTTCGTAAGGTTGTTAGTTTTTATATTCCTAATCAACCTGTTGTGCGAATCCAAATCACCAAACCACTAAAATCAGTCAATATCATTTCAAATCCCAAGGCTATTCGTTTATTGAAAAACGGATGTCAAGCTTTCTTAGCTCATGTCATTGATCTAAACCAGAATACATCAGATTTGAATGATATTTCCGTTGTAAATGAATTTCCTGATGTATTTCCCGAAGAACTTCCCGGTCTACCCCCAAAATATGAAGTTGAATTCTTTATTGACCTTGAGCCCGGTACAAAGCCCATTTCTAAAACCCCATATCGAATGGCTCCTATTGAACTTCAGGAGTTAAAGGTCCAATTACAAGAATTGTTAGACATCAGTTTTATTCGTCCTAGTACGTCTCCTTGGGGTGCTCCTATTTTATTCGTAAAGAAGAAAGACGGGAGTATGCGACTTTGCATTGACTATCGGGAGTTGAACCATGTCACCATTAAGAATAGGTATCCGCTACCTCGTATTGATGACCTGTTCGACCAGTTGCAAGGAGCGCAATTCTTTTCAAAGATCGATCTTCGTTCTGGATATCATCAATTGAAGATTAAAACTGAGGATATTCCAAAGACTGCTTTCAGAACACGGTACGAGCAGTATGAGTTCTTAGTCATGTCTTTTGGATTGACTAATGCTCCTGCTGCTTTCATGGATATGATGAATCGTGTATTTAAGGAATATTTGGATCAATTCGTTGTTGTCTTTATTGATGACATCCTCATCTATTCTAAAAGCCGTGAAGATCATGAGCACCATTTGAAGCTGGTACTTCAAAAGCTTCGTGAGAACAAGCTATATGCCAAGCTGAAGAAATGCTAGTTTTGGCTTGAGGAAGTAGCATTCCTTGGGCACGTGGTATCGAAACGTGGAGTGTCTGTGGACCCGGCGAAGATTGAAGCAGTACAAAGTTGGTAGCAACCTAAGTCAGTGACTGAAGTACGACCCTTTTTGGGCTTAGCTGGTTATTATCGGAGGTTCGTAGAGGGATTTTCTCGAATCGCTACTCCATTAACTCAGTTGACTCGGAAAGATAAAAAATTCGTTTGGAGCGAGGAATGCGAGAAGAGCTTCCAAGAGCTCAAGAGAAGACTTATTTCGGCACCTGTTCTGACAATACCATCTGGTTCGAATGGATTTGTTATTTACAGCGATGCTTCATGCAAAGGGTTAGGATGTGTTCTTATGCAACATGGGAAAGTCATAGCCTATGCCTCGCGATAACTCAAAGAATATGAAAGGAATTATCCTACTCATGATCTAGAGTTGGCAGCAGTCGTTTTCGCGTTGAAGATCTGGAGACATTATCTGTACGGGGAGAAAGTGGAGATTTATACGGATCATAAGAGCCTTAAATATTTCGTCACTCAGAAGGAACTCAACATGCGGCAACGACATTGGCTTGAGTTGTTGGAAGATTATGATCATACCATCCAATACCATCCTGGAAAAGCGAACGTGGTAGCTGACGCGTTGAGTAGAAGATCATATGTGGGAACGAGTGCGATGATGTCAAGTATACGCGTAGAACCGGCTTTGATTGAAAAGTTAAAGCTGCTCAAGCTACTGATTCGGAGCTGATGAAGATGAAGAAGAAGGTCCAAGAAGGTGCCATTCTAGAAGCAAGAATCGATGAAGAGGGAATACTTCGAGTCAACTCCAGACTTTGTGTTCCTAACGATTCTGACTTGAAGCATAGAATCATGATGGAGGCACACACACACCATTCGCAATCCATCCTGGGAGTACCAAAATGTATCGTGATCTCCGACATACATTTTGGTGGAGCAATATGAAAAGAGAGATCGCGGAGTTTATTTCGAGATATTTAATGTGTCAACGTGTAAAGGCGGAGCATCAAGTACCGAAAGGTCCATTGCAACCACTAGAGATTCCAAAATGGAAGTGGGAACACATTACGATGGATTTCGTTACGGGTCTTCCCAAGGTTTCTCAAGGCATAGATGCGATTTGGGTTATTGTTGATAGATTAACCAAGTCTGCTCATTTCTTACCGATACGAGAGACTTATTCCCTTGAACGTCTTGCTCATATGTACGTGAATGAGATTGTGAGATTGCATGGCATGCCAGTATCCATAGTTTTGGATCGTGACTCCAGATTTACTTCACGATTTTGGATAAGTTTGTAGAAAGCTATGGGCACGGATTTACGATTCAGTTCGGCTTATCATCCTCAAACAGACGGACAATCGGAAAGGACTATCCAAACTCTTGAAGATCTATTGTGACTCTGTGTTCTAGACTTCAAAGGGAGTTGGGATAAGTACTTACCATTGGTGGAATTCTCCCACAACAACAGTTATCATGCAAGTATAGGCGTAGCTCCATTCGAAGCGTTGTATGGGAGAAAGTGCCGCTCTCCAGTATGCTGGAATGAGGTGGGTGAAGCGACATTATTGGGACCGGAGTTGGTACGTATGACTACAGAAAAGATCCAAATGATTCGACAACGTATATAAACCGCACAAGATCGACAAAAGAGTTATGCGGATCTTCATCGAAAGGACGTGGAATTTAATGTTGCGGACCATGTGTTGTTACGTGTTGCTCCGTGGAAAGGAGTTACGAGGTTTGGCAAGAGAGGAAAGCTCAACCCACGATTCATTGGTCCATTTGAGATTCTTGACTGAGTAGGAAATGTGGCTTATAGACTCGCTTTACCTCCAAGCATGTCTCGTGTTCATAATGTGTTTCACATATCCATGTTACGTAAATATGTGAAGGATCCAAACCGCATTATTGAGTTAGAACCAGACGAGATAGCTGAAGATTTAACGTACGAGGAGGTACCTGTCAAGATCTTGGATAGGAAGGAGCATGTCCTACGCTCAAAAATTATACCTCAAGTTAAAGTTTTGTGGAGAAACCATGCAATTGAGGAAATGACCTGGGAGTTGGAATCAGAAATGAAAACGAGGTATCCTCACCTTTTCGACATACCAGGTACGTACGTCAATTTCGAGGACGAAATTTCATATGGAGGGGAGGTTGTAAGACCCCAACTTTTATGAATAAAGATTTAATTTTCTTTATTTATTATTTTGAAATAGTAAGGTGTTGATTGATAAATGTGAAAGTTAAGGGTGAAATGTGCAAATATTTTAAAATGAGCAAGTGGTTATAAAATATTCTGGTTGTCGGGGAATATTCGTTTGGTCGTGGAATATTCTTGTTGTCGGGGAATATTCGTACGACGGTGCAGCTATTTGTGGACCCCACAACAGAATAACTGTCGGATATAGAAAGCGACAGAAATAACTTTTTTATAAATAACGGCGTAGTTGTTACCGTTAGTACTGTTGAAATACTCGGTGGTTAAAATACAGTGATACGCGGTGTTGCACAGTAGCACACGGTATTGCATAGTATTTCGAATTATTGAGTCTTACGTGAGAAGGCACTTACTCAATTATTGTTACAGTAATTACTGTTCAATATTTTATATTATTGACTCAATAATTGTTACATTGATATTTTATTGACTCAATAATTGCTACGTTGCTATTTTATATGATTGATTCAATAATGGCTACAGTTGATATTTTGTATTATTGATTCAATAATTGTCATTGCACAGTATTTCACATTATCAACTCAATAATTCATATTATTTGAATAATATTATTAGATAGCATTATTGACAATGTCGAAGGAAGTTCTGTCTAGGAGGGGTTATTTAATTGTGCGCCAGTAAGGAGAAGTCCTTATCGGAAGGCCCCCTCTTTCCTAGGAACGACCTGGTTGTCAATATTGTAGTTCTGTAATATTATTTGTGAATAATTAATTATTGATTTATATGATAAAGAAATATTTATTTTGTGGATATTAAAGAAGGAATTAGCGCTGATGTGTTTTTATCATTATTTTGGTGTGAAAAATCATCCGTTTGTGGATTTCGGATAATTTATGTTTGGAATTTGGAAAAACTTCCTTCTACAAAGTTGTAGAGAATTAAATTTCCGATGGAAGGACATAGAATTTGTATTTTTCTGACAAAGGGGCTATTTGTTATGAATTATTGAAGTTTCGGAAAATAAATATTTTTTTAATGGGTGGGCCCCATTTTTGTTGAAATTCTGATTTTGTTGTAGCAGCCGGCGGCGGAAATTTAAAAAATAATAATATTATTTTATTAATTTAGTCTCCTTTGGCATCCTAAGCTTTTCCTATAAATAGGGTGCTTAGGTTAGAATTGAAAATCACACCAGAATCAGAAGTTTTCTCTCTCTATAATATCGAGCGTATTTTTGTAAGTATTTCAATACTTTGAGTGTTGCTATTCAGTGCAAGTTTTCTTCGGTATTATATCCGATATTCCAGTCAGAAGTATTGTTCTTTTGAGGTAAGGGATGTTATTTTCTTTCCTAAATGATGTTATTCTTTTTAATATCATTATACCAAAATATTGGCATGGATTTTATTATGAAATTCTTACTTTTTCGGTCGGGGTTAGTATTCACGTATACGGCACTATTCACGTATACGGCACTATTCACGGGAAAATTAAATTTTCTTCTATTTGTCCAAATTGCTTGTTAAGATTCATATCTTTGATTGGATCTAAATTTTGAGCTCTATTCTTGAATTTTGCTCCACAAAGTATTATTATGGATTATTCTTGAATTTGGATAAACTAAATGACGAATCCCTACTCTTTGTCTTTTATCTTACTGGATTCGTTATTTAAAATGTTTTTCATCATCCTCAGTCCTAAAAGGTGATGTAACTGAATATCTTTGGCCTGTAGAACAAAGATGAATGATTACCTGATGAATATGTTTGGCCTGTAGTGCAAAGATGACAGGTGTTGAGATGAACATGAACACTGATGATACAAATAAATATCTTTGGCCTGTAGTGCAAAGATGAATATTTGATTCGAGATGTATATTGATTGATGTTACAGGGATAAAATATTGATGATGGACTTTTAAATCATAGAAGATAGTAGACTTCATTCTCTGCTTAACTCTTCTAATGAAGTGTTATTTCCGCTGTGAATATTGATCTAAAGTTGGTTGTCCATTATATTTTATCTTATTTGTTGAAGACTAACGATAATTTATTTTCCATTATCTTAGTCATAATATTCTTTACTGAGCTAGTTGAGCTCACCCTTTTCATCTGTTGTCCTCTTCAGGAAATGAGAATGTTGCGGGAACTAGTCGGGGGACAGAGTGATGGTCCGAGTTAGAGCAGTAATAGTCCTCACTATATCTGATAAATAGTGTGATAATAATTGTAATGAGGACTTAGTTTGAATATTAATATTTTCTACATATTTGTATTGACACTCACAGTTGTGTGGTCGTATTTTGCACGACCGTGTGATATAAAGTTTGTATTTGAATTCTGTACCATGTATTTGGCGACTCAGAATGGGTTGGGTTGACTGAACCTATTCTGGGGGCGTCACATAATCTATATAAAATTGGAAGATGGGGTATAGATTGAGATCTGGATATGATAACATCTGTTCATATAATTATAATAGGGTTAATATGATTAGCATGCAGGATAGGAATATACCTAAGTGTTTTTTGTATCCATTTAAAGAATTTGTGTGTAAAACCCTAATTAACTTGATTCACATAGGAATATAGTGAATTAATTAACTAGGGTGTTCATTGTAATTCTGTGTCTTAAGGATCGGATTTAAGAGGATTTGTTCACGTGTCTTTAGAAAAATTGCGTGAATTTTATAAAGCATTCTTGGATAATGATTCATATTAATTAATTGATTTGAATAGGAAGTAAATTGATTTAAATAAAATACTAAGGTAAGTTGTAATCTTAACCTATTAAATCTGCATTAACCTTGTGAACTTTGATCTTAGTTATTAATTTTGTTGATTTAGATTTTCATATCACAACCAATATTTTGTAGTTTAAAATAAGATTAATTGAATTAAAATTTATAATTGATAAAAGTTAATCTATTTCCTCGTGGGAACGATATCCTTGCCTAATTTCTTAATAGCACATCGTGAGGTAGTTTTATCTACGTTAGTGTTTCCGATTAATAATCTGGGGTTAACTGAAATAAACTGGGAAATAGAATATTATCAGAAGTGAAATTAAAGTGAAGTTGTAGGTTTAATTCTCTCAGACTTGTTAAAATCTCGATTTAGTGTTGCGATTGCTTTCAGTATTAATTTAGTTATAAAAGAAAACATTTTTTTTCGATAGTTTGATAAAGCTGAAATATTACAAAGTTGGTAATTGTTTGATTGAACAATAATTATTGTCTCTGTGGGTACGATACTTTACTTTCACTTTATTACTTGTTGACCACGTATACTTGCGTGTTGTGCGTAACTAATTTTTGAGTAAGTAAGCCCTAGGGGATGTCTTTACACCCAACGCCCTAAAGTCATTTGGTTTGGGAGTCGTTGGTAGAAAGCTCGCTACATGGGTACCATTGAAAAGTCTAAGAGAACTAGACATTGCACAGTCAAGTGTAAACACGAGAAAGAGCGTAAATGCCCTCGTGGGCAAATAAAAGAAGAAATAAATCCCGTATTGACTCTGAATTTGGAGATTGTGAAAGTTCTAGTTCTTAATTTTGTTGATTTAGATTTTCATATCACAACCAATATTTCGTAGTTTAAAATAAGATTAATTGAATTAAAATTTATAATTGATAAAAGTTAATTTATTTCCTCGTGGGAACGATATCCTTGCTTGCTGAATATTACAATTGAACGCGTATACTTGCGTGTTAAAGTGCTATTAAGAATTTAGGCATAAGAAAGCATCCTTCTGATCTTAGCCCTTTAACCAGTCAGAATCATTATTTTTGTTCTTATGATTATATAGAAGCCTAGCATAACATTTTCCTATATCAAAACCAGTCCTTTAGTCTTTCGTGGTTTATCCAATTTGATCACAAATTCAAAAGTCAAATTCCCTTCTAGTTTAATTTATGGTGGTCTCGATATGGTCCTTCCATAAATATTCTTCCAGAATTACTCCAGTCTCAAGTCAACCATTTTAGTAATCATAGCCAGTATAATTCAAAATTTGAGGGTATCCCCATACTGCTTCAGTTCGTTAGTAAATATAAGGTTCCTTAGATTCTTAAATGGCAATATAACCTTCAAACTCTAGTTATTGATTCCGTCTTCAAATCTACTGAACAGAGTCATACTACTGTCTCTAGTAGTATCAGTCAAATCCCCATGGTCACCTGCATTTTCTTCATTAAATGGTGCGATAAATTCAATGTTAATAGAATTGTTGGTCAAGTTTAAAAAGAATTTCCTTCAACTCCTATTAAATCCATCCCAGAACAAGGTTCTTCAAGTAAAAATAAAAAAATTCGGTCGAACCTTAGCCCTTTTGGTTCTATTGATATTTCAAATATAAAGAATTATTCCAGCCTTGAGTTAAAGCTATTGGCCCAAGCCATCCATGAAAGAGTTAATAAGCTTCATGAAGAAATAGAGGCCAGTGAATGTTCGTCTTCTTCTTCAAAGAAGTCAGTCACCAGCAATAAAAGTGATGAAGACCTTTATGGCAGCATCAACCTTCAAGATGCTCAGGACCCATTTGCCTAGTCATGCTACTCCTACTTTTCCACCGAAAGTAGCCCACAATCACATGTTCTTGCTTTTCCATCGAAAGCAGGCCCTTAGTGATAAGTGGATTGTATGACTACTTATTCGGATAGTAACCAACTCATTTTGTTGCTTAAGCTCAAGTATCGTTGTGCGTTTTATGTGTTTTTGCTTTGTTTTGTGATTTTCAGGTTTAGAAACTCTCCAGGTGCAAATTGAGCTTAAAATGGCAAAAAAAAAATGCTTAAATGGGGAAAAGAACTGAAATAGGCTTAAAGCATGAAGATAGCATGGGTGAGGAAACAATGAAGGTGATGCCACGAGTCTAGAGGCCAAAAGGCGCAAGAATGGCATTTGAAGCACAAATGGGAAGGAAATGCAATCCGGACATCGTTTGGGGGGTTTATATTCATTTCATGTTCTTAGATTGGAGCTTAGGTCATATTGTATAGCATCTTATAAGCTTTCCAGAACATCTTGAATCATCCCAATTGGAGTTCGGAGGAGAGAGTTATGCCCCATATACCAACGAACGTTAAACTTCATGTTTTTGAGTTTTCATGCACAGCTGTCACTTGGAGCTCAATTTCAGCCTTCATCCATCCATTATTTCTCAATGCTCAAATAATGAAAGTTGTAGAACTCTTCGATAGCTTCGATTGACAGGTGACAGACCTCCTAACTCCTCCCGGATCAAAAGTTATGGCCATTTTAGCAGAGGACTTTGCAGCACAAAATCTTTGGCGCGGGCGCGCGGATTTTAGGGCATTTTTGGGCGCGTCCGCGCCAGTCCTTAGCTGTGCCAGACTTGACTTTTAAATTGAACGGGACTTGGCTTTTGATTGGGATATAAGGGGGCTCGTTTGGGGCAAGAAAGAGCATCATATATTGGCCTTAAGCCCTAACCCTAGCTTATTCTTCCATTTCCTTTACATTTCTTGTATAGATTAGGAGTAAATTAAGTCTAGATTAGGGTTTAGTTTAGTTAGTTAGTTTATAGGGTTAGATTAGGTTTGAAGATTGAAGCAAGTGGATTCCATTGGAGATTCAACAAGGAGCTTGAGCACTCAGATTTGCTATTTTCTATCTTTTGAATCTCTTTGCTTCCTATTTGCAATCTTATGATGTATATTCTACTTGTGGATGATATGTTTGAGTCATTTATGACTTAGACCTTATTTTGAGGTTCCAATGGAATCTAATGAGTAGTCTATGTTGATTTTTCTTCCACATTGGTTCTTATTGATTGCTATGTGATTGTCTACTGCGATTTATGCTTTCATTGCTTAATTGAGTCATGACCAATTACTGTGATAACCTATGTCGACTTAAAAGATGAAGTGTAGGTTTAGATCTAATCGTAGTGGCAGGCGATTGTACGTTTACATGACATTGGACGTATGATTTGTGCTTAGGATAGATATATACCGAAGCGCCGCTCGTAGTCAATAGAGAACTTGACCTTAAACCATATTTATTTTTAAACACCATAGACATATAGGGGTTTAGATAATGTGGGTGTTCACGTGCGTTCTATCATCTGTTGATTGCACGTGATATGGATTAGGTGCATCGAAAGATGGCCTTTTCTTACCTTTGTGTTCTCGGCTTACAACATGTAATGATCAATTTGACCTAATTGGAAGTATGTCGACTTAGACGAATCATTAGGGGAATTGGGATCTCTTATCTTCATTATGTGATTCTACCTTAAGATTTTTTATTGCATATTTTAATTTCTTGCCTAGTTCACTTAGTTTTAATTCCAACTCTTTATCGCTCGTTTAAATAAGACTGAGGGGATTATGTGATAGTGGTTTGGCGACCTTTTATCTGTTAATTCTCCGTGGGAATGATCTTTACTTACTCTTTATTACTTGCTGGCCGCATATACTTGCGCGAATATATTGACCGATAAATCAGCCAACAAGTTTTTGGCGCCGTTGCCGGGGAATTAATTGGATAACTGTTTGCCAAGATTAGTTTAAATCAAATTAGTCTTACTTTAAACATTTTATTTTTATTTTTATTTCATTCTCTTCTCATATTCTCTTTTCAGGTACAATGGACTTAAATTTCTATCCATGGAATGGTACAAGGCAAGAGCAACCAAGGGAAGCATACACTGATGGCGTCAACCCAATTGCAACACTTTCAGCACAGCTAAAGGTTCTCTCGAGGTAGCTGGATACTGTCTTAGCTCAACAGAATCGAGAGACGGCAGTGACCTATGACTACGGTGCTGGGAGCTATGCGAGCCATCAGGAGCCTTTCAGTTATGGACAGGAGCAGTATGGGGGTGGTTATTCCTACACCGAACCTTATCCCACTTATCAACAAGATTGGGGGTATCACCTAAACCCTTCATCAGACTACTATCAAGACCAACACTGGGATCCAAATCCCGCATACGCCCCAGAATGCACCTTCCAGACTCCAGTTTACGAGCCTCAACACAATTTTGAGGGTGACACAGAAAATGCAAGCTTGGAAGAAGGAAGTGGCATAGAATCACTAAAGGACATCTTGAATGAGCAACATAAGTCATTCAAGAGTATTCATAACTGGGCAGAGCATATTAGTAGGGCCTTGATGATAGAGGATGAGCAAGGGCAGACCCATACTATGAGCTATCAAGAACAATGCAAGCCAAGTCCAAATTATGCACCCGAACCCACTTATCATTCCCCATGTTTATAAGGATAACAGTCAACAATGGACTTCATGTATGCAAGCTCAGAAAACCAAGAGGAGTTGTTTGGGAGCCAGGAACCATCAAACCAAAATTTTCAATATCAGATGGCCCCAATTAATTATGCTTCTACTAGTGAGCCTCAATACAGGGAGCCCGTGGCAGAAACAGAAAAGGAAGGATTGGACACTATGTGGGGTAGCTCATTAGCATCAACAAAGGAAATCTTGGTCGAACAAGAGAAGTCAATTGAGGATCTTCAGACTTGGGTGGAGCAGATTAGAACGGCATTAAGGAAGGAGGAGGTATGTGAACAAAAGACAACAATGCAAGATCTTGTACCTCCAATGACTGAAGCTGTAAGTTATGAACCCCAAGATACATGGTGCTATAATATGGGTGCAGAGACTGATGAAGAGCCCGAAGTGCACTTGGAACTGGACGAGTGAAAGGCAATGGATATCGAGGAGCCAATTGGGGCTGCGGAGTATGAATGTGAACCAACAGTGACAATCCCCCAAGAGCCTCCTCCGCCTAAGTGGAATAAGGCAGTCAAGTTTTCACACCATTGCCCCCTTGGAAGCCACATTACAGATAGGATCTCGATGACATGAAAGAGTCTGTGAGCTTCAAACCATGGTGGTCAGAATAGAAGAGAATAGAAGAATAGTCTGTTGTGTGGTCTATACCTCCACGCCCCGATCATTTCACCTACACAACGGAACCCGTGCCTAGCTCCCCGACCTTTTGTCCGGGGAATTCATATACATATCCAATGCTAGGTAGTTTAAATCCTAGTCCTCCTCTATTGGGAAGCCTCCAAAAGCATATAGCAATTCTGATGGATGGAGGGGCTCTCCAATATCGTCGGGGAGTTGGGTAGTAGTGGGCAGACACAGTCGAGCTAGAGGACTATAAATCAAGCGCTAGATGGGAGGCACCCCATCATTTCTCTCTCTCTTTATTTAATTCTCCATTACATACTTCCCATCATCCCTCTCTCTATTTGTTTAATTCTCCATTTACATGCTTTCTATCACATTTCCCTCCCCCTCGTTTAATTCTTATTAGTTAATATTTAGTTTAAATTTTTGCATACTGTAGGAATTAGGAGTTCATTGCCTATATTTTTGAACTTAGGCATGAATGCGTATATTTTTGGGATTACAGAGCTTATAGCATACTTTTGATGCACTTGCACATTGCGTATACGCACTTAGAGAATTTTTTGGGAATTTGAATGCATATATCTTTCCATGTTTAATTCTCTTGATGTAAATAGTTAATATACTTTTGTTAGTATAAGAGGGCTTAATAAAGACGTTATGCTTTCTCTCAGGTCAAAGTTGCTGGATAGAATGCAAGCTCAAAGCCAACCTTATTGCCTAGCAAAAATCAGCAGCAAAAAAATCTAATGGCCCGCGCGGCTGCGCCCAATCCAAGGCATTACTACGCGCGGCTGCTCCACACATAAACTGGGCCTGTCTTGGGAAAAATCCTGCAGATTTTGGGGGGTACCACTTCATATCAATTATTAGCAGTCCCCAAGCCTCAGTCCTTTTAATCCCAAACCCTCAGTTCCTTAATGCAATTCCCCCCCACTACAAGCCTTAATTTTGAAAACCTCCTACCTCTTTAATCCAAAGTACCAATTCCCATCTACCTCATCCTCTCAACCTGATCAATTGAGACATTGAGTGTGGAATATGGAGCTGGGTTGGTTCGTTGAGTATAGTATTGAGCGAAGTTTATTTTACCAAGAGCAGAGATGAGACGGGGAAACTTCTGAGAGGGCGTCACTTCATTTCATACAGCATAAGAAGCCAAATAGGGGAGTTTCTTTCTTTTTACCTTTACCTTCAATGAGGACATTGAAGAGTTTAAGTTTGGGGGAATTGGTGTCTATTTTGCATATAGGTAATTCATTTCATGTTTTGCATGTAAATAGTTCATTGCATGTAAGTTAGTTCATATAGTGCATGTAGGTTGTAAATAGTTAAAATTTGTGAAAATTTTAAAATTTTTCTTTTGTTTTTGCATTCTGTGTTAGAGCATACTGTATGAATCCAGTTTTCAGTTGGTTAGTTATGCATGTTGCCTGTGAAGAAACTGAAATCACTTGATTATTGAACTGATTTGAGACTTAAGCCTAATTTCATGGTCATATATGTAAATTCCTACCTGTCAGATACTGTGTAACCAGTAAGCACGATATAGTAAACACCATGATATGCTAAGTTTAAATGTTTACATACTTGTCTTCTGGTGGAAAAACTATGTTTTAATAAAAGAGTTTCAGTTCGCATATAATAATAACTAGACTGTTAAAAGCTTAAGTATGGGGGAAACAGGGGACATGCATGATATATGCGGGGAGATGGAGCATAAGACGCACTCCTTTGCAGAAAAAGAAAAAGAAAAAGAAAGAAAAGAAAAGATTAAGAAAAAGAAAAAAATAGAATAACCACTTCGGCTACGTCGAGTTCTGTGGCCTTTGATATTCGAACAAGTAAGCCCTAGGGGTGTCTCTACACCCAGCGCCCTAAGGCCGGCTGGTCTGGAAGTCGTTGGTCGAAAGCTCGCTACATGGATATCATTGAAAAGCCTAAGAGAACTAGGCATTGCACAGTCAAATGTGTACACGGGAAAGTGCGAATACGCCCTCGTGAGTAATAAAAGCTTAATAAAAACCCCCTGTTGACTCTTAACTCTAATAATGCACGGTCTTAGTTAGAACTTATATGATTTACTATTTTTCTTAAGTTAAAGCTTGTTTTTCCCCTAAGAAGCATAGTAGGTGAGTTATTTATATGAATGCATATCTAATGGTTGCTAAGAACACAACGCACAATACATCAGTGCTGTCTGTTTTGGATTTGCAGAATATGCCTTATAGTCTTGTTTTGGGTAGCTTATCTATTCAACTATCTCGTGGTTTTCTGAGGCATTGCTTTAAAAGTTCAATACTGGCTGGGAACTTGGATTCACATTCATGATAGCGTAGGTTGCATACATTATAGATACGACATTGCATCTTTTATTTATTTTTGTTTTGGTTGCTTGAGGGCAAGCAACGTTTAAGTTTGGAGGTATTTGATAAGTGGATTGTATGACCACTTATTCGGATAGTAACCAACTCATTTTGTTGCTTAAACTCAAGTATCATTGTGCGTTTTATGTGTTTTTGCTTTGTTTTGTGATTTTCAAGTTTAGAAACTCTCTAGGTGCAAATTGAGCTTAAAAGGGCAAAAAAAATGCTTAAATGGGGCAAAGCACTAAAATAGGCTTAAAGCATGATGATAGCATGGGTGAGGAAGCAATGAAGGTGATGCCACGAGTCTAGAGGCCAAAAGGAGCAATAATGGCATTTGAAGCAAAAATGGGAAGGAAATGCAATCCAGACATCGTTTGGGGGATTTATGTTCATTTATGTTCTTGGATTGGAGCTTGGGTCATTTTGTAGAGCATTGTATAAGCTTTCCAGAACATCTTGAATCATCCCAATCGGAGTTCGGAGGCGAGAGTTATGCCCCGTATACTAACGACCGTTAAACTTCATGTTTTTGAGTTTTCATGCACAGCTGTCACTTGGAGCTCAATTTCAGCCTTCATCCATCCATTATTTCTCAATGCTCAAATAATGAAAGTTGTAGAACTCTTCGATAGCTTCGATTGACAGGTGGCAGACCTCCTAACTCCACCCGGATCAAAAGTTATGGCCATTTTACCAGAGGACTTTGCAGCACAAAATCTTTGGCGCGGGCGCGCGGATTTTAGGGCGCATCCGCGCCAATCCTTAGCTGTGCCAGACTTGACTTTTAAATTGAACGGGACTTGGCTTTTGATTGGGATATAAGGGGGCTCGTTTGGGGCAAGAAAGAGCATCATATATTGGCCTTAAGCCCTAACCCTAGCTTATTCTTCCATTTCCTTTACATTTCTTGTATAGATTAGGAGTAAATTAAGTCTAGATTAGGGTTTAGTTTAGTTAGTTAGTTTCTATGGTTAGATTAGGTTTGAAGATTGAAGCAAGTGGATTCCATTGGAGATTCAACAAGGAGCTTGAGCACTCAAA
This sequence comes from Panax stipuleanatus, assembly GCA_020205555.1. Classification (NCBI taxonomy): domain Eukaryota; kingdom Viridiplantae; phylum Streptophyta; class Magnoliopsida; order Apiales; family Araliaceae; genus Panax; species Panax stipuleanatus. The sequence goes on from CM035122.1 coordinate 108,312,292, forward strand.
TTTGCTATTTTCTATCTTTTGAATCTCTTTGCTTCCTATTTGCAATCTTATGATGTATATTCTACTTGTGGATGATATGTTTGAGTCATTTATGACTTAGACCTTATTTTGAGGTTCCAATGGAATCTAATGAGTAGTCTATGTTGATTTTTCTTCCACATTGGTTCTTATTGATTGCTATGTGATTGTCTACTGCGATTTATGCTTTCATTGCTTAATTGAGTCATGACCAATTACTGTGATAACCTATGTCGACTTAAAAGATGAAGTGTAGGTCTAGATCTAATCGTAGTGGCAGGCGATTGTATGTTTACATGACGTTGGACGTATGATTTGTGCTTAGGATAGACATATACCAAAGCGCCGCTCGTAGTCAATAGAGGACTTGACCTTAAACCCTATTTATTTGTAAACACCATAGACATATAGGGGTTTAGATAATGTGGGTGTTCATGTGCGTTCTATCATCTGTGGATTGCACGTGATATGGATTAGGTGCATCGAAAGATGGCCTTCTCTTACCTTCGTGTTCTCGGCTTACAACCTGTAATGATCAATTTGACCTAATTGAAAGTATGTCGACTTAGACAAATCATTAAAGGAAATTGGGATCTCTTATCTTTCTACCTTAGGATTATTTATTGCATGTTTTAATTCCTTGCCTAGTTAACTTAGTTTTAATTCCAACTCTTTATCGCTCATTTAAATAAGACTGAGGCGATTATGTGCTAGTGGTTTGGCGACCTTTTATCTGTTAATTCTCCGTGGGAACGACCTTTACTTACTCTTTATTACTTGTTGGCCGCGTATACTTGCGCGAATATATTGACCGATAAATCACCCAACACTTAGTCACTTTAATCAAAAGTTTTCGCGCATTTCGAGATATGCGGTTGTTTTATTCAAAAGCAGAGATAGTCTGTAGGCCATTCATCAATAGTAAAAGTCATGTACTGTTCATCAATAGTAAAAGTCATGTACTGTTCATCAATAGTAAAAGTTATTGTCTTTTGTAATAGTTCTTTCCTACTTCTATAAAGTAAAGCCTATTTCAATCCTTGATATACTAGTTATGTTGCCTTTATATAATCACTCACCTAGCTTGATTTCAAAAGAAAACTTCTGTTTTCAATATGCAAACTCAATAAACCATGTGGACCTTAAAATTCTAACTTGAAGACGTGTTAGTGTGGTCTGATTTCATTTGTACGTAAGCATGCGAGCATGATGTATAGTAAGTAAAGTAGTTTAACATACTAGAGGACATTGACAACATGCCAATGAACACTTATAGTTTCAAAATGGACATTGACTTATTATATTCGTTTTGATATTCCAATCTTACAAGCATGTTACTATGGTTTTGAAATGCATGTCGGACATACTAACTTACGTATATGGATTTCGTAATGAAGCATAAACATGTTGACTTATTACTAAGCTTTACTAATGAAAATATAAACTTTGAACATGAATGTTAACATGCTACTTTGAGAGTTAGAATTTGATAGTTGTGAACATGTTTGATGATACTCTTAGACTTACTCATGTATCATAAATGTATATATACCATGCTTAGGTATCGTAATTCAAGTGAAGCATAAACGAAGCATATTTTCAAACCAAGACAATGCTAATTACACATATGTGATATGAATACTCACAAGCATGTCTAATATGAATTATATGACTACCTTATATGTTAAGAAGCAAGCATGTTAGACTTTGTGACTTTATAACCTTGAATGACCGTAAATTGTCAAAAGTGTTAACTTAAAACCATATCATGAAAGAGAGAACTTAGATAAACTTGAGAAGCATGAAAGTATCCTTTAATATGTATACATGTAATGTGATATCATATGTTGATGCTTGAATCCGATTTGACGTTTAACTTATAATAATACTATAAAAAGGGGTATGTTTGTTATTCGTTGTGATCTTATGTGATATTGATGATATGAGAATATGTCTAACTCAACAGGAGAAACGATAAGGATAAAAGTTATATTACTATGATACTATATGTGGTATAACTGTGTAGCTAGGTTAAAACTTAGCTTATGTGTCGATCGTATATCCGAAGATAAGATATGATGTTAAAATATATGACTAATGAATATCATATATATATAAGTAATTATATTACGATAGGGATTCGAAAGTATTGGTTTACTTAATGTGGATAAACTACGCTAAAGGCAAGTACTTGACTACTCTTTATTGAACATTTCTGAAGCTTGTACTATTATTGGTTATACAAGTAAATAATTGAAAGCATGATTCTTATGCTATGATATAATAGCATAGAGTTGTTTATTCTTGAACTTTGATTCGAGTATTGAACTTATAATTGTTCGCTAATTCATTTAAAGAGTCGTCTATGCCAATTGATTCAGCTAGACTTATAACATGATTAGAAATCTGTCCAAACCAATTGAATGGTGCGGAATTCTTGTGTTAACTGAGTTGAACAACCTTCTTTGAAGGGGATATATATTTATCGGGAGACCAACGTTCGCACACTTTAAAGTACGATTGAACGATATGCATACCGTAGGGCACTTTAGGCTGATCACATGTTGTACTTGTTTTTAATTGAGTTATCAGTTTAATACTGTTAATTCTAGTAGAAGTTCATAGTCCTTAGTGACTGCTTAGTATTCAGTTACCTTGAAACCTTGAATTTATTTATTATTGAATCATATTGATATTATTATGTCCTTAGCGACTATTGTTGAGAACTGTTGATATTCTTGTTATGCTTGAACTATCATACCTTGCTATACCTTGTGGGGATTCGAGAATTATGTTACTCACCCTTATTGTATATTACTTGCTGAGCAATTTTTGCTCATTCTTTCTTTCCCTAAAATATTTCAGTTAAGGCAGAGCAGAGCGGACCTTCGGGCATAGATAAGGGCAAGAGAAAGGCTACTGAGTAGCTTTAATTATGTAGCACTTTATGGTTGTAATAAAGAACTTATGATATTATGTACTAGTTAAGGTTATTTACGCTTAAGTTATGTTTAAGCTATGTAATCACTGTTTAAGTTACGAGACCTTGGGACGTGAATAAATTATATTAATTAAATATAATCTATTCGGTAGTAGTTGTGCATTATTCCGCTGTGTAATGCGACATTTAGTCATATTATTTATTGTGGTATTAGGTATTAAAACGTGACGAACCGAATTCGAGTGACCAAGTGGCAGTCCGAATTTGGGGGCGTCACAGTGACCTTTGTAATAGCAATAGTATTAGTATTGTATTTACTAATATTATGACACAGAACAATGTATTGGTTACGAATACTTGGGTAAGAGATTAATAGAATGTAATAATTAGTAAACTTATGCATTTGAGATTGTTGTCCTCAATTGAATGTATGAGTAGATTGTAGCACCGTGTAGCACCATGTCTTGGGTTTGAAGGTACCCGAATTTGGGGGCGTCACATAATCCATTCGGGAACTTTTTTTAAAGGTTTGTAATTAATAACTAAATGAGTAACACCTCTTTCTTTTTTAGCTTCATTGTTAGCATAGAAAGCTGGACAGGACCAAAGAGACTTACTATGTGTAATTAATCCTTTATTGAGTAAATCATTAATTTCATTTTTACAAAGTTCCATTTGTTCATGATTCATTTGTATTGGTCTAGCCTTAGTAGGAATTAAATGTTCTTTAAATTCCTTAGCATAAGGTAGCCTTACAACATATTTTTTCCAATGCCAGAAAGCATTAGTGGAATCAGAACAAAGGTTTTGACTCATATAATTTTTTAAATCTTAAATTTTTTCTTGAACCTTTTTATCAGTGAGTTGCTTTTCAACTTGTTTGTATCTAATTTCTTCATTCAAGAATTTTAACTGAGTGGTCTTACTATTTAACAGATTTATAGATTTAGAATTAGATTCTTCATGAATAAATTTTAAATCTCTTTCTTTAGGTTTAGTAATAAATTTAAATATTACCTTTTGACCTAAATGTTCACTTCTTAAGCCACCATTGCTAGTAGTAAAAAGATATAATAAATATATAAATCGTAATCCTAAAATAATCTTATCGGTCAGATTGCGAATTAAAACAAAAGTTATTTTAAAACACATGTTATCTTAACAAATATGAACTTTAGGCTGTTTATATTCTATTTCCATTTGACTACTATTAGCAGAGCTCAGTCTTTCACTAGTTTTTTTATAAAACTTGGTAGGAATCAATCCTTCTTGAATACAATTTAAATCTGCACAGTATCAACTAGAGCATGAAGTTTAATTGTAAAAGTTTTATCAATTACTAGAGTGACGAGAATATACCATTTTTGAATAGTAATATCTTTTAATCTTTTAAGAGAATTTCCTTGAACAAGCAAAAATTCTGACTCATTTTTAGTGTTAGAAGACTCTGGTTCGTCTTCTTCTGCTCAAGAATGATTAACTTGAAGAACCTGGTCTTTAACATCTAAATTAAGCATTTCTTTACATAAATTAGAAATTATGTCTTAAGTGACAAAATTTCTCTTTTTAATTTATTAACTTCTTGGTTTAACTCAAGGAGGGTGATTTCCTTGTCAGGTGTTTAAACCTTTCAAGAGTTTTATTGAGACTAAAAATAGGTTTTTCTTTTCATTTAATAATCTTATTTTTAACTGTAGGCTTTGTAATATGGTATAGAAATTGTAGACATTTATTAGTAATGGACAGTGTTTTTTAGACCTACTGCCTCTACTAAAGTCAAATTTCTTGGTCATAATATTCATCAAGGTTTTGTTCGACCTATCAATCGTGTTATTCAAATTGCAGATAAATTTCCTGATAAAACCCAACTTTAAAGATTTCTAGGATCTCTTAATTACGTTGGTAAATTTTATAAAAACCTTCGAAAAATCTGCAAACCTCTTTTTCAGCGTTTGCAAAATAATCCTCCTCCATGGACAAGTGATCATACTTCCATTGTCCAACAAGTTAAAAAATATGTTAAGGTTTTGCCATGCCTTGGCATCTCTAATGAATCAGCATTCAAAATTGTTGAAACTGATGCTTCTTAAGTTGGATTCGGAGGTATTCTCAAGAAAAAATTAACTTCTACTGCTACTGAACAAATTGTTCGTTTCCATTCTGGTGTTTGGAAACCAACACAGCTTAATTACAGTACTATTAAAAAGGAAATTCTATCCATAGTTTTCTTTATTAACAAATTTCAAAGTGATTTATTAAATCAAAAGTATTTAGTTAGAATTGATTGCAAGTCAGCAAAATATATCCTCGAAAAAGATGTTGAAAAAGTTGTCGCCAAGCAAACCTTTGCTAGATGGCAAGCTCTTTTAAGCATATTTGATTTTGATATTGAATATATTAAAGGAAGTGATAATTCTATTCCAAATTTTTTAACAAGGGATTTCATTAATTCAGGCACTCCAATTGTTTCAAAATGAGTGTGAGAGGTGGTTCTCGTGGTTCAGGCCGCCCTTCAGGCCCAAGTAATCAACCGAAAGGTTCCTTAATTCCCCACCTAGTTAACCCAGTTCCATCTGCTGATTTAGTTAATAGATACCAGTCCTTGGATCCATTCCAAAGCATTACAATACAGTTTTAGCCAGTAAACCCAATTAGTGGATCCATTTTGTAGCCCTCAGCAGAATATTCCCAAAATTCAAAATTCTCAATATATCCCTATATAGGAAGTCAACTTGTGACGCCCCCAAATTTGGGTACTTAAAACCCTTATTCGGTGCTTCACGATATCAAGCATTCAACATAATATAATAACAAGCTTAATGAAGTTATTACATCAGAGTTCTACTCATCCCAGGTGCGTAGACCTTTAAGTTCTTATTACATGATAGTTAGATATTTACAAACATATTAATTATCTATTACATATTATTTCCTCTACTCAGTAGCTTCCCCTTTGCCCTTGTCCCTACTAGGACCTTCCTCCTGAGCTTGATTAGCTGAAAACATTTATAACGAAGCAAGAATGAGCATTCAATTGCTCAGCAAGTAATAGCATTCTTTAATATCTTCACAACAAATAAATATTTTCTTTGTGGCATGCCTTGACAGTGAAACAAAACTGTAAAGAAATTAAATCTTGAATCATTCATATTCCTGGAATATCATATTAATATTGAACAGCCGAGAGGTCACAAGACCATGAACAAGCTTTTTCTTTTATTGAAAAGGTTCTATCCGAAGTTTATCTGTGAACCGTCTTATCTTATGGGCACGGTGGGTGATCAGCCTGTTATGCCCTGTATTGATCAATAATATCTTATTCAGGATAATTTTCATGTTCAACGTCACCACTCCTAGAGTATAATATAAAATATCTCATTTCAAGATTTCTTCATTCTCAGACTGGAATCCAAAGTATAACAATATAGCTGGATAGCTTAAATCATAGCACAATAATATTTCAAGACTTAGTATAAAGAAATTAAAATATTTTATATCTGTGTCTGACTAGAACAAATGGTTCAGACTTACCTTCAACCTGTTCATGCATGTTGAATTTCATTTGATATACATGAAAATATATTACCCATTCTTTTGAAGCTGATTGGAATAAAAAGGACTTATTACCTTATATTATTCATAAGTAAGTGACAGACGGTTCAGAATTTAGAGAACCTGCCCATATATGAATAATTCCAAAATTACTTGCTCAATAAATAGTAAGATTTAGATACTTGCCTTGTTCGTAGACTAGGGATACAATTCAGCTTTACTTGTGTGTTCTCAAAAATTCTACACAATTATTTGCATTTACAAGCATAATAACTAGATAGTCAAGTCATATAGCTTGTATATTCTCATAACACTTAACTACATATCACATAGATCATATTTTGAGTTTGTGTTATTACTATTAGAGATACTTGCACAAATTTTTCAAATACCTCAACCATGCTCTCAAAATAGCCATTTCTTTCTTTTATAGAGTTTGACATCATCCCTAGTTCATGAACCTTATATGATTTTAATTCATATTCTTCTTTTTCTTTCTTGTTGAACGTATACTTCGTAATTTTCTTCGTAACTTAGGTATTCAAGGTAAATATGTAAGGTACTTCATGAATTCAGTATGATTGTATATTATAGGAATAAAATTATAGTTTTCAATTTATTTTGCAACTTATATAAACAATCCATTTATTCAAACTCATTGTATTTCTAAACTATGTCAACTGTTATCCCATAGTTTACAAATTCATTTATAATGAAATACATGACTTGGGTGTAACTAACACTCGATTTGTTAATTTATAGCTCCTCTCATTACTTGTAGTTCATTTTGTATGCTATAGTGTCCAATATTCTTGTTTTCCTTTTTAATGCCAAAATAGTCTCAACTTAATCTATCGTGTGGCAACCAAGCTTTATAAGTAAACCCTCCAGTTGCAACACAACGCCAAACATGGCTTACCAAGGCTACTACCTGCTGTTATTAGTTGTTCACTGCAGCAGCCTTGCTCCTTCTCAATTACTATCGGCATTAACAACTAGAACATCCGAACTAATATGCTTCTAAAGCAAACCATTCAGTTGTCCTTGCAGCCCATAAATGAACCTAACAGTTCTAATTTTGGCTTAAAACTTCCAATAGAAGATGCACGTTCATGTTAACTTTTCCTTATAGAGTTTACTAACTCACTTGCATTGTATTCTCCATATAATATGAATCATGACTTTATCAATATAAAAAAATATAGACCATTCTTTGTGGATAATTTTAACAATTTAAAATTTAAAACTCAAAAATGGCTCCATAAAGCAGCCATTGCTGCATTTGCTATGCAGCAATTGTCGATGCTCGCTACTATCTGATGTGGGTTGCTGCTATCTATAGCTACCGTGAGGCAGCATCTCCCTCTTCTTTAACTACTACCTTGTTAAACCTTTTTTTCTTATACTCTTAGCTTGCTTATATGGAGTTTTGAAACTAATATACTTGTTACCCTTACTTAAGGTTGTTATGGAAATCTAGTGACATCAACTGCTGCTGCCCATAGGTAGCAGCCCTCCACTTCTAACCATTTGTTGCTGCCAATAAGCAGCAGCCACACCCTTGCTTTTCCATGCTCTGCTGCCCCTTATATATCCCTCATTATTGACCCTCATGTGCTAAGTGTTGGGTATTACATAATTAGTATTTATTCTTATGCAGAGAGGAACTACCTAAGCAAATTTAGAAGTCTATTGCACTTAACCCCAGAGCTCAAGGAAGCCCCAAAGTGACTACATGGCTGCCGTTACCATCTGTTACTGCAAAATGGGCAGAAGCCCTGCTCTTGCTTTCCCCCAAAAATTCAATTTCTCTATAATAGCTTACATAATACGGCAATATTTAACTTATACAAACCTAGAACATTAGCCTATAAAAGATCAAATCGTAAGAGGCATCTAGCTGGCCTTGCAGCCCAGCACAGCACAACGCTGTGCGTTGGCTGCTGCTTTCTGCAGCGGTTTCAGCCAAGCCAGCCTCTCCTTCCTTACTCCTATTTTAACCATTTATATCTTTTGTTACACCACTCCATTGGTAGCTAATTTTTGGTAAGTTTTAGATATGATAGCAGCCCAACAATAATACATGCTCAGCTCTCAGATTGCAGTTCTTAACCTTCCTAAAACAGAGTCGCAATTAACTTGACATATTCAATTTTAAATTTTAGTTATAACTGAAAACTGCATATTGTTTACATTTAATATGTTAAAACACTTTAACTATCATCATATACGATGCCCATATCTAGTCCAGGCTTTTGTTTTGCCTAACATTTGATTTTCATCTAAAATAGTCCATTAACTACTTTTGTCAAGCACTTGGAGTGCACTATTTTAAAACACTCTTATCATAGCCATTTATTTGCATTGTAAACCCATTTTATCCTCCTTATTGCTCCTCAGCCCAACCTAATCTCCTTTAGCTCTAGTTTCCAGCCATAACAGTTCATTATACAATCAATTTTCTATAAAATTAACCCATACACAAAAACTAGTTAGCTTATTCTTTCCAAGAGAACCATACTTTTGATTTTTAACTATTTCAATTCTTTGTTAGCTTGTGTAATCATCATTAGCTAATAACATAAATGTTACCCATCCACAACAGACATCAATATATAATACTAACTGTTTTCACTTTAAAACCAAATAACCCAGTTGCTCAATACTTCCATCTATAATAATAAAGAAGATAGATTATAATACCTCTTACTAGCTCTGGTACAATCTCCTAATAGTTCCCCAGCTGAACTCCACTATTTCAGCAAAATTTGAAAGCTTAAACTTATATTTCTCTTCACTTGTGCTAGCCGAATTGAAGGAGCTACAATTTGGAGAAAGGATTTGATGGGTGAGGATGGGATAGAAAAGATAACCCAGCTCCTACATCTTATCCAAAATTCTTACTCACCAACATAGCCAAGCCAAGCTGTCAGTCTATATCAACTGAACAATGACAGCTCAAGCTTACATTAATAACACTCTACTTCCTCTCTTCCAGCTCCTACTTATTGCCTTGTTTGGTAACCAGCATGTGTATTAACTCAAGTACATATATAGTGCAATATACCAACAATATATCTTATTTTCCATAACTTATTATATTACAATTAACACTTAGTGCTACAATTTCTTTATTTAAAGTTATTGTAATATTTCCTATTTATATTACCTTACTTATAACTAAAATAAGATAATATACAACAACATATCATCATGTTCTTATATTAAAATAATTTAGCTTTATAAATTATTTTAATATCTTTTAAGGTATACAATATATTTTGTATACTCTACTATTTCTTTACCTTTTCCCATTCAATTCCTTCTAACCATTAACTCGGTCACAGTAAATATATAATTTTATATATTTACCCTATAACAGATAGTTATTTCACATTGCACATATTATATCACATCCATATAATATATGCAACTCCTTAAAATAGGTTATAATAAAATAAAGATTTTATTTATTAACATTCTATTTTATTTACTTAGGAAAAATTGAAACATCACATTCTTCCCCCCTTATAAAGATTCCGTCCTTGGAATCGAAAATAAATTATCCGAATAAATGCGGGTAATTTTCTTTCATTTTCTCTTCCAACTCCCACGTTACCTTCTCAGCATTGTGGTTTCTCCATAACACCTTTACCGAAGGTATTATCTTATTTCACAGAACCTGCTCTTTCCTATCCAGTATCTGAATAGGAATCTCTTCATAAGTTAAATCTTTTTCAAACTGGATGGGTTCATTGTCTATAACGTGTTTATAATCTGGCTTGTATGGTTGTAAGATCGACACGTGAAAGACATTATGAACGTGCTCCAATTCTGGGGGTAAGGCCACTTCATAGGCTACTTTTCCTATTTTTCGTAAAATCTCAAACGGCCCGATAAAGCGAGAATTTAATTTCCCTTTCTTTCCCAAAACGTATCTTCCCATTTGCATCCTTGGAAGTCCTACCACAAAATCCATTGTGATATGCTCCCACTTCTATTCAAGAATTTCTAATGGTTGGTAGTAAACCACTAGATTTTTGAGGTTTAGCTTTAATTCGTTGAGAAGTCAAACATCTGCTAATATACTCTGCAATTTCTCTTTTCATACTTGGCCACCAGAAATATTGTTGAGGATCTTGGTACATCTTGGTACTGCCAGGATGGATTGCATACCTTGAACAATGAGCTTCGTGTAGAATCTCCTCTTTCAGTTCCAATTCTGTCGGAACCCAAATTCTTCCATCAAATCTAATTATTCCATCATTATCAATTTTAAACTTTCCTTCTTTTCCTTCCGAGATTTTCTCTTTTAATTTCTCACATTCCTCATCTTTGAGTTGCGCTTTCTTGACTCTATCCAATAGAGTTTAGCAAGTCTCTATTGAATACAACTTTCCCTTTGATTCTTTTGAAAGTTTAACTTCTATCTCATAATGTCTCAGCTATTCAACAGCTTTCTTCTAGTTGCATCGGAATCAAGTCTATTGATAACTCTCGTTCCATTATTTTGACAACATAATTCCTATAGATGTGCTCTACAGAAATCACTTCTTTATTTGCGACTTCTATATTCCTTGGAGTTTTTAAATTTGCTAGTCATTCCTAAATGCTTAGCAACCTCATAAGACACAAAAGAACAGGTTTCCCCGAAATTAAACATAAGCATTATATTGTTAATCGGAACGATACCTGAAACTACATTCTTTGATGCCACCGCATCCTGCACTGTCATGTTGAAGGTTCTAGCAGTTGATTTGTTTGGTGTAGCTGCACCAATTGTAAGTGCTTTACTGCTGCTATTTCCCTTGTCGCTTCCTCCACCTCCTATTACTTTCTTTGGACAATTTCTGGCGAAAGTGATCTATAGACCCACATACAAAGCATTCAGAATTTTTCTTCGGATTTGGGCAGTTACGAGAGATGTGTCCCTCCTGTCCACACTTGAAACAAACCGATTTTCCTTTCAAACAGATGCCCGAGTGACTTTTCCCACAATTTCTGAAAGTCTCAAACTTCTTGTTTTGTTAATTCCCTTAAATACTCCCAGAATTTCTAGAATTATTCCACTTCCTCTTATTGTTCCAGTTGCTACCATCTTCGGTTTTGATTATTCCTTCTAATTTACCCTTATTCTTCTTATCCCTATTATAAATACCCCAATCTTCGTTACCACCCTATGCTATTATCGCCTTTTCAAGGAGGGCGACAAAAGTTTCAATCTGTAACACTGAAAGCTTGTTATAGATCCAAGGCTTCAAGCCCAACTCAAACCGTCTCGATTTTCTTTCCTCCATGTCCACTTGGTATGGAACGAATCATGCTCGTTCAATACTGTCATATCCCCCTATTGGAGTTCAAGAAATCGAACTTCCATTCTGCTTTGCATCTCAGGCGGAAAGTAATTTTCAAAGAAAATTTTCTTAAACTATGACCATCTAATCACATCTGTACCAGCTCTAGTTTTCTTTGCTTCCCACCAAAAATTTGCTTCCCTTTGAGCATGTAGGTAGCAAATGAAGTTTTATGCTCCCTACTCACCCTTGCTATCTCAAAGGCTTTCCCTATTTCTTTAATCCAGGACTGAGCCTCAATAGGCTCGGTAGTCCCTCTAAACTCCGGGGGTCCTACACTTTTAAATTCTTTGAAACTAGCTAGGTGAACAGCTGGTGGTGGTACATTCACATTAGGTTGAGGAACATTTCCATTCTGAAAGGCTCCCATCATAAAATTTGCAAATTATTGCATAGGATTTTCTTGGCCTTCATTTATGTGCTCGTTCTCATTATTAACCTCTTCATTTCTATTCTCATTATTAGCTTCTTCATTTACATTTCTCCGTACTATAGGTACTCTACCTCCTCTAAACCTTGGTGGCATTTTCAGTTTAATATAAGTTTATTATTATTAAACCATTCATTACTCTAAACATTCATATAATATAAAGCAACCACATTCCTACATAATGTAAAGCTATAGCATTCATAGCAAACTTATTTAATATTATCATATATTAAACATGTTTTTACATTCTTTTCTTATAGCACCTCTAGCTATCTATGCCATTTCCAATTGCTATTAACATGCTATCTCTACCTTGTCATCAAAAGGTTTACATTTTACCATCCTTAACCATTATCAGGTTATGATTTCCAAAAGCTATCCCCATGATACTTATCAAAAGCGGGGTACATTTACATTTTACATATACCAACATATTTACAATTGTTACAATCTTGTATGTACACATAAGCCTCTCATAAACCACCTATCAGACACTCAAGTATCCCTATCTTGGACTATAGTGAGGGAATAAACTCGTTCCTCTTCTGTAATGGCTATGACCCTAACTCACGAAATGGAATACCTAGGTTATCCCCCTTCCTGAGGATAACTCCAAACAGCAGCCTGGACCCTCTACATTGAGGTGGGGTAGATATAGTTCATTATTTCCCTCTGGCCTCTACACTCACCCAAACGACCCTCTAAATGGTGGATGTATATATCAGCCTCTATCCTTATGTTTTCCAGTTCATGACACTCTTCCTGTAATCCTTGATTCTGGCCCTCTAGATATTGAGCCAGATTCTCGAAAACCTGAAGCTTAGCCAGCAAGTCTGTGTTTTGATCTATTAGGTAATGGAACATAGTTCCTAGTTGGACCATCGTTTCCTCTATGTCTTGTTGGTGGGGTCCAGCATTAGGTACCTCATTGATCTCATCTTCAGGATCCTCCTCATCCTCTTCCACCAAATCAGGATATAAATTAATAACCTGGACATGCTCTAGGGGCTGTGGAGCTATTTGCTACTCCTCATCCACCATCTCCTCATGGACTCCAGCTATCCTATACACAACTAGATAACTTGAGTAATACATAACACAAGTTAAATATACAACTAGCAAATAACAAATAATAGTTATTTTTACACTATTTTTATTTGCAGTTTATAATGAACTTCCAAAGTCCATCTCTTTTCAAATCTATAAGTTATTTATTTTCTGTCTGTCTTACTAGCTTAAAGTTATAACCCAAGGCTCCCCTCCTAAGACTTCTAACTTAAAGCTCTAATACCAATCTGTGACGCCCCCAAATTCGGGTACTTGAAACCCTTATTCGGTGCTTCACGATATCAAGCATTCAACATAATATAATAACAAGCTTAATGAAGTTATTACATCAGAGTTCTACTCATCCCAGGTGCGTAGACCTTTAAGTTCTTATTACATGATAGTTAGATATTTACAAACATATTAATTATCTATTACATAATATTTCCTCTACTCAGTAGCTTTCCCTTTGCCCTTGTCCCTACTAAGCCCTTCCTCCTAAGCCTGATTAGCTGAAAACATTTATAACAAAACAAGAATGAGCATTCAATTGCTCAGCAAGTAATAGCATTCTTTAATATCATCACAATAAATAAATATTTTCATTGAGGCATGCCTTGACAGTGAAACAAAATTATAAAGCAATTAAATCTTGAATCATTCATATTCATGGAATATCATATCAATATTGAACAGCCGAGAGGTCACAAGACCATGAACAAGCTTTTTTTATTATTGAAAAGGTTCTATCAGAAGTTTATCTGTGAACCGTCTTATCTTACGGGCACAGTGGGAGATCAGCCCATTATGCCCTGTATTGACAATACTTTCTTATTCAGAACAACGTCACCACTCCCAGAGTGCAATATAAAATATCCCATTTCAAGATTTGTTCATTCTCATACTGGAATCCAAACTATAACAATATAGCTGGATAGCTTAAATCATAGCACAATAATATTTCAAGACTTAGTATAATGAAATTGAAATTTTTTACATCTGTGTCCGGGCAGAACAAATGGTTCAGACATACCTTCAACCTGTTCATGCATATTGAATTTCATTTGATATACATGAAGATACATTACCCATTTTTTTGAAGCTGATTGGAATAAAAAGGTCTTATTACCTTGTATTATTCATAAGTAAGTGACAGACAGTTCAGAATTTAGAGAACCTGCCTATATATGAATAATTCCAAAATTACCTGCCCAATAAAGAGTAAGATTTAAATACTTGCCTTGTTCGTAAACTAGGGATACAATTCAGTTTAACTTGTGTGTTCCCATAAATCCTACACAATTATTTGCATTTACAAGCATATTAGCTAGATAGTCAACTCATATAGCTTGTATATTCACATAACACTTAACTGCATATCACATAGATCATATTTTGAGTTTTTGTTATGACTTTTAGAGATACTTGTACACATATTTCAAATACCTCAACCATGCTCTCAAAATAGCCATTTCTTTCTTTTATAGAGTTTGACATCATCCCTAGTTCATGAACCTTATATGATTTTTTTTCGTATTCTTATTTTTCTTTCTTGTTGAACGTATACTTCGTAGTTTTCTTCATAACTTAGGTATGCAAGGTGAATACGTAAGGTACTTCATGAATTGAGTATGATTGTAAATTATAGAATTAAAATTATAGTTTTCAATTTGTTTTGCAACTTATATAAACAATCCATTTACTAAAACTCATTGCATTTCTAAACTATGTAAACTATTATCCCTTAGTTTACAAATTCATTTATACTGAATTACATGACTTGGGTGTAACTAACACTCGATTTGGTAATTTATAGCTCCTCTCATTACTTGTAGTTCATTTTGTATGCTACAGTGTCCAATATTCTAGTTTTCCTTTTTAATACCAAAACAATCTCAACTTAATCTATTGTGTGGCAACCAAGCTTTATAAGTAAACCCTCAAGTTGCAACACAACGCCAAACATGGCCTAACAAGGCTGCTACCTGCTGTTATTAGTTGTTCCCTGCAGCAGCCTTGCTCCTTCTCAATTACTATCTGCAGTAACAACTAGAACATCCGAACTAATATGCTTCTAAAGCAAACCATTCAGTTAGCCTTGAAGCCCATAAACGAACCAAACAGTCCCAATTTTGGCTTAAAACTTCCAATAGAAGATGCCCGTTCATGTTAACTTTTTCTTATAGAGTTTACTAACTCACTTGTATTATATTCTCCATATAATATGAATCATGACTCTGTCTATATAAAAAAATGTAGACCATTCTTTGTGGATAATTTTAACAATTTAAAATTTAAAACCCAAAAATGGCTCGACAAAGCAGCCATTGCTGCAGCTGCTATACAGCAATTGTCGATGCTCGCTGCTATCTGATGTGGGCTGCTGCTATCTGCAACTATTGTGAGGCAGCATCTCCCTTTTCTTTAACTACTACCTTGTTAAACCTTTATTTCTTATACTATTGGCTTGCTTATATGGAGTTTTGAAATAAATATACTTGTTACCCTTACTCAAGGTTGTTATGACAATCTAGTGACATCAATTGCTGCTGCCCATAGGCAGCAGCCCTACACTTCATGCCATTTGCTGCTACCAATAGGCAGCAGCCACACCCCTGCTTTGCCCTGCTCTGCTGCCCCTTATATATCCCTCATTCTTGACCCCCATGTGCTAAGTGTTGGGTATTACATAACTAGTATTTATTCTTATGCAGAGAGGTACTACCTAAGCAAATTTACAAGTCTATTGCACTTAACCACAAAGCTCAAGGAAGCCCCAAAGTGACTACATGGCTGTCATTGCCATCTGCTGCTGCGAAATGGGCAGCACCCCAGCCCTTACTTTCTACAAAAAATTTAATTTCTCTATAATAGCTTACATATTACAGAAATATTTAACTTATACAAACCTAGAACATTAGCTTATAAAAGACCAAATTGTAAGAGGCATCTAGCTGGCCCTGCAGCCCATCACAACACAACGTTGTGCGTTGGCTGCTGCTTTCTGCAGCGGCTTCAGCCCAGCCAGCCTCTCCTTCCTTACTCCTATTTTAACCATTTATATCTTTTGTTATACCATTCCATTGGCACCTAATTTTTAGTATGTATTAGATATGATAGCAGCCTAACAGTAACACATGCTAAGCTCTCTGATTGCAGTTCTTAACCTTCCCAAAACAGAGTCCGAATTAACTTAACATATTCAATTCTAACTTTTAGTTATAACTGAAAATTGCATATTGTTTACATTTAATATGTTAAAACACTTTAACTATCATCATATACGATGCCCATATCTAGTACAGGTTTTTGTTTTGGCTAACATTTGATTTTCATCTAAAATAGTCCATTAAGGACTTTTGTCTAGCACTTAGAGTGCACTGTTTTAAAACCAGCTTATCATAGCCATTTATTTGCATTGTAAACCCATTTTATCCTCATTATTGCTCCTCAGCCCAACCTAATCTCCTTTAGCTCTAGTTTCCAGCCATAACAGTTCATTATACAATCAATTTTCTATATAATTAACCCATACACATAAGTTAGTTAGCTTATTCTTTCTAAGAGAACCATACTTTTGATTATTAACTATTTCAATTCTTTGTTAGCTTGTGTAATCATCATTAGCTAATCATATAACTGTTACCCATCCACAACTGACATCAATACATAATACTAACTGTTTTCACTTTAAAACCAAATAACCCATATACTCAATACTTGCATCTATAATAATAAAGAAGATAGATTATAATACCTCTACTAGCTCACGTACAATCTCCTAATAGTTCCCCAGCTAAACTCCACTGTTTCAGCAAATTTTAAAAGCTTAAACTCTTATTTCTCTTGACTTGTGCTAGCCGAATTGAAGGAGCTACAATTCTAGAGAAATGATTTAGCGGGTGATGATGGGAAAGAAAAGAGAACCCTGCTCCTACATCTTACCCAAAATTCTTACTCACCAACATAGCCAAGCCAAGCTGTCAGTCTATATCAACTGCACAATAACAACTCAAGCTTACATTAATAACACTCTACTTCCTCTCTTCCAGCTCCTACTTACTGCGTCGTTTGGTAACTAACATGTGTATTAACCCAAGTACATATATAGTACAATATACCAACAATATATCTTATTTTCCATAACTTATTATATTACAATTAACACTTAGTGCTACAATTTCTTTATTTAAAGTTATTGTAATATTTCCTATTTATATTACCTTACTTATAACTAAAATAAGATAATATACAACAACATATCATCATGTTCTTATATTAAAATAATTTAGCTTTATAAATTATTTTAATATCTTTTAAGGGATACAATAAATTTTGTATACTCTACTATTTATTTACATTTTCCCATTCAATTCCTTCTAACCATTAACTCGATCACAGTAAATATATAATGTTATATATTTACCCTATAACAGACAGTTATTTCACATTACACATATTACATCACATCCATGTAATATATGCAACTCCTCAAAACAGGTTATAATAAAATAAAGATTTTATTTATTAACCTTCTATTTTATTTACTTAGGAAAAAATGAATCATCACACAACTTATTTCATGTTGAACCAGTTATGAAACCTAAAGACGACCCAGTCATCTTGGCTACCCAGTTCTTCCTTGCTGGTTGGCATTTTATTCCTCTTGCTCCATATAAATCTCTTACATGGTATAATGAAATTCTTATTCAAACAGAGTCAATCCTCATCAAACCTATTTATGACAAGGTCGATACTTCTAGAGTCATTTTCCATTCTCTCTATATTAAGCAAATCATTTCTCAGCCTAATTGGGGAAAGTGATGAGTAGGTTTTATACCTACGAATCCGATGTTATTAAACTTAGTTATTGCTATCTTTAAGTATGTTTAGTATCTTTTTATGTGTTTTTGTGTTTATTTCTTGTAGGTTGGAGTTGGAGGGACAAATTGGTCATTTGGGAGAAGAAAAAGATCAAAAATCGTTAATTTTAGAGTTGAGTGGCATTTTTGTAAATACGTGGTCGTGGTCAAGTGCCTAGGCGCTTGGAAATGACCTGGGATGAGAGCCTAGGCGCTCATGTGCGACTAAAGAGGGATTTTGCTACTGATGAGTTGGTGATCGAAGCCAAAAAGGAATCTGAATGAGGGTTTTGACTAATACAAATAAGAGAAGACATTAGAAAAGACGTATCGGGGAAATTATCAAGACAATTGCAGAGAGAACAACGAAGGAAAACAAGAAGGAGGATTGCAAGGGCTGAAGATCAAAGAGAGAGTATTGGAGCAAATTCAGAGTTTCTTCTCTTCTCTAGTTTTATCTTTTGTAATTACTTGGGATGTTTGGATTTTTAATCTGGATGATGTTTTTCTTTATTATTATGAACCAAACTTTAATTAAGATTGCAACGGAACTTGGTATGTAGTTTAAATTAAACCTTCTCATTGAATGAAAGTTGATTTTTATTGAATTGTTTATTATATCTTTTACTTATTGATTAATTGTTTGGGCAACAATTACTTTGATAATCTATATAAAATTGGAAGATGGAGTATAGATTGAGATCTGGATATGATAACATTTGTTTATATAATCAAAATAGGGTTAATATGATTAGCATGTAGGATAGGAATATACCTAAGTGTTTTTTGTATCCATTGAAAGAATTTGTGCGTAAAACCCTAATTAACTTGATTCACATAGGAATATAGTGAATTAATTAACTAGGGTGTTCCTTGTAATTTTGTGTCTTAAGGATCGAATTTAGGATGATTTGTTCACGTGTCTTTAGAAAAATTGCGTGAATTTTATAAAGCATTCTTGGATAATGATTCATATTAATTAATTGATTTGAATGGAAAAGTAAATTGATTTAAATGAAATACTAAGGAAGTTGTAATCTTAACCTATTAAATATGCATTAACCTTGTGAACTTTGATCTTAGTTATTAATTTTGTTGATTTAGATTTTCATATCACAACCAATATTTCGTAGTTTAAAATAAGATTAATTGAATAAAAATTTATAATTGATAAAAGTTAATCTATTTCCTCGTGGGAACGATATCCTTGCCTAATTTCTTAATAGCACATCGTGAGGTGGTTTTATCTACGTTAGTGTTTCCGATTAATAATCTGGGGTTAACTGAAATAAACTAGGAAATAGAATATTAACAAAAGTGTAACTATAAGTGAAGTTGTGGGCTTAATTCTCTCAGACTTGTTAAAATCTTGATTTAGTGTTGCAATTACTTTCAGCATTAATTTAGTTATAAAAGAAAACATTTTTTGTGATAGTTTGATAAAGCTGAAATATTACAAAGTTGGTAATTGTTTGATTGAACAATAATTATTGTCTATGTGGGTAAGATACTTTACTTTAACTTTATTACTTGTTGACCAAGTATACTTGCGTGTTGTGCGTAACTAGTTTTTGAGTAAGTAAGCCCTAGGGGATGTCTTTACACCCAGCTTCCTAAAGCCGTCTGGTTTGGGAGACATTGGTCGAAAGCTCGCTACATGGGTACCATTGAAAAGTCTAAGAGAACTAGATATTGCGCAGTCAAGTGTAAACACGAGAAAGAATGTACATGCCCTCGTGAGCAAATAAAAGAAGAAATAAATCCCGTATTGACTCTGAATTTGGTGATTGTGAAAGTTTTAGTTATTAATTTTGTTGATTTAGATTTTCATATCACAACCAATATTTCGTAGTTTAAAATAAGATTAATTGAATTAAAATTTATAATTGATAAAAGTTAATTTATTTCCTCGTGGGAACGATATCCTTGATTGCTGAATATTACAATTGAACGCGTATACTTGCGTGTTAAAGTGCTATTAAGAAATTAGGCAGAAGAAAGCATCCTTCTGATCTTAGCCCTTTAACCAGTCAGAATCATTATTTTTGTTCTTATGATTATATAGAAGCCTGGCATAACATTTTTCTATATCAAAACCAGTCCTTTAGTCATTCGTGGTTTATCCAATTTGACCACAAATTCAAAAGTTAAATTCCCTTCTGGTTTTAATTTATGGTGGTCTCGATATGGTCCTTCCATAAATATTCTTCCAGAATTACTTCAGTCTCAAGTCAACCATTTTAGTAATTATAGCCAGTATAATTCAAAATTTGAGGGTATCCCCATATTGCTTCAGTTCGTTAGTAAATATAATGTTCCTTGGATTCTTAAATGGCAATATAACCTTCAAACTCCAGTCATTGATTTCGGCTTCCAATCTCCTAAACAGAGTCATACTATTGTCTCTAGTAGTATTAGTCAAATCACCATGGTCACCCGCATTTTCTTTATTAAATGGTGGGATAAATTCGATGTTAATAGAATTGTTGGTCAAGTTCAAAAAGAATTTCCTGCAACTCCTATTAATTCCATCCCAGATCAAGGTTCTTCAAGTAAAAATAAAGAAATTCGATCGAACCCTAGCCTTTCTGGTTCTATTGATATTTCAAATATAATGAATTATTCCAGCCTTGAGTTAAAGCTACTGGCTCAAGCCATCCATGAAAGAGTTAATAAGCTTCATGAAGAAATAGAGGCCAGTGAATGTTCGTCTTCTTCTTCAAAGAAGTCAGTCACCAGCAATAAAAGTGATGAAGACCTTTATGGCAGCATCAACCTTCAAGATGCTCAGGACCCATTTTCCTAGTCATGCTGCTCCTACTTTTCCACCGAAAGTAGCCCACAGTCACATGTTCTTGCTTTTCCACCGAAAGCAGGCCCTTAGTCACTTTAGTCAAAAGTTTTCGCGTATTTCGAGAGATTGGGTTATTTTATTCAAAAGCAGAGATAGTCTGTCGTCCATTCATCAATAGTAAAAGTCATATACTGTTCATCAATAGTAAAAGTCATGTACTCTTCATCAATAGTAAAAGTTATTGTCTTTTGTAATAGTTCTTTCCTACTTCTATAAAGGAAAGCTAGAGTCATTTGTAGAGGCAGGCTTCGACCTACCTCTTCTTTACCCCTTATTTTCTCCTTTATCTTCTATACTCTTAGATTAGAATGGACCAGTAAGCTTGTAGCTTGTGCTGCAATTGTAATACCCGAGAATTTCCATATATTATTAAATGAATATATTAATGAAAATGAATATTTATTTAAAAATAAATAATTTTGTGAGTTAACTCAATTATATTAAATTGAATAATTATATTAATTGAGGAAATGTGGAGTTTACAATAAACTCGTTGAATGCCTTGTGTGGCACAGTGATGAGAAAAATTAATGATTATATTAATTAACGAAAGAATTGTTAAGTGAACAATTAATCTATATTAATTGATAATTGTTATTGTAGAATATTAATTGATTATTATTAAATACTAATGGTGATTAATTAATAATATGTGATTATTATTATAAGAGACATAATAATAGTAAGCAACGTGTTTATAAATATAATAAGATTTATATGCATGTGATATTTAATCATGTAAGTGCCAACCAATTATTGTAAAGATTAATAAGTTCATTGATTTATGAGAAATAGGATTGATTAATATTATTATTAATTAATTGATAAGATAAGTAATTTATTTACTCCTATGTACAAGCGTGCGATATTAAAAGTATAAAGTATAGTACTTAACTATATAGTATGTAAAGTGTAAAGTGTGGTGTGGCTATATTGTATAGAAACCATATATTAAGATTTATGAAACTATATTACATGAAGCAATGTGATTGGACATATTGAAACTATATGTTATGAATACCTCATGAAATGCCTATGTGACAATATGTAGGCAAGTATACATTAAATTAATACACCTTGAGGGTATTGTAAACAACTATTAAATTATGAATACTTCAATAAATTAATATGAATTGAATAATAGAATTGGAATGATGTAGTAGAATAATACCCAATTGAAGTACATTCGTTAGTAGTAAAGATGTACATGGATTATATGTGAGTAAATTACATTTACTACATTATATGAATTACATGATAGTATTATTGGGATTACATTATAATTTTAATTGTAATCTAAATATATAGTATGTATATATATGTGATAACCTAAGTGTATAATATATGTTATAACATTGTACAAATTGCTAGAATGCTGAGATTGATATTGCTTGTCCCATAATACTAGACCCATTTCTTCTTCACGTGCTTGACAAAAGGCTAAGGCCTATTTCCCTTTTCTTCTCCCAATTCTCAGCAACATAGCTAGCAATCATGGCATGGGGAGTGGCCTCAATAGTGTCCATCACCAACTAATTACCTACTCTCTATTAACCTCCATGCAATTCATAAATCTCGTTGGTTTGATTTAGGGTATAATAACATTGTCTGTGTAAGGATTTTTCTATAAATATAACTCATTCTTCCTCATTTCTAATTGCTGAGTTTCTTGAGTGAATTGAGAGCATAAAAGTATTCTAAGGGTGAGTACTTATATATACATATCAGTAGAGGAAGTGGGAGTTAGCAATTGCAGAGGTATAATTCTTTCCATGCTCTTCATTTTCTGTCTCAGAGATTTCTTGAATCCTTGATTCTAGTTAGAGTTCATGATTTTATGATTTGAGGATGTTAATTGATGGTTATATAAGCTTATATATGTGTTAGTAGGGTAATGTAGTAGGTTTGATAGCAATTTCGTTGAAAAATTCTGTGTTTGGGTTTGTGAATTGTCGTTGCTGACTGCTGTCTAGTTTGGAAACTGAGCCGCTCGGCAGCGCGTCTCCCTAGTACAAATGGGGCGCGACCGCTCCCCTCTGCAGATTTTGTTGGTTATTGTGTTATGATAGCTGGTTTACGGAGCATGCTAATACAACATAGTTAGGACCTATTTCAGTCCTTGACATACTAGTTATGTTGCCTTTCATATAATCACTCACCTAGCTTGATTTCAAAAGAAAACTTGAGTTTTCAATATGCAAATTCAATAAACCATGGGGACCTTAAAATTCTAACTTGAAGACGTGTTAGTGTGGTTTGATTTCATTTGTACGTAAGCATGCGAGCGTGATGTATAGTAAGTAAAGTAGTTTAACATACTAGAGGACATTGATAACATGCCAATGAACACTTAGAGTTTCAAAATGGACATTGACTTATTATATTCGTTTTGATATTCCGATCTTGCAAGCATGTTAATATGGTTTTGAAATGCATGTCGGACATACTAACTTACGTATATGGATTTCATAATGAAGCATGAACATGTTGGACTTATTAGTAAGCTTTACCAATGAAAATACAAACTTTGAACATGAATGTTAACATGCTACTTTGAGAGTTAGAATCTGATAGTTGTGAACATGTTTGATGATACTCTTAGACTTACTCATGTATCATAAATGTATATATACCATGTTTAGGTATCGTAATTCAAGTGAAGCATAAACGAAGCATATTTTCAAACCAAGACAATGCTAATTACACATATGTGATATGAATACTCACAAGCATGTCTAATATGAATTATATGACTACCTTATATGTTAAGAAGCAAGCATGTTAGACTTTGTGACTTTATAACCTTGAATGACCGTAAGTTGTCAAAAATGTTAACTTAAAACCATATCATGAAAGAGAGAACTTAGATAAACTTTAGAAGCATGAAAGTATCCTTTAATATGTATACATGCCATGTGATATCATATGTTGATACTTGAATCCGATTTGACGGTTAACTTATAATAATACTATAAAAAGGGGTATGTTTGCTATTCGTTGTGATCTTATGTGATATTGATGATATGAGAATATGTCTAACTCAACAAGAGGAATGATAAGGATAAAAGTTATATTAATATGATACTATATGTGGTATAACTGTGTAGCTAGGTTAAAACTTAGCTTATGTGTCGATCGTATATCCGAAGATAAGATATGATGTTAAACTATATGACTAATGAATATCATATATATATATATACAAAATTTTATTACGATAGGGATTCGAAAGTATTAGTTTACTTAACATGGATAAACTACGCTAAAGGCAAGTACTTGAACCCTACTCTTTATTAAACATTTCTGAAGCTTGTACTATTATTGGTTATACAAGTAAATAATTGAAAGCATGATTCTTATCCTATGATATAATAGAATAGAATTGTTTATTCTTGAACTTTGATTCGAGTATTAAACTTATAATTGTTCGCTAATTCATTTAAAGAGCCGTCTATGCCAATTAATTCGGCTAGACTTATAACATGATTAGAAAGTTGTCCAAACCAATTGAATGGTGCGAAATTCTTGTGTTAACTGAGTTGAACAACTTTCTTTGAAGGAGATATATATTTGTCGAGAGACCGACGTGCGCACACTTTAAGTACGATTAAACGATATGCATACCGTAGGGTACTTTAGGCTGATCACCTGTTGTACTTGTTTTTAATTGGGTTATCAGTTTAATACTATTAATTCTAGTAGAAGTTCATAGTCCTTAGTAATTGCTCAGCATTCAATTACCTTGAAATCTTGAATTGATTTATTATTGAATCATATTGATATTATTATGTCCTTAGCGACTGTTATTGAGAACTGTTAATATTCTTGTTATCCTTGAACTATCATACCTTGCTATGCCTTGTGGGGATTCGAGAATTATATTACTCACCCTTATTGTATATTACTTGTTGAGCAATTTGTGCTCATTCTTGCTTTCCCTAAAACATTTCAGTTAAGGCAGAGCAGAGCGGACCTTTGGGCACAGATAAGGGCAAGGGAAAGGCTACTGAGTAACTTTAATTATGTAGCACTTTATGGTTGTAATAAAGAACTTACGATATTATGTACTAGTTAAGGTTATTTATGCTTAAGTTATGTTTAAGATGTGTAATCACTGTTTAAGTTAAGAGACCTTGGGACAGTGAATAAATTATATTAATTAAATGTAATCTATTCGGTAGTAGTTGTGTATTATTTTGATGTGTAATGCGACATTTAGTCGTATTATTTATTGTGGTATTAGGTATTAGAACATGACGAACCGAATTCGAGTGACCAAGTGGCGGTTCAAATTTGGGGGCGTCAGAGGTTGGTATCAGAGCTGTAGTTATAAACCTTAGGAGCGAGTGTCCTTAGATTATAACTTAGGAGAATTTAGAAGTTAGAAAGGAGATAAAACTCATATAGAGTTTTCCTTGAGAGACTTAGTCTGTTATGAAATGTAACTTCATTCTATACAATAAATTTATGTTTTATTTAACATTCTAATGGAGTTTCTGTTGTTTGTCTTGTGTTTGTGATTATAGGATGGCAGATATGGGAGTACCCAGTAGACTGGCTGAGGAGGAGCCCAGGGATATCCATGTAATGTACGAGGCACCCTTAGAGGCTATGCCAGTGCAGGTTGTTGCACCATCCGAGTTTGATGATGACGATGAGATCGAGGTAGAGTCCGACCCAGAGGAGGAGCCGATGGAGGACTGAGCCAGTGATGGACTCTGATGAGGCTACTGTAGAGGAGCAGATGTTAGAAGAGTATGAGGAGCGGATCCTAGAGTTAGACTGCATAGTCCAAGAAATAGAGGCAGAGGCCCAAGAGAGAGAGTCAGAGTTCCAGAAGCTAAGGGATGAAGACAATCAGAGGAAGCTGGCCATGCAAGAATTAGAGGTAGAGATTGCCTACCGCAAGGAGGCAGGGATCCGGATGGGGACATTATTTCACAAGTCAGTGGCAAGAAACGTGGATCTGGCAAGAAAGCTGGAAGAAGTAGAATAAAGGGAACTAAGTGAGAAGACTGAGAAGGAAGCACTTCGTACTCAGCTAGAGTTAGAGCTGATGGATAGGATACACTTCGAGGAGAAGTGGGAGGCGGGCAATGAGAGAGATGACGACCTGGAGGACGAGGTCAGATGCAAGAAGAGGAAAATGAACAAGATGGGGTACGTATTTCGTTCGGCCTTCGAGAGGGTGATAGATGGTGTGTACCATTACCCAATAGAGCAAGGATAGACCCTACATACTTTGAGCCGAGAGTTGGTAGCATATATAGCACAGATGGAGTATAAGAGCGCTGTAGAGCGAGGAATGATGGGATGAGATCCTTAGTCAGTCTAGTAGTAGTTTAGTAGTATCTACTTTATGTGATGTAATTACTATGTTATAATCCAAACTTTTTTTGTAAAGTGTGGGATAGTTATGTAAACCCCGAGTAAGCTTTTGTTAGAGGGGTAGTAGGTTGGTATATTCCCTATCTTTTGTGATATTAAGGGGTATTTGTGATAACATTTATAGAAATATGCTAGGGAAAAATTATGTAATGAAACGATTTGGCATATGAATATAAATGATCTTATTTCAGAAACGTGTTATAAATTTAGTCTTTTGTATTAAAAGAAAATACTTAAGTGATATAATTTAATAATAAAATAAAAATTTATGATGCAGATCATGGCACCAAGACGTAGATTGACTGGACTCGAAGAGTCAGTGAACAACGAGAGGGAACAAGTAGACCCGATCCAGAAACTGGTAGACTTGTTAGGAGAGGCTTTAAGGGGAAGGAACAATGAACCTGTTCGCCCAAACCCTCAGGCTGTGCCAGTAACAACCTTCAAAGACTTTAGAAGTGTAGGACCCCTAGAGTTCAAGGGTACTACAAACCCGATAGTTGCGCAAACCTGGATCAAGGAAATAGAGAAGGCCTTCACTATAGCTCGCGTGGGTGAAGACCAGAAGACTGTATTTGCCACATACATGATGAGAGGCGAAGTAAACTATTGGTGGGAGGCTAATCAGCAGAGAGCGAAAGAAGGAACAATAACATGGGATAGATTTAAGACGCTATTCTTCGATAACTATTTCCCGAAGAGCATGAAGAACCAAATGGAGGTGAAATTCTTAGAGTTAAAACAAGGTGAGATGACGGTGGCGTAATATACGGTTAAGTTCAGTGAACTAGCGCGGTTTACAGAACACCAAGTTGGAGATGAGGAAAGGAAGGCGAGACGCTTCGAGCAAGGGCTAAAGTCGTGGTTTTATAATAAGATATCAATTCTCCAAATTGATTCCTTTGCGACATTGTTGGAGAAAGCAATCATTGTAGAAGGTGGCAGTGAGGCCTTAAGTCTATATCATAAGGAGAAGAAAAATAAGAATACTGGTAGTGAGTTTCGTGGAGGAAGCAGCGGCGGAGGGAGTAACTCCGGAAAAAGAAAATGGGAAAACAACAACCGGAACAACAATCAAAATGGGAGTCACCAAGGGAGCTTTAAGAAGAGGAGTGAGACTTGTAATAAGTGTGGGAAGAACCATCAGGGTGAGTGTTGGAAGGGGCGCGACACTTGCTACAACTACGCATAGGAAGGGCACATCTCGCCCAACTGCCCGAAACAAAAATAGATACAAGGATGCTTTGCATGTGGCTCGACGGAGCACGGGATGAATGACTGCCCGAAGAAGGGAAGTAACGGAGGGAGCCAACAAGGGGGAAACAAGCTGATGATTAGCAGACTGGCACAATCCAACCCCCCAACCGCCAGAACTTTTAACATGACCGCCCAGGACGCAGTGGCTGCAAAGGACATGGTGTCAGGTATAATCCCAATCAATGATATAAATGCTTATGTATTATTTGATTCGGGTGCCACCTGTTCTTTTGTGTCTAAAGAATTTGCTAGTAGACTTAGTACACCCCGAAAATGATTAGAAAATCCTTTGAACATAGAAGTTGCGAATAAGAAAGTAATCCCTGTAGAATACGTCTATCAAAATTATCGCGCAAATATTAGAGAATATAAACTGAGCGTAGACTTGATTCCTATTAAACTGGGAGAATTTAACGTAATATTGGGAATGGATTGGTTGTATAACCATGCTGCGGTAATTGACTGTCAGAATAAATGTGTGAACCTTCAGACTCCGAGTAAGTCTAAGGTAGTGTTTTATGGTAGCTCATCGCTTAAGCAATCGTGTTGCGTTACGATGATGCAGGCCAAGAAATTGTTAAGAAAATGATGTGTAGGTTATTTAGGTTACATCGTTGATACTCGAAAAAAGGGAGTAGAAATTAAGGATATATCTATAGTGAATGAATTTCGAGATGTATTTTCGGACGATCTGCCTGGTCTTCTGCCAGACAGAGAAATTAACTTCGTAATAGACTTAGCACCGGGAACGACACCGATTTTGAAATCTCCATACCGTATGGCGCCAGTAGAAATGAAGGAATTAATGATAGAACTGCAAGAGCTATTGGATAAAGGTTACATTCGACCAAGTGTGTCTCCTTGGGGAGCACCAGTGTTATTCGTTAAGAAAAAGGATGGATCGATGAGGCTCTATATCGATTATCGAGAATTGAACAGAGTAACGATTAAGAACATATATCCGTTACCGAGGATAGATGACTTATTTGATCAACTGAAGGGAGAAAAGTGTTTCTCAAAGATCGACCTACGGACAGGATATCACCAACTAAAAGTACGAAATGAGGACATACCAAAGACTGCGTTTCAAACCCGTTATGGACATTACGAGTTTTTGGTAATATCATTTGGTTTGACTAATGCTCCGACAGTATTTATGGACTTGATGAACCGAGTTTTCAAGCCATACTTGGATAAATTTGTGGTAGTTTTAATTGACGATATCTTGATCTACTCAAAGACAGAGGAAGAACACGCCGAACACCTGAAGATTGTTTTGGAAGCATTAAGGAAGGAGAAGATGTATGCGAAATTTTCTAAGTGTGAATTTTGGATGGAGAAGGTTCCATTCTTAGGCCACGTGGTGGATAAGAATGGAATCTCAGTAGACCCCGCAAAGGTCGAAGCAGTAAGTAATTGGAAACAACCGAGAACACCGACGGAGGTAAGAAGTTTCTTAGGGTTAGCAGGGTACTATCGAAGATTCATCCAAGATTTTTCTAAGATAGCAACCCCGTTGACCAATCTGATGAGGCGGACGGTGAAGTTTATATGGACAGACAAATGCGAAGAAAGTTTTCAAGAGTTGAAGAAAAGATTGAGCGAGGCACCTGTGTTATCACTACTAGATGATGCGGGAAATTTTGTGGTGTATAGTGACGCATCGCACAAGGGACTTCGTTGTGTGCTCATGCAACACGGCAAGGTCATTGCGTATGCATCACGATAATTAAAGAATTACGAAAAACGATACCCTACTCACGACTTAGAGTTAGCGGCAGTAGTTTTTGCGTTAAAGATACGGAGGCATTATTTATACGGAGAGAAGTGTGAGATATACATGGACCACAAAAGTCTGAAATATATCTTCACGCAGAAGGAGTTGAATATGCAGCAGAGAAGGTGGTTAGAATTAATCAAAGACTATGACTGCGATATTCTTTATCACCCGAGTAAGGCAAACGTGGTTGCCGACGCTCTGAGCAGAAAAGGAAGGGAGAAATTGTTTAATTTGATGACTCAGGATGAGTTGATAAGAGAAATGGAGAAATTATAAATAGAGGTAAAAGGGCCAGAGAGGTCTGGAGAAAAATTATTTGTAATGGAAGCTTGTCCGACATTGTTGGATAGAGTACAAGAAGCACAGGAGAAAGATGAAGAGTACGAGAATATCAGAAAGAGGATCGCCAAAAATGAAGAAGAAAGATTCCAAATGGATAAAGACGGTATCTTGAGATTCGAAGGAAGAGTGTGGGTACCAGCGGTAACCGAATTAAGGGAAAAGATTTTGCACGAGGCACATAATACGACGTATTCCGTTCATCTGGGAGGCACTAAGATGTACCGAGACTTGAGGCAACATTTTTGGTGGCCCAATCTGAAGCGGAAAGTCGCAGAGTGCGTTAGTAGATGTTTGACTTGCCAACACGTTAAAGCAGAATATCAGCGATCGAGTGGTTTACTACAACCGTTGGAAATACCGGAGTGGAAATGGGAGCATATTACGATGGAC
The DNA here is from genome assembly GCA_020205555.1 of Panax stipuleanatus. Lineage (NCBI taxonomy): Eukaryota > Viridiplantae > Streptophyta > Magnoliopsida > Apiales > Araliaceae > Panax > Panax stipuleanatus. The sequence goes on from CM035122.1 coordinate 108,342,507, forward strand.
TTCGTAGTCGGACTTCCAGTTACGCAGAAAGGTTATGATGCCATTTGGGTTATCGTGGATCGACTTACAAAGACCGTATGTGACGCCCCCAAATTCCAGGACCGCCACTTGGTCTCTCGAATTCGGTTCATCACGTGCTCATGGTAATACATCACAATAAAAATAACTAAATATCACACAATCACAGCGAAAAATCTATTCTAGAATAATTTACAATGATTTATTATAATTATTCCCCCAAGTCTCGCAACCTACAGTACTTAATAGATTACATAATAATATCAATTAACGACCTATTACATAACCTAACTTAAGCTTAAACATAATCAAAACCAGTCTTACTACATCATCTTAATACAACATTAAAATATTTAAAAACATAAAAGAGACAAGCTAGTTAGTAGCCTTGCCCTTGCCCTTATCAACGCCCGAAGGTTCGCCCTGCTCTGCCTTAACTAAAATGTTTTAGGGAAAGCAAGAATGAGCACAAATTGCCCAGCAAGTATTATACAATAAGGGTAAGTGATAAAATCCTTAATTTTCGAAAGGGTATAACAAAGTTTGATAGTTCAAGGATAACAAGAATATCAACAGTTTTCAATAATAGTCGCTAAGGATAGAATAATATCAATGTGATTCAATAACAAATCAATTCAAGATTTCAAGATAACTGAATACTGAGCAGTCGCTAAGGACTATGAACTTCTACTAGAATTAACAGTAATAAACTGAAAATCCAACAAAAACAGGTACAACAGGTGATCAGCCTAAAGCACCATCGTTATGCATAACAATCAATCATACTCAAGTGCGCACGTCGGTCCTCCGACAATTATATATTCCCTTCAAAGAAGGTTGTTCTTCTCAGTCAAATACAAGATCCCGCACCAATCAATTAGTTTGGGTCGCTTTTCAATAATATAAGTCTAGCCGAATCAAATGGCATAGACACTTTCACAATATTCAAGAACAATACTAAGTTCAACATGAATAATAGCTTTAATGAAATAAGAGTTCAAGTATGCTAATTCAATTCAAACGATTACGTAGGAAACTAATTCGCAATATACAAAGATAGAATACTTGTATCCAAAGAGATAAGGTTTAGATACTCGCTTACGATATCCGTTGAATAAAGTAATGCAAGGGTTTAGGATACTTGCACAATCATAGATTTTCTTGCATAAAGTAAATGCGTCGGTTAGGATACTTGCCTTATGCGTAGTTTACTCACATAAAGCTAGCCAACACTTTCGAATTCCTATCGTAATACAGTTACGTATATATATATATATGATATTCATTAGTCATATAATTTAACATTACATTTTATCTATGAATATATGATCAACACATAAGCTAAGTTTTAACCTAGCTACACAGTTATATAATTTCTATCCTTAACTTCCTCTTTTAGAGTTTAAACACATTCTTATATCACATAAGATTGCAACAATTAGCAAACATACTCGCATATTATCAATATCACATAAGACTACAAGCAATACTAAAATATATTTTATTTTAGCAAGTTATGGCATTTTCATAAGTTAACCGTCAAAATCGGGTTTAAGTAACATCATATAATATCACGTAGCATGTATTCATATTTAAAGGATACTTTCATGCTTGTATAACTTTTCCAAATCCAATCGTACATGTATAGGTTCTTAAGTTAATACTTAAAACCATTCAAGGATACGAACTCATATGGTCTAACATGCTCGCTTTTTAAACACATAAGATATTCACATAACTTGTATTAAACATGTTCATGAGTTTTCATATCACATATATGCAACTATCATCGTCATTAGTTTGAAAACATGCTTTATTTACGTAAATTTGGTTTCACTACATGTAACATAGTAGGCAAACATGAATGATACCTTAGCCAGTCTACAAGTTCTATCAAACATGTTCATAAGTATCAAAATTCAAATCTCAATGTAACATGTCGACGTTCACGTTCAACACTTATACTTTCATTAATAAAGTTTGCTAATACGCTCTAACACGTTCATGCTACATTATGAAATTTATATACGTAAGTTAATGTGTCCGACATGTATGTCAAGGCCATATAAACATACCCGAAAATCAGAATACATATGTGATCTTTATATGTCAAGGTTTGCCTTTAAAAACTTATATTTTCGTTCAAAATGTTTACTAATCGAGGTTTAGCATGCTCACGTCATACTATGAAACACGTATACACAAGTCAACATTCATTTCATGTGTTTCTAGATAGTACTAACGTGTCTCGAAAGTCAGAACATTAACATGCTTTATATATGTTATCGTTCGTTCATGAAACTTTAAGTTTACTTCGACACTATATGTAGTTTCATAATCCTAGCGTGAAATCATAGCCAAAGCGTGTTTACGCTACCTCCATATACTGATATAAGTATGTTAGACTCATTAGCATGCTCATCTAAGCCATGTAAACAACCTAACACTTAGCAGCTTTTAAGCAGGAAACAACAATTCAAAATCTACAGATAGTGTCCTGCGCAGCATACTAAGGCCAAACCGGCGCAGCTGCGCCACCTCTGGTTCTGGCCAGACTGCAGTCTGCTTCGGCAGACATTATCCCAAATCACAAAATTACTTCACGAAAACTTTTCTAAGCAGCCACATTATGGTTTAAACATGTTTATAAGTCTATATAACAACTAAGAACATGTCCTAATCCAATCTAGCATGAATTGAAATCAAAATCAAGAATTGGAAACTTTGACAGTAAACAAAATGATGAACTAAGAACGAAGGATTTATACCTCTACAAATGCAATGAACTTGCTGCTATCTCAATAAGGCTTAACACACACATATATATATATATATATATATATATATATATATATATATATATAACTCTTAACTCACTATTCAAGCAATTCTCAACAAGGTGAAATGAGAAGGGAGGGAGCCATATTTATAGAGAAAACTTGGACTGGGCATTCGTATTGCACTGAGGTTGGAGTTCATTGTGTAATGGAAGAAAACATTGGTTAATTGAGAGTGGTTCAACAACCCATCACCAGCCATCCCCATAGCCATTGGCTTAGCAATCATCTGCTAGTTCATAGCTATTGCACCAAGCTTAGCAGATCACGTAAAGGAGATATAGGTTACTATTTGGTAACTGATTTTGGGACATTGATTTAAAAGCTCAGCAACTTGGTTAAACAATGCTTAGTTTAGTTTCTTTGATTACCAAAAATAAAATTTTAATGTACATTATTACTATAAATGGAAGGTTTAGGGATTATATATATACTCATATCATATAAGCCATGTACATTTTATCACACTGGTATAATTTTATCAGGCATTCTCACATTACATTATTTCCTTCATTAAATTCTACAATCAACAAGTGATTTCAATATATTCATGATGTACTATTTTAATGTATACTTACATACATATTGTCACATAGGCTATTAATCAAGTAGCTCATATAGTTCAATCAATATAATTGTTAATCTCCATAACAATTTAATTAACCCTTAAATGATTAATTATCACTTTAATATAAATCTTATTATATTTATAAACACGTTGCTCATTATTATTATGTTTCTTGCAATAATAATAATCACATATTATTAATCAATCACCATTAATATTTTATAACAATTATTCTACGATGACAATTAATTAATATTCTGCGATTAACAATTAATATAGATTAATTGTTCGCTTAAATTAATATAATCATTCTTATATTACGTCACTGTGCCACACAAGGCAATCAACGAGTTTATCGCAAACTCCACCAATTTCTCAATTATTATAATTATTCAATTTTATATAATTGAATTAATTCATCTCATAACACAAAATTATTTATATTCAAATAAATTCTCGTTTCCATTAATATATTTATTTAATAATATATGAAAATTCACAGGTATTACATCCTCCCCCCCTTATAAAAATTCCGTCCCGGAATTGCTACAAGGTTACACGAATAGATGAGGATAGTCCTTCATCATCCTATCTTCTAACTCCCACGTTGCCTCCTCGACATCGTGGTTACGCCAAAGTACTTTTACAGATGAAATAATTTTATTTCTCAAAGTTTGTTCTTTCCTATCTAATATCTGGACAGGAATTTCTTCATACGCCAAGTTCTTCTCCACTTGAATGGGCTCGTAAGAAATCACGTGCTTGTAGTCGGCCTTGTACGGTCGCAACACGGAAATGTGAAACACGTTGTGGATGTGCTCCAGTTCGGGTGGTAACGCAACTTTGTATGCCATTTCGCCCACTCGCTTCAGTATCTCGAACGGTCCTATGAATCTTCGACTCAATTTTCCTTTCTTGCCGAAACGGATTTTTCCCTTCCAGGGGGATACCTTTAAGAATATGAAACTGTCGACTTTGAAGTCTCGGTCCTGCCGATGCAAATCTGCGTATTTCTTCTAGCGATCTTGAGCTGCTACTAATCTGGCTCTTATCACTGTCACCACGTCTGCGGTTTGTTATACTAACTCTGGTCCGAGTATTCGTCGTTCCCCGACTTCGTCCCAATATAATGGCGTTCTGCACTTTCTTCCGTAAAGAGCTTCGTACGGTGGTATGCCGATACTTGCATGGTAACTATTATTATATGCGAATTCTACTAAGGGTAGGTGGTCGTCCCAATTTCCCTTAAAATCCATCACGCAAGTCCTAAGCATGTCCTCCAGCGTTTGTATTGTTCGCTCACTCTGTCCGTCTGTCTGAGGATGGTAAGAAGTACTTAACCTCAACTATGTTCCCATTCTTTCTTGCAAACTCTTCCAAAAATTAGACGTGAAGCACGAATCTCGATCAGAGACAATTGACACCGGCACTCCATGTCGTGAGATAATTTCTTTTACGTATAAGCTCGCTAACTGATTCAAACTGTAGCGGATCTTGATTGGTAGAAAATGTGCCGTCTTGGTTAGTCGATCCACGATAACCCAAATAGCATCATAACCTTTTTGCGTAACTGGAAGTCCTACCACGAAGTCCATCGTAATATGCTCCCATTTCCACTCTGGTATTTCTAACGGTTGTAGTAAACCACTTGGCCGTTGATGCTCTGCTTTAACGCGTTGGCAAGTCAAACATCTACTGACGCACTCTGCGACTTCCCGTTTCAAATTGGGCCACCAAAAATGTTGCTTCAAATCTCGGTACATCTTAGTGCCTCCCAGATGAACGGAATATGTCGTATTATATGCCTCGTGCAAAATCTCTTCCCTTAACTCGGTTACCGCTGGTACCCACACTTTTCCTTCAAATCTTAAGATACTGTCTTTATCCATTCGAAATTTCTCTTCCTCATTTTCTGTGATCCTCTTTCGGATTTTCTCACACTCTTCATCCTTTTCCTGGGCTTCCTTTACTCTATCCAACAACGTCGGACAAGCTTCCATTACAATTAACTTCTCACCAGACTTTTCTGGTCCTTTCACTTCTATCTCCAATTTCTCCATCTCTCTTATCAACTCTTCCTGAATCGTCAAATTAAACAACTTCTCCCTTCCTTTCCTGCTCAGAGCGTCGGCAACCACATTCGCCTTCCCCGGGTGATAAAGAATATCACAATCATAGTCTTTGATTAATTCTAACCACCTCCTCTGCCGCATGTTCAACTCCTTCTGTGTGAAGATATACTTCAGACTTTTATGGTCTGTGTATATCTCACATTTTTCTCCGTACAAATAATGCCTCCATATCTTTAACGCAAAAACTACTACCGCTAACTCTAAGTCGTGAGTAGGGTATCATTTTTCGTAATCCTTCAATTGTCGTGACGCATATGCAATGACCTTGCCATGTTGCATGAGCACACAACCAAGCCCCTTGTGCGATGCATCACTATACACCATAAAATTTCCCGCATCATCTTGTAATGATAACATAGGTGCTTCGCTCAATCTCCTTTTCAGTTCTTGAAAACTTTCTTCGCATTTGTCGGTCCATTCAAATTTCACTGTCTTTCTAGTCAAATTGGTCAGCGGGGTTGCTATCTTAGAAAAATCTTGGATGAATCTTCGATAGTATCCAGCTAACCCTAAAAAGCTTCTCACCTCCGTCGGTGTTCTCGGTTGTTCCCAATTACTTACTGCTTCAACCTTCGCAGGGTCTACAGAGATTCCATTCTTATCCACCACGTGGCCTAAGAATTGAACCTTCTCCATCCAAAATTCGCACTTTGAAAATTTTGCATACATCTTTTCCTTCCTTAGTGCCTCCAAAACAATATTCAGATGTTCGGCGTGTTCTTCCTCTGTCTTCGAGTAGATCAAAATGTCGTCGATAAAAACCACTACAAATTTATCCAAGTATGGCTTGAAAACTCGATTCATCAAGTCCATAAATGCTGCCGGAGCATTAGTCAATCCAAATGACATTACCAAAAACTCGTATTGTCCATAACGGATTCGAAACGCAGTCTTTGGTATGTCCTCATCCCGTACCTTCAGTTGATGATATCCTGTTCGTAGGTTAATCTTCGAGAAACACTTTGCTCCCTTCAGTTGATCAAACAAGTCGTCTATCCTCGGTAGCGGATATCGGTTCTTGATCGTTACTCTGTTCAATTCTCGATAATCGATACAGAGTCTCATCGATCCGTCCTTCTTCTTAACGAATAGCACTGGTGCTCCCCAAGGAGAAACACTCGGTCAAATGTAACCCTTATCCAACAACTCTTGCAATCGTATCATCAATTCCTTCATTTCTACTGGCGCCATATGATATGGAGCTTTCGAAATCGGTGCCATTCCCGGTGCTAAGTCTATTATGAATTCGATTTCTCTGTCTGGAGGAAGACCATGCAGATCGTCCGAAAATACATCTAGAAATTCATTAACTACGGATATATCTTTAATTTCTACTCCCTTTTTTCGAGTATCAACGATGTAAGCTAGATAACCTACACATCCTTTTCTTAACAATTTCTTGGCCTGCATCATCGTAACGCAACACGATTGCTTAAGCGATGAGCTACCATAAAACACTATCTTAGACTTACTCGGAGTCTGAAGGTTCACACATTTGTTCTGATAGTCAATTATCGCAGCATGGTTATACAACCAATCCATTCCCAGTATTACGTCAAATTCTCCCAATCTAATAGGAATCAAGTCTACGCTCAGTTCATATTCTCTAATGTTTGCGCGACAATCTCGATAAACGTATTCTACAGAGATTACTTCCTTATTAGCAACTTCTATGACTAAAGGATTTTCTAATCGTTCTCGGGGTGTACTAAGTTTACTAGCAAATTCTTCAGATATAAAAGAACAAGTGGCACCCGAATCAAATAATACATAAGCATTTATATCATTGATTGGGATTATACCTGACACCACGTCCTTTGCAGCCACGGCGTCCTGGACTGTCATGTTAAAGGTTCTGGTGGTTGGGCGGTTGGATTGTGCCGGTCCACCGATCATCAGTTTGTTTCCTCCCCCTTGTTGGCTACCACTTCCGCCACTTCCTTTCTTCGGGCAATCCTTAATACGATGCTCAGTTGAGCCGCAAGCAAAACACCCTTGGATCTTCTTTGGTTTCGGACAGTTGGGCGAGATGTGCCCTTCCTGTCCGCAGTTGTAGCAAGTGCCACGTCCCTTCCATCACTCACCCTGGTGATTCTTCCCACACTTCGGGCATCCTTCAGCCCTCTTCTTGAAACCTCCACGAAAATTCCCTGATTGATTATTGTTGTTTTTGTTGTTGTTGTTGTTCTCCCACTTTCTCTTTCCCAAGTTGCTTCCTCCACTGCTGCTTCCTCCAGTACGATTCTCTCCTCCAGCATTCTTTCCTTTCTTCTCTTTGTTATACAGACTTAAGGCCTCACTGCCACCTTTCGCAATGATTTCCTTTTCCAGTAATGTTGCAAAGGAATCAATTTGAAGAACTGATACCTTATTGAACAGCCACGGCTTCAACCCTTGTTCGAAGCGTCTAGCCTTTCTCTCTTCATCACCAACTTGATGCTCCGCAAATCGCGCTAGTTCGTTAAACCTAGCCGCGTATTGTGCCACCGTCATCTCACCTTGTTTTAACTCTAGGAATTTCACCTCCATCCTATTCTTCATACTCTTCGGGAAGTAATTCTCGAAGAACAACGTCTTAAACTTATCCCAAGCTATTATCCCTTCTCCAGCTCTTTGTTGATTAGCCTCCCACCAGTAGTTCACTTCTCCCCTCATCATGTACGTGGCAAACACCGTTTTCTGATCTTCGCCTACGCTATCTATAGTGAAAGCTTTTTCGATTTCTTTGATCCAGGTTTGTGCGACGATTGGGTCGGTAGTTCCCTCGAACTCCGGGGGTCCTACACTCTTAAAATCTTTAAAGGTTGTTACTGGCACAGTCTGAGGGTTTGGGCAAATGGGTTCATTGTTCCTTCCCCTTAAGGCCTCTCCTAACAAGTCTACCAGTTTCTGGATCGGGTCTACTTGTTCCCTCTCATTGTTCACTGACTCCTCAGGTGCAGTCAATCTACGTCTGGGCGGCATTATCTGCATCACAAGTTTTCATTTTAATATTATTCAAGTATATTACTTAAGTATTTCTTTTAATACTAAAAGAAAACAAAATTTGTAACATATTTCTGAAATAAACTTCATTTATATTCATATGCCAAATCGTTTCATTACATGATTTCCTAGCATACTGCTATAAATGTTATCACATATATCCCCTAATATCACAAAAGACGGGGAATCTACCAACCTACTACCATACTACCCCTCTAACAAAAGCTAACACGGGGTTCACATCATTATCCCTCATCTTACACAAAAGATCGGGATTACAACATAGAATGTACAACACATAAAGATAAATTCTACTAAACTACTACTAGACTGACTAAGGGAATCTCATCCCATCATCCCGCGCTCCACTGCGCTCTTGTACTCCAACTGTGCTATATAAGCAACCAGCTCTCGGCTCATAGTGTGTAGGGTCTGTCCCTGCTCTGCCGGGTAGTGGTATACACCATCAAGTACCCTCTCAAAAGCTGAACGGAACACATACCCCATCTTGTTCATCTTTCTCTTCTTGCACCTGACCTCGTCCTCTACGTCGTCAGCTCTCTCAATGGACGCCTCCCACTTCTCCTCGAAGTGTAACCTATCCATCACCTCCAACTCTAGCTGAGTACGGAGTGCCTCTTTCTCAGTCTTCTCACTCAATTTTCTCTGTTCTACTTCTTCCAGCTTTCCTGCTCGATCCACGTTCCGAGCCACTGACCTGTGAAACAGAGTCCCCATCTGGATCCCTGCCTCCCTACGGTAGGCAATCTCCACCTCTAACTCCTGCATAGCCAGCTTCCTCTGATGGTCCTCGTCCCTCAGTTTCTGGAACTCGAACTCTCTCTCTTGGGCCTCTGCCTCCAGCTCCTGGACCCTGCAGTCTAACTCTAGGATCCGCTCCTCGTACTCTCCTAACATCTGCGCCTCCATAGTAGCCTCATCAGAGTCCTTTACTGGTTCATCCTCCATCGGCTCCTCCTCTGGATCAGTCTCTATCTCAATCTCGATCTCATCCTCGTCATCAAACTCGGATGGTGCAATTGCCTGCACTGGCACAGCCTCTAGAGGTGCCTCGTATACTACATGTATATCCTTGGGCTCCTCCTCTGCCACTCTACTAGGTACACCTGTGTCTGTCATCCTACAATCACAAACACAAGACAAACAAACAGCAACTCCATTAGAATGATAAATAAAACATAAGTTCATTATATAGAATGAAGTTACATTTCATAACAGACTAAGTCTCTCAAGGAAAACTCTACATGAGTTTTATCTCCTTCCTAACTTCTAAGTTCGCCTAAGTTATAGTCTAAGGACACTCGTTCCTAAGGTTTATAACTACAGCTCTGATACCAACCTGTGACGCCCCCAAATTCCAGGACCGCCACTTGGTCTCTCGAATTCGGTTCATCACGTGCTCATGGTAATACATCACAATAACAATAACTAAATATCACACAATCACAGCGGAAAATCTATTCTAGAATAATTTACAATGATTTATTATAATTATTCCCCCAAGTCTCGCAACCTACATTACTTAATAGATTACATAATAATATCAATTAACGACCTATTACATAACCTAACTTAAGCTTAAACATAATCAAAACCAGTCTTACTACATCATCTTAATACAACATTAAAATATTTAAAAACGTAAAAGAGACAAGCTAGTTGGTAGCCTTGCCCTTGCCCTTATCAACGCCCGAAGGTTCGCCCTGCTCTGCCTTAACTGAAATGTTTTAGGGAAAGCAAGAATGAGCACAAATTGCCCAGCAATTAATATACAATAAGGGTAAGTGATAAAATCCTTAATTTTTGAAAGGGTATAACAAAGTTTGATAGTTCAAGGATAACAAGAATATAAACAGTTTTCAATAATAGTCGCTAAGGACAGAATAATATCAATGTGATTCAATAACAAATCAATTCAAGATTTCAAGATAACTGAATACTGAGCAGTCGCCAAGGACTATGAACTTCTACTAGAATTAACAGTAATAAACTGAAAATCCAACAAAAATAGGTACAACAGGTGATCAGCCTAAAGCACCATCGTTATGCATAACAATCAATCATACTCAAGTGCGCACGTCGGTCCTCCGACAATTATATATTCCCTTCAAAGAAGGTTGTTCTTCTCAATCAAATACAAGATCCCGCACCAATCAATTAGTTTGGGTCGCTTTTCAATAATATAAGTCTAGCCGAATCAAATGGCATAGACACTTTCACAATATTCAAGAACAATACTAAGTTCAACATAAATAATAGCTTTAATGAAATAAGAGTTTAAGTATGCTAATTCAATTCAAACGATTAAGTAGGAAACTAATTCGCAATATACAAAGATAGAATACTTGTATCCAAAGAGATAAGGTTTAGATACTCGCTTACGATATCCGTTGAATAAAGTAATGCAAGAGTTTAGGATACTTGCACAATCATAGATTTTCTTGCATAAAGTAAATGCGCCGGTTAGGATACTTGCCTTATGCGTAGTTTACTCACATAAAGCTAGCCAACACTTTCGAATTCCTATCGTAATACAGTTACGTATATATATATATATATATATATGATATTCATTAGTCATATAATTTAACTTCACATTTTATCTATGAATATATGATCAACACATAAGCTAAGTTTTAACCTAGCTACACTAGTTATATAATTTCTATCCTTAACTTCCTCTTTTAGAGTTTTAACACATTCTTATATCACATAAGATCGCAACAATTAGCAAACATACTCTCATATTATTAATATCACATAAGACTACAAGCAATACTAAAATATATTTTATTTTAGCAAGTTATGGCATTTTCATAAGTTAACCGTCAAAATCGGGTTTAAGTAACATCATATAATATCACGTAGCATGTATTCATATTTAAAGGATACTTTCATGCTTGTATAACTTTTCCAAATCCAATCGTACATGTATAGGTTCTTAAGTTAATACTTAAAGCCATTCAAGGATACGAACTCATATGGTCTAACATGCTCGCTTTTTAAACACATAAGATATTCACATAACTTGTATTAAACATGTTCATGAGTTTTCATATCACATATATGCAACTATCATCGTCATTAGTTTGAAAACATGCTTTATTTACGTAAATTTGGTTTCACTACATGTAACATAGTAGGCAAACACGAATGATACCTTAGCAAGTCTACAAGTTCTATTAAACATGTTCATAAGTATCAAAATTCAAATCTCAATGTAACATGTCGACGTTCACGTTCAACACTTATACTTTCATTAATAAAGTTTGCTAATACGCTCTAACACGTTCATGCTACATTATGAAATTTATATACGTAAGTTAATGTGTCCGACATGTATGTCAAGGCCATATAAACATACCCGAAAATCAGAATACATTTGCCTTTAAAAACTTATATTTTCGTTCGAAATGTTTACTAATCGAGGTTTAGCATGCTCACGTCATACTATGAAACACGTATACACAAGTCAACATTCATTTCATGTGTTTCTAGATAGTACTAACGTGTCTCGAAAGTCAGAACATTAACATGCTTTATATATGTTATCGTTCGTTCATGAAACTTTAAGTTTACTTCGACATTATATGTAGTTTCATAATCCTAGCGTGAAATCATAGCCAAAGCGTGTTTACGCTACCTCCATATACTGATATAAGTATGTTAGACTCATTAGCATGCTCATCTAAGCCATGTAAACAACCTAACACTTAGCAGCTTTTAAGCAGGAAACAACAATTCAAAATCTGCAGACAGTGTCCTGCGCAGCATACTAAGGCCAAACCGGCGCAGCTGCGCCACCTCTGGTTCTGGCCAGACTGCAGTCTGCTTCGGCAGACATTATCCCAAATCACAAAATTACTTCACGAAAACTTTTCTAAGCAGCCACATTATGGTTTAAACATGTTTATAAGTCTATATAACAACTAAGAACATGTCCTAATCCAATCTAGCATGAATTGAAATCAAAATCAAGAGTTGGAAACTTTGACAGTAAACAAAATGATGAACTAAGAACGAAGGATTTATACCTCTACAAATGCAATGAACTTGCTGCTATCTCAATAAGGCTTAACACACACATATATATATATATATATATATATATATATATAACTCTTAACTCACTATTCAAGCAATTCTCAACAAGGTGAAATGAGAAGGGAGGGAGCCATATTTATAGAGAAAACTTGGACTGGGCATTCGTATTGCACTGAGGTTGGAGTTCATTGTGTAATGGAAGAAAACATTGGTTAATTGAGAGTGGTTCAACAACCCATCACCAGCCATCCCCATAGCCATTGGCTTAGCAATCATCTCCTAGTTCATAGCTATTGCACCAAGCTTAACAAATCACGTAAAGGAGATATAGGTTACTATTTGGTAACTGATTTTGGGACATTGATTTAAAAGCTCAGCAACTTGGTTAAACAATGCTTAGTTTGGTTTCTTTGATTACCAAAAATGAAATTTTAATGTACATTATTACTATAAATGGAAGGTTTAGGGATTATATATGTACTCATATCATATAAGCCATGTACATTTTATCACACTGGTATAATTTTATCAGGCATTCTCACATTACATTATTTCCTTCATTAAATTCTACAATCAACAAGTGATTTCAATATATTCATGATGTACTATTTTAATGTATACTTGCATACATATTGTCACATAGGCTATTAATCAAGTAGCTCATATAGTTCAATCAATATAATTGTTAATCTCCATAACAATTTAATTAACCCTTAAATGATTAATTATCACTTTAATATAAATCTTATTATATTTATAAACACGTTGCTCATTATTATTATGTTTCTTGCAATAATAATAATCACATATTATTAAGCAATCACCATTAATATTTTATAACAATTATTCTACGATGACAATTAATTAATATTCTACGATTAACAATTAATATAGATTAATTGTTCGCTTAAATTAATATATTCAATCTTATATTACGTCAATGTGCCACACAAGGCAATCAACGAGTTTATCGCAAACTCCACCAATTTCTCAATTATTATAATTATTCAATTTTATATAATTGAATTAATTCATCTCATAACACAAAATCATTTATATTCAAATAAATTCTCGTTTCCATTAATATATTTATTTAATAATATATGAAAATTCACGGGTATTACACCGTACACTTTCTACCAATCAAGATCCGCTACAGTTTGAATCAGTTAGCGAGTCTGTACGTAAAGGAGATTGTTTCACGACATGGAGTGACAGTGTCAATTGTCTCTGATCGAGATCCGCTCTTCACGTCAAATTTTTGGAAGAGTTTGCAAGAGAAAATGGGAACCCAGTTGAGGTTGAGTACCGCTTATCATCCTCAGGCAGACGGACAGAGTGAGCGAACAATACAAACGCTAGAAGACATGCTTAAGACTTGCGTGATGGACTTCAAAGGAAATTGGGACAACCACCTACCCTTAGTCGAATTTGCGTATAATAATAGTTACCATGCCAGTATCGGCATGCCACCGTACGAAGCTCTGTACGGAAGAAAGTGCAGAATGCCATTATGTTGGGATGAAGTCAGAGAACGACGAATACTCGTGCCAGAGCTAGTACAACAAACTGCAGACGTGGTGACAGTAATAATAGCCAGACTAGTAGCAGCTCAAGATCGCCAAAAAAAGTACGCAGATTTGCATCGGCATGACCGAGACTTTAAAGTTGGCAGTTTCGTATTCTTAAAGGTATCTCCATGGAAAGGAAAGATCCATTTTGGTATGAAGGGAAAACTGAGTCCAAGATTCATAGGACCAGTTCGAGACACTGAAACGAGTGGGCGAAGTGGCATACAAAGTTGCGTTACCACCGAGTTGGAGCACATACACAACGTGTTCCACATTTTCGTGTTGCAACCATACAAGGCCGACTACAAGCACGTGATTTTTTACGAGCCCATTCAAGTGGAGAAGAACTTGGCGTATGAAGAAATTCCTGTCCAGATATTAGATAGGAAAGAGCAAATTTTAAGAAATAAAATTATTTCATCTGTAAAAGCACTTTGGCGTAACCACGATGTCGAGGAGGCTACGTGGGAGTTAGAAGATAGGATGATGAGGGACTATCCCCATCTATTTGTGTAACCTTGTAGCAATTCCGGGATGGAATTTTTATAAGGGGGGAGGATGTAATACCCGAGAATTTCCATATATTATTAACTGAATATATTAATGAAAATGAATATTTATTTGAAAATAATTGATTTTGTGAGTCAACTCAATTATATTAAATTGAATAATTATAATAATTGTGGAAATGTGGAGTTTGCGATAAACTCGTTGAATGCCTTGTGTGGCACAGTGATGAGAAAGATTAATGATTATATTAATTAACAAAAGAATTGTTAAGTGAACAATTAATCTATATTAATTGATAATTGTTATTGTAGAATATTAATTAATTGTTATTAAATAATAATAGTGATTAATTAATAATATGTGATTATTATTACAAGAGACATAATAATAATAAGCAACGTGTTTATAAATATAATAAGATTTATATTCATGTGATATTTAATCATGTAAGTGCCAACCAATTATTGTAGAGATTAATAAGTTCATTGATTTATAAGAAATAGATTGATTAATAATATTATTAATTAATTGATAAGATAAGTAATTTATTTACTCCTATGTACAAGCGTGCGATATTAAAAGTATAACGTATAGTAGTTAACTATATAGTATGCAAAGTGTAAAGTGTGGTGTCGCTATATTGTATAGAAACCATATATTAAGATTTATGAAACTATATTACATGAAGCAATGTGATTGGACATATTGAAACTATATGTTATGAATACCTCATGAAATGCCTATGTGACAATATGTAGGCAAGTATACATTAAATTAATACATCTTGAGGGTATTGTAAACAACTATTAAATTATGAATACTTCAATAAATTAATATGAATTGAACAATAGAATTGGAATGATGTAGTAGAATAATACCCAATTGAAGTACATTCGTTAGTAGTAAAGATGTACATGGATTATATATGAGTAAATTACATTTACTACATTATATGAATTACATGGTAGTATTATTGGGATTACATTGTAATTTTAATTGTAATCTAAATATATAGTATGTATATATATGTGATAACCTAAGTGTATAATATATGTTATAACATTGTACAAATTACTAGAATGCTGAGATTGATATTGCTTGTCCCATAATACTAGACCCATTTCTTCTTCACGTGCTTGACAAAAGGTTAAGGCCTATTTCCCTTTTCTTCTCCAAATTCTCTGCAACATAGCTAGCAATCATGGCATGGGGAGTGGCCTCAATAGTGTCCATCACCAACTAATTACATACTCTCTATTAACCTCCATGCAATTCATAAATCTCGTTGGTTTGATTTGGGGTATAATAACATTGTCTGTGTAAGGATTTTTCTATAAATATAACTCATTCTTTGTGATCTTATGTGATATTGATGATATGAGAATATGTCTAACTCAACAAGAGGAACGATAAGGATACAAATTATATTAACATGATACTATATGTGGTATAACTGTGTAGCTAGGTTAAAACTTAGCTAATGTGTCAATCGTATATCCGAAGATAAGCTATGATGTTAAACTATATGACTAATGAATATCATATATATATATATATACGTAATTATATTACGATAGGGATTCAAAAGTATTGGTTTACTTAACGTGGATAAACTACGCTAAAGGCAAGTACCTGAACCCTACTCTTTATTGAACATTTCTGAAGTTTGTACTATTATTGGTTATACAAGTAAATAATTGAAAGCATGATTCTTATCCTATGATATAATAGAATAGAGTTGTTTATAATTGAACTTTGATTCGAGTATTGAACTTATAATTGTTCGGTAATTCATTTAAAGAGCCGTCTATGCCAATTGATTCGGCTAGAATTATAACATGATTAGAAAGTTATCCAAACCAATTGAATGGTGCGGAAATTCTTGTGTTAACTGAGTTGAACAACCTTCTTTGAAGGGGATATATATTTGTCGGGAGACCGACATGCGCACACTTTAAGTACGATTGAACGATATGCATTACCATAGAGTACTTTAGGCTGATCACCTATTGTACTTGTTTTTAATTGGGTTATCAGTTTAATAATGTTAATTCTAGTAGAAGTTCATAGTCCTTAGTGACTGCTCAGTATTTAGTTACCTTGAAACCTTGAATTGATTTATTATTGAATCATATTGATATTATTATGTCCTTAGCGACTGTTGTTGAGAACTGTTGATATTCTTGTTATCCTTGAACTATCATACCTTGCTATACCATGTGGGGATTCGAGAAGTATATTGCTCACCCTTATTGTATATTACTTTCTGAGCAATTTGTGCTCATTCTTGCTTTTCCTAAAATATTTAAGTTAAGGCAGAGCAGAGCAGACCTTCGGGCACAGATAAGGGCAAGAGAAAGGCTACTCAGTAGCTTTAATTATGTAGCACTTTATGGTTGTAATAAAGAACTTATGAAATTATATACTAGTTAAGGTTATTTACGCTTAAGTTATGTTTAAGCTATGTAATCACTGTTTAAGTTACGAGACCTTAGGACGTGAATAAATTATATTAATCGCTTTATTGTAAAGACATATCAGTTATAAGATTGATTTTTCAATTAGTATAGCACACTTTATCTCATAAGTCTATTACTTTTAAAAGTAAACTATCTAACACTTAACCACATAGTTAAATATTAGATAATATTAACACCATATTTATTTACAACTCTAAACCTAGCACACATCGAGTCTTTAATAATATTCAATATAGTATACTGAGTGGCTTCCCACAAACAACTAACAAATTAGTTTTTGTCTCGTTTACACTGTTTTCACAGTGAGTTAGATCGGTTACTAATTCGTAGATACCTTCCCCATATGAAGAAATCGTGTAGCCCAGCTACTATACATCAACCATTAAAGAGTACGATTGCACTACCTTAGACTTAACACTTACTCGTTCATTTATAAGTTATTATTATAACTCGGTAAACTTTTACTATTTCAGTAAACTGAAATCAAACTATCTTCCCTTCTTAACCTTATCAGTTTCCATTTCAGCAAGCTGAAACCAAATTGTCTTCCTAACATTTTCAGTTTCTATTTCAGCAACCTGAAATGTTCATTTCAGGAAGCTGAAATTTCTTTTTCACGAAAATACCAAAATAGCATATTATTTTCCTATCCATTGGCCAATCATATATACTTATATTTCAAACACAAAAAGTATTTTTCTGGAATTTTTTAACTCCCTTAATTATTTTTCAAAAATTCATTTATAGTTAATTCCTTAAGAAATTAACTACCTCACGCTTAACTCTAGAAATTTTTACACATGTTAACGTGAGCTTACAGTTTAAATTTTGTAACCATCGGAGTTATAGAACTCCGGTTATAGCGATTTTCGTCGAAAACATGCAAATATTGAAATAGTCATAACTTGCTCAATTTAAGTCGGAATGAGCTCATTTTTGGACACAAGCTACTTTATTTTATATATTTTCACGTAACAAAAGGCCGGAACTTATTTCATAAAATAAGTGGACGAAACTGCACTTACAATTTCTAGACAGATTGCATTTTTGTCATTTTCAGTTTTGGCGTCCTTTGCTAAACACAGTCCACACAAAAATCTACATAGAATTTTTTAGTGATTCTACTTGGATCTGTTAGAAGACTTATAGATCTAACTCCAAAAATTGACCACACTCAAAAATTTGAAATACACTAGGAGATATAATCGTTTTAATTTCATACTTCGTTTTTACAAAAATCTAATTTTTCATACTTAATGATTTCTAAGAAAACTTTCATATTCTCACCTAATAACCAACATAATCCATCATCAAACATCATAACACAAACTAATACCAAATATATTCATGGATCTATCATGATCCATGATCTAGTTCACCAAAAATCACCAATCATAATATTAAACACAAGTAAAGATAGAAAAATTAGGGTTTTCTTACTTTTGAAAACTTATTACCCTTTTTATGCTTTAGATCCAATTTCTAACACTTGAATAAAATAGATCCATACTTGAATCTATATAAAACACATATTTTAAATATTTTTAAACTTCAAAATCATAAACCCCTCTCTCCATCAAATCACTAAATGAAAAGAAAATAAAGCTAGAAATTATACCTTAGCTTGATTCCTCTTCTTCTTCTTCCTAAGATTTATTTAGGAAACTATGAAATAACAAAATTCTCCCTCTCTCTCCTCTCTTGAGGTGGCCGAACCTCTCCTCATTTCCCTCTCTCTCTCTCTCTCTCTCTCTCTCTCTCTCTCTCTCTCTCTCTCTCTCTTAGTGCTTGCGAGCTTATGAGATGAAAGAGAAAAGAATGAAATGAAATGAAAATTAATTATATACTTGATTGATTTTTCTAATTAAAAAAATATATAGATACATAAAATATAACTATACATTTGACTCACATGCTTGCACCTCTCTCTCATCATTAAGTAAGTCATAACTTGCAAGAAAGAACAAAGTGTTGGATCCTTTAACAAGATGACACATCAAAAGTGCATTACCAACTAAAGTGACTACAATCATTAAGTCCCTCCCCCTTATTCCTCATCTCCTTACCCGGCCACATGCCTTTTCTCCTCTCTTCTTTTATTTTATTATAAGCTTATCTAATGACTAGAATACCCTTCCCACTTGGGCTAAAGTCTTGGGCCATTCATTAATCCTTTTGGGCTAGCAAATTTTAATTATTTACTTAGTAACAAAATGCACTTGGGCTTCCACCACAAATAAATTGGGTCATCACCATACTTGTCTTCTACATGTTACAATGGGCTAAACTAATAACTTAATTACTATTAATTCAAATTAGCTACAACTTCAATGCTTAAATAAATAATTGGGCTTATTAATTGGACTACTTAAATAATTCTTTGGGCCATAAAATCACTTTAGTCCCATACTTTTAATTTTATATCACCCTAATCATTTAGTTAGAGCTTCCATTCCCCTCCTTTGTAATTTAAATCCTTATTCAGATATCATTAATTTCATAACACAATTAGATTTGATAAGATATAAACTCTCACATAATCTTACAAGATAACCTAATAGGTTGAGACATATTTCATGAATCTCTACATTATTAATTTCTTTAATAAAATTTCTTGCACCATTTAGATCACATCAAATTTATAGGTATCGTAGTACCTTATCTTTAATATTCATTCAAGTACACATAAATTCATTTATAGGGTTTTAAAAATTTTGTAACCCATATTATCTCTATTCTCAATCAAATAATAAACCACATAGATTCTTCTTTAAATTTTTTAAATTATTCCTCAAATTTCTACTCTAGATTTTATCCTTTAACCTTTATTTTAATCATTTAAGATCTTATAAATTTTTGGGTTGTCACATTCACCCCTTCTTCTAAGAATTTCGTCCCTGAAATTACAGCCTACTAATCCCTACTCCTTTTATTCATCAAAACATGGTTTTCAACTTAACCTTTATTGATTTCATTCTCATTTAATGAGTACACACGGCTTCCATCTATGAGGAACTATTCTATCATCACATTCTACCCAGACTTCTCTCTAAGGAGTAAAAAACTTTTCAAATCATGCTGAGGGGTCATATAAACCATGAACACATAGTTTTAACGATATTTATATCGCAAAATAATAAATTACTAGGTATGTTTATAATCACAAAGAAAGTAAACTACCTCTGCTAGTACTTTAGGTTATCAACCTATCGTACGCTTACGTCATGAATGACGTATCAATCATGTCTCTCGAATATTTACGCTACAAATAGATTGGATTATTTTATCCAATCGACATAGTTCACCTCAGTCTTATCATAGGATTTCGCACCAAAATAATTTGGTTCGGGATAAATTCTCAAAGAATACTTTGAATTTTCATAAACATTTGTCTAGCTGAATCAAATGGCTTAGACGTATACAAATAATTCGAATATTAATCGAAACATGTGTATGTCCAAATTCAGTTGGCAATAATTTACCTTTAAAATTCTGAAAATCATTTTATGACATCATGATACCGCACTGTATTTACAGCCCGTTTGAGGATTCCGTCATTGTTTGACTTTGTCACACTACATCATTCCATAGTGGGCTAACGATCTTTAGATAGCATCCAAATAAGTAATTTTGCATTGATAACTCCATCATTTTATCATCTCTGCACCAGGTTCAATGATGCATTAATGATATATAAAATATATTTTGATAAATTTCAAATCATCTTTGTCTAGCCGAAATAATTAGCGTAGACTCTTCTTTAAACCATTCAAAACTATTGAAAATTATTTTTGGAATTATCATGTCGCAACAGGTAATGATGTGATAATGGCTCGAAGTCCATCTCCACACCCTTGTCACCATGTTTTGAAGATAACCAAAAATTCATTTTATTTCGAAAAAGGCACATCAGTACTAATTTAGCTTGATGTCAAAAATTTCGAAGTCTAGCATAGCTAGAAGATTTGGAATACCTATGCCTCCACCATCAACTTTAATTTTTCTAATGATCAATTGCTTAATAATTCTATCTATTATATTATACTTAAAGCTTACTATACTAAAAATCCTCAATTCTCCATCCACAACTTTTATATACCCTAGTATAGTTCATCAAGCATACCACACGTTATAAGTTTAGGAATTTGCCATAATCATATGGGTTTTGGAACTTATCATAGTCAGACCAAAGTCGTCCATTCGCTGAGGGGTTCCACCATACGATTATGAGCCACAAACTTACCATAAGTGTGAGTTTAAAGAACTCGCACCTAATCTTATATTCTCTACCTATCCGTTATACACATGAGAAAAGAATCACCTTCTCACCATACATATAGCGAATAGCGCGACACCGACATTTCAATGATTATCAATGTGATAAACTAAGTAGTCGTTAGACCAAGCACAAAACCCCCGCCCATACAAAGGTTTGTACAACTCAGCTGTCACATGAATCCTCAATTGAAATCCCACATAATCCTAGCTCCCTCAATACTCGATACGAATTTCATTTAATCTGTATCTATAATTCGCAACTCTTTCCTGAGTTTTAATAATACAATTTCATAGTACAACAGTTGTACAACAATTATGCTATAGAGTTTTCAATCATTTGATTGATCCTCCTCCTGCTATGACCTTAGAAGATCACATTGTGATCTCATATTATAATCGTATTATTTTACAATTCTTTCTTATCTTATGATCGTTTTATTTTATGATCTTCTTTCCCTTTATACTTTTAGTCTTTTAGACTTTATCTATTCATTATTATTGTTCCTCTTTATTATCAGAGTTAGGTAACTCTGGATCTTTATTACTTGTCATGATTCTTCATTGAATCTTATTGACTTACAAATACCTTGCCCAAATTCATCGCTTAAATTTTAAACTCTATTTGAGTTTATTCCTTATCCTCATCCCTGCGGTTATAGCCTAAGGTACCCCTACTTTAGGTTTATAACCTACAGCTTTGATACCAACTGTAGCGCCCCCAAATTCGGGCCACCAGAACCTCTGACCTGGTACATTACGATACATCATTTCTATAACTATTGCGGAAGATATAAACATAAATTGTTTATACAATAAATTATTACAACATAATACCCAAGGTATGTAACCTTAACTTAATACCTGCCCTCAATATCTTATACGACATACCATGTCATTTGCATTCAATACTATTACAAGTTTAACCTGCATCCAAATGCAATTCTGGAGTTTATCTTTGTCTTTGCCTATATCCGAAGTTTTTTCTAAATCTGAAATGTTTATCATGATATAGCAAGGGTGAGCCACAAGTTTGCCCAGCAAGTTTAAGTTCAAATGAAGATATATCACGAGTGAAAAGAATAATAAGCTGACAAATTTTCAACAATATAATAATTATGAAAGAATATAAATCAATTTTCATAACTGAATGACCGAGTCAATAATGATGAATGGCCAACAATGAACATGAACAAATGTTAACTGAACCAAATGGTAATGAAGGTGATCAGCCTTTCATACCTGATGAACATAAGCAAAATGCACTAAGTGCTAATCAATAATCAGTATAGACGTGAATAATCATCAATAATCATTAACTAACATGCTTTGAAAGATAACTCGAGTTTGAGTTAGGAAAACTTGCCTGTACCGTCGATTATTGCTACGCAATCTAATTTAATCGCTTTATTATAAAGACATATCAGTTATAAGATTGATCTTTCAATTAGTATAACATACTTTATCTCATCAGTCTATTACTTTTAAAAGTAAATTATCTAACACTTAACCACATAGTCAAATATTAGATAGCATTAACACCATATTTATGTACAACTCTAAACCTAGCACGCATCGAGTCTTTAATAATATTCAATATAGTATACTGAGTGGTTTTCCACAAATAACTAACAAATTAGTTTTCGTCTCGTCTACACTGTTTTCACAGTGAGTTAGATCAGTTACTAATTCGTAGATACCTTCCCCATATGAAGGAGTCATTTAGCCCAGCTACTATACTTCAACCATTAAAGGATACGATTGCACTACCTTAGACTTAACACTTACTCGTTCATTTATAAGTTATTATTATAACTCAGTAAACTGTTTACTATTTTAGTAAACTGAAATCAAACTATCTTCCTTTCTTAACCTTATCAGTTTACATTTCAGCAAGCTGAAACCAAACTGTCTTCCTAACATTTTTAAGTTCCATTTCAGCAACTCGAAATGTTCATTTCAGGTAGCTGAAATTGCTTTTTTACGAAAATACCAAAACAACATAATATTTTTCTATCCTTTGGCCAATCATATATACATATATTTCATACACAAAGTATTTTTCTAGAATTTTTCAACTCCCTTAAATATTTTTCAAAAATCCATTTAAAGTTAATTCCTTAAGAAATTAGCTACCTCACGCTTAAATCCAAAAATTACAAACTCTTGGTGGGATCTTACACATGTTAACGTGAGCTTACAGTTTAAATTTCGTGGCCATCGGAGTTATAGAACTCCAGTTATAGCGATTTTCGTCAAAAAAACGCAAATATTGAAATAGTCATAACGTGCTCAATTTAAGTCGAAATGAGCTCATTTTTGGACACAAGCTACTCTATCTTATATAGTTTCATGTCCCAAAAGGCCGGAATTTATTTCATAAAATAAGGGGACGAAACGGCCATTACAATATTTGGACAGATTGCTTTTTTGTCATTTTTAATTTTGGTGTCCTTTGCTAAAAATAGTCCACACGGAAATCTACATGGAATTTTTCAGTGATTTTACTTGGATCTGTTAGAAGACTTATAGATCTAACTCTAGAAATTGACCACACTCAAAAATTCAAAATACACTAGGAGATATGGTCATTTTAATTTCATACTTTATTTTTACAAAAATCTGATTTTTCATACTTGATGATTTCTAAGAAAACTTTCATATTCTCACCTAATAACCAACATAATCTATCATCAAACATCATAACACAAACTAATACCAAATATATTCATGGATCTATCATGATCCATGATCTAGTTCACCAAAAATCACCAATCATAAGATTAAACACAAGTAAAGCTAGAAAAATTAGGGTTTTCTTACTTTTGAAAACTTATTACCCCTTTTATGCTTTAGACCAAATTTCTAACACTTGAATAAAATAGATCCATACTTGAATCTATATAAAACACATATATTAAAGATTTTTAAACTTCAAAATCATAAACCCCTTTCTCCATCAAATCACTAAAATAAAAGAAAATAAAGCTAGAAATTATACCTTTGCGTGATTCCTCTTCTTCTTCTTCCTAAGATTTATTTAGGAAACTATGAAACACCAAAATTCTCCATCTCTCTCCTCTCTTGAGGTGGCCGAACCTCTCCTCATTTCCCTCTCTCTCTCTCTTAGTGCTTGCTAGCTTATGAGATGAGAGAGAAAAGAATGAAATGAAATGAAAACTAATCATATACTTGATTGATTTTTCTAATTAAAAAAATATATAGATACATAAAATATAGCTATACATTTGACCCACATGCTTGCACCTCTCTCTCATCATTAAGTAAGTAATAACTTGTAAGAAAGAACAAAGTGTTGGATGCTTTAACAAGATGACACATCAAAAGTGCATTACCAACTCAAATGACTACAATCATTAAGTCCCTCCCCCTTATTCCTCCTCTCCTTACCCGGTCACATGCCTTATCTCCTCTCTTCTTTTATTTTATTATAAGCTTATCTAATGACTAGAATACCCTTTCCACTTGGGCTAAAGTCTTGGGCCATTCATTAATCCTTTTGGGCTAGCAAATTTTAATTATTTACTTAGTAACAAAATGCACTTGGGCTTCCACCATAAATAAATTGGGCCATCACCATACTTGTCTTATACATGTTATAATGGGCTAAATTAATAACTTAATTGCTATTAATTCAAATTATCTACAAGTCCAATGCTTAAATAAATAATTGGGCTTATTAATTGGACTACGTAAATAATTCTTTAGGCCATAAGACCACTTTAGTCCTATACTTTTAATTTTATATCACCCTAATTATTTAGTTAGAGCTTCCATTTCCCTCCTTTGTAATTTAAATCCTTACTCAGATATCTTTAATTTCATAACCCAATTACACTTGATAAGTTATAAACTCTCATATAATCATACAAGATAACCTAATAGGTTGAGACATATTTCATGAACCTCTACATTTTTAATTTTCTTAATAAAATTTCTTGCACCATTTAGATCACATCAAATTTATAGGTATCATAGTACCTTATCGTTAATATTCCTTCAAGTACACATAAATTCATTTCTAGGATTTTAAAAATTTTGTAACCCATATATTCTCTATTCTCAATCAAATAATAAACCATATAGATTCTTCTTTAAAATTTTTAAATTATTCCTCAAATTTCCACTCTAGGTTTTATCCTTTAACCTTTATTTTAATCATTTAAAATCTTATAAATTTTTAGGTTGTCAGATTCACATCTTCTTCTAAGAATTTCGTCCTCGAAATTACAGCCTACTAATCCCTACTCCTTCTATTCACCAAAACTTGATTTTCAACTTAACCTTTATCTGATTTCATTCTCATTGAATGAGTACACACGGCTTCCTTCTATGAGAAACTATTCTATCATCACATTCTACCCAGATTTTTCTCTAAGGAGTTAAAAACTTTTCAAATCATGCTGATGGGGTCATATAGACTATGAACACATACTTTTAACGATATTTATATGGCAAAATAGTAAATTACTAGGTATGTTTACAATCACAAATAAAGTAAACTACCTCTGCTAGTACTCTAGGTTATCAACCTATCGTACGCTTACGTCATGTACGACGTATCAATCATATCTCGCGAATATTTATGCTACAAATAGATTGAATTATTTTATCCAATCGACATAGTTCACCTCAGTCTTATCATAGGATTTTGCACCAAAATAATTTGGTTCGGGATAAATTCTCAAAAAATACTTTGAATTTCATAAACATTTGTCTAGCTGAATCAAATATCTTAGACATATACCAATAATTCAAATATTAATCGAAACATGTGTCTGTCCAAATTAAGTTGGTAATAATTTGCCTTTAAAATTCTAAAAATCATTTTATGACGTCATGATACCGCACTGTATTTACAGTCCATTTGAGAATTTCGTCATTGTGTGAGTTTGTCATATTACATCATTCCATAGTGGGCTAACGATCTTTAGATCGCATCCAACTAAGTAATGATGTATTAATGATCTCTGCACTAGGTTCAATGATGTATTAATGATATATAAAATATATTTTGATAAATTTCAAATCATCTTTATCTAGCCGAAACAATTAGCGTAGACTCTTCTTTAAACCGTTCAAAACTATTAAAAATCATTTTTGGAATTATCATGTCGCAACAGTTAACGATGTGATAATGGCTCGAAGTCCATCTCCACACCCTTGTCACCATGTTTTGAAGATAACCAAAAATTCATTTTATTTCAAAAAAGGCACATCAGTACGAATTTAGCTTGATGTCAAAAATTTCGAAGTCTAGCATAGCTAGAAGATTTGGAATACCTATGCCTCCACCATCAACTTCAATTTTTCTAATGATCAATTGCTTAATAATTCTATCTATTATATTATACTTAAAGCTTACTATACTAAAAATCCTCAATTCTCCATCCACAACTTTTATATACCCCAGTATAGTTCATCAAACATACCACACGTTATAAGTTTAGGAACTTGCCATAATCATATGGGTTTTGGAACTTATCATAGTCAGACCAAAGTCGTCCATTCGCTGAGGGGTTCCACCATACGATTATGAGCCACGAACTTACCATAAGTGTGAGTTTAAAGAACTCGCACCTAATCTTATATTCTCTACCTATCCGTTATACACATGAGAAAAGAATCACCTTCTCACCATACATATAGCGAATAGCGCGACACCGACATTTCAATGATTATCAATGTGATAAACTAAGTAGTCGTTAGACCAAGCACAAAACCCCCGCCCATACAAAGGTTTGTACAACTCAGCTATCACATGAATCCTCAATTGAAATCCCACATAATCCTAGCTCCCTCAATACTCGATACGAATTACATTTAATTCGTATCTACAATTCACAACTCTTTCCTGAGTTTTAATAGTACAATTTCATAGTACAACAGTTGTACAACAATTATGCTATAAAGTTTTCAATCATTTGATTGATCCTCCTCCTGCTATGACCTTATAAGATCACGTTGTGATCTCATATTATAATCGTATTATTTTACTATTCTTTCTTATCTTATGATCATTTTATTTTACGATCTTCTTTCCCTTTATACTGTTAGTCTTTTAGACTTTATCTACTCATTACTATTGTTCATCTTTATTATCAGAGTTAGGTAACTCTAGATCTTTATTACTTGTCATGATTCTTATTTGAATCTTATTGACTTACCAGTACCTTGTCCAAATTCATCGCTTAAATTTCAAACTCTATTTGAGTTTATTCCTTATCCTCATCCCTGCGGTTATAGCCTAAGGTACCCCTACCTTAGGTTTATAACCTACAGCTTTGATATCAACTGTAGCACCCCCAAATCTGGGTCCCCAGAACCTCTGACCTGGTACATTACGATACATCATTTCTATAACTATTGCGGAAGATATAAACATAAATTGTTTATATAATAACTTATTACAACATAATCCCCAAGGTCTGTAACCTTAACTTAATACCTGCCTTCAATAACCTATACGACATACCATGTGTAAGACCCCAAATTTTATAAATAAAGATTTAATATTCTTTATATATTATTTTTAAATAGTAAGGTGTTTATTTAATAAATGTGATAAGTTATGGATGAAATGTACAAATATTTCTAAATAAGCAAGTGGTTATAAAATATTTATTGTTGTCGGAGAATATTCGTTTGGTCGTGCAATATTCTTGTTGTCGGGAAATATTCGTACGACGGCGCAGCCATTTGTGGGCCCCACAACGGAATAACTGTCGGATATAGAAAGCGACAGAAATAACCTTTTTATAAATAACGGTAAAACTGTTACCATTAAACTGTTGAAATATCCGGTGATAAAAATACAGTAATACACGTTGTTGCACAGTAGCTCACGGTATTGCACAGTATTTTGAATTATTGATTCTTACGTAAGAAGGCACTTACTCAATTACTGTTACAGTAATTACTGTTCAATATTTTATAATTGCTACGTTGATATTTTATATGATTGATTCAATAATTGTCACTGCAGAGTATTTCATATTATCAAATCAATAATTTATATTATTTGAATAATATTGTTAGATAGCATTATTGACAATGTCTAAGGATGTTCTGTCTAGGAGGGGTTATTTAATTGCGCGCTAGTAAGGAAAAATCCTTATCGGAAGGCCCCCTCTTTCATGGGAACGACCTGGTTGTTAATATTGTAGTTCTGTAATATTATTTATGAATAAATAATTGTTGATATATATGATAAGGAAATATTTATTCAATTTTGATATAAATGGTGAAATTTTTAGCAAAAGAGATAATTGTTGAACGTTTGGCATATTTTCTATGGAATTACAATTATTTCTCCGATAAAATATTCATTCAAATATATTATTATAATATATTATAAATGTTTAAATAATAAAGTTCTTATAATATATATATATATATATATATATAGTAGCCTTGTTTTTTTTCTTCCAAGTTGGTTTCTTGCATACTATTCCTTTGATTTCAAAATAGTGTGGGCCCCAATTGTTGAAAATGAGAGGAGTTATGCAAAATTTGGCAGAGAAGAAAAAAAAATTAGGCAGGTGGGTGGCGGAGGGAAATGTTAGGCAGAATGCTTTGTTTTTTTCTCCCTCCGTTCCACTATAAATAGGGGGTAACCCCTCCTTACTAAACCATACCTTTAATATCAAAAATTCTTATTCTATAGTATTGTGAGTATTTTCTTGAGTATAAGAATATTTTGAGTGTGGTTTTTGGTGCGAGATTTTTTTAGAGTAATATCCGGTATACCAGTCAACCTAGTTTTCTACTAGGATAAGGGATGTTATTTTCTTTCGTAAATGATGTTATTCTTTTCAATATTATTATACCAAAATATTGTCATAGATTTTATTATGAAATTCTTTTTTTTTTCCGACGGGGTTACTATTCACGTATACGGCACTATTCACGTATACGGCACTATTCACGAAAAAATTAAATTTTCTTCTATTTGTCCAAGTTATTTGTTAAGGTTCCTATCTTTGATTGGATTCAAGTTTTGATCTTCATTCTTGAATTTTGCTCCACAATTGATTATTACGGAGTATTATTGAACTTGGATAAACTAAATTACGAATCCCTAATCTTTATCCTTTATCTCACTAGATTCGTTATTTATATTATTTTTCATCATCCTCAGTCTTAAATGGTGATATAACTTAATATCTTTGGCCTGTAGAGCAAAGATGAATGATTACTTGATGAATATCTTTGGCCCGTAGTGCAAAGATGAACAGGTGGTGAGATGAACATGACCACTAGTGATACAAATGAATATCTTTAGCCTGTAGTGCACAGATGAATATTTGATTCGAGACGTATATTGATTGCTGTTACAGGGATAAAATAGTGATGATGGACTTTTAAATCATAGAAGATAGTAGACTTCATTCTCTACTTCTCTCTTCTAATGAATTGTTATTTCTGCTGCGAATATTGATCTAAAACTTGTTGTCAATAATATTTTTTCTGAATTATTGAAGACTAACGATAATTTGTTCTTTATTATCTTAGTTATAACATTCTTTACTGGGCTAGTTGAGCTCACCCTTTTCATCTATTTTCCTCTTCAGAAAATGAGAATGTCGTAGGAACTAGTCAGGGGACAGAGTGATGGTCCGAGTTAGAACAGTAGTAGTCCTCACTATTTCTAATAAATAGTGTGATAATAATTGTAGTGAGGTTAAATGTTAATATTTTCTACATATTTGTATTGACACTCACAGTTGTGTGGTCGTATTTTGCACGACCGTGTGATATAAAAGATTGTATTTGAATTCTGTACCATGTATTTGGCGACTCAAAATGGGTTGGTATTGAACCTATTTTGGGGGCGTCACAATTGGTATCAGAGCTTAGGGATATGGTTTCTGGCGGAGATCTGGGAATAAAACTAGGAGGGGAGAGATGAATAAAACCTTCGCTAGTGTGTCTTACCTAAGCTTATTTGTTATTTAATTGGTCGTTTGGAACATAGGGTTAATATGTGATATATTAATTTATTTAATTAACCCTTGTTTTATGGCAGTATTTGAGAATAGCAGCTGAGAATATTAACAATGGAGTGAATGATACCGTGGAGACACCTTTAATTACCAACCAGGAGAACGTGCAACAGGAAGGCAATGTTCATCCTGAAAACAACACTGATCAGACGATAAACGATGAGATGTTTAGAAGCTTTTTGCAGTTCATATAAAATCAGACGAGGGAGACTTGTGTGCAAAATACAGGTGGAGATAATAACAACACGCGAATTGTCACTGCCAAGCAGTTCAAAGAATTGGGACCACCAGAGTTTTTGCGAAAGCCGGATAAGATCAAGGCGGAGACGTGGGTTAAGCAAATTACCAAGATATTTGATGTCTTGGGATGCACGGAGGAACAGAAGGTTCCATTTGCCACCTTTATGTTCCATGGAGAGGCAGATTACAGGTGGGAATCTGTGAAGCGTACCCAGACTACTGCACTCAAGATGTCTTGGGAAGCATTCCAGAAATTGTTCAATGACAAGTACTTTTTTGAAAGTATTCGTCATATGAAGGAGGTAGAGTTTATCAGACTAGAACAGAACAACATGACTGTGTCCCAGTACGAGGCTAAGTTCGCGGAGTTGTCCAGGTTTGCACCTCATTTGGTGGAGAATGAGGTACCTATGACGCGAATGTTTCAGAGAGGTTTGTAACCCGAAATTCGTCAATACCTCATTTCTCACAAATTTTCTCTGTATTCGGATGTAGTAAACAGGGCCCAGTTGTTAGAACGAGATAGTGATTATGTTCAACCAAGGGACAACAACCAAGGTCGTACCGGTGGCAGCAGCCATCGGAACAATGACAACCAGTGTAACGACCCCAAAATTCATACAATACAACTCTCGACATCGGTCGTTAACAATACATCCTTATTCAGACTTTACATCATTAATCAATGATACAATCACTAAAAATACGGAATATTTAAAACTTTTATATTATTCCTTCTTTATTATCCCTGAATCTCAACCTTTATCATTACATAACATTGATTCAACCTTATTTCATGAATCGCTTCGTCAGAGTTATTATAAACTAAAACTTACAACCACTTTCAATAACCCTTATACATCGGGTAACATTTAAACTTTACAACTCAACATCTGTTAACCATCATACATTATCAAATACATTATCTGAAACCTTAAACAGGGTCCAAAACGATAACAATTTAGCCAAAGTATATAAATCTTTATGCATTACATCTGATTCATTTCTTTCAAGTAGCACATAGCGTTACCTTGAATCCTTAACCTGCAAAAGTGATTATTTGCAAGAATGAGCTCGACAGCTCAGCAAGATCTAACAGCTTTCATGCATCACATAGCACATAAATACATGCTCAACATACATCTCAAAATAATTAAAGTAACATGGCATACACGCTTTACTTCACATAACAAATATAAAAATTGAGTTCCTTACTCAATCAACATTCTTTAATCAATCAATGTAGTCATAAATTGACTTTAACATTTCATGCTTACAACATATATACAACATATCATGCTCTTTACAAAATAATTTAAAACAGTTCATCATCAAGTTCACGTAGAAAATAGGAACTGAAAGACTTGCCTTGATCGTTGTTTACCAATAACAGTTTAACAGCTTACAGATATCTGCACTTCACGTGCCCTACACAATTATATAATTATGCACATCAATTATCTGTCACATAACAATGCATATTAGTTATAACGTAAACTTTACTCTACATCTCATAACCCTTCCTATTATCAATGCACAATGTTCAATTTGATTGTGTTAACTATCGACTTATATTTCACTATAATTCTTTTTCGTAATATTCGAAATTCATTCAAGTGTTTAAGTCCTGCAAGGACTACCTATTGATTTTATATTAACCACATTTCATATATTATAATATTCATTTCATTAGAATCGAAACACTATTTAATTGTATTACCACATTACACGGCGTTTCGACGTTTATACGTCACACGCCTAACTCGCCTCTTTTGCATGTGCTTTGCATGCACCTATATTGGGTTACATTACTCTATAATGTTTCATTCTTATTAAAAACATAATATTAAACAAGGTCATACACACTCGTTACGGCATTGAGACGCTTGCACGTCCGTACGCCAAACTTGCCTATTCGAACGACCAAATGACACGCATTTGTGCACGCTTAGCACGCCCAACCAAATTGTCTAATACTCAAGGGTTAATGCTAAGTATCATTATAGTACCTAATAGTCATATTATGGAAGTTATAACATCATTTTACATGGTCGGGAGCATTACATGTGCATACGTGCATGCCCGACGCCCCCCGATTGCCTCTAAAAATACATCAGTCCCACAAATGACCATTTTGACCCTAGCTAACGACCTCAAATTGAAAAACTTAAAGAACAAAAGTTGTAGGTCTACTCGTTCTCGTTCCGGATCATCTTGAATCACCTCAATCCGAGTCTGTATGAAAAAGTTATGGCTGTTTTACCACAGGAGGTCAAAACAGTCCCCGACTAACTTTCCTCCCGGCGCAGCTGCGCCCCAATCAGCCTTGGGGGCAGCGCAGCTGCGCCCCTAGCAGCGTGTTACGCGACTTTTTCCTCCAGTATGTTGTTCTGGCGAATTCTCTAACCCTTTCCTCCTTCCCATCTTCATAAATTGTGTTATACACATCCAATTGAGTCCGTTTTCGACTCTATGGATTCGTAATTCATAGAACTACGACATAGCAAGGATATTCATAATTTATAGAAACATTAAGAACCTAAATTTTTACTCAAAACTCATGTTCATATTAGTATTACATGTTTTAACATGTTTTAGCAAAATTATTCACCACGAATTCAATTCCTAACCAAATCAATCCGTTTAAACTTCATTGTTTTCGTCTTTCAACATACTAACAACATCTATAATCAATTTCAGATTACACAATTGATTTAACCATCAATTTAAGCTTGAAAATAGACCAAAATACATATACTAAGCCATAACCCAAATTTCTTCATCTTCCAACACATCTTTATGAATTTGATTTCTTAAAAATCACTTTTAGATTATATAAAGCATATTAAACATATCCATTAACATCTATAACCAATTCCTTAACGAATTAACTGTAGAAATCCAACTTTTCAAGGAATACTCAAGAAAATAAAACTAAGAACTCAAAGCTAGATTATTACCTTTGATTCTTGTTTAGATTATCTAGATGATTAGAGCAACTTTGGTTGAATCATCTTCCTTCTTTGATTTTACAAAACATCTTCTCAATCTTTCCTCTAGGCTCTCTCTTCTTCTCTGTTCTTCTTCTTCTTAGCCTTAGGAATATTTTTACGTGAATAAAACTGACAAAACCTTAATAATATTTTTAACGCATCAGTTAAAATACAAATAGCTGTTTAAAATACCAAAAGTCATAAGACCTTGTTTGGCTAGCATCAAATAACACCTTTCTAATTTATTATTATAAATCTTTTATTATAAGGCCCATTTGTCATACCTTTATTTTATTGTTAAACTATTTAGCCTCATTAAGTAATTATGTAATTATAACATGTATAATTACTACACTATAAATTATGAAATTACCTTTGTAACTAAAATAAACATCTCTATTAGAATAAATATTTCCATTAAAATAGTTAATATTTATTCCCTTTATTTTACTTAACTCACATGAATTATATAATTATAATATATAATTATTTAATTCCTTTCCTCGCATAAATTGTCTCAATATAATTTATTTAATCCATACATCTAATCACTACTTAAATATTAATCAATTTATTTAATACTATCATACTTAAATAAATTATTTCATAATAATTTCCATTGAATATTTATTTTATTCATTAATCCTAACACCAATATTTATTTATAATTATATTGGTTCTTCTCATTCTCATACCTATTTACATTCACTTGGCTAAATATAATATATTAAGTCATTACATAAACGTATTACTCTTACATGTAATATATTACCTTCATATTTTATTAAAACAATTATATTTATATTAATTCACTATTTTATTTAAGTGAATACTCACATTATTTATGAGATTTAATTCATAATAATTCCACTGTCAACAAGGAATAATAACCAAATTATATTATTTCATAATATAATCTTTAACTTAATTAAATTAACAAATAATATTCAGTTAATTTTCTTTTCGTAATAACTTCATTTAATTTCTTCAATAGTTAAATTAACTATTAAACCTCATCATCCCAATATATGAATATATATATATATATATATACCAAAAGGCGGAAGATGAGATAAATGAGAAGAGTGGCGCAAACAAAGTCTGAATTATAACTATAGCACAGCTATAAGAAATAACAACAGCAATTCATAAGTATAAAAGAGTTTATAAAAATAAAACTTTTATTGAACTTTGAAATAATTACAAACAAATAACTTGATAACTTACAATAGGTTGACTCGATTATAGAAACTTAGCATATCTAAGAGAGAAGGCAAGAGAGCTGAAGATTCGTTAGATAGGAATCTAAGTCTTCACAAGCTTTCTATTGGATTACTAAATCCTGCCTCTCAACAATGACTGAGCCTCTCTTATATAGGAAGAGAAAAGGCGGAGTAAATACAACTCAATAATTACAAAACATAAATGACTATTGAACAACAGTAATGCTTTATCAAAAGATGAAAGCATTATTACAACTTTTGACTATTACAAACAACTTTTACTATTACAGACGCGTTAATCAAATACAAACAAATTACAATAACAACTTTTGACTAACAAGGCCAACTGGCCGACAAACATGAATCTGACTAATACTAAATGACAACTGACTCAGCAACTGCTTTCGGCTACTTTGGACAAAGGAGCACGGGCTGCGCGGGCAGGGGCATCAAGCTGACCAAAGTGACTGTAGGAATCCAAGGAAAATGGATCATGGACCCTAGGCAAACGGATCCTGGGCATCCTGAAGAGAGATGCTACCGTACGGATCGGAAGGACTAGAGTGATGACTGGAGCGAGAAGAAGAAGACGAACAAACAGAAGGAACCGAGTCCTCACTGAGTTTATCCATTCTTTTCTGAATTAAACGGGATAACTGTTTAAGCTCATTATTGGTACAATGATCAATATCCGCGAAATCTAATTTTGAACTAGGAGATTTCTTGGATTTAGATTTACTGGAGGATGATTCCTTTGGAGGAGGAATCGTTTGAATAGGTGAAGGATTGGGGAATTCCTTCTGAACTTGACCCACGATGCGATAAGGATCAAACTTATCCCACCATTTAACTGAAAACTCACGAGTAACATGAGTAATTTGATTAAGATGATTACTAGAGGCGCCTTTTTCAGGGGCGACTAGGGAAGAAAGGGCAACATTGACTGTTGGGGAATAAAATCCATAGTTCCATCGAAGGATCCATGGGACTTTATATTTACTGGCGAAATGAAGAATAACTGGGATGCAGCAATTAGACTGCACCACTGGAACCCTAGAGCTAAAGACATTAAGAACAGTCTGAAGCTCAATGGGGAGGATATCAAAGATGAGACCATAACGCTCCCACCAAAGAACAAACCAATGAGGAAATTGACTTTTAAATTTATGGTCAAATTGGATGAACCATGAATGACTAAAAGATGGAGTTTGAAACAGAAAAACTCTGTTCCAAGCTTCCATGTAATCATAATAGCAAAACTGGCTATCA
This sequence comes from Panax stipuleanatus, assembly GCA_020205555.1. Lineage (NCBI taxonomy): Eukaryota > Viridiplantae > Streptophyta > Magnoliopsida > Apiales > Araliaceae > Panax > Panax stipuleanatus. Next base: position 108,378,699 of record CM035122.1, read on the forward strand.
TGACCTTCAAGCTGCCTAAGATCACTAGGATGATTACCCCAGTTAGGCATGGAGATAACCTGTTTAATATAAAGAGAATGATAGATGATTTTTGAAGAATCATTTCTATCATAAATAGGTTTAATAGCAATTGACTGGGTTTGCAAAAGGACATCCTTATAATACATGAGAGATTTATAAGGAGCAGAAGGAATGAAATGCCAACCAGCTGGGAAAAACTGGGCAGCCAATTTAACCGGATCATCAATAGATTTCATATGTCTTTCAATATGAAATAAATTGGTAGAGAAAACAGGGATGTATTCAGTTTGAATACGTTGACTAACCGGAGGATTACTGGAAGAAGCATAAGGGTCGACCATTAAAGGTGGTTGAACCAGAGCTGAACTATAGGGTTTCGAGGAAGAAACCAAAGGAGTGAATCTATTAACTACAGTAAGGGGAGTGACTGGATGTGGGATTATAGCTCCCACGGGCTTCTGACTAGGTGGGCTTGGGCTTGGAGGACCCAAGGGCCGAACATTTTTATCTTTCCCTCTCACACTCATTTTGAACTTGAGGGGTACCTGAATTAATAAATTCCCGAGTTAGAAAATCAGGAACTGAATTATCACTACCTTTAATATATTCAATTTCAAAATCAAAAATACTTAAAATAGATTGCCATCTGGCGAAAATATGTTTAGCAGCGATGTTTTTAACATCTTTTTCTAAAATATATTTAGCAGACTTACAGTCAATACGAACTAAAAATTTTTGATTTAATAAATCATTTTGAAATTTACTGACACAGAAAACTAGAGCTAAAATTTCTTTTTTAATAGTGCTGTAGTTTAATTGTGCTTGATTCCACGCGCCAGAGTGGAACCGAACAATTTGTTCAGAAGAAGCAGGAGTCAACTTCTGCTTCAGAATACCGCCGAAACCAATTTCGGAGGCGTCAGTTTCAACAATTTTGAAAGCTAATTCATTAGAAATGCCAAGGCAAGGAAGAACCTTAACATATTTTTTAACTTGCTGAACGATGGCAGAATGCTCATCAGTCCAGGGAGGAGGATTCTTCTGTAAACGAAGGAACAAAGGTTTACAGATTTTTCGTAAATTTTTATAGAATTTGCCAACATAATTAAGAGATCCTAGGAATCTTTGAAGTTGAGTTCTATCAAGGATTTTATCAGGAAATCTATCAGCGAATTGAATAACTCTTTGAATAGGACGAACCAAACCCCGATGAATATCATGACCAAGAAATTTAACTTTAACCTGGAAAAGAGAACATTTGGTTGGTGACAGGACCAAACCATTGACTTTGATAGCTTTGAAGAACGAATTCAAGTGTTTGAAATGTTCGTCAATAGATTTAGAAAAAACAAGGATATCATCAATATAGACAATGATGAAATGACTAAAGGGATTTAAAATTTCATTGAGAATATTTTGAAATTCACTAGGAGCGTTTTTCAAGCCAAATGCTTGAACAACCCATTCATAATGACCAAAAGGAGTAGTAAAAGCGGTTTTATACCTATCACTAGGATGGATACTAACTTGCCAGAATCCAGACTTCAGGTCGAATTTACTAAAAATGGTAGCATTACTAAGGCGACTAAGAAGGTCTTCCTTATTAGGAAGGGGATACCTAATCCATTCTAAGACCTTATTAAGAGGCTTATAATTGATGACCAGACGAGGGACACCTCTCTCTTTCTCTGCTTCATTATTAACATAAAAGGCAGGGCAAGACCAAGGAGATTTACTATGTTTTATTAAACCTTTGGCAAGTAAATCGTTAATTTCTTGTTTACAAAGCTCCATTTGTTGGTGACTCATTTGAATAGGTCTAGCTTTAGTAGGAATAAGATGCTCTTTAAATTCTTTAGCGTAAGGAAGTTTAACTACATGTTTCCTACGATGCCAAAAAGCATTAGGAGAATCAGCACACAAATTTTTAACCATGAATAGACGAAGTTCTTCAATTTTATCTTGTATTTTTTCACTTAAAAGAAGATCTTCAACCTGTTTATACTTAATTTCATGTTTTAAAAACTTTAAATGAGAAGTTTTACATTTTAACAAGTTAAGAGACTTAGAAATAGACTCATCTTGAATAAATCTTAAATCTCTTTCTTTGGGCTGAGATAAAAACTCAAAAACAACTTTGTGCCCAAGGTGCTCAGTAGTTAACCCATTATTACTGGTGGTGAAAGGGTATAACAAATAAATAAATGGTAATCCCAGAATAATTTTATCAGTTAAATTACGAATTAACACAAAAGAAGTTTTAAAACATATATCATTTTGACAAATATGAACCTTAGGGAGCTTATATTTAATTTCCATGCTGCTTCCATTAGCAGAGTTTAATCGTTCACTGGTTTTAACATAAAATTTGGTAGGGATTAATCCCTCTTGGATGCAGTTAAGATCTGCACCGGTATCAACAAGAGCAGGAAGTTGAATGGCAAAAGTACCATCAACCATTAACCGAATCAAAATATACCACTTTTGAATGGTAATATCTTTTATTCTTTTTAACGAATTACCTTGAATCAACAAAGGAGACTCTTCATCCTTGACTCCTGAAGTTTCAGGCATGTCTTCATTTTCTGAAGAATCAGAAATATGAAGTTCAGAGTCTTTGTTAACTAACGCAGTCATATCACTTTTTAAATTGGAGATCTCAGTCTTGAGACTAGAAATCTCTTTCTTAAGTTTGTTGACCTCTTGATTTAGTTCTGGGAGAGTAATCTCTCTCTCAGCAACTTTAAATCTCTCAAGAGTTTTATTAAGGCTTATAAGCGGTTTTTCTTTAGCTTTTATGACTTTACCTTTTCCCGTAATATTTTTAGAAAACAATTCTTTTAATTGTTTCATATACTGAAGTTTCAAATCATCATCAGTAAGTTTACTAATTAATTCAATTAACAAAGAACTTTCTTGATCTTCTTTAGTAAGAACATTAATAGTTTTGCAACAATCAGATCTACAATTATCAGTGCAAAGAGTAACTTCATTATCTTCACTAGGAGTTTGACTATTTTGATCATTATCAGAAGAATAAGGAACATCAGAAATATCATTATCATCATCAGACTGAGTTCTAAGTAAATCAAAAATCTTTTCAGAATCTTCCACAGAAATATTTAACTGGTTTAATTTTTGTTTTAACTTACATTCATTCTTATAATGACCCTTTTTACCACAGTTATAGCAAGTAATTTTACTCTTATCAGTGGATTTAGAAGTTGAATTTTTATTTCTAGTTTTTCCTTTAGACTTGGGTTTTTCATAATAACTTTCTTTATTAGTTTGACTAGAGCGTTTTTATGGTGCTTACGTTTTTTGTGAATTTCCAATTGCTTTTTCCTATGCTTTCTACGGGAAGGGGCAATAGGAGGCAGACCATATTGTTCACAAAAAGTACCAAGTTCATATTTAGCTTTCTTTTTATCTTTTGCAGCTTGTTTAGCAATTTTAAAATCAATACACATTTTTAGGCCAATTTTTTGAATATAACTAACAATGTCACCGTAAGTGAGGTTATCATAATCAATATAGCCCAATGTTTTACTAAGTTCTTCACGGACTTTATGAGCAAATAAAGACGGAAGACCATTAACAAATTTTTCCTTCCAAAAAGGTTTATTACTATCATTACGAAGCATGACACGTGAAATAAAAACATCTTTATACCATCTAAAATCACTTAAAGTAGGACAAGTAAGATTACTAAGTTGATCATGAATACGTTCAGTAATATTACTAGGAGTACCAATAAAATGTTTTATTATAGTGAAAATTAAAGTATTAATACCATCAGGAACACCAAAACCAATATCTTCACGGAAGATAGGTTGACCATTATCATCAAGTTGATAAGCATGAATAATAGAGTTCCTAGCATCTTCATCAAGGTGTTTTTCCCACCAAGAGCGAAGAACTCCCGAAAAACCATTAGTTAAAATTTCAACAATTTCAGGTTGAGTGAGATTAGTAAAAGCAGTGATGTAACTATTAGCAACCATAGACATGTGGTTCATTTTAGTAAGAATTTGATGTTCACTGAAGCCATCAATATTCCATTCATAAATTTTATTGGAGGAAACAGAAAACTGATTGTCAAGATTCTTTTCCTCGAACTGAAGATCAGGGGGAGTGGGTCTAGTATACCAATTTTTTGTAATACTAGTGTTATTAAAAGTTAATTTTTTTAGTTGTTCAGTAAGGTCGGGAACAGAAGTGACATTAGATACCTCGTCTGAGTCACTATTGTAATCATCGCCAGATTCTTGAATCTGATCAATGATGGCAACGGTTCCACTGGCTTCGCCAGAGTGGGAACCAATCTTTTTAATAAGTTTATCAATACTTTTAACTAAATCAGAATCTTTACCAGGCAATCCTTTTCCATCCCTATTATCAGGGAGAGATAATAAAGGCTGCTCAAGCTTCTTATCAGGGGTTTTAATAAGAGTATTGTCAAACTTTTCTTCAATTTTATCAAGTTGTTTACCTATGGTGGCCAAATACTGATTAGTAAAATTATTTTGTTCAATAATCTTTTTGTCATCAGTTTTACCATCAGCGACTTTAAAAGGACTAGCAACAACTGAGTTATTTTTGACTTGTAAAAGAACAGTTTCAAGGGGTGGATGAGAAGCTAAAATTTTTGACTTATCTTCTTTTATCCATTGAGATTTAGTAAGAACTTTACAATGATTTCTATCATACCAATCATAAAATGTAAGGTTCTCTCTAGTAAGTTTAATAAATTTTTTTCCAATTATGAACAATTTTATCCCTATCAGCTTTATCATGCATATTACGAAAAACATGTCGTTTATGTTGATTAGCTTTAGAATTAAAATCATCAACAAGGCTATCCCAATTCAATTTAGAGACTTTTGTAAGGACTCTCAATTGGTGATTAATTGGGGCATCAAAATCAGAGGGAGAAGGTCCAATTGAAACAGTAGGAGAAACATCATCTTGCTCTCCATCGGCCCGGAAGGCAGGAGTATAGCAAGGATGGCTTGTCTGACCCTGATTTAAAACACCTTTTAGTTTAATATCAGGAATAGAAAAGTCAGATAAAACATCAGTGTCTCTTCTAGAGATAGAAGGGACTGAAGAATTGGTGAATTCCTCAATAATAACAGGTCTTCTAGTACGTTCAAAACTAATTCGAACAGTACCATCAGAAAATTGTTTAATATTTTCCAAATTTAACAAATTATTATTAACTGGTTTTTGTGGAACTTCCTGAGGAAGAATCCATTGACTGGGTAACGTGACATCTTTCCAAAGAATAGTCTTAGGTGTTTGAACATTGGCATTACTAGTGCTACTCTGTATTAAAACAGTATGATCTTTAGGACTTTTATTAAGAGCATGAATATTTAAGTTAGTTTTCATAACTTTATAATAAATTCTAAAAATTAAAGCTAAGGGTTGAGATCCCTCAATCATTTGAGTTATCTCTCCAGCAGTTTTAATATTCAAAGTTAAAGCCTTAATTCAAAGCATGCTATAACTATGGAAAAGAAGGACATATAGCTCGAGATTGTCCTGTAGCGAAACCAAGTCCAGCTGGGGTGGTGATTCTAAAGGCGGTTTCGGACAAGTCAAAGTCAGTGGTTCCTGGAAGGGCGTTTGTCGTGACAGCCCAAAACGTGAGGAACCCACACGAGGTGATTACAGGTAAGCTAATCATAAACTCTTGCGAAGTTTACACCTTATTAGATACCGGTGCTACCCATTCTTTTATTTCACCTGTTTGTGCTCAACGTTTGAACTTGACTTCTGATAAATTAGACTTTGACTTATCTGTTGAAACTCCGTTGGGAGAAACCTTTGTTACATCCATAGTTTACAAATCTTGCTTGATTCAAATTGGTACCCTCACCCTACCTGTTGATCTTATATCTTTGAAAATACTTGCATTTGATGTGATTTTAGGAATTGACTGGTTAACCACTTATCATGCCAAAATTGATTGTTTTCGTAAGGTTGTTAGTTTTTATATTCCTAACCAACCTGTTGTGCGAATTCAACCAACCAAACCCCTAAAATCAATCAATGTCATTTCAAGTCATAAAGTTATTCGTTTATTAAAAAATGGATGTCAAGCTTTCTTAGCTCATGTCACTGATCTAAACTAGAATACGTCAGATTTGAATAATATTTCTGTTGTTAATGAGTTTCCTGATGTATTTCTCGAAGAACTTCTCGGTCTACCCCCAGAACATAAAGTCGAATTCTTTATTGACCTGGAGCCTGGTACAAAACCCATTTCTAAAACCCCATATCGAATGGCTCCTATTGAACTTCAGGAGTTAAAGGTCCAACTGCAGGAGTTGCTAGACATCGGTTTTATACGTTCTAGTACGTCTCCTTGGGGTGCTCCTATTTTATTCGTAATGAAGAAAGACGGGAGTATGTGACTTTGTATTGACTATCGGGAGTTGAACCATGTCACCATCAAGAATAGGTATCCGCTACCTCGTATTGATGACCTATTCGACCAGTTGCAAGGAGCACAATTCTTTTCAAAGATCGATCTTCGTTCTGGATATCATCAGCTGAAGATTAAAACTGAGGATATTCCGAAGACTGCTTTCAGAACTCGGTACGGGCATTTTGAGTTCTTAGTCATGTCTTTTGGATTGACTAATGCTCCTGCTGCTTTCATGGATATGATAAACCGTGTATTTAAGGAATATTTGGATCAATTTGTTGTTGTCTTTATTAATGACATCCTCATCTATTCTAAAAGCCGTGAAGATCATGAGCACCACTTGAAGCTGGTACTTCAAAAGCTTTGTGAGAACAAGCTATATGTCAAGCTGAAGAAATATGAGTTCTGGCTTGAGGAAGTAGCATTCCTTGGGCACGTGGTATCGAAACGTGGAGTATCTGTTGACCCGGCGAAGATTGAAGCAATACAAAGTTGGGAGCAACCTAAGTCGAGGACCGAAGTACGAAGCTTTCTGGGCTTAGCTGGTTATTATCGGAGGTTCGTAGAGGGATTTTCTCGAATCGCTACTCCATTAACTCAGTTGACTCGAAAAGATATAAAATTTGTTTGGAGCGAGGAATGCGAAAAGAGCTTCCAAGAGCTCAAGAGGAGACTTATTTCGGCACCTGTTCTGACGATACCATTTAGTTCGGATGGATTTGTCATTTACAGCGACGCTTCGGGTAAAGGGTTAGGATGTGTTCTCATATAACATGGGAAAGTCATAGCCTATGCCTCGCGACAACTCAAAGAATATGAAAGGATTATCCTACTCATGATCTAGAGTTGGCAGCTGTCGTTTTCGCATTAAAGATTTGGAGACACTACCTGTATGGAGAGAAAGTGGAGATCTATATGGATCATAAGAGCCTCAAATATTTCTTCACTCAAAAGGAACTCAACATGCGGCAACGACGTTGGCTTGAGCTGTTGAAAGATTACGATCATACCATTCAATACCATCCTGGAAAAGCGAACGTGGTAGCTGACACGTTGAGTGGAAGATTATATACGAGAACGAATGTGATGCTATCAAGGCCTATTTTGGGTGATTTACAAAAGATGGAGATAGAGTTCAAGACTCCAGGACCCACATGATGATGTCAAGTATACGCGTAGAACCAACTTTGATTGATAAAGTTAAAGCTGCTCAAGCTACAGACCCGAAGATGATGAATATGAGGAAGAAGGTGCAAGAAGGTGCTATTCCAGAAGCAAGGATTGATGAAGAAGGAATACTTCGAGTCAACTCCAGACTTTATGTTCCTAACGATTCTAACTTGAAGTATAGAATCATGATGGAGGCACATAACACACCGTTTGCAATCCATCCTGGGAGTACTAAAATGTATCGTGATCTTCGACATACATTTTGGTGGAGCAATATGAAGAGAGAGATAGCGGAGTTTATCTCGAGGTGTTTAACGTGTCAACGTGTAAAGGCGGAGCATCAAGTGCCGAAGGGTCTATTGCAATCACTTGAGATTCAAAAATAGAAGTGGGAACACATTACCATGGATTTCGTTACGGGTCTTCCCAAGGTTTCTCAAGGCATAGATACTATTTAGGTTATTGTTGATAGATTAACCAAGTCTGCTCATTTCTTGCCTATACGAGAGACTTATTCCCTTGAATGTCTTACTCATATGTACGTGAATGAGATTGTGAGATTGCATGGCATGCCAGTATCCATAGTTTAGGATCGTGACCCAAGATTCACTTCACGATTTTGGGTCAGTTTGCAGAAAGCTATGGGCACAGATTTACGATTCAGTTCGGTATATCATCCTCAAACGGACGAACAATCAGAAAGGACTATTCAAACTCTTGAAGATCTATTGAGACTATGTGTTCTAGAATTCAAAGGGAGTTGGTATAAGTAATTACCATTGGTTGAATTCTCCTACAACAACAGTTATCAGGCAAGTATAGGCGTGGGAGTTAGAACCATGCTATTGAGGAAATGACCTGGGAGTTAGAATCAGAAATAAAAGCGAGGTATCCTCACCTCTTCGACATACCAGGTACGTACGTCAATTTCGAGGACGAAATTTCTTAAGGAGGGGAGGATGTAAGACCCTGAATTTTATAAATAAAGATTTAATTTTCTTTATATATTATTTTGAAATGGTAAGGTGTTGATTTGATAAATGTGATAAGTTATGGATAAAATGTGCAAATATTTCAAAATAAGCAAGTGGTTATAAAATATTCATTATTGTCTGAGAATATTCGTTTGGTCGAGGAATATTCTTGTTGTCGGAGAATATTCGTACAACGGCGCAGCCATTTGTGGGCCCCACAACGGAATAACTGTCAGATATAGAAAGCGACAGAAATAACCTTTTTATAAATAACGGTAAAATTGTTACCGTTAAACTGTTGAAATACCCGGTAATAAAAATACAGTAATACGCGTTGTTGCACAGTAGCACACGGTATTGCACAGTATTTTGAATTATTGATTCTTACGTAAGAAGACACTTACTCAATTATTGTTACAGTAATTACTATTTAATATTTTATAATTGCTTCGTTGATATTTTATATGATTGATTCAATAATTGTCACTGCACAGTATTTCATATTATCAAATTAATAATTCATATTATTTGAATAATATTGTTAGATAGCATTATTGACAATGTCTAAGGAGATTTTGTCTAGGAAAGGTTATTTAATTGCGCGCCAGTATAGAGAAATTCTTATCGGAAGGCCCCCTCTTTCCTAGGAACGACCTGGTTGTTAATATTATAGTTCTGTAATATTATTTGTGAATAAATAATTGTTGATATATATGATAAGAAAATATTTAATCAATTTTGATATAAATAGTGAAATTTTTAGCAAAAGAGATAATTGTTGAAAGTTTGGCATATGTTCTATGGAATTACAATTATTTCTCCGATAAAATATTCATTCAAATATATTATTATAATATATTATAAATGTTTAAATAATAATGTTATTATAATATATATATATATATATATATATATATATATAGCAGCCTTGTTTTTGTTCTTCCAAGTTGGTTTCCTGCAAACCATTCCTTTGTTTTCAAAATAGTGTGGGCCCCAATTGTTGAAAATGAGAGGAGTTAGGCAAAATTTGGCAGAGAAGAAAAAAAAAATTAGGCAGGTGGGTGGCGGAGGGAAATGTTAGGCAGAATGCTTTGTTTTTTTCTCTCTCCGTTCCACTATAAATAGGGGGTAACCCCTCCTTCCTAAACCACACATTCAATCTCAGAAATTCTTATTCTATAGTATTGTGAGTATTTTCTTGAGTTAAAGAATATTTTGAGTGTGGTTTTTGGTGCGAGATTTTCTCAGAGTAATATCCGGTATACCAGTCAACCTAGTTTTCTACTAGGGTAAGGGATGTTATTTTCTTTCGTAAATGATGTTATTCTTTTCAATATCATTATACCAAAATATTGTCATAGATTTTATTATGAAATTCTTATTTTTTTTCCGACAGGGTTACTATTCACGTATACGGCACTATTCACGAAAAAATTAAATTTTATTCTATTTGTCCAAGTTGTCTGTTAAGGTTCCTATCTTTGATTGGATTCAAGTTTTGATCTTCATTCTTGAATTTTGCTCCACAATTGATTATTACGGAGTATTATTGAACTTGGATAAACTAAATTACGAATCCCTAATCTTTGTCCTTTATCTCACTAGATTCGTTATTTATATTATTTTTCATCATCCTCAGTCCTAAATGGTGATATAACTGAATAATTTTGGCCTGTAGAGCAAAGATGAATGATTACCTGATGAATATCTTTGGCCCGTAGTGCAAAGATGAACAGGTGTTGAGATGAACATGACCACTAATGATACAAATGAATATCTTTGGCCTGTAGTGCAAAGATGAATATTTGATTCGAGATGTATATTGATTGCTGTTACAGGGATAAAATATTGATGATGGACTTTTAAATCATAGAAGATAGTAGACTTCATTCTCTACTTAACTCTTCTAATGAATTGTTATTTCCGTTCCGAATATTGATCTAAAATTTGTTGTCAATAATATTTTATCTGAATTGTTGAAGACAAAAGATAAATTGTTCTTTATTATTTTAGTTATAACATTTTTACTGGGCTAGTTGAGCTCACCCTTTTCATCTATTGTCCTCTTCAGAAAATGAGAATGTCGCAGGAACTAGTTGGGGGACAGAGTGATGGTCCGAGTTAAAGTAGTAGTAGTCCTCACTATTTCTAATAAATAGTGTGATAATAATTGTAGTGAGGACTTAGTTTGAATGTTAATATTTCCTACATATTTGTATTGACACTCACAGTTGTGTGGTCGTATTTTGCACGACCGTGTGATATAAAAGATTGTATTTGAATTCTGTACCATGTATTTGGCGACTCAGAATGGGTTGGTATTAAACCTATTTTGGGGGCGTCACACCATGTCATTTGCATTCAATACTATTACAAGTTTAACCTGCATCCAAATGCAATTCTGGAGTTTATCTTTGTCTTTGCCTATATCCGAAGTTTTTTCTAAATCTGAAATGTTTATCATGATATAGCAAGGGTGAGCCACAAGTTTGCCCAGCAAGTTTAAGTTCAAATGAAGATATATCACGAGTGAAAAGAATAATAAGCTGACAAATTTTCAACAATATAATAATTGTGAAAGAATATAAATCAATTTTCATAACTGAATGACCGAGTCCATAATGATGAATGGCCAACAATGAACATGAACAAATGTTAACTGAACCAAATGGTAATGAAGGTGATCAGCCTTTCATACCTGATGAACATAAGCAAAATGCACTAAGTGCTAATCAATAATCAGTATAGACGTGAATAATCATCAATAATCATTCACTAACATGCTTTGAAAGATAACTCGAGTTTGAGTTAGGAAAACTTGCCTGTACCGTCGATTACTGCTACGCAATCTAATTTAATCGCTTTATTATAAAGACATATCAGTTATAAGATTGATCTTTCAATTAGTATAACATACTTTATCTCATCAGTCTATTACTTTTAAAAGTAAATTATCTAACACTTAACCACATAGTCAAATATTAGATAGTATTAACACCATATTTATGCACAACTCTAAACCTAGCACACATCGAGTCTTTAATAATATTCAATATAGTATACTGAGTGATTTCTCACAAATAACTAACAAATTAGTTTTCGTCTCGTCTACACTGTTTTCACAGTGAGTTAGATCGGTTACTAATTCGTAGATACCTTCCCCATATGAAGGAGTCGTTTAGCCCAGCTACTATACATCAACCATTAAAGGGTACGATTGCTTTTTTGTCATTTTCAGTTTTAGCGTCCTTTGCTAAAAATAGTCCACACGAAAATCTACATGGAATATTTCATTGATTCCACTTTGATCTGTTAGAAAACTTACACTTTAACTCTAGAAATTGACCACACTTAAAAATTCAAAATACACTAGGAGATATGGTCATTTTAATTTCATACTTCGTTTTTACAAAAATCTGATTTTTCATACTTGATGATTTCTAAGAAAACTTTCATATTCTCACCTAATAACCAACATAATCCATCATTAAATATCATAACACAAACTAATACCAAATATATTCATGGATCTATCATGATCCATGATCTAGTTCATCAAAAATCACCAATCATAAGATTAAACACAAGTAAAGCTATAAAAATTAGGGTTTTTTTACTTTTGAAAACTTATTACCCCTTTTATGCTTTAGACCCAATTTCTAACACTTGAATAAAATAGATCCATACTTGAATCTATATAAAACACATATATTAATGATTTTTAAACTTCAAAATCATAAACCCCTTTCTCCATCAAATCACTAAAAGAAAAGAAAATAAAGCTAGAAATTATACCTTTGCTTGATTCTTCTTCTTCTTCTTCCTAAGATTTATTTAGGAAACTATGAAACACCAAAATTCTCCCTCTCTCTCCTCTCTTGAGGTGGCCGAACCGCTCCTCATTTCCCTCTCTCTCTCTCTTAGTGCTTGCTAGCATATGAGATGAGAGAGAAAAGAATGAAATGAAATGAAAATTAATCTTATACTTCATTGATTTTTCTAATTAAAAAAATGTATAGATACATAAAATATAACTATACATTTGACCCACATGCTTGCACCTCTCTCTCATCATTAAGTAAGTAATAACTTGCAAGAAAGAACAAAGTGTTGGATCCTTAAACAAGATGACACATCAAAAGTGCATTACCAACTAAAGTGACTACAATCTTTAAGTCCCTCCCCCCTTATTCCTCCTCTCCTTACCTGGCCACATGTCCTTATCTTCTCTCTTCTTGTGTTTTATTATAAGCTTATCTAATGACTAAAATACCCTTCCCACTTGGGATAAAGTCTTGGGCCATTCATTAATCCTTTTGGGCTAACAAATTTTAATTATTTACTTAGTAACAAAATGCACTTGGGCTTCCACCATAAATAAATTGGGCCATCACCATACTTGTCTCATACATGTTATAATGGGCTAAATTAATAACTTATTTGCTATTAATTCAAATTAGCTACAAGTCCAATGCTTAAATAAATAATTCGGCTTATTAATTGGGCTACTTCAATAATTCTTTGGGCCTATAAAATCACTTTAGTCACCTACTTTTAATTTTATATCACCCTAATCATTTAGTTAGAGCTTCCATTCCCCTCCTTTGTAATTTAAATCCTTACTCAGATATCTTTAATTTCATAACCCAATTAGACTTGATAAGTTATAAACTCTCATATAATCATACAAGATAACATAATAGGTTGATACATATTTCATGAATCTCTACATTTTTAATTTCCTTAATAAAATTTCTTACACCATTTAGATCACATCAAATTTATAGGTATCGTAGTACCTTATCCTTAATATTCTCTCAAGTACATATAAATTCATTTCTAGGGTTTTAAAAATTTTGTAACCCATATATTCTCTATTCTCAATCAAATAATAAACCATATAGATTCTTCTTTAAAATTTTTAAATTATTCCTCAAATTTCCACTCTATGTTTTATCCTTTAACCTTTATTTTAATCGTTTAAGATCTTATAAATTTTTGGGTTGTCACACTAATCATAGTGAAAAAGATAGAGATAAAGTCATTAATAAATGGAAAAGATTTATTAATAATGAAAAGATAAACATTACTTTCTTTACTTGGTATGAACAATACTATGGTAAGTGTAATGTTTTGACTAAAAGTCAGTGGGTTAAAGAAGATAAGTCAAAAGTTTTGTCTAGTCACCCTCCTCTAGAAACTATTTTTTTATCAGTTAAAAACACTTCGATCATTGCTAGTCCTTTTAAATTAGCTGATGGTAGTAAAGATGTGAAAAAGATTATTGAACAAAATAACTTCACTAATCATTACTTAGCAACTATAGGCAAACAATTAGATAAAATTGAAGAAAAGTTTGAACAAACTAGAATTCAAAAACCAGATACTAAAATTGAACAGCCTTTGTTAAACCTTCCTGAAGATAGATTCGGATTAGGTTTACATGACAAAGATAATGAACTCACTAAAGTCATTGATAAATTATTTAAAAAATTAAAAACTGGTGAAACTAGTGGAACTATTGCTGTCATTGATCAGGTCAAAAGTTCTGACAGTGAAAGCATTAGTCATTCAGATAAGTCTGATTCTGCTTCAATACCGGATTCAAAAGATCAGTTAAATAAATTAACTTTTAATAAAACCAGTATAACAAAAAATTGGTATACTAGACCTACTCTCCCTGATCTTTAATTCGAAGTAAGGAATCTAGATAATCAATTTTCTGTTTCTTCTAATAAAATCTATGAATGGTATATTAATGGGTTCAGTGAACAAGAAATATTAAATAAATTAAACCATATGTCCATGGTAGCCAATCGTTATATCACAGCCTTCAACAGTCTGACTCAGTCTGATATTGTTGAGATGTTGACTAGTGGATTTAATGGTATTCTTATATCTTGGCGGGAAAAACATCTCACTAAAGATACTAGATTATCAATAATCCACGCTGTCCAGATGGATGATGATGGCAACCCCATCTTTAATGAAGATGTTGGGGTTGGTCCCTCCTATTCGAGTAAATACTTTAATATTTACTATAATAAAATATTGTATAGGAACTCCTAGTAACATAACTGAAAGAATTCACGATCAGTTAAGTAATCTTATTTGCCCTACTTTAAGTGTTTAGATGGTACAAAGATGTTTTTACTTCTCGTGTCATGATGAGAAATGATAGTAACAAACCTTTCTGGAAAGAGAAATTTTTTAATGGTTTACCAAATTTGTTTGCTTATAAAGTCAGAGAGGAATTGTAATACCCGAGAATTTTTGAATATTATTAAATGAATATATTAATGAAAATAAATATTATTTGAATATAAATATTTATGTATTATGAGATGAGTAACTCAATTATATTAAATTGAATAATTACAATAATTGAGAAATTATGGAGTTTGCGATAAACTTGTTGAATTCCTTGTGTGGCACAGTAATAAGAAATAATAATGGTTATATTAATCAATGAAGGAATTATTAAGCAAATAATTAATCTATATTAATTGTTAATTATTATTTGGAGAAATATAATAATAGTCTGTTGATTTAGTATTTTTGCAAGTAATGGTATAATACTAAGAAAACGGTTTATAAATATAATATGATTTATATTTATTTAAAATGCTGAGGAATGTGATTATTTATCATACAATAATAATTGATAAGGGTAAGTAATGAAGGAATTACTATGTGAACGATTAATCAAATTTTAGTTGTTATTTAATTATTATTATGAAAAATGGAATATTAATGGTGATTAATAATACGTTGATTATTATTATTGCAAATGATAGAATAATAATAAGCGACTTGTTTATAAATATAATAAGATTTATATTTAAATGTGATAATTAATCATATAAATGTTATGAAGATTAATAATTACATTGATTGATGAGGGATGGATTAATTAATATTATTATTAATTAATTGATAAGATAAGTAATTAATTAATTGCTATGTACAAGCGTGCGGTAATTAAATGTATAAGGTATAGTAGCTACCTATATACTATATAAAGTGTAGTGCAATGTGACTATACAATTATACATAAACTATATAGTAAAGTTATTGAATTGTGAAAGCTACATGATAATGCCTATGTGACAATTGTGTATGAGTATACATTAAAATAGTACATCATAAATATATTGTAAACAATTGTTGAATAGTAAAATTTGATAATAAAGGAGACAGTGTAGTGTGATAATATCTGAGAAGATTATATCGGTGTGATAAAATGTACATGGATTATATGTGTGTAAATTACATTTACTACATTAGGTGAATTGCATTGTGACATTTTAATTATAACCTAAGTGTAGACAATATATGTTATGCTTATATGTTATAGCATTGTATTATACAAACTTGCTAGAATGCTGAGATACATACCTTGTCCCAAAATAGAGTCACATTTCTCCTTCATGTGTATAGCTTGCAAGCCTAAGCCTATTACTTCTCCTTAAACTCTGCAATGCTCTAGCCAATGATGAACAAGGGAGTGGATTTCATGATTGCCTTCAACAACTAATTACCTACTCTTCCTTAACCAAGATACAAACGTTCAATCTATTAGTTTGATTCAATGGATGAATGAATTGTCTGGTTATGGATTTCTCTATATATATGGCTACTTCTTTTCACAAATTATTTTGTTGAGATTTTGCTTGATTTAAAATTGAGAGCATATATACATTAGTAATATCATTCTAGAATTGGGAGAATTAGATAAGCAGCAAGTTCAATTTGCATTTAGCAGTAATCATCTTTCCATGTTCTTCATTTTGTTCTCTGTCAAAGTCCCATTTCTTTATCTTGTTGAATCAAATGATAATTGAATATTATAACACTTATTTGGTTGTTATATGAATTTATAAGCATGTTTAAACTGAAATGTAGTTGTGTAGAAACGAAATTATTGTGAAATTTGGAAATTGGCCTGGTTTTCTGCCATAGCAGACTATTGTCTGGTGCGAACCAGTAGTGGCGCAGCTGCGCCGGCATAACACTGGGGCGCAGCACAGCTGCGCCGGCACCCTGCACTAGATTTTGATTTTTTTTAGGCTGTGAGTGCTAGATAGTTAGATTACTACTTGAACCAGCTTTCTAGCATGAGTAACATGCCTATATGAGTACATTAACATGACGTGCACATGTGTTGCTATGATTTCATGTAAGATTAATGAGACGACATATAGTGTTGAAGTAAACTTAAAGCTTCATAAACGAACTTTAACATATATGAACCACGACTATATTCTGACTTTTGATGCATAATTGTACAACGTAGAGATGCATGAAAGACATATTAACTTATGTATAGGTTTCTTGATATAACATGCACATAATGGATTCATTAGTGAACATTACTAAACAAAATATAAGTTTTGGAAGTAGACTTCGACATGTATTAGCAAGATTCATATTCTGATATTTCTGGCATATTGAGAAGTACTCTTAGACTCACTAATATATCATGCATGTACACACACTAGGTAAATACCATGAAAGATATTTAAGCATAAGTGAAGCATGATTTAAGGTAGTAACAATACTAGCTATGTGTATATGAAATATAAACTTGCAAGTATGCCTAAATCAAGTTATATGATCACCTCATATGTTTCAAATGACAAGCATGATAGCTAATGTGGTTTTATGACATAGAATGGCCTTAAATTATTAAAGGTATTCACTTAGAACCTATATCATGTAAAAATTGAACGTGAAAAGGTTATACAAACAAGGAAGTATCCTTTAATATGCATATATACTATGTGATATCATATGTTGATACTTGAATCTGATTTTTGACGGTTAACTTATTGAAATGCCATAACTTACTAAAATAACATATATTTAGTATTGATTTTGGTCTTATGTGATAATAATGATATGAGAATATGTTTAACTTAAGAAGAGAAACGTTAAGGATAAAAGGCGTTGAATGTTTTATCAATTGAGTTTTGTGGATTAAATATGATACTATATATGGTATGATTGTATAGTAAGGTTACAGACTTAACTTATATGTGGATGGTATATATGAGATAAAGTATGATGTTAAACTATATGACTAATGGATATCATATACGTAACTATATTACGATAGGAATTCGAAAGTGTTGATTTACTTAACGAGGATAAACTACGCATAAGGCAAGTTTCTTGACTTTCACTAAATTATTGTGCAAGTTCCCTAACTTACACTATTTTAAAGTGCAAGTACCCTATCCTTGTGTTTACTTTATTCAAGGAACGTTGTAAGCAAGTTCCTAACCTTACTCTTTATTGAGCATTCATTAAGCTTGTGCTACTATCGTCGTACAAGTAAACTTTTGAGATTTGCAAGTCATATATTATAACTATATACTTCATGTATAAGATAAAAGTCTATTCATATTTCTTCGAACTTTAAATCTTGAGATTTAACTTATAATTGTTGTGATCTATGCCATTTGATTCGGCTAAACTTATATTATTGAAAGACGACCCAAACCAAATGATTGGTGCGGGATCTTGTGTTTAACTGAGATGAACAACCTTCTTTGAAGGGAAATTATAATTGTCTGGAGACCGACGTGCGCACTTTAGTACGATTGAACGATATGCATACCGTAGAGTACTTTAGGCTGATCACCTGTTGTACTTATTTTGTTGGATTATCAGTATATTACTATTAATTCTAGTAAGAGTTCATAGTCCTTAGTGACTGCTCAGTATTCAGTTATCTTGAAATCTTAAATTAATTTAGTATTGAATCATATTGATATTATTCTGTCCTTAGCGACTGTTATTAAGAACTGTTGATATTCTTACTATCCTTGAACTATCATACCTTGCTATACCCTTTTTGAGATTCGAGAACTATATTACTCACCCTTATTGTTATATTACTTGCTAAGCAAACTTGTTGCTCATTCTTGCTTTCCCTAAAACATTTCAGTTAAGACAGAGCAGTGTGGACCCTCGAGCACAGACAAGGGCAAGGGAAAGGCTACTGAGTAGCTTAATATTATGTAGGACTTATGATTGTAATAAGAATTTATCCTATTATGTACTAGTTAAGGTTATGTATGCTTAAGTTATATCTAAGTTATGTAATCAATGTTTAAGTTTCGAGACCTTGGGACGTGAATAAATTATATTAATTAAATGTAATCTATTCAGTAGTAGTAATTGTGAATTATTCTGCTGTGGGATGCGACAATTAGTCGTAATATTATTATCATGGTGTCAGAGTTTAGAATGTGACGAACCGAATTTGAGTGACCCTGTGGCGATCCGAATTTGGGGGCGTCACAGGAATTAAGTAAAAACTTAGGATATATTGATTATGATAACCTAACTTATGGTGACATAATTAGTTATATCCAAAAAATTGGTTTTAAAATATGTATTGATTTTAAAATTGCTAAACAAGCTGGTAAGGATAAAAATAAAGCCAAATGTGAGTTAGAAACCTTTTGTGAACAATATGGTTTATCCTCTGTTGCTCCTTCCAGAAGAAAACACCGGCATAAACATATTGAAAAACACAAAAGCAATAAACACCATAAAAATGTTCTAGTCAACCTAAAAATCAAGATAATTACTACGACAAACCAAAGTCATCCAATAAAACATCCACAAAGAAATCAACACGTAAATCTAAGTAATATGATAAAAGTAAAATTACTTGCCATAATTGTGGACAGAAATGACATTATAAAAATGAATGTAAAATAAAACAAAATTTATCATAATTAAATATTTCTAATGAAGATACTGAATAGCTTTAAGAATTGAGAATGACATTGATAGCAATGATTGTTCTGATATCACTTATTCTTCTAATAGCAATACCAGTAAAGAAACAGATAGTGATACGAATGAAGACACCTTATGCACTGATAATTGTAGATCTGATTGTTGTAATAAAATATTAAATGTTCTTAACAAAGAAGAAGAAGAAAGTTCTTTGTTAATTGATTTAATTAACAAAATTACAGATTCTGAGTTAAAAATTCAGTATATGAAAGAGTTAAAAGATTTATTAACTAAAAATAACACAGTTAAAAATAAGATTACTAAAGGAAAAGAAAAACCTATTTTCAGTCCCAATAAAACTCTTGAAAGGTTTAAAACAACTGACAAGGAAATCACCCTCCCTAAGTTAAACCAAGAAGTTAATAAATTGAAAAGAGAAATTTTGTCTCTTAAGACAGAAATTTCTAATTTACGTAAAGAAATGCTTAATTTAGATGTTAAAGACCAGGTTCTTCAAGTTAATCATTCTTCAGCAGAAGAAGACGAACCAGAGTCTTTTAACACTAAAAATGAGTCAGAATGTTTTTTTGTTCAAGGAAATTTTCTTAAAAGACTGAGCTCTACTAATGGTAGTCAAATGGAAATAAAATATAAACTTCCTGAAGTTCATATTTGTCAAGATAACATGTGTTTTGAAACAACTTTTATTTTAATCCGCAATCTGACCAATAAGATTATTTTAGGATTACCGTTTATATATTTAATATATCCTTTTACTACTAGTAATGGTGGCTTAAGCAGTGAACATTTAGGTCAAAAGGTAATATTTAAATTTATTACTAAACCTAAAGAAAGATATTTAAAATTTATTCAAGAAGAATCTATTTCTAAATCAATAAATCTGTTAAATAGTAAGACCACTCAGTTAAAATTATTGAAAGAAGAAATTAGATAGAAACAAGTTGAAAAGCAACTCACTGATAAAAAGGTTCAAGAAAAAATTCAAGATTTAAAAAATTATATAGTCAAAACCTTTGTTCTAATTGCCCTAATGCTTTCTGGCATAGGAAAAAACATGTTGTAAGGCTACCTTATGCAAAGGAATTTAAAGAACATTTAATTCCCACTAAGACTAGACCAATACAAATGAATCATGAACAAATAGAACTTTGTAAAAAGGAAATTAATGATTTACTCAATAAAGGATTAATTACACGTAGTAAGTCTCCTTGGTCCTGTCCAGCTTTCTATGTTAACAATGAAGCTGAAAAAGAAAGAGGTGTTCTTCGTTTAGTTATTAATTACAAACCTTTAAACAAAGTTCTCGAATGGATTAGATACCCGTTACCTAATAAAGAAGATTTGCTCTGCAGATTAAGTAATGCCACCGTCTTTAGTAAATTTGCTTTAAAATCAGGTTTTTTGCACCATAAACATTTGAACTCGTTCTTCAAAATAATAAAATCTAATGGTCTTGTTTTGTCTCATACTAAATGTAGTCTTTTTCAAACTAAAGTCATATTATTGGATATGACTTAAGACCGAATGGATGAACAATCCATTCGTAATTACCAAAGAGAGTAGTGAAAGCAATTTTATACCTATCATCAGGATGAATCTGAATTTGCCAAAAACCTGATTTTAAATCAAATTTACTAAAGACGGTGGCATTACTTAATCTGCAGAGCAAATCTTCTTTATTAGGTAACGAGTATCTAATCCATTCGAGAACTTTTCTTAAAGGTTTGTAATCAATAACTAAACGAGGAACACCTCTTTCTTTTACAGTTTCATTGTTAACATAGAAAGTTGGACTGGACCAAGGAGACTTACTATGTGTAATTAATCCTTTATTGAGTAAATCATTAATTTCTTTTTTAAAAGTTCCATTTGTTCATGATTCATTTGTATTGGTCTAGCCTTAGTTGGAATTAAATGTTCTTTAAATTCCTTAGCATAAGGTAGCCTTACAACATGTTTTTTCCTATGCCAGAAAGCATTAGGCGAATCAGAACAAAGGTTTTGACTCATATATTTTTTTAATCATGAATTTTTTCTTGAACCTTTTTATCAGTGAGTTACTTTTCAATTTATTTGTATCTAATTTCTTCTTTCAAGAATTTTAACTGAGTGGTCTTACTATTTAATAGATTTATTAATTTAGAAATAGATTCTTCTTGAATAAATTTTAAATCTTTTTCTTTAGGTTTTGTAATAAATTTAAATATTACCTTTTAACCGAATTGTCCACTTCTTAACCCACCATTGCTAGTAGTAAAAGGATATAATAAATATATAAACGGTAATCCTAAAATAATCTTATCGGTCAGATTGCGAATTAAACAAAAGTTGTTTTAAAACACATGTTATCTTGACAAATATGAACTTTAGGCAGTTTATATTTTATTTCCATTTGACTACCATTCGCAGAGCTCAATCTTTCACTAGTATTTTTCATAAAACTTGGTAGGAATCAATCCTTCTTGAATACAATTTAAATCTGCACCAGTATCAACTAGAGCATGAAGTTTAATTGTAAAAGTTTTATCAATTACTAGAGTGACGAGAATATACCAATTTTGAATAGTAATATATTTTAATCGTTTGAGAGAATTTCCTTGAACAAATAAAAATTCTGACTCATTTTTAGTGTTAGAAGACTCTGGTTCGTCTTCTTCTGCTGAAGAATGATTAACTTGAAGAACCTGGTCTTTAACATCTAAATTAAGCATTTCTTTACGTAAATTAGAAATTTCTTGTCTTAAGAGACAAAATTTATCTTTTTAATTTATTAACTTCTTGGTTTAACTCAGGGAGGGTGATTTCCTTGTCAGGTGTTTTAAACCTTTTAAGACTTTTGAGACTGAAAATAGGTTTTTCTTTTCCTATAGTAATCTAATTTTTAATTGTTTTATTTTTAGTTAATAAATCTTTTAACTATTTCATATACTGAATTTTTAACTCAGAATCTGTAATTTTGCTAATTAAATCAATTAACAAATAACTTTCTTCTTCTTCTTTGTTAAGAACATTTAATCTTTTATTACAGCAATCAGATATATAATTATCAGTACATAAGGGGACTTTATTCGTATCACTATCTGTTTCTTTACTATTATTGCAATTAGAAGAATAAGGGATATCAGAACAATCATTGTTATCAATGTCATTCTCAATTCTTATTAATTCTAAAAGCAGTTCAGTCTCTTCATTAGAAACATTTAATTGTGATAACTTCTGTTTTATTTTACATTCATTTTTATAATGTCCTTAATGTCCACAATTATGTCAAGTAATTTTACTTTTATCATATTTCTTAGATTTACGTGTTGATTTCTTTGTGGATGTTTTACTGGATGACTTTGGTTTGTCATAGTAATTATCTTAATTTTTTGGTTGACTAGAACATTTTTTATGGTGTTTATTGCTTTTGTGTTTTTCAATATATTTATGCTGGTGTTTTCTCCTAGAAGAAGCAACAGGGGGTAAACCATATTGTTCACAAAAGGTTCATAACTCATATTTGGCTTTATTTTTATCCTTACCAGTTTGTTTAGCTATTTTAAAATCAATACACGTTTTTAGACCAATTTTTTAGATATAACTAATTATGTCACCATAAGTTAGGTTATCATAATCAATATATCCTAAGTTTTTACTTAATTCCTCTATGACTTTATGAGCAAACAAATTTGGTAAACCATTAACAAATTTCTCTTTCCAAAAAAGTTTGTTACAATCATTTCTCATCGTGACACGAGAAGGTTCCTAAAGAAGAGGTAGGTTGAAGCCTGCCTCTACAAATGACTCTGGCTTTCCTTTATAGAAGTAGGAAAGAACTATTATAAAAGACAATAAGTTTTACTATTGATGAACAGTACATGACTTTTATTATTGATCAATAGTACATGACTTTTACTATTGATGAATGGCCGACAGGGTATCTCTGCTTTTGAATAAAACAATCGCATATCTCGAAATACGCAAAACTTTTGACTAAAGTGACTAAGGGCCTGCTTTCGGTGGAAAAGCAAGAACATGTGACTGTGGGCTACTTTCAGTGGAAACGTTGGAGCAGCATGACTAGGCAAATGGGTCTTGAACATCTAAGAATACCAATAAATCCACTAGTTAATATCTCAATAATATCAAACTGAGTCAGACTGTTGAAGGTTGTGATATAACTATTGGCTACCATGGACATATGGTTTAATTTATTTAATATTTCTTGTTCACTGAACCCATCAATATTCCATTCATAGATTTTATTAGAAGAAACAAAAAATTGATTATCTAGATTCCTTTCTTCAAATTAAATATCAGGGGGAGTAGGTCTAGTATACCAATTTTTTGTTATACTGGGTTTATTAAAAGTTAATTTATTTAACTGATCTTTTAAATCTGGGATTGAAGCAGAATCAGACTTATCTGAATGACTAATGCTTTCACTGTTAGAACTTTTGACCTGATCAATGACATCAATAGTTCCACTAGTTTCACGAGTTTTCAATTTTTTAAATAATTTATCAATGACTTTAGTGAGTTCATTATCTTTTTTAGGTAAACCTAATCCGACTCTATTTTCAGGAAGGTTTAACAAAGGTTGTTCAATTTTAGTATCTGGTTTTTGAATACTATTTTGTTCAAACTTTTCTTCAATTTTATATAACTGTTTGCCTATAGTTGCTAAATACTGATTAGTGAAGTTATTTTGTTCCATAATCTTTTTCTCATCTTTAATACCATCAGCTAATTTAAAAGGACTAGCAATGGTCGAAGTGTTTTTAACTAATAAAATAACAGTTTCTAGAGGAGGGTGACTAGACAAACTTTTGACTTATCTTCTTTAACCCACTGACTTTTAGTCAAAACATTACACTTACCATAGTATTGTTCATACCAAGTAAAGAAAGTAATGTAAATGTTCGTCTTATAATATATTCTATAAATTAAAGCTAGAGCCTGAGAACCTTTAATCATTTGAGTGATTTCTCCTGCTGTTTTAATATTTAAAGTTAAAGCTTTTAATAAATGAGGATCACTAAGACTTAAATTGAAATCAGGAAAGCACTTAAAATGGATAGGTCCATTGTGCAGACTTGATTCCATTATACCAATAATACGAGGGAAATAGTTAAGAAATCAAGCATCTCTGAGACATAGATAAATACTCGAATTAATTCTCTTAATATTTAATGGTTTAATAGCTACTTGAATTAATCCTATATGAATAAAATTATAACCTTCTTTTCTATATTTTTTAATAACATCTGTGGTTAATAAACTACAGCTTTTAGATTCTTTGTTAATAGCGTAAACCTTTTCAACAGTTTTAACATTATAATCAGTTTTAAACTTATCTAAGAAAGTTGACTGATAGATTTCTTTAGGGGGAATACTAGGTATATTCTAATTACATAAGGCCTGACTATTATTTTCATAACTGTGTTCTTCCTGGTTTACTATGTCTGGAACGTGTGGCAAAGAAGAAAGGTTACTAGTTGAAGAATTATATCTAAATAGTCTACTCGTCAAAAATTATTCTTGGACAATGTTCTTTCATGCATACCCTCTTACCTTAAGCAGACGCATACCTATGTTCTATTGTCACTAACTGACACTGCTCGCACAAGAGACTTACAAGGGTTCAAGACACACGAACAAGGTGTTCTATAGCAAGTTAGGTGACTGCTGAACAAAGAAAGAATAGAATTTTGAACAAAGGTAAGATAACTAGATTAAGCTGATTCCAATTGTCAACTAGATACCATTGACAACTTGGCTCTGATACCATTAAGAGGCGGGAGCAAATATTAGAGAGAGAGAGAGTGAAACAATGGGGCATACAAACAAAACACACCTCTCACACTTATTTTGAAAAAATAAGAGTAAATACCATTAGGGGGCGGAAGCAAATATTAGAGAGAGAGAGAGAGAAACAATGGGGCATACAAACAAAACATAGCTTGCTTACTAATAGAACATAATATTAAAACATGAAAATATGTACAAGGAAAAGATAACTTACAATTGCAGCACAAGCTACAAGCTTACTAGTGCATTCTAATATAAGAGAAGAGTAGAGAAGAGAAAAGAGAAAATTAGGGGTAAAGAAGAGGTAGGTCGAAGCCTGCTTCTATAAATAACTCTGGCTTTCCTTTATATAATTGGAAAAAACTATTACAAAAGATAATAACTTTTACTATTGATGAACAGTACATGGCTTTTACTATTGATGAACAGTACATAACTTTTACTATTGATGAATTGTCGACAGGCTATCTCTACTTTTGAATAAAACAACCGCATATCTCGAAATGTGCAGAAACTTTTGATTAAGTGACTAAGGGCCTGCTTTCGGTGGAAAAGAAAGAACATGTGACCAAGGGCTACTTTCGGTGGAAAAGTATGAGCAGCATGATTAGGCAAATGGGTCCTAGGCATCTTGAAGGTTGATGCTGCCATAAGGTTCTTCATCACTTTTATTGTCGGTGACTGACTTCTTTGAAGAAGATAACGAACATTCACAGGCTTCTATTTCTTCATGAAGCTTATTAACTCTTTTATGGATGGCTTGGGTCAATAGCTTTAACTCAAGGCTAGAATAATTCTTTATATTTGAAATATCAATAGAACTACAAGGGCTAGGGTTTGACTGAATTTATTTATTTTTACTTGAAGAACCTTGTTCTGGGATGGATTTAATAGGATTTGCAGGAAATTCTTTTTTAACTTGACCAATAATCCCACCATTTAATGAAGAAAATGCGGTTGACCATGGTGATTTGACTAATACTACTAGAGACAGTAGTATGACTCTATTTAGGAGATTGGAAGACGAAATCAATGACTGGAGTTTGAAGGTTATACTGCCATTTAAGAATCCAAGGAACCTTATATTTACTAACGAACTGAAGTAGTATGGGGATACCCTCAAATTTTGAATTATACTGGCTATGATTACTAAAATGGTTGACTTGAGACTGGAGTAATTCTGGAAGAATATTTATGGAAGGACCATATCGAGACCACCATAAATTAAACCAGAAGAAAATTTGACTTTAGAATTTGTGGTCAAATTGGATGAACCATGAATGACTAAAGAACTAGTTTTGATATAGGAAAGTCTTATGTCAGGCTTCTATATAATCATAATAACAAAAATAATGATTCTGACTGGTTAAAGGGCTATGATCAAAAGGATGCTTTCCCCAATTAGGCTGAGAAATGATTTGCTTAATAGAGAGAGAATGGAAAATGACTCCAGAAGTATCGACCTTGTCATAAATAGGTTTGATGAGGATTGACTCTGTTTGAATAAGAATTTCTTTATACCATGTAAGAGATTTATATGGAGCAAGAGGAATAAAATGCCAACCAACAGGGAAGAACTAGGTATGCAAGATGACTGGGTCGTCTTTAGGTTTAATAACTGGTTCAACATAAAATAAGTTGACTTCGTATACAGGGATATATTGAATGTAAGTATTATATTTAAATCCGGGCTCCATACAAACGGGTCTTCACGCGCTCCTTATTCCTTGGTCTCCAGTTTCTTCAAGATAATTCTAACTATCTCTATTACATAAACTTTGATCAGTGGTCTCCATACCACTGTTGGGTTTGATAGAAACATAAGCATGCAATAAAATTACATAAACGCAGCGGAAGGGATGAAAAATTAGTTTTTAAAATTTTCTTACAAACCCTTAACCAAGACCTTTCTTGTGCATTAATTATCAGTCAATACATAGAAGGAGATGATGGAATTATACCTTTGAAGATCCAAGCTTCTTCAGGTACAAGTTTTACTCCTTTGATTCCTTTGATTTCTCTGTAGTGGCTCCTTCCCTTGATCAATGTCAGCCACCCAAATGTTTGGCCTCTAACGGTGATCCACCAAGAAAGATGAAGAACTCAAGAAGATGGGTTATTGGCTTAACCTTTGTTTCTATCTCTATAGAATATGTGTACTCCCAACCTTTAAAAAAAATCACGTACCTTATTTCTGATATAAGACTCTCTTATATAGATATTAGGTTAACCCTTCTAATCCAATTAGAATAGGATTTTATTTAATTAATTAATTACACACTTTTAATTAATTTATATCCTAATCTTATTAGGATTGAGAGAGAGTACTGATATTATATTAATTCCTAAACTCCTTTAGAATTAAAATAATAATAATAATATTATTATTATTATTATTAAGACTCCTCTTATTAATTTATATTTAATATTTCTAAAATATTAAATAATAAATATTAAGCTATTTAATTTATTCTATCATCATAGATTAAATTAATTACACTTAATGCATTATTACTATCATGCCATTTTCTTCTTAAATAATTCTTCTTCCTTTTATGGTGTGACCTTTTAGGTTCTCCATATTAAACCGGTTGTGAATAAATCAATTAGAACAATTCTAATCTTATTTAAATAAATAAATTAAATTAATAATCTATTTAAATAAATAACATTTATTCTACAATAGGGATAAGCCTCCCTAGTGATCAACAACTTTCCAGATAATATAGATTTCAACATTAATCATAAAAGAACCTGTGAGTTAATAGTTACCGTATAATTTAATCCTTCCACCATATAATGTCCCAATTAAATATAAGATATGGATTTACTGTCAAGTCTTAATTTATTTAATCATATGTATTTCGATTAGAAAAAGTACAACTCCAAATAATGCAAATTAGAAACCTCTTTCAAATTTCATTCCACCTTGGCCAAGGATTTCTGGGTTGTTATTTAATGAATCATATAGGACATATCTCCTCTTTTACTAGAGGTGGTAGATTCTTTATTGATCATACATTATCTTCATATGCAACTCATTATACCCAAGCATACCCTATATATGCCTTAAAAGGCCTTAAGAAATAAGTCAAAGTATAATTTGTTACATACAAGATACTATGATGATCTCAAGTCCAAGGATCACTTGTACTACTATCACATTAGGAATTCCTATTGACAGGCGAGTAAAACTCCATTAGGTATTCCATAGCGAGTCACGTTCAGTGAACTTATTCTCCAATAAGCACCTACATAATTGCTTTAGTGTCTCCACACAAATGACCATGAGATCAGTCATCCTCATCCAATGAGCAAGCAACATATGTACCAATCTATTCGGATTTACTAATCCCCATTTTAGTAATCCCATAATTGGGAACTATTTTAGTTTTTAAGCTTTCTAAGAATTTAGATCTCATTAGCATGATCTCATAATGATTCTAAAAGCATTGCTTAAAACTATGAGTTATTTACATATTATAAAAATAGCACCATGTAGATAATTAAATGCCTTAAATAAATATTTTATTAATTAATAAATATAATTGTTTACAAAGTATGTGCTTCATCATCATACATGATTGGCTTGTATGCACACTACTATCAATCTCCCACTTGCACTAAAGCCAATCGTCATGGTATCTCATACCCATGTTCTCTAAGTGACGATCAAACTACTGTTGCGTTAGAGCTTTAGTAAATGGATCTGCAATGTTGTCTTGAGAGTCCACACGCTCCAAGGTGACGTCTCCTCCTTCAATGATCTCCCTGATCAAGTGAAATCGCCGCAACACTGTGCTCGGATTTCTGATGAGACATGGATTCCTTAGCCTGTGCAACCACTCCGGTGTTGTCACAGTATACGGGAACTGCTTCTCCAATGCTAGGAACCACACCAAGTTCAGTTATGAACTTCTTCATCCAAACAGCTTCCTTTGCAGCTTCACTTGCAGCTATATACTCTGCCTCTGTCACTGAATCAGCAACTGTTTGCTGCTTGGAACTCTTCCAACTCAATGCGCCTCCGTTCAAGGTAAACACATACCCTGAAACAGATTTACTGTCATCTTGGTCTGTTTGAAAACTTGAGTCCGTGAATCCCTCGAGTTTTAATTCAGACCCACCGTAGACAAGAAAAATCTTTAGTCCTTCTCAAGTACTTTAGGATATTCTTCACTGCCTTCCAGTGCTCTTCTCCTGGATTCGACTGGTATCTGCTCGTTACACTAAATACGTGAGCAACATCCGGTCTAGTACATATCATACCGTACATGATAGATCCTATTGCAGAAGCATAAGGGACCTTACTCATACGGTCTCTCTCCTCAGGTGTCTTTGGGGCCTATTTTTTGGAGAGATGTATTTCATGGCTCGTCGGCATGAGGCCTCTTTTGGAATCTTCCATGCTAAACCTCTTTAGCATCGTATCAATGTACGTTCCTTGGGATAAGCCGAGTATCCTTTTAGATCTATCTCTATAAATCTTTATCCCCAAAATATAGGATGCTTCACCCAAGTCCTTCATGGAGATGTTTTTAGATAACCAGATTTTAATCGATTGTAGCATAGGAATGTCATTCCCTATCAGTAATATATAATCAACATATAATACAAGGAATGAAACTGCGCTCCCACTAACCTTCTTGTACACACATGGTTCATCGTCATTTTTGATAAAATCAAACTCTTTGATTGTCTCATCAAAATGAATGTTCTATCTACGAGAAGCTTGCTTCAACCCATAAATGGATCGTTGTAGCTTACAGACTTGATTTGTTCCAACTTTTGAAATAAATCCCTCTGGCTGTGTCATATACACATCCTCCTCAAGTTTCCCATTGAGGAAGGCCAATTTTACGTCCATCTGCCAGATCTCATAGTTGTTGTAAGCTGCAATCGCAATCAAAATCCGAATAGACTTGAGCATGGCTACTGGTGAGAAGGTTTCATCATAGTCAACTCCTTGTCTTTGTTTGAAACCTTTTGCAACCAGTCGGGCCTTATAGGTCTCTACCTTCCCGTCTGCTCCAGTCTTTCTCTTAAAAACCCATTTACACCCAATAGGCTTAATACCTTCAGGTGGTGAAACCAAAGTCCATACCTTATTTTCATACATGGAGTCCATTTCGGATTTCATGTCTTCAAGCCATTTCCCTGAGTCTTTATTACTCATAGCCTGTTCGTAATTCAATGGATCATCATTATTCATGATGTGTACCTCATCGTCATCCTCTATAACGAATCCATACTTCCCAGGTATTTTCAGTACTTTTCCAGATTTACGAACAGGGTGTGGTACAGTAGGTTCTTCTACTTGATTAGGTATCTGACTTTGATCCGTGGTAATTTGTGGTTCTTGAACTTCTTCAAGATATATCTTACTCCCACTTGACCCCTTCATGGATAAACTCTTTCTCCAAGAAGGTAGCATGTTTCGCAACAAACACCTTTTGATCAGTAGAATGATAGAAATAATACCCTATGGTTTCTTTAGGGTATCCCACAAATCTACACTTATCAGATTTAGTCTGTAGCTTATCATTTTCAAACTTTTTGACATAAGCTTGACAACCCCAAGTCTTAACATGCTTAAGATTTGGTTTCCTCCCTTTTCCACATCTCATATGGAGTCTTTGGGGCGGATTTGGTAGGTACCTTGTTAAGTAGGTATGCAGCCGTTTCTGGGGCATAACCCCAGAAGGAAATTGGAAGGTCGGTAAAACTCATCATGGTTCGAACCATGTCCAACAGTGTTCGATTTCTTCTTTAAGATACTCCATTTAACTGTAGTGTACTTGGAGGAGTCCATTGTGAGATTATACCATTTTCTTTGAGACAATTGAGAAACTCACCGCTTAAGTATTCTCCACCTCGATCTAATCGAAGTATCTTAATACTCTTGTCCGTTTGTTTCTCTACTTCACTTTTGAACTCTTTGAATTTTTCAAATGATTCTGATTTGTATTTCATTAAATAAACATATCCAAATCTTGAGTGATCATCAGTGAAAGTAATAAAATAAGAATACCCACCCCGTGCACTTGTTGTCATAGGTCCACAAACGTCTGTGTGAATCAATGCCAACAACTCTGTAACTCTTTCTCCTTTTCCACTAAAAGGAAATTTAGTCATTTTACCCATGAGACAAGATTCACAAGTTGGATATGATTTATAATTGGATAGCTCGAGAAGCCCATCTTTATGCAACTTGGATAATCTTGTTTCATTGATATGACCGAGTTTATAGTGCCACATGTAGGTATAATTAATATCATCTCTTTTTCTTTTCTTAGTTTGTTCAATTTGAAATATATTTTTTTGCAAGTCAAGTATATAAAGTCCATTTTGCAAATTTTCAATACCATATAAAACATCGTCTTTATAAATAGAACAACCATTGTTCTTTATAATAACATCAAATCCTTCCGTATCCAATACAAAAATTGAAATAATGTTTTCAATAATATTCGGAACATAATAACAATTATTAAGATAAATGGTCTTTCCCTAGGGCATTGCTAAACAATAAGTTCCTACAGCTAAGCAGCAACCTTTGCTCCATTCCCCACTCGTAGGATCACCTCTTCATTTTTTAGCTTTCTAATTCTGACCAGTCCCTGCACAGTATTACATATGTGAGAACCACAGCCGGTATCCAATACCCAAGTAGAATTATAACTTTCAAAAAAATTAATTTCAATCAGAAACAAACCTTGATTGGAAGTCGAACCTTCTCCAAACTTCTTCTCTGCTAGATACTTCTTGCAGTTCCTTTTCCAATGTCCCGGCTCGTTGCAATGAAAGCACATTCCTTTAGCTGGTTCAGGTTTCTTTTGTTCCTTTTCTTTCCCCTTTCCCTTAGCCTTCTTGGATTTCTTCTTTTTAGAAGACATCTTGGGCCTCTTCCTTTTATTGAAAGAATCAACCATCAAGACATGGATCTTCTTGGATGAGAAGTGATCTTCTGTAATTTTCAGCATGTTAAGCAGCTCAGGCAAGCTGACATCTAGCTTATTCATGTGAAAATTAATCACAAACTACGAGAAGGTCTCAGGGAGTGACTACATGACCAAGTCTTGACTCAACTCCCCATCCATGATGAACCCAAGCTGTCCAAGGCGTTCAATCAAATTGATTACCTTCAGAACATGAGTCTCAACGGCAGTGCCCTCGGTTATCCGAGATCGGAAGAGCTCCTTAGATAACTCATATCTAGCAGTCCTACTCTGTTCACCATACAACTCCTTGAGGTGAAGCAGCATAGCAGGAGCATCCATATTTACATGCTGACGCTGAAGCTCGTTATTCATGGATGCGAGCATGATGCATTGAGCCACAGATGCATCATCTTGCCACTTGTTGAAAGTGGCAATTTCTTCCTCAGAGGCTATTTCCGAAATAGATTCAGGGATAGTTGAATTTAGGACATAAGAAATCTTTTCAGCAGTGAGAACAATTCTCAGATTTCTTAGCCAGTCCTCATAATTCGGGCCGGTAAGCTTATTTGCATCAAGTATGCTTCATAGTGAGATTAGTGATTTTGACATTTTTTTAAAATTCTGCATGTGAATAGACAACATTTTAGCAAGCATTCATTTTATTAACTTTGAATACCAAAATAAATTTAGGTCTTTATTTTAAATTGGTATCTCCCACTATTTTCATCAAACTATATTACCCTCACTTATATAGTTCGGCAACATCTAATTAAAGATTTGCTAGTGAGATTAAGGATCTCATTTCAAATGTATATAACCTTGTGGATAGCACAACAAGCGATATACAAATAAATAGGTAGACAACTCTTGTCAATTACATCACCATGTAACTCCTTTTATTTTGCCTCTTAAATCATAATGGTCATGTGTGTGCACATCCGAACTAAAATGATTTAAGTTAAGTCCAGCCTAGCACTTTCATAAATTCAAAAAAGAAAAATGTTCGTTTTTGTGGATAGCACAACAAGACTAGATCGTTCAATTTTCTTGATAAGCATCAAATGTGATTAATTAACATCTTAAATACTCAATACTCGCCTTGTGGATAGCACAACAAACTCATAGTAAATATTTAATACTCTATTAATTAATTATGCTAGAAGGCGACGTTCGATATTCTAAATATCATTTGAACGCTTCAGACTTAATATGATTTCTTTGAGGGGTTTGTTATTATTTGTCTCATCTTGTTTAGCGTGCATGCACATATATATATAAAATAAGCGTCATTTTATTAAACATGTGAAGCATGTTTGCATAAAATATAATATATATAATATTTAGCATGCAATATAGAATACTATATTCTACCCGAATTGATTATGGACTTTTATTCTAATTTGGTTCACTAGAGCCACCAAGTGAACCAAAAGGTCAAACCTAGGAGTGCAAGAATTTAAATTTTAAATGTAACTATTACATTTAAACCCGGGCTCCATACAAACAGGTCTTCGTGATCACGCGCTCCTTGTTCCTTGGTCTCCAGTTTCTTCAAGATAATTCTAACTATCTCTATTACATAAACTATTTATAGTAAAATAGAAACCTTGATCAGCAGTCAAGGGAAAGTACATAGGAGGGAGATAGAATTTAGACCGAGAATAAAATCAGAGAAGACGAGGTACGCATACCCCATTTAATAAAACCCATACATTCAAGCATTCATCCAAAATAAAATCCAATCACATTGGTCATAGTCCATAATCAATCCCTTTTATTAACATACATATCATCATACGTATCAATAAAACTTATTCATCTCATAAAAGTAAATTCATTCCATATATGTATTAATATCAGTTAATGGGCAAAAGTTTGCTGAACTTTGTTTTTGGAAAAATAAACTCCTTTATTTCATTCAAAAACAATTTCAAATTAAACTCTTTAATTTTAGTAATTCTGAAATCTCATTTTATATAAAATAAACACCTTTATTTTAAACCTTTATTAATTAAATAAACCATTCATTTAATTAAATAAAATAAAAAAATTCAGTTCCTGTCCAGTGGCGCAGCTGCGCCAGGAAGATAAAGGCAATCGGCGCAGCTGCGCAGCATGAAAACCAGGACAAGACACCGGCGCAGCTGCGCAGCATAAAGGCCTTGCACCGGCGCAGCTGCACAGCTTCGCAGAATCAGAAAAAAAAATTGCTGCCCAAGAACTTGATCCAATCGTATATCATACATGTATGGAATCACATATTCTGATAATTAGCACAAGAATGGCTCTGATACCACTGTTGGGTTTGATAGAAACATAAGCATGCAATCAAATTACATAAACGCAACGGAAGGATGAAAAATTAGTTTTTAAAATTTTCTTACAAACCCTTAACCATGATCTTTCTTATGCATTAATTATCAGTTAATACATAGAAGGAGATGATGAAATTATACCTTTGAAGATCCAAGCTTCTTCAGGTACAAGTTCTACTCCTTTGATTCCTCTGTAGTGGCTCCTTCCCTTGATCAATGTCAGCCACCCAAATATTTGGCCTCTAACGGTGATCACCAAGAAAGATGAAGAACTCAAGAAGATGGGTTATTGGCTTAACCCTTGTTTCTATCTTTATAGAATATGTGTACTCCCAACCTTTGGAAAAATTCACGTACCTTATTTCTGATATAAGACTCTCTTATATAGATATTAGGTTAACTCTCCTAATCCAATTAGAATAGGGTTTTATTTAATTAATTAATTAAACACTTTTAATTAATTTATATCCTAATCTTATTAGAATTGAGAGAGATTACTGATATTATATTAATTCCTAAACTCTTTTAGAATTAAAATAATAATAATAATAATAATAATAATAATAATAATAATAATAATAATAATAAGACACCTCTTATTAATTTATATTTAATATTTTTAAATTTTTAAATAATAAACATTAAGCTATTTAATTTATTCTATCACCATAGATTAAATTAATTGCACTTAATGCATTATTACTATCATGTCATTTTCTTCTTAAATAATTCTTCTTCATTTTATGGTGTGACCCTTTAGGTTCTCCATATTAAACCGGTTGTGAATAAATTAATTAGAACAATTCTAATCTTATTTAAATAAATAAATTAAACTAATAATCTATTTAAATAAATAACATTTATTCTACAATAGGGATAAGCCTCCCTAGCGATCAACGACTTTCCAGATAATATAGATTTCAACATTAATCATAAAAGAACCTGTGAGTTAATAGTTACCGTACAATTCAATACTTCCATCATACAATGTCCCAATTAAATATAAGGCATGGATTTACTATCAAGTCTTAATTTATTTAATCATATGTATTTCGATTAGAAAATGCACAACTCCAAATAATGCAAATTAAAAACCTATTTCTAATTTCATTCCACCTTGGCCAAGGATTCATGGGTTGTCATTTAACAAATCACATAGGACATATCTCCTCTTTTACTAGAGGTGGTAGATTCTTTATTGATCATACATTATCTTCATATGCAACTCATTATACCCAAGCATACCCTATATATGCCTTAAAAGGCCTTAAGGAATAAGTCAAAGTATAAATTGTTACATACAAGATACTATGATGATCTCAAATCCAAGGATCACTTGTACTACTATCACATTAGGAATTCCTATTGACAGGCGAGTAAAACTCCATTAGGTATTCCATAGCGAGTCACGTTCAGTGAACTTATTCTCCAATAAGCACCTACATACTTGCTTTAGTGTCTCCACACAAATGACCATGAGATCAGTCATCCTCATCCAATGAGCAAGCAACATATGTACCAATCTATCCGGATTTACTAATCCCCATTTTCGTAATCCCATAATTGGAAACTATTTTAGTTTTTATGCTTTCTAAGAATTTAGATCTCATTAGCATGATCTCATCATGATTCTAAAATCATTGCTTAAAACTATGGGTTATTTATATATTATAAAAACAGCACCATGTAGATAATTAAATGCCTAAAATGAATATTTTATTAATAAATAAATAAGATTGTTTACAAAGTATATGCTTTATCATCATACATGATTGGCTTGTATGCACACTATTATCACCTGAATAAATGAATTCTCGAGTCTAAAAATCGGGATTAGAATTATCACTTCCTTTAATATATTCAATATCAAAATCAAATATGCTTAAAAGAGCTTGCCATCTAGCAAAGGATTGCTTGGCGACAACATTTTCAACATCTTTTTTGAGGATATATTTTGCTGACTTGCAATCAATTCTAACTAAAAACTTTTGATTTAATAAATCACTTTGAAATTTATTTATACAAAAAACTAAGGAAAGAATTTCCTTTTTAATAGTAATGTAATTAAGATGTGTTGGGTTCCAAACACCAGAATGGAAACGAACAATTTGTTCAGTAGAAGTAGGAGTTAACTTTTGCTTGAGAATACCTCCGAATCCGACTTCAGAAGCATCAGTTTCAATAATTTTGAATGCTGATTCATTAGAGATGCCAAGGCATAGTAAAACCTTAACATGTTTTTTAACTTGTTGGACAATGGAAGTATAATCACTTGTCCATGGAGGAGGATTGTTTTGCAAACGCTGAAAAAGAGGTTTGCAGATTTTTCGAAGGTTTTTATAAAATTTACCAACATAATTAAGAGTTCCTAGAAATCTTTGAAGTTAGGTTTTATCGGTGATTTTATTAGGAAATTTATCTGTAAATTGAATAACACGATTAATATGTCGAACAAGACCTTGATGAATATCATGACCAAGAAATTTAACTTTAGTTTGAAAAAGACTACATTTAGTAGGAGACAAAACAAGACCATTGGATTTTATTGTTTGAAGAACGAGTTCAAATGTTTATGGTGCTCTTCAATAGATTTTGAAAAAATTAGAATATCATCTATATAAACAATAATAAAATGACTGAAAGGGTATAAAATATCATTAAGGATATTCTGAAACTCGCTAGGGGCATTCTTAAGACCGAATGGCTGAACAATCCATTCGTAATGACCAAAGGGAGTAGTGAAAAAAGTTTTATACCAATCATCAGGATAAATCTGAATTTGCTAAAAACCTGATTTTAAAGCAAATTTACTAAAGACGGTGGCATTACTTAATCTGCAGAGCAAATCTTCTTTATTAGGTAACGGGTATCTAATCCATTCGAGAACTTTGTTTAAAGGTTTGTAATTAATAACTAAACGAAGAACACCTCTTTCTTTTTCAGCTTCATTGTTAACATAGAAAGCTGGACAGGACCAATGAGACTTACTATGTGTAATTATTCCTTTATTGAGTAAATCATTAATTTCCTTTTTACAAAGTTCCATTTGTTCATGATTCATTTGTATTGGTCTAGCCTTAGTAAGAATTAAATGTTCTTTAAATTCCTTAGCATAAGGTAGCCTTACAACATATTTTTTCTTATGCCAGAAAGCATTAGGGGAATCAGAACAAAGGTTTTGACTCATATAATTTTTTAAATCTTAAATTTTTTTCTTGAACATTTTTATCTGTGAGTTGCTTTTCAACTTGTTTGTATCTAATTTTTTTTTTCAAGAATTTTAACTAAGTGGTCTTACTATTTAACAGATTTATTGATTTAGAAATAGATTTTTCTTGAATAAATTTTAAATCTCTTTTTTTAGCTTTAGTAATAAATTTAAATATTCCTTTTTTGACCTAAATGTCCACTGCTTAAGCCACTATTGCTAGTAGTAAAAGGATATAATAAGTATATAAACGGTAATCCTAAAATAATCTTATCGGTCAGATTACGGATTAAAACAAAAGTTGTTTTAAAACACATGTTATCTTGACAAATATGAACTTTAGGCAGTTTATATTTTATTTTCATTTGACTACCATTCGCAGAGCTCAGTCTTTCACTAGTTTTTTATAAAACTTGCTAGGAATCAATCCTTCTTGAATACAATTTAAATCTGCACCAGTATCAACTAGAGCAGGAAGTTTAATTGTAAAAGTTTTATCAATTACTAGAGTGACGAGAATATACAATTTTTGAATAGTAATAGCTTTTAATCTTTTAAGAGAATTTCCTTGAACAAACAAAAATTCTGACTCATTTTTATTGTTAGAAGACTCTGGTTCGTCTTTTTCTGCTGAAGAATGATTAACTTGAAGAACCTAGTCTTTAACATCTAAATTAAGCATTTCTTTACGTAAATTAGAAATTTCTGTCTTAAGAGACCAAATTTCTCTTTTTAATTTATTAACTTCTTGGTTTAACTCAGGGAGGGTGATTTTCTTGTCAGGTGTTTTAAACCTTTCAAGAGTTTTATTGGGACTGAAAATTGGTTTTTTCTTTTCCTTTA
The DNA here is from genome assembly GCA_020205555.1 of Panax stipuleanatus. Lineage (NCBI taxonomy): Eukaryota > Viridiplantae > Streptophyta > Magnoliopsida > Apiales > Araliaceae > Panax > Panax stipuleanatus. Next base: position 108,417,176 of record CM035122.1, read on the forward strand.
GTAATCTTATTTTTAACTATGTTATTTTTAGTTAATAAATCATTTAACTGTTTCATATATACTGAATTTTTAACTTCAGAATATATAATTTTGATAATTAAATCAATTAACAAAGAACTTTCTTCTTCTTATTTGTAAAGAACATTTAATCTTTTATTACAGCAATCAAATCTATAATTATCAGTACATAAGGTGACTTCATTCGTATCACTATCTATTTCTTTACTATTATTGCTATTAGAAGAATAAGGGATATCAGAACAATCATTGCTAACAATGTCATTCTCAATTCTTATTAATTCAAAAAGTTGTTCAGTATCTTCATTAGAAACATTTAATTGTGATAACTTTTGTTTTATTTTACATTCATTTTTATAATGTCCTTTCTGTCCACAATTATGTCAAGTAATTTTACTTTTATCATATTTATTAGATTTACGTGTTGATTTCTTTGTGGATGTTTTACAGGATGACTTTGGTTTGTCATAGTAATTATCTTGATTTTTAGGTTGACTAGAACGTTTTTTTAAGGTGTTTATTGCTTTTATGTTTTTTTATGTTTATGTCGGTGTTTTCTCCTGGAAGGAGCAACAGGGGGTAAACCATATTGTTCACAAAAGGTTCCTAACTCATTTTTGGCTTTATTTTTATCCTTACCAGCTTATTTAGCAATTTTAAAATCAATACACATTTTTAGACCAATTTTTTTGGATATAACTAATTATGTCACCATAAGTTAGGTTATCATAATCAATATATCCTAAGTTTTTACTTAATTCTTCTCTAACATTATGAGCAAACAAATTTGGTAAACCATTAACAAATTTCTCTTTCCAAAAAGGTTTGTTACTATCATTTCTCATCATGACACGAGAAGTAAAAACATCTTTGTACTATCTAAAATCACTTATAGTGGGGCAAGTAAGATTACTTAACTGATCAAGAATTCTTTCAGTTGTGTTACTAGAAGTTCCTATAAAATGTTTTATTATAGTAAATATTAAACTATTTACTCCATCAGGAGGGCCAACCCCAACATCTTCATTAAAGATGGGGTTGCCATCATCATCCATCTGGACATCGTGGAATATTGATAATCTAGTATATTCAGTGAGATGTTTTTCCCACCAAGATCTAAGAATACCAATAAATCCACTAGTTAATATCTCAACAATATAACACTGAGTCAGACTGTTGAAGGCTGTGATATAACTATTGGCTACCATGGACATATGGTTTAATTTATTTAATATTTCTTGTTCACTGAATCCATCAATATTCCATTCATAGATTTTATTAGAAGAAACAGAAAATTGATTATCTAGATTCCTTTCTTCGAATTGAAGATCAGGGGGAGTAGGTCTAGTATACCAATTTTTTGTTATACTAGTTTTATTAAAAGTTAATTTATTTAATTGACTTTTAAATCCGAGATTGAAGAAGAATCAGACTTATTTGAATGACTAATGCTTTCACTGTCAGAACATTCGACCTGATCAATGACAGCAATAGTTCCACTAGTTTCACCAGTTTTTCAATTTTTTAAATAATTTATCAATGACTTTAATGAGTAGGCTTTATAATACGAAGTGTAATGATATTGAATATATTAAAGGAAGTGATAATTCTATTCCCGATTTTTTGACTCAGGAATTCATTAATTCAGATACTCCAATTGTTTCAAAATGAGTGTGAGAGCTGGTTCTCGTGGTTCAGGCCACTCTTCAGGCCCAAGTAATTAGCCCAAAGGTTCCTTAATTCCCCACCCATTAAACCCAGTTTCATCTGTTGATTTAGTTATTAGATACCAAATCCTTGGATCCATTCCAAAGCCTTACAATACAGTTTTAGCAAGTAAACCCAATCTAGTGGATCCATTTTGCAGCCCTCAGCAGAATATTCCCAAAAGTTAAAATTGTCAATATATCCTTGTATACGAAGTCAACTTATTTCATGTTGAACTAGTTATGAAACCTAAAGACGACCCAGTCATCTTAGCTACCTAGTTCTTTCCTGCTGGTTGGCATTTTATTCCTCTTGCTCCATATAAATCTTTTACATGGTATAAAGAAATTCTTATTCAAACAGAGTCAATCCTCATCAAACTTATTTATGACAAGGTCGATACATCTAGAGTCATTTTCCATTCTCTCTATATTAAGCAAATCATTTCTCAACGTAATTGGGGAAAACATCTTTCTGATCTTAGCTCTTTAACCGATCAGAATCATTATTTTTGTTATTATGATTATATAGAAGCCTGGCATAAGATTTTCCTATATCAAAACCTAGTCCTTTAGTCGTTCGTGGTTCATCCAATTTAACCACAAATTTAAAAGTTAAATTCCTTTCTGGTTTAATTTATGGTGGTCTCGATATGGTCCATCCATAAATATTCTTTCATAATTACTCCAGTCTCAAGTCAACCATTTTAGTAATCATAGCCAGTATAATTCAAAATTTGAGGGTATCCCCATACTGCTTCAGTTTGTTAGTAAATATAAGGTTCCTTGGATTCTTAAATGGCAGTATAACCTTTAAACTCCAGTCATTGATTTCGTCTTCTAATCTCCTAAACAGAGTCATATTACTGTCTCTACTAGTATCAGTCAAATCATCATGGTCACCCGCATTTTCTTCATTAAATGATGTGATAAATTCGATGTTAATAGAATTGTTGGTCAAGTTCAAAAAGAATTTCTTTCAACTCCTATTAAATCCATCCCAGAACAAGGTTCTTCAAGTAAAAATAAAGAAATTCGGTCGAACCCTAGCCCTTCTGGTTCTATTGATATTTCAAATATAAAGAATTGTTCCAGCCTTGAGTTAAAGTTATTGGCCCAAGCCATCCATGAAAGAGTTAATAAGCTTCATGAAGAAATAGAGGCTAGTGAGTGTTCGTCTTCTTCTTCAAAGAAGTCAGTCACTAGCAATAAAAGTGATGAAGACCCTTATGGCAGCATCAACCTTCAAGATGCTCAGGACCTATTTGCCTAGTCATGCTGCTTCTACTTTTCCATCGAAAGTAGCCCTCAGTCACATGTTCTTGCTTTTCCATCGAAAGTAGGCCCTTAGTCACTTTAGTCAAAAGTTTCTGCGCATTTCGAGATATTCGGTTGTTTTATTCAAAAGTAGAGATAGCCTGTCGGCCATTCATCAATAGTAAAAGTCATGTACTGTTCATCAATAGTAAAAGTCATGTATTGTTGATCAATAGTAAAAGTTATTGTCTTTTATAATAGTTCTTTCCTACTTCTATAAAGTAAAGCCAGAGTTATTTGTAGAGGCATGCTTCGACCTACCTCTTCTTTACCCCTTATTTTCTCCTTTCTCTTCTCTACTCTTCTCTTAGATTAGAATGCACCAGTAAGCTTGTAGCTTGTGCTGCAATTGTAAGTTATCTTTTCCTTGTGCATATTTTTATGTTTTAATATTATGTTCTATTAGTAAGCAAGTTGTGTTTTGTTTGTATGCCCAATTATTTCTCTCTCTCTCTCTCTCTCTAATATTTGCTTCTGCCTCCTAATGTTCTTTTAAAACACATGTTATCTTAACAAATATGAACTTTAGGCAGTTTGTATTTTATTTTCATTTGACTACCATTAGTAGAGCTCAGTCTTTCACTAGTTTTTTTATAAAACTTGGTAGGAATCAATCCTTCTTGAATACAATTTAAATCTACACCATTATAACTAGAGCAGGAAGTTTAATTATAAAAGTTTTATCAATTACTAGAGTGACGAGAATATACCATTTTTGAACAGTAATGTCTTTTAATCTTTTAATAGAATTTCCTTGAACAAACAAAAATTCTGACTCATTTTTAGTGTTAGAAGACTCTGGTTCGTCTGATATTTCAAATATAAAGAATTGTTCCAGCCTTGAGTTAAAGCTTTAGGCCCAAGCCATCCATGAAAGAGTTAATAAGCTTCATGAAGAAATAGAGGCCAGTGAATGTTCGTCTTTATCTTCAAAGAAGTCAGTCACCAGCAATAAAAGTGATGAAGACCCTTATGGCAGCATCAACCTTCAAGATGCGCAGGACCCATTTGCCTAGTTATGCTGCTCCTACTTTTCCACCGAAAGTAGCCCTCAGTCACATGTTCTTGCTTTTCCACTGAAAGCAAGCCCTTAGTCACTTTAGTCAAAAACAATTGCGCATTTCGAGATATGCGGTTGTTTTATTCAAAAGCAGATATAGCCTGTCGGCCATTCATCAATAATAAAAGTCATGTACTATTCATCAATAGTAAAAGTCATGTACTGTTCATCAATAATAAAAGTTATTGTCTTTTGTAATAGTTCTTTCCTACTTCTATAAAGTAAAGCCAGAGTCATTTGTAGAGGCATGTTTCGACCTACCTCTTCTTTACCCCTTATTTTCTTCTTTCTCTTCTCTTAGATTAGAATGCACCAGTAAGCTTGTAGCTTGTGCTGCAATTGTAAGTCATCTTTTCCTTGTACATATTTTCATGTTTTAATATTATGTTCTATTAGTAAGCAAGTTGTGTTTTGTTTGTATGCCCCATTGTTTCTCTCTCTCTCTCTCTAATATTTGCTTCCACCTCCTAATGGTATATGGAATATTGATGGTTTCAGTGAACAAGAAATAGTTCATGATTCATTTGTATTGATCTAGCCTTAGTAGGAATTAAATGTGTAGAAGATGAGCAAGACCTATCTCCTACACCTTCAGAAGAAATATTTCGTGGTGCATCCAATTTGACCACAAATTCAAAAGTCAAATTCCTTTCTGGTTTAATTTATGGTGGTCTCGATATGGTCCTTCCATAAATATTCTTCCAGAATTACTCCAATCTCAAGTCAACCATTTTAGTAATCATAGCCAGTATAATTCAAAATTTGAGGGTATCCCCATACTGCTTCTGTTTAATTCTTCAACTAGTAACCTTTCTTCTTTGCCACCTGTTCCAGACATAGTAAACCAGGAAGAACACAGTTATGAAAACATTAGTCAGGCCTTATGTAATTGGAATATACCTAGTATTTCCCTTAAAGAAATCTATCAGTCAACTTTCTTAGATAAGTTTAAAACTGATTATAATGTTAAAATTGTTGAAAAGGTTTACGCTATTAACAATGACTATGAAAAATGTAGTTTATTAACCACAGATGTTATTAAAAAACATAGAAAAAAGGTTATAATTTTATTCATATAGGATTAATTCAAGTAGCTATTAAACCATTAAATATTAAGGAAATTAATTCGAGTATTTATCTATGTCTCAGAGATGCTCTATTTCTTAACTATTTCCCTAGTATTATTGGTATAATGGAATCAAGTTTGCACAATGGACCTATCCATTTTAATTGCTTTTCTGATTTCACTTTAAGTCTTAGTGATCCTCATTTATTAAAAGCTTTAACTTTAAATATTAAAACAGTAGGAGAAATCACTCAAATGATTGAAGGTTCTCAAACTCTAGCTTTAATTTATAGAATATATTATAAGACGATGAAAACTAATTTAAATATTCATACTCTTAATAAAAGTCCTAAAGATCAAACTGTTTTAATACAAAGTAGTACTAGTGATGCTAATGTTCAGATTCCAAGAACAATTCTTTGGAAAGACATTACTTTACCTAGTCAATGGACTTTGCCCAGTGAAATTCCTCAAAAACCAGTTAATAACAATTTGTTGAATGTTGAAAATATTAGACAATTCTCTGACGGTACTGTCAAAATAAGTTTTGAACGTACCAAAAGACCTTTAATTATAGAAGATTTTACTAGTCCTTCAGTTCCTTCTCGAAGAGATACTGAAATACTTAGTAATATTTCTACTCAAGATATTAAAATGAAAGGTATTTTAAATCATGGTCAAACTAGTCATCCATCTTATACCACCAATGAACCTGTAGAAGATGATCAAGACCTATCTCCTACACCTTTAGAATTGCCTACTTAGTCATGAAAACTAATTTAAATGTTCATGCTCTTAATAAAAGTCCTAAAGATCAAACTATTTTAATACAAAGTAGTACTAGTGATGCTAATGTTCAGATTCCAAGAACTATTCTTTGGAAAGGCAAGTAATTTTACTTTTATCATATTTCTTAGATTTACGTGTTGATTTCTTTGTGGATGTTTTACTGGATGACATTGGTTTGTCATAGTAATTATCTTTTATTTTTAGGTTGACTATAATGTTTTTTATGGTGTTTATTGCTTTTGTGTTTTTTAATATGTTTATGCCAGTGTTTTCTCCTGGAAGGAGCAACAGGGGGTAAACCATATTATTCACAAAAGGTTCCAAACTCATATTTGGCTTTATTTTTATCTTTACCAGCTTGTTTAGCAATTTTAAAATTAATACACATTTTTAGACCAATTTTTTGGATATAACTAATTATGCCACCATAAGTTAAGTTATCATAATCAATATATCCTAAGTTTTTACTTAATTCCTCTCTGACTTTATGAGCAAACAAATTTGGTAAACCATTAACAAATTTCTCTTTCTAAAAAGGTTTGTTACTATCATTTCTCATCATGACACGAGAAGTAAAAACATCTTTGTACCATCTAAAATCACTTTGAGTGGGCAAGTAAGATTACTTAACTGATCATGAATTCTTTCAGTTATGTTACTAGGAGTTCCTTTAAAATGTTTTATTATAGTAAATATTAAAGTATTTACTCCATCAGAGATTTTGAAACTCTTATTCACCATCAACTTAAAGTTATTACAAATGATTTTAAATTAGATTGGAAAAACCTTGTTGAAGATTTTAATTCCAAATCTAATAAAGAAAAAAGACATTTATTTCGTGCTAATCATAGTGAAAAAGACAGAGATAAAGTCATTAATAAATGGAAAAGATTTATTAATAACGAAAAGATAAACATTACTTTCTTTACTTGGTATGAACAATACTATAGTAAGTGTAATGTTTTGACTAAAAGTCCGTGGGTTAAAGAAGACATGTCAAAAGTTTCGTCTAGTCACCCTCCTCTATAAACTGTTCTTTTATAAGTTAAAATTCTAGACCTATTGCCTCTACTAAAGTTAAATTTCTTGGTCAAAAGTTATCTTACCTTTGTTCAAAATTTTATTTTTTCTTTGTTCAGCAGTCACCTAACTTGCTGTAGAACACCGTGTTCGTGTGTCTTGAACCCTTGTAAGTCTCTTGTGTGAGCACTGTCGGGTAGTGACAATAGAACATAGGTATGCGTCTGCTTAAGGTAAGAGGGTATGTATGAAAGAACATTGTCCAAGAATAATTTTTGACCCTTGTTTAGATGAGTAGACTATTCAGATCTAATTCTTCAACTACTAACTATTCTTCTTTGCCACCTGTTCCAGACATAGTAAACCAGGAAGAACACAGTTATGAAAATATTAGTCAGGCCTTATGTAATTAGAATATACCTAGTATTTCCCCTAAAACAATCTATCAGTCAACTTTCTTAGATAAGTTTAAAACTGATTACAATGTTAAATTTGTTGAAAAGGTTTACGCTATTAACAAAGAATATGAAAACTGTAGTTTATTAACCACATATGTTATTAAAAACAGAGAAAAAAAGGTTATAATTTTATTCAAATAGGATTAATTCAAGTAGTTGTTAAACCATTAAATATTAAGGGAATTAATTCGAGTATTTATCTATGTCTCAAAGATGCTCGATTTCTTAACTATTTCCCTAGTATTGTTGGTATAATGAAATCAAGTCTGCACAATGGACCTTTCCATTTTAATTGCTTTCCTGATTTCACTTTAAGTCTTAGTGATCCTCATTTATTAAAAGCTTTAACTTTAAATATTAAAACAACAGGAGAAATCACTCAAATGATTGAAGGTTCTCAGGCTCTAACTTTACTTTATAGAATATATTATAAGACGATGAAAACTAATTTAAATGTTCATGCTCTTAAAAAAAGTCCTAAAGATCAAACTGTTTTAATACAAAGTAGTACTAGTGATGCTAATGTTCAGATTTCAAGAACTATTCTTTGAAAAGACATTACTTCAACTAGTCAATGGACTTTGCCCAGTGAAATTCCTCAAAAACCAGTTAATAACAATTTGTTGAATGTTGAAAATATTAGACAATTCTCTGACGGTACTGTCAAAATAAGTTTTGAACCTACCAGAAGGCCTTTATTATAGAAGATTTTACTAGTTCTTATGTTCCTTCTCGAAGAGATACTGAAATACTTAGTAATATTTCTATTCAAGATATTAAAATGAAAGGTATTTTAAATCATGGTCAAACTAGTCATCCCTGTTATACCACCAATGAACCCGTAGAAGATGATCAAGACCTATCTCCTACACCTTCAAAATTGCCTACTCAGTCAGATTTTAAAACTCCTATTCACCATCAACTTAGAATTATTACAAAGGATTTTAAATTAGATTGGAAAAATCTTGTTGAAGATTTTAATTCCAAATCTAATAAAGAAAAAAGACATTTATTTCGTGCTAATCATAGTGAAAAGACAAAGATAAAGTCATTAATAAATGAAAAATATTTCTTAATAATGAAAAGATAAACATTACTTTCTTTACTCGGTATGAACAATACTATGGTAAGTGTAATGTTTTGACAAAAAGTTAGTGGGTTAAAAAAGATAAGTCAAAAGTTTCGTCTAGTCACCCTCCTCTAGAAACTGTTCTTTTATCAATTAAAAACAATTCGATCATTGCTGGTCCTTTTAAATTAGTTGATGGTAGTAAAGATGAGAAAAAGATTATTGAACAAAATAACTTCACTAATCAATACTTAGCAACTATAGGCAAACAGTTAGATAAAATTGAAGAAAAGTTTGAATAAAATAGTATTCAAAAACCAGATACTAAAATTGAACAGCCTTTGTTAAACCTTCCTTAAAATAGAGTCGGATTAGGTTTACCTACCAAATATAATAAACTCACTAAAGTCATGGATAAATTATTTTAAAAATTGAAAATTGGTGAAACTAGTGGAACTATTGCTATCATTGATCAGGTCAAAAGTTCTGACAGTGAAAGCATTAGTCATTCAGATAATTCTGATTTTACTTTAATCCTGGATTTAAAAGATCAATTAAATAAATTAACTTTTAATAAAACCAGTATAACAAAAAATTGGTATACTAGACCTACTCCCCCTGATCTTCAATTCGAAGAAAGTAATCTAGATAATCAATTTTTTGTTTCTTCTAATAAAATCTATGAATGGAATATTGATGGGTTCAGTGAACAAGAAATACTAGATAAATTAAACCATATATCCATGGTAGCCAATAGTTATATCACAGCCTTCAACAGTCTGACTCAGTTTTATATTGTTGAGATATTAACTAGTGGATTTACTGGTATTCTTAGATCTTGGTGGGAAAAATATCTCACCGAAGATACTAGATTATAAATAATCCACGCTGTCCAAGATGATGATGGCAACCCCATCTTTAATGAAGATGTTGGGGTTGGCCCTCCTGATGGAGTAAATACTTTAATATTTACTATAATAAAATATTTTATAGGAACTCCTAGTAACATAACTGAAAAAATTCATGATCAGTTAAGTAATCTTACTTGCACCACTCTAAGTGATTTTAGATGGTACAAAGATGTTTTTACTTCTCGTGTCATGATAAGAAATGATAGTAACAAACCTTTCTGGAAAGAGAAATTTGTTAATGGTTTACCAAATTTGTTTGCTCATAAAGTCAAAGAGGAATTAAGTAAAAACTTAGGATATATTTATTATGATAACCTAAATTATTGTGACATAATTAGTTATATCAAAAAATTGGTCTAAAAATGTGTATTGATTTTATAATTGCTAAACAAGCTGGTAAGGATAAAAATAAAGCGACTTATGAGTTAGGAACCTTTTGTGAACAATATGGTTTACCCCCTATTGCTCCTTCTAGGAGAATACACCGGCATAAACATATTGAAAAACACAAAAGCAATAAAATCCATAAAAAACGTTCTAGTCAACCTAAAAATCAAGATATATTACTATGACAAACCAAAGTCATCCAGTAAAACATCCACAAAGAAATCAACACGTAAATCTAAGAAATATGATAAAAGTAAAATTACTTACCATAATTGTGGACAGAAATGACATTATAATAATGAATGTAAAATAAAACAAAAGTTATCACAATTAAATGTTTCTAATGAAAATACTAAACAACTTTTTGAATTAATAAGAATTGAGAATGACATTAATAGCAATGATTGTTCTAATATCCCTTATTCTTCTAATAGCAATAATAGTAAAGAAATAGATAGTGATACGAATGAAGTCACCTTATGTACTGATAATTGTAGATCTGATTGCTGTAATAAAATATTAAATGTTCTTAACAAAGAAGAAGAAAAAAGTTCTTTGTTAATTGATTTAATTAGCAAAAGTACAGATTCTGAGTTAAAAATTCAGTATATGAAACAGTTAAAAGATTTATTACCTAAAAATAACACAGTCAAAAATAAGATTACTAAAGGAAAAGAAAAACCTATTTTCAGTCTCAATAAAACCCTTGAAAGGTTTAAAACACCTGACAAGGAAATCACCCTCCCTGAGTTAAACTAAGAAGTTAATAAATTAAAAAGAGAAATTTCGTCTCTTAAGACAGAAATTTCTAATTTACGTAAAGAAATGCTTAATTTAGATGTTAAAGACAAGGTTCTATAGCGATTGCATTTTTCCTAGTATAAAAAAAAGATAATATAATAATAATACAAATTTAAGAAATAAATTTTTATTTTTGTATGAGTTGTATGAGGTGGCATACCTTATTTGTTGCGATATAAAATGTGTGTATATGTGCACTGTGGTGTGAATATCTGTGATTGACTAAATATATTTATATATTTACTAGGTATGAAGAACCTATTCAAAAATAAAGTGAATAGAGAAGTTAAATAAGTGATGGGTATACCTTAGAAAATATTAAAATGATTTATAAGGAGATTGTTTTAATATAAAAAAATCATCGCATTTGTCATATTATCTTATTTTATTTGGAAATAAGGTAATATAAATAAAGAATATTAGAATAATTTAATGAAGTTAAATTATTTTAATAGAAAGAAAATTGTCACACTAAATATTATTTTATTGTGTGATAAATATTATGAAAAGTGTGTTTATTGTATAAGATAAACTATTTATATAATATATATGTAATAAGGGGAAATAAATGGGTTATTTTAACCATTCGAAACAAACATGCCTTAAAGTAGAATTTGAGACTTTAGAGCATGAGCTGGATGCTTAAGCTGTTTTGACGGTGGCAAACAGGAGGTGTGAGATTATCACTATATTAAACTTATTACAAGGCAATCCTACAAGTTTACTCACCAAACCAACATGTGTAAAGAACAATAAATTTTCATTATGAGAAGCAAAATTTTCCTCCTATTCTCAGTTCACCCGCCATTTGCTCTCCTAAGAAAAAAAATTCCAATTCCTTCGTTCAGCTAGAACAGGGAAGAGTGAAATTTATAGTGTATTGAGCAGTTGAGTTTCAATTCAAAGGATAGCAAAGGAACCTAATTGATTAAACAGTAGGTAACATCATTTATCTCTTCTATATTTATAATAGTGGTCTACTTGGTATAGAATAATCAGACAGCATATAATAATTGGATAACTATGTATGGTTAACTTAATGCTATTAATTAATTATAGCTATGATAATTAACCAACAAGGGAAGTGAGATGGTATATATATACTACCTTTGAATTCAAAGAATTGGGAAATGAAGTATAAATAAACTAATTAGTTTGTAACTTGTTGATTACTCATTAATACCGCTGGTTATAGGATTTCTATTGTTTAATTAGGCACAAGAAGATAGGTTTGGCTGAGGAGCAATAAGGTGGTAAAGAATGAGGCTAGAATGCAAACAAAAGCTTCAGAAATCTGCACTTGAAAGGTTGCATGCAAGGTGCTTGATAAAATGCTTCAACGGACTGTTTTGCTTTAAAAACTGATTTTTGATAGAATTAAAGCTTGGGCTGAATATGTATGCCATATATGATGATAGTTAAGGTGTGTGTGTTGGGTTTGTACGAAATCGTGATGCAATCAAATTGCAAAAATTAGCGGAAGCATGGTATATCAGAGTTTAAATTTTTTTTATAAAACCATTACCCGGGTCATCCTTTATGCAAATTATTAATTTAAAACGATAAATAAGAAGTTATGGAATCATACCCTTGTAGAACGAAGCTTCCACAGGTACTAGTTCAACTCCTTGTTCTTCGTGATCTCCTTGAATTTTCGGGTTAGATTCCTTCCTTTGATCAACGTTAGCCACCCAAGTGTTTGGCCTCTAGAGGTGATCCACCAAGGAAGAGGAATTATCAAGAAGGAGGGTGTTTGGCTAAACCTTAGTTTTCTATCCTCTATAGAAAAGGAGTACTCTCCAACAATTAGAATTTCATCCAGTAATATCTATTATAAGACTCCTCTTATATAGACATTGGTCAACCCTTCTAATCCTATTAGACATGGGATTTCTTATAATTAATTAAACTCCTTTAATTAATTTAGACTTCCCACCACATTGGGAATAATTAATTAAATTTATTTAATTAATTTGTCTCCTAATCTTATTAGGAATAAATGAGAGTACTAATATTAAATTAATTACTAAACTCTTTTAGAAATTAAAATAATAATAATTGTAATAATATTAATAAGACTCCTCTTATTAATTTATATTTAATATTTCTAAAATATTAAATAATGAAAATTAAGCTATTTAATTTATTCTATCACTATAGATTAAATTAATTATACTTAATGCATTATTACGATTATGCCATTACCTTCTTAAATAATTATTTTTCCTTTTATGGTGTGACACTTTAGGTTCTCCATATTAAACCGGTTGTGAATAAATCAATTAGAACAATTCTAATCTTATTTAAATAAATAAATTAAACTAATAATCTATTTAAATAAATAATATTTATTCTACAATAGGGATAAACCTCCCTAACGATCAACGACTTTCCAAATAATATAGATTTCAACATTAATCATAAAAGAACCTATGAGTAAATAGTTACCGTACAATTCAATCCTTCCACCATACAATGTCCCAATTAAATATAAGACATGAATTTACTGTCAAGTCTCATTTTATTTAATTATATGTATTTCGATTAGAAAATGCACAACTCCGATTAATGCAAATTAGAAACTCCTTTCTAATTTTATTTTACCTTGGCCAAGGATTCCTGGGTTGTCATTTAACGAATCACATATGACATATCTCCTCTTTTACTAGAGGTGGTAGATTCTTTATTAATCATTCATTATCTCCATATGTAACTCATTATACCCAAGCATACCCTTTTATATACCCTAAAGGACTTTAAGGAATAAGTCAAAGTATAATACATTACATACAAGATACTATGATGATCTCAAGTCCAAGGATCACTTGTACTACTATCACATTAGGAATTCCTATTGACAGGCGAGTAAAACTCCATTAGGTATTCCATAGCGAGTCACGTTCAGTGAACTTATTCTCCAATAAGCACCTACATACTTGCTTTAGTGTCTCCACACAAATGATCATGAGATCAATCATCCTCATCCAATGAGCAAGCAACATATGTACCAATCTATCCGGATTTACTAATCCCCTTTTTAGTAATCCCACGATTGAGAACTATTTTAGTTTTAAAGCTTTCTAAGAATTTAGATCTCATTAGCATGATCAACATCATGATTCTAAAAGCATTGCTTAAAACTATGGGTTATTTACATATTATAAAAACAGCACCATGTAGATAATTAAATGCCTTTAATAAATGAATATTTTATTAATAAATAAATAAGATTGTTTACAAAGTATGTGCTTTATCATCATACATGATTGGCTTGTATGCACACTACTATCAATCTCCCACTTGCACTAAAGCCAATCGCCATGGTATCTCATACCCATCTTCTCTAAGTGACGATCAAACTGCTGTTGTGTTAAAGCTTTAGTAAATGGATCTGCAATGTTGTCTTGAGAGTCTACACGCTCCAAGGTGACGTCTCCTCTTTCAATGATCTCCCTGATCAAGTGAAATCGCCGCAACACGTGTTTAGATTTCTGATGAGACCTCGGTTCCTTAGCCTGTGCAACTGCTCCTGTGTTGTTACAGTAAACGAGAACTGCTTCTCCAATGCTAGGAACCACACCAAGTTCAGTTATGAACTTCTTCATCTAAACAGCTTCCTTTGCAGCTTCACTTGCAGCTATATACTCTGCCTCTGTCACTGAATCAGCAACTGTTTGCTGCTTGGAACTCTTCCAACTCACTGCGCCTCCATTCAAGGTAAAAACATACCCTGAAATAGATTTACTGTCATCTTGGTCCGTTTAAAAACTTGAGTCTGTGAAGCCCTCGAGTTTTAATTCAGACCCACCGTAGACAAGAAAAATATCCTTAGTCCTTCTCAAGTATTTTAGGATATTCTTCACTGCCTTCCAGTGCTTTTCTCCTGGATTCGACTGGTATCTGCTCGTTACACTAAGTGCATGAGCAACATCCGGTCTAGTACATATCATACCGTACATGATAGATCATATTGCAGAAGCGTAAGGGATCTTACTCATACGGTCTCTCTCCTCAGGTGTCTTTGGGGCCTGTTTCTTGGAGAGATGTATTCCATGGCTCATCGGCATGAGACCTCTTTTGGAATCTTCCATGCTAAATCTCTTTAGCATTGTATCAATGTACGTTCCTTGGGATAAACCAAGCATCCTTTTATATCTATCTCTATAGATCTTTATCCCCAAAATATAGGATGCTTCTCCCAAGTCCTTCATGGAGAAGTGTTTAGATAACCAGATTTTAATCGATTGTAGCATAGGAATGTCATTCCCTATCAGTAATATATCATCAACATATAATACAAGGAATGAAATTGCGATCCCACTAACCTTCTTGTACACACATGGTTCATCGTCGTTTTTGATAAAATCAAACTCTTTGATTGTCTCATCAAAACGAATGTTCCATCTACGAGAAGCTTGCTTCAATCCATAAATGGATCGTTGCAGCTTACAAACTTGATTTGTTCCAACCTTTGAAACAAATTCCTCTGGCTGTGTCATATACACATCCTCCTCAAGTTTCCCATTGAGGAAGGCCGTTTTCACGTCCATCTGCCAGATCTCATAGTCGTTATAAGCTGCAATCGCAAGCAAAATCCGAATGGATTTGAGCATAGCTACTGGTGAAAAGGTTTCAACATAGTCAACTCCTTGTCTTTGTTTGAAACCTTTTGCAACCAGTCGGGCCTTATAGGTCTCTACTTTACCGTCCGCTCCAATCTTTCTTTTAAAGACCCATTTACACTCAATAGGCTTAATGCCTTCAGGTGGTGAAACCAAAGTCCATACTTTGTTTTCATACATGGAGTCCATTTCGGATTTCATGGCTTCAAGCCATTTCCCTGAGTCTTTATTACTTATAGCCTGTTCGTAATTCAATGGATCATCATCATTTATGATGTGTACCTCATCGTCATCCTCTATAACGAATCCATACCTCTCAGGTATCTTCGGTACTCTTCCAGATTTATGAACAGGGTGTAGTATAGTAGGTTCTTTTACTTGATCAGGTACCTAACTTTGATCCGTGATAATTTGTGGTTCTTGAACTTCTTCAAGATATATCTTACTCCCACTGACCCCTTCATGGATAAACTCCTTCTCCAAGAAGGCAGCATGTTTCGCAACAAACACCTTTTGATCAGTTGGATGATAGAAATAATACCCTAAAGTTTCTTTAGGGTATCCCACAAATCTACACTTATCGGATTTAGTCTGTAGCTTATCATTTTCAAACTTTTTGACATAAGCTGGGCAACCCCAAGTCTTAACATGCTTAAGATTTGGTTTCCTCCCCTTCCACATCTCATATGGAGTCTTTGGGGCAGATTTGGTAGGTACCTTGTTAAGTAGGTATGCAGCCGTTTCTAGGGCATATCCCCAGAAAGAAATTGAAAGGTTGGTAAAACTCATCATGGATCGAACAATGTCCAACATTGTTCGATTTCTCATTTCAGATACTCCATTTAACTGTGGTGTACCTGGAGGAGTCCATTGTGAGATTATACCATTTTCTTTGAGACAATTGAGAAACTCACCGCTTAAGTATTCTCCACCTCGATCTGATCGAAGTATCTTTATACTCTTGCCCGTTTGTTTCTCTACTTCACTTCTAAACTCTTTGAACTTTTCAAATGATTCTGACTTGTATTTCATTAAATACACATATTCAAATCTCGAGTGATCATCAGTGAAAGTAATAAAATAAGAATACCCACCCCGTGCATTTGTTATCATAGGTCCACAAACGTCTGTGTGAATCAATGCCAACAACTCTGTAACTCTTTCTCCTTTTCCACTAAAAGGAGCTTTAGTCATTTTACCCATGAAACAAGATTCACAAGTTGGATATGATTCATAATCAGATAACTCAAGGAGCCCATCTTTATGCAACTTAGATAATCTTGTTTCATTGATATGACCGAGTCTACAGTGCCACATGTAAGTATAATTAATATCATCTCTTTTCCTTTTCTTAGTTTGTTCAATTTGAAAAATATTTTCTTGTAAGTCAAATAGTATAAAGTCCATTTCACAAATTTCCAATACCATATAAAACATCGTCTTTATAAATAGAACAACTATTATTCTTTATAACAACGTTAAATCCTTCCATATCCAATACAGAAATTGAAATAATGTTTTTAATAATATTCGAAACATAATAACAATTATTAAGATAAATGGACTTGCCCGAAGGCATTACTAAACAATAAGTCCCTACAGCTAATGCAGCAACCTTTGCTCCATTCCCCACTCGTATGATGACCTCATCATTGCTCAGCTTTCTATTTCTGACCAGTCCCTTCACATTATTATATATGTGAGAACCACAGCCGGTATCCATTACCCAAGTAGAATTTTGACTTTCTGAAAAAATAATTTCAATCATGAACAAACCTTGATTGGAAGTCGAAGCTTCTCCAAGCTTCTTCTTTGCCAGAAACTTCTTGTAGTTCCTCTTCCAATGACCCGGCTCGTTGCAATAGAAGCACATTCCTTTGCTAGCTGGATCATATTTCTTTTGTTCCTTTATGTTCACTTTGCCCTTGGTCATCCGAGATCGGAAGAGCTCCTTAGATATCTCATATCTAGCAGTCCTACTTTGTTCACCATACAACTCCTTGAGGTGAATCAACATAGTAGGAGCATCCATGTTTTCGTACTGACCCTGAAGCTCATTATTCATGGATGCGAGCATGATGCATTGAGCCACAGATGCATCATCTTGCCACTTTACAATGGTGGCAATCTCTTCCTCAGAGTCTGTTTCTGGAACAGTTCGAGGGACAGGTGAGTTTAGGACATAAGAAATCTTTTCAGCAGTGAGAACTATTCTCAGATTTCTTAGCCAGTCCGTATAATTCGGCCCTGTAAGCTTATTAGCATCAAATATGCTTCGCAGTGAAATTAGTGATTTTGACATTTTTAAAATTCTGCATGTGAAAAATAACATTTTAGCTAACATTCATTTTATTAATTTTGCATACCAAAATAAATTTAGGTCTTTATTTTAAATTGGTATCTCCCACTATTTTTATCAAACTATATTACCCTCACTTATATAGTTCGGCAACATCTAATTAAAGATTTGCTAGTGAGAATAAGGATCTATTTCCAATGTATATAACCTTGTGGATAGCACAACAAGCGATATACAAATAAATAGGTAGACAACTCTTGTCAATTACATCACTATATAACTCCTTTTATTTTGCCTCTTAAATCATAATGGTCAAGTGTGTGCACATCCGAACTAAAATGATTTAAGTTAAGTCCAGCCTAGCACTTCCATAAATTCAAAAAAGAAAAATGTTCGTCCTTGTGGATAGCACAACAAGACTAGATCGTTCAATTTTCTTGATAAGCATCAAATGTGATTAATTAACATCTTAAATATGCAATACTCGCCTTGTGGATAGCACAACAAGCTCATATTAAATATTTAATACTCTATTAATTTATCATGCTAGAAGGCGACGTTCGATATTCTAAATATCATTTGAACGCTTCGGACTTAATATTATTTCTTTGAGGGGTTTGTTATTATTTGTCTCATCTCGTTTAGCGCGCATGCACACACACACACACACACACACACACACACACACACACACACACACACACACACACACACACACATATATATATATATATATATATATATAATACGCGTCATTTTATTAAACATGCGAAGCATGTTTGCATAAAATATAATATATATAATATTTAGCATGCAATATAGAATACTATATTCTACCCGGATTGATTATGGACTTTTATTCTAGTTTGGTTCACTAGAGCCACCAAGTGAACCAAAAGGTCAAACCTAGGAGTAAAAGAATTTAAATTTAAATATAACTATTACATTTAAACTCGGGCTCCATACAAATGGATCTTCACGCGCTCCTTGCTCCGTGGTCTCCAATTTTTTAAGATAATTCTAACTATTTCTATTACATTAAACTATTTAATTTAAATAGAAACCTTGATCAGCAGTTAAGGGGAAGTACATAGGAAGGAGATAGAATTTTACATCAAGAAAAAAAATTTAGAGAAGACGAGGTACACAGACCCCATTTAATAAAACCCATTCATTCAAGCATTCAACTAAAATAAAATCCAATCACATTGGTCAAATAGTCCATAATCAATCCCCATTTATTATCATACATATCACCATATATATCAATAAATAAATATTCATCTCATGAATTAAAACATTCCATATATATATGAGTATCATTTAATGGGCAATTTTAAATTGCATGAAATCCAATTTCAAGATTAAAATAAACTCTTTATTTTAATTATAAAATTATTTAGAATATAATATATAAATATATCATATTTATTTTTTTAAAAAGAAGTCACCTTCTTTTATTAAAAGAGTCCTGCAGGTTTATTAAAAGAGTTCTTTCCTGATGGGTCACCTTCTTTTTGGAGTAAGAAAGAGACAACACCTTTTCTTTGCAGAATTCAAGATTAGCACCCAAAAAAAAAAAATTGTGATTCGTCCCAAAAAAAAATGTCATTTTTTTTTCTTAAAAAAAAATAATTTTATACAATAAAATTATGCCCAATAAATTATTTTAAATACATACCCATATGTATATGAAATCAAAAATAAATTAAGAATTGCATAAAGGTTTGGCTCTGATGCCACTGTTGGGTTTGTACGAAATCGTGATGCAATCAAATTGCAAAAATTAGCGGAAGCATGGTATATCAGAGTTTAAAAAATTTCTACAAAACCATTACCCGGATCATCCTTTATGCAAATTATTAATTTAAAACGATAAATAAGAAGTTATGGAATCATACCCTTGTAGAACGAAGCTTCCACAGGTACTAGTTCAACTCCTTGTTCTTCGTGATCTCCTTGAATTTTCGGGTTAGATTCCTTCCTTTGATCAACGTTAGCCACCCAAGTGTTTAGCCTCTAGAGGTGATCCACCAAGGAAGAGGAATTATCAAGAAGGAGGGTGTTTAGCTAAATCTTAGTTTTCTATCCTCCATAGAAAAGGAGTATTCTCCAACAATTGGAATTTCATCAAGTAATATCTATTATAAGACTCCTCTTATATAGACATTGGTCAACCCTTCTAATCCTATTAGACTTGGGATTTCTTTTAATTAATTAAACTCCTTTAATTAATTTAGGCTTCCCACCACATTGGAAATAATTAATTAAATTCATTTAATTAATTTGTCTCCTAATCTTATTAGGAATAAATGAGAGTACTAATATTAAATTAATTACTAAACTCTTTTAGAAATTAAAATAATAATAATTGTAATAATATTAATAAGACTCCTCTTATTAATTTATATTTAATATTTCTAAAATATTAAATAATAAACATTAAGCTATTTAATTTATTCTATCACTATAGATTAAATTAATTATACTTAATGCATTATTACGATTATGCCATTACCTTCTTAAATAATTATTTTTCCTTTTAAGGTGTGACCCTTTAGGTTCTCCATATTAAACCGGTTGTGAATAAATCAATTAGAACAATTTTAATCTTATTTAAATAAATAAATTAAACTAATAATCTATTTAAATAAATAATATTTATTCTACAATAGGGATAAACCTCCCTAGCGATCAACGACTTTCCAAATAATATAGATTTCAACATTAATCATAAAAGAACCTATGAGTAAATAGTTACTGTACAATTCAATCCTTCCACCATACAATGTCCCAATTAAATATAAGACATGAATTTACTGTCAAGTCTCATTTTATTTAATTATATGTATTTCGATTAGAAAATGCACAACTCCGATTAATTCAAATTAGAAACTCCTTTCTAATTTCATTTTACCTTGGCCAAGGATTCCTGGGTTGTCATTTAACGAATCACATAGGACCTATCTCCTCTTTTACTAGAGGTGGTAGATTCTTTATTAATCATTCATTATCTCCATATGTAACTCATTATACCCAAGCATACCCTTTTATATACCCTAAAGGACTTTAAGGAATAAGTCAAAGTATAATTCATTACATACAAGATACTATGATGATCTCAAGTCCAAGGATCACTTGTACTACTATCACATTAGGAATTCCTATTGACAGGCGAGTAAAACTCCATTAGGTATTCCATAGCGAGTCACGTTTAGTGAACTTATTCTCCAATAAGCACCTACATACTTGCTTTAGTGTCTCCACACAAATGATCATGAGATCAATCATCCTCATCCAATGGGCAAGCAACATATGTACCAATCTATCCGGATTTACTAATCCCCTTTTTAGTAATCCCACGATTGAGAACTATTTTAGTTTTAAAGCTTTCTAAGAATTTAGATCTCATTAGCATGATCAACATCATGATTCTAAAAGCATTTCTTAAAACTATGGGTTATTTACATATTATAAAAACAGCAGCATGTAGATAATTAAATGCCTTTAATAAATGAATATTTTATTAATAAATAAATAAGATTGTTTACAAAGTATGTGCTTTATCATCATACATGATTGGCTTGTATGCACACTACTATCAGTGTGAACATATTATATATAAACAAATAGCAGTTTTCAGCTATAACTAAAAGTTAGAGTTGAACATGTCAAGTTATTATGGTAATCTATTTTGGGAAGCATATAGGGTCTGAAACGAGGAGGTTATAACTTCTAAATGTAGTCTCATATGCTATATATAATATATTTAAAATCTATTATTATCCGGTGTATGAGTTAGGAGTAATTGAATTGAGAAGTGGGCATTAAGGGTGTCGGGCTACCTAATCGCATAAGCAGTAGCAGTATAGCGGCTGGGCTGGGGGCTCTCTTTTGAGCTCTTAGTCGGAATAGCTAGGTTGTTTTAATGAGTTAGTTAGCTTTCTATTTAAATAGGAAGATATATTAGCTATTACGTTTCCAAAGTGTAGCATAATAGAGTGTATAATTGGAGGTTAGAGATTGGGCAAAGAAGGGGCAGGGCTGCTGCATGTTGGCAGCTGGTGGCTTTTAGGAGTTGCCTTGAATGACATTGGTTGGGCTTGAGCAAGGCTGTTGCCAGGTAGCAGCAGCACATAGCCTCAGTGAACTGCTAATGCAGTTTAGGGGCTGTTAGGCTCAATTGGGGCTGGGGCCAACAAAAGCCACACTAAACTTAGTCAATTCCCACAAGGCCAAGCATGGATGGCTGTTAGCAAGAAGGATTGATGAGAAGCTGTTGATACACTAATTGGTATAAATGCATCTATAAGATACCTTGTATGCTATAAGTTAAATAAACAGAGCATGAAATACTCATGTACTAAGCTACTAATAGCATGTAAAGGATAATTGTAATATGGTTACATATGATAAGTATGTCGAACCTTATTAAAGAGAAAAATGGCTATTTTGAAAACATGAATGAGGTATTTGAAAATGGGTACAAGTATCTCTAAAGTAATAACACAAACTCAAAATAGGATATATGTGATATGCAGTTTAGTGTTATGTGAATATACAAGCTATATGACTTGGCTATCTGGCTAATATGCTTGTATATGGAAATAAACTTGTGTAGGCTCTGTGAGAACAAGTTGAGCTAAATTTTTGTCAATAATCTACAAACAAGGCAAGTATCAAATTCTTACTCTTTATTGAGCAAATATCTGGAATTGACCGTATTGATCAAGTTCTTTCCATTATTGCAAATATCTTGAGCAAGTATTCTTACTTTTAACAAGTATCCTAACTTACACAAATTCTATATTGTGCAACTTATCTATAGTGGTATGTTTATACAGTTTTCCTAACTTGTGTAATTCTATTGATTAGTCAAATTCTTTCCATTGTCGTAACAATTATACTATATTGTAAATCTGAGAATATTATTGATTTAGGTAGAGCGTTCCATCCAAATTATTTTAGTTTGGAATTCAAGGCCGATAACGAACATCCCTTATTTGGGAAAACTTTTAATATGTATAGAACAATTAATTTTCCTTATGAGAAGCAAAATTTTCCTCCTATTCTCAGTTCACCCGCCATTTGCTCTCCTAAGAAAAAAATTTCCAATTCCTTCGTTCAGCTAGAACCCTAGAGTGAAATTTATGGTGTATTGAGTAGCTGAGTTTCAATTCAAAATATAGTAAATGAACCTAATTGATTAAATAGAAGGTAACATCACTTATCTCTTGTATATTTATAACAGTGGTCTACTTGGTATATAATGATCAGTTAGCAAATAATAATTGGATAACTATGTATAGTAAACTGAATGCTATTAATTAATTATAGCTATGATAATTAACCAACAAGGGAAGTGAGATGGTATATATATACTACCTTTGAATTCAAAGAATTGGGAAATGAAGTATAAACAAACTAATTAGTTTGTAACTTGTTGATTACTCATTAATACCGCTGGTTATAGGATTTCTATTGTTTAATTAGGCGCAAGGAGATAGGTTTGGCTGAGGAGCAATAAGGTGGTAAAGAATGAGGCTAGAATGCAAACAAAAGCTTCAGAAATCTACACTTGAAAGTATTACATGCAAGGTGCTTGATAAAATGCTTCAATGGACTATTTTGCTTTAAAAACTGATTTTTGATAGAATTAAAGCTTGGGCTGAATATGTATGCCATATATGATGATAGTTAGGGTGTGTGAACATATTATATATAAACAAATAGCAGTTTTCAGCTATAACTAAAAGTTAGAGTTGAACATGTCAAGTTATTATGGTAATCTATTTTGGGCAGCATATAGGGTCTGAAACGAGGAGGTTATAACTTCTAAATGTAGTCTCATATGCTATATATAATATATTTAAAATCTATTATTATCCAGTGTATGAGTTAGGAGTAATTGAATTGAGAAGTGGGCATTAAGGGTGTCGGGCTACCTAATCGCAGAAGCAGTAGCAGTGCAGCGGCTGGGCTGGGGGCTCTCTTTTGAGCTCTCAGTCGGAATAGCTAGGTTATTTTAATGAGTTAGTTAGCTTTCCATTTAACTAGGAAGATATATTAGCTATTACGTTTCCAAAGTGTAGCATAATAGAGTGTATAATTGGAGGTTAGAGATTGGGCAAAGAAGGGGCAGGGCTGCTGTTGGCAGCTGGTGGCTTTTAGGAGTTGCCTTGAATGACATTGGTTGGGCTTGAGCAAGGCTGTTGCCAGGTAGCAGCAGCACATAGCCTCAGTTAACTGCTAATGCAGTGTAGGGGCTGTTAGGCTCAATTGGGGCTGGGGCCAACCAAAGCCACACTAAACTTAGTCAATTCCCACAAGGCCAAGTATGTATGGCTGTTAGCAGGAAGGATTGATGAGGAACTGTTGATACACTAATTGGTATAAATGCATCTATAAGATACCTTGTATGCTATAAGTTAAATAAACAGAGCATGAAATACTCATGTACTAAGCTACTAATAGCATGTAAAGGATAATTATAGTATGGTTACATATTATAAGTATGTCGAACCTTATTAAATAGAAAAATGGCTATTTTGAAAACATGAATGAGGTATTTGAAAATGGGTACAAGTATCTCTAAAGTAATAACACAAACTCAAAATAGGATCTATGTGATATGCAGTTTAGTGTTATGTGAATATACAAGCTATATGACTTGGCTATCTGGCTAATATACTTGTATATGGAAATAAACTTGTGTAGGCTCTATGAGAACAAGTTGAGCTAAATTTTTGTCAATAATCTAGAAACAAGGCAAGTATCGAATTCTTACTCTTTATTGAGCAAATATCTGGAATTGACCGTGTTGATCAAGTTCTTTTCATTCTTGCAAATATCTTGAGCAAGTATTCTTACTTTTAACAAGTATCCTAACTTACACAAATTCTATATTGTGCAACTTATCTATAGTGGTATGTTTATACAGTTTTCCTAACTTGTGTAATTCTATTGATTATTAAAATTCTTTCCATTGTCTTAACAATTATACTGTATTGCAAATCTGAGAATATTATTGAGTTAGGTAGAGCGTTCCATCCAAATTGTTTTAGTTTGGAATTCAAGTCTGATAACGAACATCCCTTATTTGGGAAAACTTTTAATATGTATAGAACAATAAATTTTCCTTATGAGAAGCAAAATTTTCCTCCTATTCTCAGTTCACCCGCCATTTGCTCTCCTAAGAAAAAACTATTCCAATTCCTTCGTTCAGCTAGAACCCTAGAGTGAAATTTATGGTTTATTGAGCAGCTGAGTTTCAATTCAAAGGATAGCAAAGGAACCTAATTGATTAAACAGAAGGTAACATCACTTATCTCTTGTATATTTATAACGGTGGTCTACTTGGTATAGAATGATCAGTTAGCAAATAATAATTGGATAACTATGTATAGTAAACTGAATGCTATTAATTAATTATAGCTATGATAATTAACCAAGGGAAGTGAGATGCTATATATATACTACCTTTGAATTCAAAGAATTGGGAAATGAAGTATAAACAAACTAATTAGTTTGTAACTTGTTGATTACTCA
This sequence comes from Panax stipuleanatus, assembly GCA_020205555.1. NCBI lineage: Eukaryota > Viridiplantae > Streptophyta > Magnoliopsida > Apiales > Araliaceae > Panax > Panax stipuleanatus. Next base: position 108,442,247 of record CM035122.1, read on the forward strand.
TTAATACTGCTGGTTATAGGATTTCTATTGTTTAATTAGGCACAAGGAGATAGGCTGGGCTGAGGAGCAATAAGGTGGTAAAGAATGAGGCTAGAATGCAAACAAAAGCTTCAGAAATCTGCACTTGAAAGTATTGCATGCAAGGTGCTTGATAAAATGCTTCAATGGACTGTTTTGCTTTAAAAATTGATTTTTGATAGAATTAAAGCTTGGGCTGAATATGTATGCCATATATGATGATAGTTAGGGTGTGTGAACATAATATATATAAACAAATAGCAGTTTTCAGCTATAACTAAAAGTTAGAGTTGAACATGGCAAGCTATTATGGTAATCTATTTTGGGCAACATATAGGGTCTGAAATGGGGAGGTTATAACTTCTAAATGTAGTCTCATGTGCTATATATAATATATTTAAAATCTGTTATTATCTGGTGCATGAGTTAGGAGTAATTGAAATGAGAAGTGGGCTTTAAGGGTGCCGGGCTGCGGCTAATCGCAGTAGCAGTGCAACGGTTGGGCTGGGGGCTCTCTTTTGAGCTCTCAATCGAAATAGCTAGGTTATTTTAATGAGTTAGTTAGCTTTCTATTTAAATAGAAAAATATATTAGTTATTATGTTTCCAAAGTGTAGCATAATAGAGTGTATGATTGGAGGTTAGAGATTGGGCAAAGAAGAGGCAGGGCTGCTGCCTATTGGCAGCAGTAGGTGGCTTTTAGGAGTTGCCTTGAATGGCATTGGTTGGGCTTGAGCAGGGCTGTTTGCTAGGTAGCAGCAGCACATAGCCTCAGTTAACTGCTAATGCGGTGTAGGGGGTGTTAGGCTCAATTGGGGCAGGGGCCAACCAAAGCCACACTAAACTTAGTCAGTTCCCACGAGGCCAAGCATGGATGGCTGTTAGCAGGAAGGATTGATGAGGTGCTGTTGATACACTAATTGGTATAAATGCATCTATAAGATACCTTGTATGCTTTAAGTTAAATAAACAGAGCATGAAATACTCATGTACTAAGCTACTAATAGCATGTAAAGGATAATTGTAGTATGGTTACATATGATAAGTATGTCGAACCTTATTAAAGAGAAAAATGGCTATTTCAAAAACATGAATGAGGTATTTGAAAATGGGTATCAGTATATCTAAAGTAATAACACAAACTCAAAATAGGATCTATGTGATATGCAGTTAAGTGTTATGTGAATATACAAGCTATATGACTTGGCTATCTGGCTAATATGCTTGTATATGCAAATAAACTTGTGTAGGCTCTGTAAGAACAAGTTGAGCTAATTTTTTGTCAATAATCTACAAATAAGGCAAGTATCAAATTCTTACTCTTTATTGAGCAAATATATGGAATTGTCCGTATTGATCAAGTTCTTTTCATTCTTGCAAATATCTTGAGCAAGTATTCTTACTTTTAACAAGTATCCTAACTTACACAAATTCTATATTGTGCAAGTTATCTATAGTGGTATGTTTATACAGTTTTCCTAACTTGTGTAATTCTATCGATTATTCAAATTCTTTCCATTGTCTTAACAATTATACTGTATTACAAATCTGAGAATATTATTGATTTAGGTAGAGCGTTCCATCCAAATGTTTTGGTTTGGAATCAAGGCTAAGAACGAACATCCCTTATTTGGGAAAACTTTTAATATGCCAATAAAAGCAACGAAAACAAGTATGTAGTGTTGATCAACGCAGGGCATAAAGGGCTGATCACCCATCGTGCCCGGGAGTTAGTCGGTTAAACAGTTGAATTACTGTTATACCAATTTATTGCAAGGAAAATAATGTTCAAGGTCAACTGACGGCTCAGCATCTATAGTCACTACGTCGTTTTAAAAATAATAGCGACTTGATATGTTATTCGAGAAATTATTTCCATAGCTTCACAACTATTGACCCGATGTAGAAGTATTCTTAAATAAAACATTTAACTCTTTCATATATTGTTTATTACATGTTATTACTTGTTGAGCAATTGAATGCTCATTCTTGCTTTGAAATTAAATGTTTTCAGTGAAACACGAACGCATAGAATGATCTGGCAAAGACAAAGGAAAGAAGAAGGTGGATGAGTAACTGCTATCTGTAATAATTAGACATTCTGTATTAAATAGAGTTTTGTATGAGATATTACTTTATCTATCATGTAATAAAGTATTTAAAGGTTCTTGTACCTGGGTAGCAAACTCTGATGTAATATTTCTAAGTATTTTATATATTAAGCAGGTTGAATGAATGGTATCGTGAAGCACCAAGTACGGGTTACAAGTACTCGAATTTGGAGGCGTCACAGGTTCTTCAAGTTAATCATTCTTTAGCAGAAGAAGACGAACCAGAGTCTTCTAACACTAAAAATGAGTCCGAATTTTTGTTTGTTCAAGGAAATTCTCTTAAAAGATTAAAAGATATTACTATTCAAAAATGGTATATTCTCGTTACTCTAGTAATTGATAAAACTTTTACAATTAAACTTCTTGATCTAGTTGATACTGGTGCAGATTTAAATTGTATTCAAGAAGGATTGATTCCTACCAAGTTTTATAAAAAAAACTAGTGAAAGACTGAGCTCTGCTAATGGTAGTCAAATGGAAATAAAATATAAACTGCCTAAGGTTCATATTTGTCAAGATAACATATGTTTTAAAATAACTTTTGTTTTAATCTGCAATCTGACCGATAAGATTATTTTAGGATTACCGTTTATATATTTATTATATCCTTTTACTACTAGCAATGGTGGCTTAAGCAGTGAACATTTTGGTCAAAAGGTAATATTTAAATTTATTACTAAACCTAAAGAAAGAGATTTAAAATTTATTCAAGAAGAATCTATTTCTAAATTAATAAGTATGTTAAATAGTAAGACCACTCAGTTAAAATTCTTGAAAGAAGAAATTAGATACAAACAAGTTGAAAAGCAACTCACTGATAAAAAGGTTCAAGAAAAAATTCAAGATTTAAAAAATTATATGAGTCAAAACCTTTGTTCTGATTCCCCTAATGCTTTCTGGCATAGGAAAAAACATGTTGTAAGGCTACCTTATGCTAAAGAATTTAAAGAACATTTAATTCTACTAAGGCTAGACCAATACAAATGAATCATGAACAAATGCAACTTTGTAAAAAGGAAATTAATGATTTACTCAATAAAGGATTAATTACACGTAGTAAGTCTCCTAGGTCCTGTCCAGCTTTCTATGTTGACAATGAAGATAAAAAAGAAAGAGGTGTTCCTCGTTTAGTTATTAATTAAAAACCTTTAAACAAAGTTCTCGAATAGGATTAGATACCTGTTACCTAATAAGAAGATTTGCACTGCAGATTAAGTAATGCCACCGTCTTTAGTAAATTTGATTTAAAATCAGGTTTTTCGAAAATTTAGATTCATCCTGATGATAGGTATAAAGATGCTTTCACTACTCCCTTTGGTCATTACGAATGGATTGTTCAGCCATTCAGTCTTAAGAATGCCCCTAGCGTGTTCTAGAATATCCTTAATGATATTCTAAACCCTTTCAGTAATTTTATTATTGTTTATATAGATGATATTCTCATTTTTTCAAAATCTATTAAAGAGCACCATAAACATTTGAACTAGTTCTTCAAAACAATAAAATCCAATGGTCTTGTTTTGTTTCCTACTAAATGTAGTCTTTTTCAAACTAAAGTCAAATTTCTTGGTCATGATATTCATCAAGGTCTTGTTCGACCTATCAATCGTGTTATTCAATTTGCATATAAATTTCATGATAAAATCACTGATAAAACCCAACTTCAAAGATTTCTAGGATCTCTTAATTACGTTGGTAAATTATATAAAAACCTTCGAAAAATCTGCAAACCTCTTTTTTAGCGTTTGCAAAACACACCTCCTCCATGGACAAGTGATCATACTTCCATTGTCCAACAAGTTAAAAAAATATGTTAAGGTTTTGCCATGCCTTGGCATCTCTAATGAATCAGCATTCAAAATTGTTGAAATTGATGCTTTAGGAGTTGGATTCGGAGGTATTCTCAAGCAAAAGTTAACTCCTACTTCTACTTAACAAATTGTTTGTTTCCATTCTGGCGTTTGGAACCCAACACAGCTTAATTACAGTACTATTAAAAAGGAAATTCTTTCCTTAGTTTTCTATATTAATAAATTTCAAAGTGATTTATTAAATCAAAAGTTTTTAGTTAGAATTGATTGCAAGTCAGCAAAATATATCCTCAAAAAAATGTTAAAAATGTTACCGCCAAGAACACCTTTGCTAGATGGCAAGCTCTTTTAAGCATATTTGATTTTGATATTGAATATATTAAAGGAAAAGATAATTCTATTCCCATTTTTTGAATCGAAAATTCATTAATTCAGGTACTCCAATTGTTTCAAAATAAGTGTGAGAGGTGGTTCTTGTGGTTCAGGCCGCCCTTCATGCCCAAGTAATCAGCCCAAAGGTTCCTTAATTTCCCACCCAGTTCCATCTGTTGATTTAGTTTGCAATATTCTAAACTTTAAATAGGAATATTAATATAAACAGTAAATATAAATATGCTTAATATCTTGTGTGATGTATATTTAACTTTATTATTGGTATATATAATTATATATCAACACATAAGATGTAACTATGTACAGATATATGTAAAGTTTTATAAGTAAATCCAAATTTAGGATTTTATTTCAATAAGAAATCCTAACCCTAATTGATATAATAAATGAGAATTATAACATAATACATTAATAATGTTATATATGATTGTGAATATATACATATATTAATTTAATATGATGTATTAAAGATTTAATTGAAAAAGATTTTAAGAAAACCCCAATTAGGAATTTGGAAACCCTAACCCTAATTATAAACCCTAATTTATATTTAAAATCCTAATTCTAAATTAACAAAACCTAATTGTTCATTATTATTTTTAAATTTTCTAATGATAATATGAAATGACTCAATTACCCTTGGATTTAAGTGGAAATTACCAAACTACCTTTAATGTATGCGAAAAGACCAAAATGCCTTTATTTTTTTCTCTTATTAAACAAGATAGGAACAAATCTTTTACTTGCAAGCAAAAGATTTGTCACATGGCCTAACACTCTCTTGGCATGACAACACACCCTAATTACATGAATGAAGTAGGCTTGCATGTCAAAATAGTAGAGGAATTGGGTTTTTAACCCTTACCTGAGCTTTGGTTATATGGATAGGTCATAAGAACTATAGGCCACGAAATTTAGACTTAATATACACCACAAAGCAACTCAGAAACAACACTTAACAAACCGGAACACAATCAGAAAGAGAAAGAATCAAAAGAGCTCACAAAAGGGTAAAAACCTAACCTTACTAAATTTTTGATTTCTGAAATTTTGATTGTTGTTGTTATTGTTTAAATATGTTCATTAGTAAGTTATTTAGTGATCTGGGTTGCTAAAACACAAATCCATAACATTTAAAAGCATCAAAATAGAGTTTTAAGCAAAACTGTCGAAGTTACAAAACAAGGTCTGACAACGAATGTCAGCCCTTATATCTCGTTGATTATTTGTTGTTTTGATGTTTTAAGAGTTGGTAGTCAAAGGTTGCAATGTTGTTAATAGATTAGTAGTGGTAGATTAGACCTCATAACATTGGATTGGAAGTTATAATGGGTCAAAACCAGTTGACCGACATTGACCGCTCGTTTTCTGGGTAACCTAGAAAACGTATAAATGAGCCTGACAGCCCCGTTTGACCGCCTAGATCTCTTTCCTGTCAGGTTGTTTAAGTGTTAGATGTTAGTAGAGTTATACCATCACATGAGTACTACACAATCATAGCACTTTAAAACCCTAGATAGTCACTAGCCGAAAAATATAAACGGTCAAACCACGTTGACCGTCCAGATCTAATTTCTGGGTAACCCAGAAATGTTGAGCAGCGGTCTGACAAGATTTTTGAAGGCTTGAATCTTGATTGTTGTTGATATATGGACTCTGTGACGGCTCAAACATTGTATTCTGGTAGTTAGTCTATAGAGCCCGACGACTAGAACACCCAAACATTACCCGACCGGCAAGATATAAGACCATAAAGTTCGTTGATCGGCGTTGACTATTCAATTCTGGGCAGCCCAGAATTGAAGAACAGCGTTGGTGTGCTAGTTTGACCGACTGTGGGAACTTGTAGCAAGGTTTTTAGGCACTAAAAGAAGCATAAACATATACTCCTACACTAGCACTACAATTTCATTGCACTAGACTGCCTAGAAACCAATCCAGTTAATAGCTAGAGCAGGTCAAACAAAGGCCGAGTACGTTGACCAACGTGTTCTTGGCTGGGCCAAGAACACCTATAACGACACTTCTGTCGTTAAAGGTCTTTAGCGATAGGCGATTTTTGGAAATTAATTTTATTAAATAAAATAAATATAAATAAATTCTGAAAAAAATCATTTTTAATTAGAATAAATAATTTTTAATATTTTGACATAAAATTTTATTAATATTTAATAGGTTAAAATATTAATAATAATAAGAGTAATTAATAATAAATTATTTAAAAATAATATTAATGATTTAAAAATCATTTTAAATAATGATAAATTATTTAAAAATAATAATAATGATTTAAAAATCATTTTAAGTGGTTATTAAATATTTAAAAATAATATGAATAACTTAAAAATCATTTTAAATGATATTAAATCATTTAAAAATTAGTTTGAGCATTTGAAAATTATGATAAATAATATCTAAAGCATATAAATAAGATATTAAAACTTTTAAAAAAAGTTATTGAAAAACTAATTCGATAGCTATTCAATAAAGCTATAAAATACTGAACAGACTCCAAATTCAACCCAGACACTACTAGTTTAATTAAAAATTAATTGTTATCATTTCTAATGACTGTTATAACATATATAGGTTGACAGTATACTTTCAATTAACTTAAGTAACCGATCGTGATAAAAGTCAAGTTTTTCTAACTTCGTTTAATTTTAATATTAAATGTAAGTCTTGTAAATTGATATACGAAATTGTTATAAACCTTATTCGTGATGTCTGTGATTTAAAAAAGGTTATGACTTATTGTTCAAGCATAACCAAGACATATGAACCGTTATTTGAGCAAATTATTTTTGATTTGATATCAAAACATAGACTGTGGTGAAACCAATATTGCTTGGTACAATTATATATACTGATACTATCAATGACCGACAGTTTTACATTGACCGGGTGATTATTAATGACCGAGTTTTACATTGACTTGGTGGTTGTATAGGATGATATGCATGCTCCTAGCTGGTGTGGTTGGCCAAATTAACCCGGGTTGCTAAGTCTATAAGACTGATAGAAACTCGTAATATGTGGGGTTTGGCAGATCAAACCTCATATATATATATATATATATATATATATGTGTGTGTGTGTGTGTGTGTGTGTGTGGAAAATACTCTGAACTAAATGTTCTTTCATTTCGGATATTGTGTGAGTATAAATTGTATTGTTTAAAACTTGCTGAGCATTTTAAAGCTCTTTCTTGCAAATATTCTTTTCCTTTGCAGCTGCGTTGAATATCCCAGGAAGTTTAGGAAATAATACTTGTGGGTAGAAGTCAGTTTATAAGAACGAATGCTTATTATATTAAGACAAAGATTGTAATTTGGTATATCTCTGATGTAATAGTTGAACAATATGTACTCAGATATTATTATGTGGTTAAGTTATTAGTTGAATGGTTTTACCTTATTCATAGTGAATAGTATCAAGTACAGTATCTATATGAACTATACATCTGAATGAGGGTATTGAATGATAGTGGGAGTTCTGTAAGCACTGAGGTCGCTCCTCAGTTCCAAGAACAATCTTATCATTTGTAGTGTGAATGTCAGATAGATAGTAATTATTGATATGCAAGAAATATCTGTATGATTATAAATCTATACATCCAAGTGAGGGTATCCAACTATGGTAATTGTTCTGACGAGAACTGTAACGATTGAGATTTTATATTTAATTTGAAATATTTATTGAGTTAAATAAATATTTTATGTGATTTATTTATTGGATTAAATAAATAAATTATGTGATTTATGGAGTAATTTAATTAAGTGTTATATATTAATTAAATGAATGTGTAATATTTATTTAATTAATGTATATTAATTTTATACTATAGTTCTGATTTAATCGAGATAATTAAATTAGATGAATTATGTGATGAAGTGTTACACGAATTATAATTAGCGAGTGATTATAATTATGTGGCAATTTTATGTGATTCATTGATGTTAGATTTTAATTGATTAAATTAGTTGTTTAATATTTAATTGATTAAAATATGACATTAAATTATGTGTTAAAATGATTTGTTAAAATAAAAGAAAAAGGATTTTAAATGATTTTAAATAAACAAGTCCTTGCATTTGTTTTTAAATATATTTTCCAAACAAGGCCTTAGCTAATAATCTGTTTTTAAATAAAGGGTTTGCCAAACATGACCATAAGTTTTAAATTCAAAATTTTGTAACTGATATTAGACTTAATATAGTTATAATGCTTTGTCAGTTATATTATATATAATTAATCCTATATCTGTTACTACGTATTATATTATACGTTAGTTTAGTTTACGCTAAGTTAGTCTAAGCTAAAGAACATAGAGAGAAAAAGAGAGCAGAGAAAAGAAAAGAGAGAAGAAGACGTAAGAAGAAGGAGGAGAAAATTGTTAATCAAGCATACAATCATCACCATCTTCACCTTTCTCTACTAAATCAAAAAGGTACAATTTCTAGAACTTATTGTTTTGAAGTTGAATTTTATGTTCTTCATATTTTCATTCTCTTTAAAAGTAAATTTTCATGAAAGTGGTATAATCATGAATTTAATATATATATTGTGTTCATGTTATACTAATAGTGATTGTATGCTATAACAATTTTCAGAAATCAAATTAGTGTAGAAATATATTTTAACAGAAAATTCATGTTCATATAAGTTTTAGTTTTGTTGTCAATTTTGGTGTGAGAAATTCATGAATTGCAATATGCTAGCATGCTTATTAGGAAATTGTTTGATGATTACATGCAATTACGTATATAATGTGGAATTGATGGAGAAAATTTCTTATAGTGAATTATTTTGGAAAAATATGAGTTTTCATGAAAATGGCCAAATTGGATTTTTAAAACTTGTGATTTTCATTATTTAAATTGTTATTATGTTGTAGAAACATGTTATATATATGTATTATTGCATAGGTATGATTTACAATGTTTAAGTTACTGTGAATTGCCGTTTGTTGGCTTGTTTGGGTTAATCGGTGAAGTAGAGTATCGTGGCTGTCTGCTTCTGTCTGTGCTCCTGCACAGCTGCGCCGGTAGTACAGCCAAAAGCAGCGCAGCTGCGTTGCTTGCCTTTCCCAAATTCGGCCTCTGCGCAGCTGCGCCGGTACCAAGGCTGCTGGCTGCGCAGCTGCGCCGCTGACTGTGCAGAGACAGTGAGTTGGCTTGATTAGAATGTGCAGTTTTTATTCTAGCTTAAGCTAAATGGTTATGATGATGAGCATGTATTCAGTGACATTAACTTGTGATTAACATGAAGTTGACAATTTCATAATTTGAGAAAAAGAAGTTTTAAAAACCTTAATATAGTATTAAATTAAGCTATAATTGTTTAATTGTAAAATAAGTTACTTAATTATAATTTTTTTGAAATTATAATAGTTGATTTATTTTAATCAATTAGATGTTAATTTAAATTATAATTTATGTAATTAAAATTTAATAAATGCATGATTATTATAGATTATAAGTGATAAATACATGATTAATTATAAATTGTGTAATTATAATGCATGATGTTGTTTAATTGATTTTAAATTATAATTATTTATAAATTAAATGGTAATTATAATTTGATTAAATGTTTGAATTATAATTGTTTAATTATAATTTAGTTAAATACATAATTAATTTAATTATGTGAGTATATGTAAGTGATGTAATTATCTATGTGATGGTTGATTATTATTATTTATTTAACTGGAATGAGTTAACCATAAGAGTTAACCAATTATGTGAATTAGTTATGTGTTAACTAATTTAGGTTATTATGATTGGATGTATATAGGAAGTATTAAAGTACGTGAATTGTGTTAAGTAGTTTGCGCTTGAGGCAACTTTTCTAAACCCTGATCTTGTATTAATTTTATGCAAGTTTTCTAAACCCTGATCTTGTATTAATTTTATGCAAGTCTTCTAACCTTAAACTTGTTAATTCTATACAATTTCTTTGAGTTCATATATTCATTGTTGAGAATGTCCTTTCCATTTCTGTATTAGACAATTGTTTATTTAATTGAAATGATCTTAACTTATTATTCAAGTAAGATCCAGTTATTATTTTAAATATTTTAAGTTTACTTCTAAAGAATATGTTAATTCATAATTCTTTTATTTGTGAATTATTGAAAGTCGATTCAACAATCCTTAGTTGATGAACGTGAATTCTAAATTACCCTTATTTTAAGGGAGATTTTATTATATTGAATAAAGGTTGTAATTTAATTTGAGATATTTGGGTAGATGTTTGTTATAGTTAGAAAGTGAACACCAAATCATGTGGAAACGAAGTACCCGAATTTGGGGGTGTCACAGGTTGGTATCAAAGCTGTAGGTTATGAAACCTTAGGTGGGGAAAAACCTTAGGTAGTAGCCTTATAGGTAAGATTGAAAAGATAGGTGTGATAGGTAAAGATAATAAACTACCTTATGTGCCTATGTGTTTACGTTTTAGTATTCGAAGAGTGTCGATTCGATGTCACGTAATAATGAACTTTAAAATTCTTTTGTTAGGATGTCGAACGTTGGAGAACCTTGTCAGGCTAGAGAGGATGTACCTCAGATGCCTAGAGAGGAGGAGCCCCGTGACATACATATTGTCCGGGAGCAGCTGGTTAAGAGAGAGCCATCTCCAGTGATCACCGTAGCTGGTCGGGAGCGTGAGCTGACACCTATTCCAGAAGAAAAGGACAAGGACGAGTCTGAAGACGAGGAGGAGGAGGAAGAGGATCCCAAAGAGGAATTCCCACCTCACTCTACTAGTGCTGAGATGTACGAGGCAGTCTACGACAGTAACATGGAGCTTCATGATCGAGACGGAGAGCTAGAAGAAACCATTCATCAGCGAGACGAGATGATCGAGGAAATGGCAAATGACCTAGGAGATGCACAGTGGAACCTGATACATATGGAGGTTGATAGAGATGCTGCTCTATTTGAACTGGCAAAGCTGAAGCAAGACATCCAGGAGGAGTCGAGGAAGCGTGCCAGAGCTGAAGAGTCAAGCTTGAGAGCTAATCAACGAGCCGATCGAGCTGAAGGTGAAGCTGAAGCCAAGAGGGCCAAGCTGAGGGAAACAGAGTATGCTTTTCATACAGCGATAGAAAGAGCTCAGGATCGTGTTTTCTACTACCCAGCTGAGTTCCAAGGTTTACCGTGGTATGTGGTGGACCGAAGAACGACATTTCGGGTAATGGAAGAGGAACGCATAGAGGCTGTGCGACGTATTAATATGCCTAGGCATTAGAAGTAGCAGTGGCAGTAGTAGTAGCAGTAGTAGTAGAGCTTTTGTTTATGTGTTACTTTTTGTAGTAAATAAAGTAAATCCCATAATTTGAGATAAGAATGGGATAAGTTAATAATGTAATCCTGCAACTTTTCCCGTTCAGGAAGGATGATGTAAATGGCAGAAATGCTATCTGATTGATGTTTTTAAACTACGACTAATGAATAAAAGAAGTTTATTGATGTGCTATGTGTTCTATGTGAACTAAGTTATTCGAACGTTTAAGTATGAACTTGAATATTTAAAAAATTGAATAAAGGGTCTAATAATAATATTTTCTTAACAGAAAATGCCTCCTAGAAGAAGAATAACATGTCAAAACCCTGAGGGTGCGACGAACAACGACAATAACGATGGGACGAATCCCAACTCGGTTCAGCAGTTGGTGAACCTGTTGACAGGAGCTCTTGCGAATCAGCCGCAAGTGCAAAGTACTACGTTTAAGGAATTCAAGGCAGTAGGACCGCCTGAGTTCAAAGGATCGACCAACCCTATTAAGGCTCAGACGTGGGTTATTAAAATGGAGAAGGTATTTGACATGGCTAAGGTAGGGGAAGACCAAAAGACAGCATTCGCGGCTTTCATGTTAAAGTCGGATGCTAGTTTTTGGTGGCAGGCTAACAAGACCCGAAAGGGAGAAGGAGTCATCACGTGGGAATGTTTCAAGGAAATGTTCTACGAGGTGTACTTTCCAGCGAGTTCGTAGGACCAGATGGAGGTCCAGTTTTTAGAGCTTAAGCAAGGAGGGATAACGGTGTTCGAGTATGCCGCTAAGTTCAACAAACTGGCCAGGTTCGCTACATACCAGGTCAGCACTGACGCTAGGAAGGCGAGAAGGTTTGAGCGGGGACTGAAGCCCTGGCTCTATAGCAAGGTTTCCATGTTTCAGCTGAGCACATTTGCAGCTGTGCTAGAGAAGGCCATACTTGCTGAAGGAGGAAGCGAAGCGGTGACGATGTTCAACCAAGATAAGAAGAAGAAGAATGAGGTAGAAACCAAGATTGGGGGTAGCAGCGCTGTGAACCAGAAGAGGAAGTGGTCTGATAATACCTCTGCTGGGAGTCAGCAAGGAAGCCAGCAGAAGAGGAAGTTCGAAGCATGTGCTACATGCGGTAAGAATCACACTGGCGTGTGCATGAAGGGGAAGCGGGTGTGCTTCAACTGTGGTCAACAAGGCCACATCGCGCCTAATTGCCCAAACTCGAAGAAGGGAGCTTGCTTTACATGTGGATCCAAGGATCACATGGCTCTCAACTGCCCTACGAAGTTGACGGCAGGGTCAACAGGGGGTGGAGGGAATGGAAGCGGCAGTACCTTTACTATCGCAGCACCATTGCAAGTTGTTCGACCCACTGCACGGACATTCAATATGACGGTGCAGGATGCTGTTCAATCAAAAGACGTGATGTCAGGTATTATTCCGGTTAATAGTATAAATGCATATGTATTATTTGATTTGGGTGCTACTTGTTCATTCATATCTGATGATTTTGCTAAAACCCTAGACTTACCTGTAGAAGAGTTAGTTTACCCCTTGAACATAGAGATTGCGAATAGGGAGGTTATTCCTATTAGGAGTGTTTATAAGAACTGTAGATTGGACATTAAGGGTCAGGAGCTTAGAGTAGATTTGATTCCAATAAAACTTGGAGAATTCGATGTCATACTGGGTATGGACTAGTTGTTCAACCATGGGGCGATAATCGACTGTCAGAAGAAGTCGGTAAACCTTACGACTCCGTCGAAGTTAGTGTTCTATGGTAGCAAATCGCCTAGACAAACGAGTTGTCTGACGGTTATGCAAGCCAAGAAACTTCTGACGCAAGGCTGTGTGGGATATCTAGCCTACATAGTAGATACACGTAAGGAAAGCCCGAAGGTGGAGGAGATATCGGTAGTTAAGGAGTTTGTGGACGTTTTTTCGAGCGATTTGCCAGGACTTCCGCCAGATGGGGAGATAGAGTTCGTGATCGATCTAGCGTCGGTAATTACTTCGATTTCGAAGGCTCCGTACAGAATGGCTCCAGTTGAGATGAAGGAACTGATGGTTCAACTACAAGAATTGTTAGACAAGAAATATATTCAACCAAGCGTTTCATCGTGGGGAGCGCCTGTTTTGTTTGTGAAGAAGAAGGATGGATCGATGCGTCTTTGGCTTGATTATAGGGAGTTGAATAAAGTTACAATCAAGAATAGGTATCCTTTACCTAGGATCGATGACTTGTTTGATCAGTTAAAGGGTGCGAAGTACTTCTTGAAAATTGATTTGAGAAGCGGGTGTCATCAATTGAAGGTGAGGAAGGAAGATATACCTAAAACGGCTTTTAGGACTCGATATGGTCATTACGAGTTCTTGGTGATGTTATTTGGTCTCACGAATGCCTCAGCTGCATTTATGGACTTAATGAATAGGGTGTTCAAGCCATTTCTGGACAAGTTCATGGTAGTGTTCATAGATGACATCCTAGTTTATTCCAAGACCGAGGAGGAACATGCTGAACACTTACGACTAACCTTAGAAGCCCTGAGACGAGAGAAGCTTTACGCTAAATTCTTGAAGTGCAAATTCTGGTTGGAACGTGTGCAATTTCTTGGCCACGTAATCGACAAGGATGGTATTTCAGTAGATCCGTCGAAGGTTGAAGCAGTAATGAATTAGGATCAGCCGAAGACGCCGTCTAAAGTGAGGAGTTTCTTGGGATTGGCTGGTTATTACCGAAGATTTATCCAAGACTTTTCTAGAATCGCAACTCCGTTGACGAATTTGACTCGTAAAACGTTTAAATTTATTTGGACGGAGAAATATGAGGAAAGTTTTCAAGAGCTGAAAAAGAGGCTGAGTACTACGCCTGTATTGTCTTTACCGAATAGTTCGGGGAATTTCGTAGTATATAGCGATGCCTCACATAAAGGATTAGGCTGTGTGTTGATGCAGAGCGACAAAGTCATTGCCTATGCGTCACGTCAGCTAAAGGATTATGAGAAGGGGTATCCGACCCATGATCTAGAATTGGCGGCAGTAGTGTTTGCCCTAAAGATTTGGAGGCACTACTTATATGGAGAAAAGTGTGAAATATACACAGATCACAAGAGTCTAAAGTATATATTTACCCAGAAGGATTTGAACATGCGCCAAAGAAGATGGTTGGAACTGATTAAAGACTACGATTGCGAGATACTTTACCATCCAGGTAAAGCTAATGTTGTCGCTGACCCTTTAAGCAAGAAAGATCGGGAGAAGCTGAACGTTTAGTTGATCAGGATCAGTCGATAGAATAGATGGCTAGATTGGAGTTGGAGGTGAAGCTTTCGAAGGAATCGGATGAGATGTTGTTTCAAGTAACCACTGGTTCTACTCTAGTAGACAAAGTGAAAGAAGCATAACTTCACGACGAAGAATGTGAGAAGATTTGGAGGAGGATAACCAATGGCGAAGAGTTCAAGTTCAAGTTCAAGATCGATAATGAAGGTCTGTTGCGGTTTGAAGGTAGAATCTGGGTACCTCCAGTACCTGAGGTCAAAGAGGAGATTCTGAGCTAAGCTCATAGTTCTAGATATTCTATTCACCCCGGGAGTACGGAGATGTACCAGGATCTTAGGCATCATTTTTGGTGGCCGAATATGAAGAAGGACGTTGCGGAATGCTTTGCAAAATGCTTTATGTGCCAGAAAGTTAAAGCAAAACACCAGAGACCGAGTGGTTTGCTACAACCGTTAGAAATTCTAGAGTGGAAGTGGGAGCATATCACGATGCATTTTGTGGTAGGTCTTCCAACGACTCAGAATGGATTTGATGCGATATGGGTTATAGTGGATCGACTGACGAAGTCAGCCCACTTTCTTTCGATCAGGGTTAAGTACAACTGGATAAGCTAGCGAAGCTGTACGTGAAGGAAGTTATTTCTAGACACGGTGTTCCGGCGTCAATTGTGTCCGACAGAGATCCACGGTTTACGTCTAATTTCTGGAAGCGATTGCAAGAATGTCTGGGAACGCAATTACGAATGAGTACAGCGTATCATCCTCAGACTGATGGACAGAGCGAGAGAACGATTCAGACGCTTTAGGATATGCTGAGAGCTTGTGTGATGGACTTCAAAGAAAGCTGGGAGGATCATCTACCGTTGGTGGAGTTCGCCTACAACAATAGTCATCATGCGAGTATTGGCATGCCGCCTTACGAAGCGTTGTACGGCAGAAAATGCAGAACTCCTTTGTGCTGGGATGAAGTCGGTGAATGTCAATTGTTGGGACCATAATTGGTACAACAAACCGCCAAAATTATGAAGCTGATCAGAACGAGATTAGTTGCTGCTCAAGACAGACAGAAGAAGTATGCCGATCTTCATCGACAAAATCGAGAATTCTTACCAGGAAGCTTCGTGTTCTTAAAAGTATCTCCTTGGAAGGGGAAGATTCGATTTGGTAAGAAGGGAAAGCTGAGTCCTAGATTTATTGGACTTTTTGAGGTGTTGCGAAAAGTTGGCGAGGTAGCTTACGAGATTGCATTACCTCCGGAGCTCGAGAATATACATAATGTCTTCCATATTTCCGTGTTAAGACCTTACAAGCATGATTATAAACATGTAATAGAATATGAACCTTTACAATTTGATAAAGACTTAACATATGAAGAAGTGTCTGTTCAAATAATTGATAGAAAGGAACAAGTACTTAGGAATAAAGTGATACCTTCTGTTAAGGTAATCTGGAGGAACCACAGTGCTGAAGAAACTACGTGGAAACTCGAGGATGTTATGATGAAATCTTACCCGCATTTATTTGATTAGTTTTGTGTAACCCCTTATATATTGATTCTGGGGACAGAATCCTTTTAATGAGGGAAGAATGTAATAGACGAGAATTTTTTTATGTGTGATTCTGGGGACAGAATCCTTTTAAGGAGGGAAGATTGTAACGATTGAGATTTTATATTTAATTTTAAATATTTATTGAGTTAAATAAATATTTTATGTGATTTATTTATTGGATTAAATAAATAAATTATGTGATTTATGGAGTAATTTAATTAAGTGTTATATATTAATTAAATGACTGTGTAATATTTATTTAATTAATGTATATTAATTTTATACTATAGTTCTAATTTAAATGAGATAATTAAATTAGATGAATTATGTGATGAAGTGTTACATGAATTATAATTAGCGAGTGATTATAATTATGTGGCAATTTTATGTGATTCATTGATGTTAGATTTTAATTGATTAAATTAGTTGTTTAATATTTAATTGATTAAAATATGACATTAAAGTATGTGTTAAAATGATTTGTTAAAATAAAAGAAAAATGATTTTAAATAAACAAGGCCTTGCATTTGTTTTTAAATCTATTTTCCAAACAAGGCCTTAGTTAATAATCTGTTTTTAAATAAATGGTTTGCCAAACATGACCTTAAGTTTCAAATTCAAAATTTTGTAACTGATATTAGACTTAATATAGTTATAATGATTTGTCAGTTATATTATATATAATTAATCCTATATCTGTTACTACGTATTATATTATACGTTAGTTTAGTTTACGCTAAGTTAGTCTAAGTTAAAGAACATAGAGAGAAAAAGAGAGCAGAGAAAAGAAAAGAGAGAAGAAGACGTAAGAAGAAGGAGGAGAAAATTGTTAATCAAGCATACAATCATCACCATCTTCACCTTTCTCTACTAAATCAAAAAGGTACAATTTCTAGAACTTATTGTTTTCAAGTTGAATTTTATGTTCTTCATATTTTCATTCTCTTTAAAAGTAAATTTTCATGAAAGTGGTATAATCATGAATTTAATATATATATTGTGTTCATGTTATTCTAATAGTGATTGTATGCTATAACAATTTTCAGAAATCAAATTAGTGTAGAAATATATTTTAACAGAAAATTCATGTTCATATGAGTTTTAGTTTTGTTGTCAATTTTGGTGTGAGAAATTGATGAATTGCAATATGCTAGCATGCTTATTGGGAAATTGTTTGATGATTACATGCAATTACGTATATAATGTGGAATTGATGGAGAAAATTTCTTATAGTGAATTATTTTGGAAAAATATGAGTTTTCATGAAAATGGCCAAATTGGATTCTTAAAACTTGTGATTATCATTATTTAAATTGTTATTATGTTGTAGAAACATGTTATATATATATGTATTATTGCATAGGTATGATTTACAATGTTTAAGTTACTGTGAATTGTCGTTTGTTGGCTTGTTTGGATTAATCGGTGAAGTAGAGTATCGTGACTGTCTGCTTCTGTCTGTGCTCCTGCGCAGCTGCGCCGGTAGTACAGCCAAAAGCAGCGCAGCTGTGTCGCTTGCCTTTCCCAGATTCGACCTCTGCGCAGCTGCGCCGGTACCAAGGCTACTGGCTGCGCAGCTGCGCCGCTGCGCTGGCTGTGCAGAGACAGTGAGTTGGCTTGATTAGATTGTGCAGTTTTTATTCTAGCTTAAGCTAAATGGTTATGATGATGAGCATGTATTCAGTGACTATAACATGTGATTAACATGAAGTTGACAATTTCATAATTTGAGAAAAAGAAATTTTGGAAACCTTAGTATAGTATTTAAATTAAGCTATAATTGTTTAATTGTAAAATAGTTACTTAATTATAATTATGTGAAATTATAATTAAGAGTAAATATTTAATTTAAATTATAATTCTGTGAAATTATAATAGTTGATTTATTTTAATCAATTAGATGTTAATTTAAATTATAATTTATGTAATTATAATTTAATAAATGCATGATTATTATAGATTATTAGTGATAAATACATGATTAATTATAAATTGTGTAATTATAATGCATGATGTTGTTTAATTGATTTTAAATTATAATTATTTATAAATTAAATGGTAATTATAATTTAAGTAATTATAATTTGATTAAATGTTTGAATTATAATTGTTTAATTATAATTTAGTTAAATACATAATTAATTTAATTATGTGAGTATATGTAAGTGATGTAATTATCTATGTGATGGTTGATTATTATTATTTATTTAACTGGAATG
This sequence comes from Panax stipuleanatus, assembly GCA_020205555.1. Lineage (NCBI taxonomy): Eukaryota > Viridiplantae > Streptophyta > Magnoliopsida > Apiales > Araliaceae > Panax > Panax stipuleanatus. The sequence goes on from CM035122.1 coordinate 108,460,905, forward strand.
TGTTAACCATAAGAGTTAACCAATTATGTGAATTAGTTATGTGTTAACTAATTTAGGTTATTATGATTGGATGTATATAGGAAGTATTAAAGTACGTGAATTGTGTTAAGTAGTTTGCGCTTGAGGCAACTTTTCTAAACCCTGATCTTGTATTAATTTTATGCAAGTTTTCTAAACCCTGATCTTGTATTAATTTTATGCAAGTCTTCTAACCCTAAACTTGTTAATTCTATACAATTTCTTTGAGTTCATATATTCATTGTTGAGAATGTCCTTTCCATTTCTGTATTGGACAATTATTTATTTAATTAAAATGATCTTAACTTATTGTTCAAGTAAGATCCAGTTATTATTTTAAATGCTTTAAGTTTACTTCTAAAGCATATGTTAATTCATAATTCTTTTATTTATGAATTATTGAAAGTCGATTCACCTAATCCTTAGTTGATGAACGTGAATTCTAAATTACCCTTGTTTTAAGGGAGATTTTATTATTTTGAATAAATGTTGTAATTTCTTTTGAGATATTTGTGTAGATGTTTATTATAGTTAGAAAGTGAACACCAAATCATGTGAAAACGAAGTACCCAGATTTGGGGGTGTCACAAGAACTCTTAACTGATTAGGATACTGTGAATTCTAGATTTATAGAAGTTATTATCTTATAGAATATTTACGTGAGCACCAAATCTGCTACAGGCAATGTAGGGAATTTGGGGGCGTCACAATTTGGTATCAAAGCCTTAGGTTAGAAACCTTAGGAGGAAACCCTTAGGCTATAACCTCGGAAGTATTTAGTCGATAAAGGAGATAAGCTCAAATAGAGTTATTGCAAGAGAAAGAAAGTTGTTAGGAAAGTTAATAGATAAGAATACTAATAAAGTATTAAATTATGATTTTTAGATACTAATCAATTTTATAAATCTGATTGTAGGATGTCAGAAGAACGTCAATTAATTGTGGCAGAGCCAGTCATTGATGCGGTACCATTGCAGATGGTATTCCCTCGTCATGCCTGGATAGAAAGGTCTTCAATTCTCGATCAGGATCTAGAGTGGCTCAAGAGGTCAAGTTTCTAGAGGAGAGATTGTTGAAGTTGGAGAAGATGGTGGCAAAGCTGAAGAAGAAGATAGCAATAAAGAAGAAAGAACTTTAGACTAAGGAAGTTTCAGAATATAGCTAGCGATAGGGATAAATCGCTAGTCAGATAGGCTATGTAGTTTATTTTCTGTCGTGTGTATGACTAGTGATCTAAAATGAGTCGCTAGATATATATATATAGATTTGCAATGTGAAATACAAATTTCTGTTTATTAAACTGAAATGTTTAATTATTGAACTGGTATTCATACTTAGTTATTGGTTATATTTAGATAAATGGCACATAGAAGAAGAACTCGTGGAGAACTTGAGCTAGAACAGGCAGAGGAAAATCCAACCCAAACTCTGGTAAATATTCTGGTAGGAGCTTTATAAGGAAGACAAGCTAACGCGATACCAGCTGCACCCAATAACCCAACTACAACTTAGTTTAAGGATTTTAAACTAGTGGGACCATCGGAGTTCATAAAAGGTCAGACTTGGGTCACTGAGATGGAAAAGATGTTTAAAGTAACAAAGGTGAATGATGACCAAAAGGTAGATTTTGCCACTTTCTTTTTGAAAGATGAAGCTAACCACTGGTGGAAAACAAATAAGGGGAGAGCTGGAGAAGGTGCCACTAACTGGGACAAATTCAAGTAGTTTTTCTTTGCCAATTACTTTCCAACTTCGATGCAGGATCATATGGAGGTTCAATTCTTGGAATTGAAACAAGGGGAGATGACGGTAACGCAATATGCAGCCAAATTCAATGAGTTGGCTAGGTTCGCATCACATCAGGTAGATACTAAGGCAAGAAAGACAAGGAGGTTTGAAGGGGGATTGAAAACCCCAAATTAGGTGCAGAGTATCGGTATTTTAGGTGAAGACTTTTGCGGAGATACTGGAGAAGGCCATTATAACAGAGAAGGAAGGAGAAGCTTTATTTCAGTTCAATAAGGAGAAGAAGGTTATTACCGAAAAGGGAAACACGAGTGGGAGCAACAACAACAACAATAACAGCAACAACAACAAGAGAAGGTGGGAGGTAGCTTTTCCAAATAACCCTGGAAGAGAAGGGTATAACCCTAACAACAATGCCAACAAAGGAGGTAACAACAACAACAACCAAAAGATGGAGCGCTGTCAAACATGTGGAAAGAATCATAAAAGGGCATGTTATTTTAAAGGGATGACTTGTTATACATGTGGAGAAGATGGGCATTATTCCAACTGGTGTCCTAAAAAGAAGGAGAAGAGCCAGAATGTCAAATGTTTCAACTGTGGGGAAGAGGGTCATGTGTCTAAGTTTTGTCCAAAACCCAAGAAGGTGAATGTGGAAGGAGTTCAAAATTTCAACAATAACCCAGGAGCAGCGGCTGCAGAAATTGCTCAGAATCGTCCGAATGCAAGGACTTTTAACATGACAGTGATGGTTGCGGTGGCGGCGCAAGATGTGGTGACAGGTATCATACCAATTGATGCTGTAAATGCTTATGTGTTATTCGATTCTGGTGCTTCTTGTTCGTTTGCATCTGTGAATTTTGTTAAAAGATTAAAAATGCCATGTGAAGATTTAGATGCACCTTTCAACATAGAAATTGCTAACAAAGAAATAATCCCTGTTTATACAGTACATAAGAATTGTAGTGTAGAAATTCAGGGACATACGTTTCCGGGAAACCTTATACCTATACAACTAGGGGAGTTTGATGTAATATTGGGGATGAATTGTTGGGTAGGCATAAGGCAGTAATTGATTGCAAATGGAAACAAGTAAGTTTAAGGACATCTTTGAAAACAAAGGTAGTATTCAAGGGAAGTTGTTCACCAAAGCAAGTCCGATGTTTAACGGTTATGCAAGCTAAGAGATTGCTTCAAAAGGGTGGTACAGGATATTTAGCCTATGTGGTGGATACAAGGAAAGAAGGGGGAAAGTTAGATTAAATACCTATAGTAAATGAGTTTTCGGACGTGTTTCCAAGTGATCTACCTGGTATTCCACCTGACAGAGAGATTGAGTTTGTAATTGATCTTACACCAGGTACGCCACTAGTTTCAAAGGCACCATATAGGATGGCACCGGTAGAATTGAAGGAGTTGCATGTTCAGTTACAAGAACTCTTAGATAAGAAGTACATACAACCTAGTGTTTCAGCATGGGGAGCACCTGTGTTGTTTGTAAAGAAAAAGGATGGAACATTAAGATTGTGTATAGATTATCGGGGGTTAAATAAGTTGACCATCAAGAATAAGTACCCTTTACCAAGGATTGACGATTTGTTTGATCAGTTAAAAGGAGCGGAGCATTTTTCAAAAATTGACTTACGATCGGGTTATCATCAACTGAAGGTAAGAAAAGAAGATGTACCAAAGACCGCCTTTAGGACCCGATACAGACATTACGAGTTTCTTGTGATGTCTTGTGGGTTAACAAACGCACCAGCAGCTTTTATGGATTTAATGAATCGAGTGTTTAAATCATGCTTGGATAAGTTTGTGGTGGTGTTTATTGATGATATCTTAATATACTCTAAAACACAGGAGGAATATGCGGAGCACTTGAGAGTGGTATTAGAGATATTGAGAAAGGAAAAACTCTACTCAAAATTTTCCAAGTGTGAGTTCTGGTTAGAGGAAGTTCAGTTCCTAGGGCACGTAATTAATAAGAATGGGGTGGCAGTGGATCCAGCAAAGATAGAAACAATCATGAATTGGGATCAACCAACAACACTAACAGAAGTTCGTAGTTTTCTTGGTTTGGCAGGGTACTATCGTCGTTTTATAAAAGATTTTTCCAAAATAGCGACCCCGCTAACTAATTTAACTCGAAAGACTGTGAAGTATAATTGGACAGACAAGTATGAAGAGAGTTTTCAAGAATTGAAGAAATTGTTGAGTAGGGCACCAGTATTATCATTACCAAATGAAACTGGGGGTCTTGTAATTTATAGTGATGCTTCACACAGGGGTTTAAGATTTGTGTTAATGGAACATGGGAAAGTTATCGCCTATGCTTCGCGACAACTTAAAGATTATGAGAAAAGGTATCCTACTCACGATCTGGAGTTAGCTGCAGTAGTTTTTTCTTTGAAAATATGGAGACATTATTTGTATGGGGGAAATTGTGAAATATACACAGATCACAAAAGTCTGAAGTATATTTTTACACAGAAGGAGTTGAATATGAGGCAGAGAAGGTGGTTAGAGTTAATTAAGGACTTTGATTGTGAGATCCTATATCATCCTGGTAAAGCCAATGTAGTTGCAGATGCATTGAGCCGGAAGAATCAAGAGAGGTTGAATACCATTACAAACAACGAGGTACTGATAAAAGTGTTTGAAAAACCCCCAAAATTGACGTAAGAGCTCCAACTAACTCTAATCAGAAGCTATTTGTGATAGAGACAGTCTTGACCTTAATGGATAAAATCAAATAGATGCAGGAGAAAGATGAAGTATGTCAAAAGTGTAAGGCTGAGATAACTTAGAAGAAGAACATTAAGTTTCGACTGGATAAAGAAGGAGTACTTGTGACGCCCCCAAATTCGGGTCCCTTCTATTACCTCAGATCCGGTGCAGTCACGATACTACTAACCAAATACTAACGCAAAATTATTACATCTTTTAATCATTAGTAAAAGAATACAACTTTGCTTATTACAATTTAGAATATAAATTCTAATTATATCCAAGATCTCGTCTTTACATCATATTCGATGTTACTAAAATGCGAAATAATTTAAACTTTTCAATATCCTTTGAATAAATTCTTTTATCGATTTCATAACATGAATCAACTTTATAATATGATTCATTCTATTTGAGTTATCGTATAAACGTTTACAACTCAACTCGATATCTCCTATGTATTAACTAATACATTTTTACAATACAACAAGTATTACACCTTGTAAACAAATATCAAGTACAACTACTAGAACCTAAATAGGGTTCAAACGATAATCTAAATAGTATTCTTCGTTGCGATACTATCTTTATCAATCAAGAAGCACGAAATCTTTACCGTGAATCCTTAACCTGCAAAAGTGGTTATTTACAAGAGTGAGCTCGACAGCTCAGCAATTCTAACAGTTTTTATGCATCACATAGCATACAACATCATACTCAGTTCATGCATTTATAAACAATTTATATTTACTACGCATGTTACTTTCACATAACAAGTATATCATCAAAGATCAACTTCAATCTCATTTATATCTCATATACAGTTCATATATAAGTTCACATTATCACATCATAATATAATTCGACTAACAGTTATTGAATTCATATATCAAATAGGAACTGAAAGACTTGCCTGATTCGTAGTTTAACAACTACGACTTAACTGCTTAAGAATATCTGCACTTCGTGTAATCCTACACAGTTATATAATCATGGATTTATTTCCATTAGTCATACATTCATACTTTCTCAATACAATAATAAGTATTACATTGTTTTCTATCTTGGCTCTTAGAATCTTGTTTCACTTTCCTATCATACGCTTAGTATCGTTAGGTACGTATAGTTATATCTTAACCATACTCAATATCAATATTAACACACTTAACTATTTAAGTGTTCGACACATTTAAAACTCAATAAATCTATAATCCATATTACTCTTACGTTTCTCAAACCTTATCGAAACCATTACATTCAAACTTTCTAAGTTTCACCTTTCAAAATCCTTGTCGTATTTAAACTAGTCATGCAAGACTACTATGTTTATCATGTTTAAATGTTTATAAGGTTACTAACGCAAGTTTGAAAATCTAGCATGCTCATTTTAGTCCAAGTCAAAAGCACATGGTTTTCATACCGTACTTTCATATACCTTAAGTAAATCAAGTTCATGCCTCAAGGGTCAACCACTAATGTCATATTATCACATAAAGAGGCCAAACAATACTAAGTAATTATGATTGTGCGTATACTACATGTATATACCTTAACCCACATTAGTTCATGCCTTAGAATTTCATTACTTGAATACGTGTGCATAGGTGGTATTCACATTTCAACCAAATGATGCTTATATCAACATGTCTATAGGCATAATAAAATCCTAATATGCATGCTTGCATGATCATAATGTAACTCACACGGTGTTTAATGCTATTACCCTTCACATTCTAAGTTTTCATAAAAATTGTAGTAAGTCAACAAAGGTAACTTAGTATATGCAAGGTACCTCGTAGTCATGACTCTCATGTATTAGAACACATATATAAGCCACTTATACATGCTCACACACAATGAATCTATTTACAACTAGTTAGTATAGTTCCTCTTTAAAACATGCTCATATAGTTCATCTTCAAAACTTACTTTAAAACATGCTCATATAGGTCATCTTCAAAATTTACTTTAAAACATGTTTCGTTTATGCTAAACTTGGTTTCACGATACCTAATCATGGCATATATACATGTATGATACATGAGTGAGTCTAAGAGTGCTATCATATATGTCCAAAATTTTCAGAATTCAAATCTCAAAGTAGCATGTTAAGATTCATGTGCAAAACGTATACTTTCATTAGTAAGGTTTATTTAACGCGGTCCACATCCTCATGTTACCTTATGAAACATGTATACACCTATTAACATACCTTGCTATATCATACTAGTATGCATCAAAAATCAAAACATCAATAAGATGCACACATGTCGAAATGGATACAACATGTCAAGCCCCTTTTGAAACTCTAAGTTTATTTTGAAAGCTATAGGTCGTTTCATCAATCGTGGGTGAAATCATATTGGAACACGCTTACACTAGGCTATTGTACTTATGTGTAGGTGACAATAATGTTCCCATGCTTGTTTAACCAATACGAACATGCTATGACTTATCAGTTTGTAACAGAAAATTAAAATCCAGAACAGGTTGCTGGCGCAACTGCGCAGCGCCTGGGTATAAACCCGGCGCAGCTGCGCCGTGTGCAGATCAGTTCTGAAGTCTTTCTGCTTCGGCAGGACTTAGCCCAAACTCAAAATTTTCTCTACAAAATCTCTTCTAACCATGCCACATTGTATTACTAACATGATTACTAATTTAGATAATAACTATCAACCATTATTCAATCAATTTAACATGGAATGCAAGCATAATTAAGAACTTAGCTTTTTCAAGAATTGAAGAACATAGAATGGTATACCTCTGCTAATTGCTTCCTTCTTCTCCAGACTTCTACCACTGATATATGCTTACTCTCTACTCTCAATTAATCAGAAAATCTCAGCAAGTGTAATAGAAGAAGAGAAGGCTCTATTTATAGGCAACTCAATATCCAGACAAATGCAAAATCTCCCATATCAAACAAATAAATTTCAAGTTTGTATAATGGTTAAGGAATGGTGGTTGAGAGTGGGTGGATTTAATAATGAATCCCACACCCCTTACCATTATTAGCTAGAAGTGTGAGAAATTTGAGAAGCATCAATAGGCATAGCTCCTAGCCATTCACGTGAGGAGAAATGTGCCTCTCATTATGGGACAAGGCTTAATAAACTTAGCATTATCAATATATAAACACCTAATGTTAATACTCAGGCTATATACATGTACATGACTTATACACTTAGTTTTAAGAAATATGGGGTTACCATATAATCCTAATAAATGAATACTACTATCTTGTAGTAAATTTTAACTCACACATATAAAATCCATGTACAGTTCGTCTCACCGGATATAATTCTTTCGGGTACCATCACAGTGTATTGTCTCCTCTATTACTAAATTTTATTAATTCAATAATTGTTTACAATATATCCATGATATATTATTTTATTATATACTCAATATACACATCGTCACACACACATCTCATGTAACTCACATAGTTTAATTAGTCTTGATACATGGTCCCTCTATATAGTATAGTCACATAATTGTTGCACCAAACTATATAATATAGTTGCACTACACTTCACACTTCATATAATATATAGTTAGTTACTATACGCTATACATTTTATTCGCATGCTTACATATAGAAGTAAATAATTTACTTATCTCATCAATTAATTAATAATAATATTAATCAATCCATTTCTCATTAATCAATGGAATCATAATTTCTACACTAATTGATTAACACTTTATATAATTTATTATCTTATTATATTTATAAATCATTTACTCATTAATCAACATATTATCACATAATTACTTGATAATATTATATTATCCATAATAATAATATAATAGGATAATATACCTCATTCCTTATCAATACAATTTTCAATCATATTCATAACCATTCCCTTTATTATTATATTACCACTAGCCATAATAATAAAGCAATATACTATTATAACAACAATTAATAAAGGTTAATTGTTTAATTAAAAATTCTTTCATCCTTGAATTAATTAATTCATCAACGAATCTATTATCGTGCCACACAAGGCATCTCCCACAAGCTTAATCTTAAGCTTATTATTATTCTCATCACTTACTACTTATAACATGTCCAATTTAATTAGAACTATTAAGTCACAAGGTCCACATAGAAATATATTATGAATAGAAATATTCAAATATTATTTAGAACACTTACGGTACTATTGCAACTTTAGTTATTAAAATAACTTAGTTTTCTTTTATAAATTAAACTCCCTTGAAAATACATCAGAAGTTCTGTATTTCGCCATAATATACAATATTATGTTTTCTCCAAATAAAGACATTTATTATTAGAAAATAATTTACTTATTGTCTCAAGATATTATTCTTAATATAATATCAAATAACTATATGTACGACACATGTACATATATTATATATAGAACATAGATAATAAGTTTATTTTCTATTATAATAAATTGTTTCCATCAATTTATTCACATATAGCAAATATGTTTTAATATATTTACCATAATAATCAATCACACCTTATATAAAATATATAAGGCAATATTACTATTTAAAAATAACATTTTTTCCTTTTATTAAAATAATTCAATATTAAAAATTATTTTAATATCCTTTATTAGAAATATATAATACTAGTATTTGCCCGTGCCTGAAGGCACGACGTAACGAAAAATACTACATTACCTAAAGACTCTTTGCAACCTAAAATAACTTACAATCAGACATAACAATCATCAACACATATCCAGCCACCAAAACATAAAGCTAGTCGCTATTAATTTCAAAAAATTTTGGCAGAGCTTCGTTTAAAAATAGATATCTAGAAAAGATTAAACCTGTTTACAAAACTTACAATCATACAAAACTTACAATCATCAATATATATCCAAACCACCAAAACAACAATTATTCCATACCCAAAATCATCATAACCATGTATAATTAGTTAACTTTACAAAAGACGAAACATGCGTCCTTATGTGTTAAGCCAAAATTTTCAAGTAACTATTAAAAAGAACTTGATCCTCAACTATCCAAAATATTTTTGAAGAATATTGGTAGCTTAGAAAGGAATTTCTTACCATAGAAAACAGAAAATCAAACAACTTTGCCCAACATTTTAGGTTGCAAAGAGTCTTTATCTAATTTTTCGTTCCTCCTCTCTAGCAGTTCCCAAGCATAAACTAAAAACATGGGAAGAGTGATGTACCATAACTACACTCAAAAAGAGAATCAATTAAAGTCATCAAAAGACCTGAAGGCGAGGAAATTGTAGAGAGAATGGGGATATACCTGAAGGCAGGAAAAGCTCAAAGACCGATTTGGGAGAGCGTGAAAGCAATTGAGAAGAACACCGACTTTACCTTGATCCTATAATAGAAATAAATTAAAATATAAACTACCTCCGCTCCAAAAAGAAAAGGAATTGGAAAAAGGAAAAGAATGGCAAAAAAAGGAAAATGATACTAATGATAGTAAGTCCAATATGCATATGCTCTTAATAACTCTAACATCAAGTAAACTGCTAAAATAAAGTGTAATGTAGTCATAACTAAGTTCTTACGTTTTCGAAATCTCAGTTATTATTCCTCACTATTTTGAGTTCCAAACCCCAAGTACAGGTTTGGAACCAATAAACCCATAACTTTAAAAGCATCAAGCTTTACCTCTTCTACATGAGTTGTTTTACAAAAAGAAATAGAAATGATTATATTTTGGATTAAATAATTTGCATTTTTACATTTGAAACAAAGAAGACCTAAATTCCTAACTCCAACCAAAACCGTTTGCATGCAAGAAATTAGGAGTGTCATCAAACTTATTCATTTTTGGTAAAACAAAACATAAAATAAAAAATAAAAAAATACTTGCCAGAAGCACCTTTAAGAAAAAGAAAAAATAAACTCAAAAAGTGTTGAAAGATTAAACAACTATAAATCTTAGCCCAGACTTTGCCAATTGCATTAATTAACCCACACCTAGTACGCATCTCTGCAAATCACTTGAAGGGTTAAGAGCATTTACCAACAATAGAATTTCCACCTTCCCACATTAAACTAAATCACTAAAACAAATGACAAACAAAACCATACATTCCCCTAAAACCTCTTTTCAACAATATATAGTTGTTTTTGTCTTCGGTATTAGTTCAATTTCATTCTATTCAACCAAATTTGGATTACCAACTATGTCAACCAACTGAAATGTGATAATTACCCATACAAATTAATACAAAAAATAGTAAAAAAATAATTCAATATGTGACAATTATAGAGAGAGGGAGAGCACCGTGGAAGCTGAAATAGCTTTAAATTAACTTCAGAAACAGAGTGGACTATCTATTGTCGAGAATGGAGCTGAAATGAGATTGATGAAAAGCTTCTCATCCAGATCTTAACGAAATGAAGATCAAGGATATACACATTTTAATACAACAGAAGAAAGTCCAGCCCAGCCCTATAGTAGCATATGATAATGGTGCCATGGTGTCTGATTGATTATAATAATGACAGAGTGATGCACATGAAGCCACAGGATGCTACAATTTGCTATGCTCATGCTTTATTCAGATCAACAATCGAATAGCTATGGGGGCCAACATTTTCCCTGTTTCTAACTATCATGGTCCTCAATATGATATCAGCCTACTTCTTTGGAAGGTAAATTTTGACTATTTTTCTAAATTATTAATTAAAAAAGATAGCATTTGGATGTCCATTAATAATGCATTCTGTCTTCTTAATTTAATAGATTGAGCTGTCACCATTAATGAGATGACCTTCTATGTTAATTAATTATGTGGTACAACTAATCAACCTTATCTATAGCAAATAAAATAAATATAGTTTTGTGGCATATTGGCCTTTATTCTGTGTGTATAACATGCAAAATTATCATTTTTCTGACCTTTATTTGTGTTTGTAGATTTGTTTATTACTTTCCATGTCACACAAAGTTTGTCACCCTAATGCGACGTCTGGATTGAAGGAATGGAATGAAGAAATGGCACCATCTATGTGCATGAGCCACTATAGTAGCATATGATAATGGTGCCATGGTGTCTGATTGATTATAATAATGACAGAGTGATGCATATGAAGCCACAAGATGCTACAATTTGCTATGCTCAGGCTTTATTCAGATCAACAATCGAATAGCTTGATTAATAATGCATTTTGTCTTCTTAATTTAATAGATTGAGTTGTCGCCATTAATGAGATGACCTTCTATGTTAATTAATAAAATGTGTATAATAATAATAGCCCAGCCCTCGCACCAAAAAACAAAAATCCAAACCCCAGCCCAACATTATGAAATACAATAGCATTGTAAAAATGTCCTTTTTCAAACTCGGAAGAAATTAATTAGGGGGAAAAGAAAGTCCTACAAATATGGTTCACCCAATTCATGATCAAAGCTTAGATGTAAAGGAGAGGAACAAATTAATTAGTTCTACAACATAAAAAAGGAGAGAATAAATAGACTTACTTTTGATTGGTGAAATGATGGAATGACAACCGTATTGCTTCTTTGTCAGATTTACCCAGCGAGGAAACCTTTTACTGATGTATGTTGAAGGCAGATGGGTCGGAGGTTATTATCAAAGGACTGCAGAATTTCAAGCCCCAACACAATCAGGGCACTAAATCAAAACTCTATTGTACAGTATTATTACAATTCCACAAGCAGCATCGCAATAAAAGCTAACAGAACCAAAGACACTATAAAGCTCGGAATAACCCACAACAAATAAAAGGTGAACATGGATACCACTTTACCTCCCCCTGAATATGATATAAAAGAGTATATAAATTGTAAGGTGAGTCAATGTCATACTCAAAGCCTACACAGCATTAACTCAGGCACACATGATATGTAAATGCCAACATGGCAGATTTGAAAAGAAGATGACACAATTTTTTAAATTTGAAATCATTGGACAATATCTACGTTATAACATGTGTATAAATATACACATCATGAATAAATAAAGGGGAAAACAAAGAGCAGGACTCCATTTATTTAGCTAACATATGCATTATGCAAAAACTGACACCATACTATCATGTTACTGTCACTATGTTCTCTTCTAACTTCCCTACAACTGTGTTTAGACTAAATAGAAAAAGTCTATCTCGAGCTTGGCTAATGTTCTACTTATCAAAAAAATAAGAAGAGCAAGCTTAACTAATGTGATGATACCTTTCCTTCATTGGCAAAACACTTCTCAAGATCGCTGTTACTGACCCTCGTAGATAAGCCCGTCACATAAAGATTATTTCCAGGATTACAAACATCACCAGAATCACGGCTCCTAAAGCAACACAAATCAATTTTCAGATGAAAGTAATTTGGTACAACACACTTTATCAAATGACATGTTTATGTATGTGCATTACTTGACCATAATAAAGCAAATGAACTGACCAGTGTATTAAAATTTTTGCATATACAATAACTATACCTAAAGCGACTCCTCTTAGACCTCGTCCGTGATCTCGACCAACGACCCCTATCAGGTGACCCAGCGTTGGGTGGAGAAGCAGACCTACATGCATTATCAGCATAAAATAAATCGAGTGTAACTAAGCAAACTTAAATTTCAAGTTCACAAATTTTATCCAGATAATGCAAGATAGACACCTTATATATAACATCAGCTTTTATTAAAAACAAAATGTGCAACTATAAGCTAGATACAATTACACTGGAAAAGCGAGTGTAATTTCAATGAGATGAACCTGCCAATTTTGTTGTTTGTTATGAATTTCCAAACTTTTCCTCTAAAGAATTCTATCTGCAACAACGCTGATTTTTGTTATCGGCTCCTCTTGCTCATAAAGTCCTTCGTTGGTAGCCAGATAGCCACCACTGCTTGATCTTGAAAAGGCATTATCCAACAAAAACTCCTTACTTATAGGCTTTCTAGCAAGGTATTGTTTAAGATGAGCATCTAACCGATCTTGCAAGCCATAACCTAAGACAACCTACAAAATTTCAAAATTTGTAAATTCTTTAAAGTAGACGGTTTATAGAAAAGAAAATTAACAGATTAAGATTAGGGAAAAGAAAACAAAAATCCAGAACAATATGCCTCCCTCTGTGGTCGTTTATCATCAAGATCCGATCTATAATTTGACAGTGGGAATTTACTAATGACAACAACTTTAACATATTGATGGTTGCAAAGAAACAACCAATGTAAACACTACAACAGAGAATCTCAAAGAACCTGCATAAACCCATTCTGGTTGCCAGTACTGAAAGTTACTCAAAATGTCATCTGTCCTTTTTCTCCCTGGACACCACTTCTTGTTCATCTTTGTTTCGTATAAGCATGGTTAACTTCCACTTCCACTCTTTAATATTTTCAAGGGTCAAAGAACCCTGATAATCATAAGTCAGTAATAAAAGAACATAAGGCATCATAACGCGAATATAACCATTATAAAATGTTCTACAAAGACACAATGCTTGTAAATGAAACTAAACAAATCATGCCACAGAAACACCAAAAGCAGTGGACAAAAGTGAATTTATGAAATTATATTGTATTCTCAAAAAAGCCAGATTTTCAAAACAAAAAAAATGTACCACTTTTTCCAGCAAAAAAGTGAATTTATATTACATAAAACATGCACCTAGTTATTAAGTACATGCATGGTTAACAGGGTAATAGATTAGTATAGTAGCAAATTAGTGAATTGCACACATAGGTACAGTTTTGCAAAACAGTTCAAATATTAGTAGCAGAAAATTAACAAAAGTACTAATAAATCATATTAGTACTAATTAAGTCCTTATCATATTAATTAATCACATGTTTTGAGATTGTTGTGGCTAGATAATTATATTAGTAAAAAATGATAGTCCTTTTTAAACTATAAACAGATGATTATAACATCTTTTGTTGTGTAATATTGTCATGTTTATAATTATAATCTGAAACAGCTGGTGTTTAACGAACAACTCAACATTCGGTTAATACACAAACTTATGGGCATACATGTAACTATGGATATAACAACCACAAATTAAAATTGTCATCTTTGAGTATAGTAGTATACCAATCAATATCACAATTGTGGCCCATGACACTATTATTACGAAAATAATAATATCAAAATAAGTTTTCAACCTCGACTTACTAAAAAAGTAATACTAATAACAGTTTGAAATAACTTAGAAGATACTCAAAAATAAAGCCATATTAATATGTATCAATCATCATGTGGTTTCTGCAGCAAATAGTTGTAATGCATGTGGTAATCTATAAACTCATGTAAGTTCATAATGTTCAAAACCGTGTAATATATGCCCTAATGGCAGTATCTTTGTTCTAACAACATGATAGAAAGTGATAATAACATACAAAACAGTGTGATAATAGATGTTCAGTAATTAATTTCTCACTATTTACATTCATGCTAATTTCTTACTATTTACCTACTACAGTTCTTTCTCACTATTTTGTTCTAACAACATGATAGAAAGTGATAATAACATACAAAACAGTGTGATAATAGATGTTCAGTAGTGACACAAAGTTAGCACACACATTATAATTTCAGTAATTAATTTCTCACTATTTACATAAAATATTTATAATCGCAAATTATGATATGAAACTCAAAATAAAGCTTTCAAAGTGGTAGTTTTCAACACCCCCCCTAAATATATTTTCCCCAATTCAATTTAAAACTAAACTCACCCTCCAAATCAATTAGATGTTCCAAAATATAGATAGTGTTCCGCGTACCCAGTCGATTAGCGTTCCTAGTAACCATGGGCAGGAACCATACCTGGCAGATCTCAATCTGTCTCTTAAGCTCAAAGTTCTGGTTCTGAACCTCCTCCACAACAAATGCACTTTCTAGTGCACTTCTCAAAATCCTCTCTGCTTCAAGCAGTGCAGCTTCTTTGGACTTCGTTAGTCGTTCCAATGCCTTCTTCTCCTCTTGAAGTGATGCTACCTGAAAGAACGCATAGTATTAGAACTCGAAACAAACAATAATTTGTATCCCACATTGCAGCCAAGTAGATACCTCATGTCTGCACAATATCCTTTTGATTCGCGTGCACCCTTCTAACAGTTGCTTCTGCAGCATATTTTGCAGCCAAAGCCTCTTTCTTATCATTTGTTAGCTTCTTAATATCAAGATTCTGAATAAATCAAAATTCAGACAAAAAAAAATGTTAAGTTTTCTTACTTAAGAATGGAGTTGCAATTGTATAGGGTCTAGGAAAATAAAGGATTAATACGAACCTGTTGTATAAGAATTCATTTGTGAGCTGGAAAAAAGAACATATAAAGCCGATAATTAGACTATGATGAAGGCATATTAGGCAACCATGGCTAGAAAATTTGCAGTAGATATATAGGCATCTATCCTTTCTGATAGAGTAAAAAACCCAAATCAATTCGAAATTCCATAAAATCCCTAAAATAGTTAAGAGTTTCAAAAAAAACCCAAATCAATTCAAAATTCCATAAAATAAAATTAGGACTCGGAGGGACTCACCCAAGAAAGAAGTTGGGAAAAGACGACGGTAACCAGCGGCAGAGCTGAAGATGGTGGAGGTGGTGCTCTTTCGTTGCCGCATAGGCTGTCTATGGGGATAGATTGTTGCTTATGTGGGGGTTTTGATTTTGGGGAAATCACATGGGCTGAATCTATATCTTTTGGGGAAATCGGGAAGAGAAGGGGAGTGAGGTAGAGTTGGAGTTCTGATTTTGTGAAAATCGTGAAGAGAGAAGGAATAGAGAAGTGGAATGGTGAGTGGTGAACAGGAGAACAGGAGAGATGGTTGATTTGGGCGGGATTTCTTTTAATGTCAGATGAGACGTGAGCCATTAGATTAATTTGGAACAATCTGAGTCGTTCTTGTGATTTCTCAAATGATGGAATTCAAATTGGGTTATGTTTTATTATTATAGATTTATTTCTCTTTCTTTTCCCTAAATTATTCCCAAAATAATTTTTTCAAATATTAATTATTCATTTAAAGATATAATGATTTCCATCTCCTTTTAATAACGTATATATATTTATCTACGCTATTCGCACGTCAAACTTTCTCACATATTACCACTCTAAGTAATATATATAAAAAGTATCAACTATAATTACATATTCAACACACATATTAATCCACTCATTTACTTAAGTAAATTAAATACTGTACTATATCATCATAGTTAATTAAGGTTCAATACTCACATTATATTATTCCATAATATAACTCCCAACTTAAATTAACTAATATTTATTCTTATTAGTTAATTCCCTTAACTAACTCTGCTTCACTATCCAAACCCATTTATGGATAGCTTAAGTGCTATTGATAACCTATATTATAAACATACTAGTTATTAATACACATACAGAAGAATATGGTGATTATATATTAAGGATATTTAATGTCACCAACTTACTATGATAAAATAATTTTATAAATTATTTAATATTGATAGAAAATCTTATCCACTTCCTTGATCTCAACTAAACTGTCTCCAAAATAAATAACGAATAGATTTTAATAATATATTTATAAATCACAAAAACACATATTACATAGTCCATATTACCCTATGTAATATAATACCACATACCTCATATCACATATATATATACTCTTATTCGAACCCATCTCACAGTTTAATAATTTTATTTATTAAATCCTTATTTAATAATTTCTGAAAATTCGAGTTCTTACATCCTCTCCCCCTTATAAGGATTCCATCCTCGGAATCACTGAAACTTCCTCTCCTCGGTACTATTCCGAATATTACATATTCTATTGAATAATTTTTATTCATTCTCTTTTCGGAAGTTTTATTATTATAACATTCTCCATCGCATTCTGCCACTTTTTCTTTCTAAGGAACATTCTACTTACTACCTTCATCATGTAGAAGAATAAGAATTTTTTACGATTTTTTAATAATCGGGAAATAGTATGAATAACTCATATTCCAATTTATACTGAGGGGTCACAAGACTGTGAACTTTTCTCCAAGTTTACTAATGCTTCAACACAATTCTTCACACCGCAAACCAGAGTGTTTATCAATTACAAAGACTGAAAACACCCTCCACGCGTACTCTAGGTGGCCAGCCTATTGTACCATTACGTTGGGCCGCAACGTAGTGTTTTGTAATAACTATATGCGTTACGCTCGGAAATATTGTCCCCGAAAACATGTTCCCTTATAGGGTTGTTCACCTCAACTTTTCAACATCTGAATCCGCACCAGAGCAATCTGATTTGGCATAAATACACAAGAAGGCTTGAATTCTATAATCTCTTTTCAACAGTCGTCTAGCCGAATCAAATAGCTTAGACTCTCATCAACAATCCGGACAGCAATCGAAATAATTTAGCCAACTTAATTGACCTTCTTCATAATTTACAAGAAAACCAAAAATTCTTTTATGACGTCATGATACCATACCAGATTAGTAGTACGTTGAGGATTCCGTCATTTTGTGACTTTGCCATAATACATCGTACCATAATGGGCTGACGATCTTACAATCACTTCCGACACTAGGTTCGATTGCATTAATGATTCCATCGTTTTACCATCCTACACCATATCAAATGATGCACATTGTCAAAATATATTTTGAAAGATTTTTAAATTTATTTTTTTCTTAGCCGAAATAAATAGCTTAGACATTCGAATAACGATGTCGTTTTTTTTTTAAAACTTATTGGTTCAGTCATCTGACCCAATGTTTTTCTTGAGAAAATCGAAGTGCAAACACTAGCACGAAGTCAATAAATTTTGAAAATCTAGCATAGCTAGAAGATTTAGAAAAAATCCAAATTTCTCCGTCACTTCAATCTCTTACCACCATCAATGCTTACTATTCCAAAACTCTTATATAATATATCTATTCTCAGTACATTTCACCAACTTACCACACCATGGAAGCTCAGGAACTTACCACAATTATATGGGTTGAGGAACTTATCCTAGTCAGACCAAAATCGTCCATTCGCTGAGGGGTCCCACCATACGATTATGAGTCACGAAACTTGTTATAGGCATGAGTCTTAAGAACTCGCACCTAATCTTAATATTATCTAATTATATCTTAGAAATCTCTATCTATCAAAATAAATATGAGAAAAGAATTACCTTTTCGCCATATGTATAATGATACCGCGACACTAACATTCCAACGATTATCAATGTGATACACTTAGTGCAAGCACAAAACCTCTGCCCATACAAAAGTTTGTACAACTATGCCATCACATGAGTCCTCAATGGAAATCCAACACTTAACTCTATCTTACTCTTAGCTTGCTCGTTACGAACTTTCTATGTCTCATCACATACAACTCCTCATGAGTTCATCTCGTACTTTTCATAGTACATTCTCTTATAGCATCAAGTTATACACACTTAGTCGTTACAGACTATTTATCATCTAACAGTTCAAACTGATCACGTCGTGATCATCGGTTTACCTTAGGGTTCTTTCCTAATTATCAACCAAACTCCATCTGAGTTTATTCTCACTATCTTTGTCATATACATCTTATAGACATCGTCTTAATATTTTCATTACCGGAGTTAAGAAACTCCTGATTCTCATTCTCTAGATATTTCGAGATTCTTCTTTGAATCTTCATTTAGATATATTTTAATCTTTATCTTTCACTCTCTCAGGTTATAGTCAAAGGTACACTTACCTAAGATTTATAACCTACAGCTTTGATACCAACCTGTGACGCCCCCAAATTCGGGTCCCTTCTATTACCTCGGATCCGGTGCAGTCACGATACTACTAACCAAATACTAACGCAATACTATTACATCTTTTAATCATTAGTAAAAGAATACAACTTTGCTTATTACAATTTAGAATATAAATTCTAATTATATCCAAGATCTCGTCTTTACATCATATTCGATGTTACTAAAATGCGGAATAATTTAAACTTTTCAATATCCTTTGAATAAATTCTTTTATCGATTTCATAACTTGAATCAACTTTATAATATGATTCATTCTATTTGAGTTATCGTATAAACGTTTACAACTCAACTCGATATCTCCTATGTATTAACTAATACATTTTTACAATACAACAAGTATTAAACCTTGTAAACAATTATCAAGTAAAACTACTAGAACCTAAACAGGGTTCAAACGATAATCAAAATAGTATTCTTCGTTGCGATACTATCTATCTTTATCAATCAAGAAGCACGAAATCTTTACCGTGCGTCCTTAACCTGCAAAAGTTGTTATTTACAAGAGTGAGCTCGACAGCTCAGCAATTCTAATAGTTTTTATACATCACATAACATACAATATTATACTCAGTTCATGCATTTATAAACAATTTATATTTACTACGCATGTTACTTTCACATAACAAGTATAGCATCAAAAATCAACTTCAATCTCATTTATATCTCATATACAGTTCATATATAAGTTCACATTATCACAGCATAATATAATTCGACTAACAGTTATTGAATTCATATATCAAATAGGAACTGAAAGACTTGCCTGATTCGTAGTTTAACAACTACGACTTAACTGCTTAAGAATATCTGCACTTCGTGTAATCCTACACAGTTATATAATCATGGATTTATTTCCATTAGTCATACATTCATACTTTCTCAATATAATAATAAGTATTAAATTATTTTCTATCTTGGCTCTTAGAACCTTGTTTCACTTTCCTATCATACGCTTAGTATCGTTAGGTACGTATAGTTATATCTTAACCATACTCAATATCAATATTAACACACTTAACTATTTAAGTGTTCGACACATATTTAAAACTCATAAATCTATAATCCATATTGCTCTTACGTTTCTCAAACCTTATCGAAACCATTACATTCAAACTTTCTAAGTTTCACCTTTCAAAATCCTTGTCGTATTTAAACTAGTCATGCAAGACTACTATGTTTATCATGTTTACATGTTTATAAGGTTACTAATGCAAGTTTGAAAATCTAGCATGCTCATTTTAGTCCAAGTCAAAATCACATGGTTTTCATGCCGGACTTTCATATACCTTAAGTAAATCAAGTTCATGCCTCAAGGGTCGACCACTAATGTCATATTACCACATAAAGAGGCCAAACAATACTAAGTAGTTATGCTTGTGCGTATACTACATGTATATACCTTAACCCACATTAGTTCATGCCTTAGAATTTCATTACTTGAATACGTGTGCATAGGTGGTATTCACATTTCAACCAAATGATGCTTATATCAACATGTCTATAGGCATAATAAAATCCTAATATACATGCTTGCATGATCATAATGTAACTCACACGGTGTTTGATGTTATTACCCTTCACATTCTAAGTTTTCATAAAAATTGTAGTAAGTCAACAAAGGTAACTTAGTATATGCAAGGTACCTCGTAGTCATGACTCTCATGTATTAGAACACATATATAAGCCACTTATACATGCTCACACACAATGAATCTATTTACAACTAGTTAGTATAGTTCCTCTTTAAAACATGCTCATATAGTTCATCTTCAAAACTTACTTTAAAACATGCTCATATAGTTCATCTTCAAAATTTACTTTAAAACATGCTTCGTTTATGCTAAACTTGGTTTCACGATACCTAATCATGGCATATATACATGTATGATACATGAGAGAGTCTAAGAGTGCTGTCATATATGTCCAAAATTTCCAGAATTCAAATCTCAAAGTAGCATGTTAAGATTCAAGTGCAAAACATATACTTTCATTAGTAAGGTTTATTTAACGCGGTCCACATCCTCATGTTACCTTATGAAACATGTATACACCTATTAACATGCCTTTCTATATCATACTAGTATGCATCAAAAATCAAAACATCAATAACATGCACACATGTCGAAATGGATACAACATGTCAAGCCCCTTTTGAAACTCTAAGTTTATTTTGAAAGCTATAGGTCGTTTCATCAATCGTGGGTGAAATCCTTTTGGAACACGCTTACACTAGGCTATTGTACTTATGTGTAGGTGACAATAATGTTCCCATGCTTGTTTAACCAATATGGACATGTTATGACTTATCAGTTTGTAACAGAAAATTAAAATCCAGAACAGGTTGCTGGCGCAGCTGCGCAGCGCCTGGGTTTAAACCCGGCGCAGCTGCGCCGTGTGCAGATCAGTTCTGAAGTCTTCCTGCTTCGGCAGGACTTAGCCCAAACTCAAAATTTTCTCTACAAAATCTCTTCTAACCATGCCACATTGTATTACTAACATGATTACTAATTTAGATAATAACTATCAACCATTATTCAATCAATTTAACATGGAATGCAAGCATGATTAAGAACTTAGCTTTTTCAAGAATTGAAGAACATAGAATGGTATACCTCTGCTAATTGCTTCCTTCTTCTCCAGACTTCTACCACTGATATATGCTTACTCTCTACTCTCAATTAATCAGAAAATCTCAGCAAGTGTAATAGAAGAAGAGAAGGCTCTATTTATAGGCAACTCAATATCCAGACAAATGCAAAATCTCCCATATCAAACAAATAAATTTCAAGTTTGTATAATGGTTAAGGAATGGTGGTTGAGAGTGGGTGGATTCAATCATGAATCCCACACCCCTTACCATTATTAGCTAGAAGTGTGAGAAATTTGAGAAGCATCAATAGGCATAGCTCCTAGCCATTCACGTGAGGAGAAATGTGCCTCTCATTATGGGACAAGGCTTAATAAACTTAGCATTATCAACATATAAACACCTAATGTTAATACTCAGGCTATATACATGTACATGGCTTATACACTTAGGTTTAAGAAAAATGGGGTTACCATGTAATCCTAATAAATAAATACTACTATCTTGTAGTAAATTTTAACTCACACATATAAAATCCATGTACAGTTCGTCTCACCGGATATAATTCTTTCGGGTACCATCACAGTGTATTGTCTCCTCTATTACTAAATTTTATTAATTCAATAATTGTTTACAATATATCCATGATATATTATTTTATTATATACTCAATATACACATCGTCACACACACATCTCATGTAACTTACATAGTTTAATTAGTCTTGATACATGGTCCCTATATATAGTATAGTCACATAATTATTGCACCACACTATATAATATAGTTGCACTACACTTCACACTTCATATAATATATAGTTAGTTACTATACGCTATACATTTTATTCGCATGCTTACATATAGAAGTAAATAATTTACTTATCTCATCAATTAATTAATAATAATATTAATCAATCCATTTATCATTAATCAATAGAATCATAATTTCTACACTAATTGATTAACACTTTATATAATTTATTATCTTATTATATTTATAAATCATTTACTCATTAATCAACATATTATCACATAATTACTTGATAATATTATATTATCCATAATAATAATATAATAGGATAATATACCTCATTCCTTATCAATACAATTTTCAATCATATTCATAATCAATCCCTTTATTATTATATTACCACTAGCCATAATAATAAAGCAATATACTATTATAACAACAATTAATATAGATTAATTGTTTAATTAAAAATTCTTTCATCCTTGAATTAATTAATTCATCAACGAATCTATTATCGTGCCACACAAGGCATCTCCCACAAGCTTAATCTTAAGCTTATTATTATTCTCATCACTTACAACTTATAACATGTCCAATTTAATTAGAACTATTAAGTCACAAGGTCCACATATAAATATATTATGAATAGAAATATTCAAATATTATTTAGAACACTTACGGTACTATTGCAACTTTAGTTATTAAAATAACTTAGTTTTCTTTTATAAATTAAACTCCCTTGAAAATACATCAGAAGTTCTGTATTTCGCCATAATATACAATATTATGTTTTCTCCAAATAAAGACATTTATTATTAGAAAATAATTTACTTATTGTCTCAAGATATTATTCTTAATATAATATCAAATAACTATATGTACGACACATGTACATATATTATATATAGAAAATAGATAATAAGTTTATTTTCTATTATAATAAATTGTTTCCATCAATTTATTCACATATAGCAAATATGTTTTAATATATTTACCATAATAATCAATCACACCTTATATAAAATATATAAGGTAATATTACTATTTAAAAATAACATTTTTTCCTTTTATTAAAATAATTCAATATTAAAAATTATTTTAATATCCTTTATTAGAAATATATAATATTTATTTCTCTTTCCTTTCTTTAAATTGTCCCCAAAATAATTTCTTCAAATATTAATTATTCATTTAAAGATATAATGATTTCCATCTCCCTTTAATAACGTATACATATTTATCCACGCTATTCGAACGTCAAACTTTCTCACATATTACCACTCTAAGTAATATGTATAAAAAATATCAACTATAATTACATATTCAACACACATATTAATTCACTCCTTTACTTAAGTAAATTAAACATTGTACTATATCATCATAGTTAATTAAGGTTCAATACTCACATTATATTATTCCATAATATAACTCCCAACTTAAATTAACTAATATTTATTCTTATTAGTTAATTCCCTTAACTAACTCATGCTTCACTATCCAAACCCATTCATGGATAGCTTAAGTGCTATTAATAACCTATATTATAAACATACTATTTATTAATACACATACAAAAGAATATGGTGATTATACATTAATGATATTTAATGTCACCAACTTACTATGATAAAATAATTCTATAAATTATTTAATATTGATAGGAAATCTTATCCACTTCCTTGATCTCAACTAAACTGTCGCCAAAATAAATAACGAATATATTTTAATAATATATTTATAAATCACACAAACACATATTACATAGTCCATATTACCCTATGTAATATAATACCATATACCTCATATCACATATATATACTCTTATTCGAACTCATCTCACAGTTTAAGAATTTTATTTATTAAATCCTTATTTAATAATTTCTGAAAATTCGGGTTCTTACAGTACTAAGGTATGAAGATAGAGTGTGGGTTCCAGCAGGTATTGAAAGATGAAATTTTAGCCGAAGCTCATACTTCTAAGTTTGCTGTGCACCCGGGAAGTACTAAGATGTATAAAGACTTAAGTCAGCATTTTTGGTGGTCGAACATGAAGAGAGAGATAGCAGAATGGGTAAGCAAATGTCTCACATGCCAAAGAGTTAAAGCTGAGCATCAAAGACCAAGTAGATTACTACAACCTCTACCGATTCCTGAATGGAAGTGGGATCATATTACCATGGACTTTGTGGTAGGACTTCCTGTCACTCAGAAAGGCCACAATGCTATTTAGGTAATAGTTGATCGTCTCACCAAGTCTGCCCATTTTCTACCTATTAAGGTTATTTATAATCTTGATCAGTTGGCCAAGTTATACGTAAAAGAGATTATTTCTAGACATGGAGTTCCGGTATCCATAGTGTCAGACAGAGATCCATGGTTTACTTCAAACTTTTGGAGGAGTCTTCAGGCGCACTTGGGAACCCAGCTGAAATTAAGTACATCATATCACCCGCAAACAGATGGACAAAGTGAGAGAACCATTCAAACGCTAGAAGATATGTTGAGAACCTGCATTATTGATTTTAAAGGGAGTTGGGAGGACCAGTTACCTTTGGTAGAGTTCGCATACAATAACAGTTATCATGCCAGTATTGGAAACCCACCGTACGAATCCCTGTATGGAAGGAGGTGTAGAACACCTTTATGATGGGATGAAGTTGGGGAAAGACAAATGCTTGGACCTGAGTTAGTTCAACAAACCACGGAGAAGATTTGAATTATAAGACAACGGTTGCAAGCATCTCAAGACTGACAGAAGAAATATGCAGATCAACACAGACAGCTAAGGGAGTTTAGTGTTGGGAGTCATGTCTTTATGAAAGTATCTTCTTGGAAAGGCAAGATTAGTTTTGGTAAAAAGGGAAAGCTGAGCCCGAGATTCATTGGCAACTTTCAAGTATTAAGGAGAATAGGTGAGGTAGCCTATGAGGTAGCGGTACCCCCAGAGTTAGGACACATCCATAATGTGTTTCATGTGTTCGTGTTACGTTTATATAAATCTGATTATAAGCATGTGATAAACTATGAACCTGTTCAGATAGAGAAAGATTTATCATATATAGAAGTTCTGGTGCAGATAGTTGATCGAAAGGAACACGTGTTGCGAATTAAGGTTATATCATCGGTTAAAGTAATCTGGAAGAATCATGATATTGAAGAAGCTACATGGGAGCTAGAAGATAAGATGCGAGAATACTTTCCGCATTTGTTTTCATAGGTTGTACTTTCAATTTCGGGACGAAATTCTTGTAAGAGGGGGTGATTGTAATATTCCAAACTTTAAATAGGAATATTAATATAAACAGTAAATATAAATATGCTTAATATCTTGTGTGATGTATATTTAACTTTATTATTGGTATATATAATTATATATCAACACATAAGATGTAACTATGTACAGATATATGAAAAGTTATATAGGTAAATCCTAATTTAGGATTTTATTTCAATAAGGAATCCTAACCCTAATTGATATAATAAATGAGAATTATAACATAATATATTAATAATGTCATATATAATTGTGAATATATACATATATTAATTTAATATGATGTATTAAAGATTTAATTGAAAAAGATTTTAAGGAAACCCAAACCCTAATTATAAACCCTAATTTATATTAAAAACCCTAATTCTAAATTAA
The DNA here is from genome assembly GCA_020205555.1 of Panax stipuleanatus. Taxonomy (NCBI): domain Eukaryota; kingdom Viridiplantae; phylum Streptophyta; class Magnoliopsida; order Apiales; family Araliaceae; genus Panax; species Panax stipuleanatus. The sequence goes on from CM035122.1 coordinate 108,487,149, forward strand.
CAAAACCTAATTATTCATTACTATTTTTAAATTTTCTAAGGATAATATGAATGACTCAATTACCCTTGGATTTAAGTGGAAAATTACCAAACTATCTTTAGTGTATGCGAAAAGACCAAAATGCAATTATTTTGTTCTCTTATTAAACAAGATAGGAACAAATCTTTTGCTTGCAAGCAAAAGATTTGTCAAATGGCCTAACACTCTCTTGGCATGACAACACACCCTAATTACATGAATGAAGTAGGCTTACATGTCAAAATAGTAGAGGAATTGGGTTTTTAACCCTTACTTGAGCTTTGGTTATAAGGATAGGTCATAAGAACTATAGGCCACAAAATTTAGACTTAATATACACCACAAAGCAACTCAGAAACTACACTTAACAAACCGAAACAGAATCAGAAAGAGAAAGAATCAAAAGAGCTCACAAAAGGGTAAAAACCTAACCTTACTAAATTTTTGATTTCTGAAATTTTGATTGTTGTTGTTATTGTTTAAATATGTTCATTAGTAAGTTATTTAGTGATCTGGGTTGCTAAAACACGAATCCATAACATTTAAAAGCATCAAAATGGAGTTTTAAGCAAAACTGTCGAAGTTACAAAACAGGGTCTGACAACGAATGTTAGCCCTTATATCTCGTTGATTATTTGTTGTTTTGATGTTTTAAGAGTTGGTTGTCATAGCTTGCAATGTTGTTAATAGATTAGTAGTTGTAGATTAGACCTCAGAACACTGGATTGGAAGTTATAATGTGTCAAAACCCATTGGCTGACATTGATCGCCCATTTTTTGGGTAACCCAGAAAACGTATAAATGAGTTTGACAGCGCCGTTTGACCGCCTGGATCTCTTTCCTGTCAGGTTGTTTAAGTGTTAGATGTTAGTAGAGTTATACCTTGACATGAGTACTACACAACCATAGCACTTTAAAACTCTAGATAGTCACTGGTTGGAAAATACAAACGGTCAAACCACGTTGATCGTCCAGATCTAATTTCTGGGTAACCTAGAAATGTTAAGCAACCGTCTGACAAGATTTTTAAAGGCTTGGATCTTGATTATTGTTGATATATGGACTCTGTGACTGCTCAAACAATGTACTCTGGTAGAGCCTGACGACTAGAACACCCAAACATTAACCGGCCAGCAAGATATACGACCATAAAGGACGTTGACCGGCGTTGATTATTCAATTCTGGGCAGCCCAAAATTGAAGAATAGCGTTGGTGTGCTAGTTTGACCGACTGTGGGAACTTGTAGTAAGGTTTTTAGGCACTAAAAGAAGCATAAACATATACTCCTACACTAGCACTACAATTTCATTGCACTAGACTGCCCAGAAACCAATCCAGTTAATAGCTAGAGCAGGTCAAACAAGGGCCGAGCACGTTGACTAACGTGTTCTTGTTTGGGCCAAGAACACCTATAGCGACACTTCTGTCGTTAAAGGTCTTTAGCGACATGCGATTTTTGAAAATTAATTTTATTAAATAAAATATTTAAAATAAATATAAATAAATTCTAAAAAATCATTTTTAATTAGAATAAATAATTTTCAATATTTTGACATAAAATTTTATTAATATTTAATATATTTAAATATTAATAATAATAAGAGTAATTAATAATAAATTATTTAAAAATAATATTAATGATTTAAAAATCATTTTAAATAATGATAAATTATGTAAAAATGATAATAATGATTTAAAATTCATTATTAAATAAAATAAATTATTTAAAAATAATATTGATGATTTAAAAATTATTTTAAATGGTTATTAAATATTTAAAAATAATATTAATAACATAAAAATCATTTTAAATTATATTAAATCATTTAAAAATTATTTTGAGCATTTAAAAATTATTATAAATAATATCTAAAGCATATAAATAAGATATTAAAACTTTTAAATAAAGTTATTGAAAACTAATTCGATAGCTATTCAATAAAGCTATAAAATACCGAACGGACTCCAAATTCAACCCAGACACTACTAGTTTAATTAGAAATTAATTGTTATCATGTTTAATGACTGTTATAACATATATAGGTTGACAGTATACTTTCAAATAACTTATGTAACCGATCGTGATAAAAGGCAAGTTTTTCTAACTTTATTTATCTTCAATATTAAATGTAAGTCTTGTAAATTGATATACGAAATTGTTATAAATCTTATTCGTGATATCTGTGATTTGAAAAAGGTTATGACTTATTGTTCAAGCATAACCAAGACATATGAACCGTTATTTGCGTAAATTATTTTTGATTTGATATCAAAACATAGACTGTGGTGAAACCAATATTGCTTGGTACAATTATATAAACTGATACTATCAATGACCGATAATTTTACATTAACCAGGTGGTTATTAATGACCGACAGTTTTACACTGACCGGGTGGTTGTATAGGATGATATGCATACTCCTAGCTGGTGTGGTTGGCCAAATCAACCCAGGTTGCTAAGTCTATATGACTGACAGAAACTCGTAATATGTGGGGTTTGGCAGATCAAACCTCAGTATATATATATATATATATATATATATGTGGAAAATACTTTGGAATGTTCCTTCCTTTCAGATATTGTACGAGTTTAAACTGTAATTGTTTAAAACTTGCTGAGCATTTTAAAGCTCATTCTTGCAAATATTCTTTTCCTTTGCAGCTGCGTTGAATATCCCAAGCAGTTCAGGAAATAATACTTGTGGGTAGAAGTCAGTTTATAAGAACGAATGTTTATTATATTAAGACAAAGAATGTAATTTGGTATATCTTTGATGTAATAGTTGAACAATATGTACTCAGATATTATTATGTGGTTAAGTTATTAGTTGAATGGTTTTACCTTATTCATAGTGAATAGTATCAAGTACAATCTCTATATGAACTATACATCTGAATGAGGGTATTGAATGATCGTGAGAGTTCTGTAAGCACTGAGGTCGCTCCTCAGTTCCAAGAACAATCTTATCATTTGTAGTGTGAATGTCAGATAGATAGGAATTATTGATATGCAAGAAATATCTGTAAGATTATAAATCTATACATCCAAGTGAGGGTATCCAGATATGGTAATTGTTCTGACGAGAACTTTTAACTGATTAGGATATTGTGACTTTTGGATTTATAGAAGTTATTATCTTATAAAATATTTACGTGAGCACCAAATCTACTACACGCAATGTAGAGAATTTGGGGGCGTCACATAGTTAATAGATACCAAATCCTTGGATCCATTCCAAAGCCTTACAATACAGTTTTAGCCAGCAAACCCAATCCAGTGGATCCATTTTGCAGCCCTCAACAGAATATTCCCAAAAGTTAAAATTCTAAATATATCCCTGTATATGAAGTCAACTTATTTCATGTTGAACCAGTTATAAAACCTAAAGACGACATAGTCATCTTGGCTACCCAGTTCTTCCTTGCTGGTTGGCATTTTATTCCTCTTGCTCCATATAAATCTCTTACATGGTATAAATAAATTCTTATTCAAACAGGGTCAATCCTCATCAAACCTATTTATGACAAGGTCGATACTTCTAGAGTCATTTTCCATTCTCTCTATATTAAGCAAATCATTTCTCAGCCTAATTGGGAAAAGCATCCTTCTTATCTTAGCCCTTTAACCAGTCAGAATCATTATTTTTGTTATTATGATTGTATAGAATCCTGGCATAAGATTTTCCTATATCAAAACCAGTCCTTTAGTCATTCGTGGTTCATCCAATTTGACCATATATTCAAAACTCAAATTCTCTTATAGTTTAATTTATAGTGGTCTTGATATGGTCCTTCCATAAATATTCTTCCAGAATTACTCCAATCTCAAGTCAACCATTTTAGTAATCATAGCCAGTATAATTCAAAATTTGAGGGTATCCCCATACTTCTTCAATTCGTTAGTAAATATAAGGTTCCTTGGATTCTTAAATGGTAGAATAACCTTCAAACTCCAGTCATTCATTTCGTCTTCCAATCTCCTAAATAGAGTCATATACTGTCTCTAGTAGTATCAGTCAAATCACCATGGTCACTCGCATTTTCTTCGTTAAATGGTGGGATAAATTTGATGATAATAGAATTGTTGGTCAAGTTCAAAAATAATTTCCTTCAACTCCTACTAACTCCATCCCAAAACAAGGTTCTTTAACTAAAAATTAAGAAATTTGGTCGAACCCTAGCCCTTCTGGTTCTATTAATATTTCAAATATAAAGAATTGTTCCAGCCTTGAGTTAAAGCTATTAGCCCAAGCCATCCATGAAAGAAGTAATAAGCTTCATTAAGAAATAGAGGCCAGTGAATGTTCATCTTCTTCTTCAAAGAAGTCAGTCACCAGCAATAAAAGTGATGAAGACCCCTATGGCAGCATCAACCTTCAAGACGTTCAGGACCCATTTCCCTAGTCATGATGCTCCTACTTTTCCACCGAAAGTTGCCCTCAGTCACATGTTCTTACTTTTCCACCGAAAGCAGGCCCTTAGTCACTTTAGTCAAAAGTTTCTGCACATTTCGAGATATGCGGTTGTTTTATTCAAAAGTAGAGGTAGCCTGTCGGCCATTCATCAATAGTAAAAGTCATGTACTGTTCATCAATAGTAAATTTCATGTACTGTTCATCAATAGTAAAAGTTATTGTCATTTGTAATAGTTATTTCCTACTTCTATAAAGAAAAGCCAGAGTCATTTGTAGAGGGAGGCTTCGACCTACTTCTTATTTACCTCTTAGTTTCTAATTTCTCTTCTCTACTCTTCTTTTAGATTAGAATGCACCAGTAAGCTTGTAGCTTGTGCTGCAATTGTAAGTTATCTTTTCCTTGTACATATTTTTATATTATGTTCTATTATGGTCTATTTGTATACCCCATTGCTTACTTGGCTCTGATACCATTAGGAGGCGGAAACAAATATTAAAGAGAGAGAGAGAGAGAGAGAGAGAGAGAGAAACAATGGGGCATACAAATAAAACACAGCTTACTTACTAATAGAACATAATATTAAAACATAAAAATATGTACAAGGAAAAGATAACTTACAATTGTAGCACAAGCTACAAGTTTACTGGTGCATTATAATCTAAGAGAAGACTAGAGAAAAGAAATGAGAAAATAAGGGGTAAATAAGAGGTAGGTCGAAGCCTTCCTCTACAAATGACTCTGGCTTTCCTTTATAGAAGTAGGAAAGAACTATTACAAAAGACAATAACTTTTACTATTGATGAACAGTACATAACTTTTACTATTGATGAATGGCCGATAGGCTATCTCTGCTTTTGAATAAAACAACTGCATATCTCAAAATGCGCAAAAACTTTTGACTAAAGTGACTAAGGGCTTGCTTTCGGTGGAAAAGAAAGAACATGTGATTGAGGGCTACTTTCGGTGGAAAAGTAAGAGCAGCATGACTAGGCAAATGGGTCCTGAGCATCTTGAAGGTTGATGCTGCCATAAGGGTCTTCATCTATTTTATTACTAATGACTGACTTCTTTGAAGAAGAAGACGAACATTCATTGGCCTCTATTTCTTCATGAAGCTTATTAACTCTTTCATGGATGGCTTGGGCCAATAGCTTTAACTCAAGGCTGGAATAATTCTTTATATTTGAAATATCAATAAAACCAGAAGAGTTAGGGTTCGACCGAATTTCTTTATTTTTACTTGAAGAACCTTGTTCTTGGATGGATTTAATAGGAGTTGCAGGAAATTCTTTTTGAACTTGATTAATAATTCTATTAACATCGAATTTATCCCACCATTTAATGAAGAAAATGCGGGTGACCATGGTGATTTGATTGATATTACTAGCGACAGTAGTATAACTCTGTTTAGGAGATTGGAAGATGGAATCAATGACTGGAGTTTGAAGGTTATACTCCCATTTAAGAATCCAAGGAACCTTATATTTACTAACGAACTAAAGCAGTATGAGGATACCCTAAAATTTTGAATTATACTAGCTATGATTACTAAAATGGTTGACTTGAGACAGGAGTAATTCTGGAAGAATATTTATGGAAGGACCATATCGAGACCACCATAAATTAAACTAGAAGGGAACTTGACTTTTGAATTTGTGGTAAAACTGGATGAACCACGAATGACTAAAGGACTGGTTTTGATATAGGAAAATCTTATGTCAGGCTTCTATATAATCATAATAACAAAAATAATGATTCTGACTAGTTAAAGGGCTAAGATCAGAAGGATGCTTTCCCCAATTAGGCTGAGAAATGATTTGTTTAATATAAAGAGAATGGAAAATACACTAGAAGTATCGACCTTGTCATAAATAGGTTTGATGAGGATTGACTCTGTTTGAATAAGAATTTTTTTATACCATGTAAGAGATTTATATAGAGCAAGAGGAATAAAATGCCAACCAGCAGGGAAGAACTGGGTAGCCAAGATGACTGGGTCGTCTTTAGGTTTTATAACTGGTTCAACATGAAATAAGTTGACTTCTTATACAGGGATATATTGAGAATTTTGACTTTTAGAAATATTCTGTTGAGGGCTGCAAAATGGATCCACTAGATTGGGTTTACTGGCTAAAACTATATTATAAGGCTTTGGAATGGATCCAAGGATTTGGTATCTATTAACTAAATCAACAGATGCAACTGGGTTTACTGGGTGGGGAATTAAGGAACCTTTGGGCTGCTTACTTGGGCCTGAAGGGCGGCCTGAACCACGAGAACCACCTCTCACACTCATTTTGAAACAATTGGAGTTCCTGAATTAATGAATTCTCTAGTCAAAATATCGGGAATAAAATTATCACTTCCTTTAATATATTCAATATCAAAATCAAATATACTTAAAAGAGCTTGCCATCTAGCAAAGGTTTTCTTGGCGACAACATTTTCAACATCTTTTTCGAGGATATATTTTGCTGACTTGCAATCAATTCTAACTAAAAACTTTTGATTTAATAAATCACTTTGAAATTTATTAATACAGAAAACTAAAGAAAGAATTTTCTTTTTAATAGTACTGTAATTAAGCTGTGTTGGGTTCCAAACGTCAGAATAAAAATGAACAATTTGTTTAGTAGAAGTAGGAGTTAACTTTTGATTGAGAATACCTCCGAATCGAACTTCAAAAGCATTAGTTTCAACAATTTTGAATGCTGATTCATTAGAGATGCCAAGGCATGGCAAAACCTTAACATATTTTTTAACTTGTTGGACAATGGAAATATGATCACTTGTCCACGGAGGAGGATTGTTTTGCAAACGTTGAAAAAGAGGTTTGCAAATTTTTTGAAGGTTTTTATAAAATTTACCAACGTAATTAAGAGATCCTAAATATTTTTGAAGTTCGTTTTTATCATGGATTTTATCAGGAAATTTATCTACAAATTGAATAACACTATTGATAGGTCGAACAAGACCTTGAAGAATATCATGACCAAGAAATTTGACTTTAGTTTGAAAAAGACTACATTTAGTATGAGACAATCCAAGACCATTGAATTTTATTATTTTGAAGAACGAGTTCAAATGTTTATGGTGCTCTTCAATAGATTTTGAAAAAAATGAGAATATCATCTATATAAATAATAATAAATGACTGAAAGGGTTTAGAATATCATTAAGGATATTCTGGAACTCGCTAGGGGCATTCTTAAGACCGAATGGCTGAACAATCCATTCGCAATGACCAAAGTGAGTAGTGAAAGTAGTTTTATACATATCATCAAGATAAATCTGAATTTGCTAAAAACCTGAATTTAAATCAAATTTACTAAAGACGGTGGCATTACTTAATCTGCAGAGCAAATCTTCTTTATTAGGTAACGCGTATCTAATCCATTCGAGAACTTTGTTTAAAGGTTTGTAATTAATAACTAAACGAGGAACACCTCTTTCTTTTTCAGCTTTATTGTTAACATAGAAAGCTGGACAGGACCAAGGAGACTTACTATGTGTAATTAATCCTTTATTGAGTAAATCATTAATTTCCTTTTTATAAAGTTCTATTTGTTCGTGATTCATTTGTATTGGTCTAGCCTTAGTAGGAATTAAATGTTCTTTAAATTCCTTAGCATAAGATAGCCTTACAACATGTTTTTTCATATGCCAGAAAGCATTAGGGGAATCAAAACAAAGGTTTTGACTCATATAATTTTTTAAATCTTGATTTTTTTTCTTGATCCTTTTTATTAGTGAGTTGCTTTTCAACTTGTTTGTATCTAATTTCTTCTTTCAAGAATTTTAACTGAGTGGTCTTACTATTTAACAGATTTATTGATTTAGAAATAGATTCTTCTTGAATAAATTTAAAATCTCTTTCTTTAGGTTTAGTAATAAATTTAATATTTCCTTTTGGCCTAAATGTTCACTTTTTAAGCCACCATTGCTAGTAGTAAAAGGATATAATAAATATATAAACGGTAATCCTAAAATAATCTTATCTGTCAGATTGCAGATTAAAATAAAAGTTGTTTTAAAACACATTTTATCTTAACAAATATGAACTTTAGGCAGTTTATATTTTATTTCCATTTGACTACCATTAGCAGAGTTCAGTCTTTTATTAGTTTTTTTTATAAAATTTGGTAGGAATCAACCCTTCTTGAATACAATTTAAATATGCACCAGTATCAACTAGAGCAGAAAGTTTAATTGTAAAAGTTTTATCAATTACTAGAATGACGAGAATATACCATTTTTGAATAGTAATATCTTTTAATCTTTTAAGAGAATTTCCTTGAACAAACAAAAATTCTGACTTATTTTTAGTGTTAGAAGACTCTGGTTCGCCTTCTTCTGCTGAAGAATGATTAACTTGAAGAACCTGGTCTTTAACATCTAAATTAAGCATTTCTTTACGTAATTTAGAAATTTTTGTCTTAAGAGACGAAATTTCTCTTTTTAATTTATTAACTTCTTGGTTTAACTTAGGGAGAGTGATTTCCTTGTAAGTTGTTTTAAACCTTTCAAGAGTTTTATTGAGACTAAAAATAGGTTTTTCTTTTCTTCTAGTAATCTTATTTTTAACGGTGTTATTTTTAGTTAATAAATCATTTAACTGTTTCATATACTGAATTTTTAACTCAGAATCTGTAATTTTGCTAATTAAATAAATTATCAAAGAACTTTCTTCTTCTTCTTCGTTAAGAATATTTAATCTTTTATTACAGCAATCAGATCTATAATTATCAGTACATAAGGTGACTTCATTCGTATCACTATCTGTTTCTTTACTATTATTGCTATTAGAAGAATAAGGGATATCAGAACAATCATTGCTATCAATGTCATTCTCAATTCTTATTAATTCTAAAAGTTGTTCAGTATCTTCATTAAAAACATTTAATTGTGATAACTTTTGTTTTATTTTACATTCATTTTTATAATGTCCTTTTTGTCCACAATTATGGCAAGTAATTTTACTTTTATCATATTTCTTAGATTTACGTGTTGATTTCTTTATGGATGTTTTACTGGATGACTTTGGTTTGTCATAGTAATATATCTTGATTTTTAGGTTGACTAGAACATTTTTTTATGGATTTTATTGCTTTTGTGTTTTTTAATATGTTTTTGCCGGTGTTTTCTCCTAGAAGGAGCAACAGGGGGTAAACCATATTGTTCACAAAAGGTTCCTAACTCATATGTCGCTTTATTTTTATCCTTACCAGCTTGTTTAGCAATTTTAAAATCAATACACATTTTTAGACCAATTTTTTGGATATAACTAATTATGTTACCATAAGTTAGGTTATCATAATCAATATATCCTAAGTGTTTACTTAATTCCTCTCTTACTTTATTAGCAAACAAATTTGGTAAACCATTAAAAATTTCTCTTTCCAAAAAGGTTTGTTACTATCATTTCTCATCATGACACGAGAAGTAAAAACATCTTTGTACCATCTAAAATCACTTAGAGTGGGGCATGTAAGATTACTTAACTGATCATGAATTCTTTCAATATGTTACTAGGAGTTCCTATAAAATGTTTTATTATAGTAAATATTAAAGTATTTACTCCATCAGAAGGGCCAACCCCAACATCTTCATTAAACATGGGGTTGCTATCATCATCCATCTGGACAACGTGGATTATTGATAATCTAGTATCTTCAGTGAGATGTTTTTCTCACCAATATCTAAGAATACTAGTAAATCCACTAGTTAATATCTCAACAATATCAGACTGAGTCAGACTGTTGAAGGCTGTGATTTAACTAATGTCTACCATGGACATATGGTTTAATTTAATTAATATTTCTTGTTCACTGAACCCATCAATATTCCATTTATAAATTTTATTAGAAGAAATAGAAAATTGATTATCTAGATTCTTTGTTCGAATTGAAGATCAGGGGGAGTAGGTCTAGTATACCAATTTTTTATGATACTGGTTTTATTAAAAGTTAATTTATTTAACTGATCTTTTAAATCCGGGATTGAAGCAGAATCAGACTTATCTGAATGACTAATGCTTTCACTGTCAGAACTTTCGACCTGATCAATGACAACAATAGCTCCACTAGTTTCACCAGTTTTCAAATTTTTAAATAATTTATCAATAACTTTAGTGAGTTCATTATCTTTGTTAGGTAAACCTAATCCGACTCTATTTTCAGGAAGGTTTAACAAAGGCTGTTCAATTTTAGTATCTGGTTTTTGAATACTAGTTTGTTCAAACTTTTGTTCAATTTTATCTAATTGTTTGCCTATAGTTGCTAAGTACTGATTAGTGAAGTTATTTTGTTCAATAATCTTTTTCTCATCTTTACTACCATCAGCTAATTTAAAAGGACTAGCAATGATCGAAGTGTTTATAACTAATAAAAGAACAGTTTCTAGAGGAGGTTGACTAGACGAAACTTTTGACTTATCTTATTTAACCCACTGATGTGACGCCCCCAGAATAGGTCCAGTCAACCCAACCCATTCTGAGTCGCCAAATACATGGTACAGAATTCAAATACAAACTTTATATCATACGGTCGTGCAAAATACGACCACACAACTGTGAGTGTCAATACAAATATGTAGAAAATATTAATATTCAAACTAAGTCCTCATTATAATTATTATCACACTATTTATCAAAAATAGTGAGGACAACTACTGCTCTAACTCGGACCATCACTCTGTCCCCCGACTAGTCCCTGCGACATTCTCATTTCCTGAAGAGGACAACAGATGAAAAGGGTGAGCTCAACTAGCTCAGTAAATAATATTATGACTAAGATAATGAAAAATAAATTATCGTTAGTCTTCAATAAATCAGATAAAATATAATGGACAACCAATCTTAGATCAATATTCGCAGCGGAAATAACAATTCCTTAGAAGAGTTAAGTAGAGAATGAAGTCTACTATCTTCTATGATTTAAAAGTCCATCATCAATATTTTATCCCTATAACATCAATCAATATATTGCACTACAGGCCAAAGATATTCATTTGTATCATCAGTGATCATGTTCATCTCAACACCTGTCATCTTTGCACTACAGGCCAAAGATATTCATTAGGTAATCATTCATCTTTGCTCTACAGGCCAAAGATATTCAGTTATATCACCACTTAGAACTGAGGATGATGAAAAACCATATAAATAACGAATCCAGTGAAATAAAGGAATATTAAGGATTCGTATTTTAGTATTCAAAAATACTTCATAATAATCAATTATGGAGCAAAATTCAAGAATAAAGCTCAAAACTTAGATCCAACAAAAGATAGTAACCTTGACAACAATCTGGACAAATAGAAGAAAATTTAATTTTCTTTTCCGTGAATAGTGCCGTATACGTGAATAGTAAATCTGACGGAAAAAGTAAGAATTTTAACATAAAATCCATGTCAATATTTTGGTATAATGATATTGAAAAAAAATAACATCATTTACGAAAGAAAATAACATCCCTTACCTCAAAAAGATAGTACCTCTGACTGGAATATCGGATATAATACCAAAGGAAACTTGCGCTGAATACTAATACTCAAAGTATAGAAATACTCATAAAAATACGCTCGATATTATAGAGAGAGAAAACTTCTGATTCTGGTGTGATTTTCAATTCTAACCTAAGCACCCTATTTATAGGAAAAGCTTAGGATGCCAAAGGAGACTAAAATAATAAAATATTATTATTTAAAAAAAAAATTCCGCCGCCTGGCGGCTTTCCAAAATTCAGATTTTCAACAAAAGTGGGGCCCACCCATTAAATAATATTTATTTTCTGAAACTTCAATAATTCATAATAAATAGCCCCTTCGTCAGAAAAATACAAATTCTATGTCTTTCTATAGGAAATTTAATTCTCTACAACTTTGTAGAAGGAAGTTTTTCCAAATTCCAAACATAAATTATCCGAAATCCATAAACAGATGATTTCTCACACCAAAATATTGATAAAAACTCATCAGCGCCAATTCCTTCTTTAATATCCACAAAATAAATATTTCCTTATCATATAAATCAATAATTAATTATTCACAGATAATATTACAGAACTACAATATTGACAACCAGGTCGTTCCCAAGAAAGAGGGGGTCTTCGGATAAGGACTCCTCCTTACTGGCGCGCAATTAAATAACCCCTCCTAGACAGAACTTTCTTAGACATTGTCAATAATGCTATCTAATAATCTTATTCAAATAATATGAATTATTGAGTTGATAATGTGAAATACTATGCAGTGACAATTATTGAATCAATAATACCAAAATATCAACTGTAGCCATTATTGAATCAATCATAAAAAATAGCAACATAGCAATTATTGAGTCAATAAAATATCAATGCAGCAATTATTGAGTCAATAATATAAAATATCAACGTAGCAATTATTGAGTCAATAATATAAAATATTGAACAGTAATTACTGTAACCATTATTAAGTAATGGCTTCTCACGTAAGACTCAATAATTCGAAATACTGTGCGATACCGTGTGCTACTGTGCAACACCGTGTATCACTGTATTTTAACCACCGGGTATTTCAACAATACTAATGGTAACAACTACGCCGTTATTTTGTAAAAAAGTTATTTATGTCGTTTTCTATATCCGACAGTTATTCCGTTGTGGGGGCCCACAAATAGCTGCGCCGTCGTACGAATATTCCCCGACAACAAGAATATTCCACTACCAAACGAATATTCCCCGACAACAAGAATATTTTATAACCACTTGCTCATTTTAAAAATGTTTGCACATTTCACCCATAACTTTCATATTTATCAAAACAACACCTTACTGTTTTGAAATAATATAAAGAAAATTAAATCTTTATTCATAAAAGTTGGGGTCTTACAATTTGGGCTGATTACTTGGGACTAAAGGGCAGCCTGAACCACGAGAACCACCTCTCACACTCATTTTGAAACAATTGGAGTACTTGGATTAATGAATTCCCGAGTCAAAAAATCGGGAATAGAATTATCACTTCATTTAATATATTCAATATCAAAATTAAATATGCTTAAAAGAGTTTGCCATCTAGCAAAGGTTTGCTTGGCGGCAACATTTTCAACATCTTTTTCGAGGGTATATTTTGCTGACTTGCAATCAATTCTAACTAAAAACTTTTGATTTAATAAATCACTTTGAAATTTATTAATACAGAAAACTAAGGCAAGAATTTCCTTTTTAATAGTACTGTAATTAAGCTGTGTTGGGTCCCAAACGCTAGAATGGAAACGAATAATTTGTTCAGTAGAAGTAGGAGTTAACTTTTGCTTGAGAATACCTCCGAATCCAACTTTAGAAGCATCAGTTTCAACAATTTTGTATGCTGATTCATTAGAGATGCCAATGCTTGGCAAAACCTTAACATATTTTTTAACTTGTTGGACAATGGAAGTATGATCACTTGTCCATGGAGGAGGATTGTTTTGCAAACGCTGAAAAAGAGTTTTGCAAATTTTTCGAAGGTTTTTATAAAATTTACCAACGTGATTAAGAGATCCTAGAAATCTTTGAAGTTGGGTTTTATCAGTGATTTTATCAGAAAATTTATTAGCAAATTGAATAATATGATTGCTAGGTAGAACAGGACCTTGATGAATATCATGACCAAGAAATTTGACTTTAGTTTGAAAAAGACTACATTTAGTAGGAGACAAAACAAGACCATTAGATTTTATTGATTTAAAGAACGAGTTCAAATGTTTATGGTGCTCTTTGATAGATTTTGAAAAAAATGAGAATATCATCTATATAAATAATAATAAAATGACTGAAGGGTTTAGAATATCATTAAGGATATTCTGGAACTCGCTAAAGGCATTCTTAAGACCGAATGGCTGAACAATCCATTCGTAATGACCAAAGGGAGTAGTGAAAGCAGTTTTATACCTATCATCAGGATGAATCTGAATTCTCCAAATACCTGATTTTAAATCAAATTTACTAAAGATGGTTGCATTAATTAATTCGAGAAGAAATGTTGTGCGTTAGCATGGGCCGCTATGAGGTTGCAACACTATTTGTATGGACACACGATCTACCTCATATCCCGCATGGATCCACTGAAGTACGTATTCAACAAGCCAATATTGAATTGTCGATTGTCCAAATGATAGTTGATTCTACAACAATTCGACATTATCTACGTGACTCAGAAGTCAATCAAGGGTCAAGGCATTGCATATCAATTAGCTGAAGCACCTTCAGAAGGGTTCGAGTCCCTAGAGACCTATTTCCTGGATTATGGGATCATGACAATTCAACAACTCCAATAAGAGAATACAGTCCAACCATAGAAAATGTATTTCGACGGAGTAGTAAACATGGAAGGTGCCGGAGCTGGGGCAATCCTTATCTTTGGTACAGGAGAACAATATCCTGTGGCTACCAAACTTTAATTTGGCAACACCAACAACACAACCGAGTATGAAGGCTGCATAATGGGGTTGAAATTAGCCTAATCCATGGGTATCAAACACCTACTGGTCTTTGGAGACTCTGAGTTGGTCATCAGACAAACCACTGGGGCATATCACACCAAAGATTTGCATTTTCTGCCCTATCATCGGCAGGTCGTCAAAATATCCTTGGAGTTTGAAGATATAATCTTCAGCCATATTCCTCGGGGTAGGAATGACTTCGCTGATGCATTGGCGACGTTGGCTTCATTAACCTGCATATCCGATAAGAGTGGGATTCCCTGTATAAAATTCACAATTCAGAAAGCCCCGACATACGGGAATTACATTGGACACATATCAGATGAAATACCTCCTGTCAATCAGCCTTGGTATCAAACATCAATGAATATCTCCGAGATGGATCTACACCCGCTGGGGCAAGCTGATCCGAACGAAAGCGAATTCACAAAATGGCTATGAAGTTCTATCTGAGCGGAGATACACTATATAAAAGAGATGCTGGAATAGGCCTTGTAAGATGCCTTGATAGAGAGCAAGCCCAGAGACTGATGGATGAAGTCCACGGTGGAGTCTGTGGTCCTCACATGAGCGGTCATCTGCTGGCCAAGAAGATATTAAGAACAGGACATTATTGGATCTCGCTTAAAGCTGACTGTGATGATCACGTCAAGAGATGCTTTCAATGCCAAGTACATGGAAATGCCATACATGCTCCTCCAAATGAGCTACACAATATGAGTTCACCATGGCCTTTCTCCATGTAGGGAATGGATGTGATCGGTCCAATGGAACCCAAAGCCAGCAATGGTCATCGATTCCTCTTCACCATGATCGATTACTTTACAAAATGGGTTGAAGTTGCCTCCTTTCCCAAAGTCACCAAAAAGGTCATCATTGGTTTCATCAGAAACAATGTCGTCTGTCGATATAGACAACCGAAGGTGATCGTACCAGACAACACCAAGAACCTGAACAATCAAATAATAAGAGAGCTATGCAGTAAGTTCCACATCAAGCATCTTAATTTCGTCATCTATCGGCCCAAGATGAATGGTGCTGTCGAAGCGGCCAACAAGAACATCAAGAAGATTATGCAAAAAATGTCCGCCAATCACAATGAATGGCCTAACCTGCTACCCTGTTAGCATACAGGACATCAATGCACACCTCTACTGGGGTAACACCCTATTCATTAGTCTATGGTATGGAAGCAGTCCTTCCTATAGAAGTAGAGATGGAGTCTTTGCGAGTGCTAATCGATGCTCAGATAGACGAAGATCAGTGGTTGCAAGACCGGTATCACCAACTGTTCCTGATAGATCAAAAGAGGGTTACAACCATTTTCCATGGGCAGTTATATCAGCAAAGGATTGCTCGATCCTACAACAACTGTGACACCCCCAAATTCGGGTACTTCGTTTCCACATGATTTGGTGTTCACTTTCTAATATAACATACATCTACCCAATGAATAATGTAACATAAACTACAACTTAAATTAGAATAGATAAATCTCCCTTAAAACAAGGGTTACAACCTTTTCAAGATAATCCTGGTTTACTCTAACCCTGACATGAATATAATAAAGTGCGAAAACAAAAACATAACATTCAAGTATTATTACAATCATTCTCAATATAAATTAATAAAAAAACAAGTCTTCACTTGCTTTGCTTTCCCTTGCCCTTACTCGTAGACGGAGCATCAGCGTTATCAACCTTAACTAAAATTGTTATTTAATGCAAGAGTGAGCAAACCACAGCTCACTGGATTTTAACAATAATATAGACATAAAAGGATATATTTAAAAGAATCTGAACAACTTAGCTTGCTTCAATAATAAAGAATTGAATAATAATTCTCTATCAACATTAAAATTCGAATATAGAATTTATCTGAGGGTCATAAGACCTTTGAACTCTTATCCTAGGTTTTAAATATTTTTATTTAAACCTTTAACAGTTAATAAGACTATGGATCTTAACTCGTACTTAGGGGGATCAGCCCTTTGTACCATGTATTGTGCACAACCATATTAACGCTTTCGCATAATTGTCCCCTAGTAAATAGGGTTGTTCATTCTCAGTAATTGAATTCAAGTCCGCACCAAAGAAAGTTTGGTTTGGATAGATAAGGAAACTTTGGAGTTTCAACTATCATCTACTAGGAGTAGTTAAATCGACACTCACATTACTTTAATAGTTCAATAGTATAAGAACATGAACCAATTGTAAGATATGACAATAAACTTCATAATAGGCATGCTTTAGAAATAATTTAAAGCAATTGAAAGAATAAGTAGATCTTGCTTGAACAATTAAGTCAAGATCACAATACTTCAATAACACTTCAATACTTATGCAATAAGAATATTTGAATACAACAAAGCTTGTACAATATAAGTAACAAGTTTCGAAATAGAAAACTTGCTTAACATAAGAGAATAAAGATTAGAACACTTGCACAATAATAAGTTTAGAGATAGGAAACTTGCATAAAATTAACGAGTTTAGGGTTTAGAAGACTTGCCTCAAGCGCAAGCTACTTAACACAATTCACGTACTTTAATACTTCATACACATATATATTCAATCACAATAACCTAAATTAGTTAGCACGTAACTAATTCACATAAGTGGTTAACCCTCATGGTTAACTCACTCTAATAATAATAATCAACTATCAAATAGTTAATTAAATTAATTATGTATTTAACTAAATTATAATTAAACAATTATAATTCAAACACTTAATCAAATTATAATTACTTAAATTATAATTACCATTTAAATTATAATCAATTAAACCACATCATGCATTTAATTACACAAATTATAATTAATCATGAAATTATCAATTTATAATCCATAATTAAACATGCATAAATTATAATTTAATTTAACATCTAATTGATTAAAATAAATCAACTTCTATACATTATAATTTCACAAAAATTATAATTTAAATTAAACATTTACTCTTAATTATAATTAATAACATTATAATTAAGTAACTTATTGTACAATTAAACAATTATAGTTTATAATTTAAATACCATATTAGTTTTTCAAAACTTCCTTTTTCTCAAATTATAACACATGTTATAGCTGCTAGATACATGCTCCTTGTCATAGAATAATTAAACTAAGCTCAGAATTAACACTGCACAAAAACTAAAGTCATTGCCACTTCCCGGGACACGGCGCAGCTGCGCCACCTTTAGCATTGACACCGGCGCAGCTGCGCAGGGGCCAAACCTGCGAAAACCCAGCGGCGCAGCTGCGCCGCTTCTACCCTTACTGCCTGCGCAGCTGCGCCGGCAGCGGACAGAAACAGAGCAGCTTAGCGAATAGTGCAGAGAAAAGCCAATTTGGCTTAATTCTCTACAATGAATTCTCAATTCAGCCAACAATTTTCATATAAAACTTTACAGAAACAAAGTGCAAAGCTTCTAACATGTTTTGAACACACTAATACATCAATTAGCAAAATTACAATGCTTAATTTTTACAAAAATTTAAAAAAATACCAATATTAGTGTTGTAGATGAAATTGAACACTGCGAATTTGTTTTAAAACCAATTCTCACAATTCCAATCCCAATCAACTAATTTCTAAACATAATAACATATTCCACAATTAATTTATACAAAAATCAACAATCAACATATATATTGATTTCTGTGAGAACTTTATTTTTCCTAGACACTTCACTGTGACTTTTGAAAAATATAAATTCTCCATTATATCATATATATATATATATATATTCATGAATTAAACAACTAATTAAGCATATCATCACATATAGACATGATATGAACACAATTATATATATATATATATCCATCATGCTATACAACTTCCAAAACATGTTTTATAGAGAATGAAAATATAAGGATCATAACTTTAAAATTGATTTTTACAACAATTGTATTTTGAAAATCTTTCCATAGCACACAATTACATATGAAAACCTATGAACATCATATATACATAGTCACAATTATACAACTTCATGAAAACTCAATTTTTGACAGAGAATAAAATACATGAAACATATGAATTGAGTTCTATAATAATTAGAGATTATAGATAATACCTTTTGTTAATAGATTGAAAGAGAAAGCGATGTGAGTTCAATTCTAACAATTCTTCTTCCTCTTTTCTCTTTTCTGCTCTTCCTTTTCTCTACTCTCTTTTCTTCTTAGTTCTTAGTTTAGACTTAGGAAAAACTAACGTAGTTTAGATATAGTATAACTGATATAATATACGTATACTAATGATATATATGTAACTGCTAATTACTTAATATATATAATAAATACATTTATTATGTAAGTTACAAAATTCAAAAGCCAACTTGGCTTGTTTGGCTACAAGAAAATTAGAAACTAGTTTTACTTACTTAGGCATGGTTTAGGTAAATTAGGTTTAAGCTAGTGTAAGGGCCCTGTTTGACAACAATTTTTAAAACAAAAGCAAGGGCCTTGTTTGGTAAAAATCATTTAAAATTCTTTTCCTTTTTATTTTAACAAATCATTTAACACATACTTTAATGTCATATTTTAATCAATGAAATATTAATCAACTAAAATCTAACATCAATTAATCACATACAATTTGTCACATAATTATAATTACTCGCTAATTATAATTCATGTAACACTTCATCACATCTAATTTAATTCTCTCAATTAAATTAGAACTAAAAATAAAATTAATATACATTAATTAAATTAAATATTGCACATTCATTTAATTATATATACCCTTAATTAAATAACTCCATTAATCACATAATTTATTTATTTAACTCAATAAATAAATCACATAAAATATTTATTTAATTCAATAAATATTTAAAATTAAATATAAAATCTCAATCGTTACAATCTTCCCTCCTTAAAAGGATTCTGTCCTCAGAATCACAAAAAAAAAAAAATCTCGTCTATTACACTCTTCCCCCCTTAAAAGGATTCTGTCCCCAGAATCAGTATATAAGGGTTACACATAACTAAACAAATAAATGCGGATAAGATTTTATCATAACATCTTCGAGTTCCCACGTAGCTTCTTCAGCATTGTGGTTCCTCTAGATTACCTTAACAGAAGGTATCACTTTATTCCTAAGTACTTGTTCCTTTCTATCAACTATTTGAACATGCACTTCTTCATATGATAAGTCTTTATCAAATAGCAATGGTTCAAATTCTATTACATGTTTATAATCGTGCTTGTAAGGTCTTAATACAGAAATATGAAAGACATTATGTATATTCTCGAGCTCCGGAGGTAATGCAATCTCGTAAGCTACCTCGCCCACCTTTCGTAATACCTCAAAAGGTCCAATAAATCTGGGACTCAGCTTCCCCTTCTTACCAAATCGAATTTTCCCTTTCCAAGGAGATACCTTCAGAAAAAACGAAACTTCCTAGTAAGAATTCTCGGTTTTATCGATGTAAATCGGCATACTTCTTCTGTCTGTCTTGAGCAGCAACTAATCTCGTTTTGATCAGCTTCACAATTTTAGCGGTTTGTTGTACCAATTCTGGTCCCAACAATTTACGTTCACTGACTTCATCCCAGCACAAAGTAGTTCTGCATTTTTTGACGTATAATGCTTCGTAAGGCGGCATGCCAATACTCGCATGATGACTATTATTGTAGCCGAACTCCACCAACGGTAGATGATCCTCCCAGCTTCCTTTGAAGGCCATCACACAAGCTCTCAGCATATCCTCAAGCGTCTAAATCGTTCTCTCGCTTTGTCCATCAGTCTGAGGATGATACGATGTACTCATTCGTAATTGCGTTCCCATACATTCTTGCAATCGCTTCCTAGAAATTAGACGTGAAACGTGGATCTCTGTCGGACACAATCGACACCGGAACACCATGTCGAGAAATAATTTCCTTCACGTAGAGCTTTGCTAGTTTATCCAGGTTGTACTTGACTCTGATCGGCAAAAAGTAGGCTGACTTTGTCAGTCGATCCACTATAACCTATATCGCATCATATCCCTTCTGAGTCGTTGGAAGTCCTACCACAAAATCCATCGTGATGTGCTCCCACTTCCACTTTGGAATTTCTAACTGATTGCAGCAAACCACTTGGTCTCTGGTGTTCTGCTTTGACTTTCTGACACGTTAAGCATTTTGCAACGCATTCAGCTACGTCCCTCTTCATATTCGGCCACCAGAAATGATGCCTAAGATCCTGGTACATCTTCGTACTCCCAGGGTGAATAGACTATCTAGAACTATGAGCTTCGCTCAAAATCTCCTCTTTGACCTCTGGTGCTGGCAGGTACCCAGATTTTACCTTCAAATCGTAACAGTCCTTCATTATCGACCTTGAACTTGAACTCTTCGCCATCAGTTAACCTCGTCCGACTCTTTTCACATTCTTCATCATGAAGTTGTGCTTCTTTCACTTTGTCTATTAATGTAGAACCAGTGGTTACTTGAAACAACATCTCATTCGATTCTTTCGGAAACTTCACTTCCAACTCCAATCTAGCCATCTGTTCTATTAACCGATCCTGATCAGTTAATACGTTCAGCTTCTCCCGACCTTTTCTGCTCAATGTGTCGGCAACAACGTTAGCTTTACCCGGATGGTAAAGTATCTCGCAATCGTAGTCTTTAATCAGTTCCAGCCACCATCTTTGGCGTATGTTCAAATCCTTCTGGGTAAATATATACTTTAGACTCTTGTGATCTGTGTATATTTCACACTTTTCTCCATATAAGTAGTGCCTCCAAATCTTTAGGGCAAACACTACTGCCGCTAATTCTAGGTCATGGGTCGAATACCCCTTCTCGTAATCCTTCAGCTGACGTGACGCATAGGCAATGACTTTGCCGCTCTGCATCAATACACAGCCTAATCCTTTTTGTGAGGCATCGCTATATACTACGAAATTCCCCGAACTATCCGATAAAGACAATACAGGCGCAATACTCAACCTCTTCTTCAGCTCTTGAAAACTCTCCTCACACTTCTCCGACCAAACAAACTAAACTATTTTACGAGTCAAATTCGTCAACGGAGTTGCGATTCTAGAAAAGTCTTGAATAAATCTTCGGTAATAACCGGCCAATCCTAAGAAACTTATCACTTCAGACGGCGTCTTCGGCTGTTCCCAACTAATTACGGCCTCAACTTTTGATGGATCTACCGAAATACCATCCTTGTCGATCACGTGGCTAAGGAATTGTACACGTTCCAACCAAAATTTGCATTTCGAGAATTTAGCGTAAAGCTTCTCCCGTCTCAGTGCTTCTAAGGTTAGTCGTAAGTGTTCAGCATGCTCCTCCTCGGTCTTGGAATAAACCAGGATGTCATCTATGAACACTACCACTGAACTTGTCCAAAAATGGCTTGAACACCCTGTTCATTAGGTCCATAAATGCAGCTGGGGCATTCGTGAGACCAAATGACATCACCAAGAACTCGTAATGACCATACTGAGTTCTAAAAGCTATTTTTGGTATATCTTCCTTCCTCACCTTCAATTGATGATACCCGCTTCTCAAATCAATTTTCTAGAAGTATTTCGCACCCTTCAGTTGATCAAACAAGTCATCGATCCTAGGTAAAGGATACCTATTCTTGATCGTAACTTTATTCAACTCTCTATAATCAATGCAAAGACGCATCGACCCATCCTTTTTCTTCACGAATAAGACAGGCGCTCCCCATAGTTAAACGCTCGGTTGAATATACTTCTTGTCTAGCAGTTCTTGCAGTTGAACCATCAGTTCCTTCATCTCG
This sequence comes from Panax stipuleanatus, assembly GCA_020205555.1. NCBI lineage: Eukaryota > Viridiplantae > Streptophyta > Magnoliopsida > Apiales > Araliaceae > Panax > Panax stipuleanatus. Next base: position 108,509,809 of record CM035122.1, read on the forward strand.
ACTGGAGCCATTCGGTACGGAGCCTTCGAAATAGGAGCAGTTCCCGACGCTAGATCGATCACGAACTCTGTCTCCCTATCTGGCGGAAGTCCTGGCAAATCGCTTGGAAAAACGTCCACAAACTCCTTAACTACCGATATCTCGTCCAGCTTCGGGCTTTCCTTACGCGAATATACTATGTAGGCTAGATATCCTACACAGCCTTGCGTCAGAAGTTTCTTGGCTTGCATAACAGTCAGACAACTCGCTTGCCTAGGCGATTTGCTACCATAGAACACCAACTTCGACAGAGTCGTATGGTTTACCGACTTCTTCTGACAGTCGATTACCGCCCCATGGTTGAACAACCAATCCATACATAGTATGACGTCGAATTCCCCAAGTTTTATTGGAATCAAATCTACTCTAAGCTCCTGACCCTTAATGTCCAATCTACAGTTCTTATAAACGCTCCTAACAGGAATAACCTCCCTATTCGCAATCTCTATGTTCAAAGGGTAAATTAACTCCTCTACAGGTAAGTCTAGGGTTCTAGCAAAATCATCAGATATGAATGAGCAAGTAGCACCCGAATCAAATAATACATATGCATTTATACTATTGACCGGAATAATACCTGACACCACATCTTTTGATTGCATAGCATCCTGCACCGTCATATTGAATGTCCGTGCAGTGGGTTGAACAGCTTGCAATGGTGCAGCGATAGTAACGGTACTGCCGCTTCCATTCCCTCCGCTCCCTGTTGACCCTGCCGTCAGCTTCTTCGGGCAGTTACGAGCCATGTGATCTTTGGATTCACATGTAAAGCAAGCTCCCTTCTTCGATTTTGGGCAATTAAGCGCGATGTGGCCTTCCTGACCACAGTTGAAGCACACCGGCTTCCCCTTCATGCACACGCCAGTGTGATTCTTACAGCATGTAGCACATGCTTCGAACTTCCTCTTCTGCTGGCTTCCTTGCTGACTCCCAGCAGAGGTATTATCAAACCACTTCCTCTTCTGGTTCACAGTGCTGCTACCCCCAGACTTGGTTTCTACCTCATTCTTCTTCTTCTTATCTTGGTTGAACTTCGTCACCGCTTCGCTTCCTCCCTCAGCAAGTATGGCCTTCTCCAGCACCGCTGCAAAGGTATTCAGCTGGAACATGGAAACCTTACTGTAGAGCCAGGTCTTTAGTCCCCGCTCAAACCATTCTCGCTTTCCTAGCGTCAGTGCTGACCTGGTATGTAGCGAACCTGGCCAACTTGTTAAACTTAGCGGCATACTCAGACACCGTCATCCCTCCTTGCTAAGTTCTAGGAACTGGACCTCCATCTGGTCCTTCGAACTCACTGGAAAATACATCTCGTAAAACATTTCCTTGAAACGTTCCCACGTGATGACTCCATCTCCCTCTCGAGTCTTGTTAGCCTGCCACCAAAAGCTAGCATCCGACTTCAACATGAAAGCCACGAACATTGTCTTTTGGCCTTCTCCTACCCTAGCCACGTCAAATACCTTCTCCTCCATAACCCATGTCTGAGCTTCGATAGGGTTAGTCGATCCTTTGAACTCAGGCGGTCCTACTGCCTTGAATTCCTTGAAAGTAGTACCCTGCACCTGCGACTGATTCGCAAGAGCTCCTGTCAACAGATTCACCAACTGCTGAACCTAATTGGGATTCGTTCCCTCGTTATTGTTGTTGTTCGTCGAACCCTCGGGATTTTGACGTGTTACTCTTCTTCTAGGAGGCATTTTCTGTTAAGAAAATATTATTATTAGACCCTTTATTCAATTATTAAGTACTCCAGTTCATACTTGAACGTTCTAGACAATTCAGTTCACATAGAACACCAAGCACGTCAATAGACTTCTTTTATTCATTAGTCGTAGTTTAAAAACATCAATCAGATAGTATTTCTGCCATTTACATCATCCTTCCTGAACTGGAAAAGTTGCAGGATTATATTATTAACTCATCCCATTCTTATCTCAAATTATGGAATTTACATTATTTAATACAAAAAGCAATACATAAATAAAAGCTCTACTACTACTGCTACTGCTACTACTACTATTACTGCTACTGCTGCTACTGCCTAGGCATATTAATACGTCGCACAGCCTCTCTACGTTCCTCTTCCATTACCCGAAATGTCGTTCTTTGGTCCACCACATACCACGGTAAACCTTGGAACTGAGCTGGGTAATAGAAAATACGGTCCTGAGCTCTCTCTATCGCTGTATGAAAAGCATATTTTGTTTCCCTCAGCTTGGCTCTCTTGGCTTCAGCTTCACCTTCAGCTCGATCAGCTCGTTGATTAGCCCTCAAGCTTGACTCCTCAGCTCTGGCACGCTTCCTCGACTCCTCCTGGATGTCTTGCTTCAGCTTTGCCAATTCAAAACGAGCAGCATCTCTTTTGACCTCCATATGTATCAGGTTCCACTGTGCATCTCCTAGTGCACTATCCATCTCTTCGATAGTCTCATCACACTGCTGAATAGTCTCCTCGAGATCTCCTATTCGTCCATGAAGTTCCACATTGCTATCGTAGGCCGCCTCGTACATCTCAGCACTAGTAGAGTGAGGTGGTAATTCCTCTTCGAGATCCTCTTCCTCCTCTTCAGACTCGTCCTCGTTCTCATCCTCTGGAATAGGTGTCCGCTCACGCTCCCGACCAGCTACGGTGATCACTGGAGATGGCTCTCTCCTAACCAGCTGCTCCCAGACAACATGTATGTCACAGGGATCTTCCTCTCTGGCACCTGAGGTACATCCTCTCTAGCCTGACTAGGTTCTCCCACTTTCAACATTTTGACAAAAGAATTTTAAAGTTCATTATTACGTGATAACGAATCGTTACTCTTCGAATACTATAATGTAAACACATAGGCACATAGGGTAGTTTATTATCTTTACCTAGCATCACTATCTTTTCGATCTTACCATAAGGCTACTACCTAAGGTTTTTCCCCACCTAAGGTTTCATAACCTACAGCTTTGATACCAACCTGTGACACCCCCAAATCCGGGTACTTCGTTTCCACATGATTTGGTGTTCACTTTCTAATATAACATACATCTACCCAATGCATAATGTAAAATAAACTACAACTTAAATTAGAATAAATAAATCTCCCTTAAAATAAGGGTTACAACCTTTTCAATATAATCCCGGTTTACTCTAACCCTAACATGAATATAATAAAGTGCAAAAACAAAAACATAACATTCAAGTCTTATTACAATCATTCTCAATATAAATAAAAAAAAACAAGTCTTCACTTGCTTTGCTTTCCCTTGCCCTTACTCGTAGACGGAGCATCAGCGTTATCAACCTTAACTAAAATTGTTATTTAATGCAAGAGTGAGCAAACCACAGCTCACTGGAGTTTAACAATAACATAGACATGAAAGGATATATTTAAAAGAATCTGAACAACTTAGCTTGCTTCAATAATAAAGAATTGAATAATAATTCTCTATCAACATTAAAATTAGAATATAGAATTTATTTGAGGGTCATAAGACCTTTAAACTCTTATCCTAGGTTATTAATATTTCTATTTAAACCTTTAACAGTCAATAATACTATGGACCTTAACTCGTACTTAGGGGAATCAGCTCTTTGTACCATGTATTGTGCACAACCATATTAACGCTTTCGCATAATTGTCCCCTAGTAAATAGGGTTGTTCATTCTCAGTAATTGAATTCAAGTCCGCACCAAAGAAAGTTTGGTTTGGATAGATAAGGGAACTTTGGAGTTTCAACTATCATCAACTAGGAGTAGTTAAATCGACACTCACAGTACTTTAATAGTTAAATAATATAAGAACATGAACCAATTGTAAGATATGACAATAAACTTCATAATAGGCATGCTTTAGAAATAATTTAAAGCAATTGAAAGAATAAGTAGATCTTGCTTGAACAATTAAGTCAAGATCACAATACTTCAATAACACTTCAATACTTATGCAATAAGAATATTTGAATACAACAAAGCTTGTACAATATAAGTAACAAGTTTCGAAATAGAAAACTTGCTTAACGTAAGAGAATAAAGATTAGAACACTTGCACAATAATAAGTTTAGAGATAGGAAACTTGCATAAAATTAACGAGTTTAGGGTTTAGAAGACTTGCCTCAAGCGCAAGCTACTTAACACAATTCACGTACTTTAATACTTCATACACATATATATTCAATCACAATAACCTAAATTAGTTAACACGTAACTAATTCACATAAGTGGTTAACCCTCATGGTTAACTCACTCTAATAATAATAATCAACTATCACATAGTTAATTAAATTAATTATGTATTTAACTAAATTATAATTCAAACACTTAATCAAATTATAATTACTTAAATTATAATTACCATTTAAATTATAATCAATTAAACCACATCATGCATTTAATTACACAAATTATAATTAATCATGAAATTATCAATTCATAATCCATAATTAAACATGCATAAATTATAATTTAATTTAACATCTAATTGATTAAAATAAATCAACTTCTATACATTATAATTTCACAAAAATTATAATTTAAATTAAACATTTACTCTTAATTATAATTAATAAAATTATAATTAAGTAACTTATTGTACAATTAAACAATTATAGTTTATAATTTAAGTACCATATTAGTTTTTCAAAACTTCCTTTTTCTCAAATTATAACACATGTTATAGCAGCTAGATACATGCTCCTTGTCATAGAATAATTAAACTAAGCTTAGAATTAACACTTCACAAAAACTAAAGTCACTACCACTGCCCGGGACACGGCGCAGCTGCGCCACCTTTAGCCTTGACACCGGCACAGCTGCGCAGGGGCCAAACCTGCGAAAACCCAGCGGCGCAGCTGCGCTGCTTCTACCCTTACTGCCTGCGCAGCTGCGCCGGCAGCGGACAGAAACAGAGCAGCTTCGCGAATAGTGCAGAGAAAAGCCAATTTAGCTTAATTCTCTACAATGAATTCTCAATTCAGCCAACAATTTTCATATAAAACTTTACAAAAACAAAGTGCAAAGCTTCTAACATGTTTTGAACACACTAATACATCAATTAGCAAAATTACAATGCTTAATTTTTACAAAATTTTAAAAAATACCAATGTCAGTGTTCTAGATGAAATTGAACACTGCGAATTTGTTTTAAAACCAATTCTCACAATTCCAATCCCAATCAACTAATTTCTAAACATAATAACATATTTCACAATTAATTTATACAAAAATCAACAATCAACATATATTTTGATTTCTATGAGAACTTTATTTTTCCTAGACACTTCACTGTGACTTTTGAAAAACATAAATTCTCCATTATATCATATATATATATATTCATGAATTAAACAACTAATTAAGCATATCATTACATATAGACATGATATTAACATAATATATATATATATATATATATATGTCCATCATGCTATACAACTTCCAAAACATGTTTTACAGAGAATGAAAATATAAGGATCATAACTTTAAAACTGATTTTTACAACAATTGTATTTTGAAAATCTTTCCATGGCACACAATTACATATGAAAACCTATGAACATCATATATACATAGTCACAATTATACAACTTCATGAAAACTCAACTTTTGACAGAGAATAAAATACATGAAACATATGAATTGAGTTCTATAATAATTAGAGATTATAGATAATACCTTTTGTTACTAGATTGAAAGAGAAAGTGATGTGAGTTCAATTCTAACAATTCTTCTTCCTCTTTTCTCTTTTCCGCTCTTCCTTTTCTCTGCTATCTTTTCTTCTTAGTTCTTAGTTTAGACTTAGGAAAAACTAACGTAGTTTAGATATATTATAACTGATATAATATACGTATACTAATGATATATATGTAACTGCTAATTACTTAATATATAGAATAAATACATTATTATGTAAGTTACAAAATTCAAAAGCCAACTTGGCTTGTTTGGCTACAAGAAAATTAGAAACTAGTTTTACTTACTTAGACATGGTTTAGGTAAATTAGGTTTAAGCTAGTGTAAGGGCCCTGTTTGGCAATAATTTTTAAAACAAAAGCAAGGGCCTTGTTTGGTAAAAATCATTTAAAATTCTTTTCCTTTTTATTTTAACAAATCATTTAACACATACTTTAATGTCATATTTTAATCAATTAAATATTAATTAATTAAAATCTAACATCAATTAATCACATACAATTTGTCACATAATTATAATTACTCGCTAATTATAATTCATGTAACACTTCATCACATCTAATTTAATTCTCTCAATTAAATTAGAACTAAAAATAAAATTAATATACATTAATTAAATTAAATATTGCACATTCATTTAATTAATATATACCCTTAATTAAATAACTCCATAAATCACATAATTTATTTATTTAACTCAATAAATAAATCACATAAAATATTTATTTAATTCAATAAATATTTAAAATTAAATATAAAATCTCAATCGTTACAATCTTCCCTCAAAAGGATTCTGTCCCCAGAATCACACAAAAAAAAAATCAAACAAAATGACTTAGTGCTGAAGAAAATTTTGGCCAATCAAGATGAAGCTAAAGGAAAATTCTCCCCTAATTCAGAAGGCCCTTTCATTGTCAAAGAAGTTTTGATGGGAGGAGCTATCAAATTGCAAGAAATGGACGGGACCGAGTTTCCCAAACTCATTAACTCAAACACCGTAAAAAGGTACATGTTTGAAACCTATGCATACCCGCATCTAGGTCCTACAAATCAAATCAGGTTTGGTTTTCACTAGAAATCAGAACTACGAATGACCTGTTCTCCCTCCACCCGGGAGTATGTAGGCAGCCATATCTGGTGCGATCAAACCAAACAAAAAAATAATTAATTAAAAAACTCATCAAACCAAACTCAAAACAAATACTTTTCAAACCCCTCTCATACAAAAATTGAACTACTAATAACATGATCTCCCTCAGCCCGGGAGTACGTAGGCAGCCATTTACAGTGTTGTTTAACCTTCAAGAAAAAATAAAAACAAATAAAAAACCAGTCCCAAGACATCAAAACCATATATAAGCTAAGTCCTATCAAGCTACCTTGGTCAACAGGCCCATCTGAGATACTCTCTGACATCTCAACTGTCAGTCCATTAAGGAGAAGCTCAAGATACATCAACAACAGCGAGTCATGAAAGAAGTGGTAATCACTCAGCATTGACAATACATATCCAAACTGGGAAATGAATCAAAAATATATTTCTCTGATATATATAACATTATTTGATATATACATATTGTACTGTACATGATAAAAAATGGCTGATCTATTATGTGCAGGAAAAATAAAGCTAGTCTATGGACCCAAGGATAAGCGGGCCAGCAATGTCAGTATGACATCTCTCTCTGAAGATGGAGGAGCAGCTGCAAGTGCAATACCCTCAGCCTCCATACGGCTCAAAACCTCCACAATCATCTATAGGGTGGAACTGTGGTCATCAATATATGCACTCATCTCGGTAACCAGACCATGAGTATAAGATCGAAGAGCAGTACTATCCGCAATGTGGAAATCCCGAGAAGCTATAGCCTCGTCCCTCTCCATAAAAGCTGCATCCCTAGCAATCAAAGTCTCTTCGATCTCAACAAAAGTCATGTCTCTAGTGGATCGGAGCTCCTCTCGCTCAATTAATCCTATATCCTGAGCAGCTCGACCCACATCTCTCTCTGCCAAAGCTCTCTGCCAGACAAAGCAGTCAACATCAGAGCTCTAGCCTGCTCCCTTTCAAAGGTCATCCTAGCTAGTGAGTCCGCCAAAGCCTGATCTGTCCCTGCAGGAATGATCGGCAGATCACTAACTAGTGCTGCTGTCAGACCCATAAATAACTCATCCTCGGTAGGAGACTCAGGATACTCCATAGGCTCCTCCTCGTCTGAATCTACAATAGGAGCTGACTGGATGAATGCAACTGATGCTATATCTGCCTCCAACCACACTGAGTATTCTGGAGAACGATCCGGATGGCTACTGGAGAAATCAGCCCTCTCTTTGTGAGTCCAACACTCATACACTAGAATCAAGTCAGCAGATGACATAGACGAAGCTGACATCCTCTAATCAACAGCCCCCTCAAATAAATGCAGGCTCTGATACTGATCAAACTGGCCCATAACAGCCAGAGGATGGTAAGTGGTCACTCCCCTCAATCCTGCTAGGGGTAGATAGTCTATGCCAGATGCATGGGTAATAAAGCTATAAGGGGAGGCTAGCCCCGAGCATGGCAAAATCTAGAACGGATGCTCAATATCCAACAGAAATGTCGACCATGTCTCTGCATCAGTACACTCCGCAGGCTGAAAGGAGTAAGATGTGGCTACCTCGCGGGTGAAGCAATACCCATGAGGTCTGAAAAATCTAATCGGTCGTATATAGGACATAAGCCATATATACAACAAGACCGAACTGCTTCTAAAAAACCCTTCCAGGTGGGTACTGCAGTAGGTGACTGACCTCAGCGTCTCAGCCAATATCATCAGAATGATGGTGCTACCCTGCCTAAGGGCCCTAACCACGACTACCAATCCCACATCGAAGTGGTCCAAGCGTAGCGACCTATAGACATATGATACGATGCACATTAGCAAAATGTCTATCCTGGCCAAATGCCATGCCTTTGCTGAAATAATAAAATCCGCGGCATATCGATCATAGCTGTCGAGCTCACCAAAGAGATCAATCAAGAAGTCAATAGAGATCACCCGTGCAGAGATGATCTCATCCCTCACCACGCTCTGACGAAGACCTGACATCCGTGTGAACGGTCTCCTCATATCGCTGATAGCTGTCCGAGCGCAGGGCAACTCTAAGGCTAAACCAGTAAACCGTTGATACTCCTCAAGAGTCGACGTCAACTCATGCTGACCCAAATGGAAAACCTGTCTCTCGGGTATCTAGAAGGGTAAAAGACCATCCACGAACCCATATGGAACTTGAAAGTCATCAAGGGCAATTGAATGCCCAACATCTGATCAACTGTCCCTCTGGCTGAGAAGGACAAACTGCTATACCACGATCTCAAGGATGAAGCCACCTCATATGGTGGCAAAGACGATGCCATTTGTATCATCGGATCACAAGACCATCCAGGGGTCAAATCTGAACTCATTTGTCTAAATGCATACACATGACATAATACATACATGATGACAATGATAAAACATAATGCAATAGATAGGAAATATCATACATATCTACAACAAACTATCTACTACAAGCATCATCCCTGTCTGATAATACAAAGTAAAATAAAGAGTACAGGAATATGGGGCACCACCACCCAACTACTAATAATGGTCTATCAAAATGAGGCACAACCGCCAAATAGCCAAAATAGTGGCTGAACAAAAGATATAACTTCCATAGCTATCCAAACAGATCTAGATAATCTACGCTCAGGTTATTAACCTACTCCATCTCCTCTGTGGATACAAAACTGCGGTCATCAGGCATATCTGGGCGGTACAAGGGAGGATCTTCCTCTGCAAAATTGTTAGAAAATGGACCTGAAGAGGGGCCCGCTCCTGAGCTGGATGGGTTAAAAGAAGATGCCTCTAAAGGATCTCGGCCAAAGTGCTTGATAAAAAAGCGAGCTCTCTCCAAATCCCGGGTCAGCTCTGCTATCTTGTCTGAATGAGTGGGCTCCCTGAGGAAAGTGATAGTAGTGTGCATACAAGCCAATCATGTATGATGATAAAGCACGTACTTTGTAAACAATCTTATTTATTTATTAATGAAATATTCATTTATTAAAGGCATTTAAATATCTATATGTTGCTGTTTTTATAATATGTAAGTAACCCATAGTTTTAAGCAATGCTTTTAGAATCATGATGATGATCATGCTAATGAGATCTAAATTCTTAGAAAGTTTTAAAACTTAAATAGTTCCCAATCGTGGGATTACTAAAAAGGGGATTAGTAAATCCGGATAGATTGGTACATATGTTGCTTGCTCATTGGATGAGGATGATTGATCTCATGATCATTTGTGTGGAGACACTAAAGCAAGTATGTAGGTGCTTATTGGAGAATGAGTTCACTGAACGTGATTCGCTATGGAATACCTAATGGAGTTTTACTCGCATGTCAATAGGAATTCCTAATGTGATAGTAGTACAAGTGATCCTTGGACTTGAGATCATCATAGTATCTTGTATGTACCAAATTATACTTTGACTTATTCCTTAAGACCTTTTAAGGCATATATAGGGTATGCTTGGGTATAATGAGTTACATATGGAGATAATGAATGATCAATAAAGAATCTACCACCTCTAGTAAAAGAGGAGATATGTCCTATGTGATTCGTTAAATGACAACCCAGGAATCCTTGGCCAAGGTGAAATGAAATTAGAAAGGAGTTTTTTTTAATTTGCATTATTTGGAGTTGTGCATTTTCTAATCGAAATACATATAATTAAATAAAATAAGACTTGACAGTAAATCCATGTCTTATATTTAATTGGGACATTGTATGGTGGAAGGATTGAATTGTACGGTAACTATTTACTCACAGGTTCTTTTTGATTAATGTTGAAATCTATATTATCTGGAAAGTCGTTGATCGCTAGGGAGGCTTATCCCTATTGTAGAATAAATATTATTTATTTAAATAGATTATTAGTTTAATTTATTTATTTAAATAAGATTAAAATTGTTTTAATTGATTTATTCACAACCGGTTTAATATGGAGAACCTAAAGGGTCACACCATAAAAGGAAGAATAATTATTTAAGAAGGTAATGGCATAATCGTAATAATGCATTAAGTATAATTAATTTAATCTATGGTGATAGAATAAATTAAATAGCTTAATGTTTATTATTTAATATTTTGGAAATATTAAATATAAATTAATAAGATGAGTCTTATTAATATTATTACAATTATTATTATTTTAATTTCTAAAGGAGTTTAGTAATTAATTTAATATTTAGTACTCTCATTTATTTCTAATAAGATTAGGAGATAAATTAATTAAATGAATTTAATTAATTATTCCCATGTGGTGGGAAGCCTAAATTAATTAAAGGAGTTTAATTAATTAAAAGAAATCCCATGTCTAATAGGATTAGAAGGGTTGACTAATATCCATATAAGAGGAGTCTTATAATAGATATGAGATGATGCAATTCTAATTGTTGGAGAGTACTCCTTTTCTATAGAGGATAGAAAACTAAGGTTAAGCCAAACACCCTCCTTCTTGATAATTTCTCTTCCTTGGTGGATCACCTCTAGAGGCCAAACACTTGGGTGGCTAACGTTGATCAAAGGAAGGAATCTAACCCGGAAATTCAAGGAGATCACGAAGAACAAGGAGTTGAACTAGTACCTGTGGAAGCTTCGTTCTACAAGGGTATGATTCCATAACTTCTTATTTATCGTTTTAAATTAATAATTTGCATAAAGGATGATCCGGGTAATGGTTTTGTAGAAATTTTTTTAAACTCTGATATAGCATGCTTCCGCTAATTTTTGCAATTTGATTGCGTGACAATTTCGTACAAACCCAACAGTGGCATCAGAGCCAAACCTTTATGTAATTATTAATTGTTTTGATTTTATATATATATGGGTATGTATTTAAAATAATTTATTGGGCACAATTTTAATTGTATAAAATTATTAATAATTTTCTTTAAAAAAAAAAAAAAAAATTCGATGTCCGGATTAAGCAAAATCGCGAAGCCGAAGAAAAAAAAAAAAGAGGTAACCGAACCTACTTTTCAAAAGATAGTGATTGATTTCCTTTCTTTTTACAAAGGTGACTAGCTTGCATCCTGGACGTATATATATATATATATATAATATAATCCAATGATTAGTTATATATTATATATAATAGCTTTATATTATATATATTTATATATATGCGGCTATATATATATATATATATATATATATTATATTCTTAATAATTTTATAATTAAAATAAAGAGTTTATTTTAATCTTGAAATTAGATTTCATGCAAATTAAAATTGCCCATTAAATGATACTCATATATATATGGAATATTTTAATTCATGAGATGGATATTTATTTATTGATATATATGGTGATATGTATGATAATAAATAGGGATTAATTATGGACTATTTGACCAATGCGATTGGATTTTATTTTAGTTGAATGCTTGAATGAATGAATTTTATTAAATGGGGTCTGCGTACCTCGTCTTCTCTAATTTTTTTCTTGATGTAAAAATTCTATCTCCCTCCTATGTACTTCCCCTTGACTGCTGATCAAGGTTTCTATTTAAATTAAATAGTTTAATGTAATAGGAATAGTTAAAATTATCTTGAAGAAATTGGAGAGCAAGGAGCGCGTGAAGACACATTTGTATGGAGCCCGGATTTAAATGTAATAGTTACGTTTAAATTTAAATTCTTGCACTCCTAGGTTTGACCTTTTGGTTCACTTGGTGGCTCTAGTGAACCAAACTAGAATAAAAGTCCATAATCAATCCGGGTAGAATATAGTATTCTATATTGCATGCTAAATATTATATATATATTATATTTTATGCAAACATGCTTCGCATGTTTAATAAAATGACGCGTATTTTATATATATATGTGCATGCGCGTTAAACAAGATGAGACAAATAATAACAAACCCCTCAAATAAATAATATTAAGTCCGAAGCGTTCAAATGATATTTGGAATATCGAACGTCGCCTTCTAGCATGATAAATTAATAGAGTATTAGATATTTAATATGAGCTTGTTGTGCTATCCACAAGGCGAGTATTGCGTATTTAAGATGTTAATTAATCACATTTGATGCTTATCAAGAAAATTGAACGATCTAGTCTTGTTGTGCTATCCACAAGGACGAACATTTTTCTTTTTTGAATTTATGAAAGTGCTAGGCTGGACTTAACTTAAATTATTTTAGTTCGGATGTGCACACACTTGACCATTATGATTTAAGAGGCAAAATAAAAGGAGTTACATAGTGATATAATTGACAAGAGTTGTCTACCTATTTATTTGTATATCGCTTGTTGTGCTATCCACAAGGTTATATACATTTGAAATGGGATCCTTATTCTCACTAGCAAATCTTTAATTAGATGTTGTCGAACTATATAAGTGAGGGTAATATAGTTTGATGAAAATAGTGGGAGATACCAATTTAAAATAAAGACCTAAATTTATTTTGGTATGCAAAGTTAATAAAATGAATGTTTGCTAAAATGTTATTTTCTTTCACATGCAGAATTTTAAAAATGTCTAAATCACTAATCTCACTACGAAGCATACTTGATGCAAACAAGATTACCGGGCCGAATTATGAGGACTGGCTAAGAAATTTGAGAATTATTCTCACTGCTGAAAAGATTTCTTATGTCCTAAATTCAACTGTCCCTGAATCTGTTTCGGAAACAGCCTCTGAGGAAGAGATTGCCACTTTCAATAAGTGGCAAGATGATGCATCTGTGGCTCAATGCATCATGCTTGCATCCATGAATAACGAGCTTCAGCGTCAGCACGTAAATATGGATGCTCCTGCTATGCTGCTTCACCTCAAGGAGTTGTATGGTGAACAGAGTAGGACTGCTAGATATGAGATATCTAAGGAGCTCTTTCGATCTCGGATGACCGAGGGTACTGCCGTCGAGACTCATGTCCTAAAGGTGATCAATTTGATTGAACGCCTTGGACAGCTGGGGTTCGTCATGGATGGGGAGCTGAGTCAAGACTTGGTCTTGCAGTCACTCCCTGAGACCTTCTCGCAGTTTGTGGTTAATTTTCACATGAATAAGTTAGATGTCAGCTTGCCTGAGCTGCTTAACATGTTGAAAACTGCAGAAGGTCACTTCCCATCCAAGAAGAACCATATCTTGATGGTGGATTCTTCCAATAAAAGGAAGAGGCCCAAGGTATCTTCTGAAAAGAAGAAATCTAAGAAGGCTAAGGGAAAGGGGAAAGAAAAGGAACAAAAGAAACCTGAACCAGCTAAAGGAATGTGCTTTCATTGCAACAAGCCGGGACATTGGAAAAGGAACTGCAAGAAGTATCTAGCAGAGAAGAAGCTTGGAGAAGCTTCGACTTCCAATCAAGGTTTGTTTATGATTGAAATTAATTTTTCTGAAAGTCATAATTCTACTTGGGTATTGGATACCGGCTGTGATTCTCACATATGTAATACTGTGCAGGGACTGGTCAGAAGTAGAAAGCTGAACAATGATGAGGTGATCCTACGAGTGGGGAATGGAGCAAAGGTTGCTGCATTAGCTGTAGGAACTTATTATTTAGCAATGCCTTCGGGCAAGTCCATTTATCTTAATAATTGTTATTATGTTCCGAATATTATTAAAAACATTATTTCAATTTCTGTATTGGATATGGAAGGATTTAACGTTGTTATAAAGAACAATAGTTGTTCTATTTATAAAGACGATGTTTTATATGGTATTGGAAATTTACGAAATGGACTTTATACACTTGACTTACAAGAAAATATATTTCAAATTGAACAAACTAAGAAAAGAAAAAGAGATGATATTAATTATACCTACATGTGGCACTGTAGACTCGGTCATATCAATGAAACAAGATTATCCAAGTTGCATAAAGATGGGCTCCTCGAGCTATCCGATTATGAATCATATCCAACTTGTGAATCTTGTCTCATGGGTAAAATGACTAAATCTCCTTTTAGTGGAAAAGGAGAAAGAGTTACAGAGTTGTTGGCATTGATTCACACAGACGTTTGTGGACCTATGACAACAAGTGCACGGGGTGGGTATTCTTATTTTATTACTTTCGCTGATGATCACTCAAGATTTGGATATGTGTATTTGATGAAATACAAGTCAGAATCATTTGAAAAGTTCAAAGAGTTCAGAAGTGAAGTAGAGAAACAAACGGGCAAGAGTATAAAGACACTTCGATCAGATCGAGGTGGAGAATACTTAAGCGGTGAGTTTCTCAATTGTCTCAAAGAAAATGGTATAATCTCACAATGGACTCCACCAGGTACACCACAGTTAAATGGAGTATCTGAAAGGAGAAATCGAACACTATTAGACATGGTTCGATCCATGATGAGTTTTACCGACCTTCCAATTTCCTTCTGGGGATATGCCCTAGAAACGGCTGCATACCTACTTAACAAGGTACCTACCAAATCCGCCCCAAAGACTCCATATGAGACGTGGAAGGGGAGGAAACCAAATCTTAAGCATGTTAAGACTTGGGGTTGTCCAGCTTATGTCAAAAAGTTTGAACATGATAAGCTACAAACTAAATCCGAAAAGTGTAGATTTGTGGGATACCCTAAAGAAACTGTAGGGTATTATTTCTATCATCCAACTGATCAAAAGGTGTTTGTTGTGAAACATGCTGCCTTCTTGGAAAAGGAATTTATCCATGAAGGGGTCAGTGGGAGTAAGATATATCTTGAAGAAGCTCAAGAACCACAAATTACCACGGATCAAAGTCAGGTACCTGACCAAGTAGAAGAACCTACTATACCACACCCTGTTCGTAAATCTGGAAGAGTACCGAAGATACCTGAGAGGTATGGATTCGTTGTAGAGGATGACGATGAGGTACGCATCATGAATGATGATGATCCATTGAATTACGAACAAGCTATGAGTAATAAAGACTCAGGGAAATGGCTTGAAGCCATGAAATCCGAAATGGACTCCATGTATGAAAACAAAGTATGGACTTTGGTTTCACCACCTGAAGGCATTAAGCCTATTGGGTGTAAATGGGTCTTTAAAAGAAAGACTGGAGCGGACGGCAAGGTGGAGACCTATAAGGCCCGACTGGTTGCAAAAGGTTTCAAACAAAGACAAGGAGTTGACTATGATGAAACCTTTTCACCAGTAGCTATGCTCAAGTCCATTCGGATTTTGCTTGCAATTGCAGCTTATAACGACTATGAGATCTGGCAGATGGACGTGAAAACGGCCTTCCTCAATGGAAAACTTGAGGAGGATGTGTATATGACACAGCCAGAGGGATTTGTTTCAAAGGTTGGAATAAATCAAGTCTGTAAGCTGCAACGATCCATTTATGGATTGAAGCAAGCTTCTCGTAGATGGAACATTCGTTTTGATGAGACAATCAAAGAGTTTGATTTTATCAAAAATGACGATGAACCATGTGTGTACAAGAAGGTTAGTGGGAGCGCAGTTTCATTCCTTGTATTATATGTTGATGATATATTACTGATAGGGAATGACATTTCTATGCTACAATCGATTAAAATCTGGTTATCTAAACACTTCTCCATGAAGGACTTGGGAGAAGCATCTTATATTTTGGGGATAAAGATCTATAGAGATAGATCTAAAAGGATGCTTGGTTTATCCCAAGGAACGTACATTGATACAATGCTAAAGAGGTTTAGCATGGAAGATTCCAAAAGAGGTCTCATGCCGATGAGCCATGGAATACATCTCTCCAAGAAACAGGCCCCAAAGACACCTGAGGAGAGAGACCGTATGAGTAAGATCCCTTATGCTTCTGCAATAGGATCTATCATGTATGGTATGATATGTACTAGACCGGATGTTGCTCATGCACTTAGTGTAACGAGCAGATACCAGTCGAATCCTGGAGAAGAGCACTGGAAGGCAGTGAAGAATATCCTAAAATACTTGAGAAGGACTAAGGATATTTTTCTTGTCTACTGTGGGTCTGAATTAAAACTCGAGGGCTTCACAGACTCAAGTTTTCAAACGGACCAAGATGACAGTAAATCTATTTCGGGGTATGTTTTTACCTTGAACGGAGGCGCAGTGAGTTGGAAGAGTTCCAAACAGCAAACAGTTGCTGATTCAGTGACAGAGGCAGAGTATATAGCTGCAAGTGAAGCTGCAAAGGAAGCTGTTTGGATGAAGAAGTTCATAACTGAACTTGGTGTGGTTCCTAGCATTGGAGAAGCAGTTCCCGTTTATTGTGACAACACAGGAGCAGTTGCACAGGCTAAAGAACCAAGGTCTCATCAGAAATCTAAACACGTGTTGCGGTGATTTCACTTGATCAGGGAGATCATTGAAAGAGGAGACGTCACCTTGGAGCGTGTAGACTCTCAAGACAACATTGCAGATCCATTTACTAAAGCTTTAACACAACAGCAGTTTGATCGTCACTTAGAGAAGATGGGTATGAGATACCATGGCGATTGGCTTTAGTGTAAGTGGGAGATTGATAGTAGTGTGCATACAAGCCAATCATGTATGATGATAAAGCACGTACTTTGTAAACAATCTTATTTATTTATTAATGAAATATTCATTTATTAAAGGCATTTAAATATCTATATGTTGCTGTTTTTATAATATGTAAGTAACCCATAGTTTTAAGCAATGCTTTTAGAATCATGATGATGATCATGCTAATGAGATCTAAATTCTTAGAAAGTTTTAAAACTTAAATAGTTCCCAATCGTGGGATTACTAAAAAGGGGATTAGTAAATCCGGATAGATTGGTACATATGTTGCTTGCTCATTGGATGAGGATGATTGATCTCATGATCATTTGTGTGGAGACACTAAAGCAAGTATGTAGGTGCTTATTGGAGAATGAGTTCACTGAACGTGATTCGCTATGGAATACCTAATGGAGTTTTACTCGCATGTCAATAGGAATTCCTAATGTGATAGTAGTACAAGTGATCCTTGGACTTGAGATCATCATAGTATCTTGTATGTACCAAATTATACTTTGACTTATTCCTTAAGACCTTTTAAGGCATATATAGGGTATGCTTGGGTATAATGAGTTACATATGGAGATAATGAATGATCAATAAAGAATCTACCACCTCTAGTAAAAGAGGAGATATGTCCTATGTGATTCGTTAAATGACAACCCAGGAATCCTTGGCCAAGGTGAAATGAAATTAGAAAGGAGTTTTTTTAATTTACATTATTTGGAGTTGTGCATTTTCTAATCGAAATACATATAATTAAATAAAATAAGACTTGACAGTAAATCCATGTCTTATATTTAATTGGGACATTGTATGGTGGAAGGATTGAATTGTACGGTAACTATTTACTCACAGGTTCTTTTTGATTAATGTTGAAATCTATATTATCTGGAAAGTCGTTGATCGCTAGGGAGGCTTATCCCTATTGTAGAATAAATATTATTTATTTAAATAGATTATTAGTTTAATTTATTTATTTAAATAAGATTAAAATTGTTTTAATTGATTTATTCACAACCGGTTTAATATGGAGAACCTAAAGGGTCACACCATAAAAGGAAGAATAATTATTTAAGAAGGTAATGGCATAATCGTAATAATGCATTAAGTATAATTAATTTAATCTATGGTGATAGAATAAATTAAATAGCTTAATGTTTATTATTTAATATTTTGGAAATATTAAATATAAATTAATAAGAGGAGTCTTATTAATATTATTACAATTATTATTATTTTAATTTCTAAAGGAGTTTAGTAATTAATTTAATATTTAGTACTCTCATTTATTCCTAATAAGATTAGGAGATAAATTAATTAAATGAATTTAATTAATTATTCCCATGTGGTGGGAAGCCTAAATTAATTAAAGGAGTTTAATTAATTAAAAGAAATTCCATGTCTAATAGGATTAGAAGGGTTGACTAATATCTATATAAGAGGAGTCTTATAATAGATATGAGATGATGCAATTCTAATTGTTGGAGAGTACTCCTTTTCTATAGAGGATAGAAAACTAAGGTTAAGCCAAACACCCTCCTTCTTGATAATTTCTCTTCCTTGGTGGATCACCTCTAGAGGCCAAACACTTGGGTGGCTAACGTTGATCAAAGGAAGGAATCTAACCCGGAAATTCAAGGAGATCACGAAGAACAAGGAGTTGAACTAGTACCTGTGGAAGCTTCGTTCTACAAGGGTATGATTCCATAACTTCTTATTTATCGTTTTAAATTAATAATTTGCATAAAGGATGATCCGGGTAATGGTTTTGTAGAAATTTTTTTAAACTCTGATATACCATGCTTCCGCTAATTTTTGTAATTTGATTGCGTCACGATTTCGTACAAACCCAACAGAAAGCTATCCAGTCTATCATCATCACAGACCCTGGCACCATGTCTGTCATAAATTGGGTGGCACGAGTCTGAGCTCCAATCGTGCGAGGACTCCACTAGCTACTGAATGCCTCCTGGCTGAACGGGCCCTCTGATAGGGTAAAGTTGTCTATGCCCTCCATGGGAATATATGTCAGTGGTAAGAGAAATCGCCAATGATGTCAAGTAGGAGGAACAATGGGAATGCGGATCTGTCCTGTAATGCTCCTGATAGCACGCTCTCCCAAATAGAGCTCCCAACCTCCCTCTGTCAAAAATGGGACTCTGCGGGTGGATAATGCAAACTTCCGACCAGTGGGGAAGCCTCCCTCAAATCCAATAACCAAAAACTCGAAGGTATACGACACCCAGGAGATTGATCCAGTCGTCAAAAGCTCCAACTGTATGCGGGCATGGGTGAATCCCTCAGCAATAGGGACCTTCGTCAGAGTGGAATGATGCCAACGCAGTTCTAGAGGATAGGTCTCCAGACCTAAAGTAGTGGCAGACCATAGGCAAGGAAGCCTCTCAAATGCCCAGAACTGGCCATGTAAATTTCAAAAGTCCTCAGTGACCAAGACTGACAAATATAAATGCTGAAATCAAAAAGGTACAAGAAAGATGTACTCACCAGTAGAAATGGGTAGAACGCTAACCAAGCCTCCGTCAAACCCTCCGAAAGTATGCGCATGCCCCGGAGAAAATAGGCAAAGGTATAGGAACCCCAATCAAAGTCACTGAGGCGCTATATATATCGGGTAGCACTGACCAGGGTGAAGGACACCGTCAACGAGTTGTCTGCCACAAAATAACCTCTGATAATCACCAGGAACAATCGCCTCAAGATGTGATCCCTAACCTTCTGATCATCAGGCAGATGCTCAAGAAAAGCCCCACTCTGGGCATCAATACTCAAGGGACCAGATCGGACTGTCCGACCCTGGATCGCCATCGCAAGAACTCCCAGCAGGGACCGAATGGCAGTAGGTGTGATGTCAGCCACAACAGGCACTGGCTCACCCTCAAACTCAATGCCGGTGATGAACCTGCAGTCCATAGGGTCATCATCACCTCATACTCCAGCAAATGAAGGGACTGAGTCTGGTGGAACTAGCGCTCAGACAAAGCCCTCATATACCCCCAGGGGCTACGACGGGGAAGAATAGAGAAGAAAGCCTGAAACCCCTGGCCATCAACGATATTCTTGTAGTCCTGGTGCAAAGTAAGGTACAGGGAGTGCACGTTGAACCAGTTCCCTCGAGGCTGCGTAAAGCCTGGAACCTGCATTAAAAACCAACCCATGTCAAAAACCTGTGCCCCGAGAATAGAGAAAGGAAGAAAGAGAATCCAAAAAGAAGAAAACTTTAAGTCACCTCATTGCAATGGAGAAATCTTGATGGATGGCGACTCAAGTCACCCAACAGCTCCTGGGTCAGCACAACAATGCCCAGAACCTCTGCACGTGGGGCCTGAGCTGGGGCAGAGCATCAAAAGGAGCCTGCTCATCATCAATATGAATCAGCGGCTCATCTTGGGTTGGACGAATCACCGACTCTGCTAGTCTACGAGGCGATTGAGCTGGACGTGGCTGAGGAACCTCAGAAGCCCTCCTACGTCTAACGCCTGAAAAGACTCTGCTGGCACTATCGGGTCTATCTCAGTCCATCACTTGGATAAAGTCTCTCAATCACCTCAGAAAGGGTGTAGTAAGCCTAAAACCTGTGCTTTATTATTTTTTCAGTACTCTATGCATTTCTAAGTCTCAAAACATGCATGGGTCAGTCAAAAATGCCCAGTAAAGTCAAAACTACATGTTTTTCAAATAGATAAATCTTAAAAACATGCATGGGTTAGGCAAAAATTCCCAGTAGAGTCAAAATTGCATGTTTATTAAATACTCGGGCTTTTGAAAAAAATTCGTCAGAGTCTCCTTTGTAAAACGGACTGTCCGCATGCACATAGGCATGTCTAGGTGGCCATTCAGTAGCACACCTTCCCAAAAATAGGAACATTTCATATTTATGAAATAAAATCAAAAGTCAACCTCATATGGTAGCTAAATTACCATAGACATTTTTAGTTGAAAATCTAGGTTCACTAGGCCTCAAAAAGGATGACTAAACTGATCAAAAAGAGCAAAATATGACTATCTCGGAATTTGAATTTTCTTACGTCAAAACATGCATTACAGTAAGATATTCATACATATGAAGTCAAAAAAAATTAGCAGGTTATATAGGCATACATTTTTCATACATTGCGTCTAAAAGCACCCAGCAAAGCGTCGGGTATAGACCCAGACAATTCATCCATTGGCACAACCCCAGCGAAGCGTCGGGTACAGACTGAGACAATTCAGCCGTTGGCACAACCCCAGTGAAGCATCGGGTACAGACCGAGATAATTCAGTCGTTAGCATAACCCCAACGAAGAGTTGGATATATGTTGAGACAATTCAGCCATTGGCACAATCCCATCAAAGCATTGGGTACAGACCGAGACAATTCAATCGTTGGCACAACCCCATTGAAGCATCGGATACAGACCGAGATAATTCAATCGTTGGCCCAACCCCAACAAAGCGTCGGGTACAGACCGAGATAGTTCAGCCGTTCGCACAACCCCAGCGAAGCGTCGGGTACAGACCGAGACAGTTCAGCAGTTGGCTCAACTCCAACGAAGAGTCGGATACATACCGAGACAGTTCAGCCGTTGGCTTAACCCCAACGAAGCGTCGGGTATAGACCGAGACAGTTCAACCGTTGTCACAACCCCAGCAAAGCGTCGGGTACTACCGATGACAGTTCAGCCGTTGGTACAATCCCAGCAAAGCAGCGGGTACAGACCGAGACAGATCAGCCGTTGGCTCAACCCCAACGAAGCATCGGAAGGGATCCGGTGATGGGAGCAATATAATAATCCATCCTCGATGATGCAATATATTATACACATCCTCAAAGAGAGCACCGAGAAGGATTGGTGATTCAAACCCCTGGTTGCAAACTACCGGTGTAGATTATCGTCGAGATAGGCATCAGGAGCACTAATGGGAATAACTCGATGGCAGCAATGTCGTCCTCATCAGAGTCACCTAGGATATCATAGATGATGTCATCCCCATCAAAAAGTGAAGAAAACAGTTCACGGTAGCCTATTAGTGACATCCCTATCAGAACAAGACGAGAATAATCTATGGTAGCCAAACTCTGTTAATCTGTTAGTGGTTATCCTACCATTAATCTGATAGTAGTGTGCATACAAGCCAATCATGTATGATGATAAAGTACATACTTTGTAAACAATCTTATTTATTTATTAATAAAAGTATTAATTAAAGGCATTTAATTATCTACATGGTGCTATTTTTTATAATATGTAAATAACCCATAGTTTTAAGCAATGTTTTTAGAATCATGATGCTGATCATGCTAATGAGATTTAAATTCTTAGAAAGCTTAAAAATAAAATAGTTCCCAATCGTGGGATTACTAAAAAAGGGGATTAGTAAATCCGGATAGATTGGTACATATGTTGCTTGCTCATTGGATGAGGATGATTGATCTCATGGTCATTTGTGTGGAGACACTAAAGCAAGTATGTATGTGCTTATTGGAGAATAAGTTCACTTAACGTGACTCGCTATGGAATACCTAATAGAGTTTTACTCGCCTGTCAATAGGAATTCCTAATGTGATAGTAGTACAAGTGATCCTTGGACTTGAGATCATCATAGTATCTTGTATGTAATAAATTATACTTTGACTTATTCTTTAAGGCCCTTTAGGACATATAAAAGGGTATGCTTGAGTATAATGAGTTACATATGGAGATAATGTATGATCAATAAAGAATCTACCACCTCTAGTAAAAGAGGACATATGTCATATGTGATTCGTTACATGACAACCCAGGAATCCTTGGCCAAGGTGGAATGAAATTAGAAAGGAGCTTCTAATTTGCATTAATTGGAGTTGTGCATTTCTAATCGAAATACATATAATTAAATAAAATAAGACTTGACAGTAAATCCATGTCTTATATTTAATTGGGACATTGTATGGTGGAAGGATTGAATTGTACAGTAACTATTAACTCACAGGTTCTTTTATGATTAATGTTGAAATCTGTATTATCTGGAAAGTCGTTGATCGCTAGAGAGGCTTATCCCTATTGTAGAATAAATGTTATTTATTTAAATAGATTATTAGTTTAATTTATTTATTTAAATAAGATTAGAATTGTTCTAATTGATTTATTCACAACCGATTTAATGTGGAGAACCTAAAGGGTCACACTATAAAAAGAAGAAGAATTATTTAAGAAGATAATGGCATGATAGTAATAATGTATTAAGTGTAATTAATTTAATCTATGCTAATAAAATAAATTAAATAGCTTAATATTTATTATTTAATATTTTAGAAATATTAAATATAAATTAATAAGAGGAGTCTTATTAATATTATTATTTTTATTTTTATTTTAATTCTAAAGGAGTTTAGGAATTAATTTAATATTAGTACTCTCACTCAATCCTAATGAGATTAGGAGGCAAATTAATTAAAAAGTTTAATTAGTTAATCCCAACATGTTGGGAAGCCAAATTAATTAAAAGTGTTTAATTAATTAATTAAATAAAATCATATTCTAATTAGATTAGTAGGGCTAACTTAATATCTATATAAGAGAGTCTTATATCAGATACAAGGTACGTGAGTTTTTCCAAGAGTTTGGAGTACACATATTTTCTACAGAGAGTAGGAAAGGGTTAAGCCAACTACCCATCTTCCTTAGTTCTTCATCTTCCTTGGTGGATCACCTCTAGAGGCCAAACAATTGGGTGGCTGACATTGATCAAAGGAAGGAGCCACAACAGAGAATTCAATGAGAACAAAAGAGTATAAGGAGTAGAACATGTACCTAAGGAAGCTAGGTTCTTCAAGGGTATGATTCTTCATTATCCTTACTTTTCTGTTATTGGTTATTGAGCACAAAGCATGATCATGCAATGGGTTTGTATGAAAATTTTAAAACCTTAATTATTTTGTTTCCGCCCTTATTTATGTGATTTGATTGCATGTTTGCGTAACGTACAAACCCAACAGTGGTATCAAAGCCTAATTTGTGCTAATTATCAATTTTATGATTCCATATATGAATTAACGTTGGATTGGATCAAATTTTCTGGACAGAAATCAAATTCTGCAGATTCTGCGATGAACAGCGCAGCTACGCCGTTGCCCAATTCATTCTGGGCGCAGCTGCGCCGTTAAGCAAAATCAGGTTTTTCAGACCAACAGTGCAGCTGCGCCGTTCCCTAGACAACAACAGAATTCTGATTTTAATTAATTAAGTAAACAGTTTATTTAATTAATAAAGTTTTAAAATAAAAATATTTATTTTATCTGAAATATGATTTCAGATTGCTAAAATTAAAGTAGTTTAATTTGGATTTGTTTTTTGCTTAAAATAAAAGAGTTTATTTTGTTTCAAAAATAAAATTTAGCAAAAACTTTTGTCCATTAAATGACATCAATCTATATATGGAATGACTTTAAAATTCATGAGATGAATGGTTATTTATTGATGCATATGTTCATGTGTATGATAATAAATGGGATTGATTATGGACTATTGACCAATGTGATTGGATTTTGTTTTAGTTGTATGCATGAATGAATGGGTTTTATTAAATGGGGTCTGCGTACCTCGTCTTCTCTTGTTTTATTCTCGATGTAAATTCTATCTCCCTCCTATATACTTTCCCTTGACTGCTGATTAAGGTCTCTATTTATTTTAAATAGTTTATGTAATAGAGAAAGTTAGAATTATCTTGAAGAAACTGGAGACTAAGGAGCATGGAGCGCATGATGACCCATTTGTATGGAGCCCGGCTTTAATTGTAATAGTTATATTTAAATTTAATTCTTGCACTACTAGGTTTGACCTTTTGGTTCACTTGGTTGCTCTAGTGAACCAAACTAGAATAAAAGTCCATAATCAATCCGGGTAGAATATAGTATTCTATATGTGCATGCTAAATATTATATATATTATATTTTATGCAAACATGCTTCGCATGTTTAATAAAATGACGCATATTTATATATATATGTGCATGCGCGCTAAACAAGATGAGACAAATAATAACAAATTCCTCAAAGAAATTATATTTAAGTCCGAAGCTTTCAATGATATTTGGAATATCGAACGTCGCCTTCTAGCATGATAAATTAATAGAGTATTAAATATTTAATATGAGATTGTTGTTTTATCCACAAGGCGAGTATTGCTTATTTAAGATGTTAATTAATCACATTTGATGCTTATCAAAAAAATTGAACGATATAGTCTTGTTGTGCTATCCACAAGGACGAACATTTTTCTTTTTTGAATTTATGGAAGTGCTAGGCTGGACTTAACTTAAATCATTTTAGTTCGGATGTGCACACACTTGACCATTATGATTTAAGAGGCAAAAATAAAAGGAGTTACATGTTGATGTAATTGACAAGAGTTGTCTACCTATTTATTTATATATCGTTTGTTGTGCTATCCACAATATTATATACATTTGAAATGGGATCCTTATTCCCACTAGCAAATCTTTAATTAGATATTGTCGAACTATATATGAGAGGGTAATATAGTTTGATGAAAATAGTGGGAGATACCAATTTAAAATAAAGACCTAAATTTATTTTGGTATGCAAAATTAATAAAATGAATGTTTGCTAAAATGTTATCTTTTCACATACAGAAATTTAAAATGTCAAAATCACTAATTTCACTGCGAAACATACTTGATGCTAATAAACTAACCGGACCAAATTATACGGACTGGTTAAGAAATCTGAGAATAGTTATCATTGCTGAAAAGATTTCTTATGTCCTAAATTCACCTGTCCCTGAATATGATTCAGAAACAGCCTCTGAGGAAGAGATTGTCACAATAACAAAGTGGCAAAATGATGTATATTGGGCTCATTGCATCATGCTCGCATCCATGAATAACGAGCTTCAACGTCAACATGTAAATATGGATGCTCCTACTATATTGCTTCACCTCAAGGAGTTGTATGGTGAACAAAGTAGGACTACTAGATATGAGATATCGAAGTAGCTCTTCCGATCTCGGATGACCGAGGGCACTGCCATCGAGACTTATGTCCTAAGGGTGATTAATTTGATTGAACGCCTTGGACAGCTTGTGTTCATCATGGATGGGGAGTTGAGTCAAGACTTGATCTTGCAGTCACTCCCTGAGACTTTCTCGCAGTTCGTTGTTAATTTCCACATGAATAAGTTAGATATCAGCTTGCCTGAATTACTTAACATGTTGAAAACTGCAGAAGGTCACTTCCCATCCAAGAAGAACCATGTCTTAATAGTGGATGATTCTTCCAAGAGTTGGAAGAGGCCCAAGGTATCTTCAGACAATAAGAAATCTAAGAAGGCTAAGGACAGGGTGAACATAAAGGAACAAAAGAAACCTGATCTATCTAGCAAAGGAATATGCTTCCATTGCAACGAGCCGGGTCATTGGAAGAGGAACTGCAAGAAGTTTCTGGCAGAGAAGAAACTTGGAGAAGCTTCGACTTCCAATCAAGGTTTGTTTATGATTGAAATTAATTTTTCAAAAAGTCAAAATTCTACTTGGGTATAGGATACCGGCTATGGCTCTCACATATGTGAAACTGTGCAGGGACTGGTCAGAAGTAGAAAGCTGAATAAGGATGAGGTTGTCCTAAGAGTGGGAAATGGAGCAACGGTTGCTGCATTAGCTGTAGACACTTATTGTTTAGCAATGTCTACGGGCAAGTCCATTTATTGAGATAATTGTTATTTTTCCAAATATCATTAGAAACATTATTTCAAATTCTGTATTAGATATGGATGTATTTTAAATTATAATAAAGAACAACAGTTATTCTATTTATAAAATAATATTTTATATGGTGTTAGAAATTCGCGAAATGGACTTTATATATTAGACTTGCATGAAAATATATTTCAAATAGAACAAACTAAGAAAAGGAAATGAGATGATATTAGTTATACCTAAATGTGGCACTGCAGACTCGGTCATATTAATGAAACAAGATTATATAAGTTGCATAAGGATGGGCTATTAGAGCTATCCGATTATGAATCATATTCAACTTGTGAATCTTGTCTTATGGGTAAAATGACTAAATCTCCTTTTAGTGGAAAAAGAGAAAGAGTTACAGAGTTGTTAGCGTTCGTTCACACAGGCGTTTGTTGACCTATGACAACGAATGCACAGGGTTGGTATTCTTATTTTATTCACTAATGATAACTCAAGATATGGATAAGTGTATTTAATGGAATACAAATCTGAATCGTTTGAAAAGTTCAAAGAGTTCAGAAGTGAAGTAGAGAAACAAATTGGCAAAAGTATTAAGATTCTTCGATCAGATCGAGGCGGTGAATACTTAAGCGATGAGTTTCTCAATTGTCTCAAATAAAATCGTATAATCTCATAATGGACTCCACCAGGTACACTATAGTAAAATTGAGTATCTGAACGGAGAAATCGAACATTGTTGGAGATGGTTCTATCCATGATGAGTTTTACCTATCTTCCAATTTCATTCTGGGTTTATGCCCTGGAAACGGGTCAAATCTACTAAATAAGGTCCCCTAGAAATCCATCCCCAAGACTCCATATGAGATGTGGACAGGGAGGAAACCTGGTCTTAAGCATGTTAAGATTTGGGGATGTCCAGTTTATGTGAAAGAGTTTCAAAATGATAAGTTAGGGACAAGATCTAATAAGTGCACGTTTGTAGAATATCCTAAAGAAAGTTTGGGATACTATTTCTGCAATCCTACTGAGCAAAAGGTATTTGTTACGAAACACGCTGCCTTCTTGGAAAATGAGTTTATCCTTGAAGGAGCTAGTGGGAGGAAAATAGATCTTGAAGAAATTCAAGAACCCCAAACCACTATAGGTCAAGTGGATGAACTTGTCCAAGTAGAAACACCTACTATACAACACCCTATTCGTAAATCTGAAAAGGTACCGAAGATACCTGAGAGGTATGGATTCATCATAGAGGATGACGATGAGGTACACATTATGAATGATGATGGTCCATTGAATTACGAATAAGCTATGAGTAATAAAGACTCAGAAAAATGGTAGATGATCATAAATCTAAAATGGATCTTTAAGCAATGCTCAAGTCCATTTGGATTTTACTTGCGATTGCAGCTTATTATTACTAGATCTGGCAAAATGGACTTGGAGACGCCCTTCCTCAAATATACATTATAAGAGGAGAATGTATGTACGATACAGCCAGATGGCTTTTGTTTCAATGGTTGAAGCGAATCAGGTATATGAGCTACAACAATCCATTTATGGATTGAAGTAAGATTCTTGTAGATGGAACATTCGTTTTAATGAGACAATCAAAGAGTTTGATTTTATCAAAAGTGAGGATGAACCATGTGCGTACAAAAGATTAGTGAGAGCGCTGTTTCATTCCTTGTATTATATGTTGATGATATATTACTGATAGGGAATGAAATTCCTATGCTAAAATCGATCAAAATACAGTTGTCTAAAAATTCCTCCATAAATGATTTGGGTAGAACATTCCACATTGGGGATATAAATCTGTTATGATAGATTTAAAAGGATGTTCGGCTTAACCCATGGAAACGTATATTCATTAGATGTTAAAGGCGTTTAGCAGCAAACTCCAAAAAGTGTCTCATGATGATGAGCCATGGAGTGAATCTCTCTAAAATTGTCCTCAATAAAAGAGAGATCATGTGAGTTACTATCATATATGTAATAAAATATACGAAACTTGATGTTGATCAGTCAGATTCTGGAGAAGATCACTGTAGGACAGTGATAAACATCCTAAAGTACTTAACTGACACCAAGGATGTCACCATGAAACATAATGGGTCTGAATAAAACTAGAGGACTAAACAGACTCAAGTTTTCAGACTGACCAAGACGACAAAAAATCCACTTTAGGGTAAGTCGTTACCTTGAAAGTTGGTGCAGTGAATTGGAAATGTTCCAAGCAGCAAAATGTTGTTGGTTTAGTGATAAAGACAAAGTATATAACTGTAACTGAAGCTGCAAGTTGATGTTTCAGATGAAAAGTTCATTAAAGAACTAGGAATAGTTCCTAAGTCTCATCTTGAATCTAAACATGTGTTGCGGCACTTTGATTAAAAAAATCATTGAAAGAGGAGTACATAAACTCTCAAGATAACATTGCAGATCCATTTACTAAAGCTTTAACAAAACAGCAGTTTGATCGTCACTTAGAGAAGATGGGTATGAGATACCATGGCGATTGGCTTTAGTGCAAGTGGGAGAATGATAGTAGTGTCCATACAAGCCAATCATGTATGCTTATAAAGCACATACTTTATAAACATTCTTATTTATTTATTAATAAAAGTATTAATTAATGGCATTTAATTATCTACATGGTGCTGTTTTTTGTAATATGTAAATAACCCATAGTTTTAAGCAATGCTTTTAGAATCATGATATTGATCATGCTAATGAGATTTAAATTCTTAGAAAGCTTAAAACTAAAAAATTTCCCAATCGTGGGATTACTAAAAAAGGGAATTAGTAAATCAGGATAGATTGGTACATATGTTGCTTGCTCATTGGATGAGGATGACTGATCTCATGGTCATTTGTGTGGAGACACTAAAGCAAGTATGTAGGTGCTTATTGGAGAATAAGTTCACTGAACGTGATTCGCTATAGAATACCTAATGGAGTTTTACTCGCCTGTCAATAGGAATTCCTAATGTGATAGTAGTACAAGTGATCCTTGAACTTGAGATCATCATAGTATCTTGTATGTAATGAATTATACTTTGACTTATTCCTTAAGGCCCTTTAGGGTATATAAAAAGGTATGCTTGGGTATAATGAGTTACATATGGAGATAATGTATTATCAATAAAGAATCTACCACCTCTAGTAAAAGAAGAGATATGTCTTATGTGATTCGTTAAATGATAATCCAGGAATCTTTGGTCAAGGTGGAATGAAATTAGAAAGGAGTTTTTAATTTGCATTAATTGGAGTTGTGCATTTTCTAATCGAAATACATATAATTAAATAAAATAAGACTTGACAATAAATCCATGTCTTATATTTAATTGGGACATTGTATGGTGGAAGGATTGAATTGTACGGTAACTATTAACTCACCGGTTCTTTTATGATTAATGTTGAAATCTATATTATCTGGAAAGTCGTTAATCGCTAGGGAGGCTTATCCCTATTGTAGAATAAATATTATTTATTTAAATAGATTATTAGTTTAATTTATTTATTTAAATAAGATTAGAATTGTTTTAATTGATTTATTTACAACCGGTTTAATATGGAGAACCTAAAGGGTCACACCATAAAAGGAAGAAGAATTATTTAAGAAGATAATGGCATAATAATAATAATGCATTAAGTATAATTAATTTAATCTATGCTGATAGAATAAATTAAATAGCTTAATTTTTATTATTTAATATTTTAGAAATATTAAATATAAATTAATAAGAGGAGTCTTATTCATATTATTATTATTTTTTTATTTTTATTTTAATTCTAAAGGAGTTTAGGAATTAATTTAATATTAGTACTCTCACTCAATCCTAATGAGATTAGGAGGCAAATAAATTAAAAAGTTTAATTAATTAATCCCAACATGTTGGGAAGCCAAATTAATTAAAAATATTTAATTAATTAATTAAATAAAACCATATTCTAATTAGATTAGTAGGGCTAACCTAATATTTATATAAGAGAGTCTTATATCAGATACAAGATACGTGAATTTTTCCAAGAGTTTGGAGTACACATATTTTCTACAGAGAGTAGGAAAGGGTTAAGCCATCTACCCATCTTCCTTAGTTCTTCATCTTCCTTGGTGGATCTGACATTGATCAAAGGAAAGAGCCACAACAGAGAATTCAAGGAGAGCAAAGGAGAGCAAGAAGTAGAACTTGTACCCGAGGAAGCTAGGTACTTCAAGGGTATGATTCTTCATCATCCTTACTTTTCTGTTTTTGATAATTGAGCACAAAGCATGATCATGGCATAGGTTTGTATGAAAATTTTAAAACCTTAATTATCGCGCTTCTGCCCTTATTTATGTGATTTGATTGCATGGTTGCGTAATGTACAAACCCAACATAATCGTCTGACAGTGCCACCACGAGTGTTATTACGGGTAACGTTATCTCAGCAGATATTAACGTAACCAATCAGTGATAACCCTACCCCTTGAAGGTATCTAACATTCATTGCATATCATGCCATGCAGGGCCTCCCATTTGCATGTGAATTTCCCGTGTCTACTAATCTTTATCCTGTTCATTCCACTTCATTGCATGAACATAATAAAGAGGGGCATCTGTAGACACTCAAAATTTCGTTTACCTATTACTAACACTGTAGGAGGGCAAAATAGTCTTATCAAATTAACCTCGGTCTCAATACCGGGCTATCAACTCAATCCCGGTCTCAATATCGGGTCATCAGTTCAACCCCGATCCCAATACCGGGCCATCAAATCAACCTCGGTTTCAATACCAGGCAATCAAATCAACCCCGGTCTCAATACCGGGCCATCAAATCAACCCCGATCTCAATACCGAGCCATAATATCAACCCCGGTCTCAATACCGAGTCACCAACTCAACCTTGGTCTCAATACCAGGCCATCAACTTAACCCTGGTCTCAACACACAAAGTACAGGTCAGCCCCGGTCTCAACCCGGGAGGTACAGGTCACCCCCAGTCTCAACCCGGGAGGTACAGGTCAACCCTGATCTCAACCCGTGAGGTAAAGGTCAATCCCGGTCTCAACCTGGGAGGTACAGGTCAGCCCCGATCTCAACCTAGGAAGTACAGGTTAGCCCTGGTCTCAACCCGGGAGGTACAGGTCAACCCCGGTCTCAACCCAAAAAGTACAGGTCAACCCTGATCTCAACCCGAGAGGTACAAGTTAGCCCCGGTCTCAACCCGGGAGTTATAGGTCAGCCCCGATCTTAATTCGAGAGGTACGGATCAGCCCCGGTCTCAACCCGAGAGGTACAGGTCAACCCTGGTCTCAACCCGGGAAGTACAAGTCAACCCCAGTCTCAAATCGGGAGGTACATGTTAACCCCGATCTCAACTCGGGAGGTACAGACCAGCCCCGGTCTCAACCCGGGAGATGCAGGACAGCCCCTGTCTCGACCCGGGATATCATGTCAACTTCAAGAACAAACTTGAAGCTCCACAACATCTCTAGGAGAAAACCTGGAATGACCAAGTCAACCGCAGATCAAACACTGAGGACAAATAGACTCGAATGGGATCCAAGTCTTGGAGACAACTCCGGGAAGTCAACCGAAGGCCATGCCGACACTAAGGGCAACCCCAGGAGGGGAAAAACGGTCATTTTATCAACTCTAAGCCGATTCAGTCAAACTCAAGATGAATTGATGCCACCACGATCAGAACAAACCATAACAATGATCCCGAGTACTAACAGCGCAAGACAGCTCAACGGATAAACTGCGAGGAATCGAAGACCTGGTTATGAACCCATATTCTTGGAACCAGAAAATGTTTTATCCCATGTCATTGTGACACTCTCGACAAGGGCTTTTTGGAAAGGTATTGTACGCCTCAAACGGACACTCCGATCAAAAGTTAGAAAGTTTTGACTTCAACCTTGCGTTGCTCGAAGTGCACCTACTTTGAAATGACGGGACCCGCCACGTGGGTCCCACCACGTGGAGCTGCACTCTACCTATGACAGCAGCAGGTACAGTGAAGGCTCCCTGACCTATAAATAAGAGGGCACCCCCTCTCATTTTTATAATTCCAAAACGCTTCGAACCTCTGCTTGTTTGGTTTTCTGTCTATTTTCTTGTTTTCCAAACCCATATTTTTTCACTCTAACATGTAGATATACCCACATACTACCACATATCAGAAAATAACAAGTAGATTCGGATGTTTAAAGCCTATGATTTGGCAAAAAGCCCGTATAGCAGTCTGTTTTGAGTATTTTTACGATCAACAAGTCAATACTACTTCTTTGCACTTTTATACACTTGCACGTTAAGTTTCGTTTTCTAAATATGCCCAGAACTCAGTTTCGTGGCCGTTTTCGTCAACTTTTGGTACATTTTTGTACATAAACGCATTTTCTGGCATTTCTAAAACTCGGATTGACGATCCGTCGCTTCCAGCAGCTTGTATATACTTTCATCTTCATATTAAGCAACTTCGCCAGACTGGGTTATCTTCCCAGTCTGGGGTTGTCTTCTTTTTTTTTTTGTATATATTTAACTGTATATATACTAACTTTTCAATTCAGTCAATCCCGGATGTCAAATCCGCGGTAGTTTACTGCTTTTATATATAAATATGCATATATAAGCAGCCTTCACCACCACTGGGTTATCTTCCCAGTCTTGGTTGACTACTTTTCCGTCTATATATATATATATTTATATTTTAGTTCGGCATGGATCATTCTGTGGCCTTTTTACTACTTTTATATATAAATATACATATATAAGCAGCCTTCACCACACTTGGTTATCTTCCCAGTCTTGGTTGACTACTTTTTTGTACATTTACATTCCAGTTTGGCCTGCATCATTCTGTGGCCTTTTTACTGCTTTTATATATATTTATACATATATAAAAAACCTTCACCAAACTGAGTTATCTTCCCAGTCTTGGTTGACTAAATTTCTGTAAATTTACATTTTAGTACGGGCACATGCGTGAAAACCCATCGCCCTTTTTACTGTTTTTCTATATATATTTCAATTCTGTCCAGCCTGGATCAATCCGTGGCTTTTATAAATATATATATATAGAGAGATAGAAGAGAGAGGCGCATATAAAGCTGAATTACAACTATAGCAAAACTATAAGAAATAATAACAACAGTTCATAAGTATAAACAAGAGTTTTAGAAATAAAACTTTATTGAATATTGAAATAATTACAAACAAGTAACTGGGGTTTACTTACAAACAGACTCTATTATAGAAACTTAACATGTCAAAGGAAGAAGGCAAGAGTGCTGAAGATTCGTTAGATAGGAATCTAGTCTTCACAAGCTCTCTATTGGATTACTAAATCCTGCCTCAAATATATATATATATACATTTCAATTCAAGTCCGGGCACCGGTGTGAAAACCCATCGCCCTTTATAGCTTTCGTATATATATATAATTGTATATATATATATTGCTTTACTCGTTTTTATTAAACAGTTGCTTTAAATATTCATTCTGTATGAATCGGCACTGACATATTTGCGGGCAAACTAGATTTATTTAAATCTCGCTAACTCTAGCTTTCAAACGGTTCAAAATCGGTACAGACTGAATCGGGAAGCTAGAATGGCTGAGATTTATTTAAATCTAGCATTTTTCTAGTTTCAAAAGCAACCTCGCGGCCCTTAGATCGCTATCTAGTGGGAACGAGACGCTTCGGCCATGTGCGAGCCAGGATTTACTGATAAATCCTCGGTTCTGGCGACATTTGGGATATATATCTGTTTCTATATAAATTTGAACTGTGTAGGTTTATTGGCTACTCATATGTGAGCCTAGGAATAGTGGAATTCTTGATCAAACTTGTGACGCCCCCAAAATAGGTTTAATACACAACCCACCTATTCTGAGTCTCCAAGAAATACATGGTACAGAATCCAAATATAAATTTTTTATATCCAATTGTCGTACACAATACGACCACACACAAAGTGTGAGTTTTAATACGAGTACAGTACCCACACTCCTTATCAATGATACGTTACATAAAGGTACAGTTAATAACTGTTTTAGGAATTAAAATCTTTGGAAAATATTCAAGGAAACCTTCGTACATGGGAGACCATGCTTCTAAGTTATAGTAGATATCATAGGACTTGAGAATTACCCTTGGTTGACCCAATAGAGCCCAAAGAAGAACGAGAAGATTACTATCTTGTTCATTCCAATGGTGGGTATTCTCTTGCCATATAATTATCTAAATTATCTCAAATTCAGAATTATATTCCAACCATACTCCAAGATTATATAGGTAGTGTTCATAGATATAATCATCAAGTGGATGTGCACAACCATGTCTTATGATAACACGAAGTCGTATGTGATTAGACATCTTGTATGATAGTGGCAACACACCCTTCCAAAGTTGGGTTCACCTCACCATATTTGGTTCACCAAAAATAACTGTTAAATGACGTATAAAATACGACACACACACTTAAAGTTCTCAATATAATTATTTCCATACTATTTTATGGGAAACTTCAATAGTTATAGACCATCGTTCTATTCCCTTGTTATCCCCGCTCGACCCAACTACACTCTTATTGCCTGAAAGGAATTTTGAAGCAAAAGGATGAGCAGAAATAGCCCAGTAAAGAATATCATGACTAAAGATAATTAAATTATCAATAGCCTTCATCAGTAATAAATCATGTATTTAGAATATATTGTAAATGATAAAAAATTTCAACCATAGTCGCAGCGGAACGAACAATCCATTAGAAGAGTCAAATAGACCATAATGTCTATTATCTTCTCCTTGTTAAAAGTCCACTAACAATATTTTATCCCTGTAACATCAATCAACAGTTCCTGTCCACAATCATGTAAATAGTTCATAATCATAATATTGTTGATAAATTCCTCTTCGCACTCAGGACGAAGATAATTTTCATCACCTGTCTTTACCTGTAACAACAAAGATCATGCTTATACCAAATCACAGTTCCTATTCATAATTATGCTAATAAATTTATCTTTGCACTCAGACCAAAGATATTCATTTGTAACATCAATGGTCATGATCATGGCAAACATCTGTCCATCTCTGCACTACGGGCCAGAGTTATTCAACCATAACATCAATGATCATAATCATGCCAAAAACCTGTAGCGCCCCCAAATTCGGGTCCCCAGAACCTCGGACCTGGTACATTACGATACATTATTTCTATAACTATTGCGGAAGATATAAACATAAATTATTTATACAATAACCTTTACACATAATTCCAAAGGTCTGAAACCTTAAGTTAATACACATATTCATATTCCTCTAATATAAATACAATTTTACCCGTACAATAATTCAATCCTAGAATTTGTCTTTGTCTTTGATTGTGTCCGAAATTTCTTCTTTAATCTGAAATGTTTATCATGATATAGCAAGGGTGAGCAACAAGTTTGCCCAACAAGTTTAATTTCAAATGAAGATATATCATGATTGAAAAGAATAATAAGCTGACAAACTTTCAATAATATAATAATTGTGGAAGAATGTAAATCAATTTTCATAAATGCATGACCGAGTCAATAATGATGAATGGCCAACAATGAACAATGAACAAATTTAACTGAACCTTAGGGTAATGAAGGTGATCAGCCTTACATACCTGATGAACATATGCAACATACACTAAGTGCGAATCAATAATCAGTATAGATGTGAAAAATTAACAATAATTATTCACGAACATGCTTTACAATAACAACTCGAGTTCGAGTTAGGAAACTTGCCTGTACCGTCGATTACTGCTACGCAATTTAAGTTAATCGCTTTATTGAAAAGACCTATCAATTATAAGATTGATCTTTCAATTAGCATAACATACTTTATAAGTAAACTATCTAACATTTAAACACATAGTCAAATATTAGATATCCTTAACACTATACTTATTTACAAATCTAAACCTAGCACACATCGAGTCTTTAATAGTATTCAATATAGTATACTGAGTGGTTTTTCACAAACAACTAACAAATTAGTTTCCGTCTCGTCTACACTGTTTTCACAGTGAGTTAGATCGGTTACTAATTCGTAGATACCTTCCCCATATGAAGGAGTCGTTTAACCCAGCTACTATACATCAACCATTAAAGAGTACGAATGTACTACTTTAGACTTAACACTACTTTATCATACAACTTGTGAATTAACACTTAATCTTTTATTTTATAAGTCCTTTATAATTTAGTAAGTTGAATACCTAATTCAACAACCTGGATTCAGACAAAATTTCAATTTAGTAAACTATTTTCCAATCCAGCAGACTGGATTCAACTGACCTCCAATCCATTAAGCCTGGATTCAACTAACCGCAAATCTAGCAACCTAGATTATCTAAACAGACCAATCCAAATTCTTGGATTATCCAAACATCTCATCCAATAAATTGATGGCCAATCTAGCAAATCAGATTGCAATCCAGCAACCTGATGGCTAATCCAGCAAGCTGGATTCCCCTTTTTTAATCTAATCATCCTCTTATTTTTTTTTATCTTTTGAACAAATATATATACACATATTTCATACACAAAAATAATTTTTCAGAAAATTTTCAATTTTCTTTAGTATTTTTCAAAAATCTATTTCTAGTTAATTCGTTAAGAAAATAACTACCTCACGCTTAACTCCAAAAATTCCCAACTCTTGGCGAGATCTTACACATGTTATCATGAGTCTCCAGTTTAAATTTTGTGGCCATCGGAGTTATACAACTCCAGTTATAGCAATTTTTGTTAGAAAAACGTAAATATTAAAATAGTCATAACTTGCTTAATTTAAGTCGGAATGAGCTCATTATTGGACACAAGCTAGTTTATAACATATATTTTTATGTCTCAAAAGGCCATAATTTATTACATTAATTAAGTAGACGAAACTACCCTTACAAATTTTGGACAGATTATTTTTTGGGTTTTTCAGATTTTGCGTCCTTTGCTAAAAACTGTCCAGACAAAAATCTACATGGAATGTTTTAGTGATTCCACTTGAAAAAGTTAGAAAACTTCTAGATCTAACTCCAAAAATTGACCACACTCAAAAATTCAAAATACACTAAGAGATATGGTTGGTTGAATTTTAGGTTCTATTTTGGGTAAAATCTATTTTTCTAACTTTTGTGTTTTCTAAGAAATCTTTCTAGATCTCTTGATTAACCAAACATTAAACATCATAAACCATCATAATACATACTAATACACCTAAGACTCATGGATCTACCATGATCCATGATCTATTACACCAAACATACACCAAATCCAATTAAAACATAATTTACGCTAAGAAAAATTAAGGTTTTCAAACTTTTGAAACATAGTTTCATTCTTCTTGCTTTTGATCTAATTTTTGATACACCAAATGGTTAGATATAAACACAACATACTCTAAATCATATAGATCTAGAGAATTTGAAGTTCAAAAATACAAACTCTTTAGTTCATCAATATCCATCAAAAGAAAGTACACAAAACTTAGAGTTTTAGAGTTTTATACCTTTGATTTGTGGCTATACTTTTTTGATCTACCAAAGTGGATGATAATTTTGGGTAGAAGGAAGATCAAAGCTTCTTCCTCTCTCTCCCTTACATCATCCGAACCCTCCCTCTTCCTCTTATCTCTCTCTAGTTTGTTTTGTTTACTTGGAAGTGAGATGAGATGAAAGAGAAAAATAGTAAGGTTTTGTTTGTTGTTAGTAAGAGTATATAGATATAAAACATATATATCTATATTATCTCCCAATATCTTTTGCTCTCTCTCTCTCTCTCTATTAATTAAGTGGTTACTTACACACTTAAACAAAAGTGTTGGGTGAATAAAATGATGACACATAAGGAGGAGTTGGTGAGAGTTGGTGAACAACTAATGTAACCAATTATTACATACATCTCCCCTCATTTTCCTCCCTTTATGGCCGGGCCTCTCCCCTCATTTTGGCCCAATTTTTTTTTTAGTTTCTAATGCTTTATTTAACTTACTAAATGTCTAACATCCCTCTTCCATTGGGTTTAAAATTTGGGCTTCAAATTAATTTTTTTGGGCTTGCTAATAAAATAATTAGGCTATGTAAATTAACAAAGTCCACTAATTTTAATTCTATACTACCCTAATTATTTAATTAGGATTTCTATTCACTCAATTTTAATTTAATTCTTTACTTAAATATATTTAATTACTTAACCCAATTAGACTTGCTTTAATAAAATTAATAAATTGAGACAATAAACTTAATCTCTTAAGTTAGTAAAAATTTTAAATACTAATATCCTTACATATTATAACCCTTAGGTTATTAAATTTTCACTACCTAATATATATAATAGGTTACAAGACTTCATTCTTAATTCTCTTTATATGTTAAATATATATATAAACAATACACAAAACCATATAAGTCCTTCACAAAATTTTTAAATCCACACTCTATTTTCAGTCTAGGTCTTATTATTTAACTTTTATTTAATCATTTAAGATTTTATTAATCTTATAAATTCTCGGGTTGTCACAAAACCTATCTATCTTTGCACTACGGGCCAAAGATATTCAAGTTTTATATTTCAAAGATAACGATTTAAAATTTAATAAGAAGATTTAGGTAAATAAAAATTCAAGTGAAATGATATTAGATGAAATGCACATCTAAAAGGAATATCAGATCATTTCAGCAATTATAAAAGCAATACTTATAACCATGTTGATTAATTCACCTTTGCACTTAAGCTAAAGATATTCAATTATAAAATCAACGGTCATGGTCATACCAGTCAACAATTCATCTTTGCACTACTGGCCAAAGAGAACCCATAGTCATGGTCATATCAATAATCTACCCATCTTTAGACTCAAGTCAAAGAGAACTTCCATCACCATGATTATAAAAATGTTATATATGATGAATAGACATAGTAAGAACAATATGATCAAAACATGGTTCTAATTTTAAGAGTAAGATTCATCAATCAACGATAATTTGGTCAGAAAAAGAAACCAATTTTATCGTGAATAATACTCCGTGAATAGTATCCCGTGAATAGTACTCTGTGAATAGTACTGTATGTATGAATAGTATCGTACGTATGAACAGTACCGTACGTATA
Organism: Panax stipuleanatus; assembly: GCA_020205555.1. NCBI lineage: Eukaryota > Viridiplantae > Streptophyta > Magnoliopsida > Apiales > Araliaceae > Panax > Panax stipuleanatus. The sequence continues at coordinate 108,549,880 of CM035122.1, forward strand.
AATAGTACCCCGACATAAAACGGTAAAAATTCATAAGAAAGTTCATAACAATATTCCGGTGAAATGATATTAGATGAAGCGAAAATCTTAAAAAATTTCTAATCATTTCAGGAAATATAGAAGCAATACTTACCATAGTAAGTTTAAATTTAGGAATATGAAAGGAAATATTATCACTTACATATTATAGAGTATTGAAGAACATAATAATCTTTATGAATATTGAACGAAAATAACATCCTTTACCAGAAAAATAATATCCTTTACAAGAAAAATAACATCCTTTACGAAAATATCCTTTACGAGATTTCCTTTACCAATATTAAACGAAAATAACATCCTTTACCTTAATAGAAAAGTACTTCTGGCTGGAATAACGGAGATTATGTTGAAGAAATCTTGCACTGTTATCAACACTCGAAATGTCCTTAAACTCACAAGAAATATGCTCAATATTATAGAGAGAATTTTTTTGATTCTGGTGTGATTTTCATTTCTAAACTAAGCACCCTATTTATAAGAAAATGCCAGAACACCAATGTTGACAAAAATATATACGATTTATTTTCAAGCACCCATCTTTGACAAAAATTTCTCAGCATTCAACAAATAAAAAGGACAACCACAATCACCTTTAACATGTTTTTCTTTTTTTTCTTTCTTCACTTTCTTTCTTTTTCTCTCTTCCCCCTTTTCTTCTTCTATTTCTTTCTTTCTTCCTTTTCCACCATTTTCCACTCTCTCTCTTCTCTCTGTCTCTTCCCCCACCATTTTCCACTTACTTCCACAAACCACACAAACACACACACACACACACACACACACACACATATATATATATATATATATATATATATTAAAATATTTATAATTATTAAAAAAAATTCTAATTTCATTTTCTCTCTTTCACCTTTTTATACCATGAATTTATTATAATAATGTTAAATTATACTATTATATTATCAGATTACACTATTATAATAATATATTTGAATGAATTATTTTATCGGAGAAGATAAAATATCAACTTTCAACAAATGTCACTTTTGCTAAAAATTCCTCCATTTATATCAAAATTGAAATAAATATTTACTTATCATATTTATCAACAATCAATTATTATTCACAAATAATATTACAGAATCACAATATTGACAATCACGTCGTTCGCAGGAAAGATGGGGATTTTCGATAGGAATTTCTTCTTATTGGCTCACAATTATATAACCTAACCCCTTTCCTCGACAAAACTTTCTTGACATTGTCAATAATGCTATCTAATAATATCATTTAAATAATATGTGTGACAATTATTGATTTAATAATATAAAATATTGTGTAGTGGTTACTGTGACAATTATTGAATCAATAATATAAAATACTATGCAATTATCAATGTAGCAATTATTGAGTCAATAATATAAAATATTGAACATTAATTACTGTAACAATTATTGAGTAAGTGACTTCTTACGTAAGAATCAATAGTTAGAAATTACTATGCAATACCGTGTGCTACTGTGCAACAACGCGTATTATTGTATTTTTAACCTACCAGGTATTTCAACAGTTTAACGGTAAAACTTTTGCTGTTATTTTTATAAAAAGGTTACTTCTGTCGCTTTCTATATCCGACAATTATTTCGTTATGGGGTCAACCAATGATTGCACCGTCGTACAAATATTCCCCGACAAAAAGAATATTTCCTGACCAAACGAATATTTTATGCCAACTTGCTTACTTTGTAAAAGTTGCACATATCACCCTTAACTTTAACCTTTTATCAATTTAATCATTTACTGAATAGAATAATAATTATAAAAAAAATTGAATACTTTTATTTCATAAAATTCTAGGTCTTACAATCTCCCTCCTTATGAAATTTCGTCCTCGAAATTTACATACCTGGTAGTTTGAAGAGTTGAGGATACCTTGCTTTCATTTCCGATTCTATCTTCCCGGTCATTTCTTCTGTATCATGATTTCTCCATTGCTCATCTCTTAGATTTCAGATATCATTCTAGAATACCGCTTCAAAACAAAGGTTAATTGACATATCATAATTTATCAATTTATTAAGTAAGAAAATTCAGCTTAGGTAAGTCACACACTAGCGAAGTATATTACTTGTCTCTCCTCTCATAGTTCTAGCCTCAGATCTGCGCCAGCAACCATATCCTTAAGCTCTGATACCATTTGTGACGCCCCCAAAATAGGTTCAATACACAACCCTCCTATTCTGAGTCGCCAAAAAATATATGGTACAGAATCTAAATACAAATCTTTTATATCCAATTGTCGTACACAATACGACTACACATAAAGTGTGAGTTTTAATATGAGTACAGTACCCACACTCCTTATCAATGATACGTTACATAAAGGTACAGTTAATAACTGTTTTAGGAATTAAAATATTTAGAAAATGCTTAAGAAAACCTTCGTACATGGGAGACCATGCTTCTAAGTTATAGTAGATATCATAGGACTTGAGAATTACCCTTGGTTAACCCAATAGACCCCAAAGAAGAACGAGAAGATTACTATCTTGTTCATTCCAATGGTCGGTATTCTCTTGCCATATAATTATCTAAATTATCTCAAACTGAGAATTATATTCCAACGATACTCCAAGATTATATAGGTAGTGTTCATAGATATAATCATCAAGTGGATGTGCACAACCATATCTTATGATAACACGGAGTCGTATGTGATTAGACATCTTGTATGATAGTGGCAACACACCCTTCCAAAGTTGGGTTCACCTCACCCTATTTGGTTTACCAAAAACAACTGTTAAATGACGTATAAAATATGACACACGCACTTAAAGTTCTCAATAAAATTATTTCCATACTGTTTTATGAGAAACTTCAATAGTTATAGACCATCGTTCTATTCCCTTGTTATCCCTGCTTGACCCAGCTACACTCTTATTGCCTGAAATGAATTGTAAAGCAAAAGGATGAGCACAAATAGCCCAGTAAAGAATATCATGACTAAGGATAATTAAATTATTAATAGCCTTCATCAGTAATAAATTAAATATTTAGAACATATGGTAAATGATAAAAAATTTCAACCATAATCGCAGCGGAACGAACAATCCATTAGAAGAGTAAAATAGACCATAATGTCTATTATCTTCTCCATGTTAAAAGTCCACCAACAATATTTTATCCCTGTAACATCAATCAACAGTTCCTGTTCACAACCATATAAATAGTTCATAATCATAATATTGTTGACAAATTCCTATTCGCACCTAGGACGAAGATAATTTTCATCACCTGTCTTTACCTGTAACACCAAAGATCATGGTTATACTAAATCACAGTTCCTATTCATAATCATGCTAATAAATTCATCTTTGCACTCAAGCCAAAGATATTCATTTGTAACATCAATGGTCATGATCATGCCAAACATCTGTCCATCTCTACACTACGGGCCAAAGATATTCAACAGTAACATCAATGATCATAATCATGCCAAAAACCTGTCCATCTTTGCACTACGGGCCAAAGATATTCAAGTTTCATATTTCAAAGGTAACGATTTAAAATTTAATAAGAAGATTTAGGTAAATAAAAATTCAAGTGAAATGATATTAGATGAAACGCACATCTCAAAGGAATTTCAGATCTTTTCAGCAATTATAGAAGTAATATTTATAACCATGATGATCAATTCACCTTTGTACTTAAGCTAAAGATATTTAATTATAAAATTAATATGATCGTACCAGTCAATAATTCATCTTTTCACTACTAGCCAAAAAAAAAACCATAGTTATGGTCATATCAATAATCTACCCATCTTTACACTCAAGTCAAAGAGAACTTCCATCACCATGATTATAAAAATATTATATATGATGAATAGACATAGTAAGAACAATATGATCAAAACATAGATCTAATTTCAAGAGTAAGATTCCTAAATCAACAATAATTTTGTCAGAAAAAGAAACCAATTTTATCGTGAATAGTATTCCGTGAATAGTACCATATGAATAGTACTCCGTGAATAGTACCCCATGAATAGTACTCTATGAATAGTACCGTATGTATAAATAGTACCGTACGTATGAACAGTACCGTACGTATGAATATTACGCAGACAGAAAACGGTAAAAATTCATAAGAAAGTTCATACCAATATTCTGGTTAAATGATATTAGATGAAGCGAAAACCTTAAGAAATTTCTAATCATTTCAGGAATTATAGAAGCAATACTTACCATAGTAAGTTTAAATTTAGGAATATGAAAGGAAATATTATCACTTACATACTATAGAGTATGGAAGAACATAATATTCTTTACGAATAGTGAACGAAAATAACATTCTTTACGAGAAAAATAATATCATTTACATGAAAATTAACCTCCTTTACGAAAATATTCTTTACGAGATATCCTTTACCAAAATATCCTTTACCAATATTAAACGAAAATAACATCCTTTACCTGACTAGAAAAGTATTTCTAACTAGAATAACGGAGATTATGTTGAAGAAATCTTGCACTGTTATCAACACTCAAAATATCCTTCAACTCACAAGAAATACGCTCAATATTATAGAGAGAAAATTTTCTTATTCTGGTGTGATTTTTATTTCTAAACTAAGCACCCTATTTATTGGAAAATGCTAGAATACCAATGTTGACAAAAATATATACGGTTGATTTTCAAGCACCCATCTTTGAAAAAAATTTCTCAGCATTCAAAAAAAAAAGGACAACCACAATAACCTTTAATATGTTTTTTTTTTCTTTCCTCACTTTCTTTCTTTTTCTCTCTCCCCCCTTTTCTCCTTCTATTTCTTTCTTCCTTCCTTTTCCACCGTTTTCCACTAACTCTCTCTCTTCTCTCTCTTCTCCCACCATTTCCCACTTACTTCCACCAATCACACACACACACACAACCACACACACACACACACACACACACACACACACACACACACATATATATATATATATATATATATATATTAAAACATTTGTAATTATAAAAAAATTCCAATTCTATTTTCTCTCTTCCACATCATTTTATTTTTATACCATGAATTTATTATAATAATGTTACCATTTAAAATATAAAATTATACCATTATATTATCACATTATACTATTATAATATAATATTATAATAATATATTTGAATGAATTATTTTATCAGAGAAGATAAAATGTCAACTTTCAACAAATGTCTCTTTTGTTAAAAATTCCTCCATTTATATTAATATTGAAATAAATATTTACTTATCGTATTTAACAACAATCAATTATTATTCACAAATAATATTACAGAATCACAATATTGACAATCAGGTCGTTCGCAGGAAAGAGGGGGCTTTCCGATAAGAATTTCTTCTTATTGGCGCGCAATTATATAACCTAACCCCTTTCTTCGACCGAACTTTCTAGACATTGTCAATAATGCTATCTAATAATATCATTTATATAATATGTGTGACAATTATTGATTTAATAATGTGCAGTAGTTACTCTGACAATTATTGAATCAATAATATAAAACACTATGCAATTATGAATGTAGCAATAATTGAGTCAATAATATAAAATATTGAACATTAATTACTGTAACAATTATTGAGTAAGTGACTTCTTACGTAAGAATCAATAATTAGAAATTACTGTGCAATATTGTGTGCTACTGTGCAACAACGCGTATTATTGTATTTTTAACCACCGGGTATTTCAACAGTTTAACGGTAAAAGTTTTGTTGTTATTTTTATAAAAACGTTAGTTATGTCGCTTTCTATATCCGATAATTATTCTGTTACGGGGTCAACCAATGATTGCGCCGTCGTACGAATAGTCCCGACATAAAGAATATTTTCCGACCAAACGAATATTTTATGCCAACTTGCTTACTTTGTAAAATTCGCACATATCACCCTTAACTTTAACCTTTTATCAATTTAACCATTTACTGAATAGAATAATAATTATAAGAAAAATTGAAAACTTTTATTTCATAAAATTCGGGGTCTTACAAAACTGATAAAAATCTGATTGCCACGATGGACAAACTCCACTTTACAAATGTACCATGCCAGTGTTTTTATAAAATGTACATACAAAAGACCTTAAAATGGTTATCCGGATTTAAGGTCTCAAAATAATAAGAATAATGGTTTGTCGTGTCAGAGTCCCTCTGATGGTTGTCATGCCCATGAGGAGACCGACACTCGTATTTATTTTTGTGGTCGAGGATGCTTCGCAGCCCGACAATCACCATTCAAGGTATGCCTTAAGACTGGAAAGATAAAATTAAAGTATCAATATGCTTCAATTCCTATGTTAGCGCAGGAGTTTGATAAAATGCTTTCAAAATAACACTTTAATATTCTTTTCGAAAATAAAAAGCTTTTGCAAATCAAATCAAACACTTTCACAAATTAAATCAAAGACTTTTTTCAAATCAAATCAAACCATTCGTATATATGTTCAACGATGCATAGACATGCTTTCCAATCAAACATAGGCCCAATTTTCAAACAGCATTCATACACACATTTTAGTTTTTTAAGAGAAATATTGAAAAAATGCGGTACCGTGTTTACACGGGAGTTGTGGGGTGCCTAACACCTTCCCCACACTTAACCAAGCCCCCGAGCTCAAAACTTTATTTTCAAATATCAAGTTTCGACAGTGTCCAGCAATTGGGCCTCTTTCAAACAAAACTCAGTTGAGTTGGTACAACCATTTCAAATCTACCAACTGGCGACTCTGTAAAACGTTCAAATCGTCGACATAATACATGTTGGCCCTTTCCTAAAAAACCCTTCAAAACCTCTTTTCGAAATAAAAAGAGTAAGGGTAGAGATAACTTAAGAAGAGAGAAAGATCCGGGTTGTGACCCAACCCGCGGATTTTTTTCCGGACGTCGACACCATGCTTCCACTAATTTTTTAATTTGATTGTGCAGATTTCGTACAAACCCAACAGGCGTATCATCCACAGACTGATGGACATAGTGAGAGGACAATTCAAACGCTATAAGACATGTTAAGCTCTTGCATTATAGATTTCAAGTGTAGTTGGGGCGATCATCTACCGTTGGTAGAGTTTGCCTACAACAACCGTTATCATGCAAGTATAGGCATGCTGCCCTACGAAGCGTTGTATGGACGGAAGTGCAGGACCCCTCTGTGCTGGGATGAAGTGGGGGAACGTTGAATTTTGGGACCTTGAAATGGTACAACAAATGGCAGAAGTGGTTAAGTTGATACGAACTCGACTAGTAGCAGCTCAAGATAGATAGAAAAAGTATGCCGATCCACATTGTAAGAACAGAGAATTCAAAGTTGGTTCGTACACGTTCCCGAAGGTGTTTCCTTGGAAAGGAAAGATACTCTTCAGAAAGAAGGGAAAGTTAAGTCCTAGGTTTATAAGACCTTTTCAAATTTTAAAAAGGATAGGAGAGGTAGCATATGCGTTAGCATTACCTCCAGAGTTGGGGCATATCCACAACGTGTTTCACGTGTCGGTATTGCGTCCCTATAAACCCGATTACAAGCACGTAATCGAGTATGAACCTATTCAGGTTGAGAAGGACTTGACGTATAAAGAAGTTCCTATTCAAGTGATTGATAGGAAAGAACAAGTCTTGCGATGTAAAGTAATACCTTCGACGAAGGTGATATGGAGGAACCACAATGCCGAAGAAGCAACGTGGGAACTCGAAGATAAGATAAGAAAGACATATCCGCATTTATTTGACTAACTTGTAATATAATTATGGGGATAAAATTCTTATAATGGGGTGGGGGGGGGGAGAGATTGTAACGCCCGAGAAATTCAAACGTTTATGTAAATGAATTTTATTTGATTATTTGAATAAAATCATATTTAATGTTTATTAAAGTGAGTAAGCTATTTCTAGGTCGTTCTATGACCTAGAAGATGTGACTATGGATAGGATTCTGGCTACGTGCTAGAATTAAATCATATGAATTTATAAATTAGAAATAAAATATTTCTGAGTAAAAGACGAAATAGGCACTATTCATGTGTTAAAACCTTAAGGGTTAAGGTTTGACCCTAAGGGTTAGGTTTTGAGACCCTAAGCATTTCTGAGAGTTTAAAATATCGGAATGACATTCTGTCGAAAGATTTGAGGGTAATATATCGTGAAAAGTTGAGTTAGCCGAGAAAAGTTTTATCGGAAGGAAATTACTATTCATCCATTTCTGCTCGTAAATTATTATTGAATTCCGAGAAACGCGTAATGATATGATTTCAAGACGAGATGCAATATGTAATAATATTTCATTTATGGCTCGCAAAATTTTTGCTTGCGGACTTAGAAACCGTAAGTGTTAGGGAAAGTGATATAAAGAATAATTGTTTAAGTATAATAATAAACGATTATTATACAGAATGAATACGCGTATAATACGAGATATTATACGAGTATAATACGAAGAGGATACGAGAATTAATACGACGTATAATACAAATTTTATACGAAGTAAACACATTGAATTTGAATTAAATTTAATAACTAAACCCGTGGGTCGAACCGATGGGTTAACGAGTTGGTGAAACCCATGGGTCAACACATGGGGCAACCCATGGGGACATGAGATGATAAAGGAGGTAAGTGGGATGCATGTACTAGCACATGCTAGCACATGGCCAAATATATGACTAAGGACGTTTGGTCCTAATGACCAAACTACCCCAAGTCTTGCCAAGCCTATAAATACAAGGCTCATTTGTTCAATTATTGGTTCATCAAATTGAGAGAGAAAGAGAAAGAGAGCAAGTGAAGCTAGTGAGCTCCTTTGATAAACAATCAAGCAATCAAGAAGCAAGAAGTACTAAACTCCTGAACAATTAAGAACCAACACAAGAACTATCAAGAACACAAGAAGGTATACCTATCTAAACCTTAATTTCAACTTCCTTCAATATCAAAATTAATAGAGAAGTGATTGGCAGAAGCATGATTAGTGAGAAGTGATAAGGTTGGCCTTATAGTGGACTTAAAACACAAATAAGCCATGAAGAAATAAAATCATAATAATTGATTAAAGACTTAATAAAGAACTCATTCAAATTCATGAGAATTTGAATAAATGAATATGTTAAACCATTAAAATATAGATGTTTACAATGGTTAGAATCATTAATAGTCAACCAATGGATTGAATCCAATTGGTTTAAAGTGAAAATATCGAAGAACAAAGATTTGACGAAAGTTGCGTGATTAGACGATAATCGTTGAAATCATAAATTTCCCAGAATAGAGGTTAAAAGTCGTCGTGTGATTCGAAAACGATGGTTTTCAATCACAACAAGTGTAATTAGGTAAATAAGACTTGCGAGAGCATGAATGAACCAATTCGGACTTAAAACGAAGAATAGAGCATCGATCGTTCACGAACGTTCGACGAAAGTGTAAAAATGGACTAATCGGCTAAATTCTAGCCGACGGATTCATAAATGAATTCCGACTAGATGGAAAGATAGAACATAACATTTGTATACTATTGGCTTTGGAATGAGCCAATTTCACGTTACGAGCTCGGGAATCTTAGAAATTTTGAAGACTTAGAAAATTTTTCTGAAGAATTGGGTCGGCGCCGCAGCGCCGCCCAGGTAGAGTAAACCAGCGTCGCAGCGCCAGTCCGGGGAGAGTTCCCTGCATGGTGGGCGCTGCAGCGCCGCTTGGTAAGGCAAAGCTGGCGCCGCTGTAACGATTGAGAATTTTATATGTTAATTGTAAATATTTATAGAATTAAATAAATATTTTATGGAATTTATTTGTGAAGATAAATAAATAAATTGTGCGATTGTTGTGGACAATTTAATTAAGTGCTATATGATTAATTAAATTGATATGTTAGCAATGGTGTAGCATCATTTTAATTTAATGGGGAATAATTTAATTAGAGTTAATGTTATGTGCTAAGTGATAATAATTTGTTAGACGAATTATGTTTAATAAAGGAAATGCAATTGTGTGACAATTTGGTATTATGTGAATGCTAGTTTATTTAATTGAATTAGAGTGTTGTAATTTAATTAAATAAGTGTAATATTTAATCTATGGATTTAAAGAGTTATTAAAAGACTAGAAAAGGATTTTAAAGTGTTTTACCAAACAAGGCCCTTATACTTGTTTAATCTTATTTTACCCAAACAAGGCCTTAGCACTAAAAACCTATTTTTCTAAGAGGTTGCCAAACATGGCTTTGGACTTTTTAAATTTTGTAACATATGTTATTAATAAGAATTCATATGGTTATAAGTATTATATTTATTATATATAAGTTACATATCTATTATATATGTATATTGTAATACCCGTGAATTTTCATATATTATTAAATAAATATATTAATGGAAACGAGAATTTATTTGAATATAAATGATTTTGTGTTATGAGATGAATTAATTCAATTATATAAAATTGAATAATTATAATAATTGAGAAATTGGTGGAGTTGGCGATAGACTCGTTGATTGCCTTGTGTGGCACAGTGACGTAATATAAGAATGATTATATTAATTTAAGCGAACAATTAATCTATATTAATTGTTAATCGTAGAATATTAATTAATTGTCATCGTAGAATAATTGTTATAAAATATTAATGGTGATTGATTAATAATATGTGATTATTATTATTGCAAGAAACATAATAATAATGAGCAACGTGTTTATAAATATAATAAGATTTATATTAAAGTGATAATTAATCATATAAGGGTTAATTAAATTGTTATGGAGATTAACAATTATATTGATTGAAATATATAAGCTACATGTTTATGCCTATGTGACGATATGTATGTAAGTATACATTAAAATAGTACATCATGAATATATGATAAACAATTGTTGATTAGTAGAACTTAATAATAAAGGATACAGTGTGATGTGATTATATTCGAGAAAATTATACCAGTATGATAAAAATATACCTGGATTATATGTGTATAAGTCACACTTACTACATTATGTGAATTATAGTGTAACATTTCAATTAAAGATATATATATATATATAATATATATATATATGTGTGTAGATAGCCTAAGTATTTAATACATATGTGTATAATGAATCAAGTGTGGTATGTTGCTAGAAGGCTGAGTTTGTTTTGCTGGGAGAGCCACTATCTCTTTCACGTGAACAACTCAAGCTAGCCTACTCCCTATTTCTTCCTCAAACTCAGCATTGCATAGCTCATGATTATGGAGGGAATGGGATTCATGATGAATCCAACTACCATTTACCTACTACTATTTAACCCCCATGCAATTCACAAATCTCGTTGGTTTAATTTGTTGTACAATTACATTGTCTGGGTCTTAGCTTTGCTATTTATATGGCCCCTTCTCCTTCAATTTCATTTGCTGTGAGTTTACATAAGTGTTGAGTTGAGAGAATACATTGATAGTATAGCAGCATTGTAAGTAGTAGTATAGCAGCAAGTTCAATTCACAAACTAACAGAGGTATAATTCCTCTCCTTGTTCTTCATTTTCATTTCCTGTTTCTGTTACTGCAATTGCTTAAATTCTTGATTATGCAAAATTGGATTGCAATTGGATTGTAGAGCACTTATATTGTTGTTATATGAACATACATACTTGATGGAACCACTATATAGCTTTCTTGACTTTCATTTCCATTGTTGCTCTGTAATTTTTGTAAAGCATCAAATTCGTGTGAAATTAGTTAGGGTTCATGAATTTGAGAATTGATAAATGCGATTGATTGTTATATAAGCATATATATATGTGTTAGTAAGTTAAAAACGTTAGTGTAATGGCATATGGGTATGTTGAAATCGATGAAATGGGAGGTTTTGGGTCGGTTTCGGCTGTAGTGTGAACTGCAGAAACTGTCCCCACGACGCAGCGCCATTGTCCGCGCCTCCCACGCCGTAGCTCCAATCCTCGCGCCGCAGCGCCACCCGTAGAGGACTCTGATGAGGCTACTATAGAGGAGCAGATGCTAGGAGAGTATGAGGAGCGGATCCTAGAGTTAGACTGTAGAGTTCAGGAGCTGGAGGCAGAGGCCCAAGAGAGAGAGAGTCTGAGTTCCAGAAACTGCGGGACGAGGACCACCTGAGGAAGCTGGCTATGCAGGAGTTAGAGGTGGAGATCGCCTACCGTAAGGAGACAGGGATCCAGATGGGGACTCTGTTTCACAGGTCAGTGGCCAGGAATGTAGATTTTGCAGAGAAGCTAGAAGAGGTTGAGCAGAGGGAGCTGAGTGAGAAGACTGAGAAAGAGGCACTCCGTACTCAGCTAGAGTTGGAGGTGATGGATAGGATACACTTCGAGGAGAAGTGGGGGGCTGCCCATGAGAGAGCAGATGACCTGGAAGATGAGGTCAAATGTAAGAAGAGGAAAATGAACAAGATGGGGTACGTGTTCCGTTCGGCATTTGAGAGAGTGCTTGATGGTGTTTACCACTACCCGGCAGAGCAGGGACAGACCCTACACACTATGAGCCGAGAGCTGGTTGCTTATATAACACAGTTGGAGTACAAGAGCGCAGTGGAGCGCGGGATGATGGGATGAGATTCCCTTAGACAGTCTAGTAGTAGTTAGTAGCATTTATCTCTATGTGTTGTACATTCTATGTTGTAATCCCGATCTTTTGTGTAAGAGGAGGGATAATGATGTGAACCCCGTGTTAGCTTTTGTTAGAGGGGTAGTATCGTAGTAGGTTGGTATATTCCCTGTCTTTTGTGATATTAGGGGATATATGTGATAACATTTATAGCGGTATGCTAGGAAATCATGTAATGAAACGATTTGGCATACTGAATATAAATGAAGTTTATTTTAAAAATGTGTTACAAATTTTATTTTCTTTTAGTATTAAAAGAAATACTTAAGTAATATACTTGAATAATATTAAAATGAAAAATTGTGATGCAGATAATGCCGCCTAGGCGTAGATTGACTGCACCTGAGGAGTCAGTAAACAATGAGAGGGAACAAGTAGACCCGATCCAGAAACTGGTAGACTTATTAGGATAAGCCTTAAGGGGAAGGAACAATGAACCCGTTCGCCCGAACCCTCAGACTGTGCCAGTAACAACCTTTAAAGACTTTAAGAGTGTAGGACCCCCGGAGTTTGAGGGAACTACCGACCCAATTGTCGCACAAACCTGGATCAAAGAGATCGAAAAAGCTTTCACTATAGCTAGCGTAGGCGAAGATCAGAAGATGGTGTTTGCCACGTACATGATGAGGGGAGAAGCGAACTACTGGTGGGAGGCTAATCAACAAAGAGCTGGAGAAGGGATAATAGCTTGGGATAAGTTTAAGACGCTGTTCTTCGAGAATTACTTCCCGAAGAGTATGAAGAATAGGATGGAGGTGAAATTCCTAGAGTTAAAACAAGGTGAGATGACGGTGGCGCAATACGCGGCTAGGTTTAACGAACTAGCGCAATTTGCGGAGCACCAAGTTGGTGATGAAGAGAGAAAGGCTAGACGCTTCGAACAAGGGTTGAAGTCGTGGCTGTTCAATAAGGTTTTTAGTTCTTCAAATTGATTCCTTTGCAACATTACTGGAAAAGGCAATCATTGCGGAAGGTGGCAGTGAGGCCTTAAGCCTGTATAACAAAGAGAAGAAAGGAAAGAATGCTGGAGGAGAGAATCGTACTGGAGGAAGCAGCAGTGGAGGAAGTAATTTGGGAAAGAGAAAGTGGGAGAATAACAAAAAAAACAACAATAATCAATCAGGGAATTTTCGTGGAGGTTTCAAGAAGAAGGCTGAAGGATGCCCAAAGTGTGGGAAGAATCACCAGGGCGAGTGCTGGAAGGGACGTGGCACTTGCTACAACTGCGGACAGGAAGGGCACATCTCGCCCAACTGTCCGAAACCAAAGAAGATCCAAGGGTGTTTTGGTTGCGGCTCAACTGAGCACCGTATTAAGGATTGCCCGAAGAAGGGAAGTGGCGGAAGTGGTAGCCAACAAGGGGGAGGAAACAAACTGATGATCGGTGGACCGGCACAATCCAACCGCCCAACCGCCAGAACCTTTAACATGACCGTCCAGGACGCCGTGGCTGCGAAGAACGTGGTGTCAGGTATAATCCCAATCAATGATATAAATGCTTATGTATTATTTGATTCGGGTGCCACCTGTTCTTTTGTATCTGAAAAATTTGCTAGTAAACTTAGTACACCCCGAGAACGATTAGAAAATCCTTTAGTCATAGAAGTTGCTAATAAGGAAGTAATCTCTGTAGAATACGTTTATCGAGATTGTCGCGCAAACATTAGAGAATATGAACTGAGCGTAGACTTGATTCCTATTAGACTGGGAGAATTTGACGTAATACTGGGAATGGATTGGTTGTATAACCAAGCTGCGATAATTGACTGTCAGAACAAATGTGTGAACCTTCAGACTCCGAGTAAGTCTAAGATAGTGTTTTATGGTAGCTCATCGCTTAAGCAATCGTGTTGCGTTACGATGATGCAGGCCAAGAAATTGTTAAGAAAAAGATGTGTAGGTTATCTAGCTTACATCGTTGATACTCGAAAAAAGGGAGTAGAAATTAAAGATATATCCGTAGTTAATGAATTTCTAGATGTGTTTCCGGACGATCTGCCTGGTCTTCCGCCAGACAGAGAAATCAAATTCATAATAGACTTAGCACCGGGAACGGCACCGATTTTGAAAGCTCCATATCGTATGGCGCCAGTAGAAATGAAGGAATTGATGATACAATTGCAAGAGTTGTTGGATAAGGGTTACATTCGACCGAGTGTTTCTCCTTGGGGAGCACCAGTGCTATTCGTTAAGAAGAAGAACGGATCGATGAGACTCTGTATCGATTATCGAGAATTGAACAGAGTAACGATCAAGAACCGATATCCGCTACCGAGGATAGACGACTTGTTTGATCAACTGAAGGGAGCAAAGTGTTTCTCGAAGATCGACCTACGAACAGGATATCATCAACTGAAGGTACGGGATGAGGACATACCAAAGACTGCGTTTCAAACCCGTTATGGACACTACAAGTTTTTGGTAATGTCATTTGGATTGACTAATGCTCCGACAGCATTTATGGACTTGATGAACCGAGTTTTCAAGCCATACTTGGATAAATTTGTAGTGGTTTTTATCGACGACATTTTGATCTACTCGAAGATAGAGGAAGAACACGCCGAACATCTGAATATTGTTTTGGAGGCACTAAGGAAGGAAAAGATGTATGCAAAATTTTCAAAGTGCGAATTTTGGATGGAGAAGGTTCAATTCTTAGGCCACGTGGTGGATAAGAATGGAATCTCTGTAGACCCTGCGAAGGTTGAAGTAGCAAGTAATTGGGAACAACCGAGAACACCAACGGAGGTGAGAAGCTTTTTAGGGTTAGCTGGATACTATCGAAGATTCATCCAAGATTTTTCTAAGATAGCAACCCCGCTGACCAATTTGACTAGAAAGACAGTGAAATTTGTATGGACTGACAAATGCGAAGAAAGTTTTCATGAACTGAAAAGGAGATTGAACGAAGCACCTGTGTTATCATTACTAGATGATGCGGGAAATTTTGTGGTGTATAGTGATGCATCGCACAAGGGGCTTGGTTGTGTGCTCATGCAACATGGCAAGGTCATTGCGTATGCGTCACGACAATTGAAGGATTACAAAAAACGATACCCTACTCACGACTTAGAGTTAGCGACAGTAGTTTTTGCGTTAAAGATATGGAGGCAATATTTGTACGGAGAAAAATGTGAGATATACACGGACCATAAAAGTCTGAAGTATATCTTCACACAGAAGGAGTTGAACATGCGGCAGAGGAGGTGGTTAGAATAAATCAAAGACTATGATTGCGATATTCTTTATCACCCGGGGAAGGCGAATGTGGTTGCTGACGCTCTGAGCAGGAAAGGAAGGGAGAAGTTGTTTAATTTGACGATTCAGGAAGAGTTGATAAGAGAGATGGAGAAATTGGAGATAGAAGTGAAAGGACCAGAAAAGTCTGGTGAGAAGTTAATTGTAATGGAAGCTTGTCCGACGTTGTTGGATAGAGTAAAGGAAGCCCAGGAAAAGGATGAAGAGTGTGAGAAAAACCGAAAGAGGATCACAGAAAATGAGGAAGAGAAATTTCGAATGGATAAAGACAGTATCTTAAGATTTGAAGGAAGAGTGTGGGTACCAGCGGTAACCGAGTTAAGGGAAGAGATTTGGCACGAGGCACATAATACGACATATTCCGTTCATCCGGGAGGCACAAAGATGTACCGAGAATTAAGGCAACATTTTTGGTGGCCCAATTTGAAACAGGAAGTCGCAGAGTGCGTCAGTAGATGTTTGACTTGCCAACGCGTGAAAGCAGAGCATCAACGGCCAAGTGGTTTACTATAATCGTTAGAAATACCAGAGTGGAAATGGGAGCATATTACGATGGACTTCGTGGTAGGACTTCCAGTTACGCAAAAAGGTTATGATGCTATTTGGGTTATCGTGGATCGACTAACCAAGACCGCACATTTTCTACCAATCAAGATCCGCTACAGTTTGAATCAGTTAGCGAGCTTATACGTAAAAGAAATTGTCTCACGACATGGAGTGCCGGTGTCAATTGTCTCTGATCGAGATCCGCTCTTCACGTCTAATTTTTGGAAGAGTTTGCAAGAAAGAATGGGAACGCAGTTGAGGTTAAGTACTGCTTACCATCCTTAGACAGACGGACAGAGTGAGCGAACAATACAAACGCTGGAGGACATGCTTAGGACTTGCGTGATGGATTTTAAGGGAAATTGGGACGACCACCTACCCTTAGTAGAATTCGCATATAATAATAGTTACCATGCAAGTATCGGCATGCCACCGTACAAAGCTCTTTACGGAAGAAAGTGCAGAACGCCATTATGTTGGGACGAAGTCGGGGAGCGACGAATACTCGGACCGAAGTTAGTACAACAAACCGCAGACTTGGTGACAGTGATAAGAGCCAGATTAGTAGCAGCTCAAGACCGCCAGAAAAAGTATGCAGATTTGCATCGGCAGGACCGAGACTTCAAAGTCGGCAGTTTCGTATTCTTGAAGGTATCTCCATGGAAGGGAAAAATCTGTTTCGGCAAGAAAGGAAAATTGGGTCCAAGATTCATAGGACCATTCGAGATACTGAAGCGAGTGGGCGAAGTGGCATACAAAGTTGCGTTACCACCCGAACTGGAGCACATCCACAACGTGTTTCACATTTCCGTGTTGCGACCGTACAAGGCCGACTACAAGCACGTGATTTCTTACGAGCCCATTCAAGTGGAGAAGAACTTGGCGTATGAAGAAATTCCTGTCCAGATATTAGATAGGAAAGAACAAACTTTGAGAAATAAAATTATTTCATCTGTAAAAGTACTTTACCGTAACCACGATGTCGAGGAGGCAACGTGGGAGTTAGAAGATAGGATGATGAAGGACTATCCCCATCTATTCGTGTAACCTTGTAGCAATTCCGGGACGGAATTTTTATAAGGGGGGGAGGATGTAATACCCGTGAATTTTCATATATTATTAAATAAATATATTAATGGAAACGAAAATTTATTTGAATATAAATGATTTTGTGTTATGAGATGAATTAATTCAATTATATAAAATTAAATAATTATGATAATTGAGAAATTGGTGGAGTTGGCGATAAACTCGTTGATTGCCTTGTGTGGCACAGTGACGCAATATAAGAATGATTATATTAATTTAAGCGAACAATTAATCTATATTAATTGTTAATCGTAGAATATTAATTAATTGTCATCATAGAATAATTGTTATAAAATATTAATGGTGATTGATTAATAATATGTGATTATTATTATTGCAAGAAACATAATAATAATGAGCAACGTGTTTATAAATATAATAAGATTTATATTAAAGTGATAATTAATCATATAAGGGTTAATTAAATTGTTATGGAGATTAACAATTATATTGATTGAAATATATAAGCTACATGTTTATGCCTATGTGACAATATGTATGTAAGTATACATTAAAATAGTACATCATGAATATATGATAAACAATTGTTGATTAGTAGAACTTAATAATAAAGGATACAGTGTGATGTGATTATATTCGAGAAAATTATACCAGTATGATAAAAATATACCTGGATTATATGTGTACAAGTCACACTTACTACATTATGTGAATTATAGTGTAACATTTCAATTAAAGATATATATATAAAATATATATATATGTGTGTAGATAGCCTAAGTATTTAATACATATGTGTATAATGAATCAAGTGTGGTATGTTGCTAGAAGGCTGAGTTTGTTTTGCTGGGAGAGCCACTATCTCTTTCACGTGAACAACTCAAGCTAGCCTACTCCCTATTTCTTCCTCAAACTCAGCATTGCATAGCTCATGATTATGGAGGGAATGGGATTCATGATGAATCCAACTACCATTTACCTACTACTCTTTAACCCCCATGCAATTCACAAATCTCGTTGGTTTAATTTGTTGTACAATTACATTGTCTGGGTCTTGGCTTTGCTATTTATATGGCCCCTTCTCCTTCAATTTCATTTGCTGTGAGTTTACATAAGTGTTGAGTTGAGAGAATACATTGATAGTATAGCAGCATTGTAAGTAGTAGTATAGCAGCAAGTTCAATTCACAAACTAACAGAGGTATAATTCCTCTCCTTGTTCTTCATTTTCATTTCCTGTTTCTGTTACTGCAATTGCTTAAATTCTTGATTATGAAAAATTGGATTGCAATTGGATTGTAGAGCACTTATATTGTTGTTATATGAACATACATATTTGATGGAACCACTATATAGCTTTCTTGACTTTCATTTCCATTGTTGCTCTGTAATTTTTGTAAAGCATCAAATTCGTGTGAAATTAGTTAGGGTTCATGAATTTGAGAATTGATAAATGCGATTGACTATTATATAAGCATATATATGTGTTAGTAAGTTAAAAACGTTAGTGTAATGGCATATGGGTATGTTGAAATCGATGAAATGGGAGGTTTTGGGTCGGTTTCGGCTGTAGTGTGAACTGCAGAAACTGTTCCCACGCCGCAGTGCCATTGTTCGCGCCTCCCACGCCGTAGCTCCAATCCTCGCGCCGCAGTGCCACCCGCGTCGCAGTGCCAGATTGTGGCTGCTGTTGCCGCGCCGCAGCGCCGGCTTCTGTGTGCAGTTTTCTGCATTCTGCAACAAAACTGTTATGTACTAATTGTTTGATTTTTGTTTAAACAAGCATGGAAGCATGATTAATACATATATATAAACCTAATGAGGCAATGTAAGCATGTTTTAGTATATTAGCATGCATGGTTAACCAAACGACATATAGTTTGGAAACGAACTTAAAGTTTCCTAAACGAACGTTAACATATATGAAGCATGTTAATATTCTAATTTTTCAAGGCATGTCGGTATGAGGTAGAGATGCATAAAAGACATATTAACTTATGTATATATGGTTCGTAGTATGACAAGAGTTGAACATATCTAACAAAAATACAAGTTTTGAAGGATGATATTGACATGTAAAGACCATGTATACATTCTGACTTTTCGAGCATGTTTATAGGGCCTTGAAATGCATGAAAAGCATGTTAACTTATATATATAGGTTTCATAAGGAAGCATGGACATGATAGACCTTATTAATGAACTAAACTAACAAAGTATAAGCTTTGAACGTAAACTTTGGTATGTTATGACGAGAGTTAGAATCTGATAATTTGGACACATGTGATAGTACTCTTAGACTCATTCATGTGTCATGCATGTATATATACTATGATTAGTTGCCGTGATTAAAGTTTAGCATAAACGAAGCATGTTTTCAAGATAATAAAATTGCTAGCTACATATATGCGATACGAGTACTCATGAGCATGCCTAATACAAGTTATATGAAAATCTTATGTGTTTAAAAAGCGAGCATGTTAGACCATATGAGTTCGTGTCCTTGAATGGCTTTAAGTATTAACTTAAGAACCTATACCATGTACGATTGGATTTGAAAAAGTTATACAAGCATGAAAGTATCCTTTAAATATGAATACATGCTACGTGATATTATAGGATGTTACTTGAACCCGATTTTTACGGTTAACTTAAGGGGATGCCGTAACTTGCTAAAATGAAATATATTTAGTATTGATTGCGATCTTATAAGATATGAGAATGTGTTTAAACTCTAAAGGAGGAACGTTAAGGATAGAAATTATATTCTATATAACTGTGTAGCTAGGTAAAACCTAGCTTATGTGTTGATCGTATATTCGAAGATAAAATGTGAAGTTTAATTATATGACTAATGAATATCATATATATACGTAACTGAATTACGATAGGAATTCAAAAGTGTTGATTTTCTTTTCGTGGATAAACTACGCTAAAGGCAAGTTCTCTTACTTACACTCTTTTAAAGTGCAAGTATCCTAACCGACGCATTTACTTTATGCAAGGAAATCTATGATTGTGCAAGTTTCCTAACTTACACTCTTTTACTGTGCAAGTATTCTATCCTTGTATATTGCGAACTAGTTTCCTACTTAATCGGTTGAATTGAATTAGCATACTTGAACTCTTATTTCATTAAAGCTATTATTCCTGTTGAACTTAGTATTGTTCTTGAATATTGTGAAAGTGTATATGCCATTTGATTCGGCTAGACTTATATTATTGGAAAGCAACCCAAACTAATTGTTTGGTGCGGGATCTTGTATTTGACTGAGAAGAACAACCTTCTTTGAAGGGAATATATAATTGTCGGAGGACCGATGTGCACACTTGAGTATGATTGATTGTTATGCATAACGATGGTGCTTTAGGCTGATCACCTGTTGTACTTGTTTTTGTTAGATTTTCAGTTTATTACTGTTAATTCTAGTAGAAGTTCATAGTCCTTAGCGACTGCTCAGTATTCAGTTATCTTGAAATCTTGAATTAATTTGTTATTGAATCACATTGATATTATTTTCTGTCCTTAGCGAATGTTATTGAAAATTGTTGATATCCTTGTTATCCTTGAATTATCAAACCTTGCTATACCTTTTTTTTAAGAATTGAGAATTATATTACAAACCCTTATTGTATATTACTTGCTGGGCAATTTGTGCTCATTCTTACTTTCCCTAAAACATTTCAGTTAAGGCAGAGCATGGTGAACCTTCGGGCGTTGATAAAGGCAAGGGCAAGTTTACCAACTAGCTTGTCTCTTTTATGTTTTTAAATATTTTAATGTTGTATTAAGATGATGTAGTAAGACTGGATTTATTTATGTTGAAGCTTAAGTTAGATTATGTAATAAGTCGTTAATTGATATTATTATGTAATCTATTAAATATTGTAGGTTACGAGACTTGGGGGAATAATTATGATAAATCATTGTAAATTATTCTAGAATAGATTTTCCGCTGTGATTGTGTGATATTTAGTTATTATTATTGTGATGTATTACCATGAGCACGTGATGAACCGAATTCGAGAGACCCCGTGACCGTCCTGGAATTTGGGGGCGTCACATATATTGTATATTGTATAATATATGTTAAGTTAAAAGTTACGTTAGTTTTATAAAACAAAGAAAGAAAGAAGAAGAGGGTTAGAGAGAATTGTTAGAGAAGAAGAAGAGAGAAGAGGTTGAGAAGGCATAAGAGGATCATCATCTTCATCATCTCTTCTCTTTAAGTAAAACTAGGAAGGTTGTACCCTAACCCTTGTACTCAATTCTTATGTGTTGTAATTCTTTTTTATCAAATTAGGTTTTTACAATCATGAAA
Organism: Panax stipuleanatus; assembly: GCA_020205555.1. Classification (NCBI taxonomy): domain Eukaryota; kingdom Viridiplantae; phylum Streptophyta; class Magnoliopsida; order Apiales; family Araliaceae; genus Panax; species Panax stipuleanatus. The sequence goes on from CM035122.1 coordinate 108,571,691, forward strand.
TTATATGTATATATGGTGTTCATATGTTTTCATATGTAATTGTATGCCATGAAAGGGTTTTCAAAATACAATTGTTGTAAAAACAAGTTTTCAAAGCATATTCCTTTATGTTTTCATGGTTTTAGAACTCTATGTGAAAGTCTCTTTGTGAAAGCTATTTATTTTGATATGTGAATGGGATATGTATGTATATATATATATATATATATATATATGTTTACATGAGGGTTTCATAGTTGTTTAAGAATTTCAATTCATAAGTATATGATGAATACTATGAAATTCATGTTCATAGTGTTAGATTATGAATTTATGTTAAAAATTTCTTTAAATCCTTGATGTGAGCATGAATTATGTGTAATATGTGATATAACATGATTATATATGAGTTATATGGTTGTTCTAGTAATTCAATCAATGAATTTTTGATAAACAACAGGAAGTGTGTTCATAGTGATTTTCGGTGAAGTTATTTCTGAAAAACGGCTTTTAAAACTATCAAATTGATGTTGATTTTGAGTCATTGTTAAAATTGATCATGTATTAAGTTAATATGTTAAGAATATGAGTGATTACAATTGGAATCACTTGAATTGGATGAAAAACGAATTCGTAGTAGCAATTTTCGTCAAGAACGCTTAAAATTGTGTTTTCTTTGAAAATCATGAAATCTTGTTTTGGAATATGTGTTTTATGGATTATATATGTTATGAGCATGTTAATAAGTTTAAAATATTGTTAGTATCAAGTTTTATGTTTATCATGTTGGAAAAAAATTGAATTCGGTGTGAAGGAATGAGCCAAATTGGCTTCATTCTCCACCAGTTCGCGAACCAAGTGGTGCAGCAGGGGGAGCACCCGCCCCAGCGGGTGTATTGCCCTATGGGGACCCTCCCCAGCGGGTGATGTTGCTGCCCAGAAAATTTTGAGTTTTGTTTTTGAGTTTTTATGCCCCGTTTGTTAAGCTAACTTGTTTCTAAGACTTGGAAAGTGAAAGGTGTAATAAGATAACATGTTTTTGATGTGTTTAAGTTAGATTGAAATATATTATGAATGTGTTACATGTGTGTGTGTGTGTGTTGCTTTCACAAGGCACACAACACGATTCATTGAGTTATAGGCTTATGAATGTATGCCGTGAGTATAGACTCACGTACTTGACTAATTAGCAACCAATGTGGTAAATTATATTGTGAGTTGGACTTAGATATGAAGTTCGATGGTTTAAATATTGTAGTTGGATACTAATAGATGGTTTGAATATAATATAAATGTGTAGGGTGTTTGTGAAGTGGTTATAATTGTTAAAGTGTAGCTTGCGCTTAAGGCAAGTTCTCTTACCCTTATTCTCTTATGTTAAGCAAGTTTCTAAACTTGTTATTTATATTGTCCAAGTTTTTAAGCTACTCTTGAATGCTATACAAGACTATTCATTGTATATTTTCATTGTGCAAGTTTCCTAACCCTTGCTCAAGAAATCATGAAAGTTCATTCACGTTCCTTAACTTGTTATATGTGGTACAAGTTATACCACACTCATAAAGCGTAAGTATTAAAGCGTTATTTTAGTAATATGATCTTGACTTAGTTGTTCAAGTAAGATCTACTTAGTTTATCGAATGCTTTAAGTTGTTTCTAAAAGCATGCCTATTTATTATGAAGTTTATTGTCATATTTTGTAATTGGTTCATGATTCTTATATTATTGAACTGTAAAGAACTGAAAGTTTATTCAACTACTCCTAGTTGATGATAGTTGAACTCTAAAGTTCCCTTATCTATCCAAACCAAACTTTCTTTGGTGTGGACTTGTATTCAATTTCTGAGAAGGAACAACCCTATTAATTAGGGGATATTTTATGCGAAAGCGTTAAGATGGTTGTGCACAATTCATGGTACAAACGGTTGATCCCCCTGAGTACGAGTTAATGTCTATAGTCTTATTGACTGTTAAAGGTTTAAATAGAAATATTTATAACCTAGGACAATGGTTCAAGGTCTTATGACCCTCAGATGATTCCATATTCGAATTCTATATATTGATGAAAGAATTATAATTCAATTCTTTATATTGATGAAAGTAAAGTTATTCAAACTCTTTTGAAAAGATTCACTTATGTCATATCACTGTTGTATTTTCAAGTGAGCTTTTGTTTGCGCACTCTTGCTTGCTTTACCACCACTTGCAGTTGAGACCAAGAATGTTGACATACCATCAACAAGTAAAGGAAAAGGAAAGATGAATAAATGAAGGCTTGTTATGTCAAGTTTCTTTTGTAATAAGACTTAGTTGGTTATGTTTATGTTTTCGCATTTACGTTATCTGAATGATGTTAAGGTTTAGATAACCCTGGGATTTTATTGAACAAGTTGTCATTCTTTCTAGAGGGAGATTTTTATTAAGGTTTTATGAAGGTTGTAATTAGTTTGAAATTCTTTATTACTGGGTAGATGTATGTTTTAATTAGAAAGTGAACACTAAATCATGTGGAAACGAAGTACCCGGATTTGGGGATGTCACAGCCGCAGGGCCAGCAGGGGAAAATTTCTAACATTGTTAGTTATTTGCTTAACCTTTTTTATAATGATTAAGGGGTTAGTAAATGACGAATACACAAGAATAGAAACTCTTTAAACAATATGTTTAACAAGGGGTTGTAAGAATTAAACATTAATCGAATGTAATTAAACTTGAAACTTGAGTTTCGGGAACGTAACTCATGGACCAAGATCGAGTTAAGGAATCAGTTAGGGTCCCATCTATCATCATGCTTAGTGATGATTGATGAAGGTTAGGCTTATAACGCATGGATGTAATCAAACCGTATAGAATGTTAAATAACTTGAACGAATGTTATTAGTTTAACAATTAGGCTAAGTAATACAAGAAGGAGAAGATAGTTACACTATGTATATCGATTATGATAACCTAATTAGTATACTATGTGTTTATATCTTGTAGAAGTTGTAAAGACCGAGTAAAGTTTACTTAAAAGGTTTAAAGAGGTGAAGACAAGTTTTCTAACCCTTGTATTAACGTTATGTTATGCAAGCTTTTTGAACTTTTGTTTGTATGTAATGTCTGTAATACCCGAGAATTTTCAAATATTATTAATGAATAAATTAATGAATGTCGAATATTTATTTGAATCTAAATTTTTATGTGTTATGAGATGAGTTAACTCAATTATTTTAAATTTGAATTTATGTTAATTAAGAGAATGTGGAGTTAAGATAAACCCGTGGATTGCCCTGCGTGACACGAGAATGAAAGTGATGAAAAGCTTAACTTAATACTTAATACTCATGTGAATTGCCTAGTGTGGCAAAGTGATTGGACAAGAATGTTAATAATCAAAACAATAATCTAAGTAAATTAGAATAATTTTCTCCATAGTGGCGCAGCTGCGCCACTTCTGTATAGTAAACCAGCGCAGCTGCGCCGGTAGCAAAACCTGGAATCTAATTTCTGCATGCATGATTTATTATATGCTAATTACCCGCATTAATAAATTGGGAGATTGCTTAGTACACTGATTAACTAATATTATATTGTTAATTAATTATGATTATGAAGGATAGATTATTAATGAATGATTAATCGATAACGTGTAGATTAATTGTTATTGTGAATAAGTAGAACATTAATGAGTAAATGATTTATAAATAGAATGAGATTATATTTACTCGATTAATTGTTATATGCAAAGTATTAAACGTATAATATATAGTAGTTACATATATATTATATAAAGTGTAAAGTGTAGTGTGACACTTAAATAAGACTATATAATATATATAAACTATATAGTAAGATTAATCAAATGGTGTGAGTTAAATAATAATAATGCTTACGTGACATTATGTGTAAGTGAGAACATTAGTATGTACCTTATGAATATTATAATAAACAATTGTTACTTAATGATCGTTTCAATAGTTTAATATAGTTTATGAAAATAAGGAAGATAGTACCCAATTGAATTAAATTCGGTATGATGAAATGTACATGGATTATATATGGATGAGTATAACCTAACTTGTTATATAGTAATATTGTTTCTCACTAGAACTACATTGGGAGATAAATAAATTTATAACCTAAATGAACATTTATAACCTAAGTATATACTATATGTATGTAGTAAACTAAGTGTTGTATTTAGTTCATTTGACAAATGCTGAGTTCTCATTTGGCTTGTCCCACAAAGAGAGTCATTTCTTCTTCACGTGTGCAAAAGGCTAGCCTATATCCTCAAACTCAGCAAACTTAGATAACATTATAGCAAATGATTCAATAAGGAGTGGGTATCATGATGAAATCCAACAACTAATCAACTACTCCTCCTTAACTATAATGCAATTTTTCAATCAATTGGTTTGATTTAGTGGAAGATTTCATTGTCTGTGTAACTAAAACTCTATAAATTGAGCTCTCTCCTTCACATCTCATTTTGCTGAGAATTTTGTTAAGAGATGCTGATATAGTATACTGAGATATAGAGAGAGAGAGAATCAGGTGAGAAAGGAATCAAATTAGCAACAAGTTCTAATTAAATTAGCAAAGGAATATTTAGCAGCAAGTTCATGCTCTTCATTTTTGGTTTTCTGAAATTTCTAATTCTTGATTCTACTTGAATTCATGCTAATTGGATTGGAACATGATAGTTAGTTGATATGTTAGCTTATATACAAGTTTGATTTGTAATATAGCTTGTCTGGAATCGAATTTGTTGAGAATCTCGATTTGGGTTTGTAAACTGCCGAAGCAGGAACTGTTCTGTTGGTGGCCGAGACCCAGCGCAGCTGCTCCAGTTTTATACTAGGGCGCAGCGCAGCTGCACCAGGCCCCTGTGTTTGTTTTCCTGTTTCTGATGTAATTTGATATGTGCTAACATGATTGATACTACCTAGACAAGCATAATAACTGGTTTAACACGTATATATATATGTTCTTTATATAACATGCATGTCCATGACTATGATAGTATACATTATTGATGAAAAGACTTATACTTTAAAAATGACCTTACAGTTCTTGAAGTAAACTTTGACATGTATGTATCATATTTATGCTCTAACTTTTTGAACATGATTGTATGGCCTAGAAATGCATGAAGAACTTGTTGACATGTGTATATATATTTCATGATGTAGCATGAACATGTTGGACCTCATTAGTGAACATTTACTAACGAAAATATAAGTTTTGAAAGTGGACTTTGACATGTTATATTGAGGATTATGTTCTGTTATATTGACATACATGATAGTGCTTTAACATCACTTAAATAGCCTACAGGTACACATACTATGCTAGATGCCATGAAAGTTAGTTAAGCACGAATAAGATATGAGTTTAGGTGAGTTTTCAAGCAATAAACAGTACTAGTCATGCGTGAATGATATGAATACTTGTGAGCATGCCTAACACAGATTATGTGACCACTTTATGTGTATAAATGACAAGCATGATAGCCTATATGATTTCATAACGTTGTATGGCCTTAAATTATTAAGGATGTTAATCTAGAACCATATCATGAAAGGTTGGACTTAGATGGAACAGACAAACATGAAAGGACCTTTAACATGTATATATACTATGTGGCATTGTATGTTGATGATTTGAGCAGAAGCAGTGAGGCAAAAGCCCAACCCTGGTTTGGCCAGGGGACAGCGCAGCTGTGCCATCCCTAGGCTTAACCAGGGCGCAGCTGTGCCAGGCTAATTTCAGGATTGGTGCAGTCTGCTTGTTTTCTAATTGTGTTAGTTGGCTTATAATGTTACCTAAGCTACTGATCAGAGTCGAATCACTACTGATATGCATTTATATGAGATGCCAATATAACATAATGATATTTAACTTGTAAAAAGGAGGTCAATAGATAATAATGTCATAATCAATTAAGAGTTATGAATTGCTATAATGCCATACATGATATAACTATGTTACGTGATTTCATAAACTGATTTCGTGCTAAGTGTGTACAAGTACGTAATGACGTACGTATAGAGTCAAATGACTAAAGTAGAATCATATGTGTATATTTAACTTACATATCAAGCTTGTACCTCGAATATACTTAGCTAATGAACATCCTATATATGTAAATATATTACGATAGGAATTCGAAGTATCGATAAGCTAAAGGTTGATAATCTACGCTTAAGGCAAGTATCCTAACCCTTGCATTACTTTATTCAACGGATATTGTAAGCAAGTACTCAAACTTTATTCTTAATGAGCATTTATTGAACTTGTGTTATTATTGTCGTACAAGTAAGCTATTAGAATTGCGATTCATGTTTTATTAATTAAATACTTCGTGGATAAAGATAAATTCGATTTATATTCTTTGAACTTTTAATCTTTAGTTTTGAACTTATGATTGTTCTTATATACCTTGAAAGAGCGGTCTATGCCATTTGATTCGGCTAGACCTATATTATGAATTTTAAAAGCAATCTAAACCAATTGATTGGTGCGGAGTCTTATATTGACTGAGATGAACAACCCTTTTGAAGGGGAAAATATATTTGTCGGGAGACCGACGTACGCACTTGAGTACGATTAAATATTATGCATAATGTAGGGTACTTTAGGCTGATCACCTGTTGCAATTATTTTATTGGATTATCAGTATATTTTTGTTAATTCTAGTAGAAGTTCATAGTCCTTAGTGACTACTCAGTATTCATTGTTTAGAAATCTTGAATTGATTAAAGCGTTGAATCTTGTTGATATCTTTCAGTCCTTAGCGACTGTTATTGAGAATTGTTGATATTTCTTTCTATCCTTGACCTATCATCTCCTGTTATACTCCTTTTTGGGATTCTAAAACTTTAACGACCCTTATTGTTATTTACTTGCTGAGAAAACTTGTTGCCCATTTTTGCTTTTCACCTAAAAACATTTTAGTTAAAGAAGAGCAGGGTGGATTTTCGGGCACCGACAAGGGCAAAGGCAAAGCTACGGAGTAGCTTTATTTTATGTAGAACTTTATGATGATTGTAATAAGAACTTATTATATTATGTATTAGTTAAGTTTATATATGCTTAAGAGATGTTTAAGCTATGTAATCGAGGTTTAACTTGCGAGACCTTGGGACGTGAATGCTTATATTAAATAAATGTAATCTATTCGTAGTATTGTGTTATTACGCTGTGCGATATATTATTATTGTATTATATTGTAGAACATGACGAACTGAATATGAGACTCTACGACGGTCTGAATTTGGGGGTGTCACAGGTTGGTATCAAAGCTGTAGTTATAAACCTTAGGAGCGAGTGTCCCTTAGATTATAACTTAGGAGAACTGAGAAAGTTAGAAGGAGATAAAACTCATGTAGAGTTTTCTTAGAGAGACTTAGTGTGTTATGAAATGTAACTTCATTCTATACAATGAACTTATATTTTATTTAACATTCTAATGGAGTTGTTGTTTGCTTGTCTTGTGTTTGTGATTGTAGGATGACAGACATGGGAGTACCTAGTAGAGTGGCAGAGGAGGAGCCCAAAGATACACACGTTGTATATGAGGCACCTCTAGAGGCTGTGCCTGTGCAGGCAGTTGCACCGTTCGAGTCTGACGACGAGGACGAGATCGAGGTAGAGTCTGATCTAGAGGAGAATCCGATGGTGGACGAGTCGATGAAGGACGAGCCCGTGGAGGACTCTGATGAGGCTACTATAGAGGAGCAGATGTTTGGGGAGTACGAGGAGCATATTCTATAGTTGGACTGTAGAGTGCAAGAGCTGGAGGCTGAGGCCCAGGAGAGAGAGTCCGAGTTCCAGAAGCTGAGCGATGAGGACCATCAAAGGAAGCTAGCGATGCAGAAGTTAGAGGTAGAGATTGCATACCGCAGGGAGGCAGGGATCCAGATGGGGACCTTGTTTCATAGGTCGGTAGCTAGGAATGTGGATCTGGCAGGAAAGTTAAAAGAGGTAGAGCATAAGGAACTAAGTGAGAAGACTGAGAAAGAGGCACTCTGTACTCAGTTAGAGTTGGAGGTAATGGATAGGATCCACTTCGAGGAAAAGTGGGAAGCGGCTAATGAGAGGGCAGGCGACTTGGAGGATGAAGTCAGATGCAAGAAGAGGAAGGTGAACAAGATGGGGTATATGTTCCGTTCGACCATTGAGAGGGTAATCAATGGTGTATACCACTACCCAGCGGAGCAGGGATAGGCCCGATATACTATGAGCAGAGAACTGATGGCGTACATAGCGCAGATCGAGTACAAGAGCGCTGTGGAGCGCGGGATGTTGGGATGAGATCCCTTAGTTAGTCTAGTAGTAGTATTTACTTTAAGTGATGTATATATTGTGTTGTAATCCCCAATCTTTTGTGTAAGATATGGGATAGTGATGTAAACCCCGAGTAGGCATATGTTAGAGGGGTAGTATGTTAGTGTTCCCCGTCTTTTGTGATATTAGGGGATATGTGATAACATTTATAGAAATATACTAGGGATAATCGTGTAATGAAATGATTTGGCATATGAATATAAATGAAGCTTATTTCAGAAACGTGTTGTAAATTCTATTTTTTTAGCATTAAAGAAATACTTAAGTAATATAATTGAGTATTAATAAAATGAAAAATTTGTGATGTAGATAATGGGACCAAGACGTCGATTAACTGCACCTGAGGAATCAGTTAACAATGAGAGGGAACAAGTAGACCCGATTTAGAAGCTAGTAGATCTGTTAGGAGAAGCTCTTAGGGGAAGGAACAACGAACCAGTTCGCCCCAATTCTCAAGCAGTACCAGTGACAAACTTTAAGGACCTTAGGAGTGTAGGACCCCCAGAGTTTGAGGGCGCTTTCACCATTGCCCGAGTGGGTGAAGACAAGAAGACGGTATTTGCTACGTATATGATGAGAGGCGAAGCGAACTATTGGTGGGAGGCTAATGAGCAAAGAGCTGGAGAGAGAATAATAACTTGGGAGAGATTCAAGACGCTGTTTTTCGAGAACTACTTCCCGAAAAGCGTGAAGAACAGAATGAAGATTAAGTTTTTAGAACTTAAACAAGGTGATATGACGGTGGCGCAATACGCGGCTAAGTTCAATAAGTTAGCGCGGTTTGCAGAACACCAAGTAGGAGACGAAGAGAGGAAGGCGAGACGTTTTGAGCAAGGACTGAAGCCTTGACTATTTAATAAGGTATCAGTTCTTCAGACTGACTCTTTTGCAACATTGTTGGAAAAGGCGATCATTGCGGAAGGTGGCAGTGAAGCCTTAAGTCTTTACAACAAAGAAAAGAAAGGAAAGAATATAGGAGGAGAAAACCGTGGAGGAGGAAGCAGCAGTGGAGGATGTAACTTGGGAAAAGGAAAGTTGGAGAATAACAACAGCAATAACAATAACAAAAATAATCAGTCGGGAAACTTTCATGGAGGATTTAAGAAGAGGGCAGAGGGATGCCCAAAACGTGGAAAGAATCATCATGGCGAGTGCTGGAAGGGGCGCGGTGATAGTAGTGTGCATACAAGCCAATCATGAATGATGATAAAGCACATACTTTGTAAACAATCTTATTTATTTATTAATAAAATATTCATTTATTAAAGACATTTAATTATCTACATGGTGCTATTTTTATAATATGTAAATAACCCATAGTTTTAAGCAATGCTTTTAGAATCATGATGATGATCATGCTAATGAGATCTAAATTCTTAGAAAGCTCTAAAACTAAAATAGTTCCCAATAGTGGGATTACTAAAAAGGGGATTAGTAAATCCGGATTCATTGGTACATATGTTGCTTGTTCATTGGATGAGGATGATTGATCTCATGATCATTTATGTGGAGACACTAAAGCAAGTATGTAGGTGCTTATTGGAGAATAAGTTCACTGAACGTGACTCGCTATGGAATACCTAATGGAGTTTTACTCGCCTGTCAATAGGAATTCCTAATGTGATAGTAGTACAAGTGATCCTTGGACTTGAGATCATCATAGTATCTTGTATGTAACAAATTATACTTTGACTTATTCCTTAAGACCTTTTTAGGCATATAAAGGATATGCTTGGGTATAATGAGTTACATATGGAGATAATGAATGATCAATAAAGAATCTACCACCTCTAGTAAAAGAGGAGATATGTCCTATGTGATTCGTTAAATGACAACCCAGGAATCCTTGGCCAAGGTGGAATAAAATTAGAAAGGAGTTTCTAATTTGCATTATTTGGAGTTGTGCATTTTATAATAGAAATACATATAATTAAAAAAAATAAGACTTGACAGTAAATCCATGTCTTATATTTAATTAGGGCATTGTATGGTGGAAGGATTGAATTGTACGATAACTATTTACTCACACGTTATTTTATGATTAATGTTGAAATCTATATTATCTGGAAAGTCGTTGATCGCTAGGGAGGCTTATCCCTATTGTAGAATAAATATTATTTATTTAAATAGATTATTAGTTTAATTTATTTATTTAAATAAGATTAGAATTTTTCTAATTGATTTATTCATAACCGGTTTAATATGGAGAACCTAAAGGGTCACACCATAAAAGGAAGAATAATTATTTAAGACGGTAATGGCATAATTGTAATAATGCATTAAGTTTAATTAATTTAATCTATGGTGATAGAATAAATTAAATTGCTTAATGTTTATTATTTAATATTTTAGAAATATTAAATATAAATTAATAAGAGGAGTCTTATTAATATTATTATTTTAATTTCTAATGTAGTTTAGTAATTAATTTAATATTAGTACTCTCATTTATTCCTAATAAGATTAGGAGACAAATTAATTAAATGAATTTAATTAATTATTCCCAATGTGGTGGGAAGCTTAAATTAATTAAAGGAGTTTAATTAATTAAATGAAATCCCATGTCTAATAGGATTAGAAGGGTTGACCAATATCTATATAAGAGGAGTCTTATAATAGATATCAGTTGATGCAATTCCAATTGTTGGAGAGTACTTCCTTTCTATAGAGGATAGAAAACTAAGCCAACCACCCTCCTTCTTGATAATTCATCTTCCTTGGTGGATCACCTCTAGATGCCAAACACTTGGGTGGCTAACGTTGATCAAAGGAATGAATCTAACCCGAAAATTCAAGGAGATAACGAAGAACAAGTAGTTGAACTTGTACCTGTGGAAGCTTCGTTTTACAAGGGTATGGTTCCATAACTTCTTATTTATCATTTTAAATTAATAATTTGCATAAAGGATGATCCGGGTGATGGTTTTATAGAAATTTTTTAAACTCTAATATACCATGCTTCCGCTAATTTTTATAATTTGATTGCGTCACGATTTCGTACAAACCCAACAGTGGCATCAGAGCCAAACCTTTATGCAATTATTAATTATTTTAATTCCATATTATATGAGTATGTATTTAGAATAATTTATTGGGCATAATTAATTGTATAAAATTAATATTTTTTTTGAAAGAAATAAAACGGAAAGAACTCTTTTTTTTGAAGCATTCACGTTACGGTAACACAAGGGAGATTTGCGTTGACCATGTTATTTTTTTAAAGAAAAGTGGCCTGTTAAGTGATTCGTTTTACAAGTTAAAAAAGAAAAAGAAAAAGTGACCCATGAATTCCTAACAAAAAGGAAGCTTAGTCATTTTATGCAGAATCAGGATTCTAAGACTTAATAAGTACGGATCAGATTATATGTTATATATATACCCGTTATTATTATTATATATAATATAATACATATTCAGATTATATATATATATATATATATATATATAATATTCTTAATAATTTTATAATTAAAATAAAGAGTTTATTTTACTTTTGAAATTGGATTTCATGCAATTTAAAATTGCCCATTAAATGATACTCATATAAATGGAATGTTTTAATTCATGAGATGGATATTTATTTATTGATATATATGATGATATGTATGATAACAAATGGGGTTGATTATGGACTATGACCAATGTGATTGGATTTTATTTTGGATGAATGCTTGAATGAATGGGTTTTATAAAATGGGGTCTGCGTACCTCGTCTTCTCTAGTTTTATTCTCGATGTAAATTCTATCCCCTTCCTATGTACTTCTCCTTGACTGCTGATCAAGGTTTCTATTTAATTATAGTTTATATAATAAAATAGTTAGAATTATCTTGAAGAAATTGGAGAACAAGGAGCAAGAAACGCGTGAAGACCTATTTGTATGGAGTCCGGGTTTAAATGTAATAGTTATATTTAAATTTAAATTCTTGCACTCCTAGGTTTGACCTTTTGATTCACTTGGTGGCTCTAGTGAACCAAACTAGAATAAAAGTCCATAATCAATCCGGGTAGAATATAGTATTCTATATTGCATGCTAAATATTATATATATTATATTTTATGCAAACATGCTTCGCATGTTTAATAAAATGACGCGTATTTTTATATATATATGTGCATGCGTGCTAAACAAGATGAGACAAATAATAACAAACCCCTCAAAAAATAATATTAAGTCCGAAGCGTTCAAATGATATTTGAAATATCGAACGTCGCCTTCTAGCATGATAAATTAATAGAGTATTAAATATTTAATATGAGCTTGTTGTGCTATCCACAAGGTGAGTATTGCGTATATAAGATATTAATTAATCACATTTGATGCTTATCAAGAAAATTGAACAATCTAGTCTTGTTGTGCTATCCACAAGAACGAACATTTTTCTTTTTTGAATTTATGGAAGTGCTAGGCTGGACTTAACTTAAATCATTTTAGTTCGGATGTGCACACACTTGACCATTATGATTTAAGAGGCAAAATAAAAAGAATTACATGGTGATGTAATTGACAAGAGTTGTCTACCTATTTATTTGTATATCGCTTGTTGTGCTATCCACAAGGTTATATACATTTGAAATGGGATCCTTATTCTCACTAGCAAATCTTTAATTAGATGTTGCCGAACTATATAAGTGAGGGTAATATAGTTTGATGAAAATAGTGGAAGATACCAATTTAAAATAAAGACCTAAATTTATTTTGGTATGCAAAATTAATAAAATGAATGTTTGCTAAAATGTTATCTTTTCACATACAGAAATTTAAAATGTCAAAATCACTAATGTCACTGCGAAGCATACTTGATGCTAATAAACTAACCGGACCAAATTATACGGACTGGTTAAGAAATCTGAGAATAGTTATCATTGCTGAAAAGATTTCTTATGTCCTAAATTCACATGTCCCTGAATATGATTCAGAAACAGCCTCTGAGGAAGAGATTGTCACAATAACAAAGTGGCAAAATGATGCATCTGTGGCTCAATGCATCATGCTCACATCCATGAATAACGAGCTTCAGCGTCAGCACGTAAACATGGATGCTCCTGCTATGCTGCTTCATCTCAAGGAGTTGTATGGTGAACAGAGTAGGACTGCTAGATATGAGATATCTAAGGAGCTCTTCCGATCTCGGATGACCGAGGGTACTGCCGTCGAGACTCATGCCCTAAAGGTGATCAATTTGATTGAACGCCTTGGGCAGCTAGGGTTCGTCATGGATGGGGAGCTGAGTCAAGACTTGGTCTTGCAGTCACTCCCTGAGACCTTCTCGCAGTTTGTGGTTAATTTTCACATGAATAAGCTAGATGTCAGCTTGCCTGAGCTGCTTAACATGCTGAAAACTGCAGAAGGTCACTTCCCATCCAAGAAGAACTATATCTTGATGGTGGATTCTTCCAATAAAATGAAGATGCCCAAGGTATCTTCTGAAAAGAAGAAATCCAAGAAGGCTAAGGGAAATGGGAAAGAAAAGGAACAAAAGAAACCTGAACCAGCTAAAGGAATGTGCTTTCATTGCAACGAGCCGGGACATTGGAAAAGGAACTGCAAGAAGTATCTAGCAGAGAAGAAGCTTGGAGAAGCTTCGACTTCTAATCAAGGTTTGTTTATGATTAAAATTAATTTTTTTGAAAGTCATAATTCTACTTGGGTATTGGATACCGGCTGTGGTTCTCACATATGTAATACTGTGCAGGGACTGGTCAGAAGTAGAAAGCTGAAAAATGATGAGGTGATCCTACGAGTGGGGAATGGAGCAAAGGTTGTTGCATTAGCTGTAGGAACTTATTGTTTAGCAATGCCTTCGGGCAAGTCCATTTATCTTAATAAATGTTATTATGTTCCGAATATTATTAAAAATATTATTTCAAATTCTGTATTGGATATGGAAGGTTTTGACGTTATTATAAAGAACAATGGTTATTCTATTTATAAAGACGATGTTTTATATGATATTGAAAATTCGGGAAATGGGCTTTATATACTTGACTTGCAAGAAAATATATTTCAAACTGAACAAACTAAGAAAAGGAAAAGAGATGATATTAATTATACCTACATGTGGCACTGTAGACTCAGTCATATCAATGAAACAAGATTATCCAAGTTGCATAAGGATGGGCTCCTAGAGCTATCCGATTATGAATCATATCTAACTTGTGAATCTTGTCTCATGGGTAAAATGACTAAATCTCCTTTTAGTGGAAAAGGAGAAAGAGTTACAGAGTTATTGGCATTGATTCACACAGACATTTGTGGACCTATGACAACAAGTGCACGGGGTAGGTATTCTTATTTTATTACTTTCACTGATGATCACTCAAGATTTGGATATGTGTATTTAATGAAATACAAATCAGAATCATTTGAAAAGTTCAAAGAGTTCAGAAGTGAAGTAGAGAAACAAGCGGGCAAGAGTATTAAGATACTTCGATCAGATCGAGGTGGAGAATACTTAAGCGATGAGTTTCTCAATTTTCTCAAAGAAAATGGTATAATCTCACAATGGACTCCTCCAGGTACACTACAGTTAAATGGAGTATCTGAAAGGAGAAATCGAACACTGTTGGATATGGTTCGATCCATGATGAGTTTTACCGACCTTCCAATTTCGTTCTGGGGTTATGCCCTAGAAACGGTTGCATACCTACGTAATAAGGTACCTACAAAATCCGCCCCAAAGACTCCATATTAGATGTGGAAAGGGAGAAAACCAAATCTTAAACATGTTAAGACTTGGGGTTGTCCAGCTTATGTCAAAAAGTATGAAAATGATAAGCTACAGACTAAATCCGATAAGTGTAGATTTGTGGGATACCCTAAAGAAATCGTAGGGTATTATTTCTATCATCCAACTGATCAAAAGGTGTTTGTTGCAAAATATGTTGCCTTCTTGGAGAAAGAGTTTAGCCATGAAGGGGTCAGTGGGAGTAAGATATATCTTGAAGAAGTTCAAGGACCACAAATTACCACGGATCAAAGTCAGGTACCTAACCAAGTAGAAGAACCTACTGTACCACACCCTGTTCGTAAATCTAGAAGAGTACCGAAGATACCAGAGAGGTATGGATTCTTTATAGAGGATGACAATGAGGTACACATCATGAATGATGATGATCCATTGAATTACGAACAGGCTATGAGTAATAAAGACTCAGGGAAATGGCTTGAAGCCATGAAATTCGAAATGGACTCCATGTATGAGAACAAAGTATGGACTTTGGTTTCACCACCTGAAGGCATTAAGCCTATTGGGTGTAAATGGGTTTTTAAGAGAAAGACTGGAGCAGACGGGAAGGTAGAGACCTATAAGGCCCGACTGGTTGCAAAAGGTTTCAAACAAAGACAAGGAGTTGACTATGATGAAACCTTCTCACCAGTAGCCATGCTCAAGTCCATTCAGATTTTGCTTGCGATTATAGCTTATAACGACTATGAGATCTGACAGATGGACGTGAAAACGGCCTTCCTCAATGGGAAACTCGAGGAGGATGTGTATATGACACAGCTAGAGGGATTTATTTCAAAAGTTGGAACAAATTAAGTCTGTAAGCTACAACGATCCATTTATGGGTTGAAGCAAGCTTCTCGTAGATGGAACATTCATTTTGATGAGACCATCAAAGAGTTTGATTTTATCAAAAACGAGGATGAACCATGTGTATACAAGAAGGTTAGTGGGAGCGCAGTATCATTCCTTGTATTATATGTTGATGATATATTACTGATAGGGAATGACATTCCTATATTACAATCAATTAAAATCTAGTTATCTAAAAACTTCTCCATGAAGGACTTGGGTGAAGCATCCTATATTTTGGGTATAAAGTTCTATAGAGATAGATCTAAAAGGATGCTTGGTTTATCCCAAGGAACGTACATTGATGCGATGCTAAAGAGGTTTAACATAGAAGATTCCAAAAGAGGTCTCATGCCGATGAGCCATGGAATACATCTCTCCAAGAATCAGGCCCCAAAGACACCTGAGGAGAGATATCGTATGAGTAAGATCCCTTATGCTTCTATAATAGGATCTATCATGTACGGTATGATATGT
The DNA here is from genome assembly GCA_020205555.1 of Panax stipuleanatus. Taxonomy (NCBI): domain Eukaryota; kingdom Viridiplantae; phylum Streptophyta; class Magnoliopsida; order Apiales; family Araliaceae; genus Panax; species Panax stipuleanatus. Next base: position 108,588,060 of record CM035122.1, read on the forward strand.
ACTAGACCGGATGTTGCTCATGCACTTAGTGTAACGAGGAGATACCAGTCAAATCCTTGAGAAGAGCACTAGAAGGCAGTGAAGAATATCCTAAAGTACTTGAGAAGGACTAAAGATATTTTTCTTGTGTACGGTGTGTCTGAATTAAAACTCGGGGGATTCACGGACTCAAGTTTTCAAAAAGACCAAGATGACAGTAGATCTGTTTCAGGGTATATGTTTACCTTGAACGGAGGCGCAGTGAGTTTGAAGAGTTCCAAGCAGCAAACAGTTGCTGATTCAGTGACAGAGGTAGAGTATATAGCTGTAAGTGAAGATGCAAAGGAAGATGTTTGGATGAAGAAGTTCATAACTGAACTGTGGTTCCTAGCATTGGAGAAGCAGTTCCCATTTACTGTGACAACACAGGAGCAGTTGCACAGACTAAGGAACCCAAGTCTCATCAGATATCTAAACACATGTTGCGGCGATTTCATTTGATCAGGGAGATCATTGAAAGAGGAGACGTCACCTTGGACCGTGTAGACTCTCATGATAACATTGCAGATCCATTTACTAAAGCTTTAACACAACAGTAGTTTGATCGTCACTTAGAGAAGATGGGTATGAGATACTATGGTGATTGGCTTTAGTGCAAGTGGGAGATTAATAGTAGTGTGCATACAAGCCAATCATGAATGATGATAAAGCACATACTTTGTAAACAATCTTATTTATTTATTAATAAAATATTCATTTATTAAAGGCATTTAATTATCTATATGGTGCTGTTTTTATAATATGTAAATAACCCATAGTTTTAAGTAATGCTTTTATAATCATGATGATGATCATGCTAATGAGATCTAAATTCTTAGAAAGCTCTAAAACTAAAATAGTTCCCAATAGTGGGATTACTAAAAAGGGGATTAGTAAATCTGGATAGATTGGTACATATGTTGTTTGCTCATTGGATGAGGATGATTGATCTCATGATCATTTGTGTGGAGACACTAAAGCAAGTATGTAGGTGCTTATTGGAGAATAAGTTCACTGAACGTGACTCGCTATGGAATACCTAATGGAGTTTTACTCGCCTGTCAATAGGAATTCCTAATGTGATAGTAGTACAGGTGATCCTTGGACTTGAGATCATCATAGTATCTTGTATGTAACAAATTATACTTTGACTTATTCCTTAAGACCTTTTAAGGCATATATAGGGTATGCTTGCGTATAATGAGTTACATATGGAGATAATGAATGATCAATAAAGAATCTACCACCTCTAGTAAAAGAGGAGATATGTCCTATGTGATTCATTAAATGACAACCCAGGAATCCTTGGCCAAGGTGGAATAAAATTAGAAAGGAGTTTCTAAATTGCATTATTTGGAGTTGTGCATTTTCTAATCGAAATACATATAATTAAATATAATAAGACTTGACAGTAAATCCATGTCTTATATTTAATTAGGACATTGTATGGTGGAAGGATTGAATTGTACAGTAACTATTTACTCATAAAAGGAAGAATAATTATTTAAGAAAGTAATGACATAATTGTAATAATGCATTAAGTTTAATTAATTTAATCTATGGTGATAGAATAAATTAAATTGCTTAATGTTTATTATTTAATATTTTAGAAATATTAAATATAAATTAATAAGACGAGTCTTATTAATATTATTATTTTAATTTCTCAAGTAGTTTAGTAATTAATTTAATATTAGTACTTTCATTTATTCCTAATAAGATTAGGAGACAAATTAATTAAATGAATTTAATTAATTATTCCGAATGTGATGGGATGCTTAAATTAATTAAAGGAGTTTAATTAATTAAATGAAATCCCATGTCTAATAGGATTCGAAGGGTTAACCAATATCTATATAAGAGGAGTCTTATAATAGATATTAGTTGATGCAATTCCAATTGTTGGAGAGTACTTCCTTTCTATAGAGGATATAAAACTAAGCCAACCACCCTCCTTGATAATTCATCTTCCTTAGTGGATCACCTCTAGAGGCCAAACACTTGGGTGGCTAACGTTGATCAAAGGAAGGAATCTAACCCGAAAATTCAAGTTGATCACGAAGAACAAGGAGTTGAACTCGTACCTGTGGAAGTTTCGTTCTACAAGGGTATGATTCCATAACTTCTTATTTATCTTTTAAATTAATAATTTGCATAAAGGATGATCCGGGTGATGGTTTTGTAAAAAAAATTAAACTCTGATATACCATGCTTTCGCTAATTTTTGCAATTTGATTGCATCACGATTTCGTACAAACCCAACACGCGGTACTTGCTATAACTGCGGTCAGGAGGGGCACATTTAACCCAACTGCCCGAAGCTAAAAAAGATCCAAGGGTGTTTCGCTTGCGGTTCAATCGAGCACCGAATCAAGGATTGCCCGAAGAAGGGAAGCGATAGAGGAAGTGGCCAGCAAGGGGGAGGAAACAAATTGATGATCGACGGACCGACATAATCCAACCGCCCAATCGCTAGGACCTTTAACATTTTCGTCCAGGACGCAGTAGCTGCGAAGGACGTGGTGTAAGGTATAATCACAATCAGTGATATAAATGTACATGTATTATTTGATTCGGGTGCCACCTGTTCTTTTGTATCCGAAGAATTTGCTAGTAGGCTTAGTACACTCCGAGAAAGATTAGAAAATCCCTTGAACATAGAAGTTGCGAACAAAGAAGTAATCCCCGTAAAATACGTTTACCAAAATTATCGCGCAAACATTAGAGATTATGAACTGAGCGTAGACTTGTTTCCAATTAGATGGGGAGAATTTGACGTAATACTGCGAATAGATTGGTTGTATAACCATGCTGCGATAATTGACTGTCAGAATAAATGCGTAAACCTTCAGACTCCGAGTAAGTCTAAGGTAGTGTTTTATGGTAGCTCATCGCTTAAGCAATCGTGTTGTCTTACGATGATGCATGCCAAGAAATTATTAAGGAAAGGATGTATAGGTTATTTAGCTTATATTGTAGATACTCGCAAAAAGGGAGTAGAAATTAACCATATATATGTAGTGAATGAATTCCAAGATGTATTTCAGGACGATCTGCCTGGTCTTCCGCCAGATAAAGAAATTGAATTTGTAATAGAGTTAGCACCGGGAACAGCACCGATTTTGAAAGCTCTATACCATATGGCGCCAGTAGAATTGAAAGAATTGATGATACAATTACAAGAATTGCTAGATAAGGGTTACGTACGACAGAGTGTGTCTCCCTGGGGAGCACCGCTGTTGTTTGTTAAGAAGAAGGACATACCAAAGAAGACATTTCGAACCCGTTATAGGCACTACGAGTTTTTGGTAATGTCATTCGGATTGACTAATGCTTCGGCAGCATTCATGGACTTGATAAACCGAGTCTTCAAGCTATACTTGGATAAGTTCATGGTAGTTTTCATCGACAAAATCTTAATCTACTCGAAGTCGGAAGAAGAGCACGCCGAACATCTGAAGATGGTTTTGGAAGCGCTAAGGAAAGAGAAAATGTATGCGATGTTTTCAAAGTGTGAATTTTGGATGGAGAAGGTTCAATTCTTAGGACACGTAGTAGATAAGGATGGAATTTTAATAGACCCTGCAAAGGTAGAGGTAGTGAATAATTGGGAGCAATCGAAGACACAAATAGAGATAAGAAGTTTCTTAGGGTTAGCTGGGTACTATCAAAGATTCATCCAAGATTTTTCTAAGACAGCAACCCCATTGACCAATCTAGTGAGGAAGACGGTGAAATTAGTATAGATGGAGAAATGCGAAGAAAGTTTTCAGGAGCTGAAGAAGAGATTAAGCGAAGCGCCTGTATTATCATTACCAGACGATGCGGGAGGTTTCGTGGTGTATAGTGATACATTACATAAGGGACTTGGTTGTGTGCTCATGCAACATGGCAAGGTCATTGCGTATGCATCATAACAATTGTAGGATTACGAAAAACGATACCCTACTCGTGACTTAGAGTTAGTGGTAGTAGTTTTTGCGTTAAATATTTGGAGACATTATCTGTACGGAGAGAAATGTGAGATATACACGGACCACAAAAGTCTGAAATATATCTTCACACAGAAGGAGTTGAACATGCGACAGAGAAGGTGGTTAGAATTGATCAAGGATTATGACTGCAAGATTCTTTATCACCCAGGAAAGGCAAACGTCGTAGCCGACGCACTAAGCAGAAAAGGAAGGGAGAAATTTTCCTATTGACGACTCAGGAGGAGCTAATAAGAGAGATGAAGAAATTAGAAATAGAGGTAAATAGACTAGGGAGGTCTGAAGAAAAATTATTTGTAATGGAAGCTCGTCCAATATTGTTGGATAGAGTGAAGGAATCACAAGACAGTGATGTGGAATGCGAGAAAATAAGAAAGAGGATAGTAGAAGATGGAGAAGAAAGATTCAAAATGGATAAGGACTGTATTTTGAGATTCGCATGAAGAATATGGGTACTAGCGGTAATCAAATTGAGAGAGGAAATTTTTCACGAGGCACACAATACGACGTATTTTGTTCATCTGGGAGGCAAAAAGATGTACCGATATCTAAGGCAACATTTTTGGTGGCCCAATCTGAAATGAGAAGTCGCAGAGTACGTCAGCAGATGTCTCAGTTGTCAATAGGTCAAAGTGGAGCACCAAAGGCCGAGTGGTCTACTTCAACCGTTGGAAATACCAGAATGGAAATGGGAGCACATTACGATGGACTTCGTGGTGGGACTTCCAGTCACGCGAAAAGGTTTTGATGCCATTTGGGTTATCATGGATCGACTAACGAAGACGACTCATTTTTCACCAATCAAGATTCGATATAATTTGAATCAGTTAGCAAGTCTGTACGTAAAGGAGATTGTTTCACAACATGGAGTGATGGTGTCAATTGTCTTTGATCAAGATCCACGCTTCACGTCAAACTTCTGTAAAAGCTTACAAGAGAGGATGGGAACCCAGTTAAGGTTGAGTACTGCGTATCATCCTAAGACAGACGGACAGAGTGAGCAAACAATACAAATGCTAGAGGACATGCTTAGAACTTGCGTCATGGACTTCAAAGGAAATTGGGACGATCGCCTACCCTTAGTAAAATTTGCAAACAATAATAGTTACAATGCGAGTATCGGCATACCACCGTACGAAGCTCTTTACGAGAAAAAATGCAGAACACCGTTATGTTGGGACGAAGTCAGAGAATGAAGAATGTTGGGGCCAGAATTAGTGCAACAAATAGCAGATGTCGTGACAGTAATAAGAGCCAGATTGGTAGCAGCTCAAGATGGCCAAAAAAATTATGTAGATTTGCATCGACAAGACCGAGACTTTATAGTCGGTAGTTTCGTATTTTTGAAGATATCTCTGTAGCGCCCCCAAATCCGGGCCCCCAGAACCTCGGACCTGGTACGTTACGATACATAATTTCTATAACTATTGCGGAAGATATAAACATAAATTGTTTATATAATAACTTTTAAAACATAATTCCCAAGGTATGTAATCTTAACTTAATACATGCATTCAATATCCTACACGACATACAATGTCATTTGTATCCTATACTATTACCATTTTAACCGTATAATAATTCCATCCTGGAACTTGTCTTTGCCTTTGCCTGTGTCTGAAGTTTTGCTTTAATCTGAAATACTTATCATGATATAGCAATGGTGAGCAACAAGTTTGCCCAACAAGTTTTAAATACAACAAGGATATATCATGATTGAAAGAAAGAATAAGCTTTCAAATTTTCAACAATATAATAATTGTGAAAGAGCATAAATCAAAGTTTCAATAAATGAATGACTGAATCAATAATGTTTAATGTTAACAAGGACCATGAACAATTTTAATTGAACCTTATGGTAATGAAGGTGATCAGCCTTTCATACCTGATGAACATATGCAACATGCACTAAGTGCGAATCAATAATTAGTATAGATGTGAATAATCAACAATGATTAATTGTTGATTATTCACGAACATGCTTTACAAAAACAACTCGAGTTCGAGTTAGGAAACTTGCCAGAACCGTCGATTACTGCTACGCAATTTAAGTTAATCGCTTTATTGAAAAGACCTATCAGTTATAAGATTTGATCTTTCAATTAGTATAACATACCTTATCCCATAATGCTATTACTTTAAAAGTAAACCATCTAATACTTAACCACATAGTCAAATATCAGATATCCTCAATATCATATATATTTACATGTCTAAACCTAGCACACATCGAGTCTTTAATAATATTCAATATAGTATACTGAGTGGTTTCCCATAAACAACTAACAAATTAGTTTTTGCCTCGTCTACACTATTTTCACAGTGAGTTAGATCGGTTACTAATTCGTAGATACCTTCCCCATATGAAGGAGTCGTTTAGCCCAGCTACTATACATCTACCATTAAAGGATACGATTGCACTACCTTAGACTTAACATTTACTCGTTTATTTATAAGTTATTATTATAACTCGGTAAACTGTTTACTATTCAAGAGACTTAATATCTCCTTTCAGTAAGCTGAAACCAAACTGTTTTCTATTCCTGACATTTCAGTTTCCATTTCAGCATCTTAAATTGTTCATTTCAAGAAGCTGAAATTCCTTTTTCACAAAAATTTCAAAACAGTGTATTATTTATCTATCATTTGGCCAATCATATATACATATATTCCATACACAAAAAGTATTTTTCTGGAATTTTTAACTCCCTTAAGTATTTTTCAAAAATCCATTTCTAGGTAATTTCTAAAGAAATTTGCTACATCACACTTAACTCCAAAAATTTCCAACTCTTGGTGGGATCTTACACATGTTATCATGAGCCTTCCAGTTTAATTTTCGTGGCCATCGGAGTTATAGAACTCCGGTTATATCAATTTTTGTTGAAAAAACATAAATATTGAAATAGTCATAACTTGCTCAATTTAAGTGAAAATGAGCTCATTTTTGGACACAAGCTACTTTATCCGATATATTTTCATGTCCCAAAAGGCCGGAATTTATTTCATAAAATAAGTGGACAAAACTGCCCTTCAAAAATCCGGACAAATTGTTTTTATGGTTTTTCAGATTTTTCCTACTTTGCTAAAAACTGTTCAGACAGAAATCTGCATGGAATTTTTTAGTTATTCCACTAGGATCTGTTAGAAGACTTATAGATCTAACTCTAAAAATTAACCACACTCAAAAATTTGAAATACACTAGGAGATATGGTAGTTTGAATTTCAGTTTACGTTTTCCCCAAAAATAGTTTTTTTAATGTGTTTTGTAAAAAAACTTTCATGATCTATTGATTTATCAAACATTAATCACCATAAACTAACATAATATATACCCATACATCATATATTCATGGATCTATCATGATACATGATCTATTACATCAAAAATCACCAAATACAAGATTAATCACAAGTAAAGCTACGAAAAATTAGGTTTTCTCACTTTTGAAAAACTTAGTTCCCATTTCTTAGTTTAGATCCAACTTTTGATTCCTTAAAGGGTTAGATCTAAACATGAAACACTATTAAACACATATATCTAAGGTTTTAACCTTAAGATCATAACTTTATCAAAAATCAAAACTTAAATCAAACCAAAAAGAAATTATACTACATAAATAGAAATCTTGTTATACATTTGCTTGTTCCTCCTTCTCTTTCTTCCTAGGCTTGGCTAAGGAAACTATGAAACACCAAAAATTCTCCCTCTTTCTTGCTCTTTATAGTGGCCGAACCTCTCCTTGTTCTCTCTCCCTCTATCTTGCTCTTGCTAGCAACTAGTGGAAATGATGGATGAAAGAGAAATAAACCAAGTTTTGTTAGTTAGTAAAGGTGTATAGATATATTTGTTATATCTAATCTAACAATGACTCTTGCTCCTTCTCTCTCTTACTTATCACTTTAAGTGACTTGCACTCCTTAGATAACTTGTGATCTTGGTTAAAATGAGTGGCTTGAATAAAAGATTGACACATATGGGTGGTTAGGTGGGAGTTGGTAAGTTTAATCATTACAACACATTCCCCCTTTCTTTCTCCATGTAAATTTCGGCCAAGAGGCCTTATTTGGCCCATTTTTATTTTCTTTTTAAGACCCAAATAGCTTACTTAGTATCCAATAGGACCTCACTCAATTGGGCCACCAATTAGGCTACTCAAATAAATCTTTGTGCTTGCAATATTCATTTTTTGGACTAGCAAAACAACATAGTTTATACTTTTTAATTTTTATACTTATTCAATGACTTAAATACTCTTCCTCAAGTGGGCTAAGCTTGGGCCAAGCTTGACTCACACTTAATTTCTTTTGGGCTTGGACTATTTCTTAAATTGCTTACTAGTTAAAATAAACTTGGGCTTCCTCCTATAATTATATTGGGCCATCATTATACTTGCCCTATACATAATATATTGGGCTAGTTTAATAACTTAATATTTATTAAATCAACTTATCTACAAGTCTAATGTTTAATTAAACAATTGGGCTACAAATTAGGCTACTAAAATTACTTACTCTCCTTAATCCATTAAATCTATTATCACTAGAACTAATGCTCAATATTATTGATATTTACATAATCTTAATTATCTTTATATACAAAATAAATGTATACACATTATATTTATTTAATCGTACACACCATTCACATAAGTCCTCACACATTATATTAGTTTATTAACTAAATAGCCATAATTGGCTTAATAAGTTATAAACACTCACACTCACATAATCGTACAAGATAACCTAATAGGTTAAAATTTCTTACACCATTTATATCACATCAAATTTATAGATATCGTAGTACCTTATTCTTAGTATTTTTTTCAAGTATACATAAATTCATCTCTAGGGTTTATAAATTTTGTAACCCATAATTCCTCCTCAATTAAATAGTAAACCATATAGGTTATTCTTTAAAAATTTTAAATCATTCCTTAAATTCCCATCTAGGTTTTATCCTTTAACCATTATTTAAATCATTTAAGATCTTATAAATTTTCTGGTTGTCACATTTACCCCTTCTTCTAAGAATTTTGTCCTCGAAATTACATCCTACTAATCCCTACTCCTTCTATTCACCAAAACTAGGATTTCAACATAAACTTTATTCAATCATATCAAATTCTACCCGTACACAACGAGCTTATACACATCATCACATGCTACCCGAACATTACTCCCAAGAGTTAAAATTTTTAAATCATGTTGAGGAGTCATATAGACCATGAACTATTGAGGTTTATAGGTATTACTACCTACGACCTATTTCAATTAAGAAAAGGTACTCAACCCCTTACAAAGGTTAACAGTATGTTTACAATCACAAAGAAGGTAAATTACTGATGCTAGTACGTACGTCAATCATGGCTCGCGAATTTTCTCGCATTGAATTATAAAAATCTAATCTGCATAGTTCACCTCAGACTTATCATAGAATTCTGCACCAAAAAAATTCAGTTCGGGAAAATTTCAAAGAACACTTTGAATTTCATAAACGTTGGTCTAGCTGAATCAAATAGCTTAGACTCATACCAATAATTCACACATCAATCCAAACATGTGTCTGGCCAAATTTAATTAACACTTGACTTTTCTTTAAAATTCTGAAAATCATTTTATAACGTCATGATACCACACTTTATTTACAGTCCGTTTTAAATTCCATTATTTTTGTGACTTTGTCATACAATAATATACCATAGTGGGTTGACGATCTTTAGATCACATCCAACACTAGGTAATACTGCATTAATAACTCTATCATTTTTATCATCTTTGCACCAGGTTCTATGATACATTAATGATATATAAAATACATTTTAATAATTTAAATAATTTATTTTTTGTCTAGCCGAAACAATTAACGTAGACTTTTCTTTAAACCGTTCAAAACTATTAAAAAATCATTTTTGGAATTATCATGTCGCAACAGGTAGCGATGTGTCAGGGTCCCGAAGTCCACACAGTACACAATTATAACTATATTTTGAAGATAACCAAAAATTTATTTTTGCTGTTATTATGTCGCAACAGGTAACGATATGACAATGACTCAAAGTCCATCTCCACACCCTTGTCACCATATTGTGAAGATAACAAAAATTTATTTTATTTCAAAAAAGGCACATCAGTGCGAATTTAGCTTGATGTCAAAAATTTCGAAGTCTAGCACAACTAGAAGATTTAGAATACCTATGCTTCCACCATCAACTTCAATTCTTCTAATGATCAATTGCTTAATAATTATATCTATTTCTATTATCCGCAATCCTTCATTCATAATTTTCTTATACCCCCGTATAGTTCATCAAACATGCCACACGTTATGAGTTTAGGAACTTGCCACAATCATATAGGTTTAGGAACTTATCCTAGTTAGACCAAAGTCGTCCATTTGCTGAGGGGTTCCACCATACGATTATGAGTCACGAACTTAGCATACATATGAGTTTAAAGAACTAGCACCTAATCTTATATTCTCTACCTATTTGCCATACACATGAGAAAAGAATTACCTTCTCAACATACATATAGCGAATAGCGCGACACAACATTTCAATGAATTATCAATGTGATAAACCAAGTAGTCGTTAAGCCAAGCACAAAACCCTCGCCCATACAAAGGTTTGTACAACTTAGAAATCACATGAGTCCTCAACTAAAATCCCACATAATCCTAGGTCCCTCTTTGCTCAATACGAATTTCATTTAATCCGTATCTACAATTCTATAACTCTTTTGAGTTTAACTCGTACTATTTCATAGTACCATATTCGTATAGCAATTCTGCTATAAAGCTTTCAATCAAACTGATTGATCATCTGTCCTCCTATGACCTCATCAGATCACGTTGTAATCTAATATTATAATCGTATTATATTACGATTCTTTCCTATGTTATGATTGTTTTGTTTTACGATCTTCTTTCCCTTTATACTTTTAGTCTTTTAAACTCTATCTATTCATTACTACTGTTCATCTTTATCATCAGAGTTAGGTAACTCTGGATTTTTATTACTTGTAAAGATTCTTCTTTGAATCTTATTGACTTATTAATACATTGCCCAAATTCATCGCTTAGAATTTATACTCTATTTGAGTTTATTCCTATTCATTATCTCTGTGGTTATAGCCTAAGGTAACCCTACCTAAGGTTTATAACCTACAGCTCTGATACCAACTATAGCGCCCCCAAATCGGGTCCCCAGAACCTCGGACCTAGTACGTTACGATACATCATTTTTATAACTATTGCAGAAGATATAAAGATAAATTGTTTATACAATAACTTTTACAACATAATTCTCAAGGTCTGTAACCTTAACTTAATACATGCATTCAATATCCTACACGACATACAATGTCATTTGTATCCTATACTATTACTATTTTAACCGTATAATAATTCCATCCTGGAACTTGTCTTTGCCTTTGCATGTGTCTGAAGTTTTTCTTTAATCTGAAATGTTTATCATGATATAGCAAGGGTGAGCAACAAGTTTGCCCAACAAGTTTTAAATACAACAAGGATATATAATGATTGAAAGAAAGAATAAGCTTTCGAATTTTCTATAATATAATAATTGTGAAAGAGCATAAATCAGAGTTTCAATAAATGAATGACTGAATCAATAATGTTTAATGTAAACAAGGACCATGAACAATTTTAATTGAACCTTATGGTAATGAAGGTTATTAGCCTTTCATACCTGATGAACATATGCAACATGCACTAAGTGCGAATCAATAATCAGTATAGATGTGAATAATCAACAATGATTAATCACGAATATGCTTTACAATAATAACTCGAGTTTGAGTTAGGAAACTTGCCTGAACCGTCGATTACTGCTACGCAATTTAAGTTAATCTCTTTATTGAAAAGGCCTATCAGTTATAAGATTTGATCTTTCAATTAGTATTACATACCTTATCCCATAATGCTATTACTTTAAAAGTACACCATCTAACACTTAACCACATAGTCAAATATTAGATATCCTCAATATCATATATCTTTACAAGTATAAACCTAGCACACATCGAGTCTTTAATAATATTCAATATAGTATACTGAGTGGTTTCCCACAAACAATTTGTTCCACAAATAATTAACAAATTAGTTTTCGTCTTGTCTACACTGTTTTCATAGTGAGTTAGATCGGTTACTAATTCGTAGATACTTTCCCCATATGAAGGAGTCGTTTAGCCCAACTACTATACATCAACCATTAAAGGGTACGATTGTACTACCTTAGACTTAACACTTACTCGTTCATGTATAAGTTATTATTATAACTTGATAAACTGTTTACTATTCAAGAGACTTAATATCTCATTTCAGTAAGCTAAAACCAAACTATTTCCTATCCTAGACATTTCAGCATCTTGAATTGTTCATTTCAGGAAGCTGAAATTCCTTTTTCACGAAAATATCAAAATAGTGTATTATTTATCTATCATTTGGCCAATCATATATACATATATTCCATACACATAAAGTATTTTTCTGAAATTTTTTTAACTCCCTTAAGTATTTTTCAAAAATTCATTTCTAGGTAATTCCTTAAGAAATTTGCTACATCACGCTTAACTCCAAAAATTTTCAACTTTTGGAGGGATCTTACAGACTTTATCGTGAGACTCCAGTTTAAATTTCATGGCCATCGGAGTTATAAAACTCCGGTTATAGCGATTTTTATCGAAAAAAATATAAATATTGAAATAGTCATAACTTGCTCAATTTAAATCGGAATGAGCTCATTTTTGGACACAAGCTAATTTATCCCATATATTTTCATGTCCCAAAAGACCAGGAATTTATTTCATAAAATAAGTATACAAAACTTCCCTTCAAAAATCAGGACCGATTGCTTTTATGGTTTTTCAGATTTTTCCTACTTTGCTAAAAACTGTCTAGACAGAAATCTACATGAAATTTTTCAGTGATTCCACTTGGATCTGTTAGAAGACTTCTAGATCTAACTATAAAAATTAACCACACTCAAAAATTCAAAATACACTAGGAGATATGGTTGTTTGAATTTCAGTTTATGTTTTCCCCAAAAATAGTTTTTCTAATCTTTGTGTTTTGTAAGAAAACTTTCATGCTCTATTGATTTATCAAACATTAATCACCATAAACTAACATAATACATACCCATACATCATATACTCATGGATCTATAATGATCCATGATCTATTACATCAAAAATCACCAATCACAAGTAAAGCCAAGAAAAATTAGGTTTTCTCACTTTTGAAAAACTTAGTTTCCATTTCTTAGTTTAGATCCAACTTTTGATCCCTTAAAGGGTTAGATCTAAATATGAAACACTATTAAACACATAGATCTAAGGTTTTAACCATAAGATCATAACTTTACCAAAAATCAAAACTTAAATCAAACCAAAAAAAAATTATACTACATAAAAAGAAATCTTGTTATACCTTTGCTTGTTCCTCCTTCTCTTTCTTCCTAGGCTTGGCTAGGAAACTATGAAACACCAAAAATTCTCCCCCTTTCTTGCTCTTTATAGTGGCCGAACCTCTCCTTGTTGTCTCTCCCTCTCTCTTGCTCTTGCTAGCAACTAGTGGAAATGATGGATGAGAGATAAATAAACCAAGTTTTGTTAGTTAGTAAAGGTGTATAGATATATTTGTTATATGTAATCTACCAATGACTCTTGCTCCTTCTCTCTCTTCCTTATCACTTTAAGTGACTTGCCCTCCTTAGATAACTTGTGATCTTGGTTAAAATGAGTGGCTTGAATAAAAGATTGACACATATGGGTGGTTAGGTGGGAGTTGGTAAGTTTAATCATTACAACACATTCCCCCTTTCTTTCTCCATGTAAATTTCGGCCAAGAGGCCTTATTTGGCCCATTTTTATTTTCTTTTTAAGACCCAAATAGCTTACTTAGTATCCAATAGGACCTCACTCAATTGGGCCACCAATTAGGCTACTCAAATAAATCTTTGTGCTTGCAATATTCATTTTTTGGACTAGCAAAACAACATAGTTTATACTTTTTAATTTTTATACTTATTCAATGACTTAAATACTCTTCCTCAAGTGGGCTAAGCTTGGGCCAAGCTTGACTCACACTTAATTTCTTTTGGGCTTGGACTATTTCTTAAATTGCTTACTAGTTAAAATAAACTTGGGCTTCCTCCTATAATTATATTGGGCCATCATTATACTTGCCCTATACATAATATATTGGGCTAGTTTAATAACTTAATATTTATTAAATCAACTTATATACAAGTCTAATGTTTAATTAAACAATTGGGCTACAAATTAGGCTACTAAAATTACTTACTCTCCTTAATCCATTAAATCTATTATCACTAGAACTAATGCTCAATATTATTGATATTTACATAATCTTAATTATCTTTATATACAAAATAAATGTATACACATTATATTTATTTAATCGTACACACCATTCACATAAGTCCTCACACATTCTATTAGTTTATTAACTAAATAGCCATAATTAGCTTAATAAGTTATAAACACTCACACTCACATAATCATACAAGATAACCTAATAGGTTAAAATTTCTTACACCATTTATATCACATCAAATTTATAGATATCGTAGTACCTTATTCTTAGTATTCCTTCAAGTATACATAAATTCATCTCTAGGGTTTAGAAATTTTGTAACCCATAATTCCTCTATTCTCAATCCAATAGTAAACCATATAGGTTATTCTTTAAAAATTTTAAATTATTCCTCAAATTCCCATCTAGGTTTTATCCTTTAACCATTATTTAAATCATTTAAGATCTTATAAATTTTTAGGTAGTCACAATCTCCCTGGAAAAGAAAGATACGATTCGGTAAGAAGAGAAAATTGAGTCCGAGGTTCATAGGACCATTCGAGATATTGAAGTGAGTGGGCGAAGTGGCATACAAAGTTGCATTACCACTCGAATTGAAACACATCCACAATGTGTTTACATCTCCGTGTTGTGTCTGTACAAGCCCGACTATAAGCACGTGATTTCCTACGAACCCATTCAAGTAGAGAAGAATCTGGCGTATGAAGAAATTCTTGTCCAAATACTAGATAGGAAAGAGCAAACACTAAGAAACAAAGTTATAACTTCTATAAAAGTGCTTCGGCGCAACCACGATGCCGAGGAGGCCATGTGAGAATTAGAAGCTAAAATGAGAAAAGACTATCCCCATCTTTTTGTATAACCTTGTACCAATTCCGACGACGTTATTTTTATAAGGGTGAAGGATGTAATAACCGTGAATTTCATGAATAAATATTAATATTGATATTAATAAGAATGTGAATATTTATGTGACACCTCCAAATTCGGGTACTTCGTTTCCATAACATTTGGTGCTCACTATCTAAATAGAACATACATCTACCCAATAATAAGGAATGTAAAATAAATTACAACCTTGAATAAATATTAAAATCTTCCTTAAAAATGAATTACAGCCTTATTCAAAATCTTCCAGGTTTTCTAACCTTAACATAAACAAATAAGTGCGGAAATATAACATCATAAATGAAATCTTATTACAATCAACATCAAAAGACAACAAGTCTTCACTTATTCATCTTGCCTTTCCCTTTACTTTTTGACGGTACGTCAACATTCTCGGCTTTAACTGCAAGGGATTATTAAATATGCAAGAGTGAGCAAACAAAAGCTCACTTAGAATACAACAATAATATGACATAACTAAATAACTTTAAAAGATCGGAATAACTTTACTTTCGTCAACAATAAAGAATTGAATAATAATTCTTTCATCAATATTTAGAATTTTGAATATTGAAATCATCTGAGGGTCATAAGACCTTGAACCATATCCTAGGTTATAAACATTTATATTTAAAACCTTTAACAGTCATATAGACTATAGACTCTTAACTCGTACTTAGGGGGATCAACCCTTCGTACCATGTATTGTGCACAAACATTTAACGCTTTCGCATAGTAACCTCTCTAAATAAATAGGGTTGTTCATCTCAGTATTTGATACAAGTCCGCACCAAAGAAAATTTGGTTTGGATAGCTAATTTTTTTTTTGGAGTTTTCAACTATCATCAACTAAGGAGTAGTTGAATCGACTCACAATAACTTAATAGTTCAATAATATAAGAATTTTAAACCAAAGATAAGCCATAACAATAGACTTCACAATAACTACGCATGCTTTAGAAATAATTTAAAGCAATTAAATGATTAAGTAGATCATGCTTGAACAAATAAGTCAAGATCGCATTACTTCAATAATAAGTTCGATACTTGTTCATTATGAATATTAGAATACAGCATAACTTATACAAAAATTAACAAGTTAAGAATCGGAAACAAACCTGCATGACATAAAGAACAAGGGTTAAAGAACTTGTATAATATAAATAACAAGTTTTTAGGGATAGGAAACTTGCCTCAAGCGCAAGCTACACTTTACAATTACAATTCACTTCCACAATTATCCTACATTTTACATTATGTTTATAACATCAATTAGTACATTACCATGACATTTAAACCATTGAACTTCATACTTAAGTTCAACTCACAACGTGGTTTATAACAATAGGTGCTAACTAACCACATACGTGAGTCTACACTCACAACATACACCTCAAAGGCTTATAACTCTTTTAAATTACCATGTCGTACCTTATGAAAGTAATATACAAGTACATATATAACATATTAACATAAGACTTCAAATTATCTTAATCATGTTAAAAATATGTAATCTCATTGTCTAATACACTTAACAAGTCATCAATTTAAGTTAGTTAAACAAGCACTGCACAAAAACTCAACAAAGTATAAAATTTTTCTCCGGACAAACCCTAGCCCCATTGGGGCGGGTCATCCTAGGCCAAATACCCTGCTAGGGCGGGGCCCACTGCTGGTAGGTTCCCCCAGCTCGCGATTGTATAGAGAAATAAGTCAATTTGGCTTATTTCTTCACACCCAAATCTGATTTTTATCAACATAATGTATATAAAACTTTATGAACACAAAACCTTAAAGTATTAACATGATTATAACATTCATAAACTTTATAACACATAATCAGAACACAATTTTCATGATTTTTGATGAAAAACACATTATCAAGTGTTCTTGCTGAAAATTTATACTGTGAGTTCATTTTTAAACCAATTCATGTAATTCCAATTATGTTAACTCTATTTCTTAACATATTAACAAAATCCATGATCAATTTAGACAACAATTAACAAACACACACCAATTTTGATAATTTAAAGACTATTTTCAAAATAAGCTCACAGTAAATTAATATACACATGATTTTTTTATGTTCATCGTATCTACGTGAATTGAATCACTTAAACAACTATAATAATCATATATAAGCATATATATATATATATATATATATCACACACACACACACACACATATATATATATATATATATATATATATATATATCATAATCAATAAATTTTTAATAAAAAGATTATTATAGAGAATTTCTTTTTGAAAAACGTGAAAGTCATAAAACACAATATAGAAAATTAAAACTTAGAGATTATAACCTTTGACTGTGAGGAGAAGAAGATGATGTTTGATGGCTTTTAGCAAGGACCCCTCTTCTTCTTCTTCTTTTTCTCTGAGTATTTTCTCTCTTAACTTTTTCTTTGTTCTTTCTTTCTTTCTTTCTTTCTTTGTTATAACTTTCTAACGTAAATATTTTGTATAACATATAACTGATATACATATAATATACCTATAATACATAGAATATGTAACTGCTATATATTAATTACATATACTAACTACTAATTAATATATAGGTTACAAAATTTTGAATTTAAAAAGCCCTGAGGCCATGTTTGGCAAAAACAGCTTTATTTTTAAAACAGATTATTATTAGCCAAGGTCCTGTTTGGCAAAACGAGATTAAAACAAGTGCAAGGGCCTTGTTTGGGTAAAACTAATTAAAAATTCTTTTTATTCTTTTAATAAATCCTTTAACCCTTAGTTTAATTGCTACACTTTATTTAATTAAATTTCAACCTTCTAATTCAATTAAATAACAGCTTAACATCAACTACTCATATAAAAATTGCCACATAACAATTATAATTACTCGCTAATTATAATTTCGTGCAACAATTATCCCATAAATACATCTAATTTAATTATCTCAATTAAATTAGAATCATACCATAAAATCATTACACATCCATTAAATAAAATATTAAATATTCATTTAATTAATATATTACACTTAATTAAATTACTCCACAACAATCACATAATTTATTTAACTCGTAAATAAATCAAAAAAAATATTTATCTAATTCAATAAATATTTACATTTAATATATAAAAATCTCATTCGTTACAATTTATTCGAATATAAATGTTTATGTAGCATGAGGTGAGTAACTCAATTAAATTAAATTAAATTTATGATAATTGAGAAAATGTGGAGAATTATGATGAGCTCGTGGAATGCCTTATGTGGCACGATAATAGAAATTATGATGGTTTAATTAAATTAAAGAAGGAATGAATTAATAGGTAAAGGATTAATTAATATTATATTGTTAATTAATGGTTATTATGAGTAAGAGAATATTAATGAATAAATAATTAATTAATATAATAAGATTAATGTTTATTTAATTAATTGTTATGTGTAGTGATATGTAATTATATGTTATATAGTAGCTACATCTATATAACATGAAATGAATTATGACACTTCAAGGTGACTATATAATATATAGAACTATATGGTATAGTTAAATGAATCACAAAGTTACAGAATGAGCTTATGTGATAATATGTTATGTGTGGATACATTAAATGTTTACCTTGTGAAATATTAAATTAAACTAAATAAATAATTGTTATTTAATTATTAATTGAGTATAATTGAAATAATAAGGTTTATGATAATGTGGAAAGATAATACTCAATTAAATTATATTCGGTATTATCAAATGTACATGGATTATATAATGTGTATAAATATATACCCCAACTTGTTATAATGTTATTAACTCACTAAAGCTACATTGTAACTTAAAAAAGATTAAAACCTAAGTGTACACATATACATTTAACTAGGGATATATATATATATATATATATATATGTGTGTGTGTGTGTGTGTGTGTGTGTGTGTATTTAACCTAAGGTATGTTAACATTATTTCATTTCCAATCTACAAATGCTGAGATTAGAAGGCTTGTCCCATATTGAGAGTCACTTCTTCTCCTTCACTGTGAATAGCTTATGGCCTAGCCTATTCCTTTCATCTCTCAATTTCAGCAAACTAGCAACAATGATGGCAAGGGGAGTGGGTTGAGGTGGTTGTTGGCCACTATTTCACCAAACATTTGTTGCCCAACATCTCTTCCTTTCTTCCATTGAATTAATTCCTTGTGCAAAACTTTGACATGGACATTCCTTCCTCTAGAAATAGCAAACTTCTCTTCACATTTCATTTTACTAAATTGTTGGTTAAGTTGTTATAGAGAGTGAAGTGAGTGTATAATCTGAAATTGAGAGCAAGCCTTGTCCAATTCAAGCTCAGAGAGGTATAACTCTTACATTGAGTTCTTAGTTTTGAATGTAATAAATTCATAAAAATTGCATGAATTAGTTGAAATTGGATATGTGAGATGATGTTAGTATGTTAGTTAAGTTTGTATACATGCTATATATGCAATGTGATAGTATACAATCATGAACCATGAGTAATTTTGGAAAATTGTTGGAAGCTCTGCTATTGCAGAAAACCTCCTGTCTGGAAACGAAATGGCGCGGCCGCGCCACTCCCTAATACAAACACGGCGCGACCGCGCCGATATGAAGAACCAAAATATGCTTTTTATGGTTTTTAAAATATTGAGCATGCTAGTGTAACTTAAATATGCCTATATAAGTCCCTGACATGCTAGTGTAGGTGGCCTTGTATGTAATCACTTACCTTAGCTCGGTTTTAAATAGTTTCTAAAAGAAACTTAGAGTTTTCAAATACAAACTTGATGAACTAAGTACACCTTAAGTTCTGAACTTGTGAGCATGCTTATGTGGTCTAGTTATGTGTGTACATGAGCATGATATATAATATGCGAAATTACTTTGCATGATTAGTTGGTTTAACATGAGGTTTCAAAGAAAACGTAAGAGTTTGGAAAACTAATGCTGTTGATAACTACCCTATGTTGTATTCTGAAATTAGGACTACCATGCTAGGATATTGTATGCCTCTAGACATGACGGATAAATTCACCGTCTCACAAAGCATGATTTAGACTTTCAAGTATGACGTAAAATGAAGTTTTAAGTGTTAAACTATTCAACCTAAGTGTAATAAGAGGTTTACATATGAGCATGCGTACTAATGGTTGTTGGTATCATTAAGTGATGTAATGAGCAACGTGATTAGCCTTTTGTGCAATAAACCCCTTAAGACTTGTTAGATGGAAGGTTAATAACGAACTATGTTAAAGGCAAGATATAGGATCGAACGTAGTTATAAACCTCATAACATGTATATTCTACATGTGTCATCATCAATGCATGTGGGTGAGCGAGCTAGGCCATGTAAACTGATTTTTAGTTCTGGTTTGAACTGGGGGCAGCGCAGCGGCGCCACTCCCTAGTTCAAACTAAGCGCGGCCGCGCCATCCTGCTAAATGGATAGAGCATGCTAATTGTAAATCTTTGATGCATGCTTGTATTGTTATCCCAATCTGGAATACATGTTTAGTGAAGTATGCTAGTGTTAATGAGTATGTTACGATTGAACCATATAGTGATAAGTGTTTATAAACTTTCAAACACTAAGATAACAATGACTACGAGCTATGTCATTTGGTTATATAATAACATACAAACTGATTATGTGCTATATGTACATAAGATATGTGACGACATACGTGTAGGATCGTACGACTAAGTTAGGAACTTATGTATGTGTTTAACTTACTGATAATTATGTTTTAACCTACTCAATAGGTATTTCTTGGCTTGATATTTTGTTAATACTTAAGTGTGCATGTTACTTTTCATATGTTTTGTGTGTATGTGCAAGATTGGAGTGAAGCTAAGCTTAAAGGGACAAAAGGGAGGGGTAGAGAACAAAAGAAATTGCAAGTCAACAATTCTGATAGCCAGGCGCAGGGCGCGCTGGCTTAAGAGTACAAGAGGCGCGGGCCGCGCCACTAAGAGACCATAGTTGCTGCATACCTAGCGCGGGGTGAGCCAGGTTATATAGAGAACGGGCGCTGGGCGCGCTAAGCAGACGAATTTGACAGAAAATTAGGGTTTTAGAGCACAAGTTGACTTGGAAAGGGATTGTAACTTACTTTATTTGATTAGGATTTTGATAAGTTATAAATAGGAGTTGTTTTCCTTAAGATTAATCTATCTTTTATTCTATATTCTCTTGGATTGCTTGGAGGCTACACACCTTTGTTTTGGAGATTCAAGCATGTCAGGCTAAGTTCTTTATTTCAATTCTGAAGGGATGTTGAACTTATTTATCAATTAATGATTTGATCAATTTATTCTATTTATTCTTCTATCTTGAGATTTATTCTGATTATCCACATGACCTTTTATACATGTTATCCAATTGACTAATTTGGTTTCTGCATGATTAAATTAGTAAATTGATATCATCTGCTAGATTAAGACAGATTTTAAGCAAACGGAGTGTGTCTAATCTAAGTAGTAATTAACAGTATTTTATTGTGGTCAAGCTTTGAAATATTGTTAAGGTTTTCAGAAGACAAGTTAAATAATTCCTGATTGTGTAATTATTGCTTGGAATAATCTAATTCTCATGCTTAATGCTTCTATCATATTAAATATAGGCAGATAGTTCTAGGTTGTATGTTAGTTAGAATCTCTTGTTGGCGATCGTCGCATTAGATCTACACTTAAGGAGAATTTCGGGTAATTTGCGATCACAGTTATCTAGGGTTATTAATCTCAGTGGAAGATAAATAATATAAATACTTGGTTAAATCAAAATTGTTAAAAAGGGATACTGAACTGAAGAATTGATCTTTTTACTTATTGATATTTTCTTAAAATTTGCTTATGTTAATTATAGTTTTTCAAACTAAAACCCCCCAATTTATTGGAAATCATTGGATAATTAAAATGCAATTCACTCTCTGTGGGATCGATCCTTGCTTATTGCTATACTGATTATTGAATTAGTAGAACCTGAGTAAGGTAAATTTAGTAGTGCTAGACGACAGCTATCAAATTTTGGCGCCGTTGCCGGGGAGTGTTATTTTATTTTATTTATTCGATTGTTTTCATTTTTTATTGTTATTTTTATGCCTCGATCCTCTCACTCTCTTGATTTGAAATTTGATCCAGAAATAGAGAGAACCGCACGAAGGCTTAGGACGGAAGCTCGAAAAAACCAAGGTTCACTTGCAGATTCCAAAGAAGCTCCATCACCGGGCCTCAACATCGCACTCACACTACTTTCGGACAAATCTTCTTCAAGCGACTCAGAAGAGAAAATGGCGGTGCCAAATATTAGGACTTTGAAGGAGTTGTCAACTCCTAATCTTACTCAACAACCTCCTTGTATTGAATACCCTGCTTTGAATGTTTCGTTTGAACTAAAATCTGGACTAATTCACCTTTTGCCTACTTTTCGTGGTCATACAGGTGACGATCCGTACAAACATTTGCAGGAATTCCATATTGTGTGCTCCACTATGAAGCCACATAATGTCACGGAGGATCAGATTAAGCTGAGAGCTTTCCCATTCTCACTGGGAGACTTAGCGAAAGATTGGTTGTTTTATCTCCCCGCGGGATCAACTCAATCATGGAACGACTTGAAGAGGCTATTTTTGGAGAAGTATTTTCCTGCTTCAAGAGTAGCCAACATCAGGAAGGACATTTGCGGAGTTCGATAGTTCAGTGGTGAAACACTGTATGAGTACTAGGAGAGATTTAAGAAGCTTTGGTCCGGCTGTCCACCTCACCAGATTGACGATCAACACCTTATCATCTACTTTTATGAAGGACTCTTACCAACGGATAAGAGTATGATCGACACTGCTAATGGAGGCGCATTAGTGGACAAAACACCGGAGGCTGCTAAGAACTAGATTGCTAACATGGCCGCCAATGCACAACAGTATGGAACAAGGAATTCTAATCCAGCCCAAAGAGTAAGTGAGGTAAGCACAACTAATGTAGAGCAATAGATTTCTGACTTAACTGCTTTGGTGAAACAATTATCTTCACGTAATACACCAGTTGCACAAGCTTGCCAAATTTATTTAATGGCCGGGCACCCTACAGATGCATGCCCGACATTACAAGAGGAGGATAGTACATAGCAAGCTAATGCAGTGGGAAAGTACCAAGCTCAGCCGCAGAGGAAATATTACCCTTTCTCCAACACATACAATCCAGGATGGAGGGATCATCCTAACTTCAGTTATGGGGGTGCTAGGTCACAGGCGCAAGGGTTTTACCCAGTTAAACAGCAGTTTCAGCCAAATCAGCCACAGTACCAACCCAGACCAGCAGCACTTGCCAATCCTGGAACATCCTTGGAGGATATGTTCAAGGCGTTCATGCAACAGACACAACAATTCCAACACGAGACGAAGTCTTTCATCCACAGCTTGGAGAGTCAAATGAGCCAATTAGCCACTACTGTAGGTCGGTTGGATTCTCAAGGTTCAGGGAAGCTTCCATCGCAGACTGTTGTGAACCTAAAGGAGAACGCCAGTGCTATTACCTTACGGAGTGGAAAACAGATGGATACACCAACATCAACAGTTGAGTATGAGAAAGAGCAAGAAAAGGAGGAATCGGAAAAAACAAAGGTACACCCTAACCCTCCTTGTCAAGTTAATGATATTCCACTTCACTTTCCTCATAGAATTTCTAGAAAATCAAAGAAAGATGAACAGGATTAAGTAATTCTAGAAACCTTTAGGAAAGTAGAAGTAAATATTCCACTACTTGACGCGATTAAACAAGTGCCATGGTATACTAAATTTTTAAAAGAATTGTGCACTAATAAACATAAATTAGAAAATGATGGGAAAGTCATAGTTGGGGAGAATGTATCAACAGCGTTGCAAAGAAAAATGCCACCTAAATGTAAAGATTCAGGCATGTTTACAATCCCATGTAAAATAGAAAACACTAGGTTTGAAAAGGCCATGCTTGACTTAGGTGCTTCAATTAATGTTATGCCATTATCTGTTTATAAATTTCTGAATCTTGGACCTCTAAAAAATACTGGTGTTATTATACAATTAGCTGATCGTACTAACACCTATCCCCGAGGGGTTAGTTGAAGATGTCTTTGTGCAGGTGAACGAACAAATCTTTCCTACAGATTTTTACATTGTGGACATGGAAGATGATACACCCATCACATATCTTGCTAGGAAGACCCTTCCTAAAGACAGCAAGGACTATGATCGATGTGCACAACTGTGACTTTGACAATGGAGTTTGATAGCGAGAAGATCTAATTCAACATATATGACGCCATGAGGTACCCAAGTGATATTTATCAGGTTTTTGCAATTGATATGTGTGACTCTCAGGTGCAGAAGACTTTTGAACAAATTCAAAGAGACAGTTTGGAGGTGGCTGTTTCCAGCAGTTTGGATCTGGATGGGACATATGAATTTGAACACAGTCAGGAATTAAAGGAAACTGTGGCTGCACTATATTCATTGCCTAAATGCACAGATAAGCATGCAGTCCAACTAATTCAATTACCTGTAACTCATCAAAAATTATTACCATTTGTGGAGCAAGCTCCAACTCGTGAATTAAAACAATTACCGGCACACTTGAAATATGCATATTTAGGGTCTAATAAAACTTTACCTGTGATAATTGCTAGTAATCTAACCAAAGTGCAGGAAGAAAAATTGTTAAGAGTCCTTAGGGACCACATCATAATATTTTGTTGGACAATAGCAGACATCCAGTATCACAGTTGTCAAGAATGACAATAATGAATTAGTGCCCACAAGAATGCAAACAGGTTAGAGAGTGTGTATCGACTATAGGAGGTTGAACACTGTAACTAGAAAATATCACTTTCCCCTTCCCTTTATTGATCAAATACTAGAACGTTTAGCTGGACATTCTTATTATTGCTTTCTAGATGGTTTTTCAGGTTATAACTAGATTGTAATCGCCCCCGAAGACCAGGAGAAGACCACATTCATATGTCCATTTGGAACCTTTGCCTACCAGCGGATGTCCTTTGGACTTTGCAATGCCCTAGGTACTTTTCAGCGATGTATGGTGAGTATCTTTTCAGATCTTTTAGAGGAATGCATTGAAGTCTTTATGGATGATTTCACAGTTCATGGTGATTCATTAGATATCTGTTTAGACAATCTAACACGTGTACTGGATAGTTGTTTAGAAATAAACCTTGTGCTAAATTGGGAAAAATGTCACTTTATGGTAGAACAAGGAATAGTGCTTTGTCATGTAGTGTCAGTCAACGATTTAGAAGTTGATAAACCCAAAATTGATATTATATCTGCATTACCTTACCCCATCAGTGTGCGGGAGATTCGTTCTTTTCTTGGACATGCAGGTTTTTATCGCAGGTTTATCAAGGATTTTGCCAAGATAGCATTGCCCTTATGCAAGTTGCTTCAGAAAGATAAGGAATTCCAGTTTAGTGATGAATGCAAGGTGGCTTTTGATACCTTGAAGAATTTATTGACGTCAGCCCCTATCATTCAACCACCGAATTGGGAGCTCCCGTTCGAAATAATTTGTGATGCAAGCAACTATGTTGTCGGCGCCGTCTTGGGCTAAAAGAGTGAAAAAGCTATCCATGCCATCTACTATGCCTCTCGGACGTTGAACGCGGCTCAGATAAACTATTCAACAACATAAAAAGAACTTTTATCTGTTCTATTTGCTTTAGACAAATTCAGATCATATCTATTTGGTACTAAAGTAATAGTTTATTCTGACCATGCTGCCCTCAGGTACCTGCTGACCAAGAAGGAGTCCAAACCTCGAATCATACGGTGGATCTTGCTGTTGCAAGAATTCGACATGGAAATCAAAGATAAAAAGGTGCGAACAATTTGGTGGCGGATCACTTGAGCAGAATTCTCAAGGAGGAGGAAGCACTACCTTTACTTGACATGTTCCCGGACGAGCATCTACTATCCATTGGCAACACAACTCCATGGTATGCCGATATTGTGAATTTTCTGGTAAGTAAGTATTTACCAAGTGAATTTTCTAGATCTCATAAATAAAAGCTTAGGAGTGATGCAAAACACTATGTTTGGGATGACCCATATTTATGAAAATTTTGTAATGATCAGATAGTTAGACGTTGTGTACCTGATAATGAATTCAACTCTATTCTAACTTTCTGTCATTCTTATGTTTGTGGGGGTCATTTTGGACCTAAGCGAACATTACGTAAGGTGTTAGAGAGTGGTTTCTTTTGGCCCTCTATTTTCAAAGACTCGTATGAATTCTGTAAATCTTGTGAAAATTGTCAAAGAACTGGTAATATATCTCATAAAAATCAAATGCCACTAAATCCTATACTAATTGTAGAAATGTTTGATGTTTGGGGTATTGATTTCATGAGAACTTTTCCTGTTTCTTTTGGAAATATTTACATCTTGCTGGCAGTTGATTATGTTTCCAAATGAGTGGAAGCTAAAGCCACTAGGACTGACGATTCTAAAGTTGTTGCAGATTTTGTCAGAACTAATATTTTTGTCAGGTTTGGAGCACCACGAGACATCATCAGTGATCGCGGCACTCATTTCTGTAATAGGGTGTTAGCTGCCTTGTTAAAGAAGTACAACGTTCTTCATAGGGTCTCTACATCCTATCATCCGCAAAGCAATGGCTAGGCTAAGGCTTCCAACCAAGAGATTAAGACCATTTTGGAAAAAGTAGTCAACCCGAACAGAAAGGATTGGAGTATGAGATTAGATGATGCACTATGGGCGTATAGGACGGTATACAAAACTCCGATCGGTATGTCGCCTTATAGGATCATGTTTGAAAAACCATGCCACCTATCGATCGATCTGGAGCATAAAGCTTTCTGGGTGATCAAGCAATGCAATATGAACTTAGATCAGCCTGGCATCAATAGGAAGTTGCAGTTACAAGAACTCGAGGAATTACGGAGTAAAGAATACGAGAGTTCTAAGCTATACAAATCGAAGACAAAAGGCTTTCATGATAAGCAGATATTGAGGAAAAATTTCACTGTGGGACAGAAAGTCCTTCTTTTCAATTCACGATTGAAGTTATTTCCAGGAAAATTGCGCTCTCGCTGGGAGGGACCATTTGTGATTACTAATGTTTTTCCTCATGGTGCAGTTGATATCCAGAACCCGAATATAGGAAATGAGTTCAAGGTGAATGGGCATAGATTGAATTCATTTCTGGATAGCAGTCAAGTTAAGGAGGTCGAGGTCGTGATACTGACGGATCCAACTTCTGGATAAGAAAGTGTTCTACAGTCGAGCCAACGACGTTAAACAAGGGCAGCTCATTGGGAGGCAACCCAATTTCATAAATTCTTATTAGTTTCTATTAATATTAGTTTTATAGATACATGTCAGTCCTAGGAGTTTAGAATAATGAAACCCTTCTAAAGGATTTTGAATGATAATTGTGGCAAGAAAGCATGGCAAGGGACAAGCTAAAATAACTTGACATCTAGAGAGGCACGGGCCGCGCCCCACCACTGAAGCAACAAGCGCATGGCTCGAGGATCATACAAAGCTTAAGAGTCAAATTTTCCATGACTGGCGCGGGGCGCGCTACGTTGGGCGCAAGACATGCTACCCATGCAGGAAATCAGGAATAATTTTCTTCAGCAAGGCGCGTTGCACGCTCTATAAAGTGCGGGACGCACTAGTTTGCCAGAAAGTCCACTCGCGCCAAGAAAAAAAAGGACCAGGCGCTGGGCGCGCCGGTCGGAAATCCCAGATTTTAAAACAAGGAATTGGCTCTCTCTTGTCACTCTACTAACCCAAATCAACTTCATTCTCTCTAATCCCTCCTCCTATACAAACACCCAAATCCTATTCTAAGTACATAGCTCCCAATCAAAATCATAATCTACTTCTACTTTCTCTCTCTAAACTTAACCCCACTACAAATCCATCAATCCAATTCAACCTATCCTCACAAATTCGGCCACCACATATCCCCTAATCCCGAAGTTGCTCAATCACATATACCAATCTTCATCAATAGGAAGAAGGAGCAAGTGAAAAGCATAGAAATTGGAAGCACTAAGAGGTAGTTCAACAATCCACAGTCATCCCATTGAAGCACACAAAGCCACAAGGTAAACACAAGTTTTCATTAATATTGGAGTTTTGTATCCATACTTTCATTGATTTGCTTTATTAATTGCATTGGGAATCCTTGGGTTACTGAATGACCCAAGGTTAAATTGCTTATATTTGGGATATTTAAACTAACAAAGTGTACTAAGTTTGGGGGAGAGACTTTGTTGCCCACCAAGTGTTAGATATATTACTTCAACAGGATTTCACAAGTTATTGTCAATTTGTTATGAGCAATTCGACACACGCCTTTCATTATGACTTCCAAAAGAGCAAGGACTTCATCCTCTCATGCTCTGCCACGTTTTAATGCCACTCGATTCGTGAGCCAGGGAACGGCAACACATTACTCCAAGGTCATCGATAAAAAGACCTTGGTTCTAGAAAGAGGACTGAAGCCAGATGTAAAGCTCGACGACGACATATCACAGATGATTGCGGAGTGTGGATGGTTTCAGTTCGTCGAGCAACCAAGGCCAGCGGTGATCAACATTGTGAAGGAGTTCTACGCCAACGCAGTAACATATGTTGATTGCGTGGTCATGGTCCGGGGCAAGCCGGTATCATTCCGAGCGGGGGATATCAATGATTACTTTGGGTTGGAGACACTGCATACGGAACGCTACGAAGATCTCCTGCTAAATTTGGATGAGATAATAGTTTGCCTTTGCAAACCCGGCACTCAATAGGTGACTAATGCAGAAATCAGGGAAAAAGGTTATTTTTCGCACGCCGCATTAAGTCATTATGGTAAAGCCTGGTATGCCTTCATATGTGCTCGCTTAATGCCAACGCGTCATTGACGTTACCAAAAGAACAAGCAAGGATTCTTTATAGAATCGTCACTCATGAGGTCGGTGACAATAATTAGGTACAAATTTTCAATGTAGACGTTGACCTTTGCATTCAACAGTCAATAGACTGAGCACTGCGAGGGAGCACCACCGGCGGACTACTGCATGGGTTTTTGATCACCGACCTTTGTCAGCAAGCGGGAGTTTAGTGGCATTCTTTGGAGCTTATTCAACAATATATGGTCGTCATCGACCATCGCACCATTGAGCAATACAGACCTTGGACAGGGGCGATGTTAGATCCACGGGGTGAAGTGTTTATCATGATTCTGCCCTCCACACCAACTTCACCGTCGCAAGATGATGAGCCATCCGATGACGAGGCCGCATCCGAGTCACCACCGGAGTCGCCCACTACTTTCAAGTGACGAAGTCAGCGAAGGAGTATGCGATTGACCCAACGCCAAGCTACACTGCACATCTATAATGATGGGGCCTTTACCGCATTAGCTGACGCATTCTCACGATTCTCTTTCAACTCTGATCCAGTCCAGCTGCCCACTCCTCCAGTCCTGCCTTGATACCCCCCCCCCCCCCCCGTAGATTCCTACGAATCTGACGAGTTTTAACTCGTCGCTCAAGGAAGTCCTCATTTTTTAATTTCATATGCCAAGTAATGAGCACATTCCTTGATTTAAGTGTGGGGGGGGGGGGGTGGAATTCAAATTTTTGAGTAAAAATTCAAAATTTTAGTATTTTAGCATATAGAATGGATTTTGTTTAAATTCATTTGTTTAAATTAATATGCATATATATAAAAAAATATTGCATTCATGTAGGATTTTGTCAGTAGATACATGCATATAGGATCATACATAGAGTTTGAGTAGTATTTCAAGATAATTAACTACATGGTTGATTATTTCGAATTTACACTAAATCTTGCCTAAAATTGAGATTCATGATCTGATTAGTTTCAAATATAGTAACGTCATTGCATGATTGTAGTTTTCTCTCAACCTTCAAGCACACCGATTAACTATCAGTAGTGATTAGGAATTCATATGTATTAGGAACATGGACACTTACTTGATCACAGATAAGAGATAAAGTATTGGCTGAAACATAAGTTTGGGGAAATTAAGGCTCATAAAAGAAAAAAAAAGAAAATAAAGCAAGGAAAAAAAAGAGAAAAATAATATAATTATGAAATAAAAACTTATTTAGTTTGACCTCGTGGCCTTTGTTACTCGGACAAGTAAATCCTAGGGGATGTCTTGACACCTAGCGCCCTAAAGCCTTCGGGTTTGGGAGTCGTTGGCTGAAAGTCCGTTACATGGGTAACATTGAAAAGCCTAAGGGGGTTGAACATTGCACAAATCAGAATTATGAAATAATTGGTGGGATGGAGCGTAAAAACTTACCCACGAAGCATGAGCTTTGATGTTTATTCTGTAGTTTCTTATTTATCTTGAGTTTCGATATACTTATGTGGATGTCATAATTGTGTAGATATCTGTGTTTGAGTAGGCTGTTTGTTGGGAATGATCATATAGACCACTATGAACTGCTGATATGACGTTGGACACACACACGAGAGGGAATTAGAGTTATGTACGTGATGTGATGATGTGAGAGTCTATGATGGGTCATGAGTAAAGATGGATTGTGAGATTAAGTGTGCATTCTTAAGGAGTATACAACCTGTGTTTGCTTATTGAAATTTCTACTCAATTTTGTTAAGTTGCATTCATTCTGTTAAGTAGTTTGCATTGTGTTTGTTTGCTTGAGTACAAGCAAATGTTCAAGTTTGGGGGTATTTGATAAGTAGGTTTTAACCTACTTAATAGGTATTTCTTGGCTTGATATTTTGTTAATACTAAAGTGTGCATGTTACTTTTCATATGTTTTGTGTATATGTGCATGATTAGAGTGAAGCTAAGCTTAAAGGAACAAAAGGGAGTAGTAGAGAACAAAAGAACTTGCAAGTCAACAATTCTGATAGCCAGGCGCGCTGGCTTAAGAGTACAAGAGGCGCGGGCCGTGCCACTAAGAGACTATAGTTGCTGCATACCTAGCATGGGGCATGCTAAGTTATATAGTGGATGGGCGCGTGGCGCGCTAAGCAGACGAATTTGACATAAAATTAGGGTTTTAGAGCACAAGTTGACTTGGAAAGGGATTGTAACTTACTTTATTTGATTAGGATTTTGATAAGTTATTAATAGGAGTTGTTTTCCTTAGGATTAATCTGTCTTTTATTCTATATTCTCTTGGATTACTTGGATAATTAAAATGCAATTCACTCTATGTGGGATCGATCCTTGCTTATTGCTATATTGATTATTGAATTAGTAGAACCTGTGTAAGGTAAATTTTGTAGTGCTAGACGACAACTACCACTTACATATCAAGTATATGTATTCGACTTATGTAACTAATGAATATCCTTATATACATAACTATAGTACAATAGGATTACAAAGTATTGATAATCTAAAGGTTGATAAACTACGCATAAGGAAAGTATTCAAACCTTACTCCTTATTGAGCAAGTTCCCTAACTCTTTTCACTTTACATATTGTATAAATTCAAATTGTTGCCATATCAAACAAATATTTGTTATTATTCGAACATCGACTTTATATCTTGATGTTGTTGCAAGCATTGAACTTATCGTTCCTAAATGCATTACAAAAGTTGTCTAAGCCATTTGATTTGGCCAGACTAATATCGTATGTTAGAAAGCTATCCAAACTAATTGACTTGGTGCAGACTTTTATAAATTCTACTATGATGAAAAACCCTCATGGAAGGGGAAAATTTATACAATTGTTGGGAAATCGACGTGAGCACATGAGTACGATTAAATGTTATGCATGACGTATGGTACTATAGGTTGATCACCAGTTGTACTTGTTTTTATTAGATTATCAGCATATTACTATTAATTCTAGTAAGAGTTCATAGTCCTTAGTGACTGCTCAGTGTTCATCATTCTTGAACCTTGAAAAGGTTAACACTTTGAAACTTGTTGATATCTTTTTGTCCATAGCGACTACTATTGAGAACTATTGATACTTCTTGTTATTCTTGAACTATCATTTACTGTTGTACCCTTGGGATTTGAAATTTATATTATTCACCTTTATTGCTATATTACTTGCTGAGCAACCTTGTTCCTCATTCTTGCTTTCCCTAAAACATTTCAGTTAATGTAGAGCAGAGTGGACCCTTGGGCACAGATAAGGGCAAGGACAAGGCTACAGAGTAGCTTTGTACTTAGTTGGAATTATTATGATGATGTAATATGGCTTAATTCGTATTTATGTATTAGCTATGTTTAAGCTATGATTAAGATGTTGAAGCTATGTTTAAGTTACGAGACCTTGGGACATGAATAATTATATTAAATAAATATAATATATTCTATTATTCCAGTTGCGTGAGATGTTATTATGTTATTAGATATTTAGAAAGTGACGAACCGAATTCAAGACGCGAGTGGTCTGAATTTGGGGGCGTCACAGATTCCTTCATCTGTCCTCTGTGGAGATAGATTGATATACCGTCTTCGCCACCTGATGATTCCCTATGCTTCGCTGGAGTTGTTGCCAACGGCTGATGTCATTGGACCTGTTTCCAATGCTTCGTTGGGTTTGTACCAATGGCTGAACTGTCATCAGTCTGTACCCGATGCTTCCTTGGGGTTGAGCCAACCGCTGAACTATCACCGGTTTGTACCTGACGCTTCGCTGCGGTTGAGCCAACAACTGAACTGTCACCTGTCTGTACCCAATGCTTCGCTGGGGTTGAGTCAACGGCTGAACTATCACCGGTCTGTACCCGACGCTTCGCTGGGGTTGAGACAATGACTAAACTTCCATCGGTCTGTACCTGACGCTTCACTGGGGTTGAGCTAACGGCGGAACTGTCACCGTTCTGTGCCCGACGCTTTGACAATGGCAGTTTTCGGCAGTTTTGTGCAGTTTTTCGACAGTTTTTTAGCAATTTTTCATCATTGGTCCCCAGATATTGCTTCGGGATGAATACCAATGACTTTCATAAAGTTCCACCCTCTGTCAGTAATCTGTTGCTTAAACGCAGGATTTCAGGACAAACCGCTCAATCGCGTAACAATTTTTTTTCAGATTTGACATTTCAGCTCCTGTAAACTCCATTTCAACTTGAACTGGACCGAGCCGGAGGGGGTGGGGCCCACCCTAGGGAAGCCACAGATAGGGGTGTGGAAGCCACCGGTGGACCCGCTCCTTCTTGCAGTTTTATATTGGGCAGCAACAAGCTCATAAACTCATTTTTAGTTTTGAGTTTCTATAGAAATCCGATTTTCTTTTTAAGATCTACTGAGTTCGGGTAGCTTTTTTTCAGATTCTGTCAGCGGCTACACGTTCTGCACGTCTCAGGTGATGTTTTCATCCCTTCTTTTCTAGTTTTAACTGGTAGAATTGTGTAAACCACGTAGGGTGCTTTTGAACGCAATGTATCAAAAATGTATGCTTATATGACTTGATAAAAAAAATTGACTTCATAAGTACGCATATTTTACTGCGATGCACGTTTTGATGTAAGAAAATTTGAATTATAAGACAGAAAAGTTTTGCTAATTTTGATCAGTTTAATCATTCTTTTTGAGGCCTAGTGAGCCTGGATTTTCAACTAGGAATGTCCATGGTAATTTGGCTATTATGTGAAGTTTATTTTTGATTCTTCTTTATAAATATGAACTATTTCTATTTTTGTGAAGGTGTGCTACTGAATGGCCACAAAGACATACATGTGTCCATGCGAACAATCCATTTTATGAAGGAGATTCTTGCAAATTTTTTTCAAAAACATGAGCATTTAATAAACAAGTAGTTTTGACTCTACTGGGGATTTTGACTGACCCATGCATGTTTTAGGATTTAAAAATGCATAAAATACTAATTTAAATTAATAAGCCACACGTTTTAGGCTTACCTCACCCTTTCTGAGGTGATTTGGAGACTTTGTCTAGGTTAT
Organism: Panax stipuleanatus; assembly: GCA_020205555.1. Classification (NCBI taxonomy): domain Eukaryota; kingdom Viridiplantae; phylum Streptophyta; class Magnoliopsida; order Apiales; family Araliaceae; genus Panax; species Panax stipuleanatus. The sequence goes on from CM035122.1 coordinate 108,622,272, forward strand.
GGACCGAGATAGACCTAAGAGTGCTAGCAGGATCATTTCAGGAGTTAGACGGAGGAGAGCCTCCGATGTTCCTCAGCCACGGCCAGCCCGGCCACCTCGTAGATTGGCTAAGTTAGTGATTCGTCCGGTTGGGGCTGAGCCGCCGGTTGATATAGATGATGAGGAGACTCTGTTTATTGCTCCTGCCCCGGCTCAGGCTCCACGTGCGGAGCTCCTAGGCATTGTAGTGCCACTTCAGGATCTGCTGGGAGATTTGAGTCGCCATCCATCGAGATTCCTTTACGCCAATGAGGTGACTGAAGTTCTCTTCTTTTTGGATTTTCTTTCTTTATTTTGTCATTCTCGGGGCACAGGTTTGATATGGGTTGGCTTTTGATGCAGGTTCCTGGCTTTATGCAGTCTCAAGGGAACTGGTTTAATGTGCATTCTCTTTACCACACTCTGCACCAGGATTATAGGGACATTATTGACACCTGGGGGTTTTAGGCGTTCTTTTCTATCCTATCTCGCCGCTTCCCCAAGGGTTATATGAGGGCTTTGTGTGAGCATTGGTTCCACCTATACCTCCTGGGTTGAGACCGGGGCTGAGCTGTACCTCCCATGTTGGGATCGGGGCTGACCTGTACCTCCCGGGCTGAGACTGGAGCTGACCTGTACCTTCTGGGTTGAAACCGAGGCTGATCTGTACCTCCCGAGTTGAGACCGGGGTTGAGCTGTACCTCCAAAGTTGAGACCAGAGCTGACCTGTACCTCCTGCGTTGAGACCGGGGCTGACCTGTACCTCTCGGGTTGAGACCGGGGCTGACCTGTACCACCCAGGTTGAGACCGGGGATGACCTGTACCTCTCGGGTTGAGATCGAGGCTGAGCTGTACCTCCCAGGTTGAGACCAAGGCTAACCTGTACCTTCCGGGTTGAGATCGAGGTTGACCTGTACCTCCCAGGTTGAGACCGGGGCTGACCTGTACCTCACAGGTTGAGATCGGGGCTGACCTGTACCTTCGGGGTTGAGACCGGGGATGACCTTTACCTTCCGGCTTGAGACCGGGGCTGATCTGTACCTTCTAGGTTGAGACTGGGGCTAACCTATACCTCTCAGGTTAAGATCGGGGCTGACCTATACCTCCCAAGTTGAGACGGGGCTGATCTGTACGTCCCGGGTTAAGACCGGGGATGACCTGTACCTTTTGGGTTGAGATTATGGCTGACCTGTACCACCTAGGTTGAGACCGGGGCTGACCTGTACCTCCTAAATTGAGACCGGGGCTGACCTCTACCTCCTGGTTGAAACCGAGGATGACCTGTACCTCCCGAGTTGAGACCGGGTTTGACCTGTACCTCCCGGGTTGAGACTAGGGATGATTTGTACCTCCCAGGTTAAGACCGGGGTTGACATGCACCTTCCGGGTTGTGACCGTGGCTGACCTGTACCTCCCGGGTTGATACCGGGGCTGATATGTACCTCCCGGGTTGAGACCAGGGCTGACCTATACATCCCGGGTTGAGACCGGGGCTGACTTGTACCTCCCGGGTTGAGACTAGGGCTTACCTGTACTTCTCAGGTTGAGATCGGGGTTGAGTTGACTATTTTGCCCTCCTACAGGGTTAGTAACAGGAATACAAAATCTCTATTGTCTACAACAGAATTGAAGAAAATTCTCAGTGTCTACAGCATGCACATATATATTAAAAATACGCGTCATATTATTTTACATTCGAAGCATGTTGCATAATATATAATATATATAGTATAAGCATGCACATATAGAATACTATATTCTACCCGAATTGATTTTGGACTTAATTATAGTTTGGTTCACTAGAGCCACCAAGTGAACCAAAGGTCAAACCTAGGGTGCAAGAACTGAAATTTAAATATAATTATTAGATTTAAATCCCGGGCTCTATTACAAATGGGATTTCATACGCTACTTGCTCCTTGGTCTCTGGTTCTTCAAGTAATTCTAACTAATCCTACTACATAAACTATTTACATTAAATAGAAACCTTGATCAACAGTCAAGGGGGAGTACATAGGAGGGAGATAGAAATTACATCAAGAAAAATTAGAGAAGACGAGGTATGTAGACCTCATTTATAAAACTCATACATTCATGCATCCAACTAAAATAAAATCCAATCACATTAGTCAATAGTCCATATTCAATCCCATTTATTGTCATACATATGAACATATGCATCAGTAAATAACATTCATCTCATGAATAATAAAACCATTCCATATATGCATCGATATCATTTAATGGGCAAATTTTTGCTAAACTTTAGTTTTGAAACAAAATAAAGTATTTTATTTTAATCAAAAACCAAATCCAAATTAAAATCCTTTAAATTTTAGCAATCTGGAATCATATATTAGATAAAATAAACATCTTTATTTTAAACTTTTATCAATTAAATAAACTATTTAATTTAATTAAAGAAAGCAAAAATTTTCTTTTCTTGGAGTGTGATGCGGCCGCGCCTAGAATGAACTAGGACGCGGCGCGGATGCGCTGCAAGGCCAGAAAACAGAATCTAGGTTAGGGCGCGGCCGAGCTCCATAATGAAATGATATCGTATAGCATATCATTTCATACATGGAATCATCTAAATCAATAATTAGCACAAAGTTAGACTTTGCTACCACTGTTAGGTTTGTATATAGCGCGACTACGTAATCAAATCATATAAACGTAGCGAAAACGCGATAAAATGAGTTTTTAAAATTTTATACAAACCATCACCATGATCATACTTTATGCTTAATTATCAATTCAATAGAAAGGAGATGGAGATCAGATTCATACCCTTGTAGAAACTATCTTCCTCAGGTACAAGTTCAACCCCAATTATTTTTCATGTTCAACTTGAAACCACTTGGTTTCATTCCTTCCTTTGATCAACGTTAGCCACCCAAACATTTGGCTTCTAGAGGTGATTCACAAAGGAAGAACAAATATTCAAGAAAATGGGTGTTTGGAAAAACCCTAGAATTATGTGTACTCTCTCAACTCTTGGAATTAAGTGTGTAACTTGTGTGTTAACCCTGAACTATAATAAGACTCCTCTTATTAATAGATGTAGGTAACCCTCCTAAACAAGTTATGATTAGGGTTTTATTTTAATTATTTAAACTATTTTAATTAATTAGGCTTCATAATCTTATTATGAATAATTAATTAAACTCTTTTAATTAATTAGCCACCTAATCTTATTAGGAATATATGAGAGTACTTTTATTAATTAATTCCCAAACTCCTTTAGGAATGAAACTAATAATAATAGTAATAATTGTGGCACCCCCAAATCCGGGTACTTCGTTTTCACATGATTTGGTGTTCACTTTCTAATATAACATACATCTACCCAATGAGTAATGCAAAATAACCTACAATTTAAATTAAAATAAATAAATCTTCTTTACAACAAGGGTTACAACCTTGACATTAATATAATAAGTGGGAAAATAAAAACATAACAGTCAAGTCTTAGTGCAATCATTCTCAGTTACATAAAAACAAGTCTTCACTTGCTTTGCTTTCCCTTGCCCTTACTTGTAGATGGAGCATCAGCGTTATTGACCTTAACTGAAATTGTTATTTAATGCAAGAGTGAGCAAACCACAGCTCACTGGAGTTTAACAATAATATATACATGAAAGGATATCTTTCAAAGAATCTGAATAATATGATTCGCTTCAACAATAAAGAATTGAATAATAATTCTTTCATCGCAATTACAATTCAAAAATAGAATTTATCTGAGTGTCATAAGACCTTTGAACTCTTGTCCTAGGTTATAAATATTTCTATTTAAACCTTTAACAGTCAATAAGACTATGGACCTTAACTCGTACTTAGGGGGATCAACCCTTTGTACCATATATTGTGCACAAACATTTTAACGCTATGCGTAGTAACCTCCCCTAGTACATAGGGTTGTTCAACTCAGCAATTTGAATTCAAGTTCGCACCAAAGAAAGTTTGTTTGGATAAGCTTACAAGGATAATTTAGATTTCACATTCATCAACTAAGGATTAGTTGAATCGACTATCAATAATTCGTAAATAACATAATTATGAACTAACATATGTTTTAGAATCAACTTTAAAGCATTTAAAATAATAACTGGATCTTACTTGAACAATAAGTTAAGATCATTTCAATTAAATAAACAATTGTCCAATACAGAAATGGAAAGGACATTCTCAACAATGAATATATAAATTCAAGAATTTGTATATAATTAACAAGTTTTAGGTTAGAAGACTTGCATAAAATTAATACAAGATTAGGGTTTAAAAAATTTACCTCAAGCGCAAACTACTTAACTCAATTCACGTACTTTAATACTTCCTACACATATATATTCAATCACAATAACCTAAATTAGTTAACACGTAACTAATTCACATAAGTGGTTAACCCTCATGGTTAACTCACTTAATTAAATAAATAATAATAATCAACTATCACATAGTTAATTACATCACACATATACTCACATAATTAAATTAATTATGTATTTAGCTAAATTATAATTAAACAATTATAATTCAAACACTTAATCTAATTATAATTACTCAATTATAATTATCTCTTAAATTATCACAAATTCATAATTAATAATTAATTAAACTATATCATGCATTATAATTACACAAATTATAATTAATCATGCAATTATAAACTTAAAATCCATAACTAAACATACATTTATTAAATTACAATTATTTAAATTATAATTTAAATTAACATCTAATTGAATAAAATAAATCAATTTCTATACATTATAATTTAACCATATTATAATTTAAATTAAATATTTACTCTTAATTATAATTAATCAAATTATAATTAAGTAACTCATTTACAATAAAACATTTATAATCTAATTAAAGTTTTCAAAATTTCTTTTATTTCCCAAATATGAATTTGTCACAATCATATAACAACATGTTATATTATTTAGATACATGTCCACTATCAAGGAATAATTAAACCATGACTTAAAAAATAAACTGTGCAACACTTAAATTTCACTGCCCCTGTTCTGAACTTGGCGCAGCTGCGCAGTCACATGCCTTGGCACCGGCGCAGCTACGCAGGGTAAGGATCTGGGAAGGACAAGCGGCGCAGCTGCGCTGCTCCTGGCCTTGCTGCCGGTGCAGCTGCGCAACATCTCGGCCAGACGCAGACAGCCACGTTACTCTGCTTCACCGATTAACCCATACAAGCCAACAAATGGATATTTACAGTAACTTAAACCATGTAAAGCATACATATGCAGTAATACTCATGCTATATATGATACCAATCACATAATTCATCTAAGCAACGAAAATTAAAGATTTTAAAACTCAAATTTTTTGACATTTTATAAAACTCATATTCTAACAAAATAATCTACTGTAAATAAATTTCTCAACCAATTAAATCCATACTACAAGCATTATTTTCGTTATTGAAATTAGCATCATGTACAACTCTCAATTTGCACAAATCACTTATAAAATTCATTAATTTCCATTCTAAAATCAAGCAATATATGAAACTCATAAGAACACTATTACCTCATGTAAAAACTTGTTTTCACAGTACTTTGATTTTTGAAAAAAAACCATTTATAGCATACATATAATGGATTCCAACATCTATCAATTCATATAACATGAAATCAACTAATTCATCAATTACAATTCCAATTATTTATAAAAACTCCAGACTACAAGAAAACTAAGAACATGAGGTGAATTATTACCTTAAATCCTTGATTAATCTTTGTTTAGATGATGAGAATAGCTTTGGTAGTCTCCTCTAAATTCTCAAAATCACCAAGTTCCTCTCTATCCTTCTCTTCAAACTAACAGAGTGTTTTCTCTCTTTCTTTGTTCTTATTCTTCTAGTTAATGTCTAATGTAAATTGATATACGTATATAATAGATATAATAATATGCAACGTAACTGACAAATATATAATGTCTAAATTAAATAATTAGCAGTTATAATTTATTTTGAATTTTAAAAGTCATAAGGTCATGTTTGGCAAACCTTTTATTTAAAAATAGATTTTAGTCGCTAAGGCCATGTTTGGTAGAAATAGGTTTAAAACAAATACAAGGGCCTTGTTTGGCAAAACAAATCTAAAAATCTTTTTCTTTATTTTAACAAATTATTTAAGCATAACATCTTCGAGTTTCCACGTGGCTTCTTCAGCACTGCGGTTCCTCCAGATTACCTTAACAGAAGGTATCACTTTATACCTAAGTACTTATTCATTTCTATCAACTATTTGAACATGCACTTCTTCCTATGTTAAGTCTTTATCAAATAGCAAAGGTTCATATTCTATTACATGTTTATAATCGTGCTTGTAAGGTCTTAACACAGAAATATGAAAGAAATTATGTATATTCTCGAGCTCCGGAGGTAATGCAATCTCGTAAGCAACCTCGCCCACCTTTCGTAGTACCTCGAAAGGTCCAATAAATCTGGGACTCAGCTTCCCCTTCTTACTGAATTGAATTTTCCCTTTCCAAGGAGATACCTTCAGAAAAACAAAACTTCCTGGTAAGAATTCTCAGTTCTGTCGATGAAGATCGACATACTTCTTTTGTCTATCTTGAGTAGCAATTAATCTCGTTCTGATCAGCTTCACAATTTTAGCGGTTTGTTGTACCAATTCTGGTCCCAACAATTGACGTTCACCGACTTCATCCTAGCACAAAGGAGTTCTACATTTTCTGTCGTATAATGCTTCGTAAGGCGGCATACCTATACTCGCATGATGACTATTGTTGTAGGCGAACTCCACCAACGGTAGATGATCCTCCCAGCTTCCTTTGAAGTCCATCACATAAGCTCTAAGCATATCCTCAAGCGTCTGAATTGTTCTCTCGCTCTGTCCATCAGTCTGAGGATGATACGCTGTACTCATTCGCAATTGCGTTCCCAGACATTCTTGCAATCGCTTCCAGAAGTTAGACGTGAAACGCGGATCTCTGTCGGACACAATCGACACCGGAACACCGTGTCGAGAAATAATTTCCTTCACATATAGCTTCGCTAGCTTATCCAGGTTGTACTTAACCCTGATCGGCAGAAAGTGGGCTGACTTCGTTAGTCGATCCACTATAACCCATATCGCATCAAATCCCTTCTGAGTCGTTGGAAGACCTACCACGAAATCCATCGTGATGTGCTCCCACTTCCACTCTGGAATTTCTAACGGTTGCAGCAAACCACTTGGTCTCTGGTGTTCTGCTTTAACTTTATGGCACGTTAAGCATTTCGCAACGCATTCAGCAACGTAACTCTTCATATTCGGCCACCAGAAATGATGCCTGAGATCCTGGTACATCTTCGTACTCCCAGGGTGAATAGAATATCTAGAACTATGAGCTTCGCTCAGAATCTCCTCTTTGACCTCAGGTACTGGCGGTACCCAGATTCTACCTTCAAATCGTAATAGACCTTCGTTATCGATCTTGAACTTGAACTCTTCGCCATCGGTTATCCTCCTCTAAATCTTCTTACATTCTTCATCGTGCAGTTATGCTTCTTTCACTTTGTCTACTAGAGTAGAACAGTAGTTCCTTGAAACAAAATCTCATCCGATTCCTTCAGAAGCTTCACCTCCAACTCCAATCTTGCCATCTATTCTATTAACCGATTCTGATCAGTTAACACGTTCAGCTTCTCCCGACCTTTCCTGCTCAAAGCGTCGGCGACAACGTTAGCTTTACTCGGATGGTAAAGTATCTCGCAATCGTAGTCTTTAATCAGTTCCAACCATCTTCTTTGGCGCATGTTCAAATCCTTCTGGGTAAATATATACTTCAGACTCTTGTGATCTGTGTATATTTCACACTTTTCTCCATATAAGTAGTGCCTCCAAATCTTTAGGGAAAACACTACTGCCGCCAATTCTAGATTATGGGTCGGATACCCCTTCTCATAATCTTTTAGCTGACGTGACGCATAGGCAATGACTTTGCCGCTCTGCATTAACACACAGCCTAATCCTTTATGTGAGGCATCGCTATATACTACGAAATTCCCCGAACTATCCGGTAAGGACAATACAGGCGCAGTACTCAGCCTCTTCTTTAGCACTTGAAAACTTTCCTCACATTTCTCCGTCCAAACAAATTTAACCATTTTACGAGTCAAATTCGTCAACGGAGTTGCGATTCTAGAAAAGTCTTGGATAAATCTAAGGTAATAACCTGCCAATCCCAAGAAACTCCTCACTTCAAACGGCGTCTTTGGCTGATCCCAATTTATAACAGCTTCAACCTTCGACGGATTCACCAAAATACAATCCTTATCGATCACGTGGCCAAGAAATTGCACACATTCCAACCAAAATTCGCACTTCGAGAATTTAGCGTAAAGCTTCTCTCGTCTCAGGGCTTCTAAGGTTAGTCGTAAGTGTTCAGCATGCTCCTCCTCGGTCTTGGAATAAACTAGGATGTCATCTATGAACACTACCACGAACGTATCCAGAAATGGCTTGAACACCCTGTTCATTAGGTCCATAAATGCAGCTGGAGCATTTGTGAGACCAAATGACATCACCAAGAACTCGTAATGACCATATCTAGTCCTAAAAGCCGTTTTAGGTATATCTTCCTTCCTCACCTTCAATTAATGATACCCGCTTCTCAAATCAATTTTTGAGAAGTACCTCGCACCCTTCAGTTGATCAAACAAGTCATCGATCCTAGGTAAAGGATACCTATTCTTGATCGTAACTTTATTCAACTCCCTATAATCAATGCAAAGACGCATCGATCCATCTTTCTTCTTAACAAACAAAATAGGCGCTCCCCACGACGAAACACTCAGTTGGATATACTTCTTGTCAAGTAATTCTTGCAGTTGAACCATCAGTTCCTTCATCTCGACTGGAGCCATTCTGTACGGAGCCTTTGAAATCGGAGTAGTTTCTGGCGCTAGATCGATCACGAACTCTATCTCCCTATCTGGCGGAAGTTATGGCAAATCGCTCAGAAAAACATCCACAAACTCTATAACTACCGATATCTCCTCCACCTTCGGGCTTTCCTTACGCGTATCTATTATGTAGGCTAGATATCCCTCACAGCCTTGCGTCAAAAGTTTCTTGGCTTGCATAACCGTCAGACAACTCACTTGTCTAGGCGATTTGCTACCATAGAACACCAACTTCGACGGAGTCATAAGGTTCACCGACTTTTTCTGACAGTCGATTACTGCCCCATGGTTGAACAACCAATCCATACCTAGTATGACGTCGAATTCCCCAAGTTTTATCGAAATCAAATCTACTCTAAGCTCATGTCCCTTAATGTCCAATCTACAGTTCCTACAAACGCTCCTAATAGGAATAACCTCCCTATTCACAATCTCTATGTTCAAAGGGTAAACTACCTCTTCTACAGGTAAGTCTAGGGTTTTAGCAAAATCATCAAATATGAATGAACAAGTAGCACCCGAATCAAATAATACATATGCATTTATACTAATTGACCGGAATAATACCTGACACCACGTCTTTTGATTGCACAGCATCCTGCACCGTCATATTGAATATCCGTGCAGTGGGTCGAACAGCTTGCAATGGTGCATCAATAGTAACGGTACTGCCGCTTCCATTCCCTCCGCTCCCTGTTGACCCTGCCGTCAGCTTCTTCGGGAGTTACGAGCCATGTGATCTTTGGATCCATATGTAAAGCAAGATCCCTTCTTCGAGTTTGGGCAATTAGGCGCGATGTGGCCTTCCTGACCACAGTTGAAGCACACCCGCTTCCCCTTCATGCACACGCCAGTGTGATTCTTACCACATGTAGCACATGCTTCAAACTTCCTCTTCTGCTGGCTTCCTTGCTGACTCCCAGTAGAGGTGTTGTTATTCCATTTCCTCTTCTGGTTCACAACGCTGCTACCCCCAGTTTTGGTTTCTACATCATTCTTCTTCTTCCTATCTTGGTTGAACTTCATCACCGCTTTGCTTCCTCCCTCAGCAAGTATGGCTTTCTCCAGCACCGCTGCAAAGATATTCAGCTGGAACATGGAAACCTTCCTGTAGAGCCAGGGCTTCAGTCCCCGCTCAAACCTTCTTGCTTTCGTAGCATCAGTGTTGACCTGCTATGTAGCGAACCTGGCCAACTTGTTAAACTTGGCGGCATACTCGGACACCGTCATCCCTCCCTGCTTAAGTTCTAGGAACTGGACCTGCATCTGGTCCTGGGAATTCACTGGGAAGTACATTTCGTAGAACATTTCCTTGAAACGTTCCCACGTGATGACTCCCTCTCCCTCTCGGGTCTTGTTAGCCTGCCACCAAAAGCTAGCATCCGACTTCAACATGAAAGCCGCAAACGCTGTCTTCTGGTCTTCACCTACTCAGGCTATGTCGAATACCTTCTCCATTACAATAACCCATGTCTGAGCCTCAATAGGGTTGGTCGATCCTTTGAATTCAAGCGGTCCTAAAACCTTGAATTCCTTGAACGTTGTTCCCTGCACTTGCAGCTGATTCGCAAGAGCTCCGGTCAACAGGTTCACCAACTGCTGAACCGAGTTGGGATTCGTCCCATCGTTATTGTTGTTGTTCGTCGAACCCTCGGGGTTTTAACGCGTTGATCTTCTTCTAGGAGGTATTTTCTGTTAAGAAAATATTATTATTAGACCCTTTATTCAACTATTAAGTATTCAAGTTCATACTTAAACGTTTAAATGGCTCAATTCACATAGAACACATAGCACATCAAATAAACTTCTTTTATTAATTACTCGTAGTTTAAAAAAAATCAAACAGATAGCATTTCTGCCATTTACATCATCCTTCCTGAACTGAAAAAGTTACAGGATCACATTATTAACTCATCCTCTTCTTATCTCAAATTATGAGATTTACATTACTTATTACAAAAAGTAATACATAAACAGAACTCTACTACTGCTACTGCTGCTACTACTGCTACTTCCTAGGCATATTAATACGTCGCACAGTCTCTCTGTGTTCCTCTTCAATTACCCGAAACGCCGTTGTTCGGTCCACCACATACCACGGTAAACCTTGGAACTGAGCTGGGTAGTATAAAATACGTTCCTGAGCTCCCTCTATCGCTGTATGAAAAGCATACTCCGTTTCCCTTAGCTTGGCTCTCTTGGCTTCAGCTTCACTTTCAGCCTCGATCGGCTCGTTGATTAGCCCTCAAGCTTGACTCTTCAGCTCTGGCACGCTTCCTCGACTCCTCCTGGATGTCTTACTTCAGCTTTGCCAGTTCAAATCGAGCAGCATCTCTATCAACCTCCATATGTATTAGGTTCCACTGTGCATCTCCTAGGTCACTTGCCATTTCTTCTATCGTCTCGTCCCGCTGCTGGATGGTTTCTTCGAGATCTCCTACTCGTCCATGAAGCTCCACATTGCTATCGTAGACTGCCTCGTACATCTCAGCACTAGTAGAGTGAGGTGGGAATTCCTCTTCGGGATCCTCTTCCTCCTCTTCCTCTTCTTCAGACTTGTCATCTTCTGGAATAGGTGTCAGCTCACGCTCCCGGCCAGCTACGGTGATCACTGGAGATGACTCTCTCCTAACCAGCTGCTCCCAGACAACATGTATGTCACGGGGCTCCTCATCTCTAGGCACCTGAGGTACATCCTCTCTAGCCTAATTAGGTTCTCCAACGTTCGACATCTTTACAAAAGAATTTTAAAATTCATTATTACGTGATATCGAATCGTCACTCTTCAAATACTAGAATGTAAACACATAGCACATAAGGTAGTTTAATATCTTTTACCTTTCACATCTATCTTTTCGATCTTACCATAAGGCTACTACCTAAGGTTTTTTCCCACCTAAGGTTTCATAACCCATAGCTCTGATACCAACTTGTGACACCCCCAAATTCATTTTCACATGATTTGGTGTTCACTTTCTAATATAACATACATCTACCCAATGAGTAATGCAAAATAACCTACAATTTAAATTAAAATAAATAAATCTCCCTTACAACAAGGGTTACAACCTTTTTAAAATAATCCCGGGTTACTCTAACCCTGACATGAATATAATAAGTGCGAAAATAAAAATATAATAGTCAAGTCTTAGTACAATCATTCTCAGTTACATAAAATAAGTCTTCACTTGCTTTGCTTTCCCTTGCCCTTACTTGTAGATCGAGCATCAGCGTTATCGACCTTAACTGAAATTGTTATTTAATGCAAGAGTGAGCAAACCACAGCTCACTGGAGTTTAACAATAATATTTACATGAAAGGATATCTTTCAAAGAATCTGAATAATATGATTCGCTTCAACAATAAAGAATTGAATAATAATTCTTTCATCGCAATTACAATTCAAAAATAGAATTTATTTGAGTGTCATAAGACCTTTGAACTCTTGTCCTAGGTTATAAATATTTCTATTTAAACCTTTAACAGTCAATAAGACTATGGACCTTAACTCGTACTTAGGGGGATCAGCCCTTTGTACCATATATTGTGCACAAACATTTTAACGCTATGCGTAGTAACCTCCCCTAGTACATAGGGTTGTTCAACTCAGCAATTTGAATTCAAGTCCGCACCAAAGAAAGTTTGTTTGGATAAGCTTACAAGGATAATTTAGATTTTACGTTCATCAACTAAGGATTAGTTGAATCGACTATCAATAATTCGTAAATAACAGAATTATGAACTAACATATGCTTTAGAATCAACTTTAAAGCATTTAAAATAATAACTGGATCTTATTTGAATAATAAGTTAAGATCATTTCAATTAAATAAACAATTGTCCAATACAGAAATGGAAAGGACATTCTCAACAATGAATATATGAATTCAAGAATTTATATATAATTAACAAGTTTAGGGTTAGAAGACTTGCATAAAATTAACACAAGATTAGGGTTTAGAAAACTTGCCTCAAGCGCAAGCTACTTAACTCAATTCACGTACTTTAATACTTCCTACACATATATATTCAATCACAATAATCTAAATTAGTTAACATGTAACTAATTCACATAAGTGGGTAACCCTCATGGTTAACTCACTCTAATTAAATAAATAATAATAATCAACTATCACATAGTTAATTACATCACACACATACTCACATAATTAAATTAATTATGTATTTAGCTAAATTATAATTAAACAATTATAATTCAAACACTTAATCTAATTATAATTACTCAATTATAATTATCTCTTAAATTATCACCAATTCATAATTAATATTTAATGAAACTATATCATGCATTATAATTACACAAATTATAATTAATCATGCAATTATAAACTTAAAATCCATAACTAAACATACATTTATTAAATTATAATTATTTAAATTATAATTTAAATTAACATCTAATTGACTAAAATAAATCAATTTCTATACATTATAATTTAACCATATTTTAATTTAAATTAAATATTTACTCTTAATTATAATTAATCAAATTATAATTAAGTAACTCATTTACAATAAAACATTTATAATCTAATTAAAGTTTTCAAAATTTCTTTTATTTCCCAAATATGAATTTGTCACAATCATATAACAACATGTTGTATTATTTAGGTACATGTCCACTATCAAGGAATAATTAAACCATGACTTAAAAAATAAACTGCGCAACACTTAAATTTCACTGCCCCTGTTCTGAACTTGGCGCAGCTGCGCAGTCACATGCCTTGGCACCGGCGCAGCTGCGCAGGGTAAGGATCTGGGAAGGACAAGCGGCGCAGCTGCGCTGCTCCTGGCCTTGCTGCCGGTGCAGCTGCGCTGCTCCTGGCCTTGCTGCCGGTGCAGCTGCGTAGCATCTCGGCCAGACGCAGACAGCCACGTTACTCTGCTTCACCGATTAACCCATACAAGCCAACAAATGGATATTTACAGTAACTTAAACCATGTAAAGCATACATATGCAGTAATACTCATGCTATATATGATACCAGTCACATAATTCATTTAAGCAACGAAATTAAAGATTTTAAAACTTAATTTTTTTCGACATTTTATAAAACTCATATTCTAACAAAATAATCTACTGTAAATAAATTTCTCAACCAATTAAATCCATACTACAAGCATTATTTTCGTTATTGAAACTAGCATCATGTCAACTCTCAATTTGCACAAATCACATATGAAATTCATCAATTTCCATTCTAAAATCAACCAATATATGCAACTCATAAGAACACTATTCCCTCATGTAAAAACTTATTTTCACAGTACTTTGATTTTTGAAAAAAAACCATTTATAGCATACATATAATGGATTCCAACATCTATCAATTCACATAACATGAAATCAACTAATTCATCAATTACAATTCCAATTATTTATAAAAACTCCAGACTACAAGAAAATTAAGAACAAGAGGTGAATTATTACCTTAAATCCTTGATTAATCTTTGTTTAGATGATGAGAATAGCTTTGGTAGACTCCTCTAAATTCTCAGAATCACCAAGTTCCTCTCTATGCTTCTCTTCAAACTAACAGAGTGTTTTCTCTCTTTCTTTGTTCTTATTCTTCTAGTTAACGTCTAATGTAAATTGATATACGTATATAATAGACATAATAACATGCAACGTAACTGACAAATATATAATGTCTAAATTAAATAATTAGCAGTTATAATTTTTTTTGAATTTTAAAAGCCATAAGGTCATGTTTGGCAAACCTTTTATTTAAAAACAGATTTTAGTCGCTAAGGCCATGTTTAGTAGAAATAGGTTTAAAACAAATACAAGTGCCTTGTTTGGCAAAATAAATTAAAAAATATTTTCTTTATTTTAACAAATTATTTAATACATACTTTAATGTCATATTTTAATTAATTAAATATCAATCATCTAATTTAATCAATTAAAATCTAACATCAATTAATCACATAAAATTTTCACATAATTATAATTACTCGCTAATTATAATCCATGCAACACCTCATCACATACCTCATCTAATTTAATTATCTCAATTAAATTAGAACTATAGTATAAAATTAATACACATTAATTAAATTAAATATTGCACATTCATTTAATCAATATATAACACTTAATTAAATTACTCCATAAATCACATAATTTATTTATTTAACTCAAGGAATAAACCACATAAAATATTTATTTAATTTAATAAATATTTAAAATTAAATATAAAATCTCAATCGTTACAATAATAATAATAATAAGACTCCTCTTATTAATTTATATTTAATATTTCCAAAATATTAAATAATAAATATTAAGCTATTTAATTTATCTTATCACCATAAATTAAATTAAATACACTTAACTTATTATTATGATTATGCCATTTGCTTCTTAAATAAATATCTTTCTTTTATGGTGTGACCCTTTAGGTTCTCCATATTAAACCGGTTGTGAATAAATCAATTAAAATATTTTAATCTTATTTAAATAAATAAATAAATTAAACTATTTATTTTATTTAAATAAATAACATTTATTCTACAATAAGGGTAAGCCCCCTTAACGATCAATGATTTTCAAGATAATATAGATTGCAACATTAATCATAAAAGAACCTTTGAGTAAATAGTTACCGTACAATTCATTCCTTCCACCATACAATGTCCTAATTAACTATAAGACATGAAATTACTATCAAATCTTATCTTATTTAATTATATGTATTTCGATCCTTAAATGCACAACTCTAGATAATACAAATTAGAAATTACTTTCTAATTTCATTCTGGATTGGCCAAAGACTACTGAGTTGTCATTTATCGAATCACACATGACATTCTCTTCTTTTACTAGAAACAGTAGATTCTTTGTTGATCATGTTTTATCTCCATGTATAAATTATTACACCCAAGCATACCCTTTGAAACACCCTTAAGGTCTTAAATGATATGTCAAAATATAACTCATCATACAAAAGTTACTATGACTACCTCAAACTGTAAGGATTGCTTATACTACTATCACTTAAGGAATTCCTATTGACAGACAAGTAAAACTTCATTACGTATTCCTTAGCGAGCCACGTTTAGTGTACTTATTCTCCAATAAGCACCTACATACTTGCCTTAGTGTCTCCACACAAATGATTATGAGATCAAACATCCTTATCCAATGAGCAAGCAACATATGTTCCAAATCTATCCGGATTCAATAATCCTATTTTTAGTAATCCAACGATTGGGAACTATTTTATTTTTAAGCTATCCAAGAATTTAGATCTCATTTTCATGATCATCATCATGATTTTAAAAGCATTGCTTAAAACTATGGGTTTATTACATATTATAAAAACGACATCATGTAGATAAAGTAAATGTCTTTAATTAAATAATCATTTTATTAATAAATCAATAAGATTATTACAAAGTATATGTTTCATCATATCAAATATGATTTGCTTGTGTGCATACTACTTTTAGGTGCATCCCACCCTAGGGGTGCATGGTTTATCCTTCCTCATTAGCAAGATGCGGCTCCATAACAGTCTATTGATACCCCATTGATGACATCAGATGTCTACCATTAGAGTCTAGATAGGATGGAGAGGCGAATAAATAGATGTATGGATGCCAGTTACAATAGGTTATATGAGATACATACATTTACTGCTCAGTTTTTAGAGACTCTTTCTCAAGATTTCATTCAAGTGACCCGCGGTGCACCTGTTCAGTTCCCTATATATGGAGCTGCCCTAACTTACCCTCCTCCAGATACACCTATCGATAATGGTGAGGAGGATGATGATGATGCTTTCTATCAGGGGTGTCCTTCTTTCTGATCTTTTATATTTGCTTTTATCAAATGAGGGCATTGTCTTAAATAAGTTTTTTTTTTTTTTGGGGGGGGGGTTTGTTTAGCATAATAGTTTAACACGATTGTTCATATCAATCTATTAGCATGTTGCATTTAGGTTATAGTAGTGGTTGTATTATTATATCTGTTTGAATAGAAACGTTTGCATATAGTATGTTTGCATGAATCTAAGCAATGATTTGGAATGAATTTAGCTTGACCAATGATAAGATTGGTATTACAATTATCATTGAACAGTGTTGAAAATTGATGCTTAGCTTTAATTTTAATTATAAGGATAATCTTAATCTGTCTGAAGCTTATGTTAACCGGTTAACACATGTTAATTGACTATTTTGATCAACTTAGTTCAAGTGTTTCAATATTAATTTCTGGGGTGGGGGGGGTGGGGGGGAATATTGGTTAAATTTTGAGAAAATCAGTGAACTGTCAGTAAAGGCTAAAATGAAGCAAGAGCATTAGTTTGGGGGAATCTTGGAGTATATATAAAAAAGAAAAAAAATGAAAAACTGTGCAAAAAGTAGAAAAAAAGAAAAGAAATAAATAGCTTGACTAGTTTGGTTATGTGACCTCGTTTACTCGGGTAATTAGGTCCAAAGGGGTGTCTTAACACCTAGTGCCCTAAAGCCAACTGGTTTGGAAGTCACTGATCAAAAGCTCACTGCAGGGGTAACTTTGAAAAACATAAGAGAACTAGACATTGCACAGTTGAGTGTAAATACGAGATGGAGCGTAAAACGCACTCGTAAAAGAATAAAATGTATGAATGTTAGAAATAAACCTCGTAGGGACCCCTAGGTTTAGTGATTGCTTAGTTTTAGGCGGAATTATCATGATCACAGAGATAATAGAATTGGAACCAAAAGTTTCCTTCTAAGAAGTTCATTATGTGATTAATCTTTAACTATAGTTGGTTAGAATGGTTAATGAGCACACACGCACAACATTGGTGATGACTAGTTTAGATTAACTGATTAATTAGGATTATAAACTTTGCATTGATTGAATATACTATTTAATTTCCTTGGTGATATCTTTGAGGCCTGTTGATGAATAACATACTAATTTATTGCTTGATTCATAGGCATGTTAGATAATAGATTGCATTTGCATCGTTGTATTGCATCGTATTGCATTGTGTTACATTGTATTACTTGGGAACAATCAATGATTAAAGTTTGGGGGTATTTGATAAGTAAGTTTCATACATACGAATCAGATCTCATTAGACTTGGATTATTGCTAATCTTCATTGTTTTGTGTGCATTTCATACATTTTATGTAGTTTTTGTAGGAAGGATGCATTGGAACTGAATAGGAAGCAACTAGATGGGATTAGCAAGCAAAGGAAACAAAAGCTGCAAGAATTGGTACAAGCGCAGCCACGCCCAAATTTCAAAGGAGACCAGTACGACCGCGCCAGTCTGAAACTACAAAAGTTCTCTCTGTACTGAAGCGCGATCTCGCCCAAAAACAAGGCAAAACTAGCGCGACCGCGCTCAAGTGGGAAAAACTAAACTTTGACTTTTTGACTTTTTATTAAAATTGAGTTGTAATTGGCTACTAAATTTAGATTTGGACTAGTATTTATGACATAAAGCTATAAATAGATGTCTTTATTAAGTAGTTAAAGATTTATCACTCTTCGAATTAAAACCCTAGTTTGAAAAAAAGATTTGGAGGCTTGAAAAAGTTGAATTTTGTTTAAATCTTCTCTTCAAGCTAGGGTTTTAATCCTAAGAGTGATAGATCTTTAACTACTAAATAAAGACAACTATTTATAGCTCTCTATCTTAAATCCTAGTCCAAATCTAAATTATGTAGCCAATTACAACTCAATTGTAATATAAAGTCAATAAGTCAAAGTTCAGTTTTTCCCGATTGGGCGCGGTCACGCTGGTTTTGCCTTTTAATAGGGCGCGGTTGCGCTTAAGTATAGAGAGAGTTTTTGGAGTATCAGAGTGGCGCGGCCGCGTTGGTCTCCTTTTCAATTTTGGTGCATTCGTACTGGTACTAATTTCGATAGCTTTTGTTTCCTTTACTTGCTAATCCTATACAGTTGCTTCCTATTCAGTTCCAATGCATCCTTCTTATAAAAACAACACAAAATGTATGAAATGTACACAAAATAGTAGAGATTAAAAAAAATCCAAGTCTAATGAGATCCGATTTGTAGGTATAAAACTCACTCATCAATGAGCCGGTGGAGCCTTCTAAGGATGATTTAGTTATGGGTTTGACGAACGCCCTGCCTGGGGATGCCCCACATACTGCCTCTACCTCTATAACTAGTTCGACAATGGAGCTGGATAGCTGAGTGCGCCTACTAACCTTTAAGAGCGATCAGGCTCAAACTTTGATGTTAACGACTTTGGCTGGGCGTGATGCTACTTTCGTCAAGTGGGACGTGACATATAAAGCCAGTGTTGAGGCCCTTGGCGACATAGATGCTCATCGTTCTTATGTTGATGATGTTATCGCCCACGCTAGGGATTTTTTAGATTATCAATGTGACAACCCAAAAATTTATAAGATCTTAAGTAATTAAAATAATGGTTAAAGGATAAAACCTAGATGAGAATTTGAGGTATAATTTAATTTTTTTTAGAATAACCTCTATGGTTCACTATTTGAATGAGAATATAGTATATATGGTTTATAAAATTTTTAAACCCTATAAATGAATCTATATGTGTTTGATGGAATATTAAGAATAAGGTTATATAACCTAATATATAATAAGTAGGGTAATTAAATACTCTAAGAGATTTATTTTGTACATCTTTAATAATTAATTTTATAACCTAAGTAAAGCAAGTCTAATTGGGTTATGAAATTAAAATGTATGAGTAAGGAATTTATTTGTAAAGGTGTGTAATGGAACCCTAACTAAATGATTAGAGTAAGATAAAAATTAAAAGTATGAAACTAAGTTGATTTTATGACCCAAAGAATTAAATTTGTAGCCCAATTATTTATTTAAGCATTGGACTAGTAGCTAAATTGATTTAATAGAAATTAAGTTATTAAGCTAGCCCAATATAATATGTATAAGACAAGTATTATGATGACCCAATTTAATTATTGGTGGAAGCCCAAATTTATTTTAGTTAGTAAGTAAATTAAGAATAAGAAGGCAAGCCCAAAGGAATTAAAAGAGTGGCCCAAGTTTAGCCCAAATTGAGGAGGGTATTCTAGTCATTGTATAATGTATTAGTAAAACAAAATATGGAAGAATAAGGGGCCACATGGCCGGATTTGTTTGCAAGAGAGGAAGGGGTAGTGAATGTGATTATTGTTCCACTTTAGTTGGTAGATTAACTTTTGAGGTGTCACTTACTTTATGGAGACAACCCACTTATTCTTACTTGCAAGCAACCTCTTCTATTATAATGAATGAGAGAAAGGGATAATATTATGGATGATATGGATAGATATTGTAGGATATATAATCATTTTTCTTATCATTTTTTTTGCTAGCAAACTTAAGTATCTCATTTTATATTTTTGTAAGAGAAAGTTAGAGAGAACAAGGAGGGGTCGGCAAGAACAAAAGAAAGAAAGAGAAGAGGAAGAGAATTTCGGACATGAGAGGGAGGGGACAGAGAGAGTTCTTGCAAGTTTTAATAGTTCCTAAGCAAATATTAGGAAGACGAAGAAGAGGAACAAGCTAAGGTATAGCAAGATTTCTAATTTTATAGTTTAATTTCCTTTGTGGTTTGATTTGAGTTTGATTTTTATAAGGTTTTTATTTTGTGGTTCAAAAACCTTGGATCTAGGTGTTTAATAGTATTTCAAGTTTAGATCTAACTCTTTTATGGGTCAAAAATTGGATCTGAACCAAGAAATGGAAATTATGTTTTTCAAAATATGAGAAAACTTAATTTTCTTAGCCTTGGTTGTGTTTATCTTGTGATTGGTGATTTTTTTATGAATTAGATCATGGATCATGTTATATCCATGGGTATACGAGGTGTTAGGTTGTGTTATAATATTTTATGATGGATTATGTTGGTGAAGTTGTAAGTATATGAAAGTTTTCTTAAAAATCACAAAAACTAGAAAAATCAGATTTTTAAAAAATGCAACATAAAATTAAAACGACCATAACTCTTACTGTATTTCAAATTTTTGAGTGTGTTCAATTTTTGTAGTTAGATATAAAAGTCTTCTAACTTTTTCAAGTGGAATCACTGAAAAATTCCATGTAGATTTCCGTATGGACTGTTTTTAGCAAAGGACGCCAAAACTGACAATGACAAAAAGTAGGCTGTCCAGAAATTTCAAGGACTGTTTCGGCCACTTAATTTGTGTAATAAATTCCAATCTTTTGGGATATAAAAATATATGAGATAAAGTAGGTTTTGTTCAAAAATGAGCTCATTCTGACTTAAATTGACCAAGTTATGACCATTTCAATATTTGAGTTTTTCCAATAAAAATCGCTATAACCGGAGTTGTATAACTCCGATTGCCACGAAATTTAAACTAGAGGATCACGATAACATGTGTAAGATCTCACAAAGAGTTGAGAATTTCTGGAGTTAAGCGTGAGATAGCTATTTTCTTAAGGAATTAACTAGAAATGGATTTTTGAAAAATATTTAAAGGAGTTGAAAAATTTCAGAAAAATTATTTTTGTGTATGGATTACATGTATATATGTTTGGCCAAAGGATAGAAAAATAATACACTGTTTTGGTATTTTCGTGAAAAAGAAATTTCAGCTTCTTGAAATGAACAATTCAGGATACTGAAATAAAAACTGAAATGTCAGGAAGAGAAGTTAGTTTAGTTTCAACTTGTTGAAACGGAGACTGAAAAGGTTAGGAAGGGAAGACAGTTTGGTTTCAGTTTACTGAAATGATATATTAAGTCTTCTGAATTCATAAACAGTTTGCCAAGTTTTAATAATAACTTATTAAATGAACGAGTAAGTGTTAAGTTTAAGGTAGTGCAATTGTACCCTTTAATGGTTGATGTATAGTAGCTGGGCTAAACGACTCCTTCATATGGGGAAGGTATATACGAATTAGTAACTGATCTAACTCACTGTGAAAATAGTGTAGACGAGACGAAAACTAATTTGTTAGTTATTTGTGGAAAACCACTTAGTATACTATATTGAATATTATTAAAGACTCGATGTGTGCTAGGTTTAGACTTGTGTATAAGTATGGTGTTAAGGTTATCTAATATTTGACTATGTGGTTAAGTGTTAAATGGTTTAGCTTTAAAGTAATAGTATTATTTGATAAGTGTGTTATACTAATTGAAAGATATATCTTATAACTGATAGGTCTTTTCAATAAAGCTATTAAATTAGATTGCGTAGCAGTAATCAACGATATAGGCAAGTTCTTATACTCTTTTATTGAGCAAGTTTTCTCTAACTCAAACTTGAGTTATATTTTCAAAGCATGGTAGTGAATAATTATTGTTGATTATTCACATCTATACTGATTATTGATTCGCACTTAGTGCATGTTGCATATGTTCATCAGGTATGAAAGGCTGATCACCTTCATTATCATAAGATTCAGTTAAAGTAGTTCATGGTCCTTGTTGACATTAAACATTATTGGTTCAATCATTCATTTATTGAAACTCTGATTTATGCTCTTTCACAATTATTATATTGTTGAAAATTCGAAAGTTTATTCTTTCTTTCAATCATGATATATCCTTGTTGTATTTAAACTTGCCGAGCAAAGTCGTTGCTCACCCTTGCTTTATCATGATAACCATTTCAGAGTAAGACGAAACTTCGAATACAGGTAAAGGCAAAGACAAGTTCTAGGATTGGATTATTGTACGGTTAAAATTGTAATAGTATTGGACGCAAATGGCATTGTATGTCGTATAGGATATTGAATGAATGTAATCCGTTATGGTTAACAGACCTTGGGAATTATATGTAAAAGTTTATTGTATAAACAATTTATATTTAGAACTTCCGCAGTAGTTATAGAAATGATGTATCTTAACGTACCATATTCGAGGTTTTGGGAACCCAGATTTGGGGGCACTACAACCAAGATAACATTATTCGGATGATGATGACACTGTTAGATCGCATTGATGAGATGGACCAGGAGCTCAGATCAGCTCCCAGACTCCCGAGACTGTTGGATATTTGGAACTTTTGTATTGCATGACTTTAGATTTGTAGACAGTATTTTATTTTTCTACACATACTATATTACTTTGTCACATACCAGAAAAAACTTTTTGCATATCAAAACAGTTATATATAAAAAGAATTACTTTTTAGTTAACTTTCCTTTTTTGGATGTATTCTTACCTTATCACTTTAACTGCCATCTCATCTTGATGACTATTGTCTAGGTATATTGTTGTTTTTCTTATTTTAGGGACTTTAATCAGATATGATGGAGAAATGCCAAGATGCAATTGTATTTCTCAGAACGGGTTGTTGGCCTGGATTAAATTAGGTACATCGGTTTGCTGAATAATTGAATCTAATTCATACACTGATAGAACAGCGACAAAATAATCCTAATTTAAAAAATATAATCCCAATAATAAATAAAATGTGCACAACAAAATAATTTAGAAGAGTAATGCAATTTTAGGGTAGAATTTAGAAAAGTATTGCAATTTTAGCAACAAACATCATCAATTTTTAAAAAATTAGCACATTCCCATGTTTAAGAATAACAACAGTTTGTCAAAAATTAGGAAAGTCCCAATTTCGGCAACAATAATCCCATAGTCAAACCAAAAAACCAATTTCAGCAAATCTAATGTAATCTAGGTAATGTAATCTAGATAATGTAACAATAATCCCATAGTCAAACCAATAGTTAAACCAATTTTCGCAATCTAGACAATCCAATTAACTTTATTTAGGGGAAACTAAAAAAAGAATTAGAAGACAAATCTTTACTCCCTAGACAGTCAGGAAAAGCCGGATTGGGCTATTCATCCAAAGCGAACCATCGGAACCCACACAAGCGTCCAACGGTTTTTGTTTCCACTATCCTGCTGCCAAACCTCACTGATGCTGGGTTTGTGAAACCAATGAGGAAGATTCATGCTACTGTGTTATGCATGTTGTTTCCTCCAATCAAACCGATCAGTGAAAGAAGAGCCCCAGAGTTTGATGGGGAAAGCAAAAAAATGAAAAGAAAAGTTCCTGCATGAAGGACGAGACCCATTTGCCAACATGTATTTTTCGATGCACTACGAGGGTATGAATGATGATATTCCATACAGTGATGAAAAAGATCAGATCTGAATCCCTCGCATCATGAAGGATAGGGGTAGCAGTTCAAAGAAGAACCTTGGCCATAATAAGAATGATGTCTCAGTTGTCATCAAAGAGGAGATAAACGAGCACAACTCCTTTATCCTCCATATTTATGAGGACTTAACATTGGACAATTGGAGTAGCATCCCTTTCCTCATTCAAAAAGGGTAAAAGGGTAGAAAGTTCATCTGCCCTGGAGCATTGTGACGCCCCCAAAATAGGTTCAATACCAACCCATTCTGAATCGCCAAATACATGGTATAGAATTTAAATACAATCTTTTATATCACACGGTTGTGCAAAATACGACCACACAACTGTGAGTGTCGATACAAATATGTAGAAAATATTAACATTCAAACTAAGTCATCACTACAGTTATTATCACACTATTTATTAGAAATAGTGAGGACTACTACTGCTCTAACTCGGACCATCACTCTGTTTTCCGACTAGTTCCTGCGACATTCTCATTTCTTGAAGAGGACAATAGATGAAAAGGGTGAGCTCAACTAGCCCATTAAAGAATGTTATAACTAAGAAAATAAAGAACAATTTATCGTTAGTCTTCAAAAATTCAGATAAAATATTATTGACAACAAGTTTTAGATCAATATTCGCAGCGAAAATAACAATTTATTAGAAGAGTTAAGTAGAGAATGAAGTCTACTATCTTCTATGATTTAAAAGTCCATCATCAATATTTTATCCCTATAAAATCAATCAATATACATCTCGAATCAAATATTCATCTTTGCATTACATGCGAAAGATATTCATTTGTATCACCAGTGGTCATATTCATCTCAACACCTGTTCATCTTTGCACTACGGGCCAAAGATATTCATCAGGTAATCATTCATTTTTGCTATACAGGCCAAAGATATTAAGTTATATCACCATTTAGGACTGAAAATGATGAAAAATAATATAAATAATGAATCTAGTGAGATAAAGAACAAAGATTAGGGATTCGTAATTTAGTTTATCCAAGTTCAATAATACTCCGTAAGAATCAATTGTGGAGTAAAATTCAAGAATGAAGATCAAAACTTGAATCCGATCAAAGATAGGAACCTTAACAGACAACTTGGACAAATAGAAGAAAATTTAATTTTTTTGTGAATAGTGTCGTATACGTGAATAGTAACCCCGTAAAAAAAAATAAGAATTTCATAATAAAATCTATGACAATATTTTGGTATAATGATATTGAAAAGAATAACATCATTTACGAAAGAAAATAACATCCCTTACCTTAGTAGAAAACTAGGTTGACTGGTATACCGGATATTACTCTAAGAAAATCTCGCACCAAAAACCACAGTCAAAATATTCTTATACTCAAGAAAATACTCACAATACTATAAAATAAGAATTTTTGATATTGAAGGTGTGGTTTAGGAAGGAGGGGTTACCCCCCATTTATAGTGGAACGGAGGGAGAAAAAAACAAAGCATTCTGCCTAACATTTCCCTCTGCCACCCACCCGCCTAATTTTTTTTTCTTCTCTGCCAAATTTTGCCTAACTCCTCTCATTTTCAATAATTGGGGCCCACACTATTTTGAAAATAAATGAATGGTTTGTAGGAAACCAACTTGGAAGAAAAAAAACAAGGCTACTATATATATATATATATATATATATATATATTAAAATAACATTATTATTTAAACATTTATAATATATTATAATAATATATTTGAATGAATATTTTATCGGAGAAATAATTGTAATTCCATAGAAAATACGCCAAACTTTCAACAATTATCTCTTTTGCTAAAAATTTCACCATTTATATCAAAATTGAATAAATATTTCCTTATCATATATATCAACAATTATTTATTCACAAATAATATTACAGAACTACAATATTAACAACCAGGTTGTTCCCAAGAAAAAGGGGGCCTTCCGATAAGGATTTCTCCTTACTGGCGCGCAATTAAATAACCCCTCCTAGACAGAACTTCCTTAGACATTGTTAATAATGCTATCTAACAATATTATTCAAATAATATGAATTATTGATTTGATAATGTGAAATACTGTGCAATGACAATTATTGAATCAATCATATAAAATATCAACGTAGCAATTATAAAATATTGAACAGTAATTATTGTAACAATAATTGAGTAAGTGCCTTCTTACGTAAGAATCAATAATTTAAAATACTGTGCAAAACCATGTGCTACTGTGCAACAACTCGTATTACTGTATTTTTATCATCGGATATTTCAACAGTTTAACGGTAACAGTTTTACCGTTATTTATAAAAAAGTTATTTCTGTCTCTTTCTATATCCGACAGTTATTCCGTTGTGGGGCCCACAAATGGCTGCGCCGTCGTACGAATATTCCCCGACAATAAGAATATTCTACGACCAAACGAATATTCTCCGACAACAATGAATATTTTATAACCACTTGCTTATTTAGAAATATTTGCACATTTCATCCATAACTTATCACATTTATCAAATCAACACGTTACTATTTCAAAATAATATATAAAGAAAATTAAATCTTTATTTATAAAATTCGAGGTCTTACATCCTCCCCTCCTTATAAAATTTCGTCCTCGAAATTGACGTATGTACCTGGTATGTCGAAGAGGTGAGGATACCTCGCTTTCATTTTCGATTCTAACTCCCAGGTCATTTCCTCAATAGCATGGTTTCTCCACAAAACATTAACTTAAGGTATAATTTTCGAGCGTAGGATATGCTCCTTCCTATCCAAAATCTTGACTGGTACCTCCTCATATGTTAAATCTTCAGCTATCTCGTCCGGTTCTAACTCAATAAGGTGGTTTGAATCTTTCACATATTTACGCAACACGGATATGTGAAAAATATTATGAACACGAGACATGCTTGGAGGTAAAGCGAGTCTATAGGCCACATTTCCTACTCGGTTAAGGATCTCATATGGACCAATGAATCGTGGATTGAGCTTTCCTCTCTTGCCAAACCTCGTAACTCCCTTCCACGGAGAAACACGTAATAACACATGGTCCCCAACATTAAATTCCACGTCCTTTCGATGAAGATCCACATAACTCTTTTTTCGATCTTGTACGATTTGTATCCGTTGCCGGATCATTTGAATCTTTTTCATAGTCATACGTACTAACTCTGGTCCCAACAATGTTGCTTCACCCACCTCTTCCCAGCATACTGGAGAGCGACACTTTCGTCCATACAACGCTTCGAATGGAGCCATGCCTATACTTGCCTGATAACTGTTGTTGTAGGAGAATTCCACCAATGGTAAGTACTTATCCCAACTCCCTTTGAAGTCTAGAGCATAGAGTCTCAATAGATCTTCAAGAGTTTGAATAGTCCTTTCTGATTGTCCGTCCATTTGAGGATGATATGCCGAACTGAATCGTAAATTTGTGCCCATAGCTTTCTACAAACTGACCCAAAATCGTGAAGTGAATCTTGGGTCACGATCCGAAACTATGGATACTGGCATGCCATGCAAGCTCACAATCTCACAATCTCATTCACGCACATATGAGCAAAGACGTTCAAGGGAATAAGTCTCTCGTATAGGCAAGAAATGAGCAGACTTGGTTAATCTATCAACAATAACCCAAATAGTATCAATGCCTTGAGAAACCTTGGGAAGACCCGTAACGAAATCCATAGTAATGTGTTCCCACTTCCATTTTGGAATCTCAAGTGGTTGCAATGGACCCTTCGGCACTTGATGCTCTGCCTTTACACGTTGACACGTTAAACACCTCGGGATAAACTCCGCGATCTCTCTCTTCATATTGCTCCACCAAAATGTATGTTGAAGATCACGATACATTTTAGTACTCCCAGGATGGATTGCGAACGGTGTGTTGTGTGCCTCCATCATGATTCTATACTTCAAGTCAGAATTGTTAGGAACACAAAGTCTGGAGTTAACTCGAAGTATTCCTTCTTCATCAATCCTTGCTTCTGAAATAGCACCTTCTTGCACCTTTTTCCTCATATTCAT
The DNA here is from genome assembly GCA_020205555.1 of Panax stipuleanatus. Taxonomy (NCBI): domain Eukaryota; kingdom Viridiplantae; phylum Streptophyta; class Magnoliopsida; order Apiales; family Araliaceae; genus Panax; species Panax stipuleanatus. Next base: position 108,650,374 of record CM035122.1, read on the forward strand.
CATCTCCGGGTCTGTAGCTTGAGCAGCTTTAACTTTATCAGTCAAAGATGGTTATACGCATATACTTGACATCATAATGTGGGTCCCCGGAGTCTTAAACTCTATCTCCATCTTTTGTAAATCACCCAAAATAGGCCTTGATAGCATCACATTCATTCTCGCATATGATCTTCTACTCAACGCGTCAGCTACCACGTTCGCTTTTCCAGGATGGTATTGAATGGTATGATCGTAATCTTTCAACAGCTCAAGCCAACGTCGTTGATGTATGTTGAGTTCCTTTTGAGTGAAGAAATATTTGAGGCTCTTATGATCCGTATAGATCTCCATTTTCTCTCCATACAGGTAGTGTCTTCAGATCTTTAATGCAAAAATGACAGCTGCCAACTCTAGATCATGAGTAGGATAATTCTTCTAATATTCTTTGAGTTGTTGCGAGGCATAGGCTATGACTTTCCCATGTTGCATGAGAACACATCCTAACCATTTGCCCGAAGCGTCCCTGTAAATGACAAATCCATCCGAACCAGATGGTATCGTCAGAACAGGTGCCGAAATAAGTCTCCTCTTGAGCTCTTGGAAGCTCTTCTCGCATTCCTCTCTCCAAATGAATTTTGTATCTTTTCGAGTCAACTGAGTTAATGGAGTAGCAATTTGAGAAAATCCCTCTACGAACCTTCGATAAAAACCAGCTAAGCCCAGAAAGCTTCGTACTTCGGTCACCAACTTAGGTTGCTCCCAACTTTGTATTGCTTTAATCTTCGTCGGGTCAATAGATACTCCACGTTTCGATACCACGTGCCCAAGGAATGCTACTTCCTCAAGCCAGAACTCGCATTTCTTCAGCTTGGCATATAGCTTGTTCTCACGAAGCTTTTGAAGTACCAGCTTCAAGTGGTGCTCATGATCTTCACGGCTTTTAGAATAGATGAGGATGTCATCAATAATGATAAAAATGAACTGATCCAAATATTCCTTAAATACACGGTTCATCATATCCATGAAAGCAGCAGGAGCATTAGTCAATCCAAAAGACATGACTAAGAACTCATAATGCCCGTACTGAGTTCTGAAGGCAGTCTTCAGAATATCCTCAATTTTAATCTTCAGCTGATGATATCCAGAATGAAGATCGATCTTTAAAAAGAATTGTGCGCCTTGCACTGGTCGACTAGGTCATTAATAAGGGGTAGTGGATACCTATTCTTGATGGTGACATGGTTCAACTCCCGATAGTCAATACAAAGTCGCATACTCCCGTCTTTCTTCTTTACGAATAAAATAGGAGCACCCCAAGGAGACGTACTAGGACGTATAAAATTGATGTCTAGTAACTCCTGTAGTTGGACCTTTAACTCCTGAAGTTCAATAGGAGCCATTCTATATGGGGTTTTAGAAATGGGTTTTGTACTAGGCTCAAGGTCAATAAAGAATTTAACTTCACGTTTTGGGGGTAGACCGGGAAGTTCTTCGGGAAATATATCAGGAAACTCATTAACAACGGAAATATTATTCAAATCTGACGTATTCTGGTTTAGATCAGTGACATGAGCTAAGAAAGCTTGACATCTATTTTTCAATAAATGAATAGCTTTATGACTTGAAATGACATTGATTGATTTTAGGGGTTTGGTTGTTTGAATTAGCACAACAGGTTGGTTAGGAATATAAAAACTAACCACCTTATGAAAACAATCAATTTTGGCATGATAAGTAGTTAACCAGTCAATTCCCAAAATCACATCAAATGTTAGTATTTTCAATGATATAAGATCAACAGGTAGGGTGAGGGTACCAATTTGAATCAAGAAAGATTTGTAAACTATGGATGTAACAAAGGTTTCTCCCAACGGAGTTTCAATAGATAAGTCAAAGTCTAATTTATCAGAAGTCAAGTTCAAACGTTGAGCACAAGCAGGTGAAATAAAAGAATGGGTAGCACTGGTATCTAACAAGGTGTAAACTTTGCAAGAGTTTATGATTAGCTTACCCGTAATCACCTCGTGTGGATTTCTCGTGTTTTGGGCTGTCACGACAAACGCTCTTCCAGGAACCACCGACTTTGACTTGTCTGAAATCGCCTTTGGAATCACCACCCCCGCTGGACTTGGTTTTGCTACAAGACAATCTCGTGCTATATGTCCTTCTTTTCCACAGTTATAGCATGCTTTGAATTATTGTGGGTAGTTTGGGATGATGTGCCCCTCTTTCCCGCATTTATAGCATACTACCGGTGGTCGTTCTCCTCCCTTAGAAACAGTTGATGCTGGTGCTGATGTCGACGTCTTGACGTTCTCATTGTTATACCTTCTCTTCTTAAAATCTCCTCCCGATTCGCTTTTTCTACTATCATGGCCACGATTACTACCAGAGTGGTTATCGCTTCTGTCATGATACTTTCCTCCCCGGTACGACCTTGGTGGTTGTCCCTTGGTTGAACGTAATCACTATCTCATTCTAACAACTGGGTCCTGTTTACTACATCCGAATATACAGAAAATTTGTGAGAAATGAGGTATTGACGAATTTCGGGTTTCAAACCTCTCAGAAACATCCGTGTCATACGTTCCTCATTCTCCACCAAATGAGGCGCAAACCTGGACAACTCTGCGAACTTAGTCTCGTACTGGAACACAGTCATGTTGTTCTCTTCCAGTCTGATAAACTCTACCTCCTTCATATGACGAATACTTTCAAGAAAGTACTTGTTATTGAATAGTTTTTGGAACGCTTCCTAAGACATCTTGAGTGCAGCAGTCTGGGTACGCTTCACAGATTCCCACCAGTAATCTGCCTCTCCACGGAACATAAAGGTGGCAAATGGAACCTTCTGTTCCTTCGTGCATCCTAAGACATCAAATATCTTAGTAATTTGCTTAACCCACATCTCCGCCTTGATCGGATCCGGCTTTCCCAAAAACTCTGGTGGTCCCAATTCTTTGAACTGCTTGGCAGTGACAATTCACGTGTTGTTATTATCTCCACCTGCATTTTGCACACGAGTCTCCCTCGTCTGGTTTTGCATGAACTGCAAAAAGCTTCTAAACATCTCATCGTTTATCGTCTGATTAGTGTTGTTTTCAGGATTAACATTGCCTTCCTGTTCCACGTTCTCCTGGTTGGTAATTAAAGGTGTCTCCACGGTCTCATTCACTCCATTGTTAATATTCTCAGCTGCCATTCTCAAATACTGCCATAAAATAAGGGTTAATTAAACAAATTAACATATCACATATTAACCCTATGTTCCAAACGACCAATTAAATAACAAATAAGCTTAGGTAGGACACACTAGCGAAGGTTTTATTCGTCTCTCCCCTCCTAGTTTTATTCCCAGATCTCCGCCAGAGACAATATCCCTAAGCTCTGATACCAACTGTGACGCCCCCAAAATAGGTTCAATACCAACCCATTCTAGGTCGCCAAATACATGGTACATAATTCAAATACAATCTTTTATATCACACGGTCGTGCAAAATACGACCACACAACTTTGAGTGTCGATACAAATATGTAGAAAATATTAACATTCAAATTAAGTCCTCACTACAATTATTATCACACTATTTATTAGAAATAGTGAGGACTACTATTGTTCTAACTCAGATCATCACTCTGTCCCCCGACTAGTTCCTGCGACATTCTCATTTCTTGAAGAGGACAATAGATGAAAAGAGTGAGCTCAACTAGCCCAGTAAAAAATGTTTTAACTAAGATAATAAAGAACAATTTATTGTTAGTCTTCAATAATTCAGATAAAATATTATTGACAACAAGTTTTAGATCAATATTCGCAGTGGAAATAACAATTCATTAGAAGAGTTAAGTAGAGAATGAAGTCTACTATCTTCTATGATTTAAAAGTCCATCATCAATATTTTATCCCTGTAACATCAATCAATATACATCTCGAATCAAATATTCATATTTTCATTGCATGCCAAAGATATTCATTTGTATCACCAGTGGTCATATTCATCTCAACACCTGTTCATCTTTGCACTACGGGCCAAAGATATTCATCAGGTAATCATTCATCTTTGCTCTACAGGCCAAAGATATTAAGTTATATCACCATTTAGGACTGAGAATGATGAAAAATAATATAAATAAGGAATCTAGTGAGATAAAGAACAAAGATTAGGGATTCATAATTTAGTTTATCCAAGTTCAATAATACTCCGTAAGAATCAATTGTGGAGCAAAATTCAAGAATGAAGATCAAAACTTGAATCCAATCAAAGATAGGAACCTTAACAGACAACTTGGACAAATAGAAGAAAATTTATTTTTTTTGTGAATAGTGTCGTATACGTGAATACTAACCCCGTCAATAAAAAAATAAGAATTTCATAATAAAATCTATGACAATATTTTGGTATAATGATATTGAAAAGAATAACATCATTTACGAAAGAAAATAACATCCCTTACCTTAGTAGAAAACTAGGTTGACTGGTATACCGGATATTACTCTAAGAAAATCTCGCACCAAAAACCACACTCAAAATATTCTTATACTCAAGAAAATACTCACAATACAATAAAATAAGAATTTCTGGTATTGAAGGTGTGGTTTAGGAAGGAGGGGTTACCCCCCATTTATAGTGGAACGGAGGGAGAAAAAAACAAAGCATTCTGCCTAACATTTCCCTCCGCCACCCACCCGCCTAATTTTTTTTTCTTCTCTGCCAAATTTTGCCTAACTCCTCTCATTTTCAACAATTGGGGCCCACACTATTTTGAAAACAAATGAATGGTTTGTAGGAAACCAACTTGGAAGAAAAAAAACAAGGCTACTATATATATATATATATATATATTATAATAACATTATTATTTAAACATTTATAATATATTATAATAATATATTTGAATGAATATTTTATCGGAGAAATAATTGTAATTCCATAGAAAATATGCAAAACTTTCAACAATTATCTCTTTTGCTAAAATTTTTACCATTTATATCAAAATTGAATAAATATTTCCTTATCAAATATCTCAATAATTATTTATTCACAAATAATATTACAGAACTACAATATTAACAATCAGGTCGCTTCCAGAAAAGAGGGGGCCTTCCGATAAGGATTTCTCCTTACTGGCGCGCAATTAAATAACCCCTCCTAGACAGAACTTCCTTAGACATTGTTAATAATGCTATCTAACAATATTATTCAAATAATATGAATTATTTATTTGATAATGTGAAATACTGTGCAGTGACAATTATTGAATCAATCATATAAAATATCAACGTAGCAATTATAAAATATTGAACAGTAATTACTGTAACAATAATTGAGTAAGTGCCTTCTTACGTAAGAATCAATAACTCAAAATACTGTGCAATACCGTGTGCTACTGTGCAACAACACGTATTACTGTATTTTTATCACCGGGTATTTCAACAGTTTAACGGTAACAGTTATACCGTTATTTATAAAAAGATTATTTCTATCGCTTTCTATATCCGACAGTTATTTCATTGTGGGGCTCACAAATGGCTCCGCCGTCGTACGAATATTCCCCGACAATAAGAATATTCTACGACCAAACGAATATTCTCCGACAACAATGAATATTTTATAACCACTTGCTTATTTAGAAATATTTGCACATTTCATCCATAACTTATCACATTTTTCAAATTAACACCTTACTATTTCAAAATAATATATAAAGAAAATTAAATCTTTATTTATAAAATTCGGGGTCTTACAAGCATGGTTTCATTTACTGCTTATTTTGTTGCACATCTATAGAAGTTACTTTTGTCATGCTTTTGCTAAATGCTTTGTATGTTTAAACAGTCTAATATATTAAAGTGAAAGTATTTTGTTTTCAGTACTCTAGAATTGGATTTGTTTGTCCCTGCTGAGGAGATGCCAAATTTTCACATTGACTACAACTTTGATGTAGAACTGGACTTCGACTTGATGGAGATTGATCAAGAGGAGATAGATAAATATGTGGTGCCCCAGGAGATCAAAGAATGGGTCGAAGACAAACCCAAACCCAACCTCCATCAAACCACCACTATCAATATCGGAACCTCAAAAAACCTTAAAGAAATCCAGATAGGCCTAGACCTTACCCAAGACAAAAAACACGACCTGATTGAGCTCTTAACTCAGTTCCAAGATGTGTTTGCATGGTCGCAAGAAGGCATGATTGGCTTGTCCACTGATATTGTCATTCATCGAATGCCCATCAAAGATGGATTCAAGCCATTCAAGCAAACGCTCAGGCAATTAAAACCCAAATCGAGTCTGAAAGTCAAAGAAGAGGTTGTCAAGCAATTCAAAGCCGGTACTATCATGATATTAACATACTCGAAGTGGCTGTCAAACCAAGTTCCCGTGCTTAAGCCCGGAGGGAAGGTACGAGTATGCGTGGATTACTGGGATTTGAACAAAGCTTGTCTCAAAGATAACTTTCGAGTACCTTTTATCCACATCTTGATAGACAATACGGCACATTATATCATGTATTCATTTGTGGATTGCTTTGCTGGATACCATAAAATAATGGTCGCTGAAGAGGACGTGGAGAACATAACCTTCATCACTCTCTGTAACGACCCCAAAATTCATACAATACAACTCTCGACATCGATCGTTAACAATACATCGAACTTCTAACTTTACATCATTAATTGGTATTAAACTTAATAAAATGCGGAATAATTAAAACCTTTCTATTTTTCTTTCTTCATTTCCCTGAATCACAACCTTTATCATTTATATATTTTTGAATCAAATCTACTTTTATGACTCGCTTTAGCAGAGTTATTATATAAAACCTTACATCCCAATTTAGTATCCTTTATACTTTGGATAACTCAAACCTTATAACTCAACATAAAATAAACATCATAAACCATTAAAGTACATCTCCAGAATATTAAACGTGGTTTAAAGGAATAACTGCTTTAGCTAAAATATTTAACCTTCATGCATTCTATCTGATCCACTTCATTCAAGTAGCACATAACATTACCTTGAATCCTTAGCCTGCAAAAATGGTTATTTACAAGGTTGAGCTCGACAGTCCATCAAATATAACAGTTTTCATACATTACATAGCACATAATAACATGCTCAACATACATCTCATAATCATACAGGCTGCAGTTCATATAACAAATATAAAGATTGAGTTCCTTACTCAATCAATATTCTTTACTCAATTAACGTAGTCATAAATTGACTTTAACGTTTCATACTTACAATATATATAACACATCATGCTGTTTGCAATACAGATTTAAAATAGTTCATCATCAAGTTCACATAGCAAATAGGAACTGAAAGACTTGCCTTGATCATTTTTTACCAATAACAGATTAACAGCTTACAGCTATTTGCACTTCACGTGCCCTATATAATTATATAATCATGCACATCAACTATTAGTCTCATAGCAACGCATATTAGTTGTAATGTAAAATTTACTCTACATTCATAACCCTTCCTATTAATCAATACACAATGTTCAATTTGATTGTGTTAACTTTCGACTTATATCTCACTATATTACTTCCTAGTCATACTTAAAGTTCATTCAAGTGTTTAAGTCTTGCTAGGACTCCTTATTGGTTTATATTAACCCCATTCCATATCTTATAATGTTCATTTTATTTTAGTTAAAACACTTTTTAAGTTTATTAACACTTGACACGGCGTTTTGACGTTCATTCGTCGCACGCCCAATTCGTCCCTCTTGCGTATGCTTAGCATGCTCATACAACTTGTCTAAAACATCATTGATTAATGTTAAGCATAATTATATTTCATAATATTCATGTTTTATAACTTAGAACAACATCTTTTATCGTCGGGAGTACTACACTTGCGTGCGTGCATGTCCGACGCCCTCCGATTGCCTCCGAATACACATCAGTCACAAAGATGGCCATTTTTACCCCTTATAACGAATTTAAATCAAAACATATAAAGAATGAAAGTTGTAGGTCTACTCGTTATCTTTTTGAATCATTCTGAATCGCCTCAATCGGAGTTGGTATGAAAGAAGTTATGCCCGTTTTACTATAAGAGGTCAAAACAGTCCCGACTGACACTATTTTGGCGCAGCTGCGCCCCAAATGGCCTTGGTGGCAGCACAACTGCACCCATGAGCAGACTGGGTTTTCCCAGATTTTGTTTTTCTCAATTTTTAGACCATTTCTCCTTCCGATCTTTGTAACTCGAGTTATACACATCCAAATTAGTCCGTTTTCAATTCTATGGATTCGTAATTCATAGAACTACAACATTACCAAAGAATCAATAATTTACAGAAATATTAACTAACCCAAATCTTAACTCAAACTCATGTTCATACTAAATTTTCATATTTTAACATGTTTAGCGTAATCAACCACCACGAATTCGATTCTTAGCCAAATCAATTCGTTAAACCTTCATTATTTTCGTAATTTAACATACTTACAATATCTATCATCAATTTTAGATTCTAACCATAAACTAATCAACACTTTTGACTCTGAAACAAGCCAAAATACACATATATACCAACAAAACTCAAATTCTTCATCTTTCAACCCATCTTTATGAATTTGATTTCTTCAAAATCACTTTTAGATGATATAAAATGGATTAAACATACCCATTAACATCTATAGCCAATTCCTTAACAAATTAACCATAGAAATCTAATTAATTAATGAAGAACTCAAGAAATAAAACTTAAGGGTTTAGAATTAATTCTTACCTCTTGATTCTTCCTAATCTTAGTTAGATGATGAAGAAAATTTGTTTAATCCCCTCCTTGCTTCTCTTTGATTCCTCAGCCTTCTTCTCTATATTTCACATATAACATCCTTTCTCTCCCTTATCCTCTCAAAAATCAAATTTTCTAAAACTGAAGAATGAGGCTTAACGTAACTCATATTTAGCTTAATAAAACATTAAAAGAAACGGTTTCAACAATTTTGGTTTCTCAAAGGTCACTAGGCCATGTTTAGCTAATTCAAATAGGCTCCAATTCATTTATTTTAATAACTCCCTTATTATAAGATCCTTTTGTAAAACCCATTAACCAATTCTTATATTTTCAAGTAAACTTAATTGAATCATACTCTTTACTTAGCCAACACAATATTTACTTAGCTAATAAAATAATTTTATTAATAAATCATTAACCCTCTAATTTAATTATTTAATTAAATTAGAATATTTATATTCCATTAGCGTAATAAAATACGCAATGATTACAAAATCATTTCACATAAATTTAATCAATATTATCATACTCAAATAAATTATTCCATTATAATTTATATCGAATATTTATCTTATTCCATAAATATTCCAACTAAAATATTTATTTAATTCATTAATCCTAACACCAATATTTATTTATAATTATATTGGTTCTTATCATTCTCATAGTTAATTTACATTCACTTGACTAAATATAATATATTAAGCCATTACATAAACGTATTACATTTATATGTAATATATTACCTCTCATTTTATTAAAACAAATATATTTACATTAATTCATTAATTCAGTTAAGTGAATTACTCACATTATTTATGAAATTTAATTTATAATAATTCCATTGCCGACAAGACATAACAATCAAATTATATCATCTCATAATATAATTTTCAACTCAATTAAATTAACTAACTTTCATCATTTTCTTTAATAGTTTAATTAAATATTAAACCTCTTTTCCTCAATACATGAATATAATTCTCTTCATACCAAATTACACATTTTAGAATATAACACATATACACGTACTCGTACGCGAAACATCTTCTAATAAGAATTTTATTTATTAAATTTTTATTTATTAATTCTTGAAAATTCGGGTTGTCACACTCTCTGGGGAACCTTCTGTTATAGACGTTTGTCTTTCGGCCTTATCAATGTCTGTGCCACATATCAGCGAGCCATGATGGCCCTTTTTCATGACATGATGCACAAGGAGATAGAGGTCTATGTAGATGACATCATCGTCAAATCCCGGAAAGAGGATGACCACATCAGCCATCTCAAAAAGCTTTTCAACAGGTTGCGCAAATACAACCTAAAGCTAAATCCAGCCAAATGTACTTTTAGTGTAAAATCCTGCAAGTTGTTGGGATTGCTAGTAAGAAACAGAGGCATTGAGCTGGATCCTGCCAAGTTTAAAGCCATCAATAAGATGTCCGTGCCCCGAATAAAAAATGAAATACAAGGATTTCTGGGAAGAATCAATTTCGTAAGCAGGTTCATCTCTCAACTCACAGGAACGTGTGAACCCATTTTCAAGCTGCTAAGGAAGAATTCCTCTATGAAATGGAATGAAGTTTGTCAAAAAGCCTTCCTTTCAATCAAGAAGAAGTTGATCGAAGCACCTGTCTTGCTACCCCTAAGGGACAATGCTCCCCTGTTTATGTACCTATCCGTCAATGCCAATGCAATGGGTTATAAGCTAGGACAGAAAGATGATAGAAGCAAGGAAAGAGCTATCTATTACCTAAACAAAAGACTCAGCAGCGGCAAGCAGAAGTACACCCAGATTGAAAAGACACGTTGTGCATTAGCATGGTCCACCATGAGATTACAACATTATCTGCACGGGCACACGACCTACCTCATATCCTGCATGGATCCACTGAAGTATGTATTCAGCAAACCAATGTTGAATTATTGATTATCCAAATGGCAGTTGATCCTCCTAATAGTTCGACATTATCTACGTGACTCAAAAGTCCATCAAAGGTTAGAGTATTGCAGATCAATTGGCCAAAGCACCATCAGGGGATTATGAACCTTCGGAAACTTATTTCCCGGACGACGGGATCATAACAATTCCATATATCCCTCAAGAAAATACAATCCAATATTGGGGAGTGTATTTTGATGGAGCAGTGAACATCGAAGGTGCCAGAGCTGGGGAAGTCCTTATCTCTATTACAGGAGAGCAGTATCATGTGGCTTCCAAGTCGCTAGTTTGTCAATATCAACAACATGGCTGAGTATGAAGGATGCATAATGGGGCTGAAACTAGCCCAGTCCATGGGTATTAAGCCTTTACTAGTCTTTAAGGATTCTGAGTTGGTTATCAGACAAACCACCAGGGCATATCACACTAAAGAATTGCATTTGCTGCAATATCATCGGCAAGTTATCAAGGTGTTCATGGAGTTTAAAGAGATAACCTTCATCCACATGCCTCGAGGTAGGAATGACTTTGCTGATGCACTAGCAACGTTAGCTTCCCTGATCCACGTATCTGATAAGAGGGGAATTCCCAATATCAAATTCACAAACCAAAAGGCCCCATCATATGGGAATTACATTGGAGAACTATAAGATGAAATACCTCTTATTAAACAACTTTGGTATCAAGATATAAAAGAATATCTCCGAGATGGATCTACACCTAGTTGGGGCAAGCCAAGCCGAAAGAAAGCGGATTCATAAAATGGCTATGAAGTTGTATTTGAGCGGGGATGCACTCTATAAATGGGATGCTGGAATAGGCCTTTAGAGATGCCTCGATAAGGATCAAACTCAGATAATGATGGATGAAGTACACGGTGGAGTCTGTGGTCCACACATGAGCAATCATTTGCTGGCCATAAAAATATTAAGAACCAGGGCATTACTGGATCTCTCTCAAAGCTGATTGTAATGATCACTTTAGGAGATCCTACTAATTCCAAGTCCATGGAAATGCCATACATGCACCTTTAAATGAACTGCACAATATGAGTTCGTCATGGCCTTTTTCTATATGGGGAATAGATATAATTGGGCCAATAGAACCCAAAGCGAGCAATGATCATCGATTTATCTTCACCGTGGTCGATTACTTCACAAAATGGGTTGAAGCTTCCCCTTTTCCCAAAGTCACCAAAGTGGTGATCATTGGTTTAATCATAAACAATGTCATCTGTCGATATGGACAACCGGAGGTGATCGTATCAGATAATGCCAAGAATCTAAACAACCAGATGTGAGAGAGTTATGCAGTAAGTTTCATATCAAGCATCTCAATTCCGTCATATATCGGCCCAAGATGAATGGTGCTGTCGAAGCGGACTAACAAAAATATCAAGAAGATTATGCAGAAAATGTCCACCAATCATAAAGGATGGCCTGACCTATTGCCTTAAACTCTGTTAGCATACAGAACATCAATGCGTACTTCTAGTGAGGCTACCCCCTACTCATTGGTCTGTGGCATTGAAGCAGTACTTCCCATAGAAGTAGAAATGGAGTTCATGAGAGTGTTAAACTAATAACATTCGTTCAAGTTATTCAACGTTTATTATGGCTTATTAACATTCCTATGTTATAAACCGAACTCTCATCGATCATCACTAAGTATGATAATTGAGACTCCACTTAATACTTATCTTGATCTTGGTTTACGGTTTACGCTTCTAAACCTCAAGTTTAATTTATTTTAATTAACGTTTAATTCTTATAAACCCTTGGTTAAATATGTTGTTTAAAGGGTGTACATTCATCACTTACTAATCCCTTAATCGGTATGAAAAAAGATAAGTAATCACTAATCCGGTCAACATTTATCCCCTGCTGGCGCGGCAAAGCAAGCTTTATTCTTGTCGGCAGTGCTGCAGCGCCCACTATGCAAGGATCCCTCCCCGGAATGGCGCGGCGACGCCGGTTTACGCATCTTAAGCGGCACAGCAGAGCTGGCCCTGCACCTCAGAAAAATTTTCTAAGTTATGAAAATTCTTGAGATTCTCGAGTTCGTAACGTGATCGTTAAAACTTGGAATTGGCTCATTCCAAAGCAAAAAGTTTAATAACGTTATGTTCTATCATTCTATTAAATCAAAATTCATTTCTAAATCCGTCGGCAATAATTTAGCCAATTTATTTTTACGCGTTCGTTATACGTTCGACGCTCAATTCTCCGTTTTAAGTCAGAATTCGTTCGTTCTTACTTCTGCAAGTCTTATTTACCTAATTACACGTGTTACAATCGAAAACCAATGTTTTCGAATCAGACGACGACTTTTGACCCTTATTCTGAGAAATTTATTTTTTCGACGATTATCGTCTAATCGCATAACTTTCGCCGAATATTTGTTCTTCGTTTTTTTTACTTCGAACCAATTGGAATCCATCCAATAGTTAATCATGATTGATTCTAATCATTCCAACTATTAAGTTTTTATGGTTTAACATTCTCATTATTTAATTTCTCATGAATTCACTAAGTTCTTTATTTGTTCTTAATAAGTTCTTAGTTTTTCAACGTACATGGCTTATGAAGGTTCTTAGTCCACCACTAAGCCATCCTTATAACTTCTCTATAATCATAACTCCTTTAATCACTTCTCTATCAAAATTATTATTGAAAGAAAAGAGGTTTGCATAATTTCTTAGTGGTATACCATTAAAGTTCTTGCTCGGATGAGTATAAAGACTCAAAGCTCTCTTTCTTCTTGGTTGGTGACTATGCTTCACAAACACAAGCTACCTTCTTCTCTTTCTTTCTGTCTCTCTGTATTAGTGGATTTCTCGAACAACCAAAAATGAAGAGAGAGCTCTTCTATTTATAGAGGTTGCAAGAGTTGGGGTAGTTTGGTCTTTGGACCAAACCGCCTCAACCCCTCCCCCCTTCACATATCCACCATGTCACCCCCATGTGCTAGTATGTGCTAGCACATGGGCACCTTATGCCCCCACATGCCACCCATGTGGCCATGGGTTACCCCATGGGTTTAACCCACCCGTTTACCCAACGGTTCGACCCACGTGTTAACTTATTGATTTTAATTCAAATTCAACGTATTGACTCCGTATAAAATTCGTATTATATATCGTATTAATTCACGTATCCTATTTAATATTATTCTCATATAATATATCGTATTATACGTGTATTCCTTATGTATAATAATCATTATTATTATACGTAATCAATTAATCATTGATTTTACTTTCCCTAACGCTTAGGATTTTAAGTCCCTACGTGAAAACTTCGTAAGCCATAAGTAAAATATTATTACATATTTCACATCGCCTTGAAATTATATCATTACGCGTTTCTCGGAATTTCAATAATAATTCCCGAGCAGAAATGAATGAATAGTGATTTCTGTACTTTCTTCTGAGAAAACTTCTCTTTGGCTAACATAACTTTTCACGGTATATCACCGTCAAATCTTTCGACAGAATGCCATTCTAACATTCTGAACTCTCAAACGAGCTTAGGGTTACACGAACCCTAACCCTTAAGGTTTCATAAATAGTGCTTATTTCGTCCTTTTCTCGGAAAGATTATTTTTCATCTTATAAATTCAGATTAATTATTTCTATCATGTAGCCAGAATCCTCCTCATTTATACATTCCCTAGGTCATAGAACGACCTTCAATTTGCTTACTGTTGTCCAATTTATGTAACAACAATTAACGCGCAAGTATACGCGGTCAACAAGTAATATAAGATAAGTGGAGTGTCGTACCCACGAGGACGAAGTCTTAAGTGCGAATCAAATACTAATGTAAGTTCTATACTATCTTATCTAAACAAGTGATTAGAGATGGTATGTTAAACTATGTGATTACAAATAAAGGAGGTGAGAGAAATAGTTGTACTAAGGAGTCAAGTTAGGATTACAATTCCCCTAATGCGTCGCCTAATCCCCTAACTCTCCACATTACAAACGAATCAAGGAATGGTCAGCCGAGAATAGAACTACGCATACTCTTCTGTCGAAGGCCAAATGCACATCCCTAGCTAGATGAATCACAATATGTCTATTAATGAAAATAACTAGACTAGGGTTATTAAGCTTAGTCTCAAGGCTACACAAGGCAAATAGAGATATGTCTATCCTATTAAGCAGTTTATGCACACATTCCCTTAGGCAAGGGCATAACAAGTGTTCTTGTATTTTAAAAGCTAGATATTAATGTCCATTTTTCAATATCCATTAATATCAATACCAAAAACTCTATCAAGCAATTAGTCAATAAGCAAGAAATACAATAACCCATTCCCAAAATGATTCATTCATATAAATAGGAGAGAAAGTTAATTAGGCTAAACACTAGGTTACATTGCAATCCTAAAAAGGAATTAGTTCATAACCATGGTGCTAATACACATTTCTATAACATTCAACATTGCTCAGTAAAACACAAATAACTAAGAGATTTGGAATAAGAAAACTGCTGTTGTGGGGTTTTCTATCTCCAAGTCTTCTCTTCTCCGCATAACTCCTGAGCTGTGTAGGATGCAATAACTATTCTCCCCTAAAGCACAACTTCTTTCTGTTCTAGAAATTAATTAAAACTACTATGTTATCACTTTCTGTAATCAATATCCTCGCCGCAGTCTTTTTTCTCTATCTCCCTGCCTCTCTTTCCTTACTGCCTTTTTCTTTAGGTCATTAAAAGCGAGTCACTGGCTAGGCACCGGAGGTGGCGCTGCGGCACGGAGACTATAGCTGCTGGGCGGCGCTGCAGGCACCACGTAGGCTTAAAACACTAGCACTCACGCTGCGGCGCGAACTCAAGAAGGACCAGGGCCGCTGCAGTGCCAGATGACGTCAGCTTGGACAAGGAGGTGGCGCTGCGGCGCGAGGAAAAGGCAAGGCTCTGGCGCTGCAGCGCTGGAGTGTAAAAAATGCCAATTTTTACCCCTATAAGCTGGAAATGGCCTAAACAGCCTTGGATCATACAGGATAAGCATTATAACAATAAAATATATATAAAAGCAAAACAAATAACATAAAATAAGCAGCGTCTTAACCTTCAGAGAATCTGATTCGCGATATAAATACCACTTATCAAATACCCCCAAACTTAAGCTTTTGCTTGCCCTCAAGAAACTATCTAACATCCACACCTACATTACTGGAAGACGCGAATGGAAACTACTACTATAGAATATTACCACGACTTCTAAGCATAATTATAGAGCCTCTCCGAGAATAGGACAAATACCGACATGAATGGGGGCTTAATATCAAATTTGCAAGTATGAGACTGTACTCGATCCATTCTATGTGTGCGTGTGGAGAACAACCATCCTAACTAATCATAGCTCAAATGAGTTCGTATAGTCGATTGTTAAAACCAATATGCACACTTCGTAACTTAAACATTCAACAAGCATTAAGACTAAGATGCAAGTGTAGGAAAGGATCAAAAGGTTCTAGCATGAAGATAGTAAAATCTGACTCAGACAGTCCTTAATTACTTTAGGGAACTAGGTGTGGAACACCCCTATGAATCTAATAACTCAAGCAGCAAAGGCCACGTAATCAATATAAGCTAAATTAGACTTTACAAAATCTGAATATTATTTGGCGAGTGCATTTTATGCTCCATCTCAACATCGGTCCTGCGTTTATGGGTGAGTGCGTTTAACGCTCCATCTCGACCTACCCCTAGACTTTCGATATTCAATCTTCTTTTCATTTCATTTTTATTTTATTTTTTTTTATTTTTTTTTATTTTTTTAAGACAACATGCCAGAATCCAAGATTCAAAACTGTATAAGCGCCTAAGTCCATTATTACCTTGTAGAAATGAAAGATTATAAAAGTGAACATCCTCTCAAAGCAATAAACACGCGAACTAAAATCAAAAAAATAACTAGTTAACATAGTTGGACGGTGCTTGCTAAGAAGGACGGATCAATAACAGTCTCAACTTATCGATTGAACAACCCCTAACTCATACATCAACCCCTAACTCATACATGCTTGACACAACTCTAAAAGATAGACATAATTACATGGCGCCTGTCATTAGCCACGATCAAAAATTAAAAGATATAACACCCTCACCTAGCATATATACAGTTACAGAACGGGGTAAAAGGGTTAATCAAAACATTTAGGCATGAAGTAACAAAAGAAAAAGCACCCTGCCCAAATAAGGTAAAGCTATAACACATGGCATCAAGTAAACCAATTATTTGCACAATCCCCAAAATATGGCTCTAAACACAAACAACCAAAAATGACATGATATCTATCGCCATCGCAAAATACTATATACAAAATAAAACAAAAGCATTCATATATTATAAACAAAAACATTCATCTATATATTTAATAAAACCAACGTACGAATGCATCTTAACATACATCCCAAAATAAACCAAAAACAACCACAAATATCAAACAACCACAAACACTTCATAAATAAAACATAGTCTGGGGCTATACCGCCCAAAGGAAACATAACATCAATTCATATATACTAATACTTAAAAAGGAATCTCCCCCAAGCTTGAAATATGCCAATGTCCTCACTGGCCTTCACCCTCCACAGCATCATCATCACCGCCATCATCATCGCCATCATCATCGACACCCGCTGGCTCCTCCTCGCGATCCTCCCCTCTGGCCGGAAATGGTGGTGGATAAGGCGCAAAAATTGGAGGTTCTGGAAATTGAAAGGGCATAGACTCTGCGTCATCTCCTCCCTGGGCATAATAGATACGGGAAACTATATTCGCGAACTCTACATGATAGTGATTGAATTGGCTCTACCATTGAGCCACAGTATCAACCTTGCAGTGCAGAAAGTTAAGGCTGCTCAAAATCTCTGCTAGGGCCCCGGGTGGCAAAGCCTCAGAAGATGGGGGATCAGGCGCTTAAGCGGAGGTACCGGCCTCAGAGGAGGGAGACGGCAAAGGTCCCGGTAAATAGCCCTGTCCCTTTGGGTGCGACGGAGGTCCCCTATCCCGTATTCCATATCGGGCTATAACGTGATGATTAATGACAGCCATAGGCGGCTGAGTGATATCGTCTTTCTCCCATACCACACCCGCCCTTTTGCATAGACCTGTGATCAAAGACGGGTGAGGGAGTCCGAAATTGACGTTGCTCCTAATGGCCTTTTTAATTGAATCCTGGATAAGAACCCCCACATCTACCTTCAGCCCCATGACAATTGCATACAGCAGAACTGCCCTCTTTCTTGTTACATCGCTCAGGTGGTGTGCTGGCATGATATTGGCACAAATGAAGGAGTACCACGCATTACCATAATGACTTAAGGCTTGATGGGGGGAAAGAGGTTTTTTCACCGTGGAATTCGTTAGGTTTTCCAAACGGTACCAGGCTTGCAGAGCTTGGTTATTAACTTATCTGTACTGTAACTCCACATCCCAGGCTCCAGATAGTCCCTACCATCATAGTTTGGAGTCCCATACACTATATTGATGGTACGACTGTCAAATTTGATCAACTTACCCCGAACCGGCACCGTTGCAGGACCATCAGCATTAGCATCTGCGTAGAATTCCTTTACCACCGAAATAACTGCAGATTCGGGCGGCTTAGTGAAGTGAATCCATTTCATAATCATAATCATGGAATTCATATCGCCGTCCGTCTTGTCATCTGGCATTAGCCCTCTTTTAGGCACCAAACTCCGCTTTGAAAAATTTTAAGCATAGCGCTTCTAGGCTTCCTCACTTAGGAATTTTATAGCATCCCAAAGGGGAGGAGGGGTTCTGGATGTCGGAGGAGGAACTATACTAGTGCGAGGCCGCTTTGAACCCATTGCCAACAAAACTCCAAGGACACAAAGAAAATTTTTAACAAACGAAATCCCAACCTCTTACTCTATGAAGAATTCCTTACCTCATACTACTTATAAAAAGGATGAAGGAGAGTAACTGCACGACGGTTGGATGGCCCCGAACGGTCAGAATCTAAAAGGGTGACGGTTGATTTGCTGAACTCTTTGGAAGAAAGGGGATGTGTCTGAGAGAAAAGAGGGGAAGTAGTGTGAACTGCTGCAAACGGAACCCAAAAGCCTTGTTTAAACTCAAAAACACGCTACTGGCGCTGCGGCTCGGTGCATAGGGCTGCGGCGCGACCTAGATCTGCCTTGGCGCTGTGACGTCATTTTAGGAGCGACGGCGCGACTTCTTGGCACTGCAGCGCGGAGATCAGTTAAAACCTCAACGCTGCAGCGCAACTCTTCAGTAGCTATCAGCTTATATCGGCGCTGCGGAGGGAAATTTCTAAATGGATTGGCGCTGCGGCGCGATATTGAAATTTGGGATAATAGACATGGCGCTACGATGCGGAATTTTAGTTAACTATCTGGCGCTGCGGCGCGAGCTTCTGATTTCCTGCACAGCAAACATCCATATCAGTGAATCTACACAAACATTCTAAATATTAGCCATAGACTACTAATCATCCTAACAATTATACTAACAATTATACCACATACTAACATACTAATTCAGCATCTACAATTATTCTAAGGAAAACCAAATGCACTAATGATAACTAAAGAAAACAACTCTGAATGGAAACAATAAGGATATTTTTGATAGTGAGATGGGGTTGCCTCCCCATCAAGCACTTGATTTAGAGTCGTCGGCTTGACTATCACCCCGCCTTACACCGAGTCTCCCAAGGTGATGGAGGTGTTTTGCCGGTCGACCTCGCCACCCCAATAGTGTTTCAAACGCTGTCCATTGACTTTGAAGGTTTTTTCTGAGTGAGGGTCTTCGACCTCAATAGCCCCATGGGGATACACCTTAGTAATTTTGAACGGCCCCGACCATCGGGACTTCAACTTCCCCGGGAATAATTTCAGTTAGGAGTTAAAAAGAAGCACCTTCTGGCCCTGTTCTAAATTCCTTTTGACAATTTTCTTGTCATGCCACCGCTTTGTCTTCACCTTATACAACTTAGCGTTATCATACGTGTTCAGACGAAACTCATCTGATTCATTGAGTTGTAATAGTCTCCGTTCACCCGCTGCATCTATATCGAAATTTAGCTTTTGGATAGCCCAATATGTGTTGTGCTCCAGCTCCACAGGAAGATGACAAGCCTTGCTATAAACAAGCCTATGCGGAGACATTCCGATAGGCATTTTATAAGCGGTGCAGTATGCCCACAAGGCATCATCAAGCTTCTTTGACCAGTTCTTTCGATTAGGGTTAACAATCTTCTCCAAGATACGCTTGACCTCTCGATTAGAGATCTCTGCTTGGCCACTTGTCTGCGGATGATAACCTAGTGGCTATTTTATGGGTCACCCCATACTTAGCAAGAAAGGCTTCGAAATATTTGTTGCAAAAATGTGACCCTTCATCACTGATTATTGCTTGAGGAGTGCCGAAGCGAGTGAAAATATTTTTCCTTAAGAAATTAAGCACCACCTTAGCATCATTAGAAGGCAAGGCGACTGCTTCTACCCATTTGGAGACATAATCAACCGCAACAAGAATATAGAGATTATTGTAGGAAGACGAGAATGGTCCCATGAAGTCAATACCCCATACATCAAACAATTCTACTTCAAGGATATTCTGTAGAGGCAATTCATGCCTTTTTGAGATGGTTCCTACCCTTTGGCATCTATCGCAGTGCGACACATATAGGTGTACAACTTTGAACAGGGTAGGCCAGTAAAACCCAGATTGGAGTACTTTAGCAGCAGTTCTTTGGCTCCCAAACTATCCTCTATAATTTGAGGAATGGCAATGATGGAGCACACCTTCGATTTCCTCCTCTGGCAAACATCTCCAAAGAATCTGATCTGAACACTGCTTGAATAAAAAGGGCTCATCCCACAAGTATTGTTTTGCATCATTTAGGAATTTCTTGCTCTGTTGGATAGCTCAAGATGGGAGAAAGCACTTGACAAGCGATAAAATTAGCAAAGTTCGCATACCACGGGGCTTTGCTTTGGATGACAAACAGTTGTTCATCCGGGAAGAAATCATTGATGTCTTTGACTGCATCTCCCAAATGAGGAGGGTTTCCCAACCTCGATAAGTGATCTACTACCTGGTTTTCTATCCCCTTTTTATCGCGGATCTCCAGATCGAATTCCTGGAGAAGAAGGACCCACCTTATCAGCCTAGGCTTTGCATCTTTCTTCTTTATCAGATATTTGATGGCTGAATGGTCTGTGTACACGGTCACTTTTGTTCCAATAAGATAGGAACGGAATTTGTCGAAAAAGTATAAACCACTGCCAGCAGTTCCTTCTCGATTGTGGTGTAATTTAACTGAGCATCAGTTAGTGTTTTGCTGGCATAGTAGATCGTGTGGAACACTTTATCCCTTCTCTGTCCCAACACTGCCCCAATTGCAAAATTGCTGGCGTCGCACATGAGCTAAAATGGGAAAGTCCTGCCAGGAGCTACCACAATAGGAGTCAAAATGAGTTTTTCATTTAATAGTTCAAATGCTTTGAGGCAGGCTTCATCAAATTGAAAAGGCATATCCTTTTCCAATACTGAACATAGCAGTTTGGTTATCTTTGAGAAGTCTTTAATAAACCGCCTATAGAATCCAGCATGTCCAAGAAAACTCCTAACCCTTTTCACTGATGTAGGCGATGGTAGACTATTGATGACATCAATTTTAGCCTTGTCTACCTCGATACCACCATCAAATACTCTATAGCCCAGAATAATGCCCTCCTTGACCATGAAGTGGCACTTCTCCCAATTCAATACAAGATTAGTTTCAACAAATCTTTAGAGAACGGTAGTCAAATTTACCAGACAGTTATCAAATGAACTCCCGAATACAGAAAAATCGTCCATGAAAACCTCGAGGGTCTTTTCGACCATGTTAGAGAAGATGGACATCATGTAACGTTGGAATGTTGCAGGAGCGTTACACAACCCAAAGGACATTTTTCGAAAGGCAAAGGTCCCATACGGACATGTGAACGTTGTTTTCTCCTGATCTTCGGGAGTAATAGAAATTTGATTATATCCAGAATAACCATCTAGCAGACAACAGAAAGCATGCCCAGCAAGTCTATCGAGCATCTGATCAATAAATGGTAGAGGGAAGTGATCCTTACAGGTGGACTTGTTTAACTTTCTATAGTCCATACATACTCTCCATCCAATCACCGTTCATGGTTGGAATCAGCTCGTTATTCTCATTGGCTACTACCGTCATGCCGCCTTTTTTTGGCACGCACTGAATGGGACTGACCCAAGGACTGTCCGAGATAGAGTAGATAATGCCCGCATCTAGCAGCTTAATAATTTCCTTCTGGACCACCTCTTTTATTATTGGGTTCAACCGCCTCTGATGTTCAATGGTCGGCTTGGATCCATCCTCCAGTAGAATTTTGTGCATACAAAGGGATGGATTGATCCCTTTAATGTCTGAAATCGACCACCCCAGTGCCATTTTATACTGTTTAAGCACTAGCAATAGCTTCTCTTCCTGGCATTCATCTAACGATGCAATTATTATAACAGGCAAAGTGGATGATTTCCCCAAGTATTCATACCTCAGATGATTGGGCAAGGGCTTTAACTCGAGGATAGGAGGTTCTACAATTGATGGCTGGGCCTTGGAAGTAGATGCTTCTAGATCATTCAGTGACTCAAACTGTCTTTGGAACTGTGTAGATCTCTGGGGTGCATCCAGCCAGTTAGCACATTCAACATGGGTGGCCTCTTCCATAGTACTGGTACCTGTTAGTGTAGCTTCTAAAGGGTCTGTCATGCATGTTTTTGAGAATACTTCCCTGACTGCATCATCAATCACTTTAATCTGGAAGCAGTCTTCAGGGGTGTTCGAATATTTCATTGCCCTAAACACATTGAAAGTTACTTCCTGATCCTGTACTCTCATAGTCAGCTCCCATTTCTGCACATCTATAAGGGTTCTCCCCGTTGCTAAGAATGGTCTGCCAAGTATTATCGAGACCTCCCTGTCTTCCTCAAAGTCCATGACAATAAAGTCCGCTGGGAAGATTAACTTGTCCACCTTGACAAGCACATCCTCTACTATCCCCTTCGGGTAAGTGAGAGATCTATCTGCCAATTACAAGGTAACACTTATGGGTTTAGCTTCATTTAGCCCAAGCTTCTTATATATTGACAGAGGCATCAAATTTATACTTGCCCCCAAATCACATAAGGCATTGCCAATGAATTGGTCCCCGATAGTGCATGGAATCATGAAACTTCCATGATCTTTTAGTTTTGCCGGAAGCTTGTTCTGTAGAATGGCACTACATTCCTCTATCAGAGCCACAGTTTCATAATCTCTCATTTTCCTCTTCTTCGACAATATGTCTTTCATGAATTTGACATAGCTTGTCATTTGCTCCAACGCCTCTACAAACGGGATGTTTATGTGAAGCTTCTTAAACACTTCTAAAAACTTAGAAAATTGCTTATCAAGCTTTTGTTTTTGCATGCGCTGGGGGAATGGCAACTGTGGGATAGGAGGACTAGCTGTGTTCACTGTAGGGGTTGGTGATGAAGGGCTATCTTGAGCATTTACCTCACCCCCAGACTTATCATCACTCTGCTCCACAATAGGTTCCTCTATAGTCACTTCTTCTTGCACTATAGGACTCTCTCCACCCTTTTCATTTATTGTTCTCCCACTCCGGAGTGTAACTGCTTTGAAGTGTTCCTTCCCATCCCGTTTCGGATTGACATCAGTGTCACTTGGCAATGTGCCTTGCGGACGACTGTTCAAAGCAGAGGCCAACTGTCCCATTTGGACTTCAAGGTTACGGATGGAAGCTTCTTGATTACTGCTCCTTGTCTCATTTTGGGCAATATATCGTGAAAGGAGATCTTCCAAACTAGGTTTTCTTTCCTGTTGAGGTGGTGGATGGTGGAACTGATTATGAGAACTCTGTGGTTGTTGGTTGTACTGATTTTGAGCTTGAAAACCCAGAGGGTTTGAGAAATTAGGCCTAGTGGTTGGAGGTTGTGCTTGATTGCTATTTGTGTTGCCCCAAGAAAAGTTTGGATGATTCCTCAAGCCCGAATGATAATGAGTGGGGAGACTTGCATTTTGCTGCCGCCCGTAGTTGGAAACAAATTGAATTGACTCGGGGCTTATGGCAGACTGATCAGTTGGGTGGCTCCCTTGACACAATTCACATGACACTGCGACACTCTGAACATTCTGCACAGCTTGCACTCCCATGGTGTCGAGTTTTTTTGTTAGCGCTACAACCTGAGCCGCTAATTATGTGACTGGGTCAACCTCATATATCCTTAGTGCTCTTCTAGGGGCCTGTCTATCATTTGGCCATTGATAATTATTGGCCACCATTGTTTCCACCAATTCATACCCCGCTGTGTGATGCTTAGACATGAAAGCTCCTCCAGAAGCGGCATCAATACTCGAACGAGTAGATCCGGATAACCCATTATAAAATTTCTGGATGGGAAGCCATTCTGGCAGTCCATCGTGGGGGCATTTTCTCAGAAGATCCTTGAATCGCTCCCATAAGTCGTACAAAGACTCTGACTCAAACTGGATAAAAGAGGTAATTTCGTGCCTGAGCCTGGCGGTTTTAGCGGGTGGGAAGAACTTCGCCATGAAATTTTGAGCCAAGTCATCCTATGTGGTAATGGAGCCTGATGGAAGTGAATGTAGCCAGCTCTTGGCCTTATCCTTCAAGGTGAATGGAAACAATCGGAGTCTGATGGCATTGTCAGACACTCCGTTGCACTTAAACGTATCGCAGATCTCCAAGAAGTTCATCAAGTGATCATTGGGGTCATCATTTGGTAATCCCCCAAACTGAATATTAGAGCACATTTGGATGGTGCCCGGCTTGATCTCAAAATTGTTTGCTTGGATTGCGGGCCTGAGAATGCTCGCTTGCAAATCTGCGATGTGAGGCATAGCATGCTCCCTTAAAGATTTCTGAAGTTCCTCAGCAATTGTAACAGGAGTATGTATGTCCCGAGCTTTTTTCTCTGCAAGCGTCTGTATGTTCTATCAACCTCGGGATCGAGAGGTATTATGTTCCTACCCCTTCGAGGTGGCATACGCCGTAGAGATCACCTGAAAAGAAAATTAAACAGATAATATCAATCTAAATTTAGATCGTATTGACTTAGCTTTAACATTGATAACAAATAGTACTCGTTCCCCAGCAACGGCGCCAAAAACCTTTTGTCCAATTTATGTAACGACAATTAACACGCAAGTATACGCGGTCAACAAGTAATATAAGATAAGTGGAGTGTCGTACCCATGAGGACGAAGTCTTAAGTGCGAATCAAATACTAATGTAAGTTCTATACTATCTTATCTAAACAAGTGATTAGAGATGGTTGTTAAACTATGTGATTACAAATAAAGGAGGTGAGAGAAATAGTTGTACTAAGGAGCCAAGTTAGGATTACAATTCCCCTAATGCGTCGCCTAATCCCCTAACTCTCCACATTACAAACGAATCAAGGAATGGTCAGTCGAGAATAGAACTACGCATACGCTTCTGTCGAAGGCCAAATGCCTTAGCTAGATGAATCACAATATGTCTATTGATGAAAATAACTAGACTAGGGTCATTAAGCTTAGTCTCAAGGCTACACATGGCAAATAGAGATATGTCTATCCTATTATGCAATTTATGCACACATTCCCTTAGGCAAGGGCATAACAAGTGTTTTTGTATTTTAAAAGCTAGATATTAATGTCCATTTTTCAATATCCATTAATATCAATACCAAAAACTCTGTCAAGCAATCAGTCAATAAGCAATAAATACAACAACCCATTCCCAAAATGATTCATTAATATCAATAGGAGAGAAAGTTAGTTAGGCTAAACACTAGGTTACATTGCATTCCTAAAAAGGAATTAGTTCATAACTATGGTGCTAATACACATTTCTATAACATTCAACATTGCTCAGTAATACACAAATAACTGAGAGATTTGGAATAAGAAAACTCATGTTGTGAGGTTTTCTGTCTCCAAGTCTTCTCTTCTCCGCGTAACTCTTGAGCTGTGTAGGATGCAATAACTATTTTCCCCAAAAGCACAGCTTCTTTCTGTTCTAGAAATTAATTAAAACTACTCTGTTATCACTTTCTATGATCAATATCTTCGCCGCTGTCTTTTTCCTTTATCTCCCTGCCTCTCTGTCCTTACTGCCTTTTTCTTTAGGTCATTAAAAGCGAGTCACTGGCTAGGCATCGGAGGTGGCACTGCGGCGCGGAGACTATAGCTGCTGGGCGACGCTGCGGCGCCACGTAGGCTTAAAACACTAGCACTCACGCTGCGATGCGAACTCAAGAAGGACCAGGGCCGCTGCAGTGCCAGATGACGTCAGCTTGGACAAGGAGGCGGCGCTGCGGCGCAAGGAAAAGGCAAGGCTCTGGCGCTGCGGCGCCAGAGTGTAAAAAATGCCAATTTTTGCCCCTATAAGCTGGAAATGACCTAAACATCCCTGCATCATACAGGATAAGCATAATACCAACAAAATATATATAAAAGAAAAACAAATAACATAAAACAAGCAGCGTCTTAAGCTTCAGAGAATCTGATTTGCGATATAAATACCACTTATCAAATACCCCCAAACTTAAGCTTTTGCTTGCCCTCAAGCAAACTATCTAACATCCATACCTACATTACTGGAAGACACAAATGGAAACCACTACTATAGAATATTACCACGGCTTCTAGGCACAATTATAGAGCCTCTCTGAGAATAGGACAAACACCGACATGAATGGGGGCTTAATATCAAATTTGCAAGTATGAGACTGTACTCGATCCATTCTATGTGTGTGTGTGGAGTCCAACCATCTTAACTAATCATAGCTCAAATAAGTTCGCACAGTCGATTGTTAAAAGCAATATGCACACTTCGCAACTTAAACATTCAACAAGCATTAAGACTAAGATGCAAGTGCAGGAAAGGATCAAAAGGTTTTAGCGTGAAGACAGTAAAATCTGACTCGGACAGTCCTTAACTACCTTAGGCTGATCAGGGCTACCCATTAATGAGCTTTTGATCAGTGACTCCCAAGTCAGATGACTTTAGGGCACTAGGTGTGGAACACCCCTATGAATCTAATAACTCGAGCAGCAAAGGCCACGTAATAAACATAAGCCAAATTAGACTTTACGAAATCTGAAGATTATTTGGCGAGTGCATTTTATGCTCCATCTCAACATCGGTCATGCGTTTATGGGCGAGTGCATCTCGACCCACCGCAAAACTTTCGATATTCAATCTTCTTTTCATTTTATTTTATTTTATTTGATTATAATTTTATTTTATATTTTTTTATATTTTTTTAAGATATCATGCCAGAATCCAAGATCCAAAACTGTATAAGCGCCTAAGTCCTTTATTACCTTGTAGAAATGAAAGTTTATAAAAGTGAACATACTCTCAAAGCAATACAAACGCGAACTAAAATCGAAAAAATAACTAGTTAACATAGTTGGACGGTGCTTGCTAAGAAGGACGGATCAATAACAGTCTCAACTTATCGATTGAACAACCTCTAACTCATGCATCAACCCCTAATTCATACATGCTTGACACAACTCTAAAAGATAGACATAATTACATGGCACCTGTCATTAGCCACGATCAAAAATTAAAAGCTATAACACCCTCACCTAGCATATATACGGTTACAGAACGAGGTAAAAGGGTTAATCAAAACATTTAGGCATGAAGTAACAAAAGAAAAAGCACCCTGCCCAAATAAGGTAAAGCCATAACACATGGCATCAAGTAAACCAATTATCTACACAATCCCCAAAATATGGCTCTAAACACAACAACCAAAAATGACATGATATCTATCGCAATCGCAAAATACTATATACAAAATAAAACAAAAGCATTCATATATTATAAACCAAAACATTCATATATATATTTAATAAAACCAACGTACTAATGCATCTTAACAAGCATCCCAAAATAAACCAAAAACAACCACAAACACTTCATAAATAAAACATAGTCTGGGGCTATACCCCCCAAAAGAAACATAACATCAATTCATATATACTAATACTTAAAAAAGAAACTCCCCTAAGCTTGAAATCTGCCAATGTCCTCACTGGCCTTCAACCTCCGCGGCATCATCTTCACCGCCATCATCATCGGCACCCGCTGGCTCCTCTTCGCGATCCTCCCCTCTGGCCGGAAATGGTGGTGGATAAGGCGTAAAAATTGGAGGTTCTGGAAATTGAAAGGGCATAGACTCTGCGTCATCTCCTTCCTGGGTATAATAGAACTGGAAACTGTATTCGCGAACTCCGCATGATAGTGATTGAATTGGCTCTACCATTGAGCCACATTATCAACTTTGCAGTGCAAAAAGTTAAGGCTGCTCAAAATCTCTGCTAGGGCCCCGGGTGGCATAGCCTCAGAAGATGGGGGCTCAGGCGCTTGAGCGGAGGTACCGGTCTCAGAGGAGGGAGATGGTAGAGGTCCTGGTAAATATCCCTAACCCTTTGGGTGCGACGGAGGTCCCCCATCCCATACTCCATATCGGGCTATAACGTGATGATCAATGACAGCCATAGGCGGTTGAGTGATATCATCTTTCTCCCATACCACACCCGCCGTTTTGCATAGACGTGTGATTAAAGACGGGTGAGGGAGTCCGAAATTGACGTTGCTCCTAATGGCCTTTTTAATTAAATACTGGATAAGAACCCCCACATCTACCTTCAGCCCCATGATAATTGCATACAGCAGAACTGCCCTCTTTCTTGTTACATCGCTCAGGTGGCGTGTTGGCATGATATTGGCACAAATAAAGGAGTACCACGCCTTACCATAATGACATAAGGCTTGATGGGGGAAAGAGGTCTTTTCACAGTGAAATTCGTTGGTTTTCGAAATGGTACAAGGCTTGTAGAGCTTGGTTATTATCTCATCTGTACAGTAACTCCGCATCCCAGGCTCCAGATAGTCCCTACCATCGTAGTTTGGAGTCCCATACACTATATTGATGGTACGACTGTCAAATTTGATCAACTTACCCTGAACCGGCACCGTTGCAGGACCATCATCATTAGCATTTGCGTAGAATTCCTTTACCACCGAAATAACTGCAGATTCGGGGCGGCTTGGTGAAGTGAATCCATTTTATAGTCATAATCATGGAATTCATATCGCCGTTCGTCTTGTCATCTGGCCTTAGCCCTCTTTCAGGCACCAAACTCTTCTTTAAAAAATTTTGAGCATAGCGCTTCCAAGCTTCCTCACTTGGGAATTTTACAGCATCCCAAAGGGGAGGAGGGGTTCTAGATGTCGGAGGAGGACCTATACTAGTGCGAGGCCGCTTTGAACCCATTGCCAACAAAACTCCAAGGACACAAAGAAATATTTTAACAAACAAAATCCCAACCTCTTTCTCTATGAAGAATTCCTTACCTCATACTGCTTATAAATAGGATGAAGGAGAGTAACTGCACAACGGTTGGATGGCCCCGAACGGTCAGAAACTGAAAGGGTGACGGTTGATTTGCCGAACTCTTTGGAAGAAAGGGGATGTGTCTGAGAGAAAAGAGGGGAAGTTACGTGAATTGCTACAAACGGAACCCAAAAGCCTTGTTTAAACTCAAAAACACGCTACTGGCTCTGCGGCTCGATGCATGGCACTGCGGCGTGAGCTAGATCTACCTTAGCGCTGCGACTTCATTTTAGGCGCGGCAGCGCGACTTCTTGGCGCTGCGGTGTGGAGATCAGTTAAAACCTCAACGCTACAGCGTAACTCTCTAGTAGCTATCAGCTTATACCGGCGCTACAGCAGGAAATTTCTAAAGAGATTGGCTCTGTGGCGCAATATTAAAATTTGGGATAATGGACATGGCGCTGCGGTGCAGAATTTTAGTTAACTATCTGGCGTTGCGGCGCGAGCTTCTGATTTCCTGTACAGCAAACATCCATATCAGTAAATCAACACAAACATTCTAAATAATAACCATAGACTACTAATCATCCTAACAATTATACCACATACTAACATACTAATTCAGCATCTACAATTATTTTAAGGAAAACCAAATGCACTAATGATAACTAAAGAAAACAACACTGAATGAAAACAATAAGGATATTTTTGATAGTGAGAAGGGGTTGCCTCCCCATCAAGCCCTTGATTTAGAGTCGTCGGCTTGACTATCACCCCGCCTTACACCTGGTGTCCCAAGGTGATAGAGGTGTTTTGTCGGTCGACCTCGCCACCCCAATAGTGTTTCAAACGCTGTCCATTGACTTTGAAGGTTTTTTCTGAGTGATGGTCTTCGACCTCAATAGCCCCATGGGGATACACCTTAGCAATTTTGAAAGGCCCCGACCATCGGGACTTCAACTTCCCCGGGAATAATTTCAGCTGGGAGTTAAAAAGAAGCACCTTCTGGCCCTATTCGAAATTCCTTTCAACAATTTTCTTGTCATGCCACCGCTTTGTCTTCTCATTATATAACTTAGCGTTTTCATATGTGTGCAGACGAAACTCGTCTGATTCGTTGAGTTGTAATAGTCTTCGTTCACCCGCTGCATCTATATCAAAATTTAGCTTTTGGATAGCCCAATATGCGTTGTGCTCCAGCTCTATAGGAAGATGACAAGCATTGCCATAAACAAGCCTATACGGAGACATTCCGATAGGCGTTTTATAAGCGGTGCGGTATGCCCACAAGGCATCATCAAGCTTCTTTGACCAGTCCTTCTTATTAGGGTTAACAATATTCTCCAAGATACGCTTGACCTCTCGATTAGAGATCTCTGCTTGGCCACTTGTTTGCGGATGATAACCTGTTGCTATTTTATGGGTCACCCCATACTTAGCAAGAAGGGCTTCAAAATATTTGTTGCAAAAATGTGACCCTTCATCACTGATTATTGCTTGAGGAGTGTCGAAGCGAGTGAAAATATTTTTCCTTAAGAAATTAAGCACCACCTTAGCATCATTAGAAGGCAAGGCGACTGCTTCTACTCATTTGGAGACATAATCAACCGCAACAAGAATATAGAGATTGTTGTAGGAAGACGGGAATGGTCCCATGAAGTCAATACCCCATACATCAAACAACTCTACTTTAAGGTTATTCTACAAAGGCAATTCATGCCTTTTTGAGATGGTTCCTACCCTTTGGCATCTATCGCAGTGCGACACATATAGGTGTGCATCTTTGAACAGGGTAGACCAGTAAAACCCAGATTGGAGTACTTTAGCAGTAGTTCTTTGGCCCCCAAAATGTCCTCCATAATTTGAGGAATGGAAATGATGGAGCACACCTTCGATTTCCTCATCTGGCAAACATCTCCGAAGAATCTGATCTGAACACTGCTTGAATAAGAAGGGCTCGTCCCACAAGTATTGTTTTGCATCATTTAGGAATTTCTTCCTCTGTTGATAGCTCAAGATGGGAGGAAGCACTTGACAAGCGACAAACTTAGCAAAGTGCGCATGTCACGGGGCTTTGCTTTGGATGACAAACAGTTGTTCATCCGGGAAGAAATCATTGATCTCTTTGACTGCATCTCCCGAATGAGGAGGGTTTTCCAACCTCGATAAGTGATGTACTACCTGGTTTTCTGTCCCCTTTTTGTAGCGGATCTCCAGATCGAACTCCTGGAGAAGAAGGACCCACCTTATCAGCCTAGGCTTTGCATCTTTAACAATCATATTACATTTAAAACAGTTACATTACTCATCTAGAATAAATAATTTCTTGCATCGCTATTAATCTTAAGATTCAACTAGCACGTATCATTACCTTGCATCCTTGACCTGCACAAATGGTTATTTGCAAGAGTGAGCTCGATTGGTCAGCAAGTTCTAATAGTTTTTATCCATCACATAGCACATAATAACATGCTCAACGTACATCTCATAATAATTAAAGTAACATGACATACATGCTTTAATTCACATAAGAAATATAAAGATTAAGTTCTTTACTCAACCAACATTCTTTAATCAATCAATGTAGTCATAAATTGACTTTAACATTCATGCTTACAACATATATAACATATCATGCTCTTTGCAATATAATTTAAAATAGTTCATCAAGTTCACGTAGAAAATAGGAACCGAAATACTTTCCTTGATCATTGTTTACCAATAACAGATTAACAGCTTACAGCTATCTGCACTTCACGTGCCCTAAATAATTATATAATCATGCACATCAACTATTAGTCACATAGCAACACATAGTAGTTATAATGTAAACTCTACTCTACATCTCATAACTCTTCCTACTATCAATACATAATGTTCAATTTGATTGTGTTAACTTTTGACTTATATCTCACTATATTTCTTTTTAGTAATATTCAAAATTCATTCAAGTGTTTAAGTCTTGCTAGGACTACTTATGGGTTTTATATTAACCTTATTTTATATCTTATAATGTTCAATTCATTTGACTTAAAACACTTTTTATGTTGGTTAACACTTGTCACAACGTTTCGACGTTCATTCGTCACACACCCGTATCGTCTCTCTTGTGTATGCTTAGTGTGCTTACATAACTTATCTAATACATCATTTATTAATGTTAAGCATCATTATATTTACAAAATTTCATGTTTTATAACTTAGAACAACATCTATTATCATCGACAACACTATACTTGCATATGTGCATGTCTGACGCCCTCCGATTGCCTCCGAATACGCATCAGTCACAAAGATGACCATTTTAGAACCTTAAAAGGTCCTATAAACCTAGGTATTAACTTTCCTTTTTTTTCGAAACGTATCTTTCCCTTCCAGGGTGACACTTTCAGGAACGCATACGAACCAACTTCGAACTCTCTATTCTTTCGATGTAGATCAGAGTACTTCTTCTGTCTGTCTTGAGCTGCTACTAGTCGTGTTCGTATTAGCTTAACCACTTCCGCCGTTTGTTATACTATTTCACGTCCCAACATTCGACGTTCTCCCACTTAATCCAAGCAAAGTGGCATTCGACATTTCCGTCCATATAACGCTTCATAAGGCGGCATGCTTATACTAGCGTGATAACTATTGTTGTAAGAAAACTCTACCAACGGTAGATGATTGTCCCAACTACCCTTGAAATCTATAATGCAAGACCTTAACATGTCTTATAGCGTTTGGATTGTCCGCTCGCTTTGCCCATCCGTCTGTGGATGATATGCCGTACTCAACCTCAGTTGTGTTCCCATCTGTTCTTGTAAACTCTTCCAGAAATTCAAAGTTAATCGCAGATCGCGATCTGACACAATCAAAACTGGAACTCCATGTCTGGAGAAAATCTCTTTCACATAAATTTTAGCTAGCTGGTCCATGTTATACCTGACCCTTATCAGCAAGAAATGAGCCGACTTCGTCAAATGATCCACTATTACCCAACTAGTGTCGTATCCTTTCTGCGTCGTTGGAAGTCCTACCACAAAATCCATCATGATATGCTCCCGCTTCCATTCTAGAATCTCCAATGATTGTAACAAATCGCTGGGTCTTTGATGTTCAGCCTTAACTTTCTGACAAGTTAAGCATCTACTGACATACTCTGTTATCTCCCTCTTCATATTAGGCCACCATAAATTTCTTCGAAGGTCTTGATACATCTTGGTACCACCAGGATGAATCGAGTACCTCGAGTGATGAGCTTCATTCATTATCTCCTCTTTCAACTCTAGCTCACATGGAACCCAAATTCTTCCTTCAAATCTCAATAACCCTTGGTTATCGAGTTTGTATGCATTTTCAGAACCGTTTGCAATCTTCTTCCGTACTTGTTCGCACTCCTCCGTTCTGAGTTGCACTTCCTTCACCTTTTCTACGATAGTAAGTTGAACCTCTATTGCAAATAGTTTCTCTCCTTCCTCACTAGGGCATCACACTTCTAATTCCATTCTTGCCATCTCTGTTATCAACTCCTCATAAGTTATTAACATTGACATCTTTTCCCGACCCTTTCGACTTAAGGCGTCGACCACCACATTCGCCTTTCCTGGGTGATACAGGATTTCGCAATCATAATCCTTAATCAACTTCAGCCATCTCCTTTGCCTCATATTCAACTCCTTCTGAGTGAAGATATACTTCAGACTTTTATGGTTTATGTAGATCTCACACTTCTCCCCATATAGTTAATGCCTCCAAATTTTTAAGGCAAAAACCATTGCGGCGAGTTCAAGGTCATGAGTAGGATAATTCCTCTCATACTCCTTCAACTGCCTAGATGCGTACGTAATGACCTTGCCATGCTGCATGAGCACGCAACCCAGTCCTTTATGCGAAGCATCGCTATATACTACGAAATTCCCTGTCTCATCCGGTAAAGACAACACCGGTGCTTGACTTATCTTTTCTTCAGCTCTTGAAAACTATCTTCACATTTTTCTGTCTATACATATTTCACCGTCTTTCTGGTCAAATTTGTTAACAGAGTAGCTATCCTCGAGAAGTCCTGAATGAACCTCCGATAGTAACCAGCTAACCCTAGGAAACTCCGCACTTCGGTCGACGTTTTTGGTTGTTCGCAGTTAATCACGACTTCTACCTTTGTTGAATCCACTGAAACTCTTTTCTTGTTAATAATGTGCCCCAAAAATTGCACTCTTTCTAACCAAAATTCACACTTAGTGAATTTCTCATATAACTTATCTTTTCTTAGTGCTTCCAACACTAATCTCAAATATTCAGCGTGATGCTCCTTTGTCTTGGAATAAACTAGGATATCACCAATGAACACCATGACGAACTTGTCCAAGTATTGTTTGAACACCCGGTTCATCATGTCCATGAATGCGGGTGGCGCATTCGTCAACCCAAATGACATCACTAAGAACTCGTAATGGCCGTAACGAGTCCTAAATGCTGTCTTAGGTACATCCTCTGCTCTAACCTTCAACTAGTGATACCTCGTCCGTAAATCTATCTTTGAGAAATATTTCGCCCCTTTCAACTGATCAAAGAGATCATTGATCCTGGGCAATGGGTACTTATTCTTTATCGTTAGCTTGTTCAACTCTCGATAGTCAATACAAAGCCTCAACGATCCATCCTTCTTCTTTACAAACAATGCCGGTGCTCCACATGGAGAAACACTTGGTTGAATATACTTCTTGTCTAACAGTTCTTGTAACTGAATCATCAGCTGTAATACCCGAGAATTTCTGAATATTATTAAATAAATATATTAATGGAAATGAATATTTATTTGAATATAAATATGTAAGTGTTATGAGGTGAGTTAACTCAATTATATTAAATTGAATTTATGTAATTGAGGAAAATGTGGGGTTTATGATAAGCTCGTTGGAATGCCTTGTATGGCACGATGATAGATTCGATGATGAATTAATTAATTCATGGACGAGTGAATTATTAAGTGAATAATTAATCTATATTAATTGTTATTATAAGAAATAGAATATTAATGGTGATTAATTAATACTATGTTGATTATTATTATTGCAAATAATAGAATAATAATAAGTAACTTATTTATAAATATAATAAGATTATATTTATTTAATTACCAAGGAATGCGATAATTAATCACATAATTGTTAAAAATTATTGTTATGGAAATGAATTGTTAATATGGTGATTACTTAATTAATATTATATTTGCTCAACTAATTGTTATGTGCAAAGCATGCGGTAATTAAAAGTATAACATATAGTAGTTACACATATGTTATAAAAAGTATAGTGCAACACTTAAGTGTGACCATACAACTATACATAAACTATATAGTAAAGTTATTGAGCTGTGAAAGCTACATGATTTATGCTTGTGTGACAATATGTATGCGAGTATACATTAAAGTAGTACATCATGAATATATTGTAAACAATTATTGATTAATCGAATTTAATAATAAAGGAGATGATGTAATGTGATAATATCCGATTAAATTATACCGGTATGATAAAATGTACATGGATTATATATGTACAAATTACCTTACTATATTGAAATAGTATCTAGTTGAGTTACATTATGAGACTAATTTATAACCTAAACATATATTGGATGCATATGAAATATATAACTTATGTATATATAGTATGTATATATAAGCCTTAGTGTTATTACTTTTCATGTTACCAAATGCTGAGATGCATTTGCTTGTCCCACAATGAGAGACCCACTCTCTTCCTCACGTGAAATACTCTAAGCTAGCCTACTCCCTACATTCTCAAACTCAGCAACATAGATGGGATCATTGTAAGGGGAGTGACCTCAATAGTGTAAACCAACCACTAATTACCAACTTCCTCATAACTACCATGCAATTCATTCTCCCGTTAGTTCAATTTGATGGATTATTGCATTGACTGTATACTCATTTTTCAATAAATAAGCCTCTTCTCTTCTATCTTTCATTGCTGAGATTTTATGTAAGTAAGAATTGAGAGCTAGCATAGCAGCATTATAGAAGCATTAGCAACAAACTAATAACAGAGGTATAATCCCATTTCTTGATTCTTCATTTCTTGTTCTTTGTAAATTTCAAGTTTTTTTGATTATGGTTGCAATATATGCTAATTGGATTAAAGAATGGTTGTTAGTTGTTATAGAAGCTGATATGTATGTTAGTATGACAAGTTAGCTTGTCTGGTATCGAACTTGATAAGAAATTTGGCAATTGGCCTAAGCACTGCCGAAGCAGGCCACTCTCTGGTGCGAACCAGACATGGCGCAGCTACGCCGGTTTAGTACTGAGGCGCAGCGCAGCTGCGCCGGTCTCTGGAATTAGTTTGTTATTCTGCTAGAAATCTGTTAAGCCATATCGTGTTCCAATAGGTTTAAACCAGCTTGATATCTAGTTTAACATATGTATTGGTATACCTAGACCTAGTGTGAACATGCTTTATTATGTTTGCATGCATGATTGATGATACGGGCCATAGTCTTAAAAATGAACTTAGAGTTTCAAAATGGACGTTGACATATTATATCCATTTTAACATTCTGACCTTGCAAGCATATTAGTGTGACCTATAAAGGCATTAAAAGCATGTTAATTGGTGTATACATGTTTCATAATGTAATGTGAGCATACGGACCTCACTAGTGAACATTTCTAATGAAAATGTAAGTTTCAAAGGTAAACCTTGGCATTTAGCTATCATATATGCATTCTGATTTTGGAAGCATGTTTTATATGGCCTAGAAATGCATGACGAACATGTTAACATATGTATATATATATAGCATGAACATGTTAGGCCTTATTTGTGAACTTTACTAATGAAAGTATAAGTTTTGAACGTGCACCTTGACATGTTACATTGAGATTTGGATCCCGATATTTATGGACATGTTTGATAGTACTCTTAGACTCACTAACGTGTCATACATGTATGCCTATCATGTTGGATGTCGTGAAATCAAGTTAAGCATAAATGAAGCATGTTTTCAAATAAATGACAACACTAGTTACGCATTTAAGATGTAGAAACATGAGAGCATGCTTATTAATAGATTATATGACCGTTTCAGATGTTTACATGACAAGCATGATAACTTATGTGAATTCATGGTGTTGTATGACCCTAATGATAGTAGTGTGCATACAAGCCAATCATGTATGATGATAAAGCATATACTTTGTAAACAATCTTATTTATTTATTAATAAAATATTAATATAAGACATTTAATTATCTACATGGTGCTATTTTTATAATATGTAAATAACCCATAGTTTTAAGTAATGCTTTAAGAATCATGATGAGATCCTGCTAATGAGATCTAAATTCTTAGAAAGCTTAAAAACTAAAATAGTTCCCAATTGTGGGATTACTAAAATGGGGATTAGTAAATTCGGATAGATTGGTACATATGTTGCTTGCTCATTGGATGAGAATGACTGATCTCATGGTCATTTGTGTGGAGATACTAAAGCAAGTATGTAGGTGCTTATTGGAGAATAAGTTCACTGAACGTGACTCGCTATGGAATACCTAATGGAGTTTTACTCGCCTGTCAATAGGAATTCCTAATGTGATAGTAGTACAAGTGATCCTTGGACTTGAGATCATCATAGTATCTTGTATGTAATAAATTATACTTTGACTTATTCCTTAAGGCCTTTTAAGGCATATATAGGGTATGCTTGGGTATAATGAGTTGCATATGAAGATAATGTATGATCAATAAAGAATCTACCACCTCTAGTAAAAGAGGAGATATGTCTTATGTGATTCGTTAAATGACAACCCAAGAATCCTTGGCCAAGGTAGAATGAAATTAGAAAGAGGTTTCTAATTTGCATTATTTGGAGTTGTGCATTTTCTAATCGAAATACATATGATTAAATAAATTAAGACTTGACAGTAAATTCATGTCTTATATTTAATTGGGACATTGTATGGTGGAAGGATTGAATTGTACGGTAACTATTAACTCCTAGGTTCTTTTATGATTAATGTTGAAATCTATATTATCTGAAAAGTCGTTGATCGCTAGGGAGGCTTATCCCTATTGTAGAATAAATATTATTTATTTAAATAGATTATTACTGTAATTTATTTATTTAAATAAGATTAGAATTGTTCTAATTGATTTATTCGCAACCGGTTTAATATGGAGAACCTAAAGGGTCACACCATAAAAGGAAGAAGAATTATTTAAGAAGAAAATGGCATGATAGTAATAATGCATTAAGTGTAACTAATTTAATCTATGATGATAGAATAAATTAAATAGCTTAATGCTTATTATTTAATATTTTAGAAATATTAAATATAAATTAATAAGAGGAGTCTCATTATTATTATTATTATTATTTTAATTTTAAAGGAGTTTAGAAATTAATATAATATCAGTACTTTCTCTCAATCATAATAAGATTAGGATATAAATTAATTAAAAGTGATTAATTAATTAATTAAATAAAACCCTATTCTAATTAGATTAGGAGGGTTAACCTAATATCTATATAAGAGTGTCTTATATCAGAAATAAGGTACGTGAATTTTTTCAAAGGTTGAGAGTACACATATTCTATAGAGATAGAAACAAGGGTTAAGCCAATAACCTATCTTCCTGAGTTTTTCATCTTCCTTGGTGGATCACCGTTAGAGGCCAAACATTTGGGTGGCTGATATTGATCAAGGGAAGGAGTCACTATAGAGGAATCAAAGGAATCAAAGGAGTAGAACTCATACCTGTCGAAGCTTAGATCTTCAAATGTATAATTCCATGTTCTCTCTTTTCTGTTATTGATAACTAACACAAAGCATGATCATGGTTATGGGTTTGTATAAATATTTGAAAACCTATGTTTCGTGCTTCCGCCCTATTTATGTGATTTGATTGCATGATTGCGTTACATACAAACCCAACAGTGGTATCAAAGCCTAACTTTGTGCTAATTATCAATTTTATGATTCCATGTATGAATTGATGTGAGAATTGGATCGAATTTTCTGGACAAAATCATTTTCTGCAAGTTTCTGCGAAGAAAGGCACAGCTGCGCAGCTGCCCAGTTCATTACTGGCACAGCTGCGCCGGTTCCTGAACAGACCCCGAAATTTGAATTTTATTAATTAAGTAAACTGTTTATTTAATTAATAAAGTTTTAAAATAAAGATGTTTATTTTATCTGAAATATGATTTCAGATTGCTAAAATTAAAGGAGTTTAATTTGGATTTATTTTTGATTAAAATAAAAGAGTTTATTTTGTTTTAAAAATAAAATTTAGCAAAACTTTTGTCCATTAAATGACATCGATCCATATATGGAATAGCTTTATTATTCATGAGATGAATGGATATTTATTGATGCATATGTTGATGTGTATAATAATAAATGGGGTTGATTATGGACTATGACCAATGTGATTGGATTTTCTTTTGGATGAATGCTTGAATGAATGGGTTTTATAAAATGGGGTCTGCGTACCTCGTCTTCTCTAGTTTTATTCTCGATGTAAATTCTATCTCATTCCTATGTACTTCCCCTTGACTGCTGATCAAGGTTTCTATTTAATTATAGTTTATGTAATAGAAATAGTTAGAATTATCTTGAAGAAACTAGAGACCAAGGAGCAAGGAGCACGTGAAGACCCATTTATATGGAGCCCGGGTTTAAATGTAATAGTTATATTTAAATTTAAATTCTTGTACTCCTAGGTTTGACTTTTTGGTTCACTTGGTGACTCTAGTGAACCAAACTAGAATAAAAGTTCATAATCAATCCGGGTAGAATATAGTATTCTATATTCCATGCTATATATTATATTTTATGCAAACGTGCTTAGCATGTTTAATAAAATGACGCGTAATTTTTATATATATGTGCATGCGTGCTAAACAAGATGAGACAAATAATAACAAACCCCTCAAAGAAATAATATTAAGTATGAAGCGTTCAAATGATATTTGGAATATCGAACGTCGCCTTCTAGCATGATTAATTAATAGTGTATTAAATATTTAATATGAGTTTGTTGTGCTATCCACAAGGCGAGTATTGAGTATTTAAGATGTTAATTAATCACATTTGATGCTTATCAAGAAAATTGAACGATCTAGTCTTGTTGTGCTATCCACAAGGACGAACAATTTTTTTTTTGAATTTATGGAAGTGCTAGGCAGGACTTAACTTAAATCATTTTAGTTCGGATGTGCACACACGTGACCATTATGATTTGAGAGGCAAAATAAAAGAAGTTACATGGTGATGTAATTGATAAGTGTTGTCTACCTATTTATTTGTATATCGCTTGTTGTGCTATCCACAAAGTTATATACATTTGAAATGGGAACCTTAATCTCACTAGCAAATCTTTAATTAGATGTTGTTGAACTATATAAGTGAGGGTAATATAGTTTGATGAAAATAGTGGGAGATACCAATTTAAAATAAAGACATAAATTTATTTTGGTATGCAAAGTTAATAAAATGAATGTTTGCTAAAAATCTTGTCTTTTCACATGCAGAATTATAAAAATGTCAAAATCACTAATCTCACTACGAAGCATACTTGATGCAAACAAGCTTACCGAGCCGAATTATGAGGACTGGCTAAGATATCTGAGAATTATTCTCACTGCTAAAAAGATTTCTTATGTCCTAAATTCAACTATCCCTGAATCTGTTTCGGAAACAGCCTCTGAGGAATTGCCACTATAGCGACCATGAATTTTAAACTCCTTATTAATTTAATATGTGATTTTAAATTTTTATGAGTTAGTTTTGTGAACTTAGTTAAACCTTATGTGGTGATGTGAATTTGTGAAATAATTAAAGGAGTCACTAATGGGTAATTTAAATTAGTGGACTGACCCTAAGACTTTAATATCAAAGAATTGATAAGGTGATTAGTAATTAAATATTCAACTTGTTTGAATATAGTGGCGGGAGTTGAACATATTGATTAATTGCAATTAGGAGTAATTAATTAATAATGTATTGATTTATAATGAATAAATAATAATTAATAAGTAAGAGATTAATAAATATAATAATATTATATTTAATTGATTTTTTCTTTTATACAAGCATGTGATACGTAAACCTATAATATATGGTGGGTTACACGTCAATATGACTATATATTATATATATTGACTATATGGTAAGAGTAATTTCATTCTGTGAGTGACATAATAGTATGACTTATGTAACATGATATGTGTGGGTAGAATTTTAATGAACACTCTACTATCTTATATTAATACCAATAGACATTATTAATTGATAATGATTTCATTAAGTTATTATGATTATAATAATAACAGTTATGGTAATGAATAATGAGCAATACGCAATTATATTATATTTTGTGTTTATAGATAATGTACATGGATTATATGATTGGTATATATGTACGTACTCAATGCATTGTATTATTAGTTGCTCAATTGAAATGACATTGTAACACTAATTAAATGTATAATCTATGTATACATGGAATGAAGTGTGTGTATATTATATAACTTAAGTATACTTATAATGTGTGTAGATGAATATTTATAACAAAGTGTTAACATACAATATACACCTCCCAAGTTGCCGAGTTCAGTTGTTGTCCCATATTGAGTGTCCTATTGCTCTCCATTTGCCATTCACGTGAAGGGGCCAAGGCCTATTCTACTTCATCATTTCTCTTCCTAGCTAGCAATGAGAGTGATGATAGCAAGGGGAGTGGGTTGATGTGGTTGGTGGCAACTATTCCACCAACTAACCATTGCCCATCATCTTCTTCCTTCACCCCTTGGTTTGATTCTTGGTGCAAAGCTTTGGTATGGACATTGAATTTCACTATAAATACCAAACCTCTCTTCTTATATAATGTTGTAAAAATTGTGCTAAGTTAATATAGAAAGAGTGTTGTGAGTATACA
Source organism: Panax stipuleanatus (assembly GCA_020205555.1). Taxonomy (NCBI): domain Eukaryota; kingdom Viridiplantae; phylum Streptophyta; class Magnoliopsida; order Apiales; family Araliaceae; genus Panax; species Panax stipuleanatus. The sequence goes on from CM035122.1 coordinate 108,692,460, forward strand.
ATCTGATTGTGGTAGCAAGCTTAGCTAATTCAAAGCTTCAAGAGGTATAAGCTCTACACCCACTTTGAAGTTCAATTCATAGAAATTAACATGTTTAGTTGGAATTGGTTGTGTGAAATGATGCTAGAATGTTAATGGAGTTATTATGCATGCTAGAAACATAATGTAGTTGATTAAATACATGTTTCATGAAGTAATGAAAGGATGGACTGAAGCTATGTAATTGTAGAAAAGCTTCTGGTATGTAAACGGAGCTGCGAGGCCGCGCGTCTCCTTAGTACAAATGGGGAGCGGCTGCGCCCCTTTGCAGATTCTGTTTTTAATTTCTGTTATAGAACTATTGTATGCAATCATATGATATCTTATTTGGCAAGCATGTAGACATAGTTAATATGTATGTATGAGTATATGCATGTAGTATGAACATGTACAACGATATTAATATATATTATTAATGAAAAGCCTTGAAGTTTATAAAGTGAACTTAGAGTTTGCTAAAGTGAACTTGTTATGACCATATACACATTATCTATATTCTGATTTTGGCAAGCATGACCGTATGGTCTATATTGACATGTAATGAATGTTTAAAGTGTTCATCGTACACTAGCATACTAGATAGAAAGTTAAGACAATTTCAAAAGTAAGACACTTAAGAACTTTTGAAGCAAACTTGACCAAGGTTAATGTCTTTTAGATTCTGACCATGTGAAAGCGTTTATATGGCTTAGTATTGTGTTTTCATACATGTGAGACATGGTTACGAAACACTTTGTTTACACTAAACGACCTTTGTGGACTTAGTATACTTTTCAAAGAAACTTAAGATTTGAAAGCTAATAACATCAATTACCATGAGGGTTATGTTGTGAGCATGCAAGCATACATATTAGGATTTCATTATGCCTATAGACATGTTGACATGAACATCCTACATGAATATCGCCTTTGCATGCTTATTCATAGAGATTGAATTTCAAGCATGAACTATGTGGATTAAAGTATACATATGTAGTGTAAGTACGAGCATGCTTACTAAGTATTGTTAATCTCGTTATGTGACAATATGATTTTTGTGGCTAAATAACATAGATTTGATTGGCTTAAGGTTTACCGGAATGAAAACCTATAACCTTAACGTGAACGTAAAATGAGCATGCTTTGTTTCGAATTTGAGTTAATAACTTGATAAAGCATGTGTGTTGATTTATATCAGTAACCTGAAGTGCTATGTGTTCAAGCCTATATTGATGCATAGAAACTAGATAATCTAAAGTTATTAAATCTAAGACATGATTAGATTAACATACGTGAATTATGTGATAAACTTATATGATAAGTAGATTCTTGTAAGTGTAGACTTATATTGGTTTACACACGCTAATTGAAAGACCAACTTGTTAATGTTAGGTTGTTTCAACGAGTTTAATTAAAGCTAGAACTTATTCGTAGCTGAACAAACAGGCAAGTACTCTAAATTCTTGCACTACCTTATTTAATGAATCGTGTAAGCGAGTTTCTTAACTTCAGTTGATTTGAATAAAAGTTCTCTTACACTCTTTATTGTGCAAGTTCCTATCCTTCTCATATTGTATTGAGCAGATTATTATCGTATTGACAGTTAATTATTTAGAGCTTGAACTTTATTTCCACGCATGCTATTAAGTGGTTTAATTACTTTATAATTATTCCACATCGATATTATTGTTATTAGCACTTGGTGAACTTGAGTTCGTACAGTCTTGGACTTGTACATCATTTAAAGTTCTATAATTCTTGAACTGTGTCAGATAGAGTCTGAACCCTTGTTCGGTCAGACAGGTATATGAAATTTTATAAAAACTATCCAAACCAATTGATGGTAAGGATTTTTAGACTGAAAGAACACCCTTATATTATAAGGGAGTAGCGAGTATCTGATATAAGATACAAATAGCAGAGTTGAATGTTATGCATATATATAGCGTACGCGAGGCTGATCCCCTCAAGTACTATTCTGTAGCCAATAACCAAAGGGTCAATCAGCTATTGATACCGTTGGAGTTTTATAGTTCAAAGTCTACTTGACTATCAGTTATTCTAAAAGCAATCATTATTCTTTCTTTCGATATTCATATTGTTGAATTCATTGTCAGATATTTTTTATTCATCATGATATATCCTTTATTGTTGTATTTAAACTTGCTGAGCAAACTTGTTGCTCATTCTTGCTATATCATGACTTATATTGCAGTTAAGCCCGAGACTTTAGGGAAGGACAAGGATAAAGGGAAGATGTAGGATTAGTTTGCAAGGAGCAGACTTTATCTTTATGTTTAATTAAATTGTTGTTATGTAATATGAACCCTAATAACTATTCTAGGGTATGTTTGTATGTTTGTATTTAGGTTATCGAATCTTGGGTCTAGTAACATCTTTTGAATGAACGATATACGTTTATTATATTTTCGCATTTAGTTATTGTATGTTGTTTAGAGGTGAATATTTGTATTGTATCGTGACGATCGGACCAGGGTCAGAGGACCCGGACTCGGGGGTGTCACAGGTTGGTATCAAAGCCTTAGGTTATAAATGTTAGGAATGCAAAACCTAGGTTATAACCGTAGTAGAAACTCAAGTAGAGTATGTAAGTGATGGGTTGAGGAGATCCATTGGGTTTTATTGTGATACTGAAGTAGTTTATTTGAATCACATATGATTGATAGACGTCTTAAACTTCTTGATGCTAACATTAATTGCATATCACGTAAAGCCTAATGTTTTCTTCCTTTCCTCTGGATCATGCCGCCTAGGAGACTACCTCGAAACCAGAGGGAGGAAGGATCCGTTAATAATGGCGGAGGGGAAAATGTCGACCCTATGCAGAACTTCGTTAACTTGTTAACTGAGGCAATGCAGAACAGACCCCCGCCAGCAGCAGGGCAGCCAGGACATCACTTGGCGAGCTTTAAGGACTTTAAATTAGTAGGACCACCGGAGTTCCAGAGAACCTTGGACCCAATCGAAGCCCAAACCTGTATAGAAGAGATGAAGAAAGTGTTTGAAGTCGCACGAGTGGTCGAAGTACAGAAGACGAGTTTTGCCACTTTCATGATGAAGGGCGAAGCTAACTATTGGTGGAAAGCCAATAAGGGACGATCAGGCAAAGGAGTTATTCCTTGGGATAAATTTAAGGAGCTATTTCTCGAGAATTACTTCTAGGAGAATACGCAACAGGATATGGAAGTTAAGTTTCTAGAACTGAAACAAGGTAGTATGTCTGTCGCAGAGTACGCGGCAAGATTTAACGAGTTGGCCCGATTCGCTTCACATCAGGTTGACACGGAAGCCAGGAAGGCAAGGATGTTCAAATTAGGACTGAAACCATGGGTGCAGAAAGCAGTCGCGGTATTGAAGATTAAGACTTACTCTGATCTACTGGAAAAAGGCTATCATTGCCGAAGGAGGCAAAGAAGCCATTGCTCGATTTAAACAAGAAAAGAGGACCGGACATGAAGGACCGAAAGGGGGAAGCAGCGGAGGCAGCAACCCCAACAAGCGTAAATGGACGGAGAGCCAATCCTTTGGAGGTAACAAGTCTGGGGGAGAGGCCAAGAAAAGTGTAAAGTACAACAACTGTGGGAGGAATCACTCGTTCGAGTGCATGAAGGGAAAGAGTGTTTGTTACCATTGTGGACAACAGGGGCACATGGCTCCTCAGTGTCCGAATAAGCAGAAAGGAGGGTGTTTCTCGTGTGGAGCCCTAGACCATCAAATTAAGGACTGCCCGAAGAGAAAGGGCGATGCATCTAGCAGCAATCGCAACAACAACAACAACAACAACGAACTGAGCATCGGAGGGCCAGCCAGTCAAGCCAATAGACTAACGGCACACACGTTCAACAAGACCGTTCAGGATGCGGTGGAGTCTAAGGACGTGGTGTCAGATATCATCCCGATCAATGATATTGATGCTTATGTGTTATTTGATTAGGGTGCTACCTGCTCTTTTGTTTTCGAAGAATTTGCTAAACAATTAGACTTACCCCGTGAAAGATTAGAACACCCTATGAACGTAGAAGTAGCAAACAAGGAAATTATCACCGTAAAATATATTCATAGGAACTGTTATACTGAATTACGAGGATTTAAGCTCAACATGGATTTGATACCGATTTGATTGGGGGAGTTTGATGTAATCCTTGGAATGGATTGGTTATCGAATCACGGAGCAGTTATCAACTGTAAGAAGAAGTCCATACACCTTAAGACTCCGAATAAGTCGAAGGTAGTATTTTATGGTAGTAAATAGCTGAGACAATCTCATTATCTGACGATGGTGCAAGCGCAGAGATTGCTTATGAAGGGTTGTATAGGTTATTTGGCTTACGTGGTTGATACTCGATGAGTCGAGAGTGAACTAGGTCAGATACCTATTGTAAGGGATTTCGTTGTTGTCTTCCCAGACGAGATTCTGGGATTACCACAGGATAGAGAAATTGAGTTTGTCATTTATTTGGCACCAGGGACAGCACCGGTATACAAAGCACCGTATCGTATGGCACCGGTAGAGATGAAAGAACTAATGGCTCAATTACAAGAGTTGTTGGATAAGGGATACATTCGACCGAGCGTATTGCCGTGTGGAGCGCTAATCTTATTCTTGAAGAAGAAAGATGGATCGCTCAGACTTTGTATTGACTACCGAGAGTTGAACAATGTCACTATTAAGAACAAGTACCCATTTCCTAGGATCTACAATTTGTTTGATCAGTTGAAGGGGGCGAAGTACTTTTCAAAGATTGACTTGAGGACCGGTTATCATCAACTGAAGGTGAGGCCGGAGGATATTCCAAAGACGGCATTCAGAACTCGGTATAGACACTTTGAGTTTCTGGTAATGTCATTCGGATTGACGAACGCGCTGGCAGCATTTATGGACTTGATGAACAGAGTGTTCAAACAGTATTTGGATAAGTTCGTTGTCGTATTCATCGATGACATTCTGGTGTATTCGGAGACGGATGAAGAGCACGCCGAGCATCTTCGAATAGTGTTGGAGACATTAAGGAGAGAGAAGCTGTATGCAAAATTCTCCGAGTGTAAATTTTGGTTGCAGATAGTGCAGTTTTTGGGGAACGTTATCGACAAGAATGGTGTTTCGGTGGATCCAGCAAAAGTAGAAGCGGTTATCAATTGGGAGCAGCCGAAGACGCCAATAGAAATTAGGAGTTTCTTATGATTAGCGGGATACTATCGGAGATTCATCCAGGATTTTTCAAAATTAGCATCGCCGTTGGCCAATCTTACTAGAAAGACAGTTAAGTTCGTTTGGACGGAGATGTGTGAAGAGAGTTTCCAAGAATTGAAGAAGAGGCTTAGTCAAGCACCTGTGTTAGCTTTACCGGATAACACGGGAGGGTTTGTAGTGTATAGCGATGCGTCACACAAGGGTCTTGGCTGTGTACTAATGCAACACGGCAGGGTCATTGCGTACGCTTCACGTCAGCTGAAAGATTATAAGAAGGGTTATCCGACTCATGACCTGGAATTAGTAGCAGTAGTTTTTGCTTTGAAGATTTGGAGGCATTATTTGTATGGTGAGAAGTGTGAGATATATACGGACCATAAGAGTCTGAAGTATATCTTCATGTAGAAAAAATTAAACATGAGGCAGCGGCGATGGCTAGAATTGATCAAAGAATATGATTGTGAGATTCTGTACCATCTAGGCAAAGCAAATGTAGTGGCAGATGCCTTGAGCAGAAAAGGCGGAGAGAAGTTATCAAAGTTAACCGTTCAAGAAGAGTTAGTGAAAGATTTTGAACGACTAGATTTGGAGGTTAAGTATTCGATGGAGACCAACGAGAAATTATTTACAGTGACAGCAAGCCCGACTTTATTAGATAAGGTTAAGGAGGCACAAGAGAAGGACGAAGATTGTGATATTATCAAGAAGCGGATTATTGAAGGAGATGATTTGAAATTTAAGATTGATAGCACTGGACTGCTGAGGTTTGACGGACGAATTTGGGTACCGTTAGTACCAGAACTGAGAGAAGAGATTTTGCAAGAAGCACATAATGCGAGATACTCGATACACCCAGGAAGCATGAAGATGTACCAAGATTTGCGTCACAACTTTTGGTGGCCAAACATGAAGAGAGAGGTTGCGGAATGCGTAAACAGATGTCTAACTTGTCAGAGAGTCAAGGCAGAGCACCAATGACCAAGCGGCCGTTAGAGATTCTAGAATGGAAGTGGGAGCACATCACAATGAACTTTGTGGTGGGACTTCTGGTAACGCATAAAGGGAACGACGCTATATGGGTAATTGTAGATTGTCTTACGAAGTCAGCTCACTTTTTGCCGATTAAGATGAAGGATAGTTTGGACTAGCTAGCCAGATTATATGTCAAGGAAATTATCTCGAGAAATGGGGTGCCGGTATCTATTGTATCTGATAGAGATCCGCGATTCACGTCGAATTTCTGGAAGATTCTTCAAGAGAGATTGGGGACACCGTTACGAATGAGTACCGCGTATCATCCGCAGACCGATGGGCAAAGCGAAAGAACAATTCAAACACTTGAAGACATGCTCCGAGCTTATGTAATGGACTTCAAGGATAGTTGGGAGGATCACCTTCCATTAGTAGAGTTCGCGTACAACAATAGTTATCACGCTAGTATCGGAATGCCAACGTACGAAGCGCTATATGGGAGAAAGTGTCGAACATCGTTGTGTCGGGACGAAGTTGGTGAACGTCGAATGTTGGGACCAGAATTGGTACAACAGACTGTAGAGATTATCAAGGTGATAAGAGCCCGACTGGTAGCGACTCAAGATCGCCAGAAGAAGTATGCGGACTTGCATCGCAAGAAGAAAGAATTTGAATTAGGAAGCTATGCTTTTCTAAAAGTATCTCCTTGGAAGGGGAAGATTCGTTTTGGGAAGAAGGGCAAGTTAAGCCCTAGGTTCATAGGACCATTCAAGATTCTGAGGTGAGTCGGTGAAGTGGCGTATGAGGTGGCGTTACCTATTGAACTTGACACATTCACAACGTGTTTCATGTGTCAGTGTTGCAGCCTTATAAACCGGACTACAAGCACGTTATCTCCTATGAGCCGATCCAAGTTGAGAAAGACTTATCATACGAAGAGGTTCCTGTCCAGATACTAGATAGGAAGGAACAGAAGCCGAGGAATAAGATCATTCATTCCGTCAAGATTCTCTGGAGGAATCACGCAGTCGAAGAGGCTACTTGGGAACTAGAAGAGAAAATGAGAGCAAATTATCCGTTTTTATTTAAGTAACCTTATTCATACAATTCCGAGGTCGGAATTTTTATAAGGGGGGAGGGATGTAACGACCATGAATTTTAAACTCCTTATTAATTTAATATGTGATTTTAAATTTTTATGAGTTAGTTTGTGAAATTATTTAAACCTTATGTGGTTATGTGAATTTGTGAAATAATTAAAGGAGTCACTAATGGGTAATTTAAATAAGTGGTCCGACCCTAAGACTTTAATATCAAAGAATTGATAAGGTGATTAGTAATTAAATATTCAAATTGTTTGAATATAGTGGCGGGAGTTGAACATATTGATTAATTGCAATTATGAGTAATTAATTAATAATGTATTTATTTATAAGGAATAAATAATAATTAATAAGTAAGAGATTAATAAATATAATAATATTATATTTAATTGATTTATTATTTTATACAAGCATGTGATACGTAAACCTATAATATATGGTGGGTTACACATCAATATGACTATACATTATATATATTGACTATATGATAAGAGTAATTTCATTATGTGAGTGACATAATAGTATGACTTATGTAACATGATATGTGTGGGTAGAATTTTAATGAACACCCTACTATCTTATATTAATACCAATAGATATTATTAATTGATAATGATTTCATTAAGTTATTATGATTATAATAATAACAGTTATGGTAATAAATAATGAGCAATACACAATTATATTATATTTGGTGTTAATAGATAATGTACATGGATTATATGATTGGTATATATGTACGTACTCAATGCATTGTATTATTAGTTGCTCAATTGAAATGACATTGTAACACTAATTAAATGTATAATCTATGTATACATGGAATGAAGTGTGTGTATATTATATAACTTAAGTATACTTATAATGTGTGTAGATGTATATTTATAACCAAGAGTTAACATACAATATACACCTTCCAAGTTGTTGAGTTCAGTTGTTATCCCATATTGAGTGTGAAGGGGCCAAGGCCTATTCTACTTCATCATTTCTCTTCCTAGCTAGCAATGAGAGTGATGATGGCAAGGGGAGTGGGTTGATGTGGTTGGTGGCAACTATTCTACCAACTAACCATTGCCCATCATCTTCTTCCTTCACCCCTTGGTTTGATTCTTGGTGCAAAGCTTTGGTATGGATATTGAATTTCCCTATAAATACCAAACCTCTCTTCTTATATAACGTTGCTAGAAATTGTGCTAAGTTAATATAGAGATAGTGTTGTTGTTGGGTTTGTACGTAACGCAATCATGCAATCAAATCACATAAATAGGGCGGAAGCGTAAAAAACTAGGTTTTCAAAAATTTATACAAACCCATTACCATGATCATTCTTATGCATCAATTATCAGTGAATGAAGAAGGAGAAAAACAGAATTATACATTTGAAGATCCAAGCTTCCTCAGGTACAAGTTCTACTCCTTTGATTCCTCTGTAGTGGCTCTTTCCCTTGATCAATGTCAGCCACCCAAATGTTTGACCTCTAACGGTGATCCACCAAGGAAGATGAAGAACTCAGTAAGATGGGTTATTGGCTTAACCCTTGTTTCTATCTCTATAGAATATGTGTACTCCTAACTCTTGAAAAATTCACGTACCTTATTTCTGATATAAGACTCTCTTATATAGATATTAGGTTAACCCTCCTAATCCAATTAGAATAGGGTTTTATTTAATTAATTAATTAAATACTTTTAATTAATTTATATCCTAATCTTTATTAGGATTGAGAGAGAGTACTGATATTATATTAATTCCTAAACTCCTTTAGAATAATAATAATAATAATATTATTAATATTAATAAGACTCCTCTTATTAATTTATATTTAATATTTCTAAAATATTAAATAATAAACATTAAGCTATTTAATTTATTCTATCATCATAGATTAAATTAATTATACTTAATGCATTATTACTATCATGCCATTTTCTTCTTAAATAATTCTTCTTCCTTTTATGGTGTGACCCTTTAGGTTATCCATATTAAACCGGTTGTGAATAAATCAATTAGAACAATTCTAATCTTATTTAAATAAATAAATTAAACTAATAATCTATTTAAATAAATAACATTTATTCTAAAATAGGGATAAGCCTCCCTAGCGATCAACGACTTTCCAGATAATATAGATTTCAACATTAATCATAAAAGAACCTGTGAGTTAATAGTTACCGTACAATTCAATCCTTCCACCATACAATGTCCCAATTAAATATAAGACATGGATTTACTGTCAAGTCTTAATTTATTTAATCATATGTATTTCGATTAGAAAATGCACAACTCTAAATACTGCAAATTAGAAACCTCTTTCTAATTTCATTCTACCTTGGCCAAGGATTCCTGGGTTGTCATTTAACGAATCACATAGGACATATCTCCTCTTTTACTAGAGGTGGTAGATTCTTTATTGATCATTCATTATCTCCATATGTAACTCATTACACCCAAGCATACCCTATATATGCCTTAAAAGGCCTTAAGGAATTAGTCAAAGTATAATTTGTTACACACAAGATACTATGATGATCTCAAGTCCAAGGATCACATGTACTACTATCACATTAGGAATTCCTATTGACAGGCGAGAAAAAACTCCATTAGGTATTCCATAGCGAGTCACGTTCAGTGAACTTATTCTCCAATAAGCACCTACATACTTGCTTTAGTGTCTCCACACAAATGACCATGAGATCAGTCATCCTCATCCAATGAGCAAGCAACATATGTACCAATCTATCCGAATTTACTAATCCCCATTTTAGTAATCCCACAATTGGGAACTATTTTAGTTTTTAAGCTTTCTAAGAATTTAGATCTATTTATCATGATCTCATCATGATTCTAAAAGCATTGCTTAAAACTATGGGTTATTTACATATTATAAAAACAGCACCATGTAGATAATTATATGCCTTAAATGAATATTTTATTAATAAATAAATAAGATTGTTTACAAAGTATGTGCTTTATCATCATACATGATTGGCTTGTATGCACACTACTATCAATCTCCCATTTGCACTAAAGCCAATCGCCATGGTATCTCATACCCATCTTCTCTAAGTGACGATCAAACTGCTGTTGTGTTAAAGCTTTAGTAAATGGATCTACAATGTTATCTTGAGAGTCTACACGCTCCAAGGTGACGTCTCCTCTTTCAATGATCTCCCTGATCAAGTGAAATCGCCGCAACACGTGTTTAGATTTCTGATGAAACCTGGGTTCCTTAGCCTGTGCAACCACTCCGGTGTTGTCACAGTATACGGGAACTACTTTTCCAATGCTAGGAACCACACCAAGTTCAGTTATGAACTTCTTCATCCAAACAGCTTCCTTTGCAGCTTCACTTGCAGCTATATACTCTGCCTCTGTCACTGAATCAGCAACCGTTTGCTGCTTGAAACTCTTCCAACTCACTGTACCTCCGTTCAAGGTAAACACATACCCTGAAACAGATTTACTGTCATCTTGGTCTGTTTGAAAACTTGAGTCCGTGAATCCCTCGAGTTTTAATTCAGACCCACCGTAGACAAGAAAGATATCTTTAGTCCTTCTCAAGTACTTTAGGATATTCTTCACTGCCTTCCAGTGCTCTTCTCCTGGATTCGACTGGTATCTGCTTGTTACACTAAGTGCGTGAGCAACATCCGGTCTAGTACATATCATACCGTACATGATAGATCCTATTGCAGAAGCATAAGGGATCTTACTCATACGGTCTCTCTCGTCAGGTGTCTTTGGGGCCTGTTTCTTGGATAGATTTATTCCATGGCTCATCGGCATGAGACCTCTTTTGGAAACTTCCATGTTAAACCTCTTTAGCATCGTATCAATGTACGTTCCTTGGGATAAGCCAAGCATCCTTTTAGATCTATCTCTATAGATCTTTATCCCCAAAATATAGGATGCTTCACCCAAGTCCTTCATGGAGAAGTTTTTAGATAACCAGATTTTAATGGATTGTAACATAGGAATGTCATTCCCTATCAGTAATATATCATCAACATATAATACAAGGAATGATACTGCGCTCCCACTAACCTTCTTGTATACACATGGTTCATCCTCGTTTTTGATAAAATCAAACTCTTTGATTGTCTCATCAAAACGAATGTTCCATCTACGAGAAGCTTGCTTCAACCCATAAATGGATCGTTGTAGCTTACAGACTTGATTTGTTCCAACTTTTGAAATAAATCCCTCTGGCTGTGTCATAAACACATCCTCCTCAAGTTTTCCATTGAGGAAGGCCGTTTTCACGTCCATCTGCCAGATCTCATAGTCGTTGTAAGCTGCAATTGCAAGCAAAATCCGAATGGACTTGAGCATGGCTACTGGTGAGAAGGTTTCATCATAGTCAACTCCTTGTCTTTGTTTGAAACCTTTTGCAACCAGTCAGGCCTTATAGGTCTCTACCTTTCTGTCTGCTCCAGTCTTTTTCTTAAAAACCCATTTACACCCAGTAGGTTTAATACCTTCAGGTGCTGAAACCAAAGACCATACTTTATTTTCATATATGGAGTCCATTTCGAATTTCATGGCTTCAAGCCATTTCCCTGAGTCTTTATTACTCATAGCCTGTTCGTAATTCAATGGATCATCATCATTCATGATGTGTACCTTATCGTTATCCTCTATAACGAATCCATACCTCTCAGGTATCTTCGGTACTCTTTCAGATTTACGAACAGGGTGTGGTACAGTAGGTTCTTCTACTTGGTTAGGTACTTGACTTTGGTCCGTGGTAACTTGTGGTTCTTGAACTTCTTCAAGATATATCTTGCTCCCACTGACCCCTTCATGGATAAACTCTTTCTCTAAGAAGGTAGCATGTTTCGCAACAAACACCTTTTGATCAGTTGGATGATAGAAATAATACCGTATGGTTTCTTTAGGGTATCCCACAAATCTACACTTATCGGATTTAGTCTGTAGCTTATCATTTTCAAACTTTTTGACATAAGCTGGATACCCCAAGTCTTAACATGCTTAAGATTTGGTTTCATCCCTTTCCACATCTCATATGGAGTCTTTGGGGTGGATTTAGTAGGTACCTTGTTAAGTAGGTATGCAGCCGTTTCTAGGGCATATCCCCAGAAGGAAATTGGAAGGTCGGTAAAACTCATCATGGATCGAACCATGTCCAACAGTGTTCGATTTCTCCTTTCAGATACTCCATTTAACTGTGGTGTACCTGGAGGAGTCCATTGTGAGATTATACCATTTTCTCTGAGATAATTGAGAAACTCACTGCTTAAGTATTCTCCACCTCGATCTGATCGAAGTATCTTAATACTCTTGCCCGTTTGTTTCTCTACTTCACTTCTGAACTCTTTGAACTTTTCAAATAATTCTGATTTGTATTTCATTAAATACACATATCCAAATCTTGAGTGATCATCAGTGAAAGTAATAAAATAAGAATACCCACCCCGTGCACTTGTTGTCATAGGTCCACAAACGTCTGTGTGAATCAATGCCAACAACTCTGTAACTCTCTCTCCTTTTCCACTAAAAGGAGATTTAGTCATTTTACCCATGAGACAAGATTCACAAGTTGGATATGATTCATAATCAGATAGCTCGAGGAGCCCATCTTTATACAACTTGGATAATCTTGTTTCATTGATATGACCGAGTCTACAGTGCCACATATAGGTATAATTAATATCATCTCTTTTCCTTTTCTTAATTTGTTCAATTTGAAATATATTTTCTTGTAAGTCAAGTGTATAAAGTCCATTTCGCAAATTTCCAATACCATATAAAACATCGTTTTTATAAATAGAACAACCATTGTTCTTTATAATAACGTCAAAACCTTCCATATCCAATACAGAAATTGAAATAATGTTTTTAATAATATTCGGAACATAATAACAATTATTAAGATAAATGGATTTGCCCGAAGGCATTGCTAAATAATAAGTTCCTACAGCTAATGCAGCAACTTTTTGCTCCATTTCCCACTCGTAGGATCACCTCATCTTTGTTCAGCTTTCTACTTCTGACCAGTCCCTGCACAGTATTACATATGTGAGAACCACAGCCGGTATCCAATACCCAAGTAGAATTATGACTTTCAGAAAAATTAATTTCAATCATAAACAAACCTTGATTGGAAGTCGAAGCTTCTCCGAGCTTCTTCTCTGCTAGAAACTTCTTGCAGTTCCTCTTCCAATGTCCCGGCTCATTGCAATGAAAGCACATTCCTTTAGCTGGTTCAGGTTTCTTTTGCTCCTTTTCTTTCCCTTTTCCCCTAGCCTTCTTAGATTTCTTCTTTTCAGAAGACACCTTGGGGGTCTTCCTTTTATTGGAAGAATCCACCATCAAGACATGGTTCTTCTTGGATGAGAAGTGACCTTCTGCAGTTTTCAGCATGTTAAGCAGCTCAGGTAAGCTGACATCTAGCTTATTCATGTGAAAATTAACCACAAACTGCGAGAAGGTCTCAGGGAGTGACTGCAAGACCAAGTTTTGACTCAACTCCCCATCCATGACGAACCCAAGCTGTCCAAGGCGTTCCATCAAATTGATTACCTTCAGAACATGAGTCTCGACGGCAGTGCCCTCGGTCATCCGAGATCGGAAGAGCTCCTTAGATATCTCATATCTAGCAGTCCTACTCTGTTCACCATACAACTCCTTGAGGTGAAGCAGCATAGCAGGAGCATCCATTTTTTCGTGCTGACGCTGAAGCTCGTTATTCATGGATGCGAGCATGATGCATTGAGCCACAGATGCATCATCTTGCCACTTTTTGAAAGTGGCAATCTTTTCCTCAGAGGCTGTTTCTGAAACAGATTCAGGGCTAGTGGAATTTAGGACATAAGAAATCTTTTCAGCAGTGAGAACAATTCTCAGATTTCTTAGCCAGTCCTCATAATTCGGGCCGGTAAGCTTATTTGCATCAAGTATTCTTCGTAGCGAGATTAGTGATTTTGACATTTTTAAAATTCTGCATGTGAAAAGACAACATTTTAGCAAACATTCATTTTATTAACTTTGCATACCAAAATAAATTTAGGTCTTTATTTTAAATTGGTATCTCCCACTATTTTCATCAAACTATATTACCCTCACTCATATAGTTCGGCAACATCTAATTAAAGATTTGCTAGTGAGATTAAGGATCCCATTTCAAATGTATATAACCTTGTGGATAGCACAACAAGCGATATACAAATAAATAGGTAGACAACTCTTGTCAATTACATCACCATGTAACTCCTTTTATTTTGCCTCTTAAATCATAATGGTCATGTGTGTGCACATCCGAACTAAAATGATTTAAGTTAAGTCCAGCCTAGCACTTCCATAAATTCAAAAAAGAAAAATTTTCGTCCTTGTGGATAGCACAACAAGACTAGATCGTTCAATTTTCTTGATAAGCATCAAATGTGATTAATTAACATCTTAAATATTCAATACTCGCCTTGGGGATAGCACAACAAACTCATATTAAATACTTAATACTCTATTAACTAATCATGCTAGAAGGCGACGTTCGATATTCCAAATATCATTTGAACGCTTCAGACTTAATAATATTTCTTTGAGGGGTTTGTTATTATTTGTCATCTTTTTAAGCGCGCATGCACATATATATATAAAATACGGGTCATTTTATTAAACATGCGAAGCATATTTGTATAAAATATAATATATATAATATTTAGCATGCAATATAGAATACTATATTCTACCCGGATTGATTATGGACTTTTATTCTAGTTTGGTTCACTAGAGCCACCAAGTGAACCAAAAGGTCAAACCTAGGAGTGCAAAAATTTAAATTTAAATATAACTATTACATTAAACCATGGCTCCATACAAATGAGTCTTCACGCGTTCCTTGCTCCTTGGTCTCCAATTTCTTCAAAATAATTCTAACTATCTCTATTACATTAACTATTTAAAATTAAATAAAAACCTTGATCAGCAGTCAAGGGGAAGTACATAGAAAGGAGATAGAATTTACATCGAGAATAAAACTAGAGAAGACGAGGTACGCAGACCCCATTTTATAAAACTCATTCATTCAAGCATTCAACCAAAATAAAATCCAATCACATTGGTCATAGTCCATAATCAATCCCTTTTATTACCATACATATCATCATACGTATGAATAAAACTTATTCATCTCATGAAAATAAATTCATTCCATATATGTATTAATATCAGTTAATGGGCAAAAGTTTGCTAAACTTTGTTTTTGGAAAAATAAACTCCTTTATTTCATTCAAAAACAATTCCAAATTCAACTCTTTAATTTTAGCAATTCTGAAATCTCATTTCATATAAAATAAACATCATTATTTTAAACCTTTATTAATTAAATAAACCATTCATTTAATTAAATAAAACAAAAAAAAAATCAGTTCCTGTCTAGTGGCGCAGCTGCGCCAAGAATGTAAAGGGAACCGGCGCAGCTGCGCAGCATGAAAACCAAGAACAGCACCCGGCGCAGCTGCGCAGCAATATTGCCTTGTACCGGTGCAGCTGCGCAGCTTCGCAGAATCTGAAAAATTTTTGTTGCCCAAAACTCGATCCAATCGCATATCATACATGTATGGAATCACATAGACTGATAATTAGCACAAGATTGGCTCTGATACCACTGTTGGGTTTGTACGTAACGCAATCATGCAATCAAATCACATAAATAGGGCGGAAGCGTAAAAAACTAGGTTTTCAAAAATTTATACAAACCCATTACCATGATCATTCTTATGCATCAATTATCAGTGAATGAAGAAGGAGAAAAACAGAATTATACCTTTGAAGATCCAAGCTTCCTCAGGTACAAGTTCTACTCCTTTGATGCCTTTGATTCCTCTATAGTGGCTCCTTCCCTTGATCAATGTCAGCCACCCAAATGTTTGGCCTCTAACGGTGATCCACCAAGGAAGATGAAGAACTCAGTAAGATGGGTTATTGGCTTAACCCTTGTTTCTATCTCTATAGAATATGTGTACTCCCAACTCTTGAAAAATTCATATACCTTATTTATGATATAAGACTCTCTTATATAGATATTAGGTTAACCCTCCTAATCTAATTAGAATATAATTTTATTTAATTAATTAATTAAATACTTTTAATTAATTTATATCCTAATCTTTATTAGGATTGAGAGAGAGTACTGATATTATATTAATTCCTAAACTCCTTTAGAATTAAAATAATAATAATATTAATAAGACTCCTCTTATTAATTTATATTTAATATTTTTAAAATATTAAATAATAAACATTAGGCTATTTAATTTATTCTATCATCATAGATTAAATTAATTATACTTAATGCATTATTACTATCATGCCATTTTCTTCTTAAATAATTCTTCTTCCTTTTATGGTGTGACTCTTTAGGTTCTCCATATTAAACCGGTTGTGAATAAATCAATTAGAACAATTCTAATCTTATTTAAATAAATAAATTAAACTAATAATCTATTTAAATAAATAACATTTATTCTACAATAGGGATAAGCCTCCCTAGCGATCAACGACTTTCCAAATAATATAGATTTCAACATTAATCATAAAAGAACCAATGAGTTAATAGTTACCGTACAATTCAATCCTTCCACCATACAATGTCCCAATTAAATATAAGACATGGATTTACTGTCAATTCTTAATTTATTTAATCATATGTATTTCGATTAGAAAATGCACAACTCTAAATAATGCAAATTAGAAACCTCTTTCTAATTTCATTCTACCTTGGCCAAGGATTCCTGGGTTGTCATTTAACGAATCACATAGGACATATCTCCTCTTTTACTAGAGGTGGTAGATTCTTTATTGATCATTCATTATCTCTATATGTAACTCATTACACCCAAGCATACCCTATATATGCCTTAAAAGGCCTTAAGGAATTAGTCAAAGTATAATTTGTTACATACAAGATACTATGATGATCTCAAGTCCAAGGATCACATGTACTACTATCACATTAGGAATTCCTATTGACAGGCGAGTAAAACTCCATTAGGTATTCCATAGCGAGTCACGTTCAGTGAACTTATTTTCCAATAAGCACCTACATACTTGCTTTAGTGTCTCCACACAAATGACCATGAGATCAGTCATCCTCATCCAATGAGCAAGCAACATATGTACCAATCTATCCGGATTTACTAATCCCTATTTTAGTAATCCCACAATTGGGAACTATTTTAGTTTTTAAGCTTTCTAAGAATTTAGATCTCATTATCATGATCTCATTATGATTCTAAAAGCATTGCTTAAAACTATGGGTTATTTACATATTATAAAAACAGCATCATGTAGATAATTATATGCCTTAAATGAATATTTTATTAATAAATAAATAAGATTGTTTACAAAGTATGTGCTTTATCATCATACATGATTGGCTTGTATACACACTACTATCAGTTGTGAGTATACAATCTGATTGTGGTAGCAAGTTTAGCTAATTCAAAGCTTCAAGAGGTATAAGCTCTACACCCACTTTGAAGTTCAATTCGTAGAAATTAACATGTTTAGTTGGAATTGGTTGTGTGAAATGATGCTAGAATGTTAATGGAGTTATTATGCATGCTAGAAACATAATATAGTTGATTAAATACATGTTTAATGAAGTAATGAAAGGATGGACTGAAGCTATGTAATTGTAGAGAAGCTTCTGGTCTGGAAACGGAGCCACGCGTCCGCGCGTCTCCTTAGTACAAATGGGGCGCGGCCGTGCCCCTCTGTAAATTCTGTTTTTAATTTCTGTTGTAGAACTATTGTATGCAATCATATGATATCTTATTTGGCAAGCATGTAGACATGGTTAATATGTATGTATGAGTACATACATGTAGTATGAACACTGTATAACGATATTAATACACATTATTAATGAAAAACGTTGAAGTTTATAAAGTAAACTTAGAGTTTGATAAAGTGAACTTGTTATGAGCATATACGCATTATGTATATTCTGATTTTGGCAAGCATGACCGTATGTTCTATATTGACATGTAATGAATGTTTAAAGTGTTAATCGTACACTAGCATACTACATTGAAAGTTAAGATAATTTCAAAAGTAAGACACTTGAGAACTTTTGAAGCAAACTTGACCAAGGTTAATGTCTTTTAGATTCTGACCATGTGAGAGCGTTTATATGGCTTAATAGTGTGTTTTCATACATGTGAGACATGGTTACGAAACACTTTGTTTACACTAAACGACCTTTGTGGACTTAGTATACTTTTCAAAGAAACTTAAGATTTGAAAGCTAATAACATCAATTACCATGTGGGTTATGTTGTGAGCATGCAAGCATACATATTAGGATTTCATTATGCCTATAGACATGTTGACATGAACATCCTACATGAATATCGCCTATGCATGCTTATTCATAGAGATTGAATTTCAAGAATGAACTATGTGGATTAAAGTATACATGTGTAGTGTAAGTACGAGCATGCTTACTAAGTATTTTTAATCTCGTTATGTGACAATATGATTTTTGTGGCTAAATAATATGGATTTGATTGGCTTAAGGTTTACCGAAATGAAAACCTATAACCTTAACTTGAACGTAAAATGAGCATGCTATGTTTCGAATTTGAGTTAATAACCTGATAAAGCATGTGTGTTGATTTATATCACTAACTTGAAATGCTATGTGTTCAAGACTATATTGATGCATAGAAACTAGATAATCTAAAGTTATTAAATCTAAGACATGATTAGATTAACTTACGTGAATTATGTGATAAACTTATATGATAAGTAGATTCTTGTAAGTGTAGACTTATATTGGTTTACACATGCTAATTAAAAGACCAAGTTGTTAATGTTAGGTTGTTTCAACGAGTTTAATTAAAGCTAGAACTTATTCGTAGCTGAACAAACAGGCAAGTATTTTAAATTCTTGCACTATCTTATTCAGTGAATCGTGTAAGCGAGTTTCTTAACTTCACTTGATTTGAATACAAGTTCTCTTACACTCTTTATTGTACATGTTCCTATCCTTCTCATACTGTATTGAGCAGGTTATTACCGTATTGACGGTTAAATATTTAGAGCTTGAACTTTATTTCTAAGCATGCTATTAAGTGGTTTAATTACTTTACAATTATTCCACATCGATATTATTGTTATTCGCACTTGGTGCACTTGAGTTCGTACAGTCTTGGACTTGGACATCATTTAAAGTTCTATAATTCTTGAACTGTGTCAATAGAGTTTGAACCCTTGTTCGGTCAGACAGGTATATGAAATTTTATAAAAGCTATCCAAACCAATTGATGGTAATGATTTTTAGACTGAAAGAACACCCTTATATTATAAGGGAGTAGCGGGTATCTGATATAAGATACAAACAGCAGAGTTGAATGTTATGCATATATATAGCGTACGCGAGGCTGATCCCCTCAAGTACTATTCTGTAGCCAATAACCAAAGGGTCAATCAGCTATTGATTCCGTTGGAGTTTTATAGTTCGAAGTCTACTTGACTATCAGTTATTCTAAAAGCAATCATTATTCTTGCTTCCGATATTCATATTGTTGAATTCATTGTCAGATATTTTCTATTCATCATGATATATCCTTTATTGTTGTATTTAAACTTGCTGAGCAAACTTGTTGCTCATTCTTGCTATATCATGACTTATATTGCAGTTAAGCCCGAGACTTTAGGGAAGGACAAGGGTAAAGGGAGGATGTAGAATTAGTTTGCAAGGAGCAGACTTGATCTTTATGTTTAATTAAATTACTGTTATGTAATATGAACCCTAATAACTATTCTAGGGTATGTTTGTATGTTTGTATTTAGGTTATTGAATCTTGGGACTAGTAACATCTTTTGAATGAACGACATATGTTTATTATATTTCCGCATTTAGTTATTGTATGTTGTTTAGAGGTGAATATTTGTATTGTATCGTGACGACCGGACCGAGGTCAGAGGACCCGGACTCGGGGGTGTCACAACTACTTTCAATAAGTGGCAAGATGATGCATCTGTGGCTCAATACATCATGCTTGCATCTATGAATAACGAGCTTCAGCGTCAGCACATAAATATGGATGCTCCTGTTATGCTGCTTCACCTCAAGGAGTTGTATGGTGAACAGAGTAGGACTGCTAGATATGAGATATCTAAGGAGCTCTTCCGATCTCGGATGACCGAGGGCACTGCCGTAGAGACTCATGTTTTGAAGGTAATCAATTTGATTGAACGCCTTGGACAGCTTGGGTTCGTCATAGATGGAGAGTTGAGTCAAGACTTGGTCTTGCAGTCACTCCCTGAGACCTTCGCGCAGTTTGTGGTTAATTTTCACATGAATAAGTTAGATGTCAGGTTGCCTGAGCTGCTTAACATGCTGAAAACTGCAGAAGGTCACTTCTCATCCAAGAAGAACCGTGTCTTGATGGTGGATCCTTCCAATAAAAGGAAGAGGCCCAAGGTGTCTTCTGAAAAGAAGAAATCCAAGAAGGCTAAGGGAAAGGGGAAAGAAAAGGAACAAAAGAAACCTGAACTAGCTAAAGGAATGTGCTTTTATTGCAACGAGCCGGGACATTGGAAGAGGAACTGCAAGAAGTATCTAGCAGAGAAGAAGCTTTGAGAAGCTTTGACTTCCAATCAAGGTTTTTTTATAATTGAAATTAATTTTTCTGAAAGTCATAATTCTACTTGGGTATTGGATACTGGTTGTGGCTCTCACATATGTAACACTGTGCAGGGACTGGTCAGAAGTAGAAAGCCGAACAATGAAGAGGTGATCTTACGAGTGGAAAATGGAGCAAAGGTTGCTGCATTAGCTGTAGGAACTTAATGTTTAGCAATGCCTTTAGGCAAGTCCATTTATCTTAATAATTGTTATTATGTTCCGAATATTATTAAAAACATTATTTCAATTTCTGTATTAAATATGGAAGGATTTAACGTTATTATAAAGAACAATAGTTGTTCTATTTATAAAGACGATGTTTTATATGGTATTGGAAATTTGCGACATAGACTTTATACACTTGACTTACAAGAAAATATATTTCAAATTGAACAAACTAAAAAAAAGAAAAGAGATGATATTAATTATACCTATATGTGGCAGTGCAGACTCGGTCATATCAATGAAACAAGATTATCTAAGTTACATAAAGATGGGCTCCTAGAGCTATCCGATTATGAATCATATCCAACTTGTTAATCTTGTCTCATGGGTAAAATGACTAAATCTCCTTGTAGTTGAAAAGGAGAAAGAGTTACAGAGTTGTTGGCATTAATTCACACAGACGTTTGTGGACCTATGACAACAAGTGCACGGGGAGCGTATTCTTATTTTATTACTTTTACTGATGATCACTCAAGATTTGGATATGTGTATTTGATGAAATACAAATCAGAATCATTAGAAAAGTTCAAAGAGTTTAGAAGTGAAGTAGAGAAACAAACGGGCAACAATATTAAGATACTTCGAACAGATCGCGGTGGAGAATACTTAAGCAGTGAGTTTCTCAATTGTCTCAAAGAAAATAGTATAATCTCACAATGGACTCCTCCAGGTACACCACAGTTAAATGGAGTATCTGAAAGGAGAAATCGAACACTGTTGGACATGGTTCGATGCATGATGAGTTTTACCAACCTTCCAAATTTCCTTATGGGGATATGCCCTAGAAACGACTGCATACCTACTTAACAAGGTACCTACCAAATCCGCCCCAAAGACTCCATATAAGATCTGGAAAGGGAGGAAACCAAATCTTAAGCATGTTAAGACTTGGGGTTGTCCAGCTTATGTCAAAAAGTTTGAAAATGATAAGCTACAGACTAAATCTGATAAGTGTAGATTTGTGGGATACCCTAAACAAACCGTAGGTTATTATTTCTATCATCCAACTGATCAAAAGGTGTTTTTTGCGAAACATACTGCCTTCTTGGAAAAGAATTTTATCCATAAAGGGGTCAGTGGGAGTAAGATACATCTTGAAGAAGTTCAAGAACCACAAATTACAACGGATCAAAGTCAGGTACCTAACCAAGTAGAAGAACCTACTGTACCACACCCTATTCGTAAATCTGGAAGAGTACCGAAGATAACTGAGAGGTATGGATTCGTTATAGAGGACGACGATGAGGTACACATCATGAATGATGATGATCCATTGAATTACGAACAGGCTATAAGTAATAAAGACTCAGGGAAATGGCTTGAAGCCATAAAATTCGAAATGGACTCCATATATGAAAACAAAGTATGGACTTTGGTTTCACCACCTGAAGGTATTAAGCCTATTGGGTGTAAATGGGTTTTTAAGAGAAAGACTGGAGCAGACGGAAAGGTTGAGACCTATAAGGCCCGACTGGTTGCAAAAGGTTTCAAACAAAGACAAGGAGTTGACTATGATGAAACCTTCTCACCAGTAGCCATGCTCAAGTCCATTCGGATTTTGCTTGCAATTGCAGCTTACAACGACTATGAGATCTGGCAGATGGACGTGAAAACGGCCTTCCTCAATGGAAAACTTGAGGAGGATGTGTATATGACACAGCCAGAGGAATTTATTTCAAAAGTTGGAACAAATCAAGTCTGTAAGCTACAACGATCCATTTATGGGTTGAAGCAAGCTTCTCGTAGATGGAACATTCGTTTTGATGAGACAATCAAAGAGTTTGATTTTATCAAAAACGAGGATGAACCATGTGTATACAAGAAGGTTAGTGGGAGCGCAGTATCATTCCTTATATTATATGTTGATGATATATTACTGATAGGGAATGACATTCCTATGTTACAATCACTTAAAATCAGGTTATCTAAAAACTTCTCCATGAAGGACTTGGGAGAAGCATCCTATATTTTGGGGATAAAGATCTCTAGAGATAGATCTAAAAGGATACTCGGCTTATCCCAAGGAATGTACATTGATACGATGCTAAAGAGGTTTAGCATGGAATATTCCAAAAGAGGTCTCATGTCGATGTGCCATGGAATACATCTCTCCAAGAAACAGGCCCCAAAGACACCTGAGGAGAGAGACTGTATAAGTAAGATCCCTTATGCTTCTGCAATAGGTTCTATCTTGTACGGTATGATATGTACTAGACCGGATGTTGCTCACGCACTTAGTGTAACGAGCAGATACCAGTCGAATCCAGGAGAAGAGCACTGGAAGGCAGTGAAGAATATCCTAAAGTACTTGAGAAGGACTAAAGATATTTTTCTTGTCTACGGTGGGTCTGAATTAAAACTCGAGGGATTCACGGACTCAAGTTTTCAAACAGACCAAGATGACAGTAAATCTGTTTCAGGGTATGTGTTTACCTTGAACGGAGGCGCAGTGAGTTGGAAGAGCTCCAAGCAGCAAACAGTTGCTGATTCAGTGACAGAGGCAGAGTATATAGCTGCAAGTGAAGCTGCAAAGGAATCTGTTTAGATGAAGAAGTTCATAACTGAACTTGGTGTGGTTCCTAGCATTAGAGAAGCTGTTCCTGTATAGTGTGACAACACCGGAGCGGTGGCACAGGCTAAGGAACCCAGGTCTCGTCAGAAATCTAAACACGTGTTGCGGCGATTTCACTTGATCAGGGAGATCATTGGAAGAGGAGACGTCACCTTGGAGCGTGTGGACTCTCAAAACAGCATTGCAGATCCATTTACTAAAGCTCTAACACAACAGCAGTTTGATCGTCACTTAGAGAAGATGGGTATGAGATAGCATGGTGATTGGCTTTAGTGCAAGTGGGAGATTGCTAGTAGTGTGCATACAAGCCAATCATGTATGATGATAAAGCACATACTTTGTAAACAATCTTATTTATTTATTAATAAAATATTAATTTAAGGAATTTAATTATCTACATGGTGCTGTTTTTATAATATGTAAATAACCCATAGTTTTAAGCAATGCTTTTAGAATCATGATGAGATCATGCTAATGAGATCTACATTCTTAGAAAGCTTAAAAACTAAAACAGTTCCCAATTATGGGATTACTAAAATGGAGATTAGTAAATCCGGATAGATTGGTACATATGTTGCTTGCATATTGGATGAGGATGACTGATCTCATGGTCATTTGTGTGGAGACACTAAAGCAAGTATGTAGGTGCTTATTGGAGAATAAGTTCATTGAACGTGACTCGCTATGGAATACCTAAAGGAGTTTTACTCACCTGTCAATAGGAATTCCTAATGTGATAGTAGTACACGTGATCGTTGGACTTGAGATCATCATAGTATCTTGTATGTAACAAATTATCCATTGACTTATTCATTAAGGCCTTTTAAGGCATATATAGGGTATGCTTGGGTATAATGAGTTGCATATGGAGATAATGTATGATCAATAAAGAATCTACCACCTCTAGTAAAAGAGGAGATATGTCCTATGTGATTTGTTAAATGACAACCCAAGAATCCTTGACCAAGGTGGAATGAAATTAGAAAGGGGTTTCTAATTTGCATTATTTGGAGTTGTGCATTTTCTAATCGAAATACATATGATTAAATAAATTAAGAATTGACAGTAAATCCATGTCTTATATTTAATTGGGACATTGTATGGTGGAAGGATTGAATTGTACGGTAACTATTAACTAACAGGTTCTTTTATGATTAATGTTGAAATCTATGTTATCTAGAAAGTCGTTGATCGCTAGGGAGGCTTATCCCTATTGTAGAATAAATGTTATTTATTTAAGTAGATTATTAGTTTAATTTATTTATTTAAATAAGATTAGAATTGTTCTAATTGATTTATTCATAACCGGTTTAATATGGAGAACCTAAAGGGTCACACCATAAAAGGATGAAGAATTATTTAAGAAGAAAATGGCATGATAGTAATAATTCATAAAGTGTAATTAATTTTATCTGTGGTGATAGAATAAATTAAATAGCTTAATGTTTATTATTTAATATTTTAGAAATATTTAATATAAATTAATAAGAGGAGTCTTATTAATATTATTATTATTATTATTTTAATTTTAAAGGAGTTTAGGAATTAATATAATATCAGTACTCTCTCTCAATCGTAGTAAGATTAGGATATAAATTAATTAAAAGTGATTAATTAATTAATTAAATAAAACCCTATTCTAATTGAATTAGGAGGGTTAACCTAATATCTATATAAGAGAGTCATATCTCAGAAATAAGGTACGTGAATTTTTCCTAAGGTTGGGAGTACACATAATCTATAGAGATAGAAACAAGGGTTAAGCCAATAACCCATCTTCCTAAGTTCTTCATCTTCCTTGGTGGATCACCGTTAGAGGCCAAACATTTGGGTGGCTGACATTGATCAAGGGAAAGAGCCACTATAGAGGAATCGAAGGAGTAGAACTCCTACATGAGAAAGCTTGGATCTTCAAAGGTATAATTTCATGTTCTCTCTTTTTTGTTATTGATAACTAACACAAAGCATGATCATGGTTATCGGTTTGTATAAATTTTTGAAAACCTATGTTTCGCACTTCCTCCCTATTTATGTGATTTGATTGCATGATTGCGTTACGTACAAACCCAATACCTAAGTCGTTAGAGACCGTGATTTAGAACTATATCATGTATGGTTGAACTTGGAAAGGTTATACAAACATGGACGTACCCTTTAATATGTATAAATGCTATGTGATATCATATGTTGATACTTGAATCTGATTTTGACGGTTAACTTATAACAATGTCATAACGTACTAAATAAAATATGTTTGGTATTGATTATGGTCGTATGTGATAATAATGATATGAGAATATGTTTAACTCAAAAAGAGGAACGTTAAAGATAAAAGATAATAAAAGTTATATTAGTCGAGACTTGTGAATTTGTATGATACTATACATGGTATGACTGTATAGTAAGGTTAAAGACTTAACTTATATATGGATTGTATATATAAGAAAAAGTATGATGCTAAACTATATGACTAATGGATATCATATATATACGTAATTATATTACGATAGGGATTTGAAAGTGTTGATTTACTTATCGTGGATAGACTACGCTTAAGGCAAGTATCTAAACCTTATCTCTTTGAAGCAAGTTCCCTAACTTACACTATTTTATTGTGCAAATACCCTATTCTTGTATTTATTTTATTCAAGGAATATTGTAAGCAAGTTCCTAACTTTACTCTTTATTGAGTATTCATTAAGCTTGTGCTATTATTGTCGTACAAGTAAACTATCGAAATTCAGATTCATGTTTCATAACTTAGTTGCTTCGTGGATAAGATAAAGTCTATTTATATTCTTCAAACTTTAAATCTTTAGTTTTGGACTTATAATTGTTGCGATCTATGCTATTTGACTCGGCTATACTTATATTGTTGAAAGGCAACCCAAACAAATTGATTGGTGCGGGATCTTGTATTTGACTGAGATGAACAACCTTCTTTGAAGGGAAATTATATATTATCGGGAGACCGATGTGCATATTTTAGTATAATTGAACGATATGCATAACGTAGGGTACTTTAGGCTGATCAGGTGTTGTACTTGTTTTATTGGATTATCAGTATATTTCTATTTATTCTAGTAGAAGTTCATAGTCCTTAGTGACTGCTCAGTATTCAATTGTATTGACATCTTTAATTGATTTAGTATTGAATCTTATTGATATTCTGCTGTCCTTAGCGACTGTTATTGAGAACTGTTGATATTCTTATTATCATTGAACTATCATACCTTGCTATATCCTTTTGGATTTGAGAACTATATTACTCACCCTTGTTGATTATATTACTTGCTGAGCAAACTTGTTGCTCATTCTTGCTTCCCTAAAATATTTTCAGTTAAGGCAGAGCAGGGTGGACCTTCGGGAGTCGTTAAGGGCAAGGGCAAGGATACCGACTAGCTAGCCCCTTTTATGTTCTAAATATTATGATGTTGTATTATGTCTATTAAGATGATGTATTAAGACTGACTTTGAACTATGTTTAAGTTTAAGTTAGATTATGTAATATGTCGTTATTTGATATTATTATGTAACCTATTAAGTACTGTAGGTTGCGAGATTTGGGAGAATAAATATAATAAATCATTGTATATTATACTAGATTTTCCGATGTGATTGTATGATTTTAGTTATTATTGTATTATTGTGAGAACGTGACGAACCGAATTCGAGAGACCAGTGGCGGTCCGAATTTGGGGGCGTCACAGGTTGATATTAGAGGTGTAGTTATAAACCTTAGGAGCGAGAGTCCTTAGACTATAACTTAGGAGAACTTAGGAAGATAGAAAGGAGATAAAACTCATGTAGAGTTTTCCTTGAGAGACATAGTATGTTATGAAATGTAACTTCATTCTATATAATGAACTTATATTTTATTTAACATTCTAATGGAGTTGTTATTTGTTTGTCTTGTGTTTGTGATTGTAGGATGGCAGACACAGGAGTACCTAGTAGAGTGGCCTAGGAGGAGCCCAGAGATATACACATAGTATACGAGGCACCTCTAGAGGCTGTGCCAGTGCATGCTGTTGCACCATCCGAGTCTGACGACGAGGATAAGATCGAGTTGGAGTTTGTTCCAGAGGAGGAGCCTATGGAGGATGATCGTATTGAGGATTAGCCTACCGAGGAGGAGCCCATGGAGGACTCTTACGAGCCTAACCTGGAGGAACATATGTTGGGAGAGTATGAGGAGCGTATTATAGAGTTGGACTGCAGAGTCTACGAGCTGGAGGCTGAGGCCCATGAGAGAGAGTCTGAGTTGCAGAAGTTGAGGGACGAGGACCACCAGAGGAAGTTGGACATACACGAGTTAGAGGTGGAGATTGCTTATCGCAGAGAGACAGGGATCCAGATGGGAACCTTATTCCATAGGTCGGTATCCAGAAATGTAGATCTGGCAGGAAAGTTGGAAGAGGTAGAATAGAGAAAGTTGAGTGAGAAGACTGAGAAGGAAGCTCTTCGTACTCAATTAGAGTTAGAGGTTATGGATAGGATACACTTCGAGGAGAAGTGGGAAGCGGGTAACGAGAGAGTTGACGACCTAGAGGATGAGGTCAGATGCAAGAAGAGGAAGATGAACAAGATGGGGTGTGTGTTAAGTTTAGCTTTCAAGAGGGTGATCGACGGTGTATACCACTACCCTGCGTAGTAGGGACAGACCCTACATACTTTGAGCCGAGAGCTGATAGCATACATAGCACAGATCGAGTACAAGAGCGCTGTGGAGCGTGGGATGATGGGATGAGGGTACCTTAGTATGTCTAGCCATAATATTAGTAGTGTCTTTTATGTGATGTATATACTATGTTGTAATCCCAACTTTTTATGTAAAGTGTGGGATAGTTATGTAAACCCTAGTAAGCCTTTGTATAAGGGGTAGTATGTTAGTGTTCCCCATCTTTTGTGATATTATGGGATGTGTGATAACATTTATAGAAATATGATAGAGAAAATCATGTAATGAAACAATTTGGCATATGAATATAAAGCTTATTTCAGAAACGTGTTATAATCTTATTCTTTTTAGTATTAAAAGAAATACTTAAGTAATATAATTGAGTATTAATAAAGTGAAAATTTTGTGACGCAGAAAATGCCGCCCAGACGTAGATTAACTACACCTGAGGAATCAGTGAACAATGAGAGGAAACAAGTAGACCCGATCCAGAAGCTAGTAGATCTGTTAGGAGAGGCCCTTAGGGGAAGGAAAAATGAACCCATTCGCCCCAACCCTCAAGCAGTACCAGAGACAAATTTTAAGGACTTTAGGAGTGTAGGACCTCCAGAGTTTGAAGGTACTATCGATCCAATCATAGCTCAGACATGGGTTAAGGATATAGAGAAGGCCTTCACTATCGCTCGAGTAGGTGAAGACCAAAAGACTGTACTTGCTACGTATATGATAAGAGCGAAGCCAACTACTGGTGGGAGGCTAATCAACAAAGAGCTGAAGAAGGAACGATGGCTTAGGATAGATTTAAGATGCTATTTTTCGAGAACTACTTCCCGAAAAGCATGAAGAACCGAATGGAGGTGAAGTTCTTAGAACTAAAGCAAGGTGATATGACGGTGGCGCAGTACGCGGCTAAGTTCAATGAACTAGCGCGATTTGATGAACACCAAGTGGGAGATGAAGAAAGGAAGGTGAGACGTTTTTAAATAGGGTTGAAGCCGTAGTTGTTTAATAAGGTGTAAGTTCTTCAGATCGATTCCTTTGTGACATTGCTGGAGAAGGCGATCATTGCGGAAGGTGGCACAGTGAAGCCTTAAATCTTTATAAGAAGGAGAAGAAAGGAAAGAATATCGGAGGAGAGAACCGAGGAGGAGGAAGCAGTAGTGGAGGAAGCAACTTGGGTAAAAGGAAGTGGGAGAACAACAACAACAACAAAAACAACAACAATCAATCGGGGAATTTTCGTGGAGGTTTCAAGAAGAGGGCTGAGGGATGCCCAAAATGTGGGAAGCACCATCAGGGTGAGTGCTGGAAGGGACGCAACACTTGCTACAACTGTGGTCAGGAAGGGCACATTTCGCCCAACTACCCGAAGCCAAAAAAGATCCAAGGATGTTTTGCATGTGGCTCACCGGAGCATCGGATCAAGGATTGCCCGAAAAAAGGAAGTGGCGGAGGTAGCAGCCAACAAGGAGGAAACAAACTGATGATCAGTAGACCGGCATAATCCAACCGTCCAACCGCCAGAACCTTTAACATGAGCTTCCAGGACGCAGTAGCTGCGAAGGACGTGGTGTCAGGTATAATCCCAATAAATGATATAAATGCATATGTATTATTTGATTCGGGTGCCACCTATTCCTTTGTATATAAAGAGTTTGCTAGTAGACTTAACACACCCCCAAAACGATTATAAGATCCCTTGAACATAGAAATTGCGAATAAGAAAGTAATCCCTGTAGAATATATTTATCAAAATTATCACGCAAACATTAGAAATCATGAACTGAGGGTAGACTTGATTCTAATTAGATTAGGAGAATTTGACGTGATACTGGGAATGGATTGGTTGTATAGCCATGCTGCGATAATTAACTGTCAGAATAAATGTGTGAACCTTCAGACTCCAAGTAAGTCTAAGGTAGTGTTTTATGGTAGCTCATCACTTAAGCAATCGTGTTGCGTTACGATGATGCTGGCTAAGAAATTGTTAAGGAAAGGATGTGTAGGTTATTTAGCTTACATTGTAGATACTCGAAAAAAGGGAGTAGAAATGAAGGATATATCCGTAGTAAATGAATTGCAAGATGTATTTTCGGACAATCTGCCTGGTCTTCCGCCAGACAGAGAAATCGAATTCGTTATAGACTTAGCACCTGGGACTGCACCGATTTTGAAAGCTCCATACCGTATGGCGCTAGTAGAAATATACAACTGCAAGAGTTATTAGATAAAGGTTACGTGCGACCTAGTGTGTCTCCTTGGGGAGCACTAGTTCTATTCGTTAAGAAAAAGGACGGATCGATGAGGCTCTGTATCGATTATCGATAATTGAACAGAGTAACAATCAAGAACAGATATCCACTACCAAGGATAAACGACTTATTTGATCAACTGAAAGGAGCGAAGTGTTTTTCGAAGATAGACCTATGGAGAGGTTATCACCAACTGAAGGTACAAGAAGAAGACATACCAAAGACTGCATTTTGAACCCGTTATAGATATTACGAGTTTTTGGTAATGTCATTTGGATTGACTAATGCTCTAGCAAAATTCATGGACTTGATGAATCGAGTCTTCAAGCCATACTTGGATAAGTTCGTAGTAGTATTCATCGATGATATATTGATGTATTCAAAGACAGAAGAAGAGCACGCCGAACATCTAAACATAGTTTTGGAAGCGCTAAGAAGAGAGAATATGTATGCGAAGTTTTCAAATTGTGAATTTTGGATGGAGAAGGTTCAATTCTTAGGACACGTGGTGGATATGAATCGAATCTCAGTAGACCCTGCGAAGGTCAAAGCAGTAACTAATTGGGAACTGCCGAGAACACCAACGGAGGTGAGAAGTTTCTTAGGGTTAGCTGGGTACTATCGAAGATTCATCGAAGATTTTTCTAAGATAAGAACCCCGTTAACCAATCTGAAAAGAAAGACGGTGAAGTTCGTATGGTCTGACAAATGCGAAGAGAGTTTTCAGGAATTAAAAAAGAGATTAAGCGAGGCACGTGTGTTGTCATTACCAGATGATGATGGAAATTTTGTGGTGTATAGTGATGCATCGCACAAGGGACTTGGTTGTGTCCTAATGCAGTATGGCAAAGTCATTGCGTATGCATCACGACAATTAAAGGACTACGAAAAACGATACCCTACTCACGACTTAGAGTTAGCGGCAGTAGTTTTTGCGTTGAAGATTTGGAGGCATTATTTGTACGGATAGAAATATGAAATATATACGGACCACAAAAGTCTAAAATATATCTTCACACAGAAGGAGTTGAATATGCGTCAGAGAAGGTGGTTAGAATTGATCAAAGACTATGACTGTGATATTCTTTATCACCCGAGTAAGGCAAACGTAGTTGCCGATGCTCTGAGCAGAAAAGGAAGGGAGAAACTGTTTCACTTAACGACTCAGGAGGAGTTAATAAGAGAGATGGAGAAATTGAAAATAGAGGTAAAAGGACCGGAGAAGTCTGAATAGAAGTTGTTCGTAATGGAAGCTTGTCCGACATTGTTGGATAGAGTGAAGAAATCACAAGAGAAAGATGAAGAGTGCGAGAAAATTAGAAAGAGGATCGCAGAAAATGGAGAAGAGAGATTCAGAATAGATAAAGACGGTATCTTGAGATTCGAAGGGAGAGGGTAGGTGCCAGCGGTAACCGAATTAAGAGAAGAGATTTTGTACGAGGCACACAATACGACGTATTCCGTTCATCCAAGAGAGACAAAGATGTACCAAGATTTGAGGTAATATTTTTGGTGGCCCAATCTGAAACGGGAAGTCGCAGAGTGCGTTAGTAGATGTCTAACTTGCCAACATGTTAAAGTAGAGCACCAGCGGCCGAGTGGTTTACTACAACCGTTGGAAATACCAGAGTGGAAATGGGAGCACATTACGATGGACTTCATGGTGGGACTTCCAGTCACACGAAAAGGATATGATGCCATGTGGGTTATCGTGGATTGATTAACGAAGATCACACACTTTCTACCGATCAAGATCCCCTATTGTTTGAACCAGTTAGCAAGTCTTTACGTAAAGGAGATTGTTTCACGATATGGAGTGCCGGTGTCAATTATCTCTGATCGAGATCCGCGCTTCACATCAAATTTTTGGAAAAGTTTGCAAGAGAGAATGGGAACACTATTGAGGTTGAGTATCGCTTATCATCCTCAGATAGACGGACAGAGTGAGCGAACAATACAAACACTGAAGGACATTCTTAGGACTTGTGTGATGGATTTCAAGGGAAATTGGGACTACCACCTACCCTTAGTAGAATTGCTTATAATATTAGCTACCATGCGAGTATCAGCATACCACCATACGAAGCTCTTTACGAAAGAAAGTGCAGAACGCCATTATGTTGGGATGAAGTCGGAGAGCGATGAATACTCGGACCAGAGTTAGTACAATAAACCGCAGACGTGGTCACAGTGATAAGAGCCAGGCTAGTAGCAGCTCAAGATCGCCAGAAAAAGTACTCAGATTTGCATCGACAAGATCGGGACTTTAAATTCGGCAGTTTCGTATTCTTGAAGGTATCTCTATGGAAGGGAAAAATCCGTTTCGGCAAGAAAGGAAAATTGAGTCCAAGATTCATAGGACCGTTCGAGATACTTAAGCGAGTGGGTGAAGTGGAATACAAAGTTGCATTACACCTGAGTTGGAGCACATCCACAACATGTTCCACATCTCCGTGTTGCGACCATACAAGGCCGACTACAAGCACGTGATTTCTTATGAGCCTATCCAATTAGAGAAGAACTTAGCTTACGAAGAAATTTCCTGCCTAGATATTAGATAGGAAAGAGCAAACCATAAGAAATAAAGTTATTTCATCTGTAAAGGCACTTTGGCGTAACCACGATGTCGAGGAGGACTACGTGGGAATTAGAAGATAGGATGATGAGGGACTATCCCCACTATTTGTGTAACCTTGTAGCAATTCCGAGGACTGAATTTTTATAAGGGGGGAGGATGTAATACCCGAGAATTTTTGAATATTATTAAATAAATATATTAATGGAAATGAATATTTATTTGAATATAAATATGTAAGTGTTATGAGATGAGTTAACTCAATTTATTAAATTAAATTTATGTAATTGAGAAAAATATGGAGTTTATGATAAGCTCGTTGGAATGCCTTGTGTGGCACGATGATAGATTCGAGGATGAATTAATTAATTCATGGACGAGTGAATTATTAAGTGAATAATTAATCTATATTATTTGTTAATTGTTATTATGAGAAATAGAATATTAATGGTGATTAATTAATAATATGTTGATTATTATTATTGCAAATAATAGAATACTAATAAGTAACTTGTTTATAAATATAATAAGATTATATTTATTTAATTACTGAGGAATGTGATAATTAATCACATAATTGTTGTTATGAAAATGAATTGTTAATATGGTGATTACTTAATTAATATTATATTTGCTCAACTAATTGTTATGTGCAAATGCAGGTAATTAAAAGTATAACATATAGTAGTTACACGTATTATAAAAAGTGTAGTGCAACACTTAAGTGTGACCATACAATTATACATAAACTATATAGTAAAGTTATTGAGTTGTGAAAGCTACATGATTTATGCCTATGTGACAATATGTATGTGAGTATACATTAAAACAGTACATCATGAATATATTGTAAACAATTGTTGATTAATAGAATTTAATAATAAAGGAGATGATGTACTGTGATAATATCCGAATAAATTATACCGGTTTGATAAAATGTACATGGATTATATATGTGCAAATTACCTTACTATATTGAAATAGTATCTAGTTGAATTACATTATGACACTAATTTACTACCTAAACATATATTATATGCATATGAAATATATAACATATTTATATATAAGCCTTAGTGTTATTACTAATGCTGAGATGCATTTGCTTGTCCCACAATGAGAGACCCACTCTTTTCCTCACGTGAAATACTCCAAGCTAGCCTACTCCCTACATTCTCAAACTAAGCAACATAGATGGGATCATTGCAAGGGGAGTGGCCTCAATAGTGTAAACCAACCACTAATTACCAACTTCCTCATAACTACCATGCAATTCATTCCCCCGTTGGTTCAATTTGATGGATTATTGCATTGACTGTATACTCATTTTTCTATAAATAAGCCTCTTCACTTCTATCTTTCATTGCTGAGATTTTATGTAAGTAAGAATTGACAGCTAGCATAGCAGCATTATAGAAGCATTAGCAGCAAACTAATAACAGAGGTATAATCCCATTTCTTGATTCTTCATTTCTTATTTTCTGTAAATTTCAAGCTTCTTGATTATGGTTGCAATACACGCTAATTGGATTAAAGAATGGTTGTTAGTTGTTATATAAGATGATATGTATGTTAGTATGACAAGGTAGCTTGTCTGGAATCGAATTTGATAAGAAATTTGGTAATTGGCCTCAGAACTGCCGAAGCAGGCCACTCTCTGGTGCGAACCAGACATGGCGCAGCTGCGCCGCTTTAGTATTGAGGCGCAGCAGTCTCTGGAATTAGTTTGTTGTTCTGCTAGAAATCTGTTAAGCCATATCGTGTTCCAATAGGTTTAAACCAGCTTGATGTCTAGTTTAACATGTGTATTGGTATACCTAGACCTAGTGTGAACATGCTATATTATGTTTGCATGCACGATTGATGATACAACCCATAGTCTTAAAAATGAACTTAGAGTTTCAAAATGGACATTGACATGTTTTATCTGTTTTAACATTCTGACCTTGCAAGCATATTAGTGTGACCTAGAAAGGCATGAAAAGCATATTAGTTGGTGTATACATGTTTCATAATGTAATGTGAGCATACGGACCTCACTAGTGAATATTTTTTACGAAAATGTAAGTTTCAAATGTAAACCTTGGCATGTAGGTATCATATATGCATTCTGATTTTGCAAGCATGTTTTATATGGCCTAGAAATGCATAACGAACATGTTAACATATGTATATATATAGCATGAACATGTTAGGCCTTATTAGTGAACTTTATTAATGAAAGTATAAGTTTTGAACGTGCACCTTGACCTGTTACATTGAGATTTAGATTCCGATATTTATGGACATGTTTGATAGTACTCTTAGACTCACTAATGTATCATACATGTATGCCTATCATGTAAGATGTCGTGAAATCAAGTTAAGCATAAATGAAGTATGTTTTCAAATAAATGACGACACTAGTTACGCATTTAAGATGTAGAAATATGTGAGCATGCTTATTAATAGATTATATGACCGTTTCACATGTTTACATGACAAGAATGATAACTTATGTGAATTCATGGCGTTGTATGACCCTAAGTCATTAGAGACCGTGATTTAGAACTATATCATGTATGATTTAACTTGAAAATGTTATACAAACATGGAAGTACCCTTTAATATGTATACATGCTATGTGATATCATATGTTGATACTTGAATCCGATTTTGACGGTTAACTTATAACAATGCCATAACTTACTAAATAAAATATGTTTGGTATTGATTATGGTCGTATGTGATAATAATGATATGAGACTATGTTTAACTCAAAAAGAGGAACGTCAAGGATAAAAGACAATAAAAATTATATTAGTCGAGACTTGTGAATTTGTATGATACTATACATGGTATGAATGTATAGTAAGGTTAAAGACTTAACTTATATTTGGATTGTATATATAAGAAAAAGTATGATGTTAAACTATATGACTAATGGATATCATATATATACGTAATTATATTACGATAGGGATTTTAAAGTATTGATTTACTTATCGTGGATAGACTACGCTTAAGGCAAGTATCTAAACCTTATCTCTTTGGATGCAAGTTCCCTAACTTACACTATTTTATTGTGCAAATACCCTATCCTTGTATTTATTTTATTCAAGGAATATTGTAAGCAAGTTCCTAACCGTACTCTTTATTGAGTATTCATTAAGCTTGTGCTATTATTGTCGTACAAGTAAACTATCGGAATTGCGATTCATGTTTCATAACTTAGTTACTTCGTGGACAAGATAAAGTTGATTTATATTCTTTGAACTTTAAATCTTGAGTTTTGGACTTATAATTGTTGCGATCTATGCCATTTGACTCTGCTAAACTTATATTGTTGAAAGGCAACCTAAACCAATTGATTGGTGCAGAATCTTGTATTTGACTGAGATGAACAACCTTCTTTGAAGGGAAATTATATATTGTCGGGAGACCGACGTGCACATTTTAGCACGGTTGAACGATATGCATAACGTAGGGTACATTAGGCTGATCACCTGTTGTACTAGTTTTATTGGATTATCAGTATATTTCTGTTAATTCTAGTAGAAATTCATAGTCCTTAGTGACTGCTAAATATTCAATTATCTTGACATCTCGAATTGATTTAGTATTGAATCTTATTGATATTCTGCTGTCCTTAGCGACTGTTATTGAGAACTGTTGATATTCTTATTATCCTTGAAATATCATACCTTGCTATATCCTTTTGGATTCGAGAACTATATTACTCACCCTTCTTGATTATATTACTTGCTAAGTAAATTTGTTGTTCATTCTTGCTTTTCCTAAAACATTTTCAGTTAAGGCAGAGCAGGGTGGACCTTCGGGAGCCGGTAAGGGCAAGGGCAAGGCTACCGACTAGCTAGCCCCTTTTATGTTCTAAATATTATGATGTTGTATTATGTCTATTAAGATGATGTATTAAGGCTGATTTTGAACTATGTTTAAGCTTAAGTTAGATTATGTAATATGTCGTTATTTAATATTATTATGTAACCTATTAAGTATTGTAGGTTGCGAGACTTGGGGGAATAAATATAATAAATCATTGTATATTATTCTAGATTTTTTTTCTGTGATTTTATGATTTTAGTTATTATTGTATTATCGGGAAAACGTGACGAACCAAATTCGAGAGCCTAGTGGTGGTCCGAATTTGGGGGCGTCACATCAGCTCTTTCAATTAGACTGGCGCCATACGATAAGGTGCCATCGAAACTAGTGTCGTTCCCGGCGCAAGATCTATAACAAATTCAGTCTCTCTATCAGGTGGAAGACCAGGTAAATCACTCAAAAAGACGTCCGCATACTCGTTGACGATAGGTATTTGTTCCAATATTGCTCCCAATCGTTGGGTATCAACAGCATGGCATATTTAACCTTCACATCCTTTCTTTAACAATTTCCTAGCTTACGCCATGGTTAGACAACAAGAGCGTCCCGGTGATGTACTACCGTAGAACACTACCTTGGGTTTCTTAGAAATTCGAAGGGTCACACTTTAATTTTGGCAATCTATCATCGCCCCACGGTTAACTAACCAATCCATTCCGAGAATTACATCGAATTCTCCCAACTTTATCAGTATAAGATATACCGATAACCTGTTACCTCTTATGTTTACATAATAATTCATGAGAATAGAATCAACAAGAATTACCTCCTTGTTTGCTACCTTAATGTTCAAAGGTATTACAAGTTTCTCGAAGAGTAATTCTAATCATTTAGCAAACTCGCATTGTAATACCCGAAAAATTCTGAATATTATTAAATGAATATATTAATAGAAATGAATATTTATTTGAATATAAATATATAAGTGTTATGGGATGAGTTAACTCAATTATATTAAATTGAATATATATAATAATTGAGAAAAATGTGGAGTTTATGATAAGCTCATTAAATGCCTTGTGTGGCATATTGCTCCACCAAAATGTATGTCGAAGATCACGATACATTTTGGTACTCCCAGGATGGATCGCAAACGATGTGTTGTGTGCCTCCATCATGATTCTATACTTCAAGTCGGAATCGTTAGGAACACAAAGTCTGGAGTTGACTCGAAGTATTCCCTCTTCATCGATTCGTGCTTCTGAAATTGCACCTTCTTGCACCTTCTTCTTCATTTTCATCAGCTCCGGATCCGTAGCTTGAGCAACTTTAACTTTATCAATCAAAGCTCGTTCTACACGTATACTTGACATCATCGCACTCGTTCCCACATATGATCTTCTACTCAATGCGTCAGCTACCACGTTCGCTTTTCCAGGATGGTATTGGATAGTATGATCGTAATCTTTCAACAACTCAAGCCAACGTCGTTGCCTCATGTTGAGTTCCTTCTGAGTGAGGAAATATTTAAGGCTCTTATCATCCGTATAAATCTCCACGTTCTCCCCATACAGGTAATGTCTCCAGATCTTCAAAGCAAAAATGACTGCTGCCAACTCCAGATCATGAGTAGGATAATTCCTCTCATACTCTTCAAGTTGTCGCGAGTCATAGGCTATGACTTTCCTATGTTGCATGAGAACACATCCTAACCCTTTGCCCGAAGCATCGCTGTAGATAACAAATCCATCCGAACCAGATGGTATTGTCAGAACAGGTGCCGAGATAAGTCTTCTCTTGAGCTCTTGGAAGCTCTTCTCACATTCCTCGCTCCAAACGAATTTTGTATCTTTTCGAGTCAACTTAGTTAATGGAGTAGCAATTCGAGAAAATCCCTCTACGAACCTCCGATAATAACCAGCTAAGCTCAGAAAGCTCCGTACTTCGGTCATCGACTTAGGTTGCTC
This sequence comes from Panax stipuleanatus, assembly GCA_020205555.1. NCBI lineage: Eukaryota > Viridiplantae > Streptophyta > Magnoliopsida > Apiales > Araliaceae > Panax > Panax stipuleanatus. Next base: position 108,731,520 of record CM035122.1, read on the forward strand.
CTAGCTTTGTATTACTTCAATCATCACCGGGTTAACAAATACTCCACGTTTCGATACCACTTGCCCAAGAAATGCTACTTCCTCAAGCCAGAACTCGCATTTCTTCAGCTTGGCATATAGCTTGTTCTCACGAAGCTTTTGAAGTACCAACTTCAACTGGTGTTCATGATCTTCACGGCTTTTAGAATAGATGAGGATGTCATCAATAAAGACAACAACGAACTGATCCAAATATTCCTTAAATACACTGGTTCATCATATCCATGAAAGCAGCAGGAGCATTAGTCAATCCAAAAGACATGACTAAGAACTCGTAATGCCCGTATCGAGTTCTAAAAGCAGTCTTCGGAATATCGTCAGTTTTAATCTTCAACTGATGATATCCAGAACGAAGATCGATCTTTGAAAAGAATTGTGCTCCTTGTAACTGGTCAAACAGGTCATCAATACGAGGTAGCGGATACCTATTCTTGATGGTGACATGGTTCAACTCCCGATAGTCAATACAAAGTCGCATACTCCCGTCTTTCTTCTTTACGAATAAAATAGGAGCACCCCAAGGAGACGTACTAGGATGAATAAAACTGATATCTAACAACTCCTGTAGTTGGACCTTTAACACCTGAAGTTCAATAGGAGCCATTCGATATGGGGTTTTAGAAATGGGTTTTGTACCGGGTTCAAGGTCAATAAAGAATTCAACTTCACGTTCTGGGGGTAGACCGGGAAGTTCTTCGGGAAATACATCAGGAAACTCATTAACAACGGAAATATTATTCAAATCTGATGTATTCTGGTTTAGATCGGTGACATGAGCTAAGAAAGCTTGACATCCGTTTTTCAATAAACGAATAGCTTTATAACTTGAAATGATATTGACTGATTTTAGTGGTTTGGTGGTTTGGATTCGTACAACAGGTTGATTAGGAATATAAAAACTAACAACCTTATGAAAACAATCAATTTTGGCATGGTAAGTGGTTAACCAGTCAATTCCTAAAATCACGTCAAATGCAAGTATTTTCAAAGATATCAGATCAACAGGTAAGGTAAGGGTACCATCTGAATTAAGCAAGATTTGTAAACTATGGATGTAATAAAGGTTTCTCCCAATGGTGTTTCAACAGATAGTCAAAGTCTAATTTATCAGAAGTCAAGTTCAAACGTTGAGCACAAGCAGGTGAAATAAAGGAATGGGTAGCACCGGTATCTAACAAGGTGTAAACTTCGCAAGAGTTTATGATCAGCTTACCCGTAATCATCTCGTGTGGATTCCTCGCGTTTTGGGCTGTTACGACAAACGCTCTTCCAGGAATCACCGACTTTGACTTGTCTGCAACCGCCTTTGGAATCACCACCCCCACTAAACTTGGTTTTGCTATAGGACAATCTCGAGCTATATGTCCTTCTTTTCCACAGTTATATCATGCTTTGAATTGTTGTGGGCAGTTTGGGCTGATGTGTCCCTCTTTCCCGCACTTATAGCATACGACCGGTGGTCGTTCTCCTCCCCTAGAAACAGTTGATGCTGGTGCTGATGTTGGCATTTTCACGTTCTCATTGTTATACCTTCTCTTTTTAAAATCTCCTCTCGATTCAGCTTTTTCTACTATCATGGCCAAGATTACCACCGGAGTGGTTACCGTTTCTGTCATACATTCCTCCTCGCTGGTTCTCATTGCTCCGTTGACCGCTGCTACCGGTACGACCTTGGTTAGTTGTCCTTTGGTTGAACATAATCATTATCTCGTTCTAACAACTGGGCCCTGTTCACTACATTCGAATATAGAGAAAATTTATGAGAAATGAGTTATTGACGTATTTCAGGTTTCAAACCTCTCAGAAACATCCGCGTCATACGTTCCTCATTCTCCACTAAATGAGGTGCAAACCTGGACAGCTCCAGTGAACTTAGCCTAGTACTGGGATACCGTCATGCTATTTTGTTCAAGTCTAATAAATTCTACTTCCTTCATATGATGAATACTTTCAGGAAAGTACTTGTCATTGAACAGTTTCTGGAACGCTTCCCAAGACATCTTGAGTAAGGCAGGCTGGGTACGCTTCACGGATTCCCACCAGTAATATGCCTCTCCACGAAACATAAACGTGGCGAATGGAACCTTCTGTTCCTCCGTGCATCCCAAGACATCAAATATCTTGGTAATTTATTTAATCCACGTCTCCGCCTTGATCGGATCTGGCTTTCCCAAAAACTCTGGTGGTCCCAATTCTTTGAACTGCTTGGCAGTGACAACTCGCGTGTTGTTATTATCTCCACCTGTATGTTGCACACGAGTCTCCCTCGTCTGGTTTTGCATAAACTGCAAAAAACTTCTAAATATCTCATCGTTTATCGTCTGACCAGCGTTGTTTTCAGGATGAACATTGTCTTCTTGTTGCACGTTCTCCTAATTAGTGATTAAAGGTGTCTCCACGTCTCATTCACTTCGTTGTTAACGTTCTCAGCTGCCATTCTCAAATACTGCCATAAAATAAGGGTTATCAACATATCACATATTAACCCTATGCTCCGACTAACCAATTAAATACCACATAAGCTTAGGTAGGACATACTAGTGAAGGATTTACTCGTCTCTCCCCTCCTAGTTCTATTCCCCGATCTCCGCCAGAGATCATATCCCTAAGCTCTGATATCAACTGTGACGCCCCCAGAATAGGTCCAATCAACCCAACCCATTCTGAGTCGCCAAATACATGGTACAGAATTCAAATACAAACTTTATATCATACGGTCGTGCAAAATACGACCACACAACTGTGAGTGTCAATACAAATATGTAGAAAATATTAATATTCAAACTAAGTCCTCATTACAATTATTATCACACTATTTATCAAAAATAGTGAGGACTACTACTGCTATGACTCGGACCATCACTCTGTCCCCCGACTAGTCCCTGCGACATTCTCATTTCCTGAAGAGGACAACAGATGAAAAGGGTGAGCTCAACTAGCTCAGTAAAGAATATTATGACTAAGATAATGGAAAATAAATTATCGTTAGTCTTCAACAATTCAAATAAAATATTATTGACAACAAGTTTTAGATCAATATTCGCAGCGGAAATAACCATTCATCATAAATATTTTATCCCTGTAACAACAATCAATATACATCTCGAATCAAATATTCATATTTGCACTACAGGCCAAAGATATTCATTTGCATCATCAGTGGTCATGTTCATCTCAACACCTGTCATCTTTGCACTACGACCAAAGATATTCATCAGGTAATCATTCATCTTTGCTCTACAGGCCAAAGATATTCAGTTACATCACCTTTTAGGACTGAGGATGATGAAAAATAATATAAATAACGAATCCAGTGAAATAAAGGATAAGATTAAGGATTCGTATTTAAGTTTATTCAAGTTCAAGAATATTCCATAATAATACTTTGTGGAGCAAAATTCAAGAATGAAGCTCAAAACTTAGATCCAATCAAAGATAATAACCATAACAGACAATCTGGACAAATAGAAGAAAATTTAGTTTTTTCGTGAATAGTGCCGTATACGTGAATAGTAACCCCGACGGAAAAAATAAGAATTTCAAAACAAAATCCATGCCAATATTTTGGTATAATGATATTGAAAAGAATAACATCATTTACGAAAGAAAATAACATCCCTTACCTCAAAAAGATAGTACCTCTAACTGAAATATCGGATATAATACCGAAGGAAACCTGCACTGAATAGTAACACTCAAAGTATCTAAATACTCACAAAAATACGCTCGATATTATAGAGAGAGAAAACTTCTAATTTCTGGTGTGATTTTCAATTCTAACCTAAGCACCCTATTTATAGGAAAAACTTAGGATGCCAAAGGAGACTAAAATAATAAAATATATTATTTTAAAAAAAAAAAATCCGCCGCCTGGCGGCTTTCAAAATTTCAGAATTTTCAACAAAAGTGGGGCCCACCCATTAAAAAATATTTATTTTTCTAAACTTCAATAATTCATAATAAATAGCCCATTTGTCAGAAAAATACAAATTCTATGTCCTTCTATAGGTAATTTAATTCTCTACAACTTTGTCGAAGGAAGTTTTTCCAAATTCCAAACATAAATTATCCGAAATCCATAAACAGATGATTATCCACACCCAAAATATTGATAAAAACTCATCAGCGCTAATTCCTTCTTTTATATTCACGAAATAAATATTTTTTTCCTCATATAAATCAATAATTAATTATTCACAAATAATATTACAAAACTACAATATTGACAACCAGGTCGTTCCCAGGGAAGAGGGGGCCTTCCGATAAGGACTTTTCCTTACTGGCGCGCAATTAAATAACCCCTCCTAGACAGAACTTCCTTAGACATTGCCAATAATGCTATCTAATAATATTATTTAAATAATATGAATTATTGAGTTGATAATGTGAAATACTATGCAGTGACAATTATTGAATCAATAATACAAACTATCAATTGTAGCCATTATTGAATCAATCATATAAAATAGCAACGTAGCAATTATTGAGTCAATAAAATATCAATGTAACAATTATTGAGTCAATAAACGTAGCAATTATTGAGTCAATAATATAAAATATTAAATAGTAATTACTGTAACAATAATTGAATAAGTTACTTCTCACGTAAGACTCAATAATTCGAAATACTGTGCAATACCGTGTGCTACTGTGCAACACCGCGTATCACTGTATTTTAACCACTGGGTATTTCAACAGTACTAACGGTAACAACTACGCCATTATTTTATAAAAAGGTTATTTCTGTTGCTTTCTATATCCGACAGTTATTATGTTGTGGGGCCCACAAATAACTGCGCCGTGGTACGAATATTCCCCGACAACAAGAATATTCCACGACCAAACGAATATTCCCCGACAACAAGAATATTTTATAACCACTTGCTCATTTTAAAATATTTGCACATTTCACCCATAACTTTCATATTTATCAAAACAACACCTTACTGTTTCGAAATAATATATAAAGAAAATTAAATCTTTATTCATAAAAGTTGGGGTCTTACATATCCTATTCCCTACATCCTCAAACTCAGCAAACTAGATAGCTCATGCTCAATGGGGGACTAGTTTTGATGATGAGATTCACCAACTAATTACCTACTCTTCCTTAACCAATATGCAAATCTTCTATCACTTGGTTTGATTCAATGGAGGAATCCATTGACTGGTTTATAGTTTTCCTATATATATAGCCCCTTCTCTTCATAAATTCTTTTGCTGAGATTTTGCTTAAGTTGAATTGGGAGCACATACATACATTAGTACTATCATTCTAGAATTGAGAGAGAATTCTATAGCAGCAAGTCCAATTCACTTATAGCAGAGGTATAATATACATTTCATGTTCTTCATTCTTGTTTTCTAAGATTTCATAATTCTTCAATTGAGTATGAATTCATGATAATATGAATGGAGAATGCTTGTTAGTTGACATGATGACTTATATGTATGTCAGTGAGATAATGTAGTTGGTTTGAAAGCAAATTCGTAGGAAATTTTTGCGTTTGGCCTGGACTTCTGCAGAAGCAGGCAACTGTCTAGGTGCGAACCAGACACGGTGCAGCTGCGCCGGTTTAATACTGAGGAGCAGTGCAGCTGCGCCGGTCCCTGGAAACAGTTGGTTGTCTTCTGCTAGAAATCTGTTAAGCCATATCATGTTCCAATAGGTTTAAACCAGCTTGATGTCTAGTTTAACATGTATATTGGTATACCTAGAACTAGTGTGAACAATCTTTATTCTGTTTGCATGAACGATTGATGATACGACCCATAGTCTTAAAAATGAACTTATAGTTTCAAAATGCACATTGGCATGTTATACTCGTTTTGACATTTTGACCTTACAAGCATATTAGTATGACCTAGAAAGGCATGAAAAGCATGTTAACTTACGTATATATGTTTCATAATGTAACATTAGCATGTTGAACCTCGCTAGTGAACGCTACTAACAAAAACATAAGTATTGAAAGCAAACTTTGGCAGGTATGTACCATATCCATATTCTGCTTTTTGCGAGCATGTTTATATGGCCTTGAAATGCATGAAGGACATGTTAATATAAGTTTTGAACGTGCACCTTGACATGTTACATTGAGATTTGGATTCTGATATTTTTTGGACATGTTTGATAGTACTCTTAAACTCACTAATGTATCATACATGTATGCCTACCATGTTAGATGTCGTGAAATTAAGTTAAGCATAAATGAAGCATGTTTTCAAAATAATAACGATGCTAGTTACATGTATGCGAGGTGAATAATCATGAGCATTCCTAACACGAGTTATATGAATACGTTATGTGTTTAAAAGGTGAATATGTTAGACCTTGTGATTTCGTGACCTTGAATGGCTTTAAGTTATTAAAAGTATTAACTTAGAACCTATATCATGTATGATTGAACTTGGAAAAGTTATACAAACATGGAAGTACCCTTTTATATGTATATATGCTATGTGATATAATATGTTGATACTTGAAGCCAATTTTGACGGTTAACTTATAACAATGCCATAACTTACTAAATAAAATATTTTTGGAATTGATTATGGTCTTATGTGTTAATGGTGGTATATGAAGATGATTAACTTGAAAAGAGGAACGTTAGGGATAAAAGGCAATAAAGTTATATTAGTCAAGACTTGTGAATTAATATGATACTATATGGTATAACTGTGTAGCTAGGTTAAAACTTAGCTTATGTGTTGATCGTATATCCATGATAAGATATGATGTTAAAATATATGACTAATGGATATCATATATATATATAACTATATTACGATAGGGATTCGAAAGTGTTGATTTACTTTACGTGGATAGTCTACGCATAAGACAAGTATCTAAACCTTATCTCTTTGGATGCAAGTTCCCTAACTTACACTATTTTATTGTGCAAGTATCCTATCCTTGTGTTTACTTTATTCAAGGAACATTGTAAGCAAGTTCCTAACCTTACTTTTTATTGAGTATTCATTAAGATTGTGCTATTATTGTCGTACAAGTAAACTATCGGAATTGCGATTCATATTTCATAACTTAGTTACTTCGTGGACAACATAAAGTCGATTTATATTCTTCGAACTTTAAATCTTGAGTTTTGGACTTATGATTGTTGCGATCTATGCCATTTGACTCGGCTAGACTTATATTGTTGAAAGGCAACCCAAACCAATTGATTGGTGCGGGATCTTGTATTTGACTGAGATGAACAACCTTCTTTGAAGGAAAATTATATATTATCGGGAGACCGACGTGCGCATTTCAGTACGATTGGAAGATACACATAACGTAGGGTACTTTAGGCTGATCACCTGTTGTACTTGTGTTATTGGATTATCAGTATATTTCTGTTAATTCTAGTAGAAGTTCATAGTCCTTAGTGACTGCTCAATATTCAATTATCTTGAAATCTTGAATTGATTTAGCATTGAATCTTATTGGTATTCTGCTGTCCTTGGTGATTGCTATTGAGAACTATTGATATTTCTTACTATCCTAGAACTATCATACCTTGCTATACCCTTTTGATTTGAGAACTATATTAATCACCCTTGTTGTTATATTACTTGTTGAGCAAACTTGTTGCTCATTCTTGCTTTCCCTAAAATATTTCAGTTAAGGCAGAGCAGTGTGGACCCTCGAGCACCGATAATGGCAAGGGAAAGGCTAAAGACTAGCTTTTATTTATGTAGAACTTATGATTGTAATAAGAACTTATGTTGTTATGTATTAGTTAGGTTTATATAAGCTTAAGGTATGTTTGAGCTATAAAATTGATGTTTAAGTTACGAGACCTTGGGACGTGAATAAATTATATTAATTAAATATAATCTATTTGGTAATAGTGATGTGTATTATTCCGCTGTGTGATACGACAGTTAGTCGTATAATTATTATCATGGTGTTAGATTGTAGTACGTGACGAACCGAATTCGAAAGACCAGTGGCAGTACGAATTTGGGGGCGTCACAGGTTGGTATCAGACCTGTAGTTATAAACCTTAGGAGCGAGTGTCCGTAGATTATAACTTAGGAGAACTTAGAAGTTAGAAAGGAGATAAAACTCATGTAGAGTTTTCCTTGAGAGACTTAGTATGTTATGAAATGTAACTTCATTCTATACAATGAACTTATATTTTATTTAAACATTCTAATGGAGTTGCTGTTTGTTGTCTTGTATTTGTGATTGTATGATGGCAGACATAGGAGTACCTAGTAGAGTGGCCGAGGAGTAGCCCAGAGATATACACGTAGTATACGAGGCATTTTTAGAGGTTGTGCCAGTGCAGGCTGTTGCACCATCTGAGTCCAACGACGAGGATGAGATCGAGGTGGAGTTTAATCCTGAGGAGTACGATCCTGTTGAGGACGAGCCTATAGAGGAGGAGCCCATGTAGGACTCTTACGAGCTTAATTTGGAGGAGCATATGCTGGGAGAGTACGAGGAGCGTATTCTAGAGTTGGACTGCAGAGTTCAGAAGCTGGAGGCCGAGGCCCAGAAAAGAGAGAGAGACCGAGTTCCAGAAGCTGAGGGACGAGGACCACTAGAGGAAGTTGGACATGCAGAAGTTAGAGGTCGAGATTGCTTACCGCGGGGATGCAGGGATCCAGATGGGAACCTTACTTCATAGGTCGGTAGCTAGAAACGTAGATCTGGCAGAAAAGCTGGAAGAAGTAGAGCAGAGGGAACTGAGTGAGAAGACTGTGAAGGAAGCACTCCGTACTCAGCTAGAGTTGGAGGTTATGGATAGGATCCACTTCGAGGAGAAGTGGGAAGCGGCTAACGAGAGAGCTGACGACCTAGAGGATGAGGTCAGATGCAAGAAGAGGAAGATTAACAAGATGGGGTATGTGTTTTGTTCAGCTTTTGAGAGGGTGATCGATGGTGTATACCACTACCCGGTTGAGCAGGGACATACCCTACATACTTTGAACCGAGAGCTGATAGCATACATAGCGTAGATCGAGTACAAGAGCGTTGTGGAGCGTGGGATGATGGGATGAGATTTCCTTAGTTTAGTCGTAGTATTAGTAGTATTTACTTTATGTGATGTATATACTGTAATGTAATCCCAGTCTTTTGTGTAAGATATGGGATAGATATGTAAACCCCGAGTAAGCCTTTGTAAGAAGGGTAGTATAGTAGTATGTTAGTGTTCCCCGTCTTTTGTGATATTAGGGGATATGTGATAACATTTATAAAAATATGCTAGGGATGATCATGTAATGAAATGATTTGGCATATGATTATAAATGAAGCTTATTTCAGAAAATGTGTTATAAATTTATTCTTTTTAGTATTAAAAGAAAAACTTAAGTAATATAATAGAGTAATAATAAAATGAAAATTTGTCATGCAGATAATGGCACCAAGACGTAGATTGACTGCACCTGAGGAGTCAGTGAACAATGAGAGGGAACAAGTAGATCCCATTTAGAAGTTAGTAGACTTGCTAAGAGAAGCTCTAAGGCGAAGAAACAATGAACTCGTTCACCCTAACCCTCAAGCTGTTCCAGTGACAAACTTTAAAAATTTTAGGAGTGTAGGACCCCCAGAGTTTGAGGGTACCACTGACCCGATAATTGTGCAAACCTGGATAAAAGAAATCGAGAAGGCTTTCACTATAGCTCGTGTAGGCGAAGACCAGAAGACGGTGTTTGCTACATACATGATGAGAGGCGAAGCGAACAAGTTGTGGGAGGCGAATCAACAGAGAGCCGGAGAAGGGACAATAACATGAGATAGGTTTAAGATACTATTTTTTGAGAACTATTTCCCGAAAAGCATGAAAAATAGGATAGAGGTGAAGTTTTTAGAACTTAAGCAAGTTGATATGACGGTGGTGCAGTACGCGGCTAAGTTCAATGAACTAACGCGATTTGCGGAGCACCAAGTAGGAGATAAAGAAAGGAAATCTAGACGTTTTGAGCAAGGGCTGAAGCCGTGGCTGTTTAACAAGGTAAGTTCTTTAAATTGATTCCTTTGCGACGTTGCTGGAGAAGGCGATCATTGCTGAAGTTGGCAATGAGGCCTTAAGTCTGTATAACAAGGAAAATTAAGGAAAGAATGCAGGAGGAGAGAACCGTACTGAAGGAAGCAGTAGCGGAGGTAGCAACTTGGGTAAAAGAAAGTGGGAGAACAATAACAACAACAACAACAAAAGCAACAACAATCAGTCGGGGAATTTTTGTAAAGGTTTTAAGAAGAGGGCCGAGGGATGCCCAAAATATAGAAAGAATCACCAAGGCGAGTGCTGGAAGGGATGCAACACTTGTTACAACTGCGGTCAGAAGGGACACATTTTTCCCAACTGCCCGAAACTGAAAAAGATACAAGGATGCATTGCATGTGGCTCGACGGAGCACCGGATTAAGGACTGCCCAAAGAAGGGAAATATCAGAGGTAGCCAACAAGGGGGAAATAAACTGATGATCAGTGGGCCGACACAATCTAACTGCCCAACCGCCAGAACCTTTAACATGACAGTCCAGGACGCAGTAGCTGCGAAGAACGTGGTGTCAAGTATAATCCCAATCAATGATATAAATGCTTATGTATTATTTAATTCGGGTGCCACCTGTTCTTTTGTATCTGAAGAATTTGCTAGTAGATTAAACACACCCCGAGAAAGATTAGAAAATCCATTGAACATAGAAGTTGCGAATAAAGAAATAATCCCTGTAGAATACGTTTATCGAAATTATCGCGCAAACATTAAAGATCATGAACTGAGCGTAGACTTGATTCCAATTAGATTGAGAGAATTTGACGTAATATTGGGAATGGATTGGTTGTATAACTATGCTATGATAATTAACTGTCAGAATAAATGTGTGAACCTTCAGACTCCAAGTAAGTCTAAGGTAGTGTTTTGTGGTAGCTCATCGCTTAAGCAATCGTGTTGCATTACGATGATGTAGGCCAAGAAATTGTTAAGGAAAGGATGTGTAGGTTATTTAGCTTACATTATAGATACCCGAAAAAAGGGAGTATAAATTAAGGATATATCCGTAGTGAATGAATTTCAAGATGTATTTCTGGACGATCTGCCTGGTTTTCCGCCAAACAGAAAAATCGAATTCGTTATATACTTAGCACTTGGAACTGCACCGATTTCAAAAGCTCCATACCGTATGGCGCTAGTAGAAATGAAGGAGTTGATGATACAACTGCAAGAGTTATTAGATAAAGGTTACGTGCGACCGAGTGTGTCTCCTTGGGGAGAACCAGTGTTATTCGTTAAGAAAAAAGATGGATCGATGAGGCTTTATATCGATTATCGAGAATTGAATAGAGTAACGATCAAGAATAGATATCCGTTACCCAGGATAGACGACCTTTTTGATCAACTGAAGGGAGAGAACTGTTTCTCAAAGATAGGCCTACAGACAGGTTATCATCAACTAAAAGTACGGGAGGAAGACATACCAAAGACTGCGTTTCGAACCCGTTATGGACATTACGAGTTTTTAGTAATGTCGTTCGGATTAACTAATGCTCCGACAGCATTCATAGGACTTGATGAACTGAGTTTTCAAGCCATACTTGGATAAATTCGTAGTATTTTTCATCGACGACATTTTGATCTATTAGAAGACAGAGGAAGAACACGCCGAACATCTGAAGATAGTTTTGGAGGCGTTAAGGAAGGAGAAGATGTATGCAAAATTTTCGAAGTGTGAATTTTGGATGGAGAAGGTTCAATTCTTAGGTTACGTGGTGGATAAGAACGGAATCTTAGTAGACCCTGCAAAGGTCGAGGTAGTGAGTAATTAGGACCAGCCGAGAACACCAACGGAGGTGAGAAGTTTCTTAGGGTTAGCTTGGTACTATCGAAGATTCATCGAAGATTTTTCTAAGATAGCAACCCCGTTGACCAATCTGACGAGGAAGACAGTGAAATTTGTATGGACAAAAAAATGCGAGGAAAGTTTTCAGGAATTGAAAAAGAGATTAAGCGAGGCACCTGTGTTGTCATTACCAGATGATTCGGGAAATTTTATGGTGTATAGTGATGCATCGCACAAGGGACTTGGTTGTATGCTAATTCAGCACGACAAAGTCCTTGCGTATGCGTCACGACAATTAAAGGACTACGAAAAATGATACCCTACTCACGACTTAGAGTTAACGGCAGTAGTTTTTGCGTTGAAAATTTGGAGGCATTATTTGTACGGAGAGAAATGTGAGATATACATGGACCACAAAATCTGAAATATATCTTCACACAGAAGTAGTTGAATATTCGACAGAGAAGATGGTTAGAATTACTCAAGGATTATGACTGCGATATTCTTTATCACCCGGGTAAGGCAAACGTAGTTGCCGACACTCTAAGAAGAAAAGGAAGGGAGAAATTGTTTCATTTGACGACTCAAGAGGAATTGATATGAGAGATGGAGAAATTAGAGATAGAGGCAAAAAGGACCGGAGAGGTCTGAAGAAAAGTTATTTGTAATAGAAGCTCGTCCGACATTGTTGGACAAAGTGAAGGAATCACAAGAAAAGAATAAAGAATGCGAGAAAATCAGAAAGAGGATCGCAGAGAATGAAGAGGAAAGATTCTGAATGGACAAAGACGGTATCTTAATATTCGAAGGAAGAGTGTGGGTACCAGCAGTAACCGAGTTGAGGGAAGAGATTTTGCACGAGGCACACAATACGACGTATTTCGTTCATCCGGGAGGCACAAAGATGTACCAGGATTTGAGGCAACACTTTTGGTGGCCCAATCTAAAATGGAAAGTTGTAGAGTGTGTTAGTAGATGTCTGATTTGCCAACGCGTCAAAGCAGAGCACCAGCGGCCGAGTGGTTTACTTCAACCATTGAAATACCTGAATGGAAATGGGAGCATATTACGATGGACTTCGTGGTAGGACTTCCAGTCATACAGAAGGGATATGATGCCATTTGGTTTATCGTGGATCAACTAACAAAGACCGCACATTTTCTACCAATCAAGATCCGCTATAGTTTGAATCAGTTAGCAAGTTTGTATGTAAACGAGATTGTTTCACAACATCGAGTGCCGGTATCAATTGTCTCTAATTGAGATCCACGCTTCATATCAAACTTCTGGAAAGGTTTACAAGAGAGAATGGGAACACAGTTGAGGTTGAGTACCGCTTATCATCCTCAGACAGACGGACAGAGTGAGCGAACAATACAAACGCTGGAGGACACGCTTAGGACTTGCGTGATGGATTTCAAGTGAAATTGGGACGACCACCTACACTTAGTAGAATTCGCATATAACAATAGTTACCATGCGAGTATCGGCATGCCACCGTACGAAGCTCTTTACGGAAGAAAAGGCAGAACGCCATTATGTTGGGACTAAGTCGGAGAGCGACGAATATTCGGACCAGAGTTAGTACAACAAATCGCAGACGTGGTGACAGTGATAAGAGCCAGACTAGTAGCTGCTCAAGACAGCGACAAAAAGTACGCAGACTTGCATCGAGAAGACCGGGACTTTAAAGTCGACAGTTTCGTATTCTTGAAGGTATCTCCATGGAAGGGAAAAATCCGATTCGGCAAGAAAGGAAAACTGAGTACAAGATTCATAGGACCATTCGAGATACTAAAGCGAGTGGACGAGGTGGCATACAAGGTTGCATTACCACCCGAGTTGGAGCACATCCACAACGTGTTCCACATCTCCGTGTTGCGACCGTACAAGGCCGACTACAAGCACGTGATTTTCTATGAGCTCATTCAAGTGGAGAAGAACTTAGCATATGAAGAAATTCCTATCCAAATATTAGATAGGAAAGAGCAAACCTTAAGAAATAAAGTTATTTCATCTGTAAAGGCACTTTAGCGTAACCACGATGTCGAGTAGGCTACATGTGAGTTAGAAGATAGGATGATGAGGGACTATCCTTATCTATTTGTGTAACCTTGTAGCAATTTCGAGGATAGAATTTTTATAAGGGGAGGAGGATGTAATACCCTAGAAATTCCGAATAGTATTAAATGAATATATTAATGGAAATGAATATTTATTTAAATATAAATATGTAAGTGTTATGAAATGAGTTAACTCAATTATATTAAATTGAATATATATAATAATTGAGAAAAATATGGAGTTTATCATAAGCTCATTAAAAGCCTTGTGTGGCACGGGAATATAAACGTTGATGAGATAATTAACGAAGGAATTATTAAGTGAACAATTAATCTATATTAATTGTTAATTGTTATTATGAGAAATATAATAATAATCTGTTGATTTATTATTATTGTAAGTAATAGTATAATAATAAGTAAATTGGTTATAAATATAATCAGATTTGTATTTATTAAATTGATGAGGAATGAGATAAATTGTCATATAATATTATTTATTGTTGGGCGATATACTATTATCAAGTAATTATTTGATAATATGTTGATTAATGAGTAAATGATTTATAAATATAAAAAGATTTATATTTATTTAATGTGATAATAAAATCATATAAATGTTAATATTGTTATGAAGATTAATAAAACAAACGAATAGATTAGTAATATGATTGCTCGAGTAATTGTTATGTGCAAGCATGCGATAATTAAAAATATAACATATAGTAGTTACACATATGTTATAAAAAGTGTAGTGCAATATGACTATACAATTATACATAAACTATATAGTAAAGTTATTGAGTTGTGAAAGCTACATGAATAATGCCTATGTGACAATGTGAGTGTGTGGACATTAATTTAATATCTCTTGAATATATGATAAACAATTGCTAATGGATGATGATTTCAATATTCAATTCAATAATAAATGGGATAATGTGATAATATCCGACTAAGTTATGCCAGTAAGATAAAATGTACATGAATTATATATGTACAAGTAAATTCACTACATTGAAATATTATTTATTATTGGAATTACATTTTTCTCTATCTAAATGTACATATAATACCTAAGTGTATATGGTAGGCATGTATGTTATGAAATAAGTGTTGTATATATTCACATCACCCAAATGCTGAGATTGATTTGGCTTGTCCCATATTGATAGTCACTATCTCTTCCTCATGTGAAATAGTCCAAGCTATCTTATTCCCTACATCCTCAAACGCAGCAAACTAGATAGCTCAGATCAATTGGGGGGTGGTTTTGATGATGAGATTCACCAACTAATTACCTACTCTTCCTTAATCAACATGCAAATCATCTATCACTTAGTTTGATTCAATAGAGGAATCCATTGACTAGTTTATAGTTTTCCTATATATATAGCCCTTCTCTTCATAAATTCTTTTGTTGAGATTTTGCTTAAGTTGAATTGAGAGCACATACATACATTAGTAATATCATTCTACAATTGAGAGAGAATTTAGTAGTAGCAAGTCCAATTCACTTATAGCAGAGGTATAATATACATTTCATGTTCCTCATTCTTGTTTTCTGAGATTTCATCATTCTTGAATTGAGTATGAATTCATGATAATATGAATGGAGAATGCTTGTTAGTTGACATGATGACTTATATGTATGTCAGTGAGATAATGTAGTTGGTTTCAAAGAAAATTCGTAGGAAATTTATGTGTTTGGGCTGGACTTCTGCTGAAGCAGGCAACTGTATGGTGTGAACCAAACACGGTGCAGCTGTGCCGGATTAATACTGAGGCGCAGTGCAGCTGCGCCGGACTCTAGAACCAGTTAGTTGTCTTCTGCTAGAAATATGTTAAGCCATATCATGTTCCAATAGGTTTATACCAGCTTAATGTCTAGTTTAACATGTGTATTATTATACCTAGACCTAGTGTGAACATGCTTTATTATGTTTGCATGCACGATTGATGATATGACCCATAGTCTTAAAAATAAACTTAGAGTTTCAAAATGGACATTGGCATGTTATACCCGTTTTGACATTCTGACCTTGCAAGCATTTTAGTATGACCTAGAAAGGCATGAAAAGCATGTTAACTTACGTATATATGTTTCATAATGTAACATTAACATGTTAAACCTCGCTAGTGAACGTTACTAACAAAAACATAAGTATTGAAAGCAAACTTTGACACGTATGTACCATATCCATATTCTGATTTTTGCGAGCATGTTTATAAGGTCTTGAAATGCATGACGGACATGTTAACATATGTATATATATAGCATGAACATGTTAGGCCTTATTAGTGAACTTTACAAATGAAAGTATAAGTTTTGAACGTGCACCTTGACATGTTACATTGAGATTTGGATTCTGATATTTATGGACATGTTTGATAGTACTCTTAAACTCACTAATGTATCATACATGTATTGTGGCGCCCCCAGAATTGGTCCATTCAACCCAACCCATTCTGAGTCGCCAAATACATGGTACAGAATTCAAATACAAACTTTATATCATACGGTCGTGCAAAATACGACCACACAACTGTGAGTGTCAATACAAATATGTAGAAAATATTAAGATTTAAACTAAGTCCTCATTACAATTATTATCACACTATTTATCAGAAATAGTGAGGACTACTACTGCTCTAACTCGGACCATCACTCTGTCCCCCGACTAGTTCCCGCAACATTCTCATTTCCTGAAGAGGACAACAGATGAAAAGGGTGAGCTCAACTAGCTCAGTAAAGAATATTATGACTAAGATAATGGAAAATAAATTATCTTTAGCCTTCAATAAATCAGATAAAATATAATGGACAACCAATCTTAGATCAATATTTGCAACGGAAATAACAATTCATTAGAAGAGTTAAGCAGATAATCAAGTCTACTATCTTCTATGATTTAAAAGTCCATCATCAATATTTTATCCCTGTAACATCAATCAATATACATCTCGAATCAAATATTCATCTTTGCACTACAGGCCAAAGATATTCATTTGTATCATCAGTGGTCATGTTCATCTCAACACCTGTCATCTTTGCACTACAGGCCAAAGATATTCATCAGGTAATCATTCATCTTTGCTCTACAGGCCAAAGATATTCATCAAGTAATCATTCATCTTTGCTCTACAGGCCAAAGATATTCAGTTACATCACCTTTTAGGACTGAGAATGATGAAAAACATTTAAAAAAAACAAATCCAGTGAGATAAAAGACAAAGACTAAGGATTCGTATTTTAGTATATCCAATTCAAAAATACCTCGTAATAATCAATTATGGAGCAAAATTCAAGAATAGAGCTCAAAACTTGGATACAATCAAAGATAGTAACCTTAACAAACAATTTGGACAAATAGAAGAAAATTTAATTTTTTCATGAATAGTGTCGTATACGTGAATAGTAACCCCGACGAAAAAAGTAAGAATTTCAACATAAAATCCATGACAATATTTCTGTATAATGATATTGAAAAGAATAACATCATTTACGAAAGAAATAACATCCCTTACCTCAAAAAGATAGTACCTCCGACTGGAATATCGGATATAATACCGAAGGAAACTTGCACTGAATAGCAACACTCAAAGTATTGAAATACTCACAAAAATACGCTCGATATTATAGAGAGAGAAAACTTCTAATTCTAGTGTGATTTTCAATTTTATCCTAAGCTCCCTATTTATAGGAAAAGCTTAGGATGCCAAAGGAGACTAAAATAATAAAATATTATTATTTTTTAAAAAAAATCTCCGCCGCCTGGCGGCTTCCCAAAATTCAGATTTTCAACAAAAGTGGGGCCCACCCATTAAATAATATTTATTTTCTGAAACTTCAATAATTCATAATAAATAGCCCCTTCATCAGAAAAATACAAATTCTATGTCCTTCTATAGGAAATTTAATTCTCTACAACTTTGCAGAAGAAAGTTTTTCCAAATTCCAAACATAAATTATCCGAAATTCATAAACAGATGATTTCTCACACCAAAATACTGATAAAAACTCACCAGCGCCAATTCCTTCTTTAATATCCACAAAATAAATATTTCCTTATCATATAAATCAATAATTAATTATTCACAAATAATATTATAGAACTACAATATTAACAACCAGGTTGTTCCTAGGAAAGAGGGGGCCTTCCGATAAGGACTTCTCCTTACTGGCGCGCAATTAAATAACCCCTCCTAGACAGAACTTCCTTAGACATTGTCAATAATGCTATCTAATAATATTATTCAAATAATATGAATTATTGAGTTGATAACGTGAAATACTGTGCAACGACAATTATTGAATCAATACTACAAAATATCAACTGTAGCCATTATTGAATCAATCATATAAAATGGCAACGTAGCAATTATTGAGTCGATAAAATATCAATGTAACAATTATTGAGTCAATAATATAAAATATCAACGTAGCAATTATTGAGTCAATAATATAAAATATTGAACAGTAATTACTGTAACAATAATTGAGTAATGGCTTCTCACGTAAGACTCAATAATTTGAAATACTGTGCAATACCAGTGTGCTACTATGCAACACCGTGTATCACTGTATTTTAACCACCGGATATTTCAACAGTACTAACGGTAACAACTACGCCGTTATGTTGTAAAAAAGTTATTTCTGTCGCTTTCTATATCCGACAGTTATTCTGTTGTGGGGGCCCACAAATAGCTGCGCCGTCGTACGAATATTCCCCGACAACAAGAATATTCCACGACAACCAGAATAACTTATAACCACTTGCTCATTTTAAAAATGTTTGCACATTTCACCCATAACTTTCATATTTATCAAATCAACACCTTATTGTTTCGAAATAATATATAAAGAAAATTAAATCTTTATTCATAAAAGTTGGGGTCTTACATGTATACCTACCATGTTAGATGTATTGAAATTATGTTAAGCATAAATGAAGCATGTTTTTAAAATAATAACGATGCTAGCTACATGTATGCGATGTGAATACTCATGAGCATGCCTAACACGAGTTATATGAATACCTTATGTGTTTAAAAGGCGAACATGTTAGACCTTGTGAGTTCGTGACCTTGAATGGCCTTAAGTTAATAAAAGTATTGACTTAGAACCTATATCATGTTTGATTGAACTTAAAAAAGTTATACAAAAAGGAAGTACCCTTTTATATGTATATATGCTATGTGATATCATATGTTGATACTTGAATCTGATTTTGACGGTTAACTTATAACAATGCCATAACTTACTAAATAAAATTTGTTGGGAATTGATTATGGTCTTATGTGTTAATGGTGATATATGAAGATGATTAACTTGAAAAGAGGAACGTTAGGGATAAAAGGCAATAAAGTTATATTAGTCGAGACTTGTGAATTAATATGATACTATATGGTATAACTGTGTAGTTAGGTTAAAACTTAACTTATGTGATGATCGTATATCCAAGATAAGATATGATGTTAAAATATATGACTAATGGATATCACATATAAACGTAACTATATTACGATAGGAATTCAAAAGTGTTAATTTACTTTACGTGGATAGACTACGCATAAGGCAAGTATCTAAACCTTATCTCTTTGGATGCAAGTTCCCTAACTTACACTATTTTATTGTGCAAGTATCCTATCCTTGTGTTTACTTTATTCAAGGAACATGTAAGCAAGTTCCTAACCTTACTCTTTATTGAGTATTCATTAAGCTTGTGCTATTAATGTCGTACAAGTAAACTATCGGAATTGCGATTCATGTTTCATAACTTAGTTACTTCGTGGACAAGATAAAGTCAAATTGTTGCGATCTATGCCATTTGACTCGGCTAGACTTATATTGTTGAAAGGCAACCCAAACTAATTGATTAGTGCGGGATCTTGTATTTGACTGAGGATGAACAACCTTCTTTGAAGGGAAATTATATATTGTCTGGAGATCGACGTGCGCATTTTAGTATAATTGAATAATATGCATAACGTAGGGTACTTTAGGCTGATCACCTATTGTACTTGTTTTATTGGATTATCAGTATATTTCTATTAATTCTAGTAGAAGTTCATAGTCCTTAGTGACTGCTTAGTATTCAATTATCTTGAAATCTTGAATTAATTTAGCATTGAATCTTATTGATATTCTGTTATCCTTGGCGATTGTTATTGAGAACTGTTGATATTTCTTGCTATCCTTGAACTATCATACCTTGCTATACCCTTTGGATTTGAAAACTATATTAATCACCCTTGTTGTTATATTACTTTCTGAGCAAACTTGTTGCTCATTCTTGCTTTTCCTAAAACATTTCAGTTAAGGTAGAGCAGTGTGGACCCTCGAGCACCGACAAGGGCAAGGGAAAGGCTAAAGAGTAGCATTTATTTATGTAGAACTTATGATTGTAATAAGAACTTATGATGTTATGTATTAGTTAGGTTTATATATGCTTAAGGTATGTTTAAGCTATATAATCAATGTTTAAGTTACGAGACCTTGGGACGTGAATAAATTATATTAATTAAATGTAATCTATTTGGTAATAGTGATGTGTATTATTCCACTGTGCGATGCGAAATTTAGTCGTAATATTATTATCATGGTGTTAGATTGTAGTATGTGACGAACCGAATTCGAGAGACAGTGGCGATCCTAATTTGGGGGCGTCACACGCATGCTATGAACGAACATGTTGCACCTTAATCAAACAGTACATACGCATTTATGTCGTTGATCGGGATAATACCTGCTACGACGTCGCTTGATGCTACTGCATCCTGGACTGCCATATTAAACGTACGGGCAGTAGGTCCACCAATTGCCAGCTTACCAGTGCTAGCGCTTTTTCCACCAGTTAAACTCTTCTTCGAACAGTTTCTTGCCATGTGGTCCGTAGATCCACATATAAAACAACTGCGACCCTTCTTAGGACTAGGATAGTTAGACAAAATATGCCCTCCTATCCACAGTTATAAAAAATTACCTTTCCCTTGAGACAAACTCCCAGATGAGTCTCACCATAAGTCTTGCATACCTCCATCTTCTTCTTAGGGAAGTCTTGCTTTACTCCGGTATTCCTAAAGCTAAAGCTTTTCCTTTTCTGGCCACTCCCGCTGGCTCCTTCAACTTTGACTGACACCTCAGTCTTAGCCTTATTTTTCCTCTCCTTGTGGTATAAGGTCAACGCCTCACTACCACCCTCGGCTATAATAGCATTCTCTAACACAGCTCCAAAGGTAACACTTTGGAGAATCAAGATCCGGTTATAGAGCCAGGGGTTCAATTCATGCTTAAATTTCGTGCTTTCCTCAATTCCGTGTCGACTTGGTTTGGAGAAAATCTCGCCAGTTCATTGAACCTGGCTGCATATTGGGGAACCGTCATGTCCCCCTGCTTCAGTTCTAGAAACTAAATCTCCATCCTTTCTTGCACGCTCGGTGGAAAATTATTCTCGAAGAATAACTCCTTGAACCATTCCCATATAACCACGTCTGTTCCGGCCCTACTCTAGTTGACCTCCCACCAGTAGTTGGCCTCCCCCTTCATCATGTAGGTCGCAAAAGAAGTCTTCTGCACCTCACCGACATTTGCAATAACAAATGTCTTCTCAATCTCTTTCACCCAACCTTGGGCAGCAATAGGATTTGTGGTTCCTAAGAACTCAGGTGGACCTATTACTTTGAACTCCTTAAAGGTAGTCCGACGACCTACCCCAGGATTAGTGTGTATGGTATCTCTCGTTCGATTAAGGGTCGTCGCTAACAAATTCACGAATTCTTGCATCGGGTTATTATTCCCATGCTCCTCCTCATTACGAGGGTCTTCTTCTCGGTTTCTTTGTCGTCTTCTTGGCGGCATTTTCTGTTAATGCGAAAACATTTTCGTTATTACATACTTCTTTCCTTGGTTATTATTAACAATCAAATAATAACTCAATCACATTGATAAGCATTTCAGTAAACTTTTATATTAAAATGCTTCTTCATAGTATAATACTACATTGTTCATTACATGGCTTCAGCCATTTACAATACCATCCCGCATTTACTTTTAAAAGTTGGGATTTACAAAAGATTACCCTTGTCTATACAAAAGTGGGTTTTATGTCATTACTAGCTACACAAATATTTATATAGCTAATTCTTCTATACATCTTACTAGACTACATCTGCTTCACATCATTCATGTAATCCGCATCGGCAATACCGGCCACAATGTCTCGGCTAATTGTATGTCGAGTATGTCCCTCTTCCACATGATACTCAGCAATCTGTTGTCGGTAATCCTCATGCGAACAACTATGGATATATGACATCCGACCTATTCTCTGCTTCTTTTTCAGATGCTCAGCCTTTAATTCCTGGACTTCTAGTTTCAAGTCCCGGACTTTATCTTTGGCCAACACTCTTTCGTCGGGCTCGGCCTCCCAGAAGACCTCCATATCTCCTCTGTCCTCTACCACGTCGTCGACTACTTTCTTGAGGTCACGAACCTCCTTGCTCAGTTGGATATTTCTATCTAATATTGCCATGAATAGCATTTTCATGGACTCCTCAGGTGTAGAATCCTCCACCTCCTCAGTAGGCAGTACTGTATTAATTGGCACAGACCCAACCTCTTCCCCTGACATACAGTCAAACAATGACGCGAAGTCAAAATTATCAGAGTACTCGGACAGATCCTCTTCTTTTATATCAGTCTCTTCTATAATTATCATGGGTACCTCTGCTACCGGCATTGGTACAACCTCTATAAAGTTGACTGAATCCTCACTAACCTCATGTACTTCATTATACATGTTCATTATTCCTGTTATCTACAATAAAAACTTCAAAAAAGCCATTGGTAGAAGCCCTGATGTGGTATTCAAAATGTCGATGATGAAAATTGCTAAAAATTGCCTCTGTCAAAGCATCGGGAAGGTCCGACGTTGTAAACAACTAGTTTTTGAATATGTCAGAATATCCAGATCTATCCGAGGGTATGACCTATCAAAAATATATCCCATGTCGAGATCGATTAGGTCTGACATTGCAAACCGCTAGCAACAACTCCAGTGAAGCATCGGGAACGAGCCGATGATGAAAGTCGTTGAAAACTACTTCAGCGAAGGTCAGAGCATCTGACATGATAAACCGTTGGAGAAACTCTAGCGTAGCATCGGGAATGAGCTGGTGATGAAAACTGTGGAAAAATTTCCCCCACAGATTATAGATGATGGAATCTATTATACAAATCCACAGCGGGAGCACCGAGAAGGATCAGTGGTTCAACCGACCATTTTAAACTACCGTTCGAGTAGGCACCGAGGAGGTTTGGTGATGGTCAACTCTACAAACTATCGTTTAAGTAGGAATCAAGTCAGTCCAACCGACAGTTGTACACTACCGTTGGAGTAGGCACCAAGGAGGTTTTGTGATGGTCAACTCTGCAAACTACCGTTCGAGTAGGAATCAAGTCGGTTCAACCGACCATGTAAACTACCGTTCGAGTAGGCACCGAGGAGGTTCGATGATGGTCAAATTCTGCAAACTACCGTTCGAGTAGGAATTAAATCAGTTCAATTGACCGTGGTAAACTACCATTCGGGTAGGCATCGATGAGGTTCGATGATGGTCAAATCATTATCCATTATTGTTTGAGTAGATCGTGAGACTTATACCTCCGATAAAAACATCGGCACTAACCGAATAGTAATCCAAACCGTTAGCGACAACTCCAACGTAGCGTCGGGAAAGATCCGATGATGTAATCTGGTGTAAGCTATCATTAGGATAGGTATCATGAATCCCCAATGAGGTCACTCGTTAAGAGAGGAACATCCCCAGCGGAGAAAAAGTCAGAAAGTTTATCTGGACACAGAAGATATTGGTGACAACCCCAACGTCGAGTTCAGGTAAAAACTATCATGAACCACTCCACCCCCAACAGGAAGTGTGGGAACAGCCAGTGATAGCATAGCCATGGCAACTAAAACCACAAGGACATATAACATTCGTAACATGACATATCATGCATTGCATTACATTTTCATGTGTCATATTTCTAGTATCTAGCAGTCTTTATCCTGTTCATTCCATTGCATTGCATAAACATGATAAAGAGGGGCATCTATAGACACTTAAAATTTTGCATTCCTGTTACTAATCCTGCGGGAGGGAAAAATCATCTTTTACCTTCTGACAACACCAGAAGATCGAGTAAAGCCCCGACGACAACATCGGGAGATCAACTCAACCCCGTTCACAACACCGGAATGTCAAATCAAGCCCAGGCAACACCAGGATGTCAAGTAAAGCCCCGACAACAACCCTGGGAGGTACAGTAGCCCGACGACAACACCAGAAGATCAAACTCCACCCTGACCATAACACCGAAATGTCAAGTCAAGCCCCGGTCACAACACCGGGATTTCAAGTCAAGCCCCGTTAACAACCTTGGGAGATACAGCAACACCAGCGACCAAGGCAACCCAGAGAGACCAGATCATCCTTCAAAGATAGCACTGAAGCATCAAATCAACCCCAGAGATAACCCTGGGAGACCAAGATAACCTTGGAGCCAACCCTGAGGAAGAATAGAGTCGTCTGGGACCAAACCTCGGAGACAACCACGAGAAAATAGTTAAAAACCTTGCCAATACCGGAGACAACCTCTAAAAGGGTAAAATGGTCATTTTACTGACTTGAAGCCAAATCAAGTCAAAATTAAGCCAAATTGATGCAATGAGGGTCAGAAAGGGCCATAACATTAATCCCGAGTAAAAACAGAACAAACAGCTCAACTGACGGATTGCGAAAACACAAAGATCTGGTCATAAACCCATCTTCCTGAATTCTGAAATAGTCAAATCCTATGTGATTGTGTAGCTCTCGGAAAGGGCTTTCCTGAAATGTATAGCACGCCTCAAACGGACGCCCGGATCAAAAGTTATGAAGATTCAAAGCATATCCACCGTTGGTCGGAGTGCACGTACTTCGAGACAACGGGACCCACGGGAGTGGGCCCCACTCAGGGAGCCACAGGTAAACTCGCGACTGCTATGAGTGGACCCGCTACCGTCTGGTCTATAAATAAGACCCACAACCCTTGCAAAATAAGAAAGGAAAAAATAGAAAAAAACAGAGAAACTTCGCCCATTTCGACCTTTAGCCCTACTTCTAGTACTCCAAACCCAGATTTTATCCTTCCAATACGTTTGCACACGTATATTCTACTGTATTATGTATATACGAACATGCATATAAAGTTTCATCTTCTAGTTTTGCCTGGATTTCAAATCTGTGGCCTTTTTAGCTTTCTTTTTAATATATATAAGCATATATTTACGTTTTTCTTTGTTTGCACAATCTGGATTGCTAATCCGTGGCTTTTTACCACTTATATATACATACATATATATATATATATAGTTATATATATATATAGTTATACTATTTTGTTTGGCCTGAATCGCTGATTCGTGGCCTTTTTCAGCTTTATTATATATAAAACTAACTATATATATACTAACTTCCAATTCAGTCGGGCCTGGATTGCTAATTCGTGGCTCTTTTATTTTTTTTATATATATAACTATATATATTTAATTTTTCTGACTTCGTTTGGCCTGGATTGCAATTTCATGGCCATTTTATAGTTTTTATAAATATATATATATTTTCATTTCAGTCGTGCCTGGATTAAAAATTCTTGGCTCTTTACAACTTTTATAAATATATATATATATATATATATATATATATATATTTTTCTTCAATGTGAATAAATATATTTGCTTTAAATATTCATTTGATATGAATCTGTACTGATATAAATATTGTGGATTAGATTTTATTAGTTCCCAGAGGCATAATAGTTATCTAGAAGGGGGGGTTGAACAGCTATTTTAAAAACTTTTTCCTTCACAAAATACTTATCAGGTTTGTTAATAAATTAACCACAGCGGAATATATGATTTGTTTGTTCCCCTTAAGATAAACCAAGTATATAGGTGATAAGCAGTTATAGCAGTTATGACAGATATTGCTTTTATAGTAGTTGTGACACCCCCGAATCCGGTCGCCACGAAACAATACTAACATCCACCTTTAAGTAACATACGATAACTAAAATGCGAAATATAATAAACGTACGTCGTTCATTCAAAAGGTGTTACTAGTCCCAAGATTCGATAACCTTAAATAAAATCTTACAATCATACCCTAGAATAAACATTAGGGTTCATATTACATTAACAGTAATTAAACAAATCATAAAGACAAAGTCTGCTCCTTGCAAACCATCCTATATCTTTCCTTTACCCTTGTTCTTCCCTGAGGCCTCGGGCTTATCTGCAATATAAGTCATGATATAGCAAGAATGAGCAACAAGTTTGCTCAGCAAGTTTAAATCAAACAATAAAGGGTATATCATGATGAATGGAAAATATCTGACAATGATTTCAACAAAATGAATATATTAAAGATTCAACAATATGAATATCTGAACGATTCAATAATATGAATATTTGAACGATTCAATAATATGGATATTTGAATGATTCAATAAATATCTGAACGATTCAATAATATGAACATCTGAACAATTCAATAATATGAATATTAAAAGCAAAGATAATAATTGCCTTTAGAATGACTGATAGTCGAGTAGACTCTGAACTATAACTTTCCAATGGGTTCAATAGCTAATTGACCCTTTTTGGATTACTGGCTACTGGCTACAGAAACCTAGTACCTCTAGGAGATCAGCCTCGGGCACAACGTGAATATTCATAACACTTAAATCTGCTTACTCGTATCATATATATTAGATACCTGGGCACACTCCTACATATGATGGGTGTTCTGTTCCGTCTAAGAATCCTTACCATCAATTGGTTTGGATAGCTTCAAAGAAAATTTCATACACTAGTCTGACCGAGCAAAGGTTCAGACTCTTACTGACACGGTTCAAGAAATTTAGAACCTTGAATAATGTACAAGTCCAAGACTGTACGAGCTCAAACACACTAAGTGCGGATATCAATAATATCGATGTGGAATAATTGATAAGTAAATAAACCACTAAATAACATGCTTAGAAATAAAGTTCAAGCAATTAAGTAAACAACTTTCGATTCAACAATAACCTACTCAATACAATATGAGAAGGATACAGAACTTGCACAAAGTGAAATTTAGAATTTGCACAATATATGAATTTGTGTAAGTTCGGGGAACTTGCACAATACTCAACGTGTGAAGTTCGGGGAACTTGCACAATACTCAACGTGTGAATTTCGGGGAACTTGCACGATAATAGATTCCTTGCATAAAATAAATGCATAGGCTTAGACACTTACAACATCAAAGAGTGAAATTCGGGGAATTTCACCATAATAGATCCCTTGCATAAAGTAAATGCATAGGTTAGGACATTTGCTTACAACGTTCTTTGAGTAAAGTAAACACAAAGATAAGATACTTGCACAATATACGAGTTTGTATAAGTTTAGAGAACTTGCATAATAAAGAAATGAAGTTCGTGAATTTGCAAAATAACCAAAGTGTGAAGTTCGGGGAACTTTCACATTACTCAAAATGTGAAGTTCGGGAAACTTTCACAAAAATCAAAGTGTGAAGTTCGGGGAACTTTCACAATAACCAAAGTGTGAAGTTCGGGGAACTTGCACAATACAAAAATGTGAAGTTCGGAGAACTTTCACAATACTCAAAATGTGAAGTTCGGGGAACTTGCACAATACAATAATAACCTACTTAATATAATATGAGAAGGATAGGAAACTTTCACCATAAACATGTGAAGTTTAGAAACTCGCTTACACGGGTCCTTGAATAAGGTAGTACAAGAATTTAGAATACTTGCACAATAGGGTCCGGATACTTGTACAATAAATAAGTATAAGTTAAGAAAACTTGCTCAAATAAAAGAGTAGTTCAAGAAAACTTGCAATATGATACTACTCTGCTCAATATAAATTTGAGTAAGGTTAGGGAGACTTGCATTCAAATCAAGTAAAGTTTTAGAAACTCGCTTACAACGTTCCTTGAGTAAAGTAAACACAAGGATAGGATACTTGCTCAAATATAACTTGAGGAAGATAGAGAACTTGCAAATAATACAAGAACGGGTTCAAAAGAACTTGCACAATCAAAGAGTGGAGTACGGGAACTTGCCTGGTTTCTCAGCTACAAATAATTCTAGCTTTAATTTAAATGGCGTTGGAACGACCTAATATTAACAAGTCGAACTCTCCAATTAGTATAAGTTCACACATACAAGAATCTAATCATTATATAATTCTATCACATAAGATCACGTTCAATATCAAACATACCATTTATAGCATCATAATATGTTAACTGTTAAAATCCGACTTAAGCAAATTGTTCGGGTCTGAAAGTGTCTCGACGTAACTCTAGCATGCAACTACTAACATTAAACCAATACACATACTTATCATGTTGTAATTTCTCATTCGAAACTAGCATGCTCATCCTAATCCAATTTCAGAGTCATATGTTTTCATGCCGGTAAACCTCAAGTTAAACAAGTTCATACTTCAAAGGTTTACTACTCCGGTCATACTATCTCATAATGAGACTAAACAATACTTGATATATATGCTCGAGTATATTACACAAATATACTTCAAATCACATAGTTTATATTTGAAGTTCAGTTTCTATGATTAAGCATGCATATGTGAAATCTGTGTTTAACCAAGTGCGGTTCATGTTAATATGTCTATAGGCATAACGAAATCTTAACACTTATGCTTGTATGCTCACAACATGACTCACATGGTATTTGATGTTGTTTATCTTTCAAAGCATAAGTTCTCTTTCAAAAATTTCACTAAGTCCATAAAGGTCATTTAGTATAAACAAGGTATCTTCATATAGATTTCATATACATTAGAAACACATATTTAAACCACCTAAACATCCTCATATGGTCAGAATTTCACAAGACAAAACTATTGGTCAAGTTGGCTTTCCAAAGTTCTTAAATTTCTTCTTTTGAAATCACAAGAATCTTGTAATCACGTATGTTAGTGTGTTTAACACTTTAAACGCACATTTCATGTCAATATAGATCATACGGTCATATTATAAAAATATCAGAATATATACATATGCTAGGTTCATGTCAAGGTTCATATTCGAAATCATAAGTTTATCTTACAAAACATGAGGTTTCCTACTAATATATGCTAGCATGCTCACCAATGTGTATGTTGTATTAAAGAACTCATACACAATACGTAAATTAGTATTCAAGACTGTCCAAAGTGGTATCATTAAGCTAGCATGAGCAGGAAGCAAAACAGAAATTTTTTTCTACAGACAGGCACTAGCGAAGCTGCGCCGCTGGCCAGTGCAACATTGGCGCAGCTGCGCAGGCTGGCGGCCAGGCCTGAGGCAGGGCAGTTTTCGGCAGACTCTTTAGCCCATTTCAGAAAACGATTCAGTCATGATACAACGTACTCCTAACATGCTTATGATATTTATACAACACTTAATAATCATATTCTAAATCAAATATCAACTAATACATGCTTAATTCAAATAATCAAGAACTTAACAATTTATCAGAAAATAAAGAATGGGGATGGGAAGTTATACCTCTGTGAAACAATTGAGCTGAAATATACTTTCTTAATCTCCTCTGTAATAACAGTATACTCACTCTTCCTTAGCAAATATTTCTCAACAATGAAATGAAGGAGACGGGAAGAGTTCTTATATAGACAAACATATAACAAGTCAATGCAATTCTCTCCCAAATCAAACACATGGATTGTAAGGTTGTTCAATGGACAAGAGAGAGTTGGTGAGAAGTTGGTGGATTCAATCATCAAACCCACTCCCCTTATAATGATTATGGCTAACTTGGACGAATTTGAGAAGAAGAAGATAGAATAGTGTAGCATGTGGGAGTTCACGTGTGGAGAAAAGAGATGGGCACTCAATGTGGTACAAACAAATAACCCAGCAACTTGGAAATGTATAATAAAACACTAAGGTCATATATATCTATATATACATATAGTATATACTTAAGTTATACATTAAAATGGGTGTTACCATGTTATTATAATTAATAATATAATGTATCAAGTAGGTACATATACACTAATCATATAATCCATGTACATTATTTTAACACCGAATATAAAGCAATTTGGTATTATTATTATAATAACTGTTACTATAATCATTATACTAACTTACTGAAATTATTTATCAATTAATAATTATTCATTGATATTACTATATGTTGATGAGGCATGCATGAATGATTACTTACACACTTCAAGTCACATAAGCAATATTATTGTGTAACTCTACTAATGCAAATAAATCTTACTATATATATATATATATATAATATACATAGCCACATTAATGTGCACATTGCACTTTATATCATATGAAGATAACCACCACATATTACAAGGTTTAATATATTGCATACTTGTATAAAACAATTAACCAAGTAAATATAATATTATTATATTATTAATCTCTTACTCATTAATTATTATTTATTCATAATAATAATTAATCAATACATAATTAATTAATTACTCCCAATTCATTAATTATTATTTTTTTATTCATAATAATTATAAATTAACAACAATAATAATTTCATACGTTATCAATTAATTACTCAAATAAAAATAATTAATCTCGATTAAATCTCTACACTATATTCAAGAAATTTGAATATATAATTTACTAACACTTTTATCAATATTCTAATATAAAAGTCTCAAGGTTAATCTACTAATTTAAATAACCATTAGTGATTCTCTTCAATAAAAATCCTAGCATTTATTCGCATAGGTTAAATTCACATAAGCACATAACCACATAAGGTTTAAATAAGTTTGAAAAATTAACTCCTAAAAATTTTAAATCACATATAAAATTAATAAGGAGCTTAAAATTCCTAGTCGTTACAATAGTAATATCAGACATAGTAATTTTAAGTGGTTCAGAACACTCAAGGCTCCTAGTCCACTCTTCTACTCCACGAGTAGAAAATCTACTAAGGATATCTTTACAATCTTTGAATCACTTAGATTCCTTCAAGACCAGCAGTCTTGGAACTTCTTAGTTCACTTAGAACTCTTTAAGTCTAGCAGACTTGGAATACACTTGATTGAGAGTTGAGCTCTTGGGTTGTGCTACTCAGTTGCTGTTAATCATATGTTCGAAAGAACTAAGTAGCTGTGCAAGCTTTTCTTTAGGATCGTAGAGTTTGGACGTTGAGTGTTCTTTAGCTTTTTAGTTCTTGCTTGCTTCGATCTGAATCTATATCTTATTTGCTTATGAAGGAGCCTTTGAAATATTTCCGTTGAAGGCATCCGTTGTAGCATTAAATGCTTCAGACATTTGTGAGCACTAATGTTGACTTCCTGCAAATCTGTTGTTCTGCCAGTCTGGCCCACTGACACAGCAGACTGCTTTCTCACCTAACACCTGAAAAGGTAGTTTCAGCAGGCATGCAGTCTTTTCTTTAGCTTCTTCAATACCCTTGTTTGATACATACTAAGGATGAATGTTGGATCATTGGGACTCCCAAAATGTCAACGTCTATAATCCATTCTTCTTTTGTAATACTTCCTCCTTCATTAGATAAACGATTCTGATGCTGACTGGAGAGACACCATGATCAAAGTCTTTGTACCATGATCGTTGTGTCTTGTCATGCTCGCTTGATTCATCCTTGATCGTAGATAACACTACGTTTTCTTATAACCTCTGATAGACTACGATCTCTATTTGTTTGTTTTGCAGAATCAACGTTTTCGAGAGATGACTGCGATTCTTGACTTGGCTTGGCAGGCGCTCGAATTATCTCCATGATTCTAAGTGTGGCTTCCAAGACAGACTACGATCTGAAATAACTTCTTCGATACTCCTCTATTCTGCCTTGGCTTATGTAAACTTCTGGCTGGCTCGACAGACTACGAATCTGTTGAGGCCTAACAATTACATCTCAGATAGATCAACCTAACAGCTTTGATCTTTCTTCTATACATTCATTTACATAAAGATAAACATTAAGCACAGATCAACTTAACAATTTTGATATATAATCTAAGTCATTGTACATGTATTCTTTGAAGGACTTTACACATAAGCATATATATATACTTTCAACATCAAATTTGAATATGCAATTCCAAACAATCTCCCCCTATTTGATGTTGACAGAACCAAGGAGATTTGCATCATATCATCAATTTCTAAATGCAGGATGCTAGAAAGTAAATATGACTTAGTGTTTAAGTGAGCAGCAGAAATCTTTAGAGAATAAGCATGAATTTATTGATGTTGAAACAAATATTACAATTTAGAACAGTTACATCAATAAGAAACAAATTTAAACTTATGTCTATTTTCTTTGCCTCTTGCTCCTTAGATGGTTGTCATGCTCTGCAGCTCTCCTTCTTCTGTTGGCTTCATCTCTCCATGCAATATCGTCTAGCTCACTGTAATATTCCAAACTTTGAACAGGAATATTAATATAAAAAGTAAATATTAATATGTTTTTATCTTGTGGAATGTGTATTTAACCTTATTATTGTTATATATATATAAATACATTAACACTTAAGGTATAATTATGTTAACATATATGGAAAATTATATAAGTAAACTCTAACTTAAGATGTTATCTAAATAAGAAAACCCTAACCCTAATTGTTATAATAAATAGAAATTGTAACTTAATGCATTGATAATGTTATAAAAGAGTATGAATATATGCACATTAACTTTATATCTGGTTGATGAAGGATTGAATTGAAGAAGATTTCTAGAAAACCCTAATTAGCAATTAAAAAACCCTAACCCTAATTTCAATAATAAACCCTAATTCTTAGTTTCCAAACTCTAATGGTTCAAGTTTTGTTGTTGAGTTTCTAGATAGAACAAGAAATGACTAAATTATACTTTGATTTAATTGTGAAATTACCAAAATACCCTTAGTACATGTAAAATGACAAAAATGCCCTTATTTTTCTCTTTTAAAATGAGATAAGAACAAATTTTTTTCTTAACAAGCAAAAGATTTGCCCCATGCTAATTTTATCATCTTAGCTTGACAACACAACCTACACAATTAATAACTTAGGCTTAGTTGTCAAGAGAGGAGAAAACTTAGGGTTTTAACCCCACTTTGAGTTTTCATATAAGGCTAGGTAATAAGGACTTAAGGCCACGAAATTCACACTCAATATACTCAACTAACTAACTCATAAACAATCCTCAGCAAGCTCGTAGCAGAATTACAAAGGAGAAAACAAAAATTTTCTCAAAAGGGTAAAAACCTAACCCTAGCTCTAGATCTTAATTTCTGAAATTTTATTGTTGTTTTTATTATTTAAGTATGTTAATTAGGATGTTGTTTAGTGATCTGAGTTGCTAAAACATGGATCTATAACACTTAAAAGCATCAAAATAGCGATTTAAGCAAAACTGCCAAACCCTAAAAATATGGTCTGACAGTCAAATGTTAGGGCTCATAGATCGTTCTCTGTTTATTGTTTAGATGTTTTAAAGGGTTTGTAGTTATAGTTTCCTGTGTTGTTAGTAGCCTGAAAGTGGTAGAATGGACATCAGAACAATAGATTGGTAGTTATAAACGGTCAAAACCCGTTGACCGAGCATGACCGTCCGCTTTTTAGGTAACCCGGAAAGCTTATCAACCTGTCTGGCAGGTAGTTTGATAGCTTAGATCTCTCGCCTGTCAATCTGTTGGGATGTTAGATGTTAGTAGGATTGTACCTTGGCATGATGTCTACATCATGAGAGCACTGTAAAGCCTTATGAAGTCACGGATCGGATGTTATAAAGTGTCAAAAGTCGTTGACCGTCCAGATTAGAATTCTGGGTAACCCAAAATTGCTAGGCAACGGTCTGACAAGATATTCAGATGCTTAGATCTTGCTGCTTGTTGATATCTAGACACTCTAACTCCTACCCTGTGGTACCCTGTTAGTTAGTCTACAACACCTGACCATTAGAACACCTAAAATACGAACACACTGCACGATATAAGGCTTGAACAAGCGTTGACCGACATTGATTTTCCATTTCTGGGCAACCCAGAAATGAAGAACAGCCCTCGGTTGGGTGGTTTGAACGGCCATGGAATTCTGTAGAGATGTTGTTAGGCATTGCAATGAGCATAGATGGGTACTCCTACACTAACACTACAACCTGATTGAACTTTCATGCCCAGAAACTAACAGGTTGACAGCTAGATCGACTCAAAAGGGGACCATGGGCGTTGACCTGCGTGTTCTTGAGCCAGCCAAGAAAACCTATAGCGACGGATTAATTTTGAATAATAATAATAATAATTAAAATAAATAGAAATAAATACTAAATAATTAATAGAAAATTCTGAAAATTTATTTTTAATTATAATAAATAGTTTTTAATATTTTGACATAAAATTTTATTTAATATTTAATTTATTTAAATATTAATGATAATCAAAGTATTTAATAGTGGTATTAAATAAATTATTTAAAAATAATAATAATGGTTTTAAAATCATTTTAAATAATAATAAATTATTTAAAAATAATATTAATAATTTAAAAATCATTATTAGTAAAAATAAATTATTTAAAAATAATATTGATGATTTAAGAATCATTTTAAATGGTTATTAAATATTTAAAAATAATATTAATGATTTGAAAATCATTATAAGTGATATTAAATTATTTTGAGTATTTTGAAATTATTATAAATAATAACTAAAATATCTAACAAGATATTAAAACTTTTAAATAAAGTTTATTGAAAAACTAATTTGATAGCTATTCAATAAAGCGATAAAATACCGAACGGACACCAAAATCAACCCAGACACTAATAGTTTAATTAGAAATTAATGATTATCGTTTCTAATGACTGCTATAACATATATATATAGGTTGCGTGAATATTTTCAAATATCTAAAGTAGCTGATATTGATAAAGGCAAGTTTTTCTAACTTTATTTAATTTTTATATTAAATGTAAGTCTTGTATATTGACATACGAACTTGTTATACACATTATTCATGATATATGTGATTTGAAGAAGGTTATGACTTATTGTTCACGCATAACCAAGATATATGAACTGTTATTCGTGTAAAATATATTTGATTTAATATCAAAGCATAAAAGGTGGAAAAACCAATATTGTTTGGTACATATATATATACTGATACTATTCAGACCAGTAGTTATAGCACTGACCGGGGATTATATTTACAGGCATTTATAGCACTGACCTTGTTGGACTGGTAGGATGATATGCATACTCCTAGGATATGATTAGACTGATCCCCTATGAGATATCCGAACAGAGCTCCTAATAGTTTAATTAGAAATTAATGATTATCATTTCTAATGACTACTATAACATATATATATATATATATATAGGTTGCGTGAATATTTTCAAATAGCTTAAATAGCTGATCTTGATAAAGGCAAGTTTTTCTAACTTCCTTTAATTCCTATATTAAATGTAAGTCTTGCATATTGACATACGAAGTTGTTATACACATTATTCGTGATATCTGTGATCTGAAGAAGGTTATGACTTATTGTTCAAGCATAACCAAGACATATGAACTGTTATTCGTGTAAAATATGTTTGATTTGATATCAAAGCATAAAAGGTGGAAAAACCAATATTGTTTGGTACACATATATATACTCATACTATTCGGACCGGCAGTTATAGCACTGACCGGGGGTTATATTTTCAGGCAGTTATAGTGTAAAACCCTAACATTTTTATGAATAAGATTTAAATTCCTCTACATATTATTTTGAAATAGTAAGGTGTTGATTTGATAAATGTGGTAAGTTATGGGTGATATGTGCAAATTTTACAAAGTAAACAAGTAGTTATAAAATATTCATTGTGTCGGAAAATATTCGTTTAGTCAAGGAATATTCTTTATGTCTGAGAATATTCGTACGACGGCGTAGTTATTGGTGGTCCCCACAACAGAATGAATGTCGGATATAGAAAGCAACAGAAGTAACCTTTTTATAAAAATAACGATAAAACTATTACCGTTAAACTGTTAAAATACCCGGTGATAAAAATACAGTAATACGCGTTGTTGCACAGTAGCACACCGTATTGGACAGTATTTCAAATTATTGGTTCTTACGTAAGAAGTCACTCATTCAATAATTGTTACAGGAATTACTGTTCAATATTTTATATTATTGATTCAATAATTGCTACGTTGATATTTTATATTATAGATTCAATAATTGTCACAATAACCACTGCACAGTATTTCACATTATTAAATCAATAATTCATATTATTTGAATAATATTATTAGATAACATTATTGACAATGTCTAGAAAGTTCTGTCGAGGAAAAGGGTTAGGTTATATAATTGTGCGCCAATGGAAAGAAATTCTTTTTGGAAAGCCTCTCTTTCCTGGGAACGACCTGGTTGTCAATATTGTGATTCTATAATATTAATTATAAATAATAATTGATGAATAAAACAGAAATTGTTGATA
The DNA here is from genome assembly GCA_020205555.1 of Panax stipuleanatus. Taxonomy (NCBI): domain Eukaryota; kingdom Viridiplantae; phylum Streptophyta; class Magnoliopsida; order Apiales; family Araliaceae; genus Panax; species Panax stipuleanatus. The sequence goes on from CM035122.1 coordinate 108,768,006, forward strand.
AATATGATAAGTAAATATTTGTCCAATTTTGATATAAATGGAGGATTTTTTAGCATGAGACATTTGTTGAAAGTTGACATTTTATTTTCTCCGATAAAATAATTCATTCAAATATATTATTATAATATTACATTATAATAGTATAATGTAATAATATAATAGTATAATTTTTATAATTTGAATGGTAACATTATTAGAGTAAATTCATGGTATAAAAGTAAAATGAGGTAGAAGAAAGCAAATTGAATTTGAATTCTTTTGAGGTACGCGATGATGTCATCGGAACGATGAGGTAAGCAATGATGTCATCGGAACGATGAGGTAAGCGATGATATCATAAATTATGGCAAAAAGACTCATTTACCCTTACTCTGCAAAGCCTATAAATAGAAGCTCATTTCTTCATTATTTCTCACCAATTCACTAAAGCTATAGAGAGAGAAAGTATAGAGAGAATAAGAGAGAAAGAAGAAGAGTATTCTGCTATTACACTAGTGTAGTATCCAAATTTTTATTAAGGTAAGGGATATTATTTCTTTCGTATTCGTAAAGGATATTATTTTTCTCGTAAATGATATTATTTCCTATCAATATTCATAAAGAATATTATTTTCTTTCACATTTCATATTATGAAAGTGATAATATTTCATTTCATATTACCAAATTTAAACTTACTACGGTAAGTATTGCTTCTATAATTCGTGAAATGATCAAAAATTTCTTGAGTTTTGCTCTTCATCTAATATCATTTCACTAGAATATTGGTCTGAACTTTCGTATGAAATTTTTATCTTTTCATGTTGGGGTACTATTCATTCGAGTACTATTCACGGGGTACTATTCACATTTTTTTTTAATTTTTTGTCCAAATTATCTTTGATTGTATCTATGTTTTGATCTTCATTCTTGAATTTTGCTCCACAATTGATTATTATTGAATATTCTTAAACTTGGATAAAATAAATTACGAATCTCTAATAGTTGTTCTTGATCTCACTGAATTTGTTCTTTATATCATTTTTCATCATCCTCAGTCCTATATTGTGGTGAAAGTTATCTTTGGCCTGTAGTGCAAAGATGAGCTATTAATTTATGAATATCTTTGGCCCGTAGTGCAAAAATGAGCTGTTGATTTATGAATGTCTTTGGCTTGTAGTGCAAAGATGGACAGGTGTTTGATATAATTATAACCACTTGTGATACAAACAAATATCCTTGGCCCGTAGTGCATGGATAATTCGTTGATTAAAAATATTATTGATTGGTGTTACATGAATAAAATATTGATGATAGACTTTTATGTCATAGAAGATAGTAGACATCATTCTCTACTTAACCCTTCTAATGAATTGTTATTTCCGCTGTAGTTGTTGATCTAAAACTTGTTGTCCATCATACTTTATCTAATTTATTGAAGGCTAACGATAATTTATTCTTCATTATATTAGTCATAATATTCTTTACTGGGCTAGTTGAGCTCACCCTTTTCTTCTATTGTTATCTTCAAGAAATGATAATATTGCGGGGTCTAGTCGGGGAATAGAGTGATGGTCCGAGTTAGAGTTGTAGAAGTCCTCACTATTTTATAAAATAGTGTGATAATAATTATAATGAGGACTTATTTGACTGTTTATATTTTCATATTATATACGATCTATATTGAAGCTCAGAGCTTGTGTAGTCATATTTTGCACGACCATTTGATATATAAGATTGTATTTGGATTTTGTACTATGTATTTGGTGACTCAGAATGGGTTAAGTATTGAACCTATTTTGGGGGCGTCACAGTCACAGTCGGTATCAGAGCTTAGGGATATGATCTCTGGCAGAGATCTGAGAATAGAACTAGGAGGGGAGAGACGAGTAAAACCTTTGCTAGTGTGTTCTACCTAAGCTTAACTATTATTTAATTGGTCGATTGGAACATCGGGTTAATATGTGATGTGTCAATTTGTGTAATTAACCCTTGTTTTGTGGTAATATTTAAGAATGGCAGCTGAAAATCTAAGCAATGGAGCATATGAGACCATTGAGACACCGTTAATCACCAACTAGGCTAATGTGATGTAAGGAGAAGAAGAAATTAGAAATATCTATATAGTGATTGAAGAATAAATAGTTACACCCGAGCTAGTCGCAGAGGTAGCAACTGAGAGTGAAGAAGAAAAGGACCCTGAGGAGGATTTAGTAGGAGAGTTTTATGATCAAAATATAGAACTGCAAGATCGTATTCGTGAGTTAGAAAGCATGGTGAAGAACGGCAGGCAGTCGTGGAACAAAGGGATGCAGCAATTCAAGATTTTTTTACCCGATATGCGAAGCTTGAACAGAAGCTCTCTCTGGCAGAGCATATGATATTAGAGCTGGAATTTGAGAATGCTATTGTCAAAGTTCTGATGAAAGAAGAAACAACTGAACGAATGAGAATGGAGGATGCATGGTAAAAGCTGCACGACGCATTGATATTGTAGAAAGAGACGTCGATCCAAGAAGGCCAAAATAGATCATATGGATTTCACTTTTTGGACAACAATTGGGAGGATCCAACATTGAGTTTAGAATTACCCTGTACAGAGCGGTCAACCCCAATTCGATATGGATCGAAGAATAATGATTCAAATCATGGATCAGGAGGGCGACGAAGCAGTTGAGGGTGGAATGTACTCTATAGCAAAGTTAAGTCCAGCTGGAACGGTGACACCAAAGGCTGTTCCAGACAAGTCAAAGTTGGTGGTTCAAGGGAGAGCATTTTTTATGACTTCCCAAAATGTGAGGAACCCGAACGAAGTTATCACGGGTTAGTTAATCATAAACTCTTGCGAAGTCTATACCTTATTAGATTCCGGTTCTACCCCACTCTTTTATTTCACCTGCTTTTGGCTCAACGTTTGAACTTGACCCCTGACAAATTAGACTTTGACTTATGTGTTGAAACTTCGTTAGGAGAAACCTTCGTTACATCCACAGTTTACAAATCTTGCTTGATTCAAATTGGCACCTTCACATTACCCGTTGATTTTATATCTTTGAAAATACTTACATTTGATGTGATTTTAGGAATCGACTGGTTAACCACTCATCATGCTAAGATTGATTATTTTCGTAGGGTTATTAGCTTTCATATTCCTAACCAACCTGTTATGCGAATTCAAACAACCAAACCACTAAAATCAATCAATGTCATTTCAAGTCATAAAGCTATTCGTTTATTGAAAATTGGATGTCAAGCTTTCTTAGCCCATGTCACCGATTTAAACAAGAATACGTCAGATTTGAATGATATTTCTGTTGTTAATAAGTTTCCTGATGTATTTTCGGAAGAACTTCCTGGTCTACCCCCAGAACGTGAAGTTGAATTCTTTATTGACCTTGAATCCTGTACAAAACCTATTTACAAAATCCTATATCGAATGGCTTCTATCGAACTTAAGGAGTTAAAGGTCTAACTACAGGAGTTGTTAGACATTGGTTTCATTCGTCCTAGTACATATCCTTGGGGTGCTCCTATTTTATTCGTAAAAAAGAAAGACTAGTATGCGACTTTGTATTGACTATCGGGAGTTGAACCATGTCACCATCAAGAATAGGTATCCGTTACCTCGCATTGATGACCTGTTCGACCAATTGTAAGGTGCGCAATTCTTTTCAAAGATCGATCTTCGTTTTGGATATCATCAGTTAAATATTAAAACTGATTACATTCCAAAGAATGCCTTTAGAACTCGATATGCGTGTTACAAATTTCTAGTTATATCTTTTGGATTGACCAATGTCCTTGCTGCGTTTATGGACATGATGAACCGAATATTTAAGAAATATTTGGATCATTTCGTGGTTGTCATTATTGATGACATCCTAATATACTCCAAAAGCCTCAAATATTTCTTCACTCAAAAGGAACTCAACATACGGCAACAACGTTGGCTTGAGCTGCTGAAAGATTACGACCATACCATCCAATACCATCCTAGAAAAGCGAACGTGATAGCTGACGCGTTGAGTAGAAGATCGTATGCGGGTACGAGTGCGATATTGTTAACACAAAGGCCCATTTTGAATGACTTACAAAGGATGGAGATAGAGTTAAAGACTCCAGAGATCCATGTGAAGATGGCAAATATACGCGTAAAACCAGCCTTAATTGATAAAGTTAAAGCTGCTCAAGCTACAGACCCGGAGCTGATGAATATGAAGAAGAAGGTGCAAAAAGGTGTTATTTCCGAAGCAAGAATCGATGAAGAATGAATACTTCAAGTCAACTCCAGACTTTGTGTTCCTAACAATTTCGATTTGAAGTATAAAACTATGATGGAGGCACATAACACACCGTTTGCATTCCATCCTGGAAGTACCAGAATGTATCGTGATCTTCGACATATATTTTGGTGGAGCAATATGAAGAGAGAGATCGCAGGATTTTATCTCAAGGTGTCTAACTTGTCAATGTGTCAAGGCAGAGCATCAAGTGCCAAAAGGTCCATTACAGCCACTTGAGATTCCAAAATGGAAGTGGGAACACATCAACATGGATTTCGTTACGGCTTTTCGCAAGGTTTCTTAAGGCATATATGAAATTTGGGTTATTGTCAGTAGATTAACCAAGTCTGCTCATTTCTTGCCTATACGAGAGACTTATTCACTTGAACGTCTTGCTCATATGCACATAAATGAGATTGTGAGATTTCATGGCATGCCAGTATCCATAGTTTCGGATCGAGACTCAAGATTCACGTCACGATTTTGGGTCAGCTTGCAGAAATCTATAGGCACGAATTTACGATTTAGTTCTGCATATCATCCTCAAACGGACGGGCAATCGGAAAGGACTATTCAAACTACTGAAGATCTATTGAGACTCTGTGTTCTAGACTTCAAAGGAAGTTGGGACAAGTATTTACCATTGGTGGAATTCTCCTACAACAATAGTTATCAGGCAAGTATAGGCATGACTCCATTCGAGGCATTGTATGGACTAAAGTGTCTATCTTCAGTATGCTGGGACGAGGTAGGTGAAGCAACATTGTTAGGACCGGAGTTAGTACGTATGACTACGAAAAAGATTCAAATGATTTGACAACGTATACAAACAGCACAAGATCGACAAAAGAGTTATGCTGATCTTCATCGAAGGGACGTGGAGTTTAATGTCGGAGATCATGTATTGTTATGTGTTGCTCCATGGAAAGGAGTTACGAGATTCGAAAAGAGAGAAAAGCTCAACCCACGATTTATTGGTCCATTTGAGATCCTTGACCGAGTAGGAACTGTGGCCTATAGACTCGCCTTACCACAAAGCATGTCTCGTGTTCATAACATTTTTTACATATCCATGCTACGTAAATATGTGAAAGACCCAAACCATATTATTGAATTAGAACTAGACGAGATAGCCGAAGATTTAACATATGAGGAGATACCTGTCAAGATCTTGGATAAGAAGGAACATGTCCTATGCTCAAAAATTATACCTCAAATTAAAGTTTTGTGGAAGAACTATGATATTGAGGAAATGACCTGAGAGTTAGAATCGGAAATGAAAGCGAGGTACCCTCACCTTTTTGACATACCAGGTAGGTACGTCAATTTTGAGGACGAAATTTCATAAGGAGGAGAGGTTGTAAAACCCTAACTTTTTATGAATAAGATTTAATTTCCTTTACATATTATTTTGAAATAATAAGGTATTGATTTGATAAATGTGGTAAGTTATGGGTGATATGTGCAAATTTTGCAAAGTAAACAAGTGGTTATAAAATATTCATTTTGTCGGGAAATATTCGTTTGGTCGAGGAATATTCTTTTTGTCGGAGAATATTTGTACGACGGCGCAGTCATTGGTGGACGCCACAACGGAAGGAATGTCGGATATAGAAAGCGACAGAAGTAACCTTTTTATAAAAAGAACAGTAAAACTATTACCGTTAAACTGTTGAAATACCCGGTGATAAAAATACAGTAATACGCGTTGTTGCACAGTAGCACACCGTATTACACAGTATTTGGAATTATTAGTTCTTAGGTAAGAAGTCACTCATTCAATAATTGTTACAGTAATTACTGTTCAATATTTTATATTATTGATTCAATAATTGCTACGTTGATATTTTATATTATTGATTCAATAATTGTCACAATAACCGCTGCACAGTATTTCACATTATTAAATCAATAATTCATATTATTTGAATAATATTATTAGATAACATTATTGACAATGTCTAGAAAGTTCTGTCGAGGAAAGGGGTTTGGTTATATAATTGTGCGCCATTGGAAAAAATTCTTATTGGAAAGCCTCCTCTTTCACAGGAACGACCTGGTTGTCAATATTGTGATTCTATAATATTAATTATGAATAATAATTGATGAATAAAATAAAAATTGTTGATAAATATGATAAGTAAATATTTGTCCAATTTTGATATAAATGAAGGAATTTTTAGCAGGAGACATTTGTTGAAAGTTGACATTTTATTTTCTCCGATAAAATAATTCATTCAAATATATTATTATAATATTACATTATAATAGTATAATGTGATAATATATTAATATAATTTTTATAATTTGAATGGTAACATTATTATAGTAAATTCATGGTATAAAAGTAAAATGAGGTGGAAGAAAGCAAATTGAATTTGAATTTTTTTGAGGTAAGCGATGATGTCATCAGAATGATGAGGTAAGCAATGATGTCATCGAAACGATGAGGTAAGCAATGATGTCATCGGAACGATGAGGTAAGCGATGATGTCATAGAAACGATAAGGTAAGCGATGATGTCATAAATTATGACGAAAAGACTATTTTACCCTTATTCTGCCAAGCCTATAAATAGAAGCTCATTTCTTCATTATTTCTTACCAATTCACTAAAGCTATAGAGAGAGAAAGTATAGAGAGAATAAGAGAGAAAGAAGAAGAGTATTCTGCTATTACACTAGTGAAATATCCAAATTTCTATTAAGGTAAGGGGTATTATTTCTTTCGTATTCGTAAAGAATATTATTTTTTTCGTAAATGATGTTATTTCATTTCAATATTCATAAAGAATATTATTTTCTTTCACATTCCATATTATGAAAGTGATAATATTTCATTTTATTTTACCAAATTTAAACTTACTACGATAAGTATTGCTTCTATAATTCCTGAAATGATCAGAAATTTCTTGAGTTTTGCGCTTCATCTAATATCATTTCACTGGAATATTGGTCTGAACATTCTTATTAAATTTTTATCTTTTCATGTCAGGGTACTATTCATTCAGGTACTATTCACAGGATACTATTCACGAAAAAAAATTATTATTTTTTTGTCCAAATTATCTTTGATTGTATTTATGTTTTGATCTTCATTCTAGAACTTTGCTCCACAATTGATTATTATTGAATATATTCTTGAACTTGGATAAAATAAATTATGAATCTCTAATATTTGTCCTTGATCTCACTAGATTCGTTGTTTATATCATTTTTCATCATCCTTAGTCCTATATTGTAGTGAAAGTTATCTTTGGCATGTAGTGCAAAGATGAGCTGTTAATTTATGACATCTTTGGCCCGTAGTGCAAAGATGAGCTGTTGATTTATGAATATCTTTGGCCTGTAGTGCAAAGATGAGATGTTGATTTATGAATGTCTTTGGCCTGTAGTGCAAAGATGGACAGGTGTTTGACATGATCATAACCACTGGTGATACAAACAAATATCCTTCGCCCTTAGTGCATGGACAATTCATTGATTGAAAATATTATTGATTGGTGTTACAGGGATAAAATATTGATGATAGACTTTTATATCATAGAAGATAGTAGACATCATTCTCTACTTAACTCTTCTAATAAATTGTTATTTTCGCTGCAGTTGTTGATCTAAAACTTGTTGTCCATCATATTTTATCTGATTTATTGAAGGCTAGCGATAATTTATTCTTCATAATCTTAGTCAGAATATTTTTTACTGGGCTAGTTGAGTTCACCCTTTTCTTCCATTGTTCTCTTCAAGAAATGAGAATATCGCGGGGACTAGTCGGCGAATGGAGTGATGGTCCGAGTTGAAGTTGTAGAAGTCCTCACTATTTTATAAAATAGTGTGATAATAATTGTAATGAGGACTTATTTGACTGTTTCTTATTATTTCGTATTATATACGATCTGTATTGAAGCTCACGACTTGTGTGGTCGTATTTTGCACGACCGTTTGATATATAAGTTTGTATTTGGATTCTGTACTATGTATTTGGCGACTAAGAATGGGTTGTGTATTGAACCTATTTTGGGGGCGTCACATATAGCACTGACCTTGTTGGACTGGTAGGAAGATATACATACTCCTAGGATATGATTAGGCTGATCCCCTATGAGATGTCCGAATAGAGCTCCTATAAGTCTTCGTTACTGTTAGGAGTGTGGTGTGGTTGACCGAATCAACCCGGGTTGCTAAGTCTTTATGACTGACAGAAGATCGTAATGGGTAGACTCAGTATATATGTGGAAAAACTCTGAACTATATGTTCATTCAATTCAGATATTGTGTGAGTATAAACTGTAAATCTTTAAAACTTGTTGAGTCATTTAAAGCTCATCCTTGCAATTATTTTTTTTCCATTGCAGCTGCATCTCACACCCCAGGAAGTTCAAGCAATCATACTTGTGGGTAGTTAATAATTCTATAAGAACGACTTTTGATTGTATTAAGACTAAAAATGTTATTGGCATTTCCTTAATGTAATGGTTAAACTATATGTAATCGGATTTTATTATGTTACTAGTTTATCAGTTGAGTAGATTTACATTCTTAATAGAAAATAATAACAAGTACAGTATCTGTATGAACTATACATCTGAATAAGAGTATTGAGTGATCTTGGGAGTTCTGTAAGCACTGAGGTCGCCCCTCGGTTCCAAGAACAATCTTATCATTTTTACTGTGAATGTCAGATAGATATAAATTATTGATATGCAAGAAATATCTGTAAGATTATAAATCTATACATCCAACTAAGAGTATCTAGATATAGTAATTGTTCTGACGAGAACTATTATCTGATTGGGATACTACAAATTTTGGATTTATAGAAGTTATTATCTTATAGAATATTTACGTGAGCACCAAATCTGCTACAGGAAATGTAGAGAATTTGGGGGCGTCACAATTTAGTATCAAAGCCCTGTGTTAGAATCCTTAGGAAGAAACCCTTTAGGCTATAAGCTCAGAAGTATTTAGACGGTATAGGAGATAGTAAGGAAATAAACTCAAATATAGTTATAAAGGATGATTTTTGGGGAAGAAAATTGTAAGGAAAAATTAATAAATAAGAGTACTAATAAAGTATTAAGTTGTAATTATTAGATACTAAAAGATTTTATAAATCTGATTGTAGGATATTGAACGAACGTCGGATAATAGTGGCTGAACAAGTTATAGACGCTATACCATTACAGATGATACATCCTCGTCATGCTTGGAGGAATAGGGCTTTCAATTCGGGACCTAGTGTTGCTCAAGAGGTCGAGTACCTAGATAAAATGTTACAAAAGTTAAAGAAGGAGGTGGAGAAACTGAAGAAAAGGCTAGCATCAAAGAAGAAGGAACTGTAGATTAAGGGAATTTCGTAATATAGCTAGTGATAGGGATAAATCACTAGTCGGCTATGCTATGTATTTTCTTTTCTGTCGTGTGTAAAACTAGTGATCTGGAATGAGTCACTAGATATGTATATATAGACTAGCAATGTGAAATACAAATTTTTGTCTATCAAATTGAGTTATTAATTTACTAAACTGGTATTCATATTTAGTTAATTGTTATATTTTGATAAATGGCACCCAGAAGGAGGCCGCGTGGAGAGATTAAAGAAGAACAGGTAGAGGCAGACCCCGCACAAAACTTGGTAAATATTCTGGTGGGAGCTTTACAAGGGAGACAAGCATTACCAGCCGCGCCCAATAATCCAACCACAACCAGTTTAAAGATTTTAAACTAGTTGGACCACCGAAATTCAAGGGGACAGATGAGCCCATAAAGGCTCAGACTTGGATTACCGAGATGGAGAAGATGTTTAAAGTAACCAAGGTGAATGACGACCAAAAGGTGGATTTTGCCACTTTATTTTTAAAGGAGGAAGCTAACCACTGGTGGGAATCAAACAAAGATAGAGCTGGAGAAGGTGCCACTATTTGGGACAAGTTCAAGGAGTTTTTCTTTGCCAATTATTTTTTGACATCGATGCAAGATCGCATGGAAGTTCAATTCTTGGAATTGAAACAAGGGGAGATGACGGTGTCACAATACGCAGCTAAATTCAATGAGTTGGCTAGGTTCGCATCACATCAGGTAGATACCGAGGGAAGAAAGACAATGAGATTTGAAGGGGGCTGAAACCCCAAATTAGGAGCAAAATATCGGTGTTTCAGGTGAAGACTTTTGCGGAGATCTTGGAAAAGGCCATTATAGCAGAGAAGGAATGAGAGGCTTTATTACAGTTCCATAAGGAGAAGAGGGTTATTACAAGAAAGGGAAGCACAAGTGGGAGTAACAACAACAACAGCAGCAACAATAAGAGAAGGTGGGAGGTAGCTTTTCCAAACAACCCCGAAAAAGAAGGATATAACCTAGCAACAATGCCAACAAAGAAGGGAATAATAACAACAATCAAAGAGTTGAGCGCTGTCAGATATGTGGAAAGAATCACAAAGGGGCATGCTATTTCATATGGACGAAGTGTTATACCTGCGGAGAAGATTGGCATTATTCCAACTGGTGTCCACAAAAGAAGGAAAAGAGCAAGAATGCCAAATATTTCAACTGTGGGGCCGAGGGTTGATGAGTGAGTTGTATACTTACGAATCAGATATTGTTTAGCTTAATTATTGTTATCCTTAAGTGTTTTTAGTATCTTTTTATTAGTTTTTGTGTTTATTTCTTGTAGGATGGAGCTGGAGGGATAAACTGGTCATTTGGGAGAAGAAAGGAATTAAAAATCATTAAAATTGGAGCTGAGTGGCATTTTTGTAATTACCTGGTCTTTGTCTAGCGCACAGTACGCTTGGATTGCACTGAACCTAGCGCCTAGTGCGCTAGGCCACGCCTAATGTTGGTTATTTTTGCTGCTAAATTGATTTGGAAAAGGGAAAGGACTCTGGAGGAGGGTTTGGACTAATACAAAAAGAAAGAAGACTTAAAAAAAGAGATCGTGGAATTTCGGACGACAAGGATTTGCAGAAAGAGAACAACGAAGGAAAACACAAAGGAGGATTACAAGGGCTGAAGATCAAAGAGAGAGTATTGGAGCAAATTCAGAGTTTCTTCTTCTCTTCTCTAGTTTTATCTTTTGTAATTACTTGGGATGTTTGGATTATTAATCTGGATGATGTTTTTATTTATTATTATCATGCACTAAACTTTAATTAAGATTGCAACGGAACTTGGTATGTAGTTTAAATTGAACCTTCCCATTGAATAAAAGTTGGTTTTTATTGAATTGTTTATTATATCTTTTGCTTATTGATTAATTGTTTGGCCAACAATTACTGTGATAATCTATATAAAATTGGAAGATCAAGTATAGATTGAGATCTGGATATAATAACATCTGTTCATATAATCTGAATAGGGTTAATATGATTAGTATGTAGGATAGGAATATACCTATGTGTCTTTTGTATCCATTGAAAGAATTTGTACGTAAAACCCTAATTAACTTGATTCACATAGGAATATAGTGAATTAATTAACTAGGGTGTTCCTGGTAATTCTGTGTCTTAAGGATCAGATTTAGGAGGATTTGTTCACGTATTTTGGAAAAAAGTGTGTGAATTTTATAAAGCATTCTTGGATAATGATTCGTATTAATTAACTGAGTTAAATGGGATGTAAATTGATTTAAATGAAATACCAAGGGAAGTTGTAATCTTAACCTGTTAAATCTGCATTAATCTTGTGAACATTGATCTTAGTTATTAATTTTGCTAAGTTAGATTTTCATATTACGACCAATATTTCGTAGTTTAAAATAAGATTGATTGAATTAAAATTTATAATTGATAAAGGTTAATCTATTTCCTCGTGGGAACGATATCCTTGCTTGCTGAATATTACAATTGAACACGTATACTTGCGTGTTAAAGTGCTATTAAGAAATTAGGCAACAAGTTTTTGGCGCCGTTGCCTGGGAAATTAGTTTAATATTTCGTTATTATTAATTTTGATATAGTTAATCTTAATTTAGACTTTTATTTTCATTTTTTTTTCTCTCAGGTTATCTTCTCTCGTGTATGCAAACTAGATCGAAACAGTCGGAGCTTGAACCATACGAAGACGATATCGATAACAGGTTCAAACAGTTGCGTAAGTGGGTCAAAGAAACGCGAGAGGCACTTGAGAAGCAAGATACAATGGCTGAGGGGCAACAGAAATCCCTTCAGGATTATGCTATGCCAAAAATGGATGGGATCAGGTCAAGCATTCAACGACCGGCAATTAATGCTGCAACTTTTGAGATTAAGCCAGGAACTATCCAAATGATTCAAAATTTGGTACAGTTTGGGGGCTTGGCTAATGATGATCCGAATGAGCACTTGGTGAGTTTTCTAGAGGTTTGTGACACATTCAAATACAACCAAGTCTCAGACGACGCAGTTAGACTTCGTTTGTTTCCGTTCACTCTCCAAGACAAAGCAAGAGGATGGTTACATTCACTTCCACCTGGATCCATTACCACCTGGGATGATCTGGCACAGAAGTTCCTAGCAAAGTTTTTTCCTCCTGCCAAAACTGCAAAGTTGAGGAACGAGATAACCAATTTCACTCAATTTGATTCAGAGTCATTATATGACGCCTGGGAGAGATTTAAAGAGTACATGAGAAAATGTCCACACCATGGATTGCCCGATTGGCTAATAGTACAATCATTCTATAATGGGCTCATGGGTGGTATACGGGCTAGTGTTGACGCGGCATCTGGAGCTGCCTTCATGACAAAGAATTTTAATGAAGCGTACAGTTTGCTAGAGGTGATGTCAGCTAACAACTACCAATGGCCAACTGCTAGAATGACACAACCAAAGGTTGCTGGGATACTAGAGGTAGATGCAGTTACAGCATTGTCAGCCCAAATTGCAGCTCTAACACAGAAAATTGAACATATGGGGAATCAAAATAGGCAAACTGTGGCGATGGTATGTGAATTAGTGCGCGGGGAACCATTCAAGTGATCAGTGTGCAATAAGTCCTGAATCAGTGCAATTTGTGTCTAATTATAATCGACAACAAGGTAATAATGCAAATAGTTATAACCCAGGATGGAGGAACCACCCAAATCTATCTTGGAGCAATAATCAGTCACAAGCACAAGCTCAAGCTCCAAGACAATCACATCCACCTGGATTTCAGCCTCAACACCCACAACCTCAACAACATCAGCAACCTCAACAACCTGACAAGTTATCTCAAATGGAGGAATTACTTGCAAGAATGGCAACTCAGTTTGAAGCAACAACAAAGAACCAATCAGCAGCAATAAGGAATCTTGAAAATCAGATTGGGCAGATAGCAAGTGCTTTAAACAACCGACCTCAAGGTTCGCTACCAAGTGATACTGAGAAGAATCCGAGGAAGGATGGGAATGAACAATGTAAAGCAGTTACACTCAGAAGTGGGAAGGAGTTGGCTACAGACTCTGATGAGCATAAGAAAGAGAGTAACGAGAAGGTAGATGGAAAAGAATCTGAAAATTCAGAAAGTAAGTCTGAGGGAAAAGTGGTGGAAAAGCAGAAAGAAGAAAAGCAGATGTCAGTTACACCACCTTTACCATTTCCACAGAGATTTCAGAAACAGAAGTTAGACAGACAATTTTCAAAGTTTCTAGAAGTGTTTAAAAAGCTACAGATTAATATTCCATTCGCAGATGCTCTAGAACAAATGCCTAGCTATGTAAAATTCATGAAGGATATTCTATCGAGGAAGAGAAAGCTAGGAGAGTTCGAGACAGTAGCATTGACGGAGGAATGCAGTGCTATTCTACAGAGAAAGCTACCACCGAAGTTGAAGGATCCGGGTAGCTTCACCATTCCGTGCACAATAGGAACTCAGTTTTTCAGTAGATTTCTGTGTGATTTGGGAGCAAGCATCAACCTTATGCCATTATCAGTCTATCAACAGCTTGGGTTGAAGGAAGCTACACCAACGAATGTTACTTTGCAGCTTGCTGATAGATCTCTCACATACCCCAAGGGAATAGTGGAAGACGTACTAGTAAAGGTAGATAAATTTATATTCCCTGTGGACTTCATAGTTCTTGACTTTGAGGAGGATAGCAATATACCAATTATTCTTGGGCGCCCGTTTTTAGCTACGGGTAGAACATTGATTGATGTGCAAAAAGGAGAGTTAACAATGAGGGTCCAAGACGAAGAGGTGACTTTTAATGTATTCAAAGCTATGAAGTTCCCAAAGGAAGAAGAAGAATGTTTTAGGGTTGATCTGATTGAGGGAGCGATTAGGGAAACAAATATCAAAACAATAAATGAAGACCCTCTAGAAACAGCATTGGTAAGTGAGAACATGTCTGATGACTCAACTGCATTAGAATTGGCTCATATGTTAGATTCATTGCCGAAATTCACACGAGTCAGGCCAACATTTGAACCTTTGGACTACTGGGGAAAGCCATCAGAAAAGGTCAAATCATCAGTGGAAGAACCGTCAACCTTGGAACTTAAACCATTGCCTAACCATCTACGGTATGCATACATTGGTTCTTCTTCTACTCTACCAGTCATAATATCTGCATCACTTGATGAGATTCAAGAAGAAAAGCTACTAAGGGTACTTCGGCAATACAAGACTGCTCTTGGGTGGACTCTTGCGGACATCAAGGGGATAAGCCCATCAATTTGCATGCATAAGATTCTATTGGAAGATGAAGCAAAACCGACTGTTGAACAACAACGAAGACTCAATCCCATAATGAAGGAGGTTGTCAAAAAGGAAATTATTAAATGGTTGGATGCAGGAATTGTCTACCCTATCTCAGATAGCTCATGGGTAAGTCCGGTTCAATGTGTGCCAAAGAAAGGAGGAATGACAGTAGTTGCAAATGAGCATAATGAATTGATCCCGACTCGAACAGTTACGGGTTGGCGGGTGTGTATGGATTACAGAAAGTTAAACAAGGCCACTCGTAAGGACCATTTTCCTCTACCATTCATAGATCAGATGTTGGACAGGCTTGCAGGGCATGAGTATTATTGCCTCTTAGATGGATACTCAGGTTATAACCAGATTGCCATTGCACCCGAGGATCAGGAGAAGACGACATTCACATGCCCATATGGTACTTTTGCTTTTCGCAGAATGTCTTTTGGATTATGTAATGCGCCGGCAACATTTCAACGGTGTATGATGGCTATTTTCTCCGATATGGTCGAACAAAATCTCGAGGTATTTATGGATGATTTTTCAGTTTTTGGGGATTCGTTCGATTATTGTTTGGAAAATCTCACTCTTGTGCTCAAACGGTGTATGGAAACGAATTTGGTTTTAAACTGGGAGAAATGTCATTTTATGGTGCAAGAGGGGATAATCTTGGGTCATCGAGTGTCATCAAAAGGAATTGAGGTTGATAGAGCTAAGATCGAAACCATTGAGAGCCTCCCGCCACCAGTTTCAGTAAAGGGTATTCGAAGTTTTTTGGGACATGCTGGTTTCTATAGAAGATTTATAAAAGACTTCTCCAAAATCACAAAACCACTTTGCAATCTTTTGGAGAAGGATGTCCCATTCAACTTTGATCAAGCATGCCTGGAAGCTTTTGATGTCTTGAAAAAGAAACTAGTTACCGCACCTGTAATCATAGCGCCAGAGTGGAGTATCCCATTCGAGTTAATGTGTGATGCTAGTGACTTTGCGATTGGCGCAGTCCTTGGCCAACGAAAGGATAACATTTTTCATGCTATATACTATGCTAGTAAGACATTAACGGGTGCCCAACTGAATTATACCACTACCGAGAAAGAGCTCCTAGCAGTTGTGTATGCATTTGATAAATTTCGTTCATATTTGATTGGGACAAAGGTGATTGTGTTTACAGACCATTCGGCAATTAAGTACTTGATAGCAAAAAAAGATGCGAAACCGAGATTGATTCGATGGGTATTATTGCTACAAGAGTTTAACTTGGAGATCCGAGATCGAAAAGGAACAGAAAATCAGGTTGCGGATCATTTATCACGGTTAGAGAATGCAGAACTAAAAAAAAATGACACAACAGTGATCAACGAATTTTTTCCAGATGAACAACTGTTTGCGGTAAGGATGGATACACCATGGTATACAGATTATGTAAATTTCATTGTGAGTAAGGTGTTTCCGCCAGATTTGACGAGTCAGCAGAAGAAGAAATTTCTCTATGATGTGAAACAGTATTTATGGGATGAGCCGTTTTTATTTAAACAATGTGGAGATCAAGTAATAAGAAGGTGCATTCCGGAAAGTGAAATGGAGAATATTCTGTACCAATGTCATGCATCTGACTATGGTGGTCATTTTGGGGGAGAAAGAACGGCAGCTAAGGTACTTCAATGTGGATTCTTCTGGCCAACAATCTTTAAGGATGCCCGTGTATTTTCATTGAAATGTGACAGATGCCAAAGAGTTGGTAATATATCAAAGCGACAAGAGATGCCACTAAATATGATCCTAAAAGTAGAATTGTTTGATGTTTGGGGCATTGACTTCATGGGACCATTTCCATCATCTTTTAGCAACTCCTATATACTTCTAGCGGTGGACTACGTCTCAAAGTGGGTTGAAGCTATAGCATCGCCCACCAATGATGCTAAGGTTGTGGTTAAGTTCATCAGAAAGAATATTTTCTCTAGATTCGGCACGCCTCGTGCAATCATTAGTGATGACGGCACGCACTTTTGTAATAAGCAGTTCTCAGCTATTCTCACTAAGTAGGGAGTTACTCATAAGGTAGCTACTGCTTACCATCCACAGACAAGTGGTCAAGCCGAGGTATCCAACCGAGAAGTAAAACAAATACTCGAGAAGGTAGTGAACCCTAGTCGGAAAGATTGGGCTAGTAAGTTGGATGATGCTCTATGGGCGTATCGTACAGCTTACAAGACACCGATAGGGATGTCACCATACAGGTTGGTTTATGGGAAAGCATGCCATCTTCCGGTAGAGTTAGAACACAGTGCTTATTGGGCTATCCAGAAGTTGAACTTTGATATATCCGCTGCGGGAGAAAAACGCCTCTTACAATTAAACCAAATGGATGAATTCAGACTCCAATCATATGAAAATGCGAGGTTATACAAAGAAAATGTTAAGCGGTGGCATGACGATAAAATCCTAGAAAGAAAGTTTGAAGCAGGGCAAAAAGTGTTGTTATACAACTCCAAGCTAAAACTTTTTCCAGGAAAGTTAAAATCATGTTGGTCAGGTCCATTCAGTATTACAAAGGTATTTCCTCACGGAGCCGTGGAAGTTGAGGAGCCAGATTCAAAACGCATTTTCAAAGTCAACGGTCAGAGGTTGAAACATTACTATGGGGGTCACATCGATCGTGAGAAAACATTTGTTAGTCTCACGGATTAGAACGGTGAAAACACAGTCGGGCTGAAGACTATAAACCAAGCGCTAACTGGGAGGCAACCCAGGAATTTTATTTATTTATTTATTTGATTTTAATTTGCTTCACTGTTAGTTTATTTCAATAGTTATAACCTGTATGTTCTTTAACATGATCTTTAATTGATTTCAGGATGGGAAACAAGTTTATAGTTGGCGGCATCGACTAATGGCCACTACGACTACCCATTCGGGGGTCTCGCTCCCCGGTGAGCGAGCGGCTGCCCAGCTCGCCGGTGAGTTGGCGGGGGTTGCAAGGGGGCAGCGCCCCCTGGAAGCCAAGCACCTATGAGCGCAATTGCAGAATGTCCATTTGTCAAAACCTTAAATTTTTAGGCAACTCTTTTTTTTTTTTTGTAGTGTAGTGAGTTTAGTTTGATTAATTTAGTGTAATTTAGTTAATTTGTTTGTGCATCAACTTGGTAGTTTAGTTAGTTCATTAATTTAGCTAGTATTCATTTGTTCTGCAATGTGAGGCTTGATTTTGGTACTATTAAAATGCAGGACTAGCATGAAGAAGTGGGAAGCAAAGCCAAGCACAAACATCACCTCCGGGCCTCACAGCGCCTAATGCGCTCAGTAGACTCACAAGCTAGAGCCTAGTGCGCTCATTCAGCCCCAAAGCTAGCCAACCCCCTGGTAGCCAGCGCATAGTGCGCCCCAGCAGGCCAAAATCAAGCGCACAGTGCGCCTGTTCAAACCACACACCCATGTCGTTGCGCACAATGCGCCCCTCCTTCACAAGTTGAGCGCATCATGCGCCCCAACATAATCAATCCCCTGGTAGCCAGCGCATAGTGCGCCCCAGCAGGCCAAAACCAAGCGCACAGTGCGCTATACAAGCAACATGAACAGATTTAAACTCCACAACAGGCACAACTTCTATCAAACCCAAAGTCAGCTCTCTTCTACTCTTCTATTCATACCAAAACACTATCCAACGCAAGCCTTCACTCTCACTCACCCACGACAACCCATTCTATTCCCTCCTATACCCGAAAAACACAACCCAACCTTTTCACCTCAAAACTCGTCAGTCCCATCTCTCACCCCTACCCAACCACACAAGGTGGACATTAAGAATCAAATAAATTGGTTCATCAATTCAATTGGCACAATCCAGTGACATAAACAAGTAAGTTTAATCAGAAATTATCTGTGATTATTTGGATTTGCTCGATTGGGGTTACTCTAGTACATCCATTGAAGAAATATTAAATATTTTTGTTTGAGTACCCATTGAGTTTGTGTTTAACAGTACTGACAATTGAGACATGGATGTAGTTTCGTATTGTGATGTAAATCTTATCCCGTTTGAAAACTGATGCAATCGGGTAGCACGTTAGGTTAACCATTGTGATTAACTTAGTTTAAATGATAGCATAATTGTCTTCTTGGGGGAAATCTTTGTTCTAATGAAGGAAAATTTGTAAAGTTGTGGTAAAAGCTAGGATGACGCAGAAACTTAAGTTTGGGGGAAAATATGGGATTTAAATTGAAAAAAAAAATGATTAAAAAAAAAATGAAAAAAAAAGAAGAGATATATATACAGATGAATAAACACGTTGACTTGTTTAGTTATGTGGCCTTTGCTACTTGAGTAAGTAAACCCTAGGGGATGTCTTTACACCCAGCGCCCTAAAGCCGTCTGGTTTGGGAGTCGTTGGTCGAAAGCTCGCTACATGGGTACCATTGAAAAGCCTAAGAGAACTAGACATTGCATAGTCAAGTGTAAACATGAGAAAGAGCGTAAATGCCCTCGTGAGCAAATAAAAGAAAAATAAATAAATCCCGTATTGACTCTTAACTTGGTGATTGTGAAAGTTCTAGCCGAAGCTTAACTTGTTACAAAGATTCTTAAGTTAAGATATGTGTTTTTCCCTCTAAGAAGCATATTATGCAATGTATTTGAACTGTAGTTGATTTTAATGGTTATTAAGCACACACACACTACATCAGAAACAACAGGCTTTGATTTACGGATTGGTATGAGCTATTGAATTGTCTTATTTGGATGTATTGTTTGAATCTATTGTTGATACCTCTGAGGCATATTTGTTTGATTTCTTACTGACTGATGGCTGGATGCGTAGACATTTAGATAGGTTGCATTTGCATTATTGCATTGTTTGGGGACAAACAAGGGTCATATGTATAAGTTTTGTCCAAAATTCAATAAGGTGAATGTGGGAGGAGGTCAAAATTTCAACAATAACCTTGGAGCGGCGGCTGCAAGAGTTGCTCAGAATCGTCCGAATGCAAGAATGTTTAACATGACAGTGAGGGATGCTGTTGCAGCACAAGACGTGGTGACAGGTATTATACCAATTGATGTTGTAAATGCTTATGTGTTATTCGACTCTGGTACTTCTTGTTCGTTTACATCTGTTGATTTTGTTAAGAGATTAAAAATGTCATGTGAAGATCTAGATGTACCTTTCAGCGTAGAAATTGCTAACAAAGAAATAATCCATGTTCATACAGTACATAAGAATTGTACTATAAAAATTCAGGGACATAAGTTACCCGTAAACTTCATTCCTGTACAACTAGGGGAGTTTGATGTAATCTTGGGGATGGAGTGGTTGGGTAGGCATAAGGCAGTGATTGATTGTAAGCGGAAACAAGTAAGTTTAAGGACATCTTCGAAAACGAAGGTAGTATTCAAGGGAAGTTGTTCACTAAAGCAAGTCCGGTGTTTAACAGTTATGTAAGCTAGGAGATTGCTTCGAAAAGATGGTACATGGTATCTAGCCTATGTTGTGGATACATGAAAAAAGGGGGAAAGTTAGATCAAATCCCTATAGTAAATGAGTTTTTGGATGTGTTTCCAAGTGACCTACCTGGTCTTCCACCTGACAGAGAGATTGAGTTTGTGATTAACCTTGCACCTAGTATAGCACCAGTTTCAAAGGCACCATACAGGATGGCACCGGTAGAATTGAAGGAGTTGCATGTTCAGTTGCAAGAACTCTTAGATAAGAAGTACATACAACCTAGTGTTTCACCATGGGGAGCACCTGTGTTGTTTGTGAAGAAGAAGGATGGGACATTAAAATTGTGTATAGATTATCGAGAGTTAAATAAGTTAACCATAAAAAATAAGTACCCCTTACCAATGATTGATGATTTGTTTGATCAGTTAAAAGGAGCCGAACATTTTTCAAAAATTGACCTACGATCGGGTTATCATCAACTGAAGGTAAGAAAAGAGGATGTGCCAAAGACCGCGTTTAGGACACGATACGGATATTATGAGTTTCTTGTGATGTCCTTTAGGGTTAACAAATGCACCAGCAACTTTTATGGATTTAATGAATCGAGTGTTTAAATCATGCTTGGATAAATTTGTGGTGGTGTTTATTGATGATATCTTAATATACTCTATGACACGGGAGGAACATGCGGAGCACTTGAGAGAGGTATTAGAGATATTAAGAAAGGAACAACTCTACCAAAATTTTCCAAGTGTGAGTTCTGGTTAGAAGAAGATCAGGTCCTAGGTCACGTAATTGATAAGAATGGGGTGGCAGTGGATCCGGCGAAGATAGAAACAATTATGAATTGGGATCAACCAACAACACCAACAGAAGTTAGCAATTTTCTTTGTTTGGCAGGCTACTATAGTCGTTTTATAAAAGATTTTTCCAAAATAGCGACCCCGCTAACCAATTTAACTCGAAAGACAGTGAAGTACATTTGGACAGACAAGTGTGAGGAGAGTTTTCAAGAATTGAAGAAATTGTTGAGTAGGGCACCAGTACTATCATTACCAGATGATACTGGGGGTCTTATGGTTTAGAGTGATGCTTCACACAGGGGTTTAGGATGTGTGTTAATGAAACATGGGAAGGTGATTGTCTATGCTTATCGATAACTTAAGGATTATGAGAAAAGATATCCTACTAACGATCTAGAATTAGCCGCGGTAGTTTTTGCTTTGAAGATTTGGCGACATTATTTGTATGGAGGAAAGTGTGAAATATACACAGATCACAAAAGTCTAAATTATATTTTTACACAGAAGGAGTTGAATATGAGGCAGAGGAGGTGGTTGGAGTTAATAAAGGACTTTGCTTGTGAGCTCCTATATCATCCTAGTAAAGCCAACGTAGTTGCCGATGCATTGAGCTGAAAGAATCAAAAGAGGTTGAATATCATCACAAATAACGAGGTACTGATAAAAGAGTTTGAAATACTCGAGATTGAAGTAAGAGCTCCAACTAACTCTAACCAGAAGTTATTTGTGATAGAGACATCCTAAACTTTAATGGATAAAATCAAAGGGATGCAAGAGAAGGATGAAGCATGTCAGAAGTGTAAGGACGAGATAACTCAGGAGAAGAAGATTAAGTTCGGACTGGATAAAGAGGGAGTACTGAGGTATGAGGATAGAGTTTCGGTTCCATCGGTACAGGTACTGGAAGATGACATCTTAACAGAATCCCATAGTTCTAAATTTGTTGTGCACCCGGGGAGTACTAAGATGTATAAGGACTTGAGTCAACATTTTTGGTGGTCGAATATGAAAAGAGAGATAGCAGAATGGGTAAGCAAGTGTCTCATATTCCAAAGAGTTAAAGCTGAACATCAAATGTCGAGTGGATTACTACAACCTCTACCGATTCCTGAATGGAAGTGGGAGCACATCACCATTGACATTGTTGTAGGACTTCCTGTCACCCAGAAAGGCCACAATGCTATTTGGCTAATAGTTGATTGTCTCACTAAGTCAGCCCAGTTTCTACCCATTAAGGTTACTTATAATCTCAATCAGCTGGCAAAGTTATATATGAAAGAGATTATCTCTAGACATAGAGTTCGTATATCTATATTGTCAGATTGACATCCACGGTTTACTTCGAACTTTTGGAGAAGTCTTCAGACGCACTTGGGAACCCAGTTGAAGTTGAGTACAACATATCACCCGCAAACCGATGGACAAAATGAGAGGACCATTCAGACATTGGATGATATGTTGAGAACCTGAATTATGAATTTTAAAGGGAGTTGGGAGGATCAGTTGCCTTTGGTAGAGTTCACGTACAACAACAGTTATCATGCCAGTATTGGAATGCCGCCATATGAAGCTTTATACGGTAGGAAGTGTAGAACCCGTTGTGCTGGGATGAAGTTGGGGAAAGGCAAATGCTTGGACCTGAGCTAGTTCAGCAAACCACTGAGAAGATTCAAATTATACGACAACGGTTGCAAGTGTCTCAAGATCGACAAAAAGAAATATGCAGATCTGCACAGACAGCTACGAGAGTTTAGTGTTGGGAGTTATGTCTTTCTAAAAGTATCTCGTTGGAAAGGCAAGATTAGTTTAGGTAAAAATGGAAAGCTGAGCCCGAGATTCATTGGCCCATTTCAGGTATTAAGGAGAATAGGTGAAGTAGCTTACGAGGTAGCCCTACCCCCAGAATTAGGACACATCCATAATGTGTTTCATGTGTATGTGTTACGTCTGTATAAACCTGATTATAAGCACGTGATAAACTATGAACATGTTTAGATAGAGAAAGATTTATCGTATGTAGAAGTTCCGGTACAGATAGTTGATCGGAAAAACAGGTGTTGAGAAATAAGGTTATATCATCGGTTAAGGTGATCTGGAAGAATCATGATATTGAAGAAGCTACATGGGAGCTAGAGGAGAAGATGCAAGAAGATTTTCTGCAGTTGTTTTCATAGGGTGTAATTTCAATTTCGGGACGAAATTCTTATAAGAGGGGTGATTGTAATATTCCAAACTTTGAACAAGAATATTAATATAAAAAGTAAATATTAATATATTTTATATCTTATGGAATGTGTATTTAGCCTTATTATTGTAATATATATATAAATATACATTAAAACATAAGGTATAATTATGTTAACATATATGGAAAATTATATAAGTAAACCCTAACTGAAGATGTTATTTAAATAAGAAAATCCTAACCCTAATTGTTATAATAAATAGAAACTATAACTTAATACATTGATAATGTTATAAAGGAGTATGAATATATGCACATTAACTTTATATATGGTTCATGAAGGATTGAATTGAAGAAGATTTATAGAAAACCCTAATTAGCAATTAAGAAACCCTAACCCTAAATAAAAAAAAAACCTAATTTTAATAATAAACCCTAATTCTTAATTTACAAAGTCTAATGGTTCAAGTTTTGTTGTTGAGTTTCTAGATAGAACCTGAAATGACTAAATTATCCTTGGATTTAATTGGTTATATACCAAAATACCCTTATTACGTGTGAAATGACAAAAAATGCCCTTATTTTTCTCTTTTAAAATGAGATAAGAACAAATCTTTTGCTTAACAAGCAAAAGATTTGCCACAGGCTGATTTTATCATCTTAGCTTGACAACACAACCTACACAATTAATAACTTAGGCTTAGTTGTAAAGAGAAAAGAAAACTTAGGGTTTTAACCCCACTTTGAGTTTTCATATAAGGCTAGGTAATAAGGACTTAAGGCCACGAAATTCACACTCAATATACTCCACTAACTAACTCATAAACAATCCTCAGCAAGCTCATAGCAGAATCAGAAAGGAGAAAACAAAAATTTGTTCAAAAGGGTAAAAACCTAACCCTAGCTCTAGATCTTAATTTCTGAAATTTTATTGTTGTTTTTATTGTTTAAGTATGTTAATTAGGATGTTGTTTAGTGATCTGGGTTGCTAAAACATAGATCTATAACACTTAAAAGCATCAAAATAGCGATTTAAGCAAAACTGCCAAACCTTGAAAATATGGTATGACATACAAATGTTAGGGCTCATAGATCGTTCTCTGTTTATTATTTAGATGTTTTAAAGGTTTGTAGTTATAGTTTGCAATGTTGTTAGTAGCATGTAAGTGGTAGAATGGACATCAGAACAACAGATTGGTAGTTATAAACGGTCAAAATCCGTTGACCGAGCATGACCGTCCATTTTCTGGGTAACCTAGAAAGCTTATGAACATGTCTGACAGGAAGTTTGACAGCTTAGATCTCTTGCCTGTCAGTCTGTTGGGATGTTAGATGTTAGTAGGATTGTACCTTGGCATAAGGTCTACACTATTAGAGCACTGTAAAGCCTTATGAAGTCACGGATCGGAAGTTATAAAGGGTCCAAAGTCGTTGACTGTCCAGATTGGAATTCTGGGTAACCTAGAATTGCTAGGCAGCAGTCTGACAAGATATTGAGAGGCTTAGATCTTGCTGCTTGATGATATCTACACCCTCTAAGTGCTACCCTGTGGTACCCTGTTAGTCAGTCTACAACGCCTGACCATTAGAACACCTAAAATACGAACACACTGCACGGTATAAGGCTTGAACAAGCGTTGATCGACATTGACTTTCCATTTCTGGGCAACCCAGAAATGAAGAACAGCCCTCGGTTGGGTGGTTTGACTGGCCATGGAATCCTGTAGAGATGTTGTTAGGCATTGCAATGAGCATAGATGGGTACTCCTACACTAACACTACAACCTGATTGAACTTTCATGCCCAGAAACCAACTAGGTTGATAGCTAGATCTAGTCAAACGGGGACCGTAGGCGTTGACAGGCGTGTTCTTGAGCCAACCAAGAACACCTATAGCGACGGATTAATTTTGAATAATAATAATAATAATTAAAATAAATAGAAATAAATACTAAATAATTAATAAAAAATTCTAAAAATTCATTTTTAATTATAATAAATAGTTTTTAATATTTTGACATAAAATTTTATTTAATATTTAATTTATTTAAATATTAATGATAATCAAAGTATTTAATAGTGGTATTAAATAAATATTTAAAAATAATAATAATGGTTTTAAAATCATTTTAAATAATAATAAATTATTTAAAAATAATATTAATAATTTAAAAATCATTATTAGTAAAAATAAATTATTTAAAAATAATATTGATGATTTAAGAATCATTTTAAATGGTTATTAAATATTTGAAAATAATATTAATAATTTGAAAATCATTATAAGTGATATTAAATTATTTAAAAATTATTTTGAGTATTTTGAAATTATTATAAATAATAACTAAAATATCTAACAAGATATTAAAACTTTTAAATAAAGTTTATTGAAAAACTAATTTGATAGCTATTCAATAAAGCGATAAAATACCGAACGGACACCAAAATCAACCCAGACACTAATAGTTTAATTAGAAATTAATGATTATCGTTTCTAATGACTGCTATAACATATATATAGGTTGCGTGAATATTTTCAAATATCTAAAGTAGCTGATATTGATAAAGGCAAGTTTTTCTAACTTTATTTAATTTTTATATTAAATGTAAGTCTTGTATATTGACATACGAACTTGTTATACACATTATTCATGATATATGTGATTTGAAGAAGGTTATGACTTATTGTTCACGCATAACCAAGATATATGAACTGTTATTCGTGTAAAATATATTTGATTTAATATCAAAGCATAAAAGGTGGAAAAACCAATATTGTTTGGTACATATATATATACTGATACTATTAAGACCAGTAGTTATAGCACTGACCGGGGATTATATTTACAGGCATTTATAGCACTGACCTTGTTGGACTGGTAGGATGATATGCATACTCTTAGGATATGATTAGACTGATCCCCTATGAGATATCCGAACAGAGCTCCTATAAGTCTTTGTGACTGTTAGAAGTATGGTGTGGTTGACCGAATCAACCCGGGTTGCTAAGTCTTTATGACTGACAGAAGCTCGTAATGGGTAGACTCATTATATATGTGGAAAAACTCTAAACTATATGTTCATTCAATTCAGATATTGTGTGAGTATAAACTGTAAATCTTTAAAACTTGGTGAGCCTTTTAAAGTTCATCCTTGTAATTATTTTTTTTCCGTTGCAGCTGCATCTCACACCCCAGGAAGTTCGAGCAATCATACTTGTGGGTAGTTCATAATTATATAAGAATGACTTTTGATTGTATTAAGACTAAAAATGTAATTGGCATTTCCTTAATGTAATGGTTAAACTATATGTAATCGGATATTATTATGTTACTAGTTTATCAGTTGAGCAGATTTACATTCTTAATAGAAAATAATAACAAGTACAATATTTATATGAACTATACATCTGAATGAGGGTATTGAATGATCTTGGGATTTCTGTAATGCACTAAGATCGCCCCTCTGTTCCAAGAATAATGTTATCATTTGTACTATGAATGTCAAATAGATAGGAATTATTGTTATGCAAGAAATATCTGTAGGATTATAAATATATACGTCCAAGTGAGGGTATCCAGATATAGTAATTGTTCTGACGAGAACTATTATATGATTGGGATACTATGAATTTTGGATTTATAAAAGTTATTATCTTATAGAATATTTACGTGAGCACCAAATCTGCTACAGGAAATGTAGAGAATTTGGGGGCGTCACACTCACTTTGACTTATCCTTTCTCCATGATCATGTATGTTCATGAAAGTAGGATCTCTAATGGGCATGTTAAGAGCAGTATTGGTTACTCCTTGTGAGCTGAGAGATGGGCCTTAACTCCTTATAAAAGGTTCTGCCATTATGATTGGTTGGCGCTACTGCTACTCAATTCGTGGAGTTTGGTAGCGAGGCTGTCTTGAATAGCTCCTTGATAATTATGCAATTTGTTTTCCTTTGCCTCTGCCTTTGCCTTTCTCCCCTTCCTCTTTATTCTCCCCCTTTATGTCAGCATCCAGGGTTCGAATGTCTTCTGACAGACGATTGACTCCTTGCACCAGCTCATGCATTTCAAAATGATTGTGAGCAATGTTAGCACGATTCTCTTCAACCATGGTTTCAGTATTTCATCTTTGTTACTGCAACATGGAGATAGCATTTACAGTCTGTTGTAATTAAGTCATGGAATAGTTTTTGAATTCGCGAAGGGTGAGACACAGGTTTTGGATCTGATCAGCCATAAGAGCATTTTGGGATTCTTGAGTTTTCTGGAGAATTTGCACAGCTTCCTTATGCTTGTTGATAGCCTGAAAGTGAATATCATCTCTTTGGTTGAGACTGTCACTTATTTCCCTTATATTCTCCTTTAATTTCATTGAGAGCTCAGTTGCCAAGTTTCCCAGCAAGGTTTTAACAGAGTTAATTATATGGTTGAATCGTTGATGAAGTGCCAGTGAGTTAGCTTCAAGGTTCTCCTCTGTCTCGAGGGCCATATGGCTTGTTAAATCAGCAAGCTCCTCTTTGGTGGGAAGTAGAGACAGACAATTAAAAATTTTCTGAACATCAGGAGAAGAGGTCGTAGTGTGCTCCCTTGGCCTTGACATGCTTGTGAGAGAAAGAGTCATGTCGAAGTATTCATTGTTGGAGGATGAGGAAATATCTGACTATGTGAGAGGTGTTTGGGTTTGGTGTATGGGAGAGGAATTTGGATCAGGTTGGGGTGACTCGACGAGCATGAATATGTGTTCAACGATTTGGCTTTATGGGTCGCTGGTCGTGGTGTCATGTAGTTGGTCGACGATTATGAATTGTTGTTCGACAACCATGGAGTCACTAGCCGTTGGCTTGAATATAATGGAAAGATGGTTATTTGGTTCATCAGTTACAGAGTTTTGGGACTCTGTAACTAGAAACTGGTTTAGTAGGTGAAGAACCACTTCCAACCATCTTGGCAGTTCATAAAACTGGTTAAAGTTTGATGGAGGACAGTGGTTAACTATGAAAGAGATGGGAATAGATTGTACCTCATGCTCAGTTTCTAAAGATGAATGATTAGTGATCAGCTTCTGAGAAAAGTTGAGGTTGCATAGGAATCCATATTCTAGCAATGAAATTGTTGGATAAGCTTTGTAAGTCCAGAACATGTGATCCCAGAAGTTGAGAATCAGGGCTCTATGATAGGACATCATGGGTAAGTAGGAGAACAACTGATTGTAGTTGGCTCTCTTATATCCATTCCAGCCTACTGTAGTAATCTCAACTTCTTGTTCCACTTCTTCTTCCCTTACTTCAACATCTTCATTTATTATTTCCACCACATCCATCATCTCATCATCTCCTATTTGTTCTTCAGCATTTTCCACCTCCATAGCTTCAACACTTTCAGAGACTTAGATTTCTTGAGGGGCTGAGAGGGCTTCATGAACATCTTTTGGCAACTCCCCCTCAG
The DNA here is from genome assembly GCA_020205555.1 of Panax stipuleanatus. Classification (NCBI taxonomy): domain Eukaryota; kingdom Viridiplantae; phylum Streptophyta; class Magnoliopsida; order Apiales; family Araliaceae; genus Panax; species Panax stipuleanatus. The sequence continues at coordinate 108,796,797 of CM035122.1, forward strand.
CTGAAGCATTCTCTTGCTCAGGTTCTTCTAACAACTCCTCCTCAGCTAGAGCACTTCCTTGTTCAGGTGCTTCAAAAAGCTCCCCCTCACATGAGCTGTACTCTCCTCCAATTCTTCTGGTACCTCCTCCTAAGCATAAACAATAGCTTGATTAGAAATAGTAAGGGTTACTGCACTATTAAGGATTGGCAATCACATCAGCAATGATCCTGGTTTCAACCAAGGACTCATTGTGAACATCAAATGCTTGAGGCTCAGGTCTTGGTTCAGCCTGCTCAGCAACAATTCTTCATTCTTCTTCCTTCAAGGCTTCTTTATTGGAAAGAATATATTTCTTGACAAGCTTCTTCTTTATTTTCTTAGGCTCAGCCATAGCCTCAGTTCTTTCTTCAGTTTCAGCCCTGACAGTTTGTTCAGGCTGAGTGACTGTTGCAGCATCCTTCTCAGGAATAATAGTAAGTCTGGACTCCACATTGGTAGGGACTCCACAATCGTAGTGAGTAAAGACTGCTTTGATCGATGGTTGCGCTTCTTCTTCTGATGCTCAAAGCTTCCTTCAGCCTTATCCTCACTTTTCTCTCTCAATTTCTTCTTCTTCTCCTTCAAACATCTTCTGGTGATTCAGTCGCTTCAAAAGTGAGTTCCTTTTGAGTGACAAGACCTCGAATCCCAATACCAGAACCAGAATCCCCTTAGTGTGCATCAGTGGTTGAGCCTTGGGGCGCTTCTTCCATCTGAACACTTTTATTTAATTTCCTCTTCCCTTTGCTATTCCTAACCAGAGCAGAGGGTTCCTCTTGGTTGACTTCTTTTTCTTCCTCAACTTCCTTCACAACTGATATATTTCCACGCAGAATTAATTTCTTCACTTCACCAGTCCGCCCACTAGACTTAGACATCATCTTCACATTTTCTGCAGGGTTTCTCTTCCAATTTTGAAATAGCTGATGGGTCATCTTTCTTTTGGGGTTGATGGGTGCACCTTCTTTGTCTCCAATTTTATCTCCTAGAGTAGATTGGAGAATAATGGTGATCAATCTCTTATAGAGCATTTCGCTAAAGCTCTTTACCTTCTTCGAACTGAGAATCCACTTCCCAATCCATCCCATGAGCATGGCTCCATAATTGATTCGGGACTTGAAACAGATTGCTGTCATGAGCTTTAAGTGGTTTTCATTCACCGAGTCGTGGCTAGAGCTCTTGCAGCATATGCATTTCCCAATAATATCAGCCAAAAATTCATACTTCTGGGGAATTTCTTTCTTCTTGTAGCCTTTGATGCCTTTAAACTTCTTATGGTGCATCCTCTTCAGACCTTCATGAAAGTCGATGTGGCCCAGAGATGGAAGACCCTTTGGTTTAAACCCTAGGGCCAGGTTTATATCTTCAGGTTCGAGCAGAATTTGCACGCCCTTAACCTTTGAGGTGATAAAATCATTTTTGAAGAACCTATTGCAGTAGAACTCTTTCACCAGCTTTGGGTAAATCCTTGTGCTGGTGCTTAGAGCTTCTTCGAGACCAACTTTCTTCAGAAGGTACAAAATTTTATGAAATTGAGGGTTCAGCTGTCTTGAATTGGTCGAATCATAGCTGATAACCAGATACAACATTGGAAGCAGCTATTGATTTTGTTGATTATCCTATGACAAACAAACTTAGCTTAGCTTTCTGAAGCTTAGGGTTTCTTTTGAGAGAGAGAGAAAGAGAGAAATAAACTTTTGAAATTCAAAGGTGAACTGATACAAGACAGTTCAAAATATATTTATAACTTCCCTCCTCACGATCTGCAGAGTGGGGCACGTGTCGAGCTCTGCAGGTCTCCACGATTTTAAGTTGTGTGAAAAGTACTGATCTGCCCTCAGCTCCCCCTGAGCTAGTGTATCCTTCAGGATGACTACGATTGTCGAGGCCAACTCCACGATTGTTGAGTTCATTGCTAAACCAGCTCTATGACTGTTGTCTTTACGATTTCTTGTGATGCATTCTGAATCAGCATCCCTTCTGGGTTAAGGTTGCTCAGGAAGGGCCAACCCCATAGTCTAAAACTAAAGGTTAGGTTTATGCCTGAGGCGCTTATCAGAAGGGTTGCTTAGGCTTGGTAGCAATGTTGTCATCACAGTGGGCTTCTCTGCCATGTCGAGACTACTCCACGATTGTGGTCTCTCTTAGTCATCTCCACGATTTTGACATTGCATTTTTATCTGCATGGTTAGCACCAACTAGAGCACATAATTTATGGTTGTAGATTTAACATACCTAACTCACTTATTAATTTATTAAATCGGGATTCATCTAAGGGCTTTGGAAAGGACATCATCAAGTTGATTTTCAGTAGGGATGTATTGTAAAGATATAGTTCCATTTTGAACATGATCCCTAATAAAATGATATCTTATTTCTATATGCTTAGTCCTAGAATGCATGACATGATTATATGTTCTTGCTATGGCACTTGTGTTATCACAGTGAACAGGTATAGACTTGAAATCAAACCCATAGTCCGCTAACTTCTTTTTCATCCATAGGATTTGAGTAGCTTCCTACAGCAATGTATTCAGCTTCTGCTATTGAAGTTTATACTGAATTTTGCTTCTTGCTAAACCAGAACACAAGTCTGTTTCCTAGCAGTTGACAAGTGCCACTGGTACTTTTTCTATCAATTTTGCATCCTACAAAATCAACATTTGAGTATCCTGTCAATTAAAAGGAGGACTCCTTGGGATACCAAAGTCCCAAGTGAGGTGTGCCTTTGAGATACCTGGAAATTCTTTTTACAGCAGTTAAATGTGATTCCTTAGGATTAGCTTAAAATCTAACACATATACATATAGCAAACATGATATCTGGTCTACTGGCTGTTAAGTACAGAAGAGAACCTATCATACCTCTGTATTGAGTAATGTCAATATATTTACCTTTCTCATCTTTGTCAAGCTTAGTTGCTGGAGCAATTGGTGTTTTCATAGGAGAGGCTGATTCCATACCATACTTCTTAAGTAAGTCTTTAATGTACTTGGCTTGGTTAATGAAGATACCTTCATTAGTCTGCTTCACTTGCAGTCCAAGGAAGAAATTTAGCTCACCCATCATGCTCATTTCGAACTTGCTTTGCATAAGTTTAGCAAATCTCTTGCACAGATTTTCATCAGCAGAACCAAAGATAATATCATCTACATATATTTGAACTAGTAAAACTTTATCTTTGTGCTTCCTAAGAATTAAAGTGTTATCTACTCTACCTCTAGTGAATCCTTTTTTAATAAGAAAGTTAGTCAGTATTTCATACCATGCTCTAGGTGCTTGCTTAAGTCCATATAAGGCTTTGTCTAATCTATAGAAATAATTAGAGAGAGTTGGATTAATGAAACCTATAGGTTGCTCTATATACACTTCTTCTTGAAGTTCTCCATTTAGAAATGCACTCTTGACATCCATCTGAAAGACTTTGAACTTCATGTGGGCAGCAAAGGCAAGGAATATCCTGATAGCTTCTAGTCTGGCCACTGGTGCGAAGGTCGCGTCGTAGTCGATGCCTTCATATTGGGAATAACCTTTGGCCACTAGTCTTTCCTTGTTCCTTGTGATCACCCCATCTTCATCCATTTTATTTTTGAAGACCCATTTGGTGCTAATGACTGGGTGATTCTTTGGTCTAGGAACTAATCTTCAGACTTTGCTTCTTTCAAACTAATTCAGCTCCTCTTGCATGGCTTCTATCCAACTCACATCTTCCATTGCATCTTCTATCTTCTTAAGTTCCATTTGGGATAGAAAGCTAGAAACACTCATTCTGGGTGGCAGATCTAGTCTTGATTCTTGCATTTGGATCTCTAATAATCAGGTCTTGAGTGTGATCTCTTGCCCATCTGTTCCCTGTTGGAACATCTGTTCTGGTGCCTTCTTGTCTGAATTATTCAAGATCATTGTTTGTCTCTTGTTGCAGAGGTTCATCGTCTAGTGTAGCTCTCTCCACGATCTCTTCTTCAGGCTTGATGATTCCATTTTCTGGGATTATAATTGTGGTGTTGGGATTGACCACCTCATTCGTGGTGTCTAGATCGTTGATTACAGTGCCTTATAGTATAGACTTGTCTAAGTCTGTTTCATCAAAGATGGTGTGATTCGAGACTTCAACACTTAGCATCTTCTTGTTGAACACTCTATAAGCCTTGCTATCTGTGGTATATCCAAGAAAGATTCCTTCGTCTGACTTGGGTTGGAACTTAGCCAAATATTGTTTCCATTATTGAGAATGAAGCATGCACAGCCGAACACGTGGAAATAACTGACGTTGGGCTTTTTTCCACTATACAGCTCGTAGGGAGTCTTCTTTAGTGAAGAGTGAACAAGAGACCTGTTTTGAGTGAAGCACGCAGTGTTGATGGCTTCTGTCCAGAAGTATTCAGGTAGAAGAGCTGCTACTAGTAGAGTTCTTCCTGCTTCAATCAATGTTCTGTTCTTTCTTTCAGCTACTCTGTTTTGTTGTGGTGTTCGTGGAGCTGAGAAGTTTTCACTGATGCCGTTGTCTGCATCGAACTGATCCATCTTAGGAAAGTCAAACTCTCATCAATGATCATTTCTTATGGCCTTGATCTTTTCTCCTTTTTCGTTCATCACCAGCTTGAACATCTTGATCAGTTAGGAGCTTGTTTCATCTTTAGAATTTAGAAAGAACTCCTATGTGAATCTGGTGTAGTCATCCACTACGACAAGTGAGTATCTCTTCCCTCCAAGGGTTATAGTCAAAATTGGCCCGAAACGATCCATGTGCAGTAACTGTAGGGGCTTATCAAATGAGTTAACTTCTTTGCCTTTGAATGAGCTCCTTGTTTGCTTTCTAAGCTGACAGGCATTGCATGGCCTTTCTTTGACGAAGCTTAGCTTGGGTAGGCCTGCTACCAGATCTTTGGAGGCCAGTTTTGACATACTTTTGAAGTTGAAATAAGATAACCTTCTATGTCATAGCTAGCTCATTTCTTCAGAGGCTTTAGCAAGAAAGTAGATTGTATCATCAGAACTCAGTTGAGCAAGATTGACAATGTAGACGTTCACTTATCTTGTTCTAGTCATTTTTATAGAGGTGGTCTTCAGATCTCTGACTTGACACTGATTGTTGAGGAAAGTGACTTGATGACCCTTGTCGCAAAGTTGGCTAATGCTTATAAAATTAGGCTTTAGTCCTTCTATATAGGCCACTTTGCTGAAGGACATTGCACCATTCCCAACTGAGTCATATCCTCTTGTCTGGCCAGAGTTGTTGTCTCCAAAGATGACTGTTGGACCCTTCTTCTCTGTGAAGTTAGACATGAAGGCTTGGCTCCCGATCATGTGCCTTGAGCATCCACTGTCCAGATACCATGTTGTGATCGTGGAGTTCAGTTCCTGCAGTAAGGTTAAGCTTTTATTTTGGTACCCAGACTTGCATGGGTCCTACTTTGTTAGTACCCTTGAGAACCCAGATTTGCTTGACTTTAGGTCTATTATGTAGAGGATTATAATAACATACTACAGCCTTATGACCATATCTATCACATACAAAGCATCTAGCATTATGCATATTTATGTGTGTGTGTGGATTCTTTCTCCATTTGGACTTATGTGGATACTTGGTGGCCTTTTCCTTATGCTGGTTCTTCTTTTTCTATGTAGCCCTGTGATTCAAAGCTTGTGATGAGTGAATCTCAACTCCACGATTCCTTATTGGTTGGTTCGTGGAGTCGGTTTTACTTGACTCCATGACCCTTCAAGGTTGGAGAGTGGTGACTGAGTTACTCTTCACCTTTATGAATCTCAGGCTAGCATGAGATCTGTTATGTCTTGGGACATGACTTAGATTAGAAGAGCAAGGATGCATTGGTTCTTCCTACTTTATGGATTTCACAAATATAATGCCTCAATTAAAATTTGAAGCACTACTAATGTTAGTTTCCTTGAGCTTTTCCACACATGGTTCTGAGGTAGATTCCCTAAAGCCTAAACCTGTTCTGTTAGATGCACTTCTCTTACTGGAGATCAGGGAATCAATGGATGAAGAAGACCTATTCCACATTGAGATTGTCTTTTCTTGCTCCTCAATCTTAGAGGTTAGATTTAACTCTCTTTGTGTGATGATTTCATTGGTCTGTTTTAAGAGTTTATTCTCAGTCTCAAGTTTAGAGAGAGAGGTAGTACTTAGTAGAGCTGTCTCCAGTTCTACTTGACCTTTCTCTTTCTCTTTTTGAAGAATAGAATAATATTTAGACAGAACTCTGACCCACTTCATGTATTGATGAAGATAAGATGTTAAGCAATGTAGTGCAGTTCTTAGATCATCAATGTCTACATCAGGAGAGTTAAAGTCAAATACCTCATCGATACTTACTTCGTGATGGTCAGTGCTCTTTTTTCCTTTTGCATCTTTGGCCATTAGACACAGATTGGCTACTTGTGGCTCTTCATCATCTCTGACTCAGGATTTGTGTCATTGTCTGAGTCACTCCACGATCCTCTGGCTACAAGACCTTTGCCTTTCTTCTAAAGCTTTTTGTAGCCTTTGAACTCCTTCTTTGGATTTGTTTTCCTCTTCAGCTCCTCTCTGAGAGGTTTGTTGCAGTTTGTAATGAAATGGTCAGGCTTCTTGTAGTTGTAGCATAAGTCATTGATCTGCTCCTGGCTGTTATTGTTGTTGAATCTCTTAGGTCTGCTGCTTTTTCCTTTGCGCATGAACCTTTTGAGTCTTCTGACCAGCATTGCAATGTCCTCATCATCATCTTCCTCAGAGTCAGATTCATTTTCATCATGAGCTTTGGAGGTGGCTTCTGTTGCCTTGAGTGCAACTCCTTTATCCTTCTTTCTTCCTTCAATAGAGTCTTTGCTCGTTGCGTCAGCTCTAGTTCGTAGGTAAGAAGGTTGCCATAAAGTTATTGAACTGTCATCTCACGAAGGTTCAAAGAATTCTCTGATTGCAGTGGTTTTGGCATCCCACTTGCTTGGTAAGGACCTCATAAACTTATCTTTGTTTAGATAGATCTTTCCAAAAGCTCTAAGAGAGTTGAGCAGTATGTTGAATCTTTCATAGGTGGAAGTGACGTTTTCTCCTGGAACATGGGTAAACATCTCATACTGTTGTGTCTGAAGAGATTGCTTATTTTCTCTGACTTCTTCTGTTCCTTCGTGCATGATGAGCAGTGCTTCCCAGACTTCTTTGGCAGTCTTGTTGTTGACCACATTTTCGAACAGATCATCTTTTAAAGACTAGAACAAAATGTTCTTGGCCTTTTTGTCTAACTGGACATTCTTCTTCTCGTTGTCAGTCCATTCTGATTTGATCTTGATCTATATTTTGTTTGGATCTTCTGGAGTTGGTTCAAGCTTTGTTGGAATGTAGGGCCCATTTAGAACGGTTTCAAACAGCTCTTCATCTATTGAATCCATGTAGGCTTGCATATGAACTTTCCTGTTGTCAAATTTGTCTTGGTTGCACATTGGTGGTTTGCTACCTCCACCGGTCTTGGATTAGCTTATCAGATGTGCCATTAGATCTACTCAAGCTTTGTAGGCTAGTTGAGAGAACCTGCTCTGATAACAATTGTTAGTTCCCAGAGGACACAATAGTTATCTAGAAGGGGGGTTGAATAGATATTTTAAAAAAAAATTCCTTTTCAAAATACTTATCAGGTTTGTTAATAAATTAACCACAGCGGAATATATGATTTGTTTGTTCCCCTTAAGATAAACCAAGTTTATATATGATAAGAAGTTATAGCAGTTATGACAGATATAGCAGTTATAGCAGTTATATCAGACATAGTGATTTTAAGTGGTTCAGAGCACTCAAGGCTCCTAGTCCACTCTTCTACTCTACGAGTAGGAAATCCACTAAGGATATCTTTACAATCTTTGAATCACTTAGATTCCTTCAAGACCAGCAGTCTTGAAACTTCTTAGTTCACTTAGAACTCTTCAAGTCCAGCAGACTTGGAATACACTTGATTGAGATTTGAGTTCTTGGGTTGTGCTACTCAGTTGCTGTTAAGAATATGTTCGAAAGAACTGAGTAGCAGAGCAAGCTTTTCTTCAGGATCGTAGAGTTTGGACGTTGAGTGTTCTTGAGCGTTTTATTTCTTGCTTGCTTGAATCTGAATCTATATCTGATTTGCTTATGAAGGAGCCTTTGAAATGTTTTTGTTGAAGGCATCCGTTGTAGCATTAAATGTTTCAGACATTTTTGACTATTGATGATGACTTCTTGCAAATCCGTTGTTCTACCGTCTGGCCCACTGACACAGCAGACTGCTTTCTCACCTAACACCTGAAAATGTGTTTTTAGCAGGCATACAGTCCTATCCTTAGCTTCTTTAATACGCTTCTTTGATATAGAGTAAGATGAATGTTGGATCATTGGCAATCCCAAAATGTCAACGTCTATAATCCATTCTTCATTTGTAATACTTCCTCCTTCATCAGATAGACGATTCTGATGCTGACTGGAGAGACACAACAATCATTATCTTTGTACCATGATAGTTGTGTCCTATCATGCTCTCTTGATTCAGCCTTGATCATAGAGAACAATATGATTTCTCTTAAGCTCTGATAGACTACGATCTCTACTTGCTTGTTTTGCAGACTCCACATTTCCAAGAGCTGACTGTGATTCTTAACTTGGCTCGGCAGGCGCTCGGATTATCTCCACGATTCTAAGTGTGGCTTCCAATACAGACTACGATCTGAAGCAACTTCTTCAATACTCCACGATTCTGCCTTGGCTTTTGCAAACTTCTGGCTGGCTCAACAGACCACAAATCTGTTGAGGCCTAACAATTACATTCAAATAGATCAACCTAACAGTTTTGATCTTTCTTCTATACATTCATTTACAGAATGATAAACATTAAGCACAGATCAACCTAACAATTTTGATCTATCATCTAAGTCCTTGTACATGTATTCTTTGAAGGACTTTACACATAAGCATATATATTTACTTTCAACATCGAATTTGAATATACAATTCCCAACAGATTTATCTCAATCTAACCCTTTCTAACTTTCAAACAGTTCAAAATCGGTCAAACCAGAACCGAGAAGCTAGAATGGCTAAGATTTATTTAAATATAGTATTTTTCTAGCTTTGTAAATATTAAAGCAACTACGTGACCCTAGATCCATATCTAGTGGAAACAAGAAGCTTTGGCTACAAGCAAGCAAGGATTTAACTAACTAATCCTTTGTTTTGCGACGTCTAGAGTACAGTTTGCATTTTCTGTTAATATCTGTGATGTGCAGGTTTTCTTGGCTATTTTTTGTGAGCTTAGGAATCGTGGGATTAATGATCAAACGCACTGATCTAAATATGATTCCCATGATGGACAACACCATATTGTAAACATATCCTGTCAGTTTTTCTGTAAAATGTACATCTGAGGGACCTTAAAATGGTTATTCGGATTTAAGGTCTCAAATATAATGAAATATGGTTTGTAGTGCTAGAGTCACTTCGATGGCTATCATGCCCATAAGAAGACCAGCATTTTTATACACATTATGTTGTCGAGGATGTTTCACATCCCGACAATAAACATCCAAATCGAGCCAAAGGCTGAATAGAATAAGATGGAAGTATCAACATGCTTCAATTCCTATGCGAGCGAAAGGGTTTGAAAACCACCTTTCAAAACGTCATTTTCATATCTTGTTAAAAAAATGGACTTTTCACACAAACCAAACCCTTCGTATATAGGTCCAACAAAGTATGACACTACTTTCAAATCAAATAAATGTAGGCTCAAGTACTTCCAGCATACACACACACATTGCAAATAAAAAAGGAAAATATTGAAAAGATGCGGTAACCGTGTTTTACGAAAGTCGGAGGGTTCCTAACACCTTCTCCCACTTAACCAAGCCCTCGAACTTTAACAATCTCGATTTCCAAGGCCAAGTTTTGACAGCGTCCAGTAATTAGGCCTACTTGCAAAAATCAAACAAAACTCGGTTGAGTTGGTACAACCATTTCAAAATATACTGACTGGAGACTCTGTAAACCTTTCAAAAATCATCGACATGATACATGTTGGCCTTTTTCTAAAAATTTCACCCTTCATTAAACAGATAAGACAAACAAGGGTGGAAAACAACAAAATTTAGAGAGAGAAAGATCTGTCTAAAGAGAAGATTTTTCCCGACGTCGAGAACATGTACAAAAGAAAAGTCAGCAAAATATTATAGGAAAAGAAGATTTCTCCACACTGCAAGCTACATTATTATAACTAGAGAAAGGAGGAGAGGCGAAAGCATCATTATACTCACTAAGCTACATGTCCAAAAGTCACCCAGATATATATATATATATATATATATATATATATATATATATATATATTTAAGAACATGTATAATATATGAACACTAACTTTATCTGCTAATCATTTTCTAGCTCCATCAATTTCAGCAAAGGTTTTTGTGCAACTTTTACATGAACTTGCTGCACAAATTAAGCACCAAGTTAATCCTTGATTTGTGGAAATCTTTTGAATTGTGAAAAAATGAAATAGAGTTGCAAGCAGATGACATACTATAAGTATTTTAGACCTAAGAAATTGAATAGATCTTGTGAAGGACTAAATTATTAAATCACCGTAGGTGCGTTGAATCTTTTTTATGTCATCAATCCGCATGTTATCGTGCATTAGCCATTAGTTTCCATACTCCCTACTAACTTAAACATAAAAAAAGTGTAGTGCTTTCAAACTAGAAAAGAGCTAAGTTCCTTCAAGTTTTAGTAAAATATTTCTTCTCACCACTAGAAGACTTGTTACGTTAAGAGAGAATTAGAAACGAAACGGAGAAAATATAACAAAATTAGTTCAGCTGCAGGTTTAGAATGAAAGCCACAAAAGTTATAGACTAATTGAAAGTAATATATATATATATATATATAAAGGCCAATAATCATCTAATGAATCATTCATACATTGAAAAGTGACAATATTTTCTCTTCTTTAGTAAAAGCAAAAAAAATCAACATTTGGCAGCGGTGATAAAACTACAATAATAATAGAGAATTTAACTTCAATAATCCTATAGTGTTTTGAAATGACTGCATTTCCAGAAGATAGATTCCTTACCTTGTAGGAACATCTTTCGTGTACGCATAATATATTGAAGAATTATATCAGAAACCCCAAGACTGCAAGCATTATGCATATATCAAGATAATAAAGATTAAATTAATGCTACCACAAATATTGGAATGCAATCACAAGGTAGGCAAAAGTGTTTATGATTAAGACATACAGTCTTTTGCATCACTTGATCATGTTAGTGGAGCTGTTGTGACATCCCCAAATTCAGATACCTGTACCTCGAATCTGGTGCTCCACGATCTAACTCTAATAGCATACTAAAATCTCAAACAACTGAATAATAGAATAATTTATATTGATATATTATAAATATTCTCGTCCCAAGTTTTGAAACCATTACTAATATAATACATAACTTAAATCCAATCATAACTTAATATAAAATACTAATTATGTCCTAATACAACATAATAATAAACTTCTAACATAGGGAATTAAAGCTACTCCATAACCTTGCCCTTTCCCTTATCCTTTCCTGAGGTATTGCCCTGTTTTGTCTTGACTGAAATGGTTAAAGAAAGCAAGAATGAGCAAAAAATTTGCCCATCAACTAATATAGCAATAAGGGTGAACAAGTATGGATAAAATCAAGCTAATGATAAAGGATGACTCAGAAATTTAAAAAATGATGTTGTAAACAAAGAAGTATTAATAGTTCAAATCTGTCCTTTGAATCGAAATAAGTCACTATGGACCGAAAGAGTAATATTGGAATTCAAAGGTTTTAACACTTTAAAGTTAAAGCATATTAGACACTGAGTAGTCACTATGGACCAAGAACTCCTTCTAGAATTAATAGTATAATACTGACAATTCAATATAAATAAGTACAATAGGTGATCAGCCCAAAGTACCCTATATTATGCATAATATTTAAACATGTTGTTTGTACGCACATCGGTCTCCAGACAATATAAAATTTCTCCTTCTATGAGGGGTTGTTCATCTCAGTAGGTTATAAGAGTCCGCACCAATGCAATTGGTTTGGATAGCTTTCTAATTCATAGATATTGGTCTAGCCGAATCAAATGGCTTAGACACCCTTTTCTCAATACATTTTATGAAAAAATTTTAAGTTCAAAGCTTGCAACATGATTAAAAGAATATAGTTGTGATTCCAAATCAAGCTTCAGAGTATGAATAATATTTTCCAAGAATTTAGATAACATAAGGTTATTCTACAAAACGATTATACAATCAACAAATGTATTTGCTCAAATATATAGTTGATCTAACAACAATTAGAAACTTGCACAATATTCAAGGTTGTGTAAGTTAGGAAATTTGCATAATCATATATTACTTGCATAAAGTAAATGCATAGGTTAGGATACTTGCCTTTCGTGTAGATTACAGTTCTATAACTTAACGTCACTTCAATGCCCTATATTTTCATAGTTATGTATTTCTACACATTCATTAGTTATACAAGCTCAATACGTAAACCAACAATCATACACACCTATTATACACATGTTCAATAACGTACATCATATACAGACATTCAGTCATATAATTGATATACCTTCAAATCACACAATTGCATTTTAGTCTTAGTTTTATCTTTAAAAGTTTTATCTAGAAACTTTGTAGAAACTTGTTAAATCTTGATTCTATATTGACATTAAATGATTGAATACTTAAAATAATGCTCTAGTCATGTATTCTAGCTTAAGGTAGTATTGTACATATCTTTCGAGGTTCAGATCACAGTTAAAATAGTGAGTCAACACTACCATGCGACGTGACTGTGCTGTATTTTTGACCAGAAAGTGACGCGGTCGCGCTGCTCCCTGCCAAGACCAGACTAACACTACTACAATACAGTAAAAAATGACACTTAATAGACAACGTTTTTATAAAAAAATGTTGTGATATTTTTTTTCACAAAGTTTTTTGAGAAAATGTTGTAGTTAGATATACAAAAGCGTTGTGAATTTAAAAGGGATAATTTTTTGTTTTAAAGTGATAACGTTTTCTTAAAAAAATGTTGTCTATTAAAAAAATACGGAGGGCTGATTAATCGCGCTACTGCCTCTCGCTCTCTCTTCAAGCAAATTATTCTGGTTCTTCTCTTCTCTTCGTGCAAATTACTCTCTAGTTCATTATGGCTCATATCCGTTTGTTATATAAATCATAAATTACTCAAGTTCTAGGGCTCATATATGTTTCTTCAAGAAAATTACTCTGGTTCTCGCTCTTGCTCGCGCTTTCTCTGGTCGATCTGGGATTCAATTTCTACAAAAATAACTAGTTCGGTTTGATCTTCACTTCTCTCCTTATAATTATATCAATCACCACTTTAATTGCATTGTTCGATTCATGTTGAGCTCTTTGTTCAATTAAACACACACTGAACTTTGTAATTCTTGTTGCTGAATTGTACAATTAGGTTTATAGGTTTATTTTCAGGGCTTCTCTATACCGACTATAATTGAATTTTTAGGTCATTCAATTTGGGTTTTTTTTAATTGGGAAATTCAGTTCGAGTGTGTTGCGTCAAAGCACATAAATATTTATGGAATATATAAAATTATAAAATTTGGGACCTGACTGACACTAATACTATATTTTCTTAAGATATGTTTTATGTCTATGATTACAATGAATCTCTGAGAATGTTTTGCTTTGTTTTATTACAAACATATATCCAACATGTTATGTATATATGTGTGCGCGTGTAATGAGTTTGGTTGCTTTTGTTGTGTGGGATAAGTTCAAAGTAAAGGTGTGAGTTGTGAGGCACACCTAATTTCGAGTTCAATTTAGTAATAAAAATGAAAGGGGGAAATGGGATTTGATTGACAAATAGTTAGCCAGTTAGCCGGCCGGAACTGAGTTCACTCCCTCGTGTTAATCTAAAAAAAATTGGATTCATCTATAAGCTTATTTAGAATGCAATCACTAATGAGTGGCTGGTTTGGAATTATGTTGTGATTCGTCTGATTTTAATGTATCGATGTTGCCTGCCTTTGACAAATACGATAACATGCTTAATTCAAGATTTTCTTAATTTGATTTGATGATAACATGCATCATATATTTCACTTCTCGGGTTCTGGTTAGGATATAGGTTCAAGTGGTCCAGCTCATAACATATCGGTCCAGACCCGTCAGACTTGACTTGCTCGGGAGTTAAGTGTGCACTTCTTATCCAAAGGCCTCACATAACTGTATCTCGAGCCGTGTGGACGTCGGGTGATAAGATGTCTTCTGCCATATCCATGTTTTGTACTTGAATGGACAACCCAAAGAGGCAAGACTAGTAAAATTATAAAGAGGTGTTTCAAAAGGTAGAATGAGGTTAGATACTTTTTATACTTGAAAAAAAAATATATTGATCATTTATTTCTCTGACCTATTCATTAATATTCGTACCCGAAACGTTCTCATAGAAGCCCGAATCGTCATACATTGTGAAAGAGTTTGTGCGTGTACGGATGAGCAGGGGTCCGCTATCAGAGACTCTTCCTAGAATTAGGTCATCATCATTGTTCTCCAACAGTTCGACAAAAATGACCAAATGCACAATCCACTCTATGATTTTTCTTTTCAAAATTTCAAGCCCTGTTTCTCTTCACTGTATTAGTACTATTTAATAATATTATGGAGCGTTAAAGAGTATAATTATAAGTTTTATCTTTTGCATTACTATCATTGGTAGCACAAAGTTCAGTAGACCACTATTTTCATTTGTTTACTCCCCCCCCCCCCAATAATTTCTTACTGATGATGTTGTTCTGGATTTACCTTAACAAATAGCATCAATAGCCATCTAAGGATGTCCAATTCTCATTAAGTAATTTGGTTGATTGAGTACTACACTCTTAAAGTTTTTAATATACTTCTATTTAAGCTCAGTAAATTAACTTAGTAGTGTTTTATACTATTAATCAGATTTTTGACATAATCATATATAAAACTGCAACCTGTTGTGTATTGACTGTTATTATATACTTTACATAAGCTTTGATGTATTTTGTTTTGTATTTAGTGTTGGACTCTACATGACATTTTTTATTTTTTTAAGATGGATAAGTCTTGGATGTGTGCTGATAGAAGGTCACGCGAGTATGAACAAGACGTTGATGAATTCTTGAGGTTTGCTGTAGACAACACGAGAAATGTGAATCTTATTCATTGACCTTGCATAAAATGTGGAAACATTTTACAATTCGGTGTTGAAATTATAAGGGATCACTTGTATTTTAATGGTGTTGATACTAGTTATCAAACTTGGGTTTGGCATGGAGAACCTAATATATCAGATGTAGATGCAAATGAACCTTTTGTAGACACTACTGAACAAGGCTATGTCTATGAAACAGTAGATATGGAAGATAATGTTTTTGGGGATTTCTCAAATGATGCGTGTGAGTTTCATAATGTGATTGGGGATAGAGATGAACCCTTGTACCCTGGTTGTAAATTTAGTAAGTTAGCTGCACTTGTTAGACTTTACAATTTGAAAGCGAAGCATGGGTTGAGTGATGTTGGCTTCACAATTGTGTGATTTTCATTGTAGTAGTTTGTGATTGGTATAATTGCTATATGATCAGCTCCCAAGATCCATTTAGATCACATCACTTTTCACCTACAATAATTTCCTTATCTTGGTTATAATAGTACTTCAATATACTATACCCTTTTTCGAATATAAAGCTTTGTGCATCAAATTTACAATTAATATTCTCAATCAAAGACAAAGAATGCTTAAGATATTAAGATAGTATTTCTGATGTACTTGTTTTCATTTCTCTGCTACACACAAAATTACATGCACTCGTATACTGTATTCCTTATCCATCTTAGCTTATATACTTCAATTACATCAACTTAGTTTCTCAGTTACACATGACTTACTGCATCACTTAAATTGTGTATGCTCCAAGGGTTCCTTATCGGAATAGCAGTATTTCCTGAGCTAGTTTATGGAAGGTGGACAACTGCTAATTATAATAGCTGACGTGCAATTTTAGTTATATGATTAACTAAATCTAAATTCCTTCTCACTCATATTTCTGTTATTGCGTTTCTCCTTTGCATTAAATTGTTAAAACCTTTTTTCAGTTTTTAATTTTTATGATACTTTCACATTATCAGTGGCATTCTCGTTTTGTAGTTCGTACAGTTTCTGAAGGTTTTATTTAGTATGGATTCTTACAGCTGTTTTATGTTTTAGTTCTTAGTATTTACCCGAAGAGTTGTAACTTTGGCATTGTAATTAACTATACTTATTGCAACATGATTACAGTTGATTCATATTTCATGCTTTAGTTCTTAGTATGGATTCTTACAGTTGTTTCATGCTTTAGTTCTTAGTATTTACAGCTGTTTGTCTCCTTAAAATTCAAGGGGATAAACCACGGAGGCAAATATGTATTTTTACTGTGAGTCCCACAACACTCACTAAAAGTTAGTGTCATGTCACTTTTTATTTGTGATTATCATATTAACATTTGAGTTTGTGTTTTTAATATTATAGCAGATTATGGGTTCTCAAAAAAATAAAGCTATTTCATCCCTTCAAAAGAAGAAAGCTATTTCATCCCCTCAAAAGAAGAAATGTAGTTCAAAACCAACCTGCCACGCCTACTCAAAAGAAACAAGCTGCTTCAAAAGCTCAAAACAATCACACTAGTTCAGTAAATCAAAATTCGAAAGTTGATACATGCCCAAAAAAGAATCCATCTAAGTCCTCCCATTCTAAGAAAATTTAATTTAATGAAGCATATAATATTGAGACAAGCTCCAGTACCGCATAAAGAAAATGAGGTATTAATACAATGCAGCAAATAATGAAGCAAAAAGTACATGGCATGAGAAAGGTTGTGGAGTATAATAAAAAGGGGCAACCTCGTGGGAAGACAGCAAAGGAAATGCAATCTTACATTGGGGTCTTAGCACACACGAAGGTCCGAGTTGACATTAAAAAATGTAAATGATTAAATTTCAAGCAAAAGAAGTAAAACCTAAAAAGATTTTAAAATGTGTGATCTAGTTGTACGTAGATGGAGTTTATGATAGCGCCTCAAAGCAGGAAAATGGTTTTATCATCAGTAGCACGTAAATGGCGAGAGTTCAAGTCTAGACTAACTAATACCTATGTTTATCCTTTCGAAGATGAAGAAGAACTCTTATGTGCCCCCTGAAGAATATCCTTTCATTGATCCTAATGCTTGGAGAGCCTTTGTAGCCCGTAGGTTTACTGAAGAGTTTAGGGTACATTTTCCTCCATTTTTATTGCAAATAAATCATTGCTTTTGAAAGAACATAACCACATTTCCCTTCATATTTGGCAGGAATTACATAAGAAACAACAAGAAAGACGTGCACAAAATTAGTATAATCATCGCTTATCACCTAAAGGATATGTTGGATTGGAGGATGAACTAGTTAGTACAAATTTTGTAAATAGACTTAATTATTTTTGACTCTTAAATGAACTTACTAGATTATTGTTTCTATATATGAAATAGCTGGAAAAATTGACGGAAGATGATATAGATCGAGCAACATTGTGGAGGAAAGGCCGCGAAGATAAGGATGTGATATTATAGATGAGAAGACAGCTGAGAAAGCAAATGAATAGTAAGAAAATTTAGTTATTATTAGATTGTGGATTAGATTGTTGCATATTATTACCTTTAATGTAGATATTGGCTTTTACGGTGAACTTTATTGTGGAACATTGATGCGGTTGAAGAGCAAGCGTGCCAGTTTATGGAAAGATTTGATTTAATGGCAAAGATCTGATTCAATGGCAATTTGGTAGTTTTGGCCAAGTTTGGAGTGTCGGATTTGGACGTTTTCGGAGCCTAATTTCATTGGAAACGGGTCAACGGTCAAAACTCACAAGCGTTTCGCTCGTGCCGTGCAGGGTTTTTTGGTCAAATTCCATCGTTTAGGCCTTTAAAAAGATATTTTTCTGTTTTAGGGTTATTTTCATAATAATCTTTATTAGTTTTTCTTTTCTGTTTTGGATTCTTCTTTTAGGGTTTTGCTATTTAAACACTTGTTATGATGGGGAGCGTGCTAGTTTATGGAAAGATTTGATTTAATGGCAAAGATATGATTCAATGGCAATTTGGTAGTTTCGGCCAAGTTTGTAGTGTCGGATTTGGGCATTTCCGGAGCCTAATTTCATTAGAAACAGGTCAACGGTCAAAACTCACCAGCGTTTTGCTCGTGACGTGCAGGGTTTTTTGGTCAAATTCCATCGTTTAGGCCTTTCAAAAGACATTTTTCTGTTTTAGGGTTATTTTTGTAATTATCTTTATTAGTTTTCCTTTTTCGTTTTGGATTCTGCTATTAGGGTTTTGCTATTTAAACACTTGTTATGGTGGGGAGCCGCAGTTTTTGAAAAATAATAAAATTTACGTATTTTCCAAAATTCTCTGAATTAGAATTTTGCTGCCTATTTCCTAGTATTCGTAGAATCAATAGGTTGTAGAAGGTTATCGTTTGGCAATCGTACGCGGTTCAACAATTGATAACAGTTTTCTGTTTCTTCCGCTACGTCAGTTGGTATCAAAGCAAAGATGAGGGTGATGATATCGAAGATGAAACCGTGCTAACTTGTGAACCGATCTTTAATTCAGAAGGCAGTGGATGAGGAGGTGGTGACTGGTGATGTTGGGACTGCGTTGGTGGTGAGGAGGTCCTGCCTTACACCTACGGCTGTTGATGATAATTGGCTGGGAAACAACATTTTCTAGTCAACCTGTACTGTTAAGGGGAAGGTGTGTAGGTTTATGATTGATGCAGGCAGTTGTGAGAATATAATTTCAGCAGAGGCAGTCCGAAAGCTGGAACTAACAACGGAAAAACATCCAAAGCCTTACAAGTTAGCCTGGTTGAAACAAGGGGGCGAGGTGACTGTCTCAAGACGTGCACTGGTATCCTTTTCTGTGGGGACAAAATACAAAGACGAGGTTTGGTGTGATGTAGTAGCTATGGATGCATGCCATATACTGTTGGGAAGACCTTGGCAATTTGATAGAGAGGTGGTTCATAACGGTAAGACGAATACTTACAGCTTTGTGTTTGAGGGGGTAAAGATTGTGCTAGTGCCCAAGCGAGAACAAAACAAAGGCAGTGCTAGTTTGTTGACTTTAGCACAGTTTGAGGAGGTGGTGCAAGAGACAGAAATAGTATACGCCTTAATCGGGAGGGTGGTAGACAAGGGGGTCGAGGTTCCTGATATAGTCAAACCATTTCTGGAAGAGTTCAGTGATTTATTTCCAGAAGAACATCTTGAAGGATTACCCCCAATGCGTGAAATCCAACATCAGATTGATCTGGAGCCCAGGGCAGCCTTACCCAATCGACCTCATTACAGGATGAGTCCCGGAGAGCATGAAGAATTAAGGAGACGGGTGGAAGAGTTACTGGCCAAGGGGTACATTCGAAAGAGTTTGAGTCCTTTTGCGGTACCAGCCCTTCTGGTATCAAAGAAAGATGGTACTTAGCGGATGTGTATCGACAGTAAAGCCATCAACAAAATAACAGTCAGGTACCGTTTTCCTATTCCTAGATTGGATGACCTACTGGATCAGCTTAGTGGGGCTACTGTGTTTACTAAATTGGATTTGAAGAGTGGATACCATCAACTCCGTATTCGGGCTGGCGATGAATGGAAGACAACTTTTAAGACGAGGGAGGGATTGTATAAGTGGATGGTCATGCCGTTTGGGTTGTCCAATTCACCTATCACCGTTATGCGTGTTATGAATCAAGTTTTGAGGCCTTTCATTGGGAAGTGTGTTATTGTGTATTTTGATGACATTCTAATCTACAGTGCTAACCTGAGCGAGCATCTTAGTCAGCTGCGCGAAGTTCTTCATGTGCTGCGTTGGGAGAAATTTTATGCTGCAGTTAAGAAGTGTGTGTTTCTCACACCTAGGGTGCTGTTTCTTGGATACATTGTGTCTGATGTGGGGTGCAGGTAGATGAGTCCAAAGTAGAGGCAGTGAAGCATTGGCCATGGCCTAGTACCATTATTGAAGTTCGGAGCTTTCGTGGGTTGGCTTCCTTTTATCGGCGCTTTATCCCTCATTTTAGTAGCATTATGGCTCCTATTACTGAGTGCATGAAGTAGGATGGGAAGTTTGCTTGGACAGATGAAGCAGAAAAGGCGTTTGAGCTGATTAAATTCTGCCTTACCACAGCTCAAATTCTAGTATTACCAGATTTCTATTAACCTTTTGTGTTGCATTCTGATGCTTCCAAAGTGGGAATTGGGGTTGTTTTGAGTCAAAATAACAGGCCTGTGGCGTATTTTAGTGAGAAACTTTAGGGTGCCAAGCTGTGTTATAGCACTTATGATGTTGAGTTTTATGTTGTGGTTCAGGCTATTAAACATTGGCGCCATTATTTGTTTCAGTGGGAGTTTATCTTGAATACGGATCATGAGGCTTTAAAACATTTGCATTGTCAAGATAAAGTTTCTAGTAGACATGCGAGCTGGGTTGCTTACCTATAAAGGTTCACTTTCGTGGTGAAACACAAGTCGGGAGTTACCAATCGAGTGGCTGATGCTTTGAGCAGGCGAAAAGGACTACTAACTCGACTTTCTATGGAGGTACCTAGTTTTAATTCATTTGCTGAAATACTTGAAACTGATCCATATTTTTTTGGAATTTTGGCAAAGGTTCGGGCAGGGGAGAGGACAGATTTCCATTTGTAGGATGGATTTTTGTTTAAGGACAACCAACTATGTGTTCCAGATTGTAGTTTGCGGTTGAAGATCCTTCAAGAGCTGTATGGCGAGGGTCATGTAAGAAGAGACAGGACCTTGTAGTTGGTGCAGTCTAGTTACTTCTGGCCTACTATTCGGAAGGTGGTTGAAAAACTGGTGCAACGGTTTCGGGTTTGTCAAGTATCTAAGGGAACAGCAACCAATGCAGGCTTGTATATGCCTCTACCAGTTCCATCACAGCCATGGGTGGTCATCAGTATGGATTTTGTGCTAGGATTACCGCGTACACAGCGAGGTAATGATTTTATTTATGTGGTAGTTGATTGTTTTTCCAAGATGGTGCACTTCATTCCATGTAAGAAGACCACAGATGCTGTTCGTGTTGTTCAATTGTACTTTTGAGAGATTTATAGGTTGCATGGTTTGCCAGTGTCTATTGTGTCTGACCGTGATACTAGGTTTCTTATCCATTTTTGGCGTAGCTTGTGGAAGATGGTGAACGCACAGTTGAATTTTATTAGTGCCTACCATCCACAGACAGTTGGGCAGACGGAAGTGGTGAATCGATCGCTAGGCAATTTGTTGCGGTGTTTGGTTGGAGAACATGTGAAGAGTTGGATCTGAAGTTATGTCAGGCAGAGTTTGCTCATAATCATACAGTTAACAGGAGTACTGGATTTAGCCCTTTTGTAGTAGTGTATTCTGTTACTCCTAGAGGACCACTTGATTTGCTGCCATTACCAGCAAAGACACGAGTTCATGGGACGGCAGAAACCATTGTGACAGGATTGCAGGAAATTCACAGGGCTGTCCGTGACAATCTGCTGCAGGCCGCGGGCAAGTATAAACAAGCTGCTGATAAGAAACGGCGTCATGTTGAGTTCGAAGTGGGGGATTATGTGTGGGCTATTCTTACTAAGGATAGATTTTCTGTAGCTGACTATAATAAGTTGTCTGCCAAGAAGATTGGGCCAGTGGAAATCATTGAGAAGATCAATCCTAATGCATACCGCTTGAAACTGCCGAGTCATACTTGTACAGCGAATATTTTTAATGACAAGCATTTGATTCCTTACATAGGCGATTCCTCCGATGATGACAATTCGAGGGCGAATTCTGTCCACCCTGGGGAGAATGATTCGGTTGAAGAGCAAGCGTGCCAGTTTATGGAAAGATTTTATTTAATGGCAAGGATCTGATTAAATGGCAATTTGGTAGTTTCGGCCAAATTTGGAGTGTCGAATTTTGGCGTTTCCGGAGCCTAATTTCATTGGAAACGGGTCAACGGTCAAAACTCACCAGTGCTTTGCTCGTGACGTGCAGGGTTTTTTGGTCAAATTCCATCGTTTAGGCCTTTAAAAAGACATTTTTCTGTTTTAGGGTTCGTAATTATCTTTATTAGTTTTCCTTTTCCGTTTTGGATTATGCTTTTAGGGTTTTGCAATTTAAACACTTGTTATGATGGGGAGCCGCAATTTTTGAAAAATAATAAAATTTACGTATTTTTCAAAATTCTCTGAATTAGAATTTTGCTGCCTATTTCCTGGTATTCGTAGAATCAACAGGTTGTAGAAGGTTATCGTTTGGCAATCGTGCACGGTTCAACAATTGATAACAGTTTTCTGTTTCTTCCGCTACGTCAGTTGGTATCAAAGCGATGACGAGGGTGATGATATCGAAGATGAAACCTTGCTAACTGGTGAACCGATCTTTAATTCAGAAGGCGTGGATGATGAGGTGGTGACTGGTGATGTTGGGACTGCGTTGGTGGTGAGGTGGTCCCGCCTTACACCTAGGGCTGTTGATGATGATTGGTAGAGAAACAACATTTTCCAGTCAACCTGTACTGTTAAGGGGAAGATGTGTAGGTTTATGATTGATGCAGGCAGTTGTGAGAATATAATTTCAGCAGAGGCAGTCCGAAAGCTGGAACTAACAACGGAAAAACATCCAAAGCCGTACAAGTTAGCCTGGTTGAAACAAGGGGGCGAGGTGACTGTCTCAAGACGTGCACTGGTATCCTTTTCTAAGGGGACAAAATACAAGTACTTGGTTTGGTGTGATGTAGTAGCTATGGATGCATTCCATATGCTGTTGGGTTGACCTTGGCAATTTGATAGAGAGTTGGTTCATAACGGTAAGACGAATACTTATAGCTTTGTCTTTGAGGGGGTAAAGATTGTGTTAGTGCCCAAGCGGGAAGAAAACAAAGGCGATGCTAGTTTGTTGACTTTAGCACATTTTGAGGAGGTGGTGCAGGAGACATAAATAATATACGCCTTAATCGGGAGGGTGGTAGACAAGGAGGTCGAGGTTCCTGATATAGTCAAACCACTTCTGGAAGAGTTCAATGATTTATTTCCAGAAGAACTGCCTGAAAGATTACCCCCAATGCATGAAATCCAACATCAGATTGATCTAGAGCCCGGGGCAGCCTTACCTATTCGACCTCATTACAAAATGAGTCCCGGAGAGCATGAAGAATTAAGGAGACAGGTGGAAGAGTTACTGGCCAAGGGGTACATTCGAAAGAGTTTGAGTCCTTGTGAGGTACCAACCCTTCTGGTATCAAAGAATAATGGTACTTGGCGGATGTGTATCGACAGTAAAGCCATCAACAAAATAACGGTCAGGTACCATTTTCCTATTCCTAGATTGGATGACCTACTGGATCAGCTTAGTGGGGCTACTGTGTTTACTAAATTGGATTTGAAGAGTGGATACCATCAACTCCGTATTCGGGCTGGCGATGAATGGAAAATAACTTTTAAGACTAGGGAGGGATTGTATGAGTGGATGGTCATTCCGTTTGGGTTGTCCAATGTACCTAGCACATTTATGCGTGTTATGAATCAAGTTTTGAGGCCTTTCATTGGGAAGTGTGTTGTTGTGTATTTTGATGACATTCTAATCTACAGTGCTAACTCGAGCGAGCATCTTAGTCAGCTGCGCGCAGTTCTTCATGTGCTGCGTAGGGAGAAATTTTATGCTGCAGTTACGAAGTGTGTGTTTCTAACACCTAGGGTGCTGTTTCTTGGTTATATTGTGTCTGATGTGGGGCTGCAGGTAGATGAGTCCAAAGTAGAGGCAGTGAAGCATTGGCCAAGGACTAGTACCATTGCTGAAGTTCGGAGCTTTCATGGGTTGGCTTCCTTTTATTGGCGCTTTATCCCTCATTTTAGTAGCATTATGGCTCCTATTACTGAGTGCATGAAGCTGGATGGGAAGTTTGCTTGGACAGATGAAGCAGAAAAGGCATTTGAGCTGATTAAATTCCGCCTTACCACAACTCCCATTCTAGTATTACCAGATTTCCATAAACCTTTTGTGTTGCATTCTGATGCTTCCAAAGTGGGAATTGGGGCTGTTTTGGGTCAAAATAGCAGGCCAGTGACGTATTTTAGTGAGAAACTTTCGGGTGCCAAGCTGCGTTATAGCACTTATGATGTTGAGTTTTATGCTGTGGTTCATGCTATTAAACATTGGCGCCATTATTTCTTTCAGCGGGAGTTTATCTTGTAAACGGATCATGAGGCTTTAAAACATTTGCATAGTCAAGATAAAGTTTCTACTAGACATGCGAGCTGGGTTTCTTACCTACAAAGGTTCACTTTCGGGGTGAAACACAAGTCGGTAGTTACCAATCGAGTGGCTGATGCTTTGAGCAGGCGAAAGGGACTACTAACTCGACTTTCTGTGGACGTACCTGGTTTTGATTCATTTGCTAAAATACTTGAAACTGATACATATTTTTCTAGTATTTTGGCAAAGGTTCGGGCAGGGGAGAGGACAGATTTCCATTTGCAGGATGGATTTTTGTTTAAGGACAACCAACTATGTGTTCCAGATTGTAGTTTGCGGTTGAAGATCCTTCAAGAGCTGCATGGCGAGGGGCATGTAGGAAGAGACAGGACCTTGCAGTTGGTGCAGTCTAGTTACTTCTGGCCTACTATTCGGAAGGAGGTTGAAAAACTGGTGCAATGGTTTCGGGTTTGTCAAGTATCTAAGGGAACAGCAACCAATGCAGGCTTGTTTATGCCTCTACCAGTTCCATCACGGCCATGGGTGGACATCAGTATAGATTCTATGCTGGGATTACCGCGTACACAGCGAGGTAATGATTCTATTTATGTGGTTGTTGATCAATTTTCCAAGATGGTGCACTTCATTCCATGTAAGAAGACCATAGATGCTGTTCGTGTTGCTCAATTGTACTTTAGAGAGATTTATAGGTTGCATGGTTTGCCAGTGTCTATTGTGTCTGACCGTGATACTAGGTTTCTTAGCCATTTTTGGCGTAGCTTTTGGAAGATGGTGAACACATAGTTGAATTTTAGTAGTGCCTACCATCCACAGACAGATAGGCAGACGGAAGTGGTGAATCGATCGCTAGGCAATTTGTTGCGGTGTTTGGTTGGAGAACATGTGAAGAGTTTGGATCTGAAGTTATGTCAGGCAGAGTTTGCGACTCATGCAGTTAATAGGAGTACTTGATTTAGCCCTTTTGCAGAAGTGTATTCTGTTACTCCTAGAGGATCACTTGATTTGCTGCCATTACCAGCAAAGACACGAGTTCATGGGACGGCAGAAACCTTTGTGACAGGATTGCAGGAAGTTCACAGGGTGATAAGAATGAAATATGTTATATTTTATTCCTTTAATACTTAATCTTTTATATTTATTTTGTACTTAAATACATTTATTGTTCTTATATTTTTATTTTAGGTACAATTGAACCAAGAAAGTAAAATAAATGAAAAAGGGGCAAGAGAAGATGTATTTTCAGTATACCAATCGAGTGGGTTTTTGATTACATGAGCCATGCAAATATCATGCTAACCAAAGAGGGCCTTGCACATGAATTGAAGTATAAAAATGAGCACCTCACGAAATGGGTAGCAGGTTAATCCTAGCAAATTCATATGGGCCCACGAAATTAGCAAGTTGGCAAAGATAATTCCAAATTGTAAGATAGAGGCCACGTGCATGCAACTTGCAAGATGTTTGAATAGAAGTGCTTCAAGTTATTTACGTGGGCCACTCAATTTATACAACCATGCAAGAGATTCTAGCAGCTGGAAAATCATATGGGGGCCCACGGATTTGATAGAGAAAGGAACACAGCAGCTATTTCTTTCCCTTTTACGAATTGGACTCGGCAACATAAAGGGAAAGCAGAAATCAGTTGCGCATCTCCTTTTGCGAAGTGGAATTGGACGAAAGCAATTAGACTATAATTAGGGCTGTTATTATATAATATAAATAGGGACTTGATAAAGCTTAGCAGGGATCATCTTGTATTCAGAAAATACTTTTTCTCTCTATTCCTTTGGTGATTTTCATAGCCATGTGTAGCTAATTTATTGTTCTTGGATTAAGGAGACGGAAGCCTTGGATTAAATACACTGTGAGATCTAATTGATTTTAATTGTTCAATTATTATTTTGAGTATTGTTTATTTTTCTGTGCTTGAATTATATGATTGATTTGATTAATTTCTGGGATGCATACTAGTCTATTATTCATTGAAATCTACTGCTAAATTAGATATCGAATCCGTAATTGTTTGGTCATTCTAATTTGCGAAGCAACTAAGATTAATAATTGACTGCAGATCACGAGATTATTATATCTTAGGAAGAATATTCAACTAAATTAAATGCAACCGCTTGTGCTTGTGTTGTTTAGCTTCATCGGTTTTTCTAATTCTTAAAGCTTCTACTAGATTAAACTTTTAGCGCTTGTCTGAAGTTGTTTAGTAGTTAGGGTTATTTAGATCGCTTGTTTCTATCTAACTAAAATTAAGGAAAAACATGGGAGTGGTTCTAACGATGAATATTCAAGATATTAATTGTGTATGCTTGAGTCAATGATCAGTGTATGTTTCTAAGGTGGAAGTTGACTTAACCCAAGGTTTGTTCTCTTGATTTAATTCGTTACTTTATTTTATACATTAGTTATTTTAATTAACAACAATCAAAAATCCCCTCTTTTGGAATACAAAGTATATAAAAATAGATTAATCAGTCTCTGTGGGATCGACTCTTACTTGCACTACTACATAATTATTTTTCGCAGTAAGGTTTATTTTTGGTTGTCTGCGACAGCACACCAAATTTTGGCGCCGTTGCCGGGGACTGATTTTAGTTTATTTTTTTATTTTTTTGTTTTTTTTGTAATTCTTATTTTAATTTTAATTTCTTTTTATAGGTAATTTGAATTTCCTTGATTGTTTATGCCTGAAACTCGATCTACTAATCAAGGTGATTTAAAGTTTGATCTAGAGATAGAGAGAACTTGTCGTAGATTAAGGAAGGAAGCTCGGGAAATTCGTGAAGAAAAGGGAGTCATGGCAGCAAATCGAACCTTGAAAGAGCTTTCGGCTCCTGATTTGAATCAACAGCCCTTATGCATAACTTTCCCTAATCTTGATACTAACACTCATTTTGAATTAAAATCTGGACTGATACATCTTCTACCTTCTTTTCATGGTTTGACAGGTGAAGATCCCCATAAACACTTGAAGGAATTCCATGTGGTATGCACGAGTATGAAACCCACCGGAGTAACCGAAGAACAGATCAAGCTAAGAGCCTTCCCATTTTCTTTGAAAGATTCAGCTAAGGATTGGCTCTACTATCTTCCCTCCGGAAGTATCACCACATGGGAAGAGATCAAAAGACTCTTTTTAGAGAAATATTTTCCAGCTTCAAGGGCAGCCAACATACGGAAGTCAATTTGTGGTGTGAGGCAGAACAACGGAGAATCCCTACATGAGTATTGGGAACGTTTCAAGAGATTATGTGCTAGTTGCCCTCACCATCAAATCAGTGATCAGCTTCTCATCCAGTATTTTTATGAAGGTCTCAATTGTACCGAGAGAAGCATGATTGACGCTGCTAGTGGCGGAGCGTTGGTGGATAAGACTCCCGAGGCTGCAAGAAATCTAATTGCAAATATGGCAGCCAACTCTCAACAATTTGGCACTAGACTTGATTCTGTATCTAGGAATGCTAGTGAGGTACAAATTTCTGCTATTGAACAACAACTTGCGAGTTTAACTTCTCTTGTTCGTCAAATGGGTGCAGGGAACACACAGCAGGTAAAAGCTTGCGGGATTTGTGCGGTAGTAGGACATCCGACAGATGCATGCCCAACTCTTCAAGAAGAATCCGTTGAGCAGGCAAATGCAGCAGGAGGATTTCCTGGGCAACCACAAAGGAAATATGATCCTTTTTCAAATACATATAATCCTGGATGGAGGGATCATCCTAACTTTAGCTACGGGAACCCACAAGCAAGTCAACCAGCACCTCAAAATTTTCCAAATCATCAGCAGTACAAACCATCGTATCCCAACAGACAACAACAGGGCCAAACTTCTAACCCTAGTATGTCTTTAGAAGATATTGTTAAAACACTTGCCACTAACACTTTAAATTTTCAACAGGAAACAAGGGCAAGTATTCAAAATTTGGGTACGCAAGTGGGACAAATGGCGACTGAGATTAGTCGATTGGAGGCACAAAGTTCTGGAAAATTACCTTCCCAAACAGTGGTGAACCCAAAAGAAAATGCAAGTGCAATCACTTTGAGAAATGGTAAGGAGATAGAAGTTCCAGAAAAGACAATGCCTACACCACAAGATCAAAACAAGGCAGGTAAGAAAAAAGACGAAGCAGACAGCAGTGCTCTGAATGACAAGGATGAACCTAAGCGTAAATTTCCTCCTCTCTCTGAATATAAACCGGTACCTCCTTTCCCTCTTGCTTTAACGGAAAATAGAAAATACGAGAAAAATTTAGATTTGTATGAAACTTTTCGTAAATGCGAGGTAAATATTCCATTGTTAGATGCTATCAAACAAGTACCTCGTTATGCTAAATTTTTGAAAGAATTGTGTACACACAAGAGGAAACAGGAAATGAAAAAATATGAAAAGGTGAAGGTAGGAGAAAATGTTTCCGCAGTCATTCAAAGAAAGCTACCTACTAAGTGCCCAGATCCGGGTATGTTCACTATTCCGTGCATGATAGGTAGCGCTAAAATTGAAAAAGCCATGTTAGACTTAGGAGCCTCGATAAATGTTATGCCATATTCTATATATGCTAATCTATCACTTGAACCTTTGAATAAAACTGGTATTGTAATACAGCTAGCTGACAGATCTAATGTTTATCCCAAAGGTGTAATTGAGGATGTTCTTGTGCGAGTCAATAATTTGATCTTTCCTACTGATTTTTATGTGCTTGATATGGAAAACGGTGACCAAAATGCTCCTATTTTGCTAGGAAGACCATTTTTAAAGACATCTAGGACTAAAATAGATGTTCATAGTGGTACACTTTCAATGGAATTTGATGGCGAAATTGTTAAGTTCAATATTTATGAGGCCATGCGTTATCCCACTGATGATAATTCTGTTTATTCGGTTGATGTGATTGACTCTTTGGCACAGGAAATCTTTGAACTCAATGGGAAGGATGAATTGGAAATTGCACTTAGTAAAGACATTGATAAAGGAAATGCGACTTTGACCTTGAGCACCGAGTTGCAATCAACTATAACAGCTTTGGATGACATTCCAAAATCAGGTAACATCTGTTACGTTGAATTGCCAATTTCTAATGAAAGGGCTTTACCCTCTGTTGTGCAGGCACCAGTTCCCGATTTGAAAGATCTTCCTAGTCATCTCAAATATGTATTCCTTGGAGAGGGAAAAACATTACCAGTGATTATATCCAATACACTTGGTGCATCACAAGAAGAGAAACTCATGCATGTTCTAAAGGAGCATAAGAAGGCCATTGGATGGACGATAGCTGATATTAAAGGAATAAGCCCTTCCACATGCATGCATCGGATCTTGCTGGAGGATGAAGTGAAACCTTCCCGTCAACCACAAAGGAGATTGAACCCTCCCATGATGGATGTCGTGAAGAAAGAAATTCTCAAACTTCTTGATGTCGGAGTGATCTACCCTATTTCAGATAGCAGTTGGGTTAGCCCAGTTCAAGTGGTTCCTAAGAAGAATGGAATAACTGTGGTGAAAAATCAAAATGACGAGTTGGTTCCCACCCGAGTTCAAAATGGGTGGCGGGTTTGTATAGATTATAGAAAATTGAATGCTGTAACCCGCAAGGACCATTTTCCATTACCTTTTATTGATCAAATGCTTGAACGATTAGCTGGTCATTCTTATTATTGTTTTCTTGATGGTTATTCAGGTTACTTCCAAATTGCAATTGCCCCAGAAGACCAAGAGAAGACTACTTTCACATGCCCGTTTGGTACCTTCGCATATCGCCGCATGGCCTTCGGACTTTGCAACGCACCGGCCACTTTTCAGAGGTGTATGGTTAGCATATTTTCAGATTACATTGAGCATATCATGGAAGTTTTTATGGATGATTTTACAGTCTATGGAGACTCATTTGATAAATGTTTGCAAAACCTTACTCTTATTCTTCAAAGATGCATAGAAACTAATCTTGTCTTAAACTCTGAAAAATGTCATTTTATGGTTGAACAAGGTATAGTTTTGGGTCATGTTGTTTCATCTAAAGGAATTGAAGTAGATAAAGCTAAAGTTGACATTATACAATCTCTTTCATATCCCACTAGTGTTCGGGAAATTCGTTCTTTTCTTGGACATGCAGGTTTTTATAGGAGATTTATCAAGGACTTTTCCCAAATAGCATCACCCCTATGCAATCTACTACAAAAGGATGTCGAGTTTGAATTTGACGAGAAATGTCGCAAGGCGTTTGATAAATTAAAGGAATCACTGACATCCACTCCAGTTATTCAACAACCTGATTGGACCATGCCTTTTGAGATAATGTGCGATGCAAGTGACTACGCCGTAGGCGCTGTTTTGGGCCAAAGAATTGGAAGAGCATCACATGCCATTTATTATGCGTCGAGAACTTTGAATAATGCCCAACGAAACTACTCTACTACAGAAAAAGAGCTTTTAGCTGTTGTTTTTGCTTTAGAAAAATTTTGATCTTATTTGCTTGGTACTAAAGTCATTGTATATTCTGATCATGCAGCTCTTCGTTACTTAATGACAAAGAAAGAGGCAAAACCAAGATTGATAAGATGGATAATTCTCTTGAGTGAATTTGACTTGGAAATTAAGGACAAAAAGGGAGCAGAAAATAGTGTTGCGGATCACTTGAGTCGCTTAGTGAATGTGCATGATGAACTTCAACTGAAAGAAGAGTTTCCCGATGCACAATTATTTTCTGCAAGCACAACCATGCCATGGTATGCAAATATTGTGAATTATTTGGCTACTAACATCTTACCTTCTAGTTTGTCTAAAGCTCAAAAAGATAAAATCAAAAGTGATGCCAAGCACTATGTATGGGATGATCCTTACTTATGGAAGCACTGTGCCGACCAAGTGATACGAAGATGCATCCCTGAAAGTGAAATTGCGTCGATTATTACTTTTTGTCATACTTATGCTTGTGGAGGTCACTTTGGAACCAAGAGAACAGCAAGGAAAGTATTAGAATGTGGTTTCTTTTGGCCGTCTCTCTTCAAAGATTCATATCTGTTTTGTAAGTCATGTTATAATTGTCAAAAGACAGGTAATATTTCCCAACGAAATGAGATGTTGCAAACCCCCATATTATATTGTGAAATTTTTGATGTTTGGGGAATTGATTTCATGGGACCGTTTCCTGTCTCTTTCGGTTGTACTTATATCTTACTCGCTGTTGATTATGTTTCGAAATGGGTGGAAGCCAAAGCCACCAGGATTGACGATTCTAAAGTGGTTGCAGATTTTATTCAGTCTAACATTTTTTCTAGGTTTAGCTTTCCAAGAGCTCTAATCAGTGATCGAGGAACTCACTTTTGCAATCGAACAGTGGGAGCATTGTTGAGGAAGTACCATGTGACTCATAAGGTGTCAACTGCTTATCACCCGCAGACCAATGGACAAGCAGAGGTGTCAAACAGAGAAATCAAGGCAATCATTGAAAAGACGGTTAACCCAAGTAGGAAAGATTGGAGTCTGCGCTTAGATGATGCTTTATGGGCTTACCGAACTGCATTCAAGACACCCATTGGTATGTCACCTTATAGATTAGTGTTTGGGAAGCCATGTCACCTACCCGTTGAGTTGGAACATAAGGCTTATTGGGCTATTAAGAGCTTCAATATGAATATGGATGAAAGTGGAGAACACCGGAAGTTGCAACTACAAGAGTTAGAGGAAATTCGTAATGACGCGTATGAAAGTGCACGGATTTACAAGGAAAAAACGAAAGCTTTTCATGACAAAAGGATATCTAGGAAAGAATTTCAAATTGGTCAAAAAGTTCTTCTCTACCAATCACGGCTTCGTTTATTTCCAGGTAAGTTACGTTCTCGTTGGAATGGACCTTTTGTTATTACTAATGTTTTCCCGCATGGAGCAGTTGAAATCAAAAGTTTAGCAACTTCTAAAGTGTTCAATGTGAATGGTCATCGACTCAAATATTTTCATGAGGGTTTCCAAGAAGATAAGGTGGAGAATATGGATCTTGAGGATCCGGTTTATACAGATTAACTCAAAGGCAATATCGAGTCGAGCCAACGACCATAAACAAAGGCGCTGCATGGGAGGCAACCCATAGGGGAGTATCTCTCTACTTTTCTTTGCATTTTACTTTACATTAGGGGCAATGTAAGTTTTAAGTGGGGGGGTGGGGGGAAGCATTTAGATATTTTCCAAATTTTTTATTTTTTATTATATTTATTTTGAATTTTGTGGGTACATTCACTGCAAACCCTCACGAGACAAAACTCGTCCACTTGGGCTAACCTTGGGGTTTAAAGGCTTGTTGCACATGCTAAGTGCAATCGTGTTTCCTACGAAAATGGAGTAGTTTTAGGATTTGTCACTTGAGAAATAAGTTAATTTGGACTTTGATTTTTGACCAATGATAAAAATCTTGATTTCTTTGTAATAACTTATGGGAGGACTGATAGACATTGGGTAATCTAAATTTGATTTTCTTTATTGATCACTACTTTATTTGAGACCCTTCACTATTAAGCACATATCCATTTGTTCGACCTAGTTTTGACTTGGAAGAAATTTATCAGATTGAACGTCTAGGGAAGAAATTTTGAACTCTCTCAATTGTTTGATCACCACTTGAAATTGATATGAGGTATTAATTGAGAAAAGGGAAATGATTTAGGCAAAAGTTTGCAAGATTGATAGAAAGGAAAAATTTTTAAAAAGTAATCAAGGAATGATTCATGTGGTGGGATGAGATGGAGCGTAAAACGCACTCACTCATAAACACGTGACATGCGAGATGGAGCGTAAAACGCACTCGCTGGTAAGATGGAGCATAAAATGCACTTACCAAATAAAAAAGGAAAGGAAAAAATAAGACAGGAAGAAAAGCCTTTTGATCCTTTGATATTATTTGTTGGTTTTAACTGAGATTTGTGAGAAAAACAAGTGGTTGAGTTTATCTTTTTCCTTTAAGGCTTCAATTTCATAGGTTTTTCTGTAATTTGACTAGTTTGATACGGGTGGATACATACACACACACACAAGGGATTGAGAATAAAGTAAGGTTGATAGGTAAATTTGGGTTTCAGATGATACATGGTTTTGAAGTTTCCCAAGAGTTATTAATTTGAATCTTTGAGGTCGATGTGGAAGTTCATGTTAACTCGTGGCTCAAGTTCGACGTATTTGTTTAGTTGATTGTTTTTGTGTTATAGTTTATTTTTGTTTTGCCCGAGGACGACCAAAAGATAAGTGTGGGGGAATTTGATAAGAATGAAATATGTTATATTTTATTCCTTTAATACTTAATCTTTTATATTTATTTTGTACTTAAATACATCTATTGTTCTTATATTTTTATTTTAGGTACAATTGAACCAAGAAAGTAAAATAAATGAAAAAGGGGCAAGAGAAGATGTATTTTCAGTATACCAATCGAGTGGGTTTTTGATTACATGAGCCATGCAAATATCATGCTAACCAAAGAGGGCCTTGCACATGAATTGAAGTATACAAATGAGCACCTCACGAAATGGGTAGCAGGTTAATCCTAGCAAATTCATATGGGCCCACGAAATTAGCAAGTTGGCAAAGATAATTCCAAATTGTAAGATAGAGGCCACGTGCATGCAACTTGCAAGATGTTTGAATAGAAGTGCTTCAAGTTATTTACGTGGGCCACTCAATTTATACAACCATGCAAGAGATTCTAGCAGCTGGAAAATCATATGGGGGCCCACGGATTTGATAGAGAAAGGAACACAGCAGCTATTTCTTTCCCTTTTACGAATTGGACTCGGCAACATAAAGGGAAAGCAGAAATCAGTTGCGCATCTCCTTTTGCGAAGTGGAATTGGACGAAAGCAATTAGACTATAATTAGGGCTGTTATTATATAATATAAATAGGGACTTGATAAAGCTTAGCAGGGATCATCTTGTATTCAGAAAATACTTTTTCTCTCTATTCCTTTGGTGATTTTCATAGCCATGTGTAGCTAATTTATTGTTCTTGGATTAAGGAGACGGAAGCCTTGGATTAAATACACTGTGAGATCTAATTGATTTTAATTGTTCAATTATTATTTTGAGTATTGTTTATTTTTCTGTGCTTGAATTATATGATTGATTTGATTAATTTCTGGGATGCATACTAGTCTATTATTCATTGAAATCTACTGCTAAATTAGATATCGAATCCGTAATTGTTTGGTCATTCTAATTTGCGAAGCAACTAAGATTAATAATTGACTGCAGATCACGAGATTATTATATCTTAGGAAGAATATTCAACTAAATTAAATGCAACCGCTTGTGCTTGTGTTGTTTAGCTTCATCGGTTTTTCTAATTCTTAAAGCTTCTACTAGATTAAACTTTTAGCGCTTGTCTGAAGTTGTTTAGTAGTTAGGGTTATTTAGATCGCTTGTTTCTATCTAACTAAAATTAAGGAAAAACATGGGAGTGGTTCTAACGATGAATATTCAAGATATTAATTGTGTATGCTTGAGTCAATGATCAGTGTATGTTTCTAAGGTGGAAGTTGACTTAACCCAAGGTTTGTTCTCTTGATTTAATTCGTTACTTTATTTTATACATTAGTTATTTTAATTAACAACAATCAAAAATCCCCTCTTTTGGAATACAAAGTATATAAAAATAGATTAATCAGTCTCTGTGGGATCGACTCTTACTTGCACTACTACATAATTATTTTTCGCAGTAAGGTTTATTTTTGGTTGTCTGCGACAGCACACCAAATTTTGGCGCCGTTGCCGGGGACTGATTTTAGTTTATTTTTTTTGTTTTTTTGTTTTTTTTGTAATTCTTATTTTAATTTTAATTTCTTTTTATAGGTAATTTGAATTTCCTTGATTGTTTATGCCTGAAACTCGATCTACTAATCAAGGTGATTTAAAGTTTGATCTAGAGATAGAGAGAACTTGTCGTAGATTAAGGAAGGAAGCTCGGGAAATTCGTGAAGAAAAGGGAGTCATGGCAGCAAATCGAACCTTGAAAGAGCTTTCGGCTCCTGATTTGAATCAACAGCCCTTATGCATAACTTTCCCTAATCTTGATACTAACACTCATTTTGAATTAAAATCTGGACTGATACATCTTCTACCTTCTTTTCATGGTTTGACAGGTGAAGATCCCCATAAACACTTGAAGGAATTCCATGTGGTATGCACGAGTATGAAACCCACCGGAGTAACCGAAGAACAGATCAAGCTAAGAGCCTTCCCATTTTCTTTGAAAGATTCAGCTAAGGATTGGCTCTACTATCTTCCCTCCGGAAGTATCACCACATGGGAAGAGATCAAAAGACTCTTTTTAGAGAAATATTTTCCAGCTTCAAGGGCAGCCAACATACGGAAGTCAATTTGTGGTGTGAGGCAGAACAACGGAGAATCCCTACATGAGTATTGGGAACGTTTCAAGAGATTATGTGCTAGTTGCCCTCACCATCAAATCAGTGATCAGCTTCTCATCCAGTATTTTTATGAAGGTCTCAATTGTACCGAGAGAAGCATGATTGACGCTGCTAGTGGCGGAGCGTTGGTGGATAAGACTCCCGAGGATGCAAGAAATCTAATTGCAAATATGGCAGCCAACTCTCAACAATTTGGCACTAGACTTGATTCTGTATCTAGGAATGCTAGTGAGGTACAAATTTCTGCTATTGAACAACAACTTGCGAGTTTAACTTCTCTTGTTCGTCAAATGGGTGCAGGGAACACACAGCAGGTAAAAGCTTGCGGGATTTGTGCGGTAGTAGGACATCCGACAGATGCATGCCCAACTCTTCAAGAAGAATCCGTTGAGCAGGCAAATGCAGCAGGAGGATTTCCTGGGCAACCACAAAGGAAATATGATCCTTTTTCAAATACATATAATCCTGGATGGAGGGATCATCCTAACTTTAGCTACGGGAACCCACAAGCAAGTCAACCAGCACCTCAAAATTTTCCAAATCATCAGCAGTACAAACCATCGTATCCCAACAGACAACAACAGGGCCAAACTTCTAACCCTAGTATGTCTTTAGAAGATATTGTTAAAACACTTGCCACTAACACTTTAAATTTTCAACAGGAAACAAGGGCAAGTATTCAAAATTTGGGTACGCAAGTGGGACAAATGGCGACTGCGATTAGTCGATTGGAGGCACAAAGTTCAGGAAAATTACCTTCCCAAACAGTGGTGAACCCAAAAGAAAATGCAAGTGCAATCACTTTGAGAAATGGTAAGGAGATAGAAGTTCCAGAAAAGACAATGCCTACACCACAAGATCAAAACAAGGCAGGTAAGAAAAAAGACGAAGCAGACAGCAGTGTTCTGAATGACAAGGATGAACCTAAGCGTAAATTTCCTCCTCTCTCTGAATATAAACCGGTACCTCCTTTCCCTCTTGCTTTAACGGAAAATAGAAAATACGAGAAAAATTCAGATTTGTATGAAACTTTTCGTAAATGCGAGGTAAATATTCCATTGTTAGATGCTATCAAACAAGTACCTCGTTATGCTAAATTTTTGAAAGAATTGTGTACACACAAGAGGAAACAGGAAATGAAAAAATATGAAAAGGTGAAGGTAGGAGAAAATGTTTCCGCAGTCATTCAAAGAAAGCTACCTACTAAGTGCCCAGATCCGGGTATGTTCACTATTCCGTGCATGATAGGTAGCGCTAAAATTGAAAAAGCCATGTTAGACTTAGGAGCCTCGATAAATGTTATGCCATATTCTATATATGCTAATCTATCACTTGAACCTTTGAATAAAACTGGTATTGTAATACAGCTAGCTGACAGATCTAATGTTTATCCCAAAGGTGTAATTGAGGATGTTCTTGTGCGAGTCAATAATTTGATCTTTCCTACTGATTTTTATGTGCTTGATATGGAAAACGGTGACCAAAATGCTCCTATTTTGCTAGGAAGACCATTTTTAAAGACATCTAGGACTAAAATAGATGTTCATAGTGGTACACTTTCAATGGAATTTGATGGCGAAATTGTTAAGTTCAATATTTATGAGGCCATGCGTTATCCCACTGATGATAATTCTGTTTATTCGGTTGATGTGATTGACTCTTTGGCACAGGAAATCTTTGAACTCAATGGGAAGGATGAATTGGAAATTGCACTTAGTAAAGACATTGATAAAGGAAATGCGACTTTGACCTTGAGCACCGAGTTGCAATCAACTATAACAGCTTTGGATGACATTCCAAAATCAGGTAACATCTGTTACGTTGAATTGCCAATTTCTAATGAAAGGGCTTTACCCTCTGTTGTGCAGGCACCAGTTCCCGATTTGAAAGATCTTCCTAGTCATCTCAAATATGTATTCCTTGGAGAGGGAAAAACATTACCAGTGATTATATCCAATACACTTGGTGCATCACAAGAAGAGAAACTCATGCATGTTCTAAAGGAGCATAAGAAGGCCATTGGATGGACGATAGCTGATATTAAAGGAATAAGCCCTTCCACATGCATGCATCGGATCTTGCTGGAGGATGAAGTGAAACCTTCCCGTCAACCACAAAGGAGATTGAACCCTCCCATGATGGATGTCGTGAAGAAAGAAATTCTCAAACTTCTTGATGTCGGAGTGATCTACCCTATTTCAGATAGCAGTTGGGTTAGCCCAGTTCAAGTGGTTCCTAAGAAGACTGGAATAACTGTGGTGAAAAATCAAAATGACGAGTTGGTTCCCACCCGAGTTCAAAATGGGTGGCGGGTTTGTATAGATTATAGAAAATTGAATGCTGTAACCCGCAAGGACCATTTTCCATTACCTTTTATTGATCAAATGCTTGAACGATTAGCTGGTCATTCTTATTATTGTTTTCTTGATGGTTATTCAGGTTACTTCCAAATTGCAATTGCCCCAGAAGACCAAGAGAAGACTACTTTCACATGCCCGTTTGGTACCTTCGCATATCGCCGCATGGCCTTCGGACTTTGCAACGCACCGGCCACTTTTCAGAGGTGTATGGTTAGCATATTTTCAGATTACATTGAGCATATCATGGAAGTTTTTATGGATGATTTTACAGTCTATGGAGACTCATTTGATAAATGTTTGCAAAACCTTACTCTTATTCTTCAAAGATGCATAGAAACTAATCTTGTCTTAAACTCTGAAAAATGTCATTTTATGGTTGAACAAGGTATAGTTTTGGGTCATGTTGTTTCATCTAAAGGAATTGAAGTAGATAAAGCTAAAGTTGACATTATACAATCTCTTTCATATCCCACTAGTGTTCGGGAAATTCGTTCTTTTCTTGGACATGCAGGTTTTTATAGGAGATTTATCAAGGACTTTTCCCAAATAGCATCACCCCTATGCAATCTACTACAAAAGGATGCCGAGTTTGAATTTGACGAGAAATGTCGCAAGGCGTTTGATAAATTAAAGGAATCACTGACATCCACTCCAGTTATTCAACAACCTGATTGGACCATGCCTTTTGAGATAATGTGCGATGCAAGTGACTACGCCGTAGGCGCTGTTTTGGGCCAAAGAATTGGAAGAGCATCACATGCCATTTATTATGCGTCGAGAACTTTGAATAATGCCCAACGAAACTACTCTACTACAGAAAAAGAGCTTTTAGCTGTTGTTTTTGCTTTAGAAAAATTTTGATCTTATTTGCTTGGTACTAAAGTCATTGTATATTCTGATCATGCAGCTCTTCGTTACTTAATGACAAAGAAAGAGGCAAAACCAAGATTGATAAGATGGATAATTCTCTTGAGTGAATTTGACTTGGAAATTAAGGACAAAAAGGGAGCAGAAAATAGTGTTGCGGATCACTTGAGTCGCTTAGTGAATGTGCATGATGAACTTCAACTGAAAGAAGAGTTTCCCGATGCACAATTATTTTCTGCAAGCACAACCATGCCATGGTATGCAAATATTGTGAATTATTTGGCTACTAACATCTTACCTTCTAGTTTGTCTAAAGCTCAAAAAGATAAAATCAAAAGTGATGCCAAGCACTATGTATGGGATGATCCTTACTTATGGAAGCACTGTGCCGACCAAGTGATACGAAGATGCATCCCTGAAAGTGAAATTGCGTCGATTATTACTTTTTGTCATACTTATGCTTGTG
This sequence comes from Panax stipuleanatus, assembly GCA_020205555.1. Taxonomy (NCBI): domain Eukaryota; kingdom Viridiplantae; phylum Streptophyta; class Magnoliopsida; order Apiales; family Araliaceae; genus Panax; species Panax stipuleanatus. Next base: position 108,836,272 of record CM035122.1, read on the forward strand.
GAGGTCACTTTGGAACCAAGAGAACAGCAAGGAAAGTATTAGAATGTGGTTTCTTTTGGCCGTCTCTCTTCAAAGATTCATATCTGTTTTGTAAGTCATGTTATAATTGTCAAAAGACAGGTAATATTTCCCAACGAAATGAGATGTTGCAAACCCCCATATTATATTGTGAAATTTTTGATGTTTGGGGAATTGATTTCATGGGACCGTTTCCTGTCTCTTTCGGTTGTACTTATATCTTACTCGCTGTTGATTATGTTTCGAAATGGGTGGAAGCCAAAGCCACCAGGACTGACGATTCTAAAGTGGTTGCAGATTTTATTCAGTCTAACATTTTTTCTAGGTTTAGCTTTCCAAGAGCTCTAATCAGTGATCGAGGAACTCACTTTTGCAATCGAACAGTGGGAGCATTGTTGAGGAAGTACCATGTGACTCATAAGGTGTCAACTGCTTATCACCCGCAGACCAATGGACAAGCAGAGGTGTCAAACAGAGAAATCAAGGCAATCATTGAAAAGACGGTTAACCCAAGTAGGAAAGATTGGAGTCTGCGCTTAGATGATGCTTTATGGGCTTACCGAACTGCATTCAAGACACCCATTGGTATGTCACCTTATAGATTAGTGTTTGGGAAGCCATGTCACCTACCCGTTGAGTTGGAACATAAGGCTTATTGGGCTATTAAGAGCTTCAATATGAATATGGATGAAAGTGGAGAACACCGGAAGTTGCAACTACAAGAGTTAGAGGAAATTCGTAATGACGCGTATGAAAGTGCACGGATTTACAAGGAAAAAACGAAAGCTTTTCATGACAAAAGGATATCTAGGAAAGAATTTCAAATTGGTCAAAAAGTTCTTCTCTACCAATCACGGCTTCGTTTATTTCCAGGTAAGTTACGTTCTCGTTGGAATGGACCTTTTGTTATTACTAATGTTTTCCCGCATGGAGCAGTTGAAATCAAAAGTTTAGCAACTTCTAAAGTGTTCAATGTGAATGGTCATCGACTCAAATATTTTCATGAGGGTTTCCAAGAAGATAAGGTGGAGAATATGGATCTTGAGGATCCGGTTTATACAGATTAACTCAAAGGCAATATCGAGTCGAGCCAACGACCATAAACAAAGGCGCTGCATGGGAGGCAACCCATAGGGGAGTATCTCTCTACTTTTCTTTGCATTTTACTTTACATTAGGGGCAATGTAAGTTTTAAGTGGGGGGGTGGGGGGAAGCATTTAGATATTTTCCAAATTTTTTATTTTTTATTATATTTATTTTGAATTTTGTGGGTACATTCACTGCAAACCCTCACGAGACAAAACTCGTCCACTTGGGCTAACCTTGGGGTTTAAAGGCTTGTTGCACATGCTAAGTGCAATCGTGTTTCCTACGAAAATGGAGTAGTTTTAGGATTTGTCACTTGAGAAATAAGTTAATTTGGACTTTGATTTTTGACCAATGATAAAAATCTTGATTTCTTTGTAATAACTTATGGGAGGACTGATAGACATTGGGTAATCTAAATTTGATTTTCTTTATTGATCACTACTTTATTTGAGACCCTTCACTATTAAGCACATATCCATTTGTTCGACCTAGTTTTGACTTGGAAGAAATTTATCAGATTGAACGTCTAGGGAAGAAATTTTGAACTCTCTCAATTGTTTGATCACCACTTGAAATTGATATGAGGTATTAATTGAGAAAAGGGAAATGATTTAGGCAAAAGTTTGCAAGATTGATAGAAAGGAAAAATTTTTAAAAAGTAATCAAGGAATGATTCATGTGGTGGGATGAGATGGAGCGTAAAACGCACTCACTCATAAACACGTGACATGCGAGATGGAGCGTAAAACGCACTCGCTGGTAAGATGGAGCATAAAATGCACTTACCAAATAAAAAAGGAAAGGAAAAAATAAGACAGGAAGAAAAGCCTTTTGATCCTTTGATATTATTTGTTGGTTTTAACTGAGATTTGTGAGAAAAACAAGTGGTTGAGTTTATCTTTTTCCTTTAAGGCTTCAATTTCATAGGTTTTTCTGTAATTTGACTAGTTTGATACGGGTGGATACATACACACACACACAAGGGATTGAGAATAAAGTAAGGTTGATAGGTAAATTTGGGTTTCAGATGATACATGGTTTTGAAGTTTCCCAAGAGTTATTAATTTGAATCTTTGAGGTCGATGTGGAAGTTCATGTTAACTCGTGGCTCAAGTTCGACGTATTTGTTTAGTTGATTGTTTTTGTGTTATAGTTTATTTTTGTTTTGCCCGAGGACGACCAAAAGATAAGTGTGGGGGAATTTGATAAGAATGAAATATGTTATATTTTATTCCTTTAATACTTAATCTTTTATATTTATTTTGTACTTAAATACATCTATTGTTCTTATATTTTTATTTTAGGTACAATTGAACCAAGAAAGTAAAATAAATGAAAAAGCGGCAAGAGAAGATGTATTTTCAGTATACCAATCGAGTGGGTTTTTGATTACATGAGCCATGCAAATATCATGCTAACCAAAGAGGGCCTTGCACATGAATTGAAGTATACAAATGAGCACCTCACGAAATGGGTAGCAGGTTAATCCTAGCAAATTCATATGGGCCCACGAAATTAGCAAGTTGGCAAAGATAATTCCAAATTGTAAGATAGGGGCCACGTGCATGCAACTTGCAAGATGTTTGAATAGAAGTGCTTCAAGTTATTTACGTGGGCCACTCAATTTATACAACCATGCAAGAGATTCTAGCAGCTGGAAAATCATATGGGGGCCCACGGATTTGATAGAGAAAGGAACACAGCAGCTATTTCTTTCCCTTTTACGAATTGGACTCGGCAACATAAAGGGAAAGCAGAAATCAGTTGCGCATCTCCTTTTGCGAAGTGGAATTGGACGAAAGCAATTAGAGTATAATTAGGGCTGTTATTATATAATATAAATAGGGACTTGATAAAGCTTAGCAGGGATCATCTTGTATTCAGAAAATACTTTTTCTCTCTATTCCTTTGGTGATTTTCATAGCCATGTGTAGCTAATTTATTGTTCTTGGATTAAGGAGACGGAAGCCTTGGATTAAATACACTGTGAGATCTAATTGATTTTAATTATTAAATTATTATTTTGAGTATTGTTTATTTTTCTGTGCTTGAATTATATGATTGATTTGATTAATTTCTGGGATGCATACTAGTCTATTATTCATTGAAATCTACTGCTAAATTAGATATCGAATCCGTAATTGTTTGGGCATTCTAATTTGCGAAGCAACTAAGATTAATAATTGACTGCAGATCACGAGATTATTATATCTTAGGAAGAATATTCAACTAAATTAAATGCAACCGCTTGTGCTTGTGTTGTTTAGCTTCATCGGTTTTTCTAATTCTTAAAGCTTCTACTAGATTAAACTTTTAGCGCTTGTCTGAAGTTGTTTAGTAGTTAGGGTTATTTAGATCGCTTGTTTCTATCTAACTAAAATTAAGGAAAAACATGGGAGTGGTTCTAACGATGAATATTCAAGATATTAATTGTGTATGCTTGAGTCAATGATCAGTGTATGTTTCTAAGGTGGAAGTTGACTTAACCCAAGGTTTGTTCTCTTGATTTAATTCGTTACTTTATTTTATACATTAGTTATTTTAATTAACAACAATCAAAAATCCCCTCTTTTGGAATACAAAGTATATAAAAATAGATTAATCAGTCTCTGTGGGATCGACTCTTACTTGCACTACTACATAATTATTTTTCGCAGTAAGGTTTATTTTTGGTTGTCTGCGACAGACCACAGGGCTGTCCGTAACAATCTGCTGCAAGCCGCGGGCAAGTATAAACAAGCTGCTGATAAGAAACGGCGTCATGTTGAGTTCGAAGTGGGGGATTATATGTGGGCTGTTCTTACTGAGGATAGATTTTTTGATGGTGACTATAATAAGTTGTCTGCCAAGAAGATTGGGTCAGTGGAAATCATTGAGAAGATTAATCCTAATGCATACCGCTTGAAACTGCCGAGTCATATTCGTACAACGAATGTTTTTAATGTCAAGCATTTGATTCCTTACACAGGCGATTCCTCCGATGATGACAATTCAGGGCGAATTCTGTCCACCCTGGGGAGAATGATGCGGTTGAAGAGCAAGCGTGCCAGTTTATGGAAAGATATGATTTAATGGCAAAGATCTGATTCAATGGAAATTTGGTAGTTTCGGCCAAGTTTGGAGTGTCGAATTTGGGCGTTTTCGGAGCCTAATTTCATTGGAAACGGATCAACGGTCAAAACTCACTAGCGCTTTACTCGTGACGTGCAGGGTTTTTTGGTCAAATTCCATCATTCAGGCCTTTAAAAAGATATTTTTCTGTTTTAGGGTTATTTTCGTAATTATCTTTATTAGTTTTCCTTTTCCGTTTTGGATTCTGCTTTTGGGGTTTTGCTATTTAAACACTTGTTATGATGGGGAGCCACAGTTTTTGAAAAATAATAAAATTTAAGTATTTTTCAAAATTCTCTGAATTAGAATTTTGCTGCCTATTTCCTTGTATTCGTAGAATCAACAGGTTGTAGAAGGTTATCGTTTGGCAATCGTGCACGGTTCAACAATTGATAACAGTTTTTTTTTTCTTTCGTTACGTCAGTTGGTATCAAAGCGAAGATGAGGGTGATGATATCGAATATGAAACCTTGCTAACTGGTGAACCGATCTTTGATTCAGAAGGCGTGGATGAGGAGGTGGTGACTTGTGATGTTGGGACTGCGTTGGTGGTGAGGTGGTCCCGCCTTACACCTAGTGCTGTTGATGATGATTGGCAGAGAAACAACATTTTCAAGTCAACCTGTACTGTTAAGGGGAAGGTGTGTAGGTTTATGATTGATGCAGGCAGTTGTGAGAATATAATTTCAGCAGAGGCAGTCCAAAAGCTGGAACTAACAACGAAAAAACATCCAAAGACGTACAAGTTAGCCTGGTTGAAACAAGGGGGCGAGGTGACTGTCTCAAGACGTGCACTGGTATCCTTTTCTGAGGGGACAAAATACAAGGACTTGGTTTGGTGTGATTTAGTAGCTATGGATGCATGCCATATGCTGTTGGGACGACCTTGGCAATTTGATAGAGAGGTGGTTCATAACGGTAAGACGAATACTTATAGCTTTGTGTTTGAGGGGGTAAAGATTGTGTTAGTGCCCAAGCGGGAAGAAAACAAAGGCAGTGCTAGTTTGTTGACTTTAGCACAGTTTGAGGAGGTGGTGCAGGAGACAGAAATAGTATACGCCTTAATCGGGAGGGTGGTAGACAAGGAGGTCGAGGTTCCTGATATAGTCAAACCACTTCTAGAAGAGTTCAGTGATTTATTTCCAGAAGAACTGCTTGAAGGATTACCCCCAATGCGTGAAATCCAACATCAGATTGATCTGGAGCCTGGGGCAGCCTTACCCAATCTACCTCATTAAAGAATGAGTCCCGGAGAGCATGAAGAATTAAGGAGATAGGTGGAAGAGTTACTAGCCAATGGGTACATTCGAGAGAGTTTGAGTCCTTGTGCGTTACCAGCCCTTCTAGTATCAAAGAAAGATGGTACTTGACAGATGTGTATCAACAGTAAAGCCATCAACAAAATAACGGTCAGGTACTGTTTTCCTATTCCTAGATTGGATGACCTACTGGATCAGCTTAGTGGGGCTACTGTGTTTACTAAATTGGATTTGAAGAGTGGATACCATCAACTCCGTATTCGGGCTAGCGATGAATGGAAGACAGCTTTTAAGATGATGGAGGGATTGTATGAGTGGATGTTCATGCCGTTTGGGTTGTCCAATGCACCTAGCACCTTTATGCGTGTTATGAATCACGTTTTGAGGCCTTTCATTGGGAAGTGTGTTGTTGTGTATTTTGATGACATTCTAATCTACAGTGCTAACCCGAGCGAGCATCTTAGTCAGCTGCGCGAAGTTCTTCATGTGCTGCGTAGGGAGAAATTTTATGCTGCAGTTAAGAAGTGTGTGTTTATAACACCTAGGGTGCTGTTTATTGGTTACATTGTGTCTGATGTGGGGCTGCAGGTAGATGAGTCCAAAGTAGAGGCAGTGAAGCATTGGCCAAGGCCTAGTACCATTACTGAAGTTCGGAGCTTTCATGGGTTGGCTTCCTTTTATCAGCGCTTTATCCCTCATTTTAGTAGCATTATGGCTCCTATTACTGAGTGCATGAAGTAGGATGGGAAGTTTGCTTGGACAAATGAAGCAGAAAAGGCATTTGAGCTGATTAAATTCTGCCATACCACAGCTCCCATTCTAGTATTACTAGATTTCCATCAACCTTTTGTGTTGCAATTTGATGCTTCCAAAGTGGGAATTGGGGCTGTTTTGAGTCAAAATAGCAGGCCAGTGGCGTATTTTAGTGAGCAACTTTCGGGTGCCAAGCTACGTTATAGCACTTATGATGTTGAGTTTTATGCTGTGGTTCAGGCCATTAAACATTGGCGCCATTATTTGTTTCAATGGGAGTTTATCTTGTATACGGATATTGAGGCTTTCAAACATTTGCATAGTCAAGATAAAGTTTCTGCTAGACATGCGAGCTGGGTTCCTTACCTACAAAGGTTCACTTTCGGGGTGAAACATAAGACGGGAGTTACCAATCGAGTGGCTAATGCTTTGAGCAGGCAAAAGGGATTACTAACTCGACTTTCTGTGGAGGTACCTGGTTTTGATTCATTTGCTGAAATACTTGAAACTGATCCATATTTTTCTCGTATTTTGGCAAAGGTTCGGGCAGGGGAGAGGACAGATTTCCATTTGCATGATGGATTTTTGTTTAAGGACAACCAACTATGTGTTCCAGATTGTAGTTTGCGGTTGAAGATCCTTCAAGAGCTGCATGGCGAGGGGCATGTAGGAAGAGACAGGACCTTGCAGTTGGTGCAGTTTAGTTACTTCTGGCCTACTATTCGGAAGGAGGTTGAAAAACTAGTGCAACGGTGTCGGGTTTGTCAAGTATCTAAGGAAACAGCAACCAATGCAGGCTTGTTTATTCCTCTACCAGTTCCATCACGGCCATGGGTGGACATCAGTATAGATTCTGTGCTGGGATTACCGCGTACACAACGAGGTAATGATTCTATTTATGTGGTAGTTGATCATTTTTCCAAGATGGCGCACTTCATTCCATGTAAAAAGACCATAGATGCTGTTCGTGTTGCTCAATTGTACTTTAGAGAGATTTATAGGTTGCATGGTTTGCCAGTGTCTATTGTGTCTGACCGTGATAGGTTTCTTATCCATTTTTGGCGTAGCTTGTGGAAGATGGTGAACACATAGTTGAATTTTAGTAGTGCCTACCATTCACAGACAAATGGGCAGACGAAAGTGGTGAATCGATCGCTAGGCAATTTGTTGCGGTGTTTGGTTGGAGAACATGTGAAGAATTGGGATCTGAAGTTATGTCAGGCAGAGTTTGCTCATACTTATGCAGTTAACATGAGTACTTGATTTAGCCCTTTTGCAGTAGTGTATTCTGTTACTCCTAGAGGACCACTTGATTTACTGCCAATACCAGCAAAGACACGAGTTCATGGGACGGCAGAGACCTTTGTGACAGGATTACAGGAAGTTCACAGGGCAGTCCGTGACAATCTGCTGCAGGCCGCGGGCAAGTATAAACAAGCTGCTGATAAGAAACGGCGTCATGTTGAGTTCGAAGTGGGGGATTACGTGTGGGCTGTTCTTACTAAGGATAGATTTTCTGTAGGTGACTATAATAAGTTGTCTGCCAAGAAGATTGGGCCAGTGGAAATCATTGAGAAGATCAATCCTATTGCATACCGCTTGAAACTGCCGAGTCATATTCGTACAGCGAATGTTTTTAATGTCAAGCATTTAATTCCTTACACAGGAGATTCCTCTGATGATGACAATTCGAGGGCGAATTCTGTCCACCCTGGGCAGAATGATGCGGTTGAAGAGCAAGCGTGCCAGTTTATGGGAAGATTTGATTTAATGGCAAAGATCTGATTCAATGGCAATTTGGTAGTTTCGGCCAAGTTTGGAGTGTCGGATTTGGGCGTTTTCGGAGCCTAATTTCATTGGAAACGGGTCAACGGTCAAAACTCAACAGCGATTTGCTCGTGACGTGCAGGGTTTTTTGGTCAAATTTCATCGTTTAGGCCTTTAAAAAGACACTTTTTTATTTTAGGGTTATTTTCATAATTATCTTTATTAGTTTTCCTTTTCCGTTTTGGGTTCTGCTTTTAGGGTTTTTCTATTTAAACACTTGTTATGATGGGGAGCCGCAGTTTTTGAAAAATAATAAAATTTACGTATTTTCCAAAATTCTCTGATTTAGAATTTTGCTGCCTATTTCCTGGTATTCGTAGAATCAACAGGTTGTAGAAGGTTATCGTTTGGCAATCGTGCGCGGTTCAACAATTGATAACAGTTTTCTGTTTCTTCCGCTACGTCAGTTGGTATCCAAGCGAAGATGAGGGTGATGATATCAAAGATGAAACCTTTCTAACTGGTGAACCGAACTTTGATTCAGAAGGCGTGGATGAGGAGGTGGTGACTGGTGATGTTGGGACTGCATTGGTGGTGAGGAGGTCCTGCCTTACACCTAGGGCTGTTGATGATGATTGGCTGAGAAACAACATTTTCCAGTCAACCTGTACTGTTAAGGGGAAGGTGTGTTGGTTTATGATTGATGCAGGCAGTTGTGAGAATATAATTTCAGCAGAGGCAGTCCGAAAGCTGGAACTAATTAACAACGGAAAAATATCCAAAGACGTACAAGTTAGCCTGGTTGAAACAAGGGGGCGAGGTGACTGTCTCAAGACGTGCACTGGTATCCTTTTCTGTGGGGACAAAATACAAGGACGAGGTTTGGTGTGATGTAGTAGCTATGGATGCATGCCATATGCTGTTGGGACGACCTTGGCAATTTGATAGAGAGGTGGTTCATAACGGTAAGACGAATACTTACAGCTTTGTGTTTGAGGGGGTAATGATTGTGTTAGTGCCAAGCGGGAAGAAAACAAAGGCAGTGCTAGTTTGTTGACTTTAGCACAGTTTGAGGAGGTGGTGCAGGAGACAGAAATAGTATACGCCTTAATTGCGAGGGTGGTAGACAAATAGGTCGAGGTTCCTGATATAGTCAAACAACTTCTGGAAGAGTTCAGTGATTTATTTCCAGAAAAACTGCCTGAAGGATTACCCCCAATGCCTGAAATCCAACATCAGATTGATCTGGAGCCCGGGGCAGCCATACCCAATCGACCTCATTACAGGATGAGTCCCGGAGAGCATGAAGAATTAAGGAGACTGGTGGAAGAGTTACTGGCCAAGGGGTACATTCGAGAGAGTTTGAGTCCTTGTGCGGTACCAGCCCTTCTGGTATCAAAGAAAGACGGTACTTGGCGGATGTGTATCGACAGTAAATCCATCAGCAAAATAACGGTCAGGTACCGTTTTCCTATTCCTAGATTGGATGACCTACTAGATCAGCTTAGTGGGGCTACGGTGTTTACTAAATTGGATTTGAAGAGTGGATACCATCAACTCCGTATTGGGGCTGGCGATGAATGGAAGACAGCTTTTAAGAAGAGGGAGGGATTGTATGAGTGGATGGTCATCCCGTTTGGGTTGTCCAATGCACCTAGCACCTTTACGTGTGTTATGAATCAAGTTTTTAGGCCTTTTATTGGGAAGTGTGTTGTTGTGTATTTTGATGACATTCTAATCTACAGTGCTAACCCGAGCGAGCATCTTAGTCAGCTGCGCGAAGTTCTTCATGTGCTGCGTAGGGAGAAATTTTATGCTGCAGTTTAGAAGTGTGTGTTTCTAACACCTAGGGTGCTGTTTCATGGTTACATTGTGTCTGATGTGGGGCTGCAGGTAGATGAGTCCAAAGTAGTGGCAGTGAAGCATTGGCCAAGGCCTAGTACCATTACTGAAGTTCGGAGCTTTCATGGGTTGGCTTCCTTTTATCGGCGATTTATCCCTCATTTTAGTAGCATTATGGCTCCTATTACTGAGTGCACGAAGCAGGATGGGAAGTTTGCTTGGACAGATGAAGCAGAAAAAGCGTTTGAGCTGATTAAATTCCGCCTTACCACAGCTCCCATTCTAGTATTACAAGATTTCCATCAACCTATTGTGTTGCATTCTGATGCTTCCAAAGTGGGAATTGGGGCTGTTTTGAGTCAAAATAGTAGGCCAGTGGCGTATTTTAGTGAGAAACTTTCGGGTGCTAAGCTGCGTTATAGCACTTATGATGTTGAGTTTTACGCTGTGGTTCAGGCTATTAAACATTGGTGCCATTATTTGTTTCAGCGGGAGTTTATCTTGTATACGGATCATGAGGCTTTAAAACATTTGCATAGTCAAGATAAAGTTTCTGCTAGACATGCGAGCTGGGTTCCTTACCTACAAAGGTTCACTTTCGTGGTGAAACACAAGTCGGGAGTTACCAATCGAGTGGCTGATGCTTTGAACAGGAGAAAGGGACTACTAACTTGACTTTCTATGGAGGTACCTGGTTTTGATTGATTTGCTGAAATACTTGAAACTGATCCATATTTTTCTCGTATTTTGGCAAAGGTTCGGGCAGGGGAGAGGATAGATTTCCATTTGCAGGATGGATTTTTATTTAAGGACAACCAACTATGTGTTCCAGATTGTAGTTTGCGGTTGAAGATCCTTCAAGGGCTGCATGGCGAGGGGCATGTAAGAAGAGACAGGACCTTGCAGTTGGTGCAGTCTACTTACTTCTGGCCTACTATTCGGAAGGAGGTTGAAAAACTGGTGCAACGATGTCGGGTTTGTCAAGCATCTAAGGGAACAGGAACCAATGCAGACTTGTATATGCCTCTACCAGTTCCATCACAGCCATGGGTGGACATCATTATGGATTTTGTGTTTGGATTACCATATACACAGCGAGGTAATGATTCTATTTATGTGGTAGTTAATCGTTTTTCCAAGATGGTGCACTTCATTCCATGTAAGAAGACCACAAATGCTGTTCGTGTTGCTCAATTGTACTTTAGAGAGATTTATAAGTTGCATGGTTTGCCAGTGTCTATTGTGTCTGACCGTGATAATAGGTTTCTTTGCCATTTTTGGCGTAGCTTGTGGAAGATGGTGAACACACAGTTGAATTTTAGTAGTGCCTACCATCCACAGACAGATGGGCAGACGGAAGTGGTGAATCGATCGCTAGGCAATTTGTTGCGGTGTTTGGTTGGAGAACATGTGAAGAGTTGGGATCTGAAGTAATGTTAGGCAGAGTTTGCTCATAATCATGCAGTTAACAGGAGTACTGGATTTAGCCCTTTTGTAGTAGTGTATTCTGTTACTCCTAGAGGACCACTTGATTTGCTGCCATTACCAGCAAAGACACGAGTTCATGGGACGGCAGAAACCTTTGTGACAGGATTGCAGGAAGGTCACAGGGCTGTCCGTGACAATCTGCTGCAGGCCGCGGGCAAGTATAAACAAGCTGCTGATAAGAAACGGCGTCATATTGAGTTCGAAATGGGGGATTATGTGAGGGCTGTTCTTACTAAGGATAGATTTTCTATAGGTGACAATAATAAGTTGTCTGCCAAGAAGATTAGGCCAGTGGAAATCATTGAGAAGATCAATCCTAATGCATACCGCTTGAAACTGCCGAGTCATATTCGTACAGCGAATTTTTTAAATCTCAAGCATTTGATTCCTTACACAGGCGATTCCTCTGATGATGATAATTCGAGGGCGAATTCTGTCCACCCTGGGAGAATGATACGATTGAAGAGCAAGCGTGCCAGTTTATGGAAAGATTTGATTTAATGGCAAAGATCTGATTCAATGGCAATTTGGTAGTTTCAGCCAAGTTTGGAGTGTCGGATTTGGGCGTTTCCGGAGCCTAATTTCATTGGAAACGGGTCAACGGTCAAAACTCACCTGCACTTTGCTCATGACATGCAGGGTTTTTTGGTCAAATTCCATCGTTTAGGCCTTTAAAAAGATATTTTTCTGTTTTTGGGTTATTTTCGTAATTATCTTTATTAGTTTTCCTTTTTCGTTTTGGATTCTGCTTTTAGGGTTTTGCTATTTAAACACTTGTTATGATTGGGAGCCGCAGTTTTTGAAAAATAATAAAATTTATGTATTTTCCAAAATTTTCTGAATTAGAATTTTGCTACCTATTTCCTGGTATTCGTAGAATCAACAAGTTGTAGAAGGTTATCGTTTGGCAATCGTGCGCGGTTCAACAATTGATAACAATTTTTTGTTTCTTTCGCTACGACAGTTGGTATCAAAGCGAAGATGAGGGTGATGATATCGAAGATGAAACCTTGCTAACTGGTGAACCGATCTTTGATTCAGAAGGCATGGATGAGGAGGTGGTGACTGGTGATGTTGGGACTGCGTTGGTGGTGAGGAGGTCCTGCCTTACACCTAGGGCTCTTGGTGATGATTGGTTGAGAAACAACATTTTCCAGTCAACCTGTACTGTTAAGGGGAAGGTGTGTAGGTTTATGATTGATGCAGGCAGTTGTGAGAATATAATTTCAGCAGAGGCAGTCCGAAAGCTGGAACTAGCAACGAAAAAACATCCAAAGCCGTACAAGTTAGCCTGGTTGAAACAAGGGCGAGGTGACTGTCTCAAGACGTGCACTGGTATCCTTTTCTGTGGGGACAAAATACAAGGACGAGGTTTGGTGAGATGTAGTAGCTATGGATGCATGCCATATGCTGTTGGGACGACCTTGGCAATTTGATAGAGAGGTGGTTCATAACGGTAAGACGAATACTTAAAGCTTTGTGTTTGAGGGGGTAAAGATTGTGTTTGTGCCCAAGCGGGAAGAAAACAAAGGCAGTGCTAGTTTGTTGACTTTAGCACAATTTGAGGAGGTGGTGCAAGAGACATAAATAGTATACGCCTTAATTGGGAGGGTGGTAGACAATGAGGTCGAGGTTCCTGATATAGTCAAATCACTTCTGGAAGAGTTCAGTGATTTATTTCCAGAAGAACTGCCTGAAGGATTACCCCCAATGCGTGAAATCCAACATCAGATTGATCTGGAGCCCGGGGCAGCCATATCCAATCGACCTCATTACAGGATGAGACTCGGAGAGCATGAAGAATTAAGGAGACAGGTGGAAGAGTTACTGGCCAAGGGGTACATTCGAGAGAGTTTGAGTCCTTATGAGGTACCAGCCCTTCTGGTATCAAAGAAAGATGGTACTTGGCGGATGTGTATCGACAGTAAAGCCATCAACAAAATAACGGTCAGGTACCGTTTTCCTATTCCTAGATTGGATGACCTACTAGATCAGCTTAGTGGGGCTACTGTGTTTACTAAATTAGATTTGAAGAGTGGATACCATCAACTCTGTATTCGGACTGGCGATGAATGGAAGATAGCTTTTAAGATGAGGGAGGGATTGTATAAGTGGATGGTCATGTCGTTTGGGTTGTCCAATGCACCTAGCACCTTTATGCGTGTTATGAATCCTGTTTTGAGGCCTTTCATTGGGAAGTGTGTTGTTGTGTATTTTGATGACATTCTAATCTACAGTGCTAACCTGAGCGAGCATCTTAGTCAGCTGTGCGAAGTTCTTCATGTGCTGGGTAGGGAGAAATTTTATGTTGCAGTTAAGAAGTGTGTGTTTCTAACACCTAGGGTGCTGTTTCTTGGTTACATTGTGTCTGATGTGGGGCTGCAGGTAGATTAGTCCAAAGTAGAGGCAGTGAAGCTTTGGCCAAAGCCTAGTACCATTACTGAAGTTCGGATTCATGGGTTGGTTTCCTTTTATCGGCGCTTTATCCCTCATTTTAGTAGCATTATGGCTCCTATTACTGAGTGCATGAAGCAGGATGGGAAGTTTGCTTGGACAGATGAAGCAGAAAAGGTGTTTGAGCTGATTAAATTCCGGCTTACCACAGCTCCCATTATAGTATTATAAGATTTCCATCAACCTTTTGTGTTGCATTCTGATGCTTCCAAAGTGGGAATTGGGGCTGTTTTGAGTCAAAATAACAGGCTAGTGGCATATTTTAGTGAGAAACTTTCGGGTGCCAAGCTGCGTTATAGCACTTATGATGTTGAGTTTTTTGCTGTGGTTCAGGCTATTAAACATTGGCGCCATTATTTATTTTAGTGGGAGTTTATCTTGTATACGGATCATGAGGCTTTAAAACATTTGCATAGTCAAGATAAAGTTTCTGCTAGACATGCGAGCTGGGTTGCTTACCTACAAAGGTTCACTTTCGTGGTGAAACACAAGTCGGTAGTTACCAATCGAGTGGCTGATGCTTTGAGCAGGTGAAAGGGACTACTAACTCGACTTTTTATGGATGTACCTGGTTTTGATTCATTTGCTGAAATACTTGAAACTTATCCATATTTTTCTGGTATTTTGGCAAAGGTTCGGGCAGGGGAGAGGACAGATTTCCATTTGCATGATGGATTTTTGTTTAAGGACAACCAACTTTGTGTTCCAATTTGTAGTTTGCGGTTGAAGATCCTTCAAGAGCTGCATGGCGAGGGGCATGTAGGAAGAGACAGGACCTTGCAGTTGGTGCAGTCTACTTACTTCTGGCCTACTTATCGGAAGGATGTTGAAACATTGATGCAACGGTGTCGGGTTTATCAAGTATCTAAGGGAACAGCAACCAATGCAGGCTTGTATATGCCTCTACCAGTTCCATCACAGCCATGGGTGGACATCAGTATAGATTTTGTGCTGGGATTACCGCGTACACAGCGAGGTAATGATTCTATTTATGTGGTAGTTGATCGTTTTTCCAAGATGGTGCACTTCATTCCATGTAAGAAGACCACAGATGCTGTTCGTGTTTCTCAATTGTACTTTAGAGAGATTTATAGGTTGCATGGTTTGCCAGTGTCTATTGTGTCTGACCGTGATACTAGGTTTCTTAGCCATTTTTGGCGTAGCTTGTGGAAGATGGTGAACACACAGTTGAATTTTAGTAGTGCCTACCATCCACAGACAGATGGGCAGACGAAAGTGGTGAATCGATCGCTAGGCAATTTGTTGCGGTGTTTGGTTGGAGAACATGTGAAGAGTTGGGATCTGAAGTTATGTCAGGCAGAGTTTGCTCATAATCATGCAGTTAACAGAAGTACTGGATTTAGCCCTTTTGCAGTAGTGTATTCTGTAAGTCCTAGAGGACCACTTGATTTGCTGCCATTACCAGCAAAGACACGAGTTCATGGGATGGCAGAAACCTTTGTGACAAGATTGCAGGAACTTCACAGGGCTGTCCGTGACAATCTACTGCAGGCCGTCGGCAAGTATAAACAAGCTGCTGATAAGAAACAGCGTCATGTTGAGTTCGAAGTGTGGGATTATGTGTGGGCTGTTCTTACTAAGGATAGATTTTCTGTATGTGACTATAATAAGTTTTCTGCCAGGAAGATTGGGCCAGTGGAAATCATTGAGAAGATCAATCCTAATGCATACCGCTTGAAACTGCCGAGTCATATTCGTACAGCGAATGGTTTTAATGTCAAGCATTTGATTCCTTACACAGGCGATTCCTCCGATGATGACAATTCGAGGGCGAATTCTGTCCACCCTGGGGAGAATGATGCGGTTAAAGAGCAAGCGTGCCAGTTTATGGAAAGATTTGATTTAATGGCAAAGATATGATTCAATGGCAATTTGGTAGTTTCGGCCAAGTTTGGAGTGTCGGATTTGGGCGTTTCTGGTGCCTAATTTCATTGGAAACGGGTCAACGGTCAAAACTTACCAGCGCTTTGCTCGTGACGTGCAGGGTTTTTTTTTGTCAAATTCCATCGTTTAGGCCTTTAAAAAGACATTTTTCTGTTTTAGGGTTATTTTCGTAAGTATCTTTATTAGTTTCCTTTTCCGTTTTGGATTCTGCTTTTAGGGTTTTGCTATTTAAACACTTGTTATGTTGGGGAGCCGCAGTTTTTGAAAAATAATAAAATTTACGTATTTTCCAAAATTCTCTGAATTAGAATTTTGCTGCCTATTTCCTGGTATTCATAGAATCAACAGGTTGTAGAAGGTTATCATTTGGCAATCGTGCGCGGTTCAGCAATTGATAACAGTTTTCTGTTTCTTCCGCTACGTCAAACATACATCTAATCTCTTATTGTGTTGTATTGTACATCACTGCGTGCTGTACAACACATGCATTTTTTGGCAATCTGGGTGTGAAATTTCCTCTAGGCTCTTGAGTTGTAACCTCTAAGATGTTAGCTATCAATATTAAAAAAGTTGTGAGATATCAAATGATGTAATCCATTGGGTAGATATATCTTTCTAGTGTTATAAAAGCTTTCCTTAGGGTGGACTTTTATTCTTCTTGAAATGATCAAGATATAACGACCCCAAAATTCTTACAATATAATTCTCATTCTCGATCGTTAACAATACAACTTTAATCTATCTTTACATCAATAATCGGTATTAAACTTAATAAAAATGCAGAATAATTAAAACTTTTATATAATCCTTCTTTATTGCCCTGAATCGCAACATTTACATTACAAATACTTGATTCAATTCTATTACATGAATCGCTTCCTCTAAGTTACTAAACAAAGTATTACATCACAAGCAATATCCATTATACATCGGATAACTCAACTTTACAACTTTAACAAGTATAAAACATCCAAAACAAACACATTACTCATCTAGAATAAATAATTACTTGCATCGCTATTGATCTTAACATTCAATTAGCACGTATCATTACCTTGCATCCTTGACCTGCAAAAGTGGTTATTTGCAAGAGTGAGCTCGACAGCTGAGCAAGACCTAACAGTTTTCATGCATCACATAGCACATAATAACATTCTCAACATACATCTCATAATCATCAAAGTAACATGGCATACATGCTTTAATTCACATAACAAATATAAAGATTGAGTTCCTTACTCAATCAACACTCTTTAATCAATCAATGTAGTCAGAAATTGACTTTAACATTTCATTCTTGCAACATATATAACATATCCTGCTCTTTGCAAAATAATTTAAAACAGTTCATCATCAAGTTCACGTAAAAAATAGGAACTGAAAGACTTGCCTTGATCGTTGTTTACCAATAACAGTTTAACAGCATACAGCTATCTGCACTTCACGTGCCCTACATAATTATATAATCATGCACATCAACTATTAGTCACATAGCAACACATAGTAGTTGTAATGTAAACTCTACTCTACATCTCATAACTATTCCTACTATCAATACATAATATTCAATTTGATTGTGTTAATTTTTGACTTATATCTCACTATATTTCTATTTAGTAATATTCAAAATTTATTCAAGTATTTAAGTCTTGCTAGGACTACTTATGGGTTTTATATTAACCCCATTTCATATCTTATAATGTTCATTTCATTTGACTTAAAACACTTTTTACGTTCGTTAACACTTGTCACAGCGTTTCGACGTTCATTCGTCACACGCCCAATTCGTCTCTCTTGTGTTTGCTTAGTGTGCTTATATAACTTATCTAATACGTCATTTATTAATGTTAAGCATCATTATATTTACTGACATTTATGTTTTATAACTTAGAACAACATCTATTATCGTCGACAGCACTATACTTGCGTATGTACAAGTCCGACGCCCTCCGATTGCCTCCGAATACGCATCAGTCACAAAGAAGACCATTTTGACCCCTTCTAGCGACCTCAAATTGAAAAGGTTAAAGAACGAAAGTTGTAGGTCTACTCGTTCTCGTTCCGGATCATCTTGAATTTTCTCAATTGGAGTTTGTACGAAACAGTTATGGCCATTTTACTACAGGAGGTCAAAGCAGTTTTGCGTTACACTACTTAAACCACTCTGGACAGCTTGTAGCCCTGTTGGGGAGGGAGTTTCTAAGCCAAAAGCCCCGTTGGGGCGGGGCGCTCTGCTGTTGGGTTCCCCGGCTCTCGAACTTGCAGAGAAATGAGCCAATTTGGCTTATTTCTTCGCACCAAAGTCCGATTTTAACTAACACAATGTACATGAAACTTTATACAAACAAAATCTTACACTTCTAATATGATTTTAACATACAATAACACCACAACATATAATCAAAACACCTAGTTTCATGATTATGAAGAAAACACCATTTTTAAGCGTTCTTAACGAAAATTAACACTGTGAGTTCGTTTTTAACCCAAATCACATGATTCAAATCATGTTTTGTTCGTTTCTTGATATATTATTATAATCTATGATCAATTTACATAATAACTAACTATCAAACATAAATTTTGATTTCAAAGGACCAATTGTTTTCAAAATAAGTTCACTGTAACTCGTGATGAAAATGATTTCTTCACGTTTATCATGTTTACATGAATTAAACAACTAAATTCAATCTACTAATCACATATAAGCATGTTATAACATAATTTTCATATAAAAATTATGCTTTATCAATTTCATATTAAGTTCATATATAGAGAACTACAAATACGAAGAACACAAAATAAAATTTCTATAGTACAAGGATTAGGATTATACCCTTAAGCTTAGTGAGGAAGAAGATGGATATGGTGCTTTGATTAACAAATTCCTCCTTCTTCTTCTTCCTTCTTCTTCTTTATTCTCTATTTTCTTTCTCTGCTCTTTCTTCTTGTTCGTCTTCTTTTGTTCTAACAGACTAACTCTTAGCCCTTTTGTTTTAATCTAACGTATATTGTAATATACATATAACTTACGTATACATATATTACATAATTATACAATATATAACTTATAACATAATGACCCTATCATAATTATAATAAATACAATTATTACACTTAATTCATAAGTTACAATTTTTAAAATTTAAAAAGCCCTAAAGCTTGTTTGGCAAAGACAGCTTTAATTTTAAAAATAGGTTTTTAGTAGTTAAGGCCCCGTTTTGCAAAACGAATTTAAAACAATGCAAGAGCCTTGTTTGAAAAAACGGTTTTAAATTATTTTTTTTTCTTTTAATAAATCTTTTAACACATCTTTTTAATGTTATCCTTTAATTAATTAAATCTTAACATTAATTTAATTAATTAAAAGTTTAACATCAATTAATCACATAAAATTGTCACATTATAATTACTCGCTAATTATAACTTAATGTAACAATTACCACATCACTACATCTAATTTAATTATCTCAATTAAATTAGAACTATAACATAAAATCATTACATATTAATTAAATTAAATATTAAATAATCATTTAATTAATATAATACACTTAATTACATTACTCCATATTAATCACATAATTATTTATTTAAATCAATAAATAATTAAATTAAAATATTTATTTTAATTCAATAAATATTAAAATTAATATTTAAAATCCTCTTCACATCAATTCACATATTTCACAATATATGACACGTATACACATACTCAAATTCAAAACATCAGATAATAAGAATTTTATTTATTAAATTCTCATTTATAAATTCTTAAAAATCCGGGATATCACATCCTTCCCTCCTTATAAGGATTCCGTCCTCGGAATCAACGAAACCTTCCTTACTCAGTTTTTACAAAATCTCTTTCACAATTTTATTGTTAAATAACTTCAATACATTAACTTAACAACAATTATATATATCTTCCTCCATTCATTTCTTCAACAACTTTTTGGTTTTATTACATAACTTTCAATTAAACACAATCATATATCAAATATTATATATTCTTTAACTCGTTCATTTCCTTTCTAAGGATCATTACTATATACTCTACTCGTAGAATTCATATACTTCATAAATCACTATCTTATAAGTATTCGGGTTATCACATTCACCCCTTCTTCTAAGAATTTCGTCCTCGATTTTTTTATATATTAATCTTTCAAAATAGATTTTACATTAATCTTTATCCACTGGATAAATGCATTCTACAACTACTTCTTTCTAAGGAATATCCTTCTTGTTACATTCTCCTTCAGAATAATAAGAGTCTTCCATAATTGTTCAATAATTGGGAAGCGATATAAATAACTAAGGAATTTAAAAGATTTCAATCATGCTGAGTGGTCACAAGACCTTGAACTTATATTTAGGTTTAACAGTGCTTTACCACCGATACTTCACACTATAAAATCGCATCGGTGCTCTAGGTGATCAGGCTATCGCACCACTACGTCGTGCACAAACGTAGTAAATCGTAACGACTATATGCGTTACACTCAAAACTATTGTCTCCGAGAACATGTCCCCTTTATAAGGTTGTTCACCTTAGCTTTCAACATCTGAATCCACACCAGAACAACCTGGTTTGGCATACTTTGTCAAGAACGCTCGAATTTCATAAGCATCTTTCAATATTTGTCTAGCTGAATCAAGTAGCATAGACTTCTAGCAACAATTCGGACATCAATTGAAATATATATATATATATATATATATATATATATATATATATTTAACCAACTCAATAATTTTTTTTATAGTTTAAGGAAACTAAAAAAAATTCTTTTTGTAATATCCTGATACCATACCGTAAAAATGGTACCTTTAGGATTTCATCATTATATGACGTCGTCATGCTACAACATACCATAGTGGGCTGACGATCCTACGATCACATCCAACACTATGTTTAACTGCATTGATGACTTCTTCGATTATTGTTTCTACATCATATCAAATGATGCATAAATAAAATATATTTTGAAAATTTTAAATTATTTTTGTCTAGCTCAAGCAATTAGCATAGACATGTGAATAATAGCACTATTTTAAAATTTCATTATTCCCATCATTCGATCCAATGTTTTTCAAGAAAAAAACAGAAGTGCAACATCAGCACGAAGTCAATAAATTTTGAAAATCTAGCAAAGCTAGGAGATTTAGAATATCAAAGTTTTTCCATCAATATAACTCTTTTCTCCATCATTACTTAATTATTCTATCAATCTTAAACAACATCAATGTTTTCTATACCATAACCTTTCTATACCCAGTATAATTCATCGAACTTACCACACTTTGGAGGTTCAGGAACTTGCCACAATAATATGAGTTTAAGAACTTGTCCTAGCAATACGTAGGCAAAGAACTGATCAGAGACTGTCCATATGATTAGGGGTTCAAAAACATACATACGACTATGAATCACGAACTTACCATAAGTATGAGTTTTAAGAACTCGCCTAACCTTAAGATCATCTAATGTAATCTTAATATCATCTAATCTAATCTTTATTGACTCTAACTATCTAATATAAACATGGAACAAGAATCACCTTCTCACCATATATATATCGATAGCGCGACACCAACATTCCAATGATTATCAATATGATAAACCAAGTGTACGCACAAAATCTCTGCCCATACAGAGGTTTGTACAACTCAGCCACCACATGAGTTCTCAATTGAAATCCCACTTAACTCTGTCTTACCTATAATGTCTCATCATATACTGGACACAGACTTCTGTATCTCATCGTTTATAACTCTTTGTGAGTTAATCTCGTACTATATCATAGTACCTTCTCGTTATAGCATCAAACTATAACTATTCAATCATTACATACCATCTGTCTTTTACAACTTTAAAAGATCACGCCGTGATCTTATTCTATAATCATCTTCTTATGATTCTTTTCTTATCTCATTATCGTATTGTTTTAAAAACTTCTTATCTTACCTTTCATCATATCATACTATAATTTCATTTATGCTTTTAATCTTATAGACTTTGTTTATTCATCATTATTCGTCATCTTGATTATTGGAGATAGGCAACTCCTGATTCTTATCTACATATCTCTTCAAGATTCTTCTTTGAATCTTCTTGTTTATTTATTAACTCTTCCTTTAAGAATTTAATATCATTCACGTTACTCAATATTTTATTCAAATTTTATCCCTCGCCATTCTAATCTTCTTCTTATAACATTTCTAGGACTTAACTCACCCTATACATCTACGTATGTGAAAAGAATCACCTTTTCATTATACGTAACTTAAACTTAACTTCTTATTCTTTTAACCTAAGGTCATAGCCTAAGGTACTCTTACCTAAGGTGTATAACCTATCAGCTTTGATACCAACTGTAACGACTCCAAAATTCTTACAATATTCTTCTCACTCTCGATAGTTAACAATACAACTTTAATCCATCTTTACATCAATAATCGGTATTAAACTTAATAAAAATCTAGAATAATTAAAACTTTTATATAATCCTTCTTTATTGCCCTGAATCGCAACCTTTACATTACAAATATTTGATTCAATTCTATTACATGAATCGCTTGCTCTAAGTTACTATACAAAGTATTACATCACAAGCAATATCCACTATACATCGGATAACTCAACTTTACAACTTTAACAAGTATAATACATCCAAAACAAACACATTACTCATCTAGAATAAATAATTTCATGCATCGCTATTGATCTTAACATTCAATTAGCACATGTCATTACCTTGCATCCTTGACCTGCAAAAGTGGTTATTTGCAAGAGTGAGCTCGACAGCTCAGCAAGACCTAACAGTTTTCATGCATCACATAGCACATAATAACATGCTCAACATACATCTCATAATCATCAAAGTAACATGGCATACAAGCTTTAATTCACATAACAAATATAAAGATTGAGTTCCTTACTCAATCAACACTCTTTAATCAATCAATGTAGTCAGAAATTGACTTTAACATTTAATTCTTGACATATATAACATATCATGCTCTTTGCAAAACAATTTAAAATAGTTCATCATCAAGTTCACGTAGAAAATAGGAACTGAAAGACTTGCCTTGATCGTTGTTTACCAATAACAGTTTAATAGCTTACAGCTATCTGCACTTCACGTGCCCTACATAATTATATAATCATGCACATCAACTATTAGTTACATAACAACACATAGTAGTTGTAATGTAAACTCTACTCTATATCTCATAACTCTTTCTACTATCAATACACAATATTCAATTTGATTGTGTTAATTTTCGACTTATATCTCACTATATTTCTTTTTAGTAATATTCGAAATTCATTCAAGTATTTAAGTCTTGCTAGGACTACTTATGGGTTTTATATTAACCCCATTTCATATCATATAATTGATAGTAGTGTGCATACAAGCCAATCATGTATGATGATAAAGCACGTACTTTGTAAACAATCTTATTTATTTATTAATAAAATATTCATTTATTAAAGGCATTTAATTATCTACATGTTGCTGTTTTTATAATATATAAATAACCCATAGTTTTAAGCAAAGCTTTTAGAATCATGATGATGATCATGCTAATGAGATCTAAATTCTTAGAAAGTTTTAAAACTAAAATAGTTCCCAATCGTGGGATTACTAAAAAGGGGATTAGTAAATCCGGATAGATTGGTACATATGTTGCTTGCTCATTGGATGAGGATGATTGATCTCATGATCATTTGTGTGGAGACACTAAAGCAAGTATGTAGGTGCTTATTGGAGAATAAGTTCACTGAACGTGATTCGCTATGGAATACCTAATGGAGTTTTACTCGCATGTCAATAGGAATTCCTAATGTGATAGTAGTACAAGTGATCCTTGGACTTGAGATCATCATAGTATCTTATATGTAACAAATTATACTTTGACTTATTCCTTAAGACCTTTTAAGGCATATATAGGGTATGCTTGGGTATAATGAGTTACATATGGAGATAATGAATGATCAATAAAGAATCTACCACCTCTAGTAAAAGAGGAGATATGTCCTATGTGATTCGTTAAATGACAACCCAGGAATCCTTGGCCAAGGTGAAATGAAATTAGAAAGGAGTTTCTAATTTGCATTATTTGGAGTTGTGCATTTTCTAATCGAAATATATATAATTAAATAAAATAAGACTTGACAGTAAATCCATGTCTTATATTTAATTGGGACATTGAATGGTGGAAGGATTGAATTGTACGGAACTATTAACTCACAGGTTCTTTTATGATTAATGTTGAAATCTATATTATCTGAAAAGTCGTTGATCGCTAGGGAGGCTTATCCCTATTGTAGAATAAATATTATTTATTTAAATAGATTATTAGTTTAATTTATTTATTTAAATAAGATTAAAATTGTTTTAATTGATTTATTCACAACCGGTTTAATATGGAGAACCTAAAGGGTCACACCATAAAAGGAAGAATAAATATTTAAGAAGGTAATGGCATAATCGTAATAATGCATTAAGTATAATTAATTTAATCTATGGTGATAGAATAAATTAAATAGCTTAATGTTTATTATTTAATATTTTGGAAATATTAAATATAAATTAATAAGAGGAGTCTTATTAATATTATTACAATTATTATTATTTTAATTTCTAAAGGAGTTTAGTAATTAATTTAATATTTAGTACTCTCATTTATTCCTAATAAGATTAGGAGACAAATTAATTAAATGAATTTAATTAATTATTCCCATGTGGTGGGAAGCCTAAATTAATTAAAGGAGTTTAATTAATTAAAAGAAATCCCATGTCTAATAGGATTAGAAGGATTGACCAATGTCTATATAAGAGAAGTCTTATAATAGATATTAGATTGATGCAATTCCAATTGTTGGAGAGTACTCCTTTTCTATAGAGAATAGAAAACTAAGCCAAACACCCTCCTTCTTGATAATTCATCTTCCTTGGTGGATCACCTCTAAAGGCCAAACACTTGGGTGGCTAACGTTGATCAAAGAAAGGAATATAACCCGGAAATTCAAGGAGATCACGAAGAACAAGGAGTTGAACTAGTACCTGTGGAAGCTTCGTTCTACAAGGGTATGATTCCATAACTTCTTATTTATCGTTTTAAATTAATAATTTGCATAAAGGATGATCCGGGTAATGGTTTTGTAGAAAAAATTTTTAAACTCTGATATATCATGCTTCCGCTAATTTTTGCAATTTGATTGCGTCACGATTTCGTACAAACCTAACAGTGGCATCAGAGCCAAATCTTTATGCAATTATTAATTTATTTTTGATTTCATATACATATGGGTATGTATTTAAAATAATTTATTGGGCATAATTTTATTGTATAAAATTATATTTTTTAAGGGGAAAAAAAAAAAGAAAAAAAGAAAAAGAGAGAGACTTTTTTTGGGACGAATCACAATTTTTTTTGGTGCTAATCTTGAATTCTGCAAAGAAAAGGTGTTGTCTCTTTCTTACTCCAAAAAGAAGGTGACCCATCAGGAAAGGACTTTTTTAATAAACCTGCAGGACTCTTTTAATAAAAGAAGGTGACTTCCTTTTAAAAAATAAATATGATATATTTATATATTATATTCTAAATAATTTTATAATTAAAATAAAGAGTTTATTTTAATCTTGAAATTGAATTTCATGCAATTTAAAATTGCCCATTAAATGATACTCATATATATATGGAATGTTTTAATTCATGAGATGAATATTTATTTATTGATATATATGGTGATATGTATGAAAATAAATGGGGATTGATTATGGACTATTTGACCAATGTGATTGGATTTTATTTTAGTTGAATGCTTGAATGAATGGGTTTTATTAAATGGGGTCTGCGTACCTCGTCTTCTCTAATTTTTTTTCTTGATGTAAAATTCTATCTCCCTCCTATGTACTTCCCCTTGACTGTTGATCAAGGTTTCTATTTAAATTAAATAGTTTAATGTAATAAGAATAGTTAGAATTATCTTGAAAAAATTGGAGACCAAGGAGCAAGGAGCGCGTGAAGACCTGTTTGTATGGAGCCCGGGTTTAAATGTAATAGTTATATTTAAATTTAAATTCTTGCACTCCTAGGTTTGACCTTTTGGTTCACTTGGTAGCTCTAGTGAACCAAACTAGAATAAAAGTCCATAATCAATCCGGGTAGAATATAATATTCTATATTGCATGCTAAATATTATATATATTATATTTTATGTAAACATGCTTCGCATGTTTAATAAAATGACGCGTATTTTATATATATATGTGCATGCGCGCTAAACAAGATGAGACAAATAATAACAAACCCCTCAAAGAAATAATATTAAGTCCGAAGCGTTCAAATGATATTTGGAATATCGAACGTCGCCTTCTAGCATGATAAATTAATAGAGTATTAAATATTTAATATGAGCTTGTTGTGCTATCCACAAGGCGAGTATTGCGTATTGAAGATGTTAATTAATCACATTTGATGCTTATCAAGAAAATTGAACGATCTAGTCTTGTTGTGCTATCCACAAGGACGAACATTTTTTTTTTTTTGAATTTATGAAAGTGCTAGGCTGGACTTAACTTAAATCATTTTAGTTCGGATGTGCACACACTTGACCATTATGATTTAAGAGGCAAAATAAAAGGAGTTATATAGTGTTGTAATTGACAAGAGTTGTCTACCTATTTATTTGTATATCGCTTGTTGTGCTATCCACAAGGTTATATACATTTGAAATGGGATCCTTATTCTCACTAGCAAATCTTTAATTAGATGTTGCCGAACTATATAAGTGAGGGTAATATAGTTTGATAAAAATAGTGGGAGATACCAATTTAAAATAAAGACCTAAATTTATTTTGGTATGCAAAATTAATAAAATGAATGCTTGCTAAAATGTTGTTTTTCACATGCAGAATTTTAAAAATGTCAAAATCACTAATTTCACTGCGAAGCATACTTGATGCTAATAAGCTTACCGGGCCGAATTATACGGACTGGCTAAGAAATCTGAGAATAGTTCTCACTGCTGAAAAGATTTCTTATGTCCTAAACTCACCTGTCCCTGGAACTGTTCCAGAAACAGTCTCTGAGGAAGAGATTGCCACCATTGTAAAGTGGCAAGATGATGCATCTGTGGCTCAATGCATCATGCTCGCATCCATGAATAACAAGCTTCAGCGTCAGCACGAAAATATGGATGCTCCTACTATGTTGATTCACCTCAAGGAGTTGTATGGTGAACAAAGTAGGACTGCTAGATATGAGATATCTAAGGAGCTCTTCCGATCTCGGATGACCAAGGGCAAAGTGAACATAAAGGAATAAAAGAAATTTGATCCAGCTAGCAAAGGAATGTGCTTCCATTGCAACGAGCCGGGTCATTGGAAGAGGAACTGCAAGAAGTTTCTGGCAAAGAAGAAGCTTGGAGAAGCTTCGACTTCCAATCAAGGTTTGTTCATGATTGAAATTAATTTTTCAGAAAGTCAAAATTCTACTTGGGTATTAGATACCGGCTGTGGTTCTCACATATGTAATAATGTGAAGGGACTGGTCAGAAGTAGAAAGCTGAACAATGATGAGGTGATCCTACGAGTGGGGAATGGAGCAAAGGTTGCTCCATTAGCTGTAGGAACTTATTATTTAGCAATGTCTTCGGGCAAGTTCATTTATCTTAATAATTATTATTATGTTCCGAATATTATTAAAAACATTATTTCAATTTCTGTATTAGATATGGAAGGATTTAACGTTGTTATAAAGAACAATAGTTGTTCTATTTATAAAGACGATGTTTTATATGGTATTGGAAATTTGCGAAATGGACTTTATACACTTGACTTACAAGAAAATATTTTTCAAATTGAACAAACTAAGAAAAGGAAAAGAGATGATATTAATTATACTTACATGTGGCACTGTAGACTCGGTCATATCAATGAAACAAGATTATCCAAGTTGCATAAAGATGGGCTCCTTGAGTTATCTGATTATGAATCATATCCAACTTGTGAATCTTATTTCATGGGTAAAATGACTAAATCTCCTTTTAGTGGAAAAGGAGAAAGAGTTACAGAGTTGTTGGCATTGATTCACACAGACGTTTGTGGACCTATGACAACAAGTGCACGGGGTGGGTATTCTTATTTTATTACTTTCACTGATGATCACTCAAGATTTGGATATGTGTATTTAATGAAATACAAGTCAGAATCATTTGAAAAGTTCAAAGAGTTCAGAAGTGAAGTAGAGAAACAAACGGGCAAGAGTATAAAGATACTTCGATCAGATCGAGGTGGAGAATACTTAAGCGGTGAGTTTCTCTATTGTCTCAATGAAAATAGTATAATCTCACAATGGACTCCTCCAGGTACACCACAGTTAAATGGAGTATCTGAAAGGAGAAATCGAACACTGTTAGACATGGTTCGATCCATGATGAGTTTTACCGACCTTCTAATTTCCTTCTGGGGATATGCCCTAGAAACGGCTGTATACCTACTTAACAAGGTACCTACCAAATCCGCCCCAAAGACTCCATATGAGATGTGGAAGGGGAGGAAACCAAATCTTAAGCATGTTAAGACTTGGGGTTGTCCAGCTTATGTCAAAAAGTTTGAACATGATAAGCTACAGACTAAATTCGAAAAGTGTAGATTTGTGGGATACCCTAAAGAAACTGTAGGGTATTATTTCTATCATCCAACTGATCAAAAGGTGTTTGTTGCGAAACATGCTGCCTTCTTGGAAAAGGAGTTTATCCATGAAGGGGTCAGTGGGAGTAAGATATATCTTGAAGAAGTTCAAGAACCACAAATTACCACGGATCAAAGTCAGGTACCTGACCAAGTAGAAGAACCTACTATGCCACACCCTGTTCGTAAATCTGGGAGAGTACCGAAGATACCTGAGAGGTATGGATTCGTTATAAAGGATGACGATGAGGTACACATCATGAATGATGATGATCCATTGAATTACGAACAGGCTATGAGTAATAAAGACTCAGGGAAATGGCTAGAAGCCATGAAATCCGAAATGGACTCCATGTATGAAAACAAAGTATGGACTTTGGTTTCACCACCTGAAGGCATTAAGCCTATTGGGTGTAAATGGGTCTTTAAAAGAAAGACTGGAGCGGACGGCAAGGTAGAGACCTATAAGGCCCGACTGGTTGCAAAAGGTTTCAAACAAAGACAGGGAGTTGACTATGATGAAACCTTTTCACCAGTAGCTATGCTCAAGTCCATTCGGATTTTGCTTGCGATTGCAGCTTATAACGACTATGAGATCTGGCAGATGGACGTGAAAACGGCCTTCCTCAATGGAAAACTTGAGGAGGATGTGTATATGACACAGCCAGAGGGATTTGTTTCAAAGGTTGGAATAAATCAAGTCTGTAAGCTGCAACGATCTATTTATGGATTGAAGCAAGCTTCTCGTAGATGGAACATTCGTTTTGATGAGACAATCAAAGAGTTTGATTTTATCAAAAATGACGATGAACCATGTGTGTACAAAAAGGTTAGTGGGAGCGCAGTTTCATTCCTTGTATTATATGTTGATTATATAGTACTGATAGGGAATGAAATTTCTATGCTAAAATCGATCAAAATAAAGTTGTCTAAACATTCCTCCATGAATGATTTGGGTAGAACATCCCACATTGGGGATATAAATCTGTATTAATAGATTTAAAAGGATGTTCGGCTTAACCCATGGAAACGTATATTCATTAGATGCTAAAGGAGTTTAGCATGGTAACTCCAAAAGGTGCCTCATGATGATGAGCCATGGAGTGTATCTCTCTAAAATTATCCTCAGTAAAAGAGAGATCGCATAAGTAACTATTATGTATGCAATGAAATATACAAGACTTGATGTTGATCAGTCATATTCTGGAGAAGATCTCTGTGAGACAGTGATAAACATCTCAAAGTATTTAACTGACACTAAGGATGTCATCATGACACATGATGGGTCTGAATTAAACTAGAAGACTAAACAGACTCAAGTTTTCAGACTGACCAAGACGACAGCAAAATCCACTTTATGGTAAGTCGTTACCTTAAAAGATGGTGCAGTAAATTGGAAAGGTTTCAAACAGCAAAAGTTGCTGGGTTAGTGACAAAGACAAAGTATATAACTGTAAGTGAAGCTGCAAGTTGATGTTTCGGATGAAAAGTTTATTACAGAACTAGGAATAGTTCCCAAGTCTCATCTTGAATCTAAACATGTGTTGCGGCACTTTGATTAAAAAAAAAAAATCATTGAAAAAGGAGAGTGTAGACTCTCAAGACAACATTGCAGATCCATTTACTAAAACTTTAACACAACAGCAGTTTGATCGTCACTTAGAGAAGATGGGTATGAGATACCATGGCGATTGGCTTTAGTGCAAGTGGGAGATTGATAGTAGTGTGCATACAAGCCAATCATGTATGATGATAAAGCACGTACTTTGTAAACAATCTTATTTATTTATTAATAAAATATTCATTTATTAAAGGCATTTAATTATCTACATGTTGCTGTTTTTATAATATGTAAATAACCCATAGTTTTAAGCAAAGCTTTTAGAATCATGATGATGATCATGCTAATGAGATCTAAATTCTTAGAAAGTTTTAAAACTAAAATAGTTCCCAATCGTGGGATTACTAAAAAGGGGATTAGTAAATCCGGATAGATTGGTACATATGTTGCTTGCTCATTGGATGAGGATGATTGATCTCATGATCATTTGTGTGGAGACACTAAAGCAAGTATGTAGGTGCTTATTGGAGAATAAGTTCACTGAACGTGATTCGCTATGGAATACCTAATGGAGTTTTACTCGCATATCAATAGGAATTCCTAATGTGATAGTAGTACAAGTGATCCTTGGACTTGAGATCATCATAGTATCTTATATGTAACAAATTATACTTTGACTTATTCCTTAAGACCTTTTAAGGCATATATAGGGTATGCTTGGGTATAATGAGTTACATATGGAGATAATGAATGATCAATAAAGAATCTACCACCTCTAGTAAAAGAGGAGATATGTCCTATGTGATTCGTTAAATGACAACCCAGGAATCCTTGGCCAAGGTGAAATGAAATTAGAAAGGAGTTTTTAATTTGCATTATTTGGAGTTGTGCATTTTCTAATCGAAATATATATAATTAAATAAAATAAGACTTGACAGTAAATCCATGTCTTATATTTAATTGGGACATTGAATGGTGGAAGGATTGAATTGTACGGAACTATTAACTCACAGGTTCTTTTATGATTAATGTTGAAATCTATATTATCTGGAAAGTCGTTGATCGCTAGGGAGGCTTATCCCTATTGTAGAATAAATATTATTTATTTAAATAGATTATTAGTTTAATTTATTTATTTAAATAAGATTAAAATTGTTTTAATTGATTTATTCACAACCGGTTTAATATGGAGAACCTAAAGGGTCACACCATAAAAGGAAGAATAAATATTTAAGAAGGTAATGGCATAATCGTAATAATGCATTAAGTATAATTAATTTAATCTATGGTGATAGAATAAATTAAATAGCTTAATGTTTATTATTTAATATTTTGGAAATATTAAATATAAATTAATAAGAGGAGTCTTATTAATATTATTACAATTATTATTATTTTAATTTCTAAAGGAGTTTAGTAATTAATTTAATATTTAGTACTCTCATTTATTCCTAATAAGATTAGGAGACAAATTAATTAAATGAATTTAATTAATTATTCCCATGTGGTGGGAAGCCTAAATTAATTAAAGGAGTTTAATTAATTAAAAGAAATCCCATGTCTAATAGGATTAGAAGGATTGACCAATGTCTATATAAGAGAAGTCTTATAATAGATATTAGATTGATGCAATTCCAATTGTTGGAGAGTACTCCTTTTCTATAGAGAATAGAAAACTAAGCCAAACACCCTCCTTCTTGATAATTCATCTTCCTTGGTGGATCACCTCTAGAGGCCAAACACTTGGGTGGCTAACGTTGATCAAAGAAAGGAATCTAACCCGGAAATTCAAGGAGATCACGAAGAACAAGGAGTTGAACTAGTACCTGTGGAAGCTTCGTTCTACAAGGGTATGATTCCATAACTTCTTATTTATCGTTTTAAATTAATAATTTGCATAAAGGATGATCCGGGTAATGGTTTTGTAGAAATTTTTTTTAAACTCTGATATATCATGCTTCCGCTAATTTTTGCAATTTGATTGCGTCACGATTTCGTATAAACCCAACAATAATGTTCAGTTCATTTGACTTAAAACACTTTTTACGTTCGTTAACACTTGTCACAGTGTTTCGACGTTCATTCGTCACACGCCCGATTCGTCTCTCTTGTGTTTGCTTAGTGTGCTTATATAACTTATCTAATACATCATTTATTAATGTTAATCATCATTATATTTACTAACATTCATGTTTTATAACTTAGAAGAACATCTATTATCGTCGACAGCACTATACTTGCGTATGTGCATGTCCGACGCCCTCCGATTGCCTCTGAATACACATCAGTCACAAAGATGACCATTTTGACCCTGCTAACGACCTCAAATTGAAAAAGGTAAAGAACAAAAGTTGTAGGTCTACTCATTTTCGTTCCGGATCATCTTGAATCTCCTCAAACGGAGTTTGTATGAAAACGTTATGGCCGTTTTACTACAGGAGGTCAAAGCAGTTTTGTGTTACACTACTTAAACCACTCCGAACAGCTTGTAGCCCCGTTGGGGCGGGAGTTTCTAGGCCAAAAGCCCAGTTGGGGAAGGGCGCCCTGCTGTTGGGTTCCCCGGCTCGCGAACTTTCAGAGAAATAAGGCAATTTTGCTTATTTCTTCGCACCAAAGTCCGATTTTAACTAACACAATGTACATGAAACTTTATAAAAACATAATCTTACACTTCTAATATGATTTTAACATACAATAACACCACAACACATAATCAAAACACCTAATTTCATGATTATGAAAAAAAACACCATTTTTAAGCGTTCTTAACGAAAATTAACACTGTGAGTTCGTTTTTAACCCAAATCACATGATTCAAATCATGTTTTGTTCGTTTCTTGATATATTATTATAATCTATGATCAATTTACATAATAACTACCTATCAAACATAAATTTTGATTTCAAAGGACCAATTGTTTTCAAAATAAGTTCACTGTAACTCGTGATGAAAATGATTTCTTCACGTTTATCATGTTTACATGAATTAAACAACTTAATTCATTCTACTAATCACATATAAGAATGTTATAACATAATTTGCATATAAAATTTATTCTTTATAAATTTCATATTAAGTTCATATATAGAGAACTACAAATACGAAGAACACAAAATAAAATTTTTATAGTACAAGGATTAGGATTATACCCTTAAGCTTAGTGAGGAAGAAGATGGATATGGTGCTTTGATTAACAAATTCCTCCTTCTTCTTCCTTCTTCTTCTTTATTCTCTATTTTCTTTCTCGGCTCTTTCTTCTTGTTCTTCTTCTTTTGTTTCTAACAGACTAACTCTTAGCCTTTTGTTTTAATCGAACGTATATTGTAATATACATATAACATACATATACATATATTACAGAATTATACAATATATAACTTATAACATAATGACCCTATCATAATTATAATAAATACAATTATTACAATTAATTCATAAGTTATAATTTTTGAAATTTAAAAAGCCCTAAAGCTTGTTTGGCAAAGACAGCTTTAATTTTAAAAATAGGTTTTTAGTAGTTAAGGCCCCGTTTGGCAAAACGAATTTAAAACAATGTAAGGGCCTTGTTTGGGAAAACGGTTTTAAAAACTTTTTTTATTCTTTTAATAAATCCTTTAACACATCTTTTTAATGTTATCCTTTAATTAATTCAATCTTAACATTAATTTAATTAATTAAAAATTTAACATCAATTAATCACATAAAATTATCACATTATAATTACTCGCTAATTATAACTTAATGTAACAATTACCAAATCACTACATCTAATTTAATTATCTCAATTAAATGAGAACTATAACATAAAATCATTACATATTTATTAAATTAAATATTAAATAATCATTTAATTAATATAATACACTTAATTATATTACTCCATATTAATCACATAATTATTTATTTAAATCAATAAATAATTCAATTAAAATATTTATTTTAATTCAATAAATATTTAAATTAATATTTAAAATCCTCTTCACATCAATTCACATATTTCACAATATATGACACATATACACATACTCAAATTCAAAACATCAGATAATAAGAATTTTATTTATTAAATTCTCATTTATAAATTCTTAAAAATTCGGGATGTCGCATAAGAGGGATTTTTGAAATGCTTGTATCTTGTGTCTTTGCTGAAAGTTTTGTATTTTTGTGCCATTACATATTAATCACGCGGAAGTATACAACTTTACTAGCAGTTAGAGCTGCTTGGGCATAAAAACATAGTCAGGTAACCATAGCTAAGCGCCCATTTTTAATATCTTTCACCTTTTGCTCCTCGAAAGCTATGTGGTCTTTAGAAAGACCCAAGGGATCAATTTTGTGACAAATTTTGTGTTGTTTTAAATTATACTAGTTGTTCTTAACAAGTAAGGCTTCCTCAAAATTAGCAATAATGACATTTAATTAATATTTATCCACGTTAATTAGTGCATAATGAGTTGTGTTGGTCTGTCTGACAATGTTTCTAACCAACTTCCACTATTTTACCCTTTTTAACTTCCTTTAGATAAGTCTTTTACGATAGTAGTGTGCATACAAGCCAATCATATATGATGATAAACACATACTTTGTAAATAATCTTATTTATTTATTAATAAAAGAATTAATTAAAGGCATTTAATTGTCTACATGATGTTATTTTTATAATATGTAAATAACCCATAGTTTTAAGCAATGCTTTTAGAATCATAATGTTGATCATGCTAATGAGATTTAAATTCTTAGAAAGCTTAAAACTAAAATAGTTCTCAATCGTGGGATTACTAAAAAAGGAATTAGTAAATCCAGATAGATTGGTACATATGTTGCTTGCTCATTTGATGAGGATGATTGATCTCATGATCATTTGCGTGGAGACATTAAAGTAAGTATGTAGGTGCTTATTGGAGAATAAGTTCACTAAACGTGACTCGCTATGGAATACATAATGGAGTTTTACTCGCTTGTCAATAGGAATTTCTAATGTGATAGTAGAATAGGTGATCCTTGGACTTGAGATCATCATAGTATGTTGTATGTAATGAATTATACTTTGACTTATTCTGTAAGGCCCTTTAGGGTATATAAAAGGCTATACTTGGGTATAATGAGTTACATATAGAGATAATGAATGATCAATAAAGAATCTACCACCTCTAGTAAAAGAAGAGATATATCCTATGTGATTCGTTAAATGACAACTCAGGAATCCTTGGCCAATGTGGAATAAAATTAGAAAGGAGTTTCTAATTTGCATTATATGGAGTTGTGCATTTTTTAATCGAAATACATATAATTAAATAAAATAAGACTTGACAGTAAATCCATATCTTATATTTAATTGGGACATTGTATGGTGAAAGGATTGAATTGTACCGTAACTATTAACTCACAGGTTCTTTTATGATTAATGTTAAAATTTATATTATCTAGAAAGTCGTTGATCGCTAGAGAGGCTTATCCCTATTGTAGAATAAATGTTATTTATTAAAATAGATTATTAGTTTAATTTATTTATTTAAATAAGATTATAATTGTTATAATTGATTTATTCACAACCGGTTTAATATGGAGAACCTAAAGGGTCACACCATAAAAGGAAGAAGAATTATTTAAGAAGAAAATGGCATAATCGTAATAATGCATTAATTATAATTAATTTAATCTATGGTGATAGAATAAATTAAATAGCTTAATGTTTATTATTTAATATTTTAGAAATATTAAATATAAATTAATAAGAGGAGTCTTATTAATATTATTATTATTATTATTATTTTAATTCTGAAGGAGTTTAGGAATTAACTTAATATAAGTACTTTCACTCATTCCTAATGAGATTAAGAGGTAAATTAATTAAATAGTTTAATTAATTAATCCCAATATGTTGGGAAGCCAAATTAATTAAAAGAGTTTAATTAATTAAATAAATAAAACCTAATTCTAATTAGATTAGTAGGTTTAACCTAATATCTATATAAGAGAGTCTTATATCAGATAGAAGGTATGTGAATTCCAAAAGTTTGGAGTACACCATATTTTCTACAGAGAATAGAAAAGGGTTTAGCAAACCATACAACTTCATGAGTTCTTCCTCTTCCTTGGTGGATCACCTTTAGAGGCCAAACACTTGGGCGACTAACGTTGATCAAAAGAAGGAGCCACTACAAGATATTCAAGGAGATCAAAGGAGAGCAAGGAGTAGAACTGGTACATGTGGAAGCTAGATTCTACAAGGGTATGATTCTGATCTTCCTACTTTTCTGTTATTGATAATTGAGCACAAAGCATGATCATGGCATGGGTTTGTATAAAATTTTTAAAACCTTAATTATCGCGCTTCCGCCCTTATTTATGTAATTTGATTGCATGTATGCGTTACGTACAAACCCAACAGTGGTATCAGAGCCTAACTTTGTGTTAATTATCAATTTTATGATTCCATATATGAATTGATCTGAGATTGGATCGAATTTTCTGGACAAAAATCAAATTCTGCAGATTCTGCCACGAACAACGCAGCTGCGCTGTTGCCCAGTTCATTCTGGGCGCTGCTGCGCCAGACCCTGGAACAGAAACTGAAATTCTAATTTTTATTAATTAAGTAAATGGTTTATTTAAATTTTAAAAGTTTAAAGTAAAGGAGTTTATTTTATTTGAAATATGATTTTAGATTGCTATAATTAAAGGAGTTTAATTTGGATTTATTTTTGATTAAAATAAAAGAGTTTATTTTGTTTCAAAAATAAAATTTAGCAAAACTTTTGTCCATTAAATAACGTCGATCTATATATGGAATTGCTTTATTATTCATGAGATGAATGATTATTTATTGATGCATATGTTGATGTGTATGATAATAAATGAGGTTGATTATGGACTAATGACCAATGTGATTGGATTTTATTTTAGTTGAACGCATGAATGAGTTTTATTAAATAAAGTCTGCGTACCTCGTCTTCTCTAGTTTTTTCTCGATGTAAATTCTATCTCCCTCCTATGTACTTTCCCTTAACTGCTGATCAAGGTTTCTATTTAATTTAAATAGTTTATGTAATAGATATAGTTAGAATTATCTTGAAAAAACTGAAGACCAAGGAGCAAGGAGCGCGTGAAGACCCGTTTGTATGGAGCCCGGGTTTAAATGTAATAATTATGTTTAAATTAAAATTCTTGCACTCCTAGGTTTGACCTTTTGGTTCACTTGGTGGCTCTAGTGAACCAAACTAGAATAAAAGTCCATAATCAATCAGGGTAGAATATAGTATTCTATATGTGCATACTAAATATTATATATATTATATTTTATGCAAACACGCTTCGCATGTATAATAAAATAACGCGTATTATATATATATATATATATATATGTGTGTGTGTGTGTGTGTGTGTGTGTGTGTCTCTGTGTGTGTGTGTGTGCATGCGCGCTAAACAAGATGAGACAATAATAACAAACCCCTCAAAGAAATTATATTAAGTCCGAAGCGTTCAAATGATATTTGGAATATCGAACGTCGCCTTCTAGCATGATGAATTAATAGAGTATTAAATATTTAATATGAGCTTGTTGTGCTATCCACAAGGCGAGTATTGCGTATTTAAGATATTAATTTAATCACATTTGATGCTTATCAAGAAAATTGAACAACATAGTCTTGTTGTGCTATCCATAAGGACGAAATTTTCTTTTTTTGAATTTATAGAAGTGCTAGGCTGGACTTAACTTAAATTATTTTAGTTCGGATGTGCACACACTTGACCAATTATGATTTAAGAGGCAAAATAAAAAGGAGTTACATGGTGATGTAATTGACAAGAGTTGTCTACCTATTTATTTATATATTATTTGTTGTGCTAACCACAAGGCTATATACATTTGAAATGGAATCCTTATTCTCACTAGAAAATCTTTAATTAGATGTTGCCGAACTATATAAGTGAAGTTAATATAGTTTGATGAAAATAGTGAGAGATACCAATTTAAAATAAAGACCTAAATTTATTTTGGTATGTAAAATTAATTAAATCAATGTTTGCTAAAATATTGTCTTTTCACATACAGAATTTTAAAAATATCAAAATCACTAATTTCACTGCGTAGTATACTTGATGTTAATAAACTTATCTGGCCAAATTAAATGGACTGGTTAAGAAATCTGAGAATAGTTCTCACTGCTGAAAAGATTTCTTATGTCCTAAATTCACATGTTCCTGGAACTGTTCCAGAATCAGCCTCTGAGAAAGAGATTGCCACCATTGTAAAGTGGCAAGATGATGCATCTGTGGCTTAATGCATCATGCTCGCGTCCATGAATAACGAGCTTCAGTGTCAGCACGAAAACATGGATGCTCATACTATATTGCTTCACCTCAAAGAGTTGTATGGTGAGCAAAGTAGGACTATTAAATATAAGATATCTAAGGAGCTCTTCCGATCTCGGATGACCGAAGGCACAACCGTTGAGACTCATGTCCTAAGAGTGATCAATCTGATTGAACGCCTTGGAGAGATTGGGTTCATCATGGATGGGGAGTTGAGTCAAGACTTGATCTTGCAATCACTCCCTGAGACCTTCTCGCAGTTTGTTGTTAATTTTCACATGAATAAGTTGGATGTCAGCTTACCTGAATTATTAACATGTTGAAAACTGCAGAAGGCCACTTCCCATCCAAGAAGATGTGACACCCCCAAATCCGGGTACTTCATTTCCACATGATTTGGTGTTCACTGTTTCGCTAAAATACAACTACTGCCCAATAATAAGGAATGCAAAATAAATTACAACCTTATAATTAAATAAAAATCTTCCTTATAAAAGGATTATAACCTTAATCAAAATATCACAGGTTTAATATAACCTTAACATAAACAAATAAGTGCGGAAAATAAAACATAACATAATCAAGTCTTATTACAATCATAATAAACATAAACATAAACAAGTCTTTACTTGTTCATCTTGCTTTTTCCTTTACTTGTTGACGGTGCATCAACATTCTCGACTTTAGCTGCAATGGTTATTTAATTACAAGAATGGGCAAACATAAGCTAACTTGGAATTATAACAATAATAGTGATGACGTAAACTGAATAACTTCAAAAGATTTGAATACTTTTCTTTTATTAATAATAAAGAATTGAATAAAAATTCTTTCATCAACATTTAGAATTCGATTGTAGAAATCATCTGAGGGTCATAAGAACTTGAACTTTGTCTTAGGTTAAAAACATTTCTATTTAAAACCTTAACAGTTTTTTAGACTATATGGACTCTTAACTCGTACTTAGGGGGATTAGCCCTTCGTATCATGTATTGTGCACAAACATCTTAACGCTTTCGTATGGTAATCCCCTATTAAATAGAGTTGTTCATCTCAGTATTTGATAACAAGTCGGCACCAAAGAAAGTTTGGTTAGGTTAAGCTTAAAAAGAAATTTGGAGTTCAACTACTATTAACTAAGGAGTAGTTGAATCGACTTACAATAATCTAGAATAATTCAACAATAAAGAATTAGAAATTAACGTATGCTTTAGAATTATACTTAAACCATTCGAAAGATAAAATAGACCTTACTTGAACAATTAAGTCAAGGTCGCTTTAATTAAATCGTGAACTTTAAATAATTACTTGTCCATTGCAGAAATAAAAGGACAGGCTCAAA
Source organism: Panax stipuleanatus (assembly GCA_020205555.1). Classification (NCBI taxonomy): domain Eukaryota; kingdom Viridiplantae; phylum Streptophyta; class Magnoliopsida; order Apiales; family Araliaceae; genus Panax; species Panax stipuleanatus. The sequence goes on from CM035122.1 coordinate 108,875,889, forward strand.
TACAATGAAGACTTGAATTTAAAACACTTGCATATAAATCACAAGTTTAGGGATAGAGAATTGCCTCAAGTGCAAGCTACAAGTTATACTCACGTTCCTTAATTAACCCTACATATATGTAATTAACAATAATAATATAATTAGTTATCATATAACTAATTCACATAACTTAGTTAACTCATCTAGGTTAACTCATTCCCCTTAAATTATTAAGTTTAATAATTAATTATCACATCACATAATCACATTACATGATCATATTACATTTGCACATAATTAATCAAATAATAATTATGTACTCATATTAATTAAATTATAATTTAAATTAAACATTCACTTTAATTATAATTAATCAAATTATAATTTTATTTTATATTAATTAAATTATAATTTAAATTAAACCTTTACCATGATTATAATTAATCAAACTACATTATGCATTTATATTAATTAAATTATAATTAAACAAGTTATAATTTAAATTAAACATTTACTTTGATTATGATTAATCAATTTATAATTATGTATTATATCTTAACAATATAATTCATTACTGTCCATTTAGCATTTTAATTTTATTCACATGCTTTATAATTTATTACATCATTAATCTCATAAAATTTCACATTTTAAAAATAGCTTTCTGCCCAATCTGCAGGACTAGCGCGGCCGTACCACTATGCAGATAGGTCTGACAGTGTCGCGAACTTTGCAGAGATAAAACTAATTTGACTTATTTCTCAACATCAAATTCCGTATTTAACTAACATATTGCATATAGCACTTTATAGAAATCATAATTCTAAGCTTTTAATAGGTTTTAACATATATAATCATCATAACACATAATCAAAACTCTCAATTTTGTAAATTTTGGAGAAAAACCATTTTTCAGTGTTTTTGATAAAATTGAACACTATAAGTTTATTTCTAAATCAAAATACACAATTCAAAGCATATTGAATTCGTTTCTAAACATGTTATCATTATCTATAATCAATTTACACAATAATTAACAATCAAACATAAATTTTGATTTTAAAAAAGCCAATTATCAAAACTAATTCACTATAACTTTTGATGAAAATGAATTCTTCATGTTCATCATGCTTACATGATTTAAACAACTAAATTATGCAGACAATTCAATTATAAACATATATGAACACAATTTATATATATAATTCATGTTTATATATACTTTCATGAAAACTCATATTTATAGAGAATAAAACTTGAAGAACATAAAACACAATTTTTAAAACTATAAGTTTAGAAATTATACCCTTTGCTAATTGAAGTGAAGAAGAAGATGATGATGATTGTTTTGGCTTAGCAAGAATTCTTCTCTACTTTCTCTCTAACTTTTCTCTGTATTTTTCTCTTCTTCTAACACTAACTAACTTGTTTTTTTTTCTAATCTAACTTAACGTAGTTTAGAAAATATAACTGTTATAATACTTAATACATATAATTATATAATAACTAACAATTAATATATCAGTTATAATATTTTGAATTTAAAAGCCATAATGCTTGTTTGGCAAAAATCCATTATTTTTAAAAACTAGCTTTTAATAGTTAAGGCCATGTTTGGTAAAAACTCTTTAAAATAGGTGCAAGGGCCTTGTTTGGCAAAACTCTTTAAAACCAGTTTTAAGGGCTTTGTTTGGCAAAACTAATTTAAAAACCCTTTAAATTCTTTTAACACATACTTTCAATGTTATAGTTTAATTAATTGAATCTTAACATTTCAATTTAATTAAATTAAAGCTAACTAAATAAAATTTGTCACATAACAATTATAATTACTCACTAATCATAATTTCATGTAACAATTATCACATAAACTTCATCTAATTTAATTATCTCAATTAAATTAGAACTCTACCATAAAATCATTACAAATCAATTAAATTAAATATTAAATATTCATTTAATTAATATATTGCACTTAATTAAATTACTCCACAACAATCACATAAATTATTTATTTAACTCAATAAATAAATCAATTAAAATATTTATTTAATTCAATAAATATTAAAATTCCCATTCGTTACAATCTTTCCTCCTTAAAAGGATTCTGTCCCCAGAATCACAAAAAAAAAATTCTCATCCGTTACATTCTTCCCCCCCTAAAAAGATTCTAGTCCCCAGAATCGGTATACAAGAAATTAAACAAATAATTAAGCAAATAATTGGGGATATATTTTCTTCATTACATCTTTGAGTTCCCATGTAGCTTCTTCAGCACTGTGGTTAATCCAAATTACCTTAACAAAAGGTATCACTTTATTTCTAAGTACTTATTCTTTTCTATCGACTATTTGAACAGGAACCTCTTCATATGTTAAGTCTTTATCAACTTATAAAGGTTCGTATTCTATTACATGCTTGTAGTCGTGTTTGTACGGTCACAACATGAAAATGTGAAAAATGTTGTGTATACTATCTAGCTCCGGAGGTAACACAACTTCGTAAGCCACTTTGCCCACCTCTCGTAGTATCTCGAAAGGTCCAATAAATCGGGGACTCAGCTTCCCCTTCTTGCCAAATCGAATCTTCCCCTTCCATGGAAATACCTTCAGGAAAACAAAGCTTCTTGCTACAAATTATAGGTTCTGTCGATGTTGATCGGCATACTTCTTCTATCTGTCTTGAGCAGCAACCAATCTCGTTCTGATCAGCTTCACAATTTTGGCTGTTTGTTATACTAGTTCCGGTCCCAACAGTTGACGCTCACCGACCTCATCCCACCACATTGTAGTCCTGCACTTCTTGCCGTACAATGCTTTGTAAGGCGACATGCCAATACCTGCATGGTAACTATTGTTGTAGGCGAACTCCACCAACTGTAGATGATCATCCCAACTTCCTTTGAAGTTCATAACGCAAGCTCTTAGCATATCTTCTAAAGGCTGAATCGTTCGTTCACTCTGGCCATCGGTTTGAGGATGGTACACCGTACTCATTCGCAATTGCGTTCCAAGACATTCTTATAAATGTTTACAAAAATTCGATGTGAAACGTGGATCACTGTCGGACACAATCGATACTGGAACACCGTGTCTAGAAATAATCTCCTTCACGTACATCTTCGCTAACTGATCTAAGTTAAACTTAATCTTGATCAGTAGAAAATGCATTGACTTCGTCAGTCGATCCACTATCACCCATATCGCATCAAAACCCTTCTAAGTCGCTAGTAAACAAACCACAAAATCCATCGTGATATGTTCCCACTTCCATTTTGAAATCTCTAGCTGTTGCAATAATCCACTTGGTCTCTGGTGTTCTACTTTGACTTTCTGGCACATTAAGCATCTCGCAACGCATTCAGAAACGTCTCTCTTCATATTCGGCCACCAAAAATGCTGTCTGAGATCCTGGAACATCTTCGTACTCCCAAGGTGAATCCAATATCTCGAACTGTGAGCTTCGCCCAAAATCTCCTCTTTGACATCTGGCACTGGCGGTACCCAGATTCTTCCTTCAAATCGTAGCAGACCTTCATTATCGTTCTAAAACTTGATTTCCTTACCATCGATTATTCTTTTATGGATCTTCTCACATTCCTCATCATGAAGTTGTGCCTCTCTCACCTTGTCTACCAGAGTAGAACTAGTAGTTACTTGAAACAGCTTCTCTCCAACTCCTTCGAATACTTAAGTTCCAGTTCCAACTTAGCCATCTCTTCTATCACCTGGTCCTGATCAATTAATATATTCAACTTCTCCCGACCTTTCCGGCTTAACACGTCGGCAACAACGTTAGCTTTACCAGGATGGTAAAGAATCTCGCAGTCATAGTCCTTGATTAGTTCCAACTATCTCCTTTAGCGCATGTTTAAATCCTTCTGTGTAAAGATATACTTCAGGCTCTTATGATCTCTGTATATCTCACACTTCTCTCCATATATATAGTGTCTCCAAATTTTTAGTGCAAACACTACTGCGGCCAAATCCAAGTCATGGGTCAGATACATTTTCTCATAGTCCTTCAGTTGGCGTGACGCATAGGCAATAACCTTGCCGCTCTGCATCAGCACACAGCCTAATCCCTTATGTGAAGCATCGTTGTATACCACAAAATTTCCTGTACTATCCGGTAATGATAACATCGGTGCAGTACTCAACCTCTTCTTCAGTTCCTAAAAAGTTTCCTCACACTTTTCCATCCAAACAAAGTTAACTGTTTTACGAGTCAAATTCGTCAACAGAGTTGCGATCTTAGAAAAGTCTTGGATAAATCTTCTGTAATAACCTGTCAATCCCAAGAAACTCCTCACTTCAGACGGCGTCTTTGACTGATCCCAATTCATTACAGCTTCAACCTTCGATGGATCTACCGAAATCCCATCCTTGTCAATCATGTGGCCAAGAAATTGCACACGTTCTAACCAGAATTCACATTTCGAGAATTTCGCGTAAAGCTTCTCTCGTCTCAACGATTCTAATGTCAGCCTCAAATGCTCAATGTGTTCCTTCCTCAGTTTTGGAATAAAACAAAATGGCATTTATGAACACTACTACAAACTTAACTAGGAATGGCTTAAATACCCTATTCATTAAGTCCATAAATGCAGCTGGTGCATTCGTTAGACCAAATGACAGCACTAAGAACTCGTAATGTCCATACCGAGTTCTAAAAGCCATCTTCAGTATATCTTCTCTTCTTACCTTCAATTGATGATATCCACTTCTCAAATCAATTTTCAAGAAGAATCTAGCACCCTTTAGTTGATCGAACAAGTCATTGATCTTTGGTAAAGGATACCTATTCTTGATCGTAACTTTGTTTAATTCCATATAATCAATGCAAACGCGCATCGATCCATCCTTCTTCTTCACGAACAATACTGGCGCTCCCCTACGGTGAAACGCTAAGTTGAATATACTTAATGTCTAGCAATTCCTGTAGTTGAACCATCAACTCCTTCATCTCGATTGGAGCCATTCTGTACGAAGATTTCAAAATTGGAGCAGTCCCTGGTGCTAAGTCTATCACAAACTTTATCTCTCTATATCTGGCGGAAGTCCTGATAAATCGTTCGAAAATACATCCACAAACTCCCTAACCACAGATATCTCTTCTATCTTCGGGCTCTCCTTATGAGTATCCACTATGTAGGCTAAGTATCCTACACAACCTTGTTTTAACATTTTTTTGGCTTGCATGATCGTCAAACAACTCGCTTGTCTAAGCGACTTGCTACTATAAAACACTACCTTTGACGGAGTCGTAAGGTTCATAGACTTTCTCTGACAATCGATTACCGCCCCATGGTTGAACAACCAATCCATGCCCAGTATTACATCGAACTCTCCAAGTTTAATCAGAATCAAATCTACCAATCTATAGTTCTTGTAGACAAACCTAACAGGAATCACCTCCCTATTTACAATCTCTATATTCAATGGTTCCTCTTTAGGTAAGTCTAGGGTCTTAGCAAAATCATTAGTTATGAATGAACAAGTAGCACCCGAATCAAATAATATATATGCATTTATACTATTGACTGGAATAATACCTGACACCACATATTTTGACTGCATAGCATCCTGGACCGTCATGTTGAATGTCCTGGCAGTGGGTTGGATTGCCTGCAATGGCCCAGCGATAGCTAAGGTGCTGCTGCTGCCACTTCCTCTCCCTCCTACCGACTCTCTAGCTGGCTTCTTAGTGCAACTTCGGGCCATGTGATCCTTAGATCCACATGTGTAGTAATCTCCCTTCTTTGGGTTCGGGTAATTCGGCGCAATGTGGCCTTCCTGACCACAGTTGAAGCACATTCGCCTTCCCCTCAAGCACACTCCCGTGTGATTCTTCCCGCATGTAGCACATGCTTCGATCTTCCTCTTCTGCTGGCTTCCCATATAACTCCCAGCAGAAGTGTTGTCGTTCCATTTCATTTTTTGGTTGATGGCCCTACTACCACCAGCCTTATTTTTCATCTCATTCTTCTTGTTCTTCAGGTCCTGATTATACTTGGTCACCGCATCGCTTCCACCTTCAGCGAGGATGGCCTTTTCCAGCACAGCTGCAAACGTTCTAAGCTAGAACATGAAGACCTTGTTGTAGAGCCAGGGCTTCAATCCTTGCTCAAACCTTCTCGCCTTCCTCTCGTCAGTACTGACCTGGTACGTCACAAACTTGGCCAGCTCGTTGAATTTAGTGGCGTATTTCGGCACTGATATCGCTCCTTGCTTCAGCTCTAGAAACTGAACCTCCATCTGGTTCTGCGAGCTTATAGGGAAATACATTTCAAAGAACATCTCTTTGAAACGATCACATGCTATCACTCCTTCCCCTTCCTTAGTCTTGTTGGCCTGCCACCAGAAGCTAGCTTCTGACTTCAGCATGAACGTCGCAACAGCCGTCATTTAGTCTTCGTTAACTCTGGCCACATCAAGGACCTTCTCCATTTCCATTATCCATGTCTGGGCCTCTATCGGGTTCACTGATCCTTGGAATTTCGGCGGTCCTACAGCCTTAAACTCTTTAAGCGTTGTACCCTGCACTTGCGGCTGATTCACAAGCGTTCCTGTCAGTAGGTTCACCAATTGCTGAAGCGAGTTTGGATTCGTCCCATCGTTGTTGTTTTCATTATTCGTTGAACCCTCTTGGTGTAGATGTGTGGGTCTTCTTCTAAAAGGCATCTTTCTGTTATGAATATTCTTATTAGATCCTATACTCATTTCCTTAAATATTCAAGTTCAATTTAAACATTTAAATTAACTCAATTCACACTTGAACACATAGCACGTCAATAAAATTCGTTATTTTATTCATTCTTGGTTTTAAAAAACACATAATAGATAGCATCTCTGCTATTTACATTATCTTTCCTAAACTGAAAAAGTTACAGGATCACATTATCATCTTATCCCATTATTATCTCAAATTCTGGGATTTACATATATTTATGTAAAAATAAACACATAATTAATGACTCTACTATCTTGGCATATTAAGACGTCGCACAACCTCTATACGTTCTTCTTCCATCACCCGAAACACCATTCTGCGATCCACCATCTACCACGATAAATCTTTGAACCGAGCTGGGTAATAAAATACACAATCCTGGGCCCTATCTATAGCCGTATGGAAGGAATAGTCTGTCTCCCTCAGCTGGTCATTCTTCACTTGAACCTCGTTTTCAACTCGATCTGCACGTTTAGTAGCCCTCAAGCTCGATTCCTCTTCTCTGACACGCTTCGCTGACTCGTCTTGGATGTCGTTCTTCAGCTTCGCTAGCTCGACCAGTACATCATCTATGTCACTATCCGCGTGAACTAGATCCCACTTTGTGTTTCCAAGCTCACTGTCCAGCTCTTCAATGGTTTCGTCCCGCTGCTGTATGGTCGTTCGACTCTCGTCCACCAGTTCCTCAAGCTCTCCAACTCTCCCATAAAGCTCCACGTTGCGGTCGTAGATCTCCTCGTACATCTCAGCGCTAGTCGAGTGAGGTGGAAACTCCTCTTCAGGATCCTCCTCTGACTCATCCTCGTCATCTCAGTCAGATACTGGCTCATGCTCCTGACCAGGTATGGTGATTAATGGAGATAGCTTTCTCTAAACCAACTGCTCCTAGACAACATAAATGTCTCGGGGCTCCTCGTCTCTAGGCATCTGGGGTAACTCCTCCCTAGCCTGACTGGACTCTCCAACGTTCGTCATCCTGATAACAAAATTTTAAAGCTTAATTATTATGTGATATCGATCGATACTCTTTGCGTACATAAATAAAACACATAGCACATAAGGTAGTTTATTATCTTTACTAACATCATTATCTTTTCGATCTCCTATAAGGCTACTACCTAAGGTTTCCCCTACCTAAGGTTCATAACCTAAGGCTTTGATACCAACCTGTGACACCCCCAAATCCGGGTACTTCATTTTCACGAGATTTGGTGTTCACTGTTTCGCTAAAATACAACTACTGCCCAATAATAAGGAATGCAAAATAAATTACAACCTTATAATTAAATAAAAATCTTCCTTATAAAAGGATTACAACCTTAATCAAAATATCCCAGGTTTAATCTAACCTTAATATAAACAAATAAGTGCAGAAAATAAAACATAACATAATCAAGTCTTATTACAATCATAATAAACATAAACATAAACATGTCTTCATTTGTTCATCTTGCTTTTTCCTTTACTTGTTGACAGTGCATCAACATTCTCGACTTTACTGATAAGTAGGTTTTTAACCTACTTAATAAGTATTTCTTGGCTTGATATTTTGTTAATACTTAAGTGTGCATGTTACTTTTTATAGGTTTTGTGTGCATGTGCAGGATTGGAGTGAAGTTAAGCTTAAAGTGACAAAAGGGAGGAGTAGAGAACAAAAGAATTGCAAGTCAACATTGCTGATAGCCAGGCGTGGGGCGCGCTGGCTCAACACTGCAAGAGGCGCAGGCCGCGCCACAAAAAGGCCATAGTTGCTGCATACCTAGCGCGGGGCACGCCAGGTTATATAGAGGACGGGCGCGGGGCGGCCCAGGCATACGAGGTTGACAAGAAATTAGGGTTTTTAAGCACAAGTTGACTTGGAAAGTGATTGTAAACTTACTTTATTTGATTAGGGTTTCGATAAGTTATAAATAGGAGTTGTTTTCTTAGGTTTAAACTATCTATTATTCTAGATTCTCTTGGATTTCTTGGAGGCTACAAACCTTTGTTTTGGAGATTCAAGCATGTCAGGCTAAGTTCTCTATTTCAATTCTGATGGGATGTTGAACTTATTTATCAATTAATGATTTGATCAGGTTATTCTATTTATTTTTCCATCTTGAGATTTATTCTGATTATCTACATGAACTTTTATATATGTTATCCAATTGACTAATTTGGTTTCTATAGGATTAAATTAGTAAATTGATATTATCTGCTAGATTAAGACAAATTTTAAGCAAATGAAGTGTGTCTAATCTAAGTAACAATTAACAATATTTTATTGTGCTCAAGCTTTGAAATATTAATAAGGTTTTCAGAAGACAAGTTAAATAATTATTGATTATGTAATTATTTCTTGGAATAATCTAATACTCATGCTTAATGCTTCTATCATATTAAATCTAGGCTGATAGTTCTAGGTTGTATGTTAGTTAGAATCTCTTGTTGGCGATTGTCGCATTAGATCTACATTTAAGGAGACTTTCGGGTAATTTGCGATCGCGGTTATCTAGGGTTATTAATCTCAGTGGAAGATAAATAGTGTAAACACATTGTTAAATCATAATTGTTAAAAAGGGATACTGAACTGAAGAATTAATCGTTTTACTTATTGATATTTTCTTTAAACTTACTTTTGTTAATTATAGTTTTTCAAACTAAAACCCCCCAATTCATTAGAAATTATTGGTTAATTAAAATACAATTCACTCTCTATGGGATCGATCCTTGCTTATTACTATACTGATTCTTGTATTAGTAAAACCTGAGTAAGGTAAATTTTGTAGTGCTAGACGACAGCTACCAAATTTTGGCGCCGTTGCCGGGGAGTGTTATTTGATTTTATTTATTCGATTGTTTTCATTTTTTTATTTTTATTTTTATTTTTATGCCTCGATCCTCTCACTCTCTTGATTAGAAATTTGATCCAGAAATAGAAAGAACAGCACGAAGGCTTAGGACGGAAGCTCGAAAAAACCAAGGTTCACTTGCAGATTCCGAAGAAGCTCCATCATCAGGCCTCAACATCGCACTCACACTACTTTCGGACCAATCTTCTTCAGGAGAATCAGAAGAGGAAATGGCAGTGCCAAATAACAGGAATTTGAAGGAGTTATCAACTCCTAATCTTACTCAACAATCTCTTTGTATTGAATATCCTGCTTTAAATGTTTCATTTGAACTAAAATTTGGACTAATTCACCTTTTGCCTACTTTTTGTCGTCTTACAGGTGACGATCAGTACAAACATTTGCAGGAATTCCATATTATGTGTTCATCCATGAAGCCACACAATATCACGGAGGATCAGATTAAGCTGCGAGCTTTTCCATTCTCACTGGGAGACTTAGTAAAAGATTGGTTGTTTTATTTCCCCGCGGGATCAATTCAATCATGGAACGACATGAAGAGGCAATTTTTGGAGAAGTACTTTCCTGCTTCAAGAGTAGCCAACATCAGGAAGGAAATTTGCGGAGTTCAATAATTCAGTGGTGAAACACTGCAGGAATACTGGGAGAGATTCAAGAAGCTTTGCTCCAGCTGTCCACCCCACCAGATCGACGATCAACACCTCATCATCTAATTTTATGAAGGACTCATACCAATGGATAGGAATATGATCGACGCTGCTAGTGGAGGAGCATTAGTGGATAAAACACCAGTTGCTGTAAAGAATCTGATTGCAAACATGGCCGCTAATGCACAACAGTATGGAACATGGAATGATCATCCGGCGCAAAGGGTAAGTGAGGTAAGCACAACGAATGTAGAGCAACAGATTTCTGACTTAATTGCATTGGTGAAACAATTAGCTACAGGTAATGCACTAGTTTCCTAAGCTTGCCAGATTTGTTTAATAGCGGGGCACCCTACAGATGCATGCCCAACATTACAAGAGGAGGATCACACACAACAAGCTAATGCAATGGGAAACTACCAAGCTCAGCCACAAGGGAAATATGACCCTTTCTCCAACACATACAATCCATGATGGAGGGATCATCCTAACTTTAGTTATGGGGGTGCTAGGCCGCAAGCGCAAGGATTTTACCTAGTTAAACTGCAGTTTCAGCCAAATCAGCCACAATACCAACCCAGACCAGCAGCACCGGCCAATCCCATAACATCCTTAGAGGACAAGTTCAAGGAGTTCATGCAACAGACACAACAATTCCAACAAGAGACAAAGTCTTCCATCCATAACTTGGAGAGTCAAATGAGCCAATTAGCCACTACTGTAGGTCGGTTGGACTCTCAAGGTTCAGGGAAGCTTCCATCACAGACTATTATGAACCCAAAGGAGAATGCTAGTGCTATTACCTTGTGGAGTGGAAAACAGATGGATACACCAACAGAAACAGTTGAGTATGAGAAAGAGCAAGAAAAGGAGAAAGAGCAAGAAAAGGAGGAATCGGTGAAAACTAAGGTACACCCTAACCCTCCTTGTCAAATTAATGATATTCCACTTCCCTTTCCTCATATAAATTCTAGAAAGTCAAAGAAAGATGAATAAGATAAAGAAATTCTAGAAACCTTTAGGAAAGTAGAAGTGAATATTCCACTACTTAACGCGATTAAACAAGTGCCACGATATGCTAAATTTTTAAAAGAATTGTGCACTAATAAACGTAAATTGGAAAATGATGAGAAAGTCACAGTGGGGGAGAATGTATCAGTAGTGTTGCAAAGAAAAATGCCACCAAAATGTAAAGATCCAGGCATGTTTATGATCCCATGTAAAATAGGAAACACTAGGTTTGAAAAGGCCATGTTGGACTTAGGTGCTTCAATTAATGTTATGCCATTATCTGTTTATAAGTCTCTGAATCTTGGACCTTTGAAAAATACTGATGTTATTATGCAATTGGCTGATCGTACTAACACCTACCACCGAGGGGTAGTTGAAGATGTCTTGGTGCAGGTGAACGAACTAATCTTTCCTGCAGATTTTTATATTGTGGACATGGAAGATGATACATCCCCGAACCCATCACATATCTTGCTAGGAAGACCCTTCCTAAAGACAGTAAGGGCTATGATTGATGTTCACAACGGGACCTTGATAATGGAGTTTGGTGGCGAGAAGATCCAATTTAACATCTATGATGCCATGAGGTACCCTAGTGATATTTGTCAGGTTTTCGCAATTAATGTGTGTGACTCTCTAGTGCAGAAGACTTTTGAGCAAATTCAAAGAGACAGCTTGGAGGTGGCTATTTCCAGCAGTTTGGACCTGGATAGGACATATGAACTTGAACACAGTCAGGAATTGAAGGAAACTTGTGGCTGCACTACATTTATTGCCTAAACATACAGATAAGCATGCAGTCCAATTAATTCAATTACCTGTAACCCATCAAAAATTATTATCATATGTGGAGCAAGCTTCAACTCTTGAATTAAAACAATTATCGGCACACTTGAAATATGCATATTTAGGGTCTAATGAAACTTTACCAGTGATAATTGCTAGTAATCTAACCAAAGTGCAGGAAGAAAAATTGTTGAGAGTCCTAGGGACCACATCAAAGTATTTGGTTGGACTATAGCAAACATCAAGGGTATTAGTCTCGCGATGTGCATGCATCGAATTTTGTTAGAGGAAGGAGCTAAACTGACGAGAGATGCACAAAGAAGGTTGAACCCACCAATGATAGAGGTAGTGAAGAAAGAGGTAATTAAATTACTTGATGCTAGAATCATCTACCCTATCTCTGATAGTCAATGGGTAAGTCTGGTGTTGGTAGTTCCTAAGAAATCAGGTATCACAGTTGTCAAGAATCACAATAATGAATTAGTGCCCACACAAATGCAAATAGGTTGGAGAGTGTGTATCTACTATAGGAGGTTGAACACCGTAACTAGAAAAGATCAATTTTCTCTTCCTTTTATAGATCAAATGTTAGAACGTTTAGTTGGGCATTCTTATTACTGCTTTCTAGATGGTTTTTTAGGCTATAACCAGATTGTGATTGCCCCCGAAGACCAGGAGAAGACCACATTCACTTGTCCATTTGGAACCTTTGCCTACCGGCGAATGTCCTTCGGACTGTGCAATGCCCCAGGTACTTTTCAGCGATGCATGGTGAGTATCTTTTAGATCTCTTAGAGGAATGCATCGAAGTCTTTATGGATGATTTCACAGTTCATGGTGATTCATTAGATGTCTGTTTAGACAATCTAACACGTGTACTGGATAGATGTTTAGAAACAAACCTTGTGCTAAATTGAGAAAAATGTCACTTTATGGTAGAACAAGGAATAGTTCTTAGTCATGTAGTGTCAGTCAACGTCTTAGAAGTCGATAAAGCCAAAGTTGGTATTATATCTGCATTGCTTTACCCCGTCAATGTGCGGGAGATTCGTTCTTTTCTTGGACATGCAGGTTTTTATCGCAGGTTTATCAAGGATTTTGCCAAGATAGCATTGCCCTTATGCAAGTTGCTCTAGAAAGATGAGGAATTCCAGTTTAGTGATGAATGCAAGGTGGCTTTTGATACCTTGAAGAAGTTATTGACGTCAGCCCCTATCATTCAACCACCGAATTGGGAGCTCTTGTTCGAAATAATGTGTGATGCAAGCAACTATGCTGTCGGCACCGTCTTGGGCCAAAAGAGTGAAAACGCTATCCATGCCATCTATTATACCTCTCGGACGTTGAACGCGGCTCAGATAAACAATTCAACAATGGAAAAAGAACTTTTATCTGTTGTATTTGCTTTAGTCAAATTCAAATCATATCTACTTGGTACTAAAATAATAGTTTATTCTAACCATGCTGCCCTCAGGTACCTGCTGACCAAGAAGGAGTCCAAACCTTGAATCATACTATGGATCTTACTGCTGCAAGAATTTGACTTGGAAATCAAAGATAAGAAAGGTGCGGACAATTTGGTGGCAGATCACTTGAGTAGAATTCTCTTGGAGGAGGAAGCACTACCTTTACATGACATGTTCCCGGACGAGCATCTACTATCCATTGGCAACACAACTCCATGGTATGCCGATATTGTGAATTTTCTGGTGAGTAAGTATTTACCAAGTGAATTTTCTAGATCTCAGAAAGAAAATCTTAGGAGTGATGCAAAACACTATGTGTGGGACGATCCATATTTATGGAAATTTTGTGCTGATCAGATAGTTATACGTTGTGTACATAACAGTGAATTCAATTTTATTCTACCTTTTTGTCATTCATATGCTTTTGGGGGTCATTTTGGACCTAAGAGAATAGCACGTAAGGTGTTAGAGAGTGGTTTCTTTTGGCCCTCTATTTTCAAAGACTCGTATGAATTCTGTAAATCTTGTGAAAATTGTCAAAGAACTAGTAATATATCTCATAAAAATTAAATGCCACAAAATCCTATACTAATTGTAGAAATCTTTGATGTTTGGGGTATTGATTTCATGTGACCTTTTCCTATTTCTTTTGGAAATATTTACATCTTGTTGGCAGTTGATTATGTTTCCAAATGGGTGGAAGCTAAAGCCACTAGGACTGACGATTCTAAACTTGTTGTAGATTTTGTCAGGACTAACATTTTTATCAGGTTTGGAGCACCACGGGCCATCATCAGTGATCGTGTCACTAATTTCTTTAATAGGGTGTTAGCTGCCTTGTTAAAGAAGTACAACGTTCTTCACAGGGTCTCTACATCCTATCATCCACAAATCAATGGCCATGCTGAGGTTTCAAACTGAGAGATCAAGTCCATTTTGGAAAAAGTAGTCAACCCGAACATAAAGGATTGGAGTCTGAGATTAGACGATGCACTATGGGCGTATAAGACGTAATACAAAACTCCGATAGGTATGTCGCCTTATAGACTCGTGTTCTAAAAACCATGCCACCTACCGGTCGAGCTGGAGCATAAAGCTTTTTGGGCTATCAAATAGTGTAATATGAACATAGATTAAGCTATCGTCAACAGGAAGTTGCAATTACAAGAACTCGAAGAATTATGGAAAGAAGCATACGAGAGTTCTAAGATATACAAATTAAAGACAAAAGCTTTCCATGATAAGCAAATTTTGAGAAAGACTTTCACTATGGGATAAAAAGTTCTACTGTTTAATTCACGATTGAAACTATTTCTAGGAAAGTTGTGCTCTCGCTAGGAGGGCCCATTTATTATCACTAACGTTTTTCCTCATGGTGTGGTCGATATCCGAAACCCGAAGACGGGAAATGTGTTCAAAGTAAACAGCCATAGGCTAAAGTCGTTCCTGGATAGCAGTCTAGTTGAGGAGGTTGAAGTCGTGCTGCTGATGGATTCGCCTTCCGGTTAAATGAGTAGTCTAAAGTTGAGCTAACGACATTAAACACGGGCAGCTCATTGGGAGGCAACCCAAGTTTTTAATTCACTAGTAGTTTTTATTAATATTAGATGTACCTTTATATTTCATTCATAGGAGTAAAAATAGTGAAACCTTTCTGTGCTAAAAGATATTGCATTTCAATTATGGGTAGGAGACAAAGCATGAAGAACCAAAAAAGAAAAAGTCACAACATGTTAAGTGGAGCGAGCCGCGCCCTAGCACAAGGCATCCACGTGCGGGGCATGCTACACATGCAGAATCTCAGACTCGAAAAACCTCAGCCTAGCGCGGGGCGCACTTCCCAAGGTATAAGGAGATTTTCTAAGGTGCTAGGCGTGTTTCCCAAAAAGTGAGTCATGCTTCCCAAGGCACGAGGTGCGCTACACATGCAGTGTCTCAAGCGTCGTTCAAGCGCGGGCCGCGAGGCACAAAGGAAGGACCGGGCGTGGGGTGCGCCGGTTGGAAATCACAGTTTTTAAAATACGGAATTGGCTCTCTCTTTTCACTCTCCTAACCTAAGTCAACTTCATTCTCTCTAATCCCTCCTCCTATATAAACACCCAAATCCTATTCTAAGTACATAGCTCCCAATCCAAATCATAATCTACTTCTACTTTCTCTCTCTAAACCTAACCCCACTATAAATCCATCAATCTAATTCAACCCATCCTCACAAATTCGGCATTCACATATCCCCTAATCCCGAATTTGCTCAATCACATACACCAATCTTCATCACAAATAGGAATAAAGAGCAAGTTAAAGCCATAGAAATTGGAAGCACTAAGAGGTAGTTCAATAATCCACAACCATCCCATTGAAGCACATAAAGCCACAAGGTAAGCACAAGTTTTCATTGATATTGAAGTTTTGTATCCATACTTTCATTGATTTACTTTATTAATTGAATTGGGAATCCTTGGGTTACTGAATGACCCAAGGTTAAATTGCTTATATTTGGGATATTTGATCTAACCAAGTATACTAAGTTTGGGGGAGAGACTTTGTCGCCCACCACATGTTCGATAATTTGCTTCAACAAGGTTTAACAAGCAATTTTCAATCTGTTGGGAGCAATTAGACAAACAAGCATCATCATGACTTCCAAACGTGCAAGGACTTCATCCTCTACTGCTCCGCCACGTTTTGATGCCACTCGATTCGTGAGCGAAGGAATGGCAACACGTTACGCCAAAGTCATAGACAAAAAGACCTTGGTTCTAGAAAGAGGGCTGAAGTCAAATGCAAACCTCGACGACGACATGTCACAGATCACAGATGATTGCGGTGTGTGGATGGTTTAAGTTGGTAGAGCAACCAAGGCCAGCGGTGATCAACATTGTGAAGGAGTTCTACGCCAATGCAATAGATCTTGTGATCTAGTTGTCACAGTCCGGGGTAAGCAGGTATCATTCCGAGTGGGGGAAATCAATAATTACTTTGGGTTGGAGACACCGCATATGAAATGCTACAAAGATCATCTACCAAATTTGGATGAGATAATAGTTCGCCTTTCTAAGCCCGACACTCAATGGGTGACTAATGCAAAAACTGGGGAAAAAGTCTATTTTCCACATGCCGCATTAAGTCATTATGGTAAAGCCTGGTACGCCTTCATATATGCTCGCTTAATGCCAACGTCGTCATCAGAATGACGTAACCAAAGAATGAGCATGGCTTCCATACGGAATTATCACTCATGAGGTCGGTGATAATAATGAGGTTCAAATTTTCAATGTCGACGTCGGCCTTTGCATTTAACAGTCAATTGACATAGCTCTACGAGGGAGCACCACCGGCGGACTACTGCATGGGTTTTTGATCACCGACCTGTGCCGCCAAGCGAGACTTCAGTGGCATGCTTCGGAGCCGATTCAACAAACTATGGCCGTCATCGACCATCGCACCATTGAGCAGTACAGACCTTGGACATGGGCGACGTCACATCCGCGGGGTGAAAGGTTTATCATGATTCTTCCATCCACACCAACTTCACCGCCGCAAGATGATGAGCCATCGGATGACGAGGCCGAACCAGAGTCGCCTACTACTTTCTAGCGACAAAGTCAACGAAGTAGTATGCGACTGGCCTAACGCCAAGCTACGATGCACATCTACAATATTGGGGCCTTTACCTTATTAGCTGACGCGTTCTTGCGTTTCTCTTCCAACTCTAACCCAGTTTAGCTACCCACTCCTCCAGTTCTACCTCGTTACCCCCCAACAGACTCAGACGAATCCAACGAGTTTTAACTCATCGCTCAAGGAAATCCTCGTTGTTCTTATTTCTTATGCTATGTAATGAGGACATTCCTTGATTTAAGTGTGGGGGGGGGGGGGAGTGAAAATTCAAATTTTTAGTATTTTAGCCTATAGATTAGGTTGCTTTTAGAGTAGATTTTGTTCATATGCATCTTATAAAAAAATCAAAAATATTGCATTCATATAGGATTTTGTCAGTAGATACATGTATATAGGATCATACATAGAGATTGAGCAGTATTTCAAGGTAATTAACTACATGGTTGATGATTTCGAATTTGCACTAAATCTGGCATAAAATTGAGATTCATGATCTGATTAGTTTTGAACATAGTAACGGTTCCTACATGATTGCAGTTTTCTCTCAACTTTCAAGCACACCGATTAAATGTTAGTAGTGATTAGGGATTCATGTGTATTAGGACCACGAACATTTACTTGATCACAGATTAGAGATAGAGAATTAGCTGAAATAGAAGTTTGGGGGAATTAAGGCTCAGAAAATAAAAAAATAAATAAAGAAAATAATTGAAAAAAAAGTACTTGTGAAATAAAAACTGATTTAGTTTGAACTCGTGGCCTTTGTTACTCAGACAAGTAAACTCTAGGGGATGTCTTAACACCTAGCGCCCTAAAGCCTTTGGGTTTGGGAGTCGTTAGTCGAAAGTCCGTTACACGGGTGACATTGAATAGCCTAAGGGAGTTAAACATTGCACGAGTCAGATATATGAAATAGTTGGTGCGATGGAGCGTTAAAATGCACCCACAAAGCATGTGGTTTGATGTTGATTCTGTTATTGCTTATTTAGCCTGATTTCCACAATGCTTGTGTGAATGCAATGTATGTGGAAGATATCTGTGAAAAAGTAGGATGTTTGTTGGGAATAATCTTGTGAATTACTTTGAACAGCTGATATGAAATTGGACACACACGCACGAGAGTGGATTCGAGTCATGTGTGTGATGTGATGATGCGAGAGTCTATGATTGGTCATGAGTCAAGATGGATGGTGAGTTGAAGTGTTAATTGGTAAAGATTATAAACTTGTGTTTGCTTACTAAGATGTATGCTCAATTTTGTTAGGTTGCATTCATTGTGTTTGTTTGCTTGAGGACAAGCAAATGTTCAAGTTTGGGGGTATTTGATAAGTAGGTTTTTAACCTACTTAATATATATTTTTTGGCTTGATATTTTGTTAATACTTAAGTGTGCATGTTACTTTTCATAGGTTTTGTGTGCATGTGCAGGATTGGAGTGAAACTAACCTTAAAGGGACAAAAGGGAGGAGTAGAGAATAAAAGAATTGCAAGTCAACATTGCTGAAAGCCAGGCGCGGGGCGCGTTGGCTCAACACTTCAAGAGGCGCGGGCTGCGCCACAAGGAGGCTATAGTTGCTACATAACTAGCGCGGGGTGCGCCAATTTATATAGAGGACCGACGTGGGGCATGCCAGGCAGACGAGGCTGACAAGAAATTAGGGTTTTTAAGCACAAGTTGACTTGGAAAGGGATTATAAACTTACTTTATTTGATTAGGGTTTCGATAAGTTATAAATAGGAGTTCTTTTCTTAGGTTTAAACTATCTATTATTCTAGATTCTCTTGGATTGCTTGGAGGCTACAAACCTTTATTTTGGATATTCAAGCATATTAGGCTAAGTTCTCTATTCCAATTCTGAAGGGATGTTGAACTTATTTATTAATTAATGATTTGATAAAGTTATTCTATTTATTTTTTCATCTTGAGATTTATTCTGATTATCTACATGAACTTTCATATATGTTATCTGTAGACACTCAAAATTTTCTTTGCCCCAATACTAACACTGTAGGAGGGCAAAATCGTTAATCAAATTAACCCCGGTGCCAATGCCGGGCATCCAGTTCAAATTCGATCCTCAATATCGGTACTCCAATCCAGCTCCGATAGTCAATCGGACCATCAATCCAGTTCTGACAGTCAATCGGACCGTTAATCCAACTTCGATAGTTAATTAGACCGTCAATCCAGCTCCGATAGTTAATCAGACCGTCAATCCAGCTCCGATAGTTAATCGGACCTTCAATCCAGCTCCGATAGTCAATCAGACTGTCAATCCATCTCTGATAGTCAATCAGACCATTAATCCAGCTCTGATAGTCAATCAGACCATTAATCCAGCTCCGATAGTAAATCGGACTGTCAATACAGCTCTGATAGCCAATCGGACCTATATTCCAGCTCTGATAGTCAATCGGACCGTTAATCCAGCTCCGATAACCAATCGCACCGTCAATCCAGCTCTGATAGTCAATTAGACCGTTAATACAGCTCCGATAGTTAATCAGACCTTTAATCCAGCTCCAATCATCAATCGGACCATTTAACCAACTTCGATCGTCAATTAAACCTTCAATCCATCTCTGATAGTCAATCAAACCATCAATACATCTCCGATAGTTAATTAGACCTTCAATCCAGCTCCAATCATCAATCGGACCATTTATCCAACTTCGATCGTCAATCAAACCTTCAATCCATCTCTGATAGTCAATCAAACCATCAATACAGCTCCGATAGTTAATTGGACCGTCAATCCAGCTTCGATAGTTATTTGGACTGTCAATCCAGCTCCGATAGTCAATCGGGTCGTCAATATAGCTCTAATAGTCAATCAGACAGTTTGATCAACCCCGATCTCAATATCGATCTATCAAATCCACCCCGATCCCCGATCGGGCCGTCAAGTCAAACCCCAATCTCAATATTGAGCCTTCAAATCAGCCTCGATGGAAACCTGAGAGGTACAAGGCAGCCACGACATCAACCTGGGAGGTACCAATAAATCCCAATCTCAATATCGGGCTGTCAAGTCAGCCCCAGCATCAACCCGGGAGGTACAGGTCAACCTTGACATCAACCCAGGACATGTCAAGCCATCCCCGGTCTCAGCCCGGGAAGTACAGATCAGCCCCAGCATCAATCCGGGAAGTGTAGTTCAGCACCAGAGACAACCTTGGAAAGCCAGATTCACCAAGGACCACCCTGGAACGGGCAAAAAGATCATTTTATCAACTATCAGCCGATTCGGTCAAACTCAAGCTGAAGTGATGCCATCAAAGTCAGAACAAACCATAACGACGATTTCGAGTGCAAACAACGCAAGACAGCTCAACGGATAAACTGTGGGGAATCGAAGACGTGGTTATGAACCCATCTTCTTGTACCCAAAAAATGTTTTATCCCATGTCATTGCAACACTCTCGGCGAGGGCTTTCTGAAAAGGTATCGCACGCCTCAAACGGATGCTCTGATCAAAAGTTAGAAAGTTTTGATTTTGACTGCGCGTTGTTCGGAGTGCACGTACTTCGAGACGACGGAACCCAAAACCATGGGCCCAACCAGGGGAGCCGCACCTCTACCTGTGGCAACTGCAGGTAGAGTGGAGTCTCCCTGGCCTATTAATAGAGCTACACCCCCCTTCATTTTAAGTTTTAAAACGCAGCGAAGCCTTGTCAGTTTAATTTTCTGACTTTTACACCTCTTCCAAACCCAAATATTTTCACTCCAACACGTAGATATACCCCCATACTAACACATCTCAAAAAATAACCAGTAGATTTAGACGTATAGAGCCTACGATTTGGCAAAAAGCCCGTGTAGCAGTCTATTGTAAGTATTTTCACGATTAAAAAGTGAATATTACTTTTTCGTACTTTTATACACTTGCACGTTAAGTTTTATTTTCTAAAAATGCCCTAATCTTATTTCTGTGGCCGTTTTCGTCAAAATTTGGTATATTTTTGTACATAAACTGAATTTCTGGCATTTTTACAACTCGGATTGACGATCCGTCAGCTCCAGCAACTTCAATGCACTAGCCCACAAATTCTGGCAACTTCATCGGACTGGGTTATCTTCCCAGTCCGAGTTTGGCCATTTTTTGTATATATTTAACTGTATATGTACTAACATTTCAATTCTGTCAAGCCTTAAATCCGAGGTAGTTTACCCCTTTTATATATATTTACGCATATATAAGCGAATTTCACCATCACTGGCTCTTGTACCAGTCCTGGTTGACTACATTTCTGTCAATATATATATATAGCGTGAAAACCCATCGCCCTTTTATACTGTTTTTTCACTCTTCGCCATACTGGGTGCTCTCCCCAGTCACTGGTTGACTACTTTTTTTGCAATTTACATTTCAGTCCGGCCTGGATTATTTCGTGGCCTTTTTACTACTTTTGCAAACTTCACCATTATTGGGTTATCTTCCCAGTCCCTGGTTGACTAGTTTTTTGTATATTTACATATATGAGCTCAAAGTATGATGGTGGCATGGAATGAAGTTGTAATAGAGTGATGCTATGGGGCTACAAGAAGTGCAATTGAAAGCAACAAGATAGCATGAAGCAACCAGCCCAGAGCCAGCAGTAGAAAAACCAGCATCCCAAAGCAGCGCAGCAGCGTCAGGATTAAGCCTTGGGCGCGCGCGGCCGTGCCAGTCAACTTTCAAATTAGACTTTGACTTTTGCTTAAAATGAACGGGAGAAGGCTATTATAAGGGGGCTCAACCTCATTTACTCATGAGCATTGAATAGGCCTTAAGCCCTAGTTTCTCCATTCCTTTATCTTTTCATTTTCTTGTTTGTAGATTAGGAGTAGATTAAATTAGAGATTAGTGTAGTTAGTAGATTCTAGGGTTTTGTTAGTGTGTAGAGATTGAAGAAAGTAATAGCATCAAGATCTAAGCTTGCAGAAGATACAAGATTTGCATTTCTCTATCTCTTACTCTCCTTGTATTAAATTGTATTCGGATGATGTTTATCTAACTTGTGGATAATATATCGAAGTTATTTATGACTTAGTTTATATTTCGGGGTTTCAATAGAACCCAACACATAGTTTGTATTGATTGCTCTTTCTTTGCTATTATTATGAATTGGTTATCATAACTTGTGCTTTTAGATTGAATTCTTGTGAACCTGTATGAACTTGACAAATGGATTATAGGTTTAGACCTAGTTATGATATCATGCAAAAGTTAGAGATTCTCTGCGGGTAATCTATGACATTATGTGACGTGTGTCTCATTCATTGTCCTAAAGAGTTGATAATTTGTTAGTGTTTAGGATATAAATATACCTAAATGCCGTATGCAACCATTTGAGAATCTAATCGTAATGACTTCCTATGCGAAAGTTGGTAATTGATAGAGTAGTTAACGAGATTTCCCTTGACATGTGTCTTGTTAATTGTTCTGGATATTAGTTGCTTGATAGTGTGTAGGATAGACATATACCTACATGACGTATTAGGAAGATTCATAGTTGTCCATCAAAAAAGGCTATTATATAATCGTGATTTCTCAGTTGTCAATTCTAGGTGCTTATTATTCTAAGTGAGAGAGTTAAGAGATTCGAACGAAGTGTTGGGGGAAATTGTAATCCCATGTCTTCATTATCTGAATTTACCCTAGGATTAGTCATTAGCATGTTTTAATTCTTGCCTAGTTTAACTTAGCATTAATAATTCATTCTCCTTCTCGCTCGTTTAAATAAGATTGAGATGATTATGAGCTAGTGCTTTGGCGACGTATTATTCGTTAATTCTCTGTGGGAACGATCTTTACTTACTTTTTATTACTTGCTGGCTGCGTATACTTGCGCGAATATATTGACCGATAAATCGGCCAACTAGTTTTTGGCGACATTGCCGGGGAATTATTTGGATAACTGTTTGCCAACATTAGTTTAAATCAAATTAATCTTAATTGAAACTTTCTATTTTTGTTTTAATTCTCTTCACTTGTTCTCTTCTCAGGTACAATGGACTTAAATTTCTATTCATGGAATGGTACAAGGCAAGAACAACCAAGGGAAGCATACACTGATGGCGTCAACCCAATTGCAACACTTTCAGCATAGCTAGAGGTTCTCTCGAGGAAGTTAGATACTGTCTCAGCTCACCAAAATCGAGAGACGGCAGTGACCTATGACTATGGTGCTGGGAGCTACGCGAGCCATCAGGAGCCTATCAGTTATGGATAGGAACAGTATGGGGGTGGTTATTCCTACGTCGAACCTTATCCCACTTATCAATAAGATTGGGGGTATCACCCAAACCCTTCATCGGACTACTATCAAGACCAACACTGGGATCCAAATCCCGCATACACCCCAAAATGCACCTTCCAGACTCCAGTTTATGAGCCTCAACACAATTTTGAGGGTGACACAGAAAATGCAAGCTTAGAGGAAGGAAGTGGCATAGAATCACTAAAGGACATCTTGAATGAGAAACAGAAGTCATTCAAGAGTATTCAGAACTGGGCAGAGTAGATTAGCAAGGCCTTGATGATAGAGGATGAACAAGGGATGCAAAACCATACTGTGAGCTATCAAGAACAATATGAGCCAAGTCCAACTTATACACCAGAACCCCCATATCAATCCCCATGTTTACAAGCAGAACAGTGTCCAATGGAATTCATGTATAGGACCTTAGAAAGCCAAGAGGAGAGGCTTAGAAGCTAAGAAGAATCGAACCAAAACTTCCTAAAATAGATGGCCCTAATCAACAATCATTCAACCAATGAGACTCGTTATATGGAACCCGTGGCGGAAACAGAAAACGAAGGATTGGACAATGTATGGGAAAATTCCATAGCATCAACATAGGAGACCTTAGTTGAGCAATCACAACCAATCGAGAATCTTCAGCATTGGGCAAATCAAATTGACATGGCCTTGATGAAAGAGGAGTTGATTGAGCAAGGGATACAGACTCAAAATCTTTAGAATCAGCTCTCTCAAGTAGTGGAAGCCGTGAGCAAAGAACCTCAGAAGTCTAGTAAGATTCAGTGCATGGATTCTGAGGATGAAGTGGACGAGGAGATCTTGATTGACCAAGAGTATTCAAATGAGGATCTTCAGACCTGGGCAGAGCAGATTAGCACGACATTAAGTAAGGAGGAGGTATTTGAACAAGAGACAACAATGCAAGATCCTGTACCTCCAATGAATGAAGCAGTAAGTTATGATCCCTAGATTACTTGGTGCTATGACATGGGTGCAGAAACTGATAGGGAATTCGAAGTGCAATTGCAACTGGACGAGCCTAAGGCAATGGAACAAGAAGAGATAATTGGGGATGTGGAACAGTATGAACCAACAGTGATAATACCCCAAGAGCCTTCTCCGCCGAAGTTTGAGACTCCAGTCATGTTTGCACATCCTTGCCCCCTTGGTAGCCATATTACAGAGCCGGATCTCGATGATATGAGAGAGTCCGCAAGCTTCAAACCATGGTGGTCAGAAGAGAAGAGAATAGAAGAAGAAACCGTTGTGTTGTGTGAACCCCAAAGCCCAAACCATTTCACATACACAACGGAACCTTTGCCTAGCCCCCCAACCTTCAATACGGGGAATCCTTGTTCATATCATGTGCTAGGTAGTTTAAATCTGCACCCTCTCCTGCTTGGAAGCCACCAAAGTCACACAACAATTCTGATGGATGGAGGGGTTCTCCAATACCGTCGGGGAGTTGGGTAACAGTAGGGTAGACATAGTCGAGCTAGAGGACTATAAATTAAGCGCTAGATGGGTGACACCCCATCATTTCTCTCTCTCTTTGTTTAATTCTGCATTACCTACTTCCCATCATCCCTCTCTCTATCTCTTTGTTTAATTCTTCATTTACATGCTTTCTATCACATTTCCCTCCCCCTCGTTTAATTCTTATTAATTAATATTTAGTTTAAAGTTTTTTGCATACTTTAGCAATTAGGAATTCATTGCCTATATTTTTGGTTCTAGGCATAAATGCGTATATTTTTGGGATTACAAAGCTTATAGCATACTTTTGATGCACTTGCATTGCATATACGCTTTTAGAGAATTTTTGGGAATTTAATGCATATATCTTTCCATGTTCATTCTCTTGATGTAATTAGATTTTATATACTTTTGTTAGTCTAGGAGGGCTTAATAAGTATTGTCTGCGTATTTCAGGTCAAAGGCTGCTCGGAATGAATGAAAAGCAAAAGCCAACCTCAATTCATGCCAAAAATCTGTAGCAACAAAATCTAATGGCCCTCGCGGCTGGGCCCATTTAAGCATGCATACACGCTCGGGCACACCACATGCAGACTGGGCCTGACTTGGGAAAAATTTGGCACCTCTTGGGGGCACCGCTTCATGGCAACTATCAACAGCAGCTTAGCCTCGGTCTCTCTAATCCCAAACCCTCAAGTTCCTTCATACTATCTCCCACCTCTTCCATCTCATTCAATCCCCCCCCACTAAAAGCCTTAGTTTCAAAAACCTCCTACCTCCTCAATTTAAAGTACCAATTCCCATCCACCTCATCCTCTCAACCTGATCAATTGAGACAATGAGTGTAGGATCATTAGCAGAGCAAGATTGATATTGAGTTAGGTTGGTTCGTTGAGTATAGTGTTGAGCGGGGTTTATTTTGCCAGAGTAGAGAGAAACGAGGGAAACTTCTGAGAGGATGCCACTTCATTTCATGCAGCACAAGAAGCCAAATAGGGGAGTTTTCTTTTTACCTTTACCTTCAATGAGGACATTGAACATTTTAAGTTTGGGGGTATGGGTTTTGTTTTTGCATGTAGTTAGTTCATTTCATGTTGTGTCAGTTCATTTAGTGCATGTAGATTGTATTTTGTTAAAATTTTAAAATTTTTTGCATTTTGTTTTGCATTCTGTGTTAGAGCATACTGCATGAATCCAGTTTCGGTTAGTTAGTATGTATATTGCCTGTGAGGAAACTTAAATCACTTGATTTTTGAACTGATTTGAGACTTAAGCTTGATTTCATGGTCATATATGTAAATCTTCATCTGTCAGATACTATGTAGCTAATGAGCACGATAGAGTAACCATCACGACATGCTAAGTTGAAATGTTCACATACTTGTCTTCTGGTGGGAAATTTGTGTTTTAACGAAAGAGTCAGTGATCATATGATAATAACTAAGACTGTTAAAAGCTTAAGTTTGGGGGAAACAGGGAGTATGTATGCATGTATGCGGGGAGATGGAGCGTAAAACGCACTCCTCTGCGAAAAAGAAAAAAAAGAAAACAAAAGAAAAGAAAATATTCAGAAAAAGAAAAAAAATAGAATAAACACTGCGGCTACGTTGAGTTCTGTGGCCTTTGATATTCGAGCAAGTAAGCCCTCGGGGTTTCTCTACACCCAGCGCCCTAAGGCCGTCTGGTCTGGGAGTCGTTGGTCGAAAGATCGCTACACGGGTATCACTGAAAAGCCTAAGAGGACTAGGCATTGCACAGTCGATTGTGTACACGAGAAAGTGTGAATACGCCCTCGTGAGTAATAAAAGCTTAATGAAACCCTCCCTGTTGACTCTTAGCTTTAGTAATGCATGGTCTTAGTTGGAACTTATATGATTTACTATTTTTCTTAACTTGAAACTTATTTTTCCCCTAAGAAGCATAGTATGTGAGTTATTTATCTGAATGCATATCTAATGGTTGCTAAACAAAACAATGCACAACAAATCAGTGCTGACAGTTTTGGATTTGCAAGAGTATGTTGTATGGTCTTGTCTTGGGTTGCTTATCTGTTTAATTAACTTGTGGTTTTTATGAGGCATTGCTTTGACAGTTCAATACTGACTAGGATCTGGATTTGCATTTATATAGAGTAGGTTGCATACATTGTATATACTGCATTGCATCATGTGTTTAGTTTTGTTTTGGTTGCTTGAGGGCAAGCAACGTTTAAGTTTGGGGGTATTTGATAAGTGGTTTTAGTGACCACTTATTCAGATACTTTCCAACTCGTTCTGTTAGTTAAACTCAAGTAATCTTGTGTGTTTAATGTGTTTTTCCTTTCTTTTGTTACTTTCAGGTTCAGGAACTCTCCATGTGCAATTTGAGCTTAAAAGGGCAAAAGAACGCTTACATGAGGCAAAGCACATATATGAGCTCAAAGCATGATGGTGGCATGGAATGAAGTTGTAATAGAGTGATGCTATGGGGCTACAAGAAGTGCAATTGAAAGCAACAAGATAGCATGAAGCAACCAGCCCAGAGCCAGCAGTAGAAAAACCAGCATCCCAGGGCCTCGCGGCCGCGCTAGGATTAAGCCTTGGGAGCGCGCGGTCGCGCCAGTAAACTTTCGAGCCAGGCTTTGACTTTTGCTTAAAATAAACGGGAGAAGGCTATTATAAGGGGGCTCAACCTCATTTACTCATAAGCATTGAATAGGCCTTAAGCTCTAGTTTCTCCATTCCTTTATCTTTTCATTTTCTTGTTTGTAGATTAGGAGTAGATTAAATTAGAGATTAGTATAGATTAGTGTAGTTAGTAGATTCTAGGGTTTTGTTAGTGTGTGAAGATTGAAGTAAGTAATAGCATCAAGATCCAAGCTTGCAGAAGACATAAGATTTGCATTTCTCTATCTCTTACTCTCCTTGTACTAAATTATATTCGGATGATGTTTATCTAACTTGTGGATAATATATTCAATGTTATTTATGACTTAGTTTATATTTTGGGGTTTCAATGGAACCCAACAAATAGTTTGTATTGATTGCTCTCTCTTTGCTATTATTATGAATTGGTTATCATAACTTGTGCTTTTAGATTGATTTCTTGTGAACCTGTATGAACTTGACAAATAGATTATAGGTTTAGACCTAGTTATGATATCATACGAAAGTTAGAGATTCTTGCGGGTAATCTATGAGATTATGTGATGTGTGTCTCATTCATTGTCCTAAAGAGTTGATAATTTGTTAGTGTTTAGGATATAAATATACCTAAATGCCGTATGCAACCATTTGAGAATCTAATCGTAATGACTTCCTTTGCGAAAGTTGGTAATTGATAGAGTAGTTAATGAGATTTCCCGTGACATGTGTCTTGTTAATTATTCTGGATATTTGTTGCTTGATAGTGTGTAGGATAGACATATACCTACATGCCGTATTAGGAAGATTCATAGTTGTCCATCAAAAGAGGCTATTATGTAATCGTGATTTCTCGGTTGTCAATTCTAGGTGCTTATTATTCTAAGTGAGAGAGTTAAGAGATTCGAACGAAGTGTTGGGGGAAATTGTAATCCCATGTCTTCTTTATCCGAATTTACCCTAGGATTAGTCATTGCATGTTTTAATTCTTGCCTAGTTTAACTTAGCTTTAATAATTCATTCTCCTTCTCGCCCGTTTAAATAAGATTGAGATTATTATGAGTTAGTGCTTTGGCGACCTATTATCTGTTAATTCTCCGTGGGAACGATCTTTACTTACTCTTTATTACTTGCTGGCCGCGTATACTTGCGCGAATATATTGACCGATAAATCGGCCAACAAGTTTTTGGCGACGTTGCAG
Source organism: Panax stipuleanatus (assembly GCA_020205555.1). Lineage (NCBI taxonomy): Eukaryota > Viridiplantae > Streptophyta > Magnoliopsida > Apiales > Araliaceae > Panax > Panax stipuleanatus. The sequence continues at coordinate 108,904,528 of CM035122.1, forward strand.
GAGAATTATTTGGATAACTGTTTGCCAACATTAGTTTAAATCAAATTAGTCTTAATTTAAACTTTCTATTTTTGTTTTAATTCTCTTCATTTGTTCTCTTCTCAGGTACAATGGAATTAAATTTCTATCCATGGAATGGTACAAGGCAAGAGCAACCAAGGGAAGCATACACTAATGGCGTCAACCCAATTGCAACACTTTCAGCATAGCTAGAGGTTCTCTCGAGGAAGTTGGATACTGTCTCAGCTCAGCAGAATTGAGAGATGGCAGTGACCTATGACTATGGTGCTGGGAGCTACGCGAGCCATCAGGAGCCTATCAGTTATGGACAGGAGCAGTATGGGGGTGGTTATTCCTACGCCGAACCTTATCCCACTTATCAATAAGATTGGGGGTATCACCCAAACCCTTCATCAGACTACTATCAAGACCAACACTGGGATCCAAATCCCGCATACACCCCAAAATGCACCTTCCAGACTCCAGTTTATGAGCCTCAAAACAATTTTGAGGGTGACACAGAAAATGCAAGCTTAGAGGAAGGAATTTGCATAGAATCACTAAGACATCTTGAATGAGCAACAGAAGTCATTCAAGAGTATTTAGAACTGGGCAGAGTAGATTAACAAGGCCTTGATGATAGAGGATGAACAAGGGATGCAAAACCATACTGTGAGCTATCAAGAACAATATGAGCCAAGTCTAACTTATGCACCAGAACCCCCATATCAATCCCCATGTTTACAAGCAGAACAATCTCCAATGGAATTCATGTATAGGAGCTTAGAAAGCCAAGAGGAGGGGCTTAGGAGCCAAGAAGAATCGAACCAAAACTTCCTGAAACAGATGGCCCTAATCAACAATCCTTCAACCAATGAGACTCATTACATAGAACCTGTGGCGGAAAAAGAAAAGGAAGGATTGGACAATGTGTGGGAAAATTCCATAGCATCAACACAGGAGACCTTAGTTGTGCAATCACAGCCAATAAAGAATCTTCAGAATTGGGAAAATCAGATTAACATGGCCTAGATGAAAGAGGAGTTGAATGAGCAAGGGATATATACTAAAAATCTTCAGAGTCAGCTCTCTCAAGTAGTGGAAGCCGTGAGCAAAGAACCTCAGAAGTCTAGTAAGATTCAGTGCATGGATTCTGAGGATGAAGTGGACGAGGAGATCTTGATTGACCTACGAGTATTCAAATGAGGATCTTCAGACCTGAGCAGAGCAGATTAGCATGGCATTAATTAAGGAGGAGGTATTTGAACAAGAGACAACAATGCAAGATCTTGTACCTCCAATGACTGAAGCCGTGAGTTATGATCCCCAGACTACGTGGTGCTATGACATGGGTGCAGAAACTGATAGAGAATTCGAAGTGCAATTGCAACTGGACGAGCCTAAGGCAATGGAACAAGAAGAGATAATTGGGGATGTGGAACAGTATGAACCAACAGTGATAATACCCCAAGAGCCTTCTCCGCTGAAGTTTGTGACTCTAGTCAAGTTTGCACATCCTTGCCCCCTTGGTAGCCATATTACAGAGCCGAATCTTGATGATATGAGAGAGTCTGCAAGCTTCAAACCATAGTGGTCAGAAGAGAAGAGAATAAAAGAAGAAACCATTGTGTTGTGTGAACCCCAAAGCCCAAACCATTTCACATACACAACGGAACCCTTGCCTAGCCCCCCAACCTTCAGTACGGGGAATCCTTGTTCATATCATGCGCTAGGTAGTTTAAATCTACACCCTCTCCTGCTTGGAAGCCACCAAAGTCACACAATAATTCTGATGGACGGAGGGGTTCTCCAATACCGTCGGGGAGTTGGGTAACAGTGGGTGGACACAGTCGAGCTAGAGGACTATAAATCAAGTGCTAGATGGGAGGCACCCCATCATTTCTCTCTCTCTTTGTTTAATTCTCCATTACATACTTCCCATCATCCCTCTCTCTATCTCTTTGTTTAATTCTCCATTTACATGCTTTCTATCACATTTCCCTCCCCCTCATTTAATTCTTATTAATTAATATTTAGTTTAAAGTTTTTTGCATACTTTAGCAATTAGGAATTCATTGCCTACATTTTTGGTTTTAGGCATGAATGCATATATTTTTGGGATTACAAAGCTTATAGCATACTTTTGATGCACTTGCAGTGCATATACGCCTTTAGAGAATTTTTGGGAATTTAATACATATATCTTTCAATGTTCATTCTCTTGATGTAAATAGATTTTATATACTTTTGTTAGTCTAGGAGGGCTTAATAAGTATTGTCTGCGTATTTCAGTTCTAAGGCTGCTTCGAATGAATGAAAAGCAAAAGCCAACCTCAGTTCATGCCAAAAATCTGCAGCAACTAAACCTGAAGGAAGTTCTGTCCAGGAGGGGTTATTTAATTGTGCGTCAGTAAGGAGAAATCCATATCGGAAGGCCCCCTTTTTCCTAGAAACGATCTGGTTGTCAATATTGTAGTTCTGTAATATTATTTGTGAATAATTAATTATTGATTTATATGATAAGGAAATATTTACTTTTGTGGGTATAAAAGAAGGAATTAGTGTTGAGATGTTTGTATTAGTATTTTAGTGTGGAAAATCATCCGTTTGTGGATTTCGGACAATTTATGTTTGGAATTTGGAAAAACTTTTTTCTACAAAGTTGTAAAGAATTAAATTTTCTATGAAAATGACATAAGATTTGTATTTTTCTGATAAAGGGCTATTTTTCATGAATTATTGAAGTTCTATAATTTTAGGTCGGAAGTGATATTTGGGGTTTTTTTTTTAAGAAAAATATTTTTTTAATGGGAGGTGGGCCCCACTGGTGGCTGATGGATTTTAGTCAAGAGGTGGGTGTGAAATTTTTTTTAAAATAAATTTTCTGTTTTGACATTCTAAGCATATTCTCTATAAATAGGGTGCTTAGTTAGAATTTGTAAATCACACCAGAATCAGAAGTTTTCTCTCTCTATAATATCCAGCGCATTTTTGTGAATATTTCGATACTTTGAGTGTTACTATTCAGTGCAAGTTTCCTTCAGTATTATATCCGCTATTCCAGTTTGAAGTACTGTTCTTTTGAGGTAAGGGATGTTATTTTTTTTTCAAAAATGATTTTATTTCTTTCAATATCATGACACCGAAATATTGGTATGAATTTTATTGTGAAATTTTTACCTTTTCATATTGGAGTTACTATTCACGTATACGACACTATTCACGTATACGACACTATTCATGAATACGGTACTATTTACAGAAAAATTAAATTTTCTTTTCTTTGTCCAAGTTGGGTATTATGGTTTCTATCTTTGATTGGATCCAAGTTTTGATCTTCATTCTTGAATTTTGCTCCACAATTAATTATTATGGAGTATTCTTGAACTTGGATAAACTAAATTACGAATCCCTAATTTTTGTCCTTTATCTCACTGGATTCGTTCTTTAAAATATTTTTCATCATCTTCAGTCTTAAATGGTGATACAAAAGAATATCTTTGGCCTGTAGTGCAAAGATGGATGATTATTTGATGAATATATTTGGCATATAGTGCAAAGATGAATGATTATCTGATGAATATATTTGGCCCGTAGTGCAAAGATGAGTATTTGATTAAAGATATATATTGATTATGGACTTTCAAATCATAGAAGATAGTAGACATTATTTCCCACTTAATTCTTCTGATGCATTGTTATTTCCGCTGCAGTTGTTGATCTAAAACTTCTGGTTCATAATATTTTATTTGATTTATTGAAGACTAACGATAAATTATTTTTTATTATCTTAGTCATAATATTCTTTACTGGGCTAGTTGAGCTCACCCTTTTATTCTATTGTCCTCTTCAGGAAATGAGAATGTCGCAGGGACTAGTCGGGGGACAGAGTAATGGTCCGAGTTAGAGCGGTAGTAGTCCTCACTATTTTTTTTAAAATAGTGTGATAATAATTGTAATGAGGACTTAGTTTGAATGTTTATATTTTCTATATATTTGTATTGACACTCAAAGTTGTGTGGTTGTATTTTGCACGACCGTGTGATATAAAAGTTTGTATTTGAATTCTGTACCATGTATTTGGTGACTCAGAATGGGTTGGCTGGATTGGACCTATTCGGGGGTCGTCACACTTACACACTCCTAAAAGTATTAATCGAAGAGCTTGGATCCTATGCAGAGGATGAGAAGCTTCGAATGCAGCTCTTTCAGAAGAGTTTAATCGGAGAGGCGAGAGCATGGTATGCTCGTCTAGATAACTCCAAAATCCACAGCTGGGAAGAATTGGCTCATGCCTTTCTCAGCCAATATAGCCTCCAATCTTAGCTGGCTCAGGACAGATACCAAATTACCAAGATCAAGAAGAACAACACTGAATCATTCTGAGTATATGCCCAGCGATGGAGACGGGTCGCAGCACAAGTCACCCCAGCCATTAATGAGTCAGAAATAGTCATGACCTTCATTAATATCCAAGAAGTGCCTTAATATGAGAGGGTTTTAGTCGGCATATGGAAACCATTCTCTGAAATGATTAAACATGATGAAATGGCAGAGATAGGGATCGAGTCCGAAAAGATAAAAGATCTAACCGCCCTCGAAGCTGTCACTGAGCATATCCAGTCCAGAAATTATGGGAGTAATCCCCGGAGGGTTCACAAAAAGAAAGACGAAGAAGTCTCCTTGGTCTTACAGAGACAGAATTCAAGGGGCGAATCAAACAACATGCCCATTCAAAGGAGGAACTACACCCCTTTTCAATATCCAGCATAGCTCAATTCTGGAAAAATATGGAGGTTAGGCGGCGAAGAAATTTCACCCCTCTAGGGGATTCACTTGAAAATATATTCAAACTTCTGACAACTCAAAAGAAGATTGTCCAACTCCTTCCACCAACTAACACTAATGCTCAGAATTTCGACCCAAACAAGAAGTGTGCTTATCACTCTGGGTCCCAAAGCCATGACGTCCAAGACTGTTAGTCTCTCAAGCACAAAATACAAGACTTGATTGACAGCGGAGAGATTGTGGTTATAAAGCCTGAGCAACCCCATGTGCAGGACAATCCTCTACCGTAGCATAAAGAGGAGAATGTCAACATGATCAGCATTGCAAGTGGAGAAGGATCCAAATACCTCCACTATATTGGGAAATTAACTCAATCCAATAACACCAGCCCAGATAGTTGGGAAGTTTCTGAAAGGCGATTCCTGATAGAGAAAGAAATCAAGTCTATCAAGCAACAGATTGAACGATTGGCAGAACTGGTCGTCTATCAACATCAGATCACTAGAAAGATGATCAAACGAGCCAACCGATCTGACATTGATTGTCGTCCCACGTCGGAAATCAACCATGGGCAGCCTCATAGCCAGTCTCATGAGCACGAACCCTGGACTGACAAAGGGTTTGAAGAAGCGAGTGTCCAAACTGGTCAAAAATTCCTATTTCAGAGGAACTTCACCAACTTAAACCAGTCAATGGAAGAAATCCTTCAAATGCTATTCAACGAGGGAATGGTTACAGATTTGTTACCTCCATTGAACCATCGAGCCAGAAAATTCAAACCTGACCAAATATGTCAGTACCATTCTAATTCACCCGGCCATGATACTGAAGATTATTAGGCCCTTCGTAACCTGATTCAAGACATGATTGAAGGTGGGGAATTGATCAGGGGAAATCAAATTCTTGATCTTCCAGACAACGACACTCTCTAGATCCCCACTATATGGAATCAGAACACAGTGGTTGTCATATCCTGCGATAGGGAGTCGTCTCTCAAACCCTTAATACTGCCAGGGAAAGGGGTCCAAGAAATGCAAAATCCTGTAAAGGTAGCAGCACCTGAGCCGTTGATTTTTCCCTTCAGACCTCAATATCCAATTATCAGTCTGAAGAGTGTCCCGCGGAACTACGGGGACAGTGAAGGCTCCACTTCCAACAGTATTACCATCCTGTCAAAGGATAATCCATTGTACCTACCCCAGAGGGTAATTAAGCCAGTCATTAAAGCAAAAGAGAAGGTGGCTGAAGAGAAAATCAAAAAGTTCCTCGACAAGATGGGACACAATGAAATTAAGATAGTGCAGAGCTTGAAGGAAGCACCCAAGCAAATGTCTATCCTCGACCTGGTCTTATCCTTAGAGGATCATCGCAACATTCTAGTGAAGGTACTAGAAGAAGCTCATCTGCCACACACGGTGGATACCGAGAAATTCCGTCACGTGATCGAACACATCTTCAACAACAATGTGATATCCTTCACTGACGATGATATCCCGGCAGAGGGAAGGGGCCACCACAAGTCCCTGTATATAGCTGTAATGTCCTCCTGATATGTGATCGGAGGTGTGCTCATCTATGGAGGATCATCCCTCAACATTTGTCCATACGACACTTTAGAAAGAATGAAGATCAATATGAACCGGATCAAAACCAGTCAAATGGTATCAGCCATTCTATTTCTTTCAATCATCCCTGTACATTAAAGAAAAGCCCTCAAGCCTAAGGTAGACAGCGAAAAGGGAAACGAAAAGATCATATATGAAGGACGAGACCCATTCGCTAATATGAGGATCATTATCAACTATGAGGGTATGAATGACGAACTCCCGAATAGTGACGACGAGGATCAGACTCAAATCCCTCGCATCAAGACAAAAGGGGGCAATTCAAAGAAAAATTATGGCTCAGTTATGAAGGATGTTTTCGTTATCATCCGAGAAGAGGCATACGAGTCCAATTCGTCGATTCTCCCATTTCATGAGAATCTAGCACTGAACAACTGGAGCAGTGTCCCGTGCCTCGATCAAAAAGGGTAAAGGGGCAGAGAGTACATCTGCCCTTTAATCATGCATTCATTTACTACTTCCTTTTGATTGCACAGCTATAGCAGTAACTTTTGTCAGGCTTTGCAGAATGCTCTGTATTTAAGAAGTTGTATATATTAAGATGAAAGCATTTTTGTTTTCAGGACTCAAGCATTGGATGTGTGTGTCTCTGTTGATGAGATGCCAACCTGTCAAAGTGACTACAACTTTGATGTAGAACTGAACTTCGACTTGATGGATATTGATCAAGAAGAGGAAGATGACTATGAGCTGCCCAAGGAGATCAAAGAATGGGTCGAAGACAAACCCAAAGCAAACCTCGACCAAACCACCACCATCAACATAGGAACCTCCAAAAACATCAAAGAAATCCAAATAGGTCCAGACCTCAAACTAAATCAAAAAGCCGACTTGATCGAACTCCTAACACTGTACCAGGATGTATTTGTATTATCACATGAAGACATGATAGGCCTCTCTAGGACATTGTCATCCATCGAATGCCCATCAAAGAAGGGTTCAAACCAGTCAAGCAAAAGCTCAGGCGATTGAAACCTGAGTGGAGTCTGAGAGTCAAAGAAGAAGTCATTAAATAATTCAAAGCTAGAATCAACATGGTATCAACATACCCCGAATGGCTATCAAATATATTCCCCATGCCTAAGCCCCAAGGAAAAGTGCGAGTCTGCGTGGATTACCGGGATTTGAACAAAACCTGCCTCAAGGACAATTTCCCGGTACCCTTCATCCACATTCTGATTGACAATACTGCGTAGTAGGGCATGTATTCCTTCGTGGATTGCTTTGCTGGTTATCATCAAATTATGGTTGCTGAAGAAGACCGAGAGAAAATAGCTTTCATCACTCCCTGGGGAACCTTCTGTTATAGGTGACTATCCTTCGGCCTCATTAATACCGGAGCCACGTATCAGTGAGCCATGATGGCCCTCTTTCATAACATGATGCACAAAGAGATAGAAGTTTATGTGGATGACATCATCATCAAATCCCTGAGGGAGGATGATCACATAGACCATCTCAAGAAGCTGTTCAATAGGTTACGTAAGTATAACCTCAAGCTGAATCTCGCCAAATGTGCTTTTGGTATCAAAGCATGCAAGCTGTTAGGATTCCTGGTGAGCAATCAGGGCAACGAGTTAGTCCATGTCAAGATTAAAGCCATTACTAAAATCCCCTGTACCTCGTATAGAGAAGGAGATACGTGGATTCTTGGGAAGGATCAACTTCATAAGCCGATTCATTTCCCAACTCACTGCAACTTGTGAACCCATCTTCAAGCTGTTATAGAGGAATTCCTCTACCAAATGGAATGAGGATTGTCGACAAGCCTTCCCTGCCATCAAGAAGCAGCTGCCTGAAGCACTTGTGTTGCTACCTCCAAGGGATGGAGTTCCCTTATTCATGTACTTGTCCGTCAACACCAATGCAATGAGCTGCATGTTAGGACAGAAGAATGATAGTAGCAAGGAAAGAGCTATCTACTACATCAATAGAAGATTTAGCAGTGGTGAACAGAAATACACCTTGATTGAGAAAACATGTTGTGCATTAGCATGGGCTGCCATGAGGTTGCAACATTATTTTCATGGGTATACAACCTACCTCATATCCCGCATAGATTCACTCAAATACGTGCTCAACAAACCAATGTTGAATTACCAACTGTCCAAATGGCAGTTAATCCTATAGCAGTTCGACGTTGTCTATGTAACTCAGAAGTCAATCAAGGGTTAAGGCATTGCAGATCAATTAGCTGAAGCACCTTCAGGAGGGTTCGAGCCCCTGGAGACATATTTCCCAGATGATGGGATCCTGATAATTCAACAACTCGAGTCTGAGAATACAGTTGAACCATGGAAAATGTATTTTGACGTAGCGGTAAACATAGAAGGTGTCGGAGCTGGGGCATTCCTCATCTCTGGTATAGGAAATCAATATCTTGTGGCTACCAAACTTTAATTTGGCAACACCAACAACACGGCCGAATACGAAGGCTGTATAATGGGGTTGAAGCTAGCCCAATCCATGTCTATCAAGCACTTATTAGTCTTCAAAGATTCTGAACTGGTTATCAGACAAACCACCGGCGCGTATCTCACCAAAGAACTGCATTTGCTGCCCTATCATCGGCAGGTCCTCAAAATATCCTAGTAATTCGAAGACATAACCTTCATTCACATTCATCGGGGTCAGAATGACTTCGTTGATACATTGGAAACGTTGGCTTCATTAATCCATATATCCGATAAGAGTGGATTTCCCAACATCCAGTTCACAATTCAGAAAGCCCCTACATATGGGAGTTACGTTGGAGAAGTATCAGATGAAATACCTCTTGTCAAGCAACCTTGGTATCAAGACATCAAGGAATATTTTCGTGATGGATCAACGCCCACTAGGGCAAGCCCATCAGAGCGTAAACGGATTCAAAAAATGGCCATGAAGTTCTATTTAAACGGAGATGCACTATACAAAAGGGATGCTGGAATAGGCCTGTTAAGATGCCTCGACAAAGAGAAAGCCCAAAGATTAATGGATGAAGTCCATGGCAGAGTCCGTGGCCCACACATGAGAGGTCATTTGCTCGCCAAGAAGATAATCATATTTGGACATTATTGGATCTCTCTTAAGGCTGACTGCGACGATCACGTTAAGAGATGTTTTCAATGCCAAATACATAGAAATGCCATCCACGTTCCTCCAAAGAGCTGCACAACATGAGTTCACCATGGCCTTTCTCCATGTGGGGAATGGATGTGATAGGTCCAGTTGAACCAAAAGCCAACAGTGGTCATCGATTCATCTTCACCATGATCGATTACTTCACCAAATAGGTTGAAGCAGCCTCTTTCCCAAAGTTACAAAAGCGATTATCATTAATTTCATTAGAAATAATGTCGTCTGTCGATATGGACAACCGGAGGTAATCGTATCAGACAACGCCAAGAACCTGAACAATCAAATGATGAAGGAGCTATGCAGTAAGTTCCACATCAAGCATCTAAATTCTGTCATCTATCGGCCCAAGATGAACGGCGCTGTCGAAGCGGCTAATAAAAACATCAAGAAGATCATGTAGAAAATGTTTGCCAATCACAAAGAATGGCCTGACCTGCTGCCTCTCACCTTGTTAGCATACAGGACGTCAATGCGCACCTCTACTAGTGCTACCCTCTATTCATTGGTCTATGGCATGGAAGCAGTACTCCCCATAGAAGTAGAGATGGAATCTTTGCGAGTTATGATCAATGCTCAGGTAGACGAAGATCAGTGGTGGCAAGACTGATATCATCAATTGTCCCTGATAGATGAAAAGAGGGCTACAACCATTTTCCACTGACAATTATACCAGCAAAGGATCTCCAGATCATACAACAAAAAGGTCCGAATCTGGTAATTCAAAGAAAATAACTTAGTGCTAAAGAAAGTCCTGGCCAATCAGGATGAAGCCAAAGGAAAGTTTGCCCCAAATTTGGAAGGCCCCTTCATTGTAAAGGAGGTATTGACAGGGGGAGCTATCAGACTACAAGAAATGGATGGGAACGAATTTCCCCAACTCATCAATTCAGACACCATCAAAAGGTACTACGTCTGAGACACATGCATACCCGCATCCGGGTCCTACGAATCAAATCAGGTTCAGTTTTTCACTAGAAAGCCAGAACTACGAATGACCTGATCTCCCTCAACCCGGGAGTACGTATACAGCCATTTCTGGTGTGGTCAAACTAAGAAAAATCAAAAAATCTAAAAATATAGGAATCAAACCATACTGGCACAGCCGGAACTATGAATGACCTGATCTCCCTCAACCCGGTAGTACGTAGGCAGCTATTTCTGGTGCAGTCAAACCAAATAAAAGCCGAAGATAAATACTTTTCAAATCTCTCTCCAACCAAACAACCTGAACTACGAATGACCTGATCTCCCTCAACCCGGGAGTACGTAGGCAGCCATCTACGGTGCGATTTGACCTTCAAGAAAAAATAAAAACCCCAATAAAAGTCCCAAGACACCAAAGACAAATAAAAGCTAAATCCTATCAAGCTATCCTGGTCAACAGGCCCATCTGAGGTACTCCCTGACATCTCAACTGTCAGTCCTTCAAGGAGAAGCTCAAGATACATCTACAACTGCGAGTCATGAAAGAAGTGGTAATCACTCAGCAATAACAGTACATATTCCAATCAGGGAAGTGAATCAAAACTATATTTCTCTAATATATAACATTATTTTATATACATAATGCCTGTACTTGACAAAAATGGCTGATCTAGTCTGTGCAGGAAAAATAAAGCTAGTCTATGGACCCAAGGACAAGCGGGTCAGCATAGCTAGTATGGCATCTCTCTCTGAAGATCGGGGAGCATCTGTAAGTGCAGTCCACTTAGCCTCCATACGGCCTATTACCTCCACAGTCATCTGTAAGGTGGCGCTGTGGTCATCAATATACGCACTCATCTCGGTGACCAAACCATGAGTGTACGATTGAAGAGCAGTACTATCAGTAATGTGGAAGTCTCGAGAAGCTATAGCCTCATCTCTCTCCGTAAATGTTGCATCCCGAGCAATCAAAGTCTCCTCGATCTCAACATAGGTTGCATCCCTGGCCGAGCGCATCTCATCTAGCTCTACAACACCTGCATCTCTGGAAAATCGAAGCTCCTCACGCTCAATCAATCCAGCATCTAGAGCGACCCTGAGTCCATCTTTGTTAGCAAAAGTTAAATCTCTACCAGACAAGGCAGCTAACATCTGTTCTTTGGCCAAGTCTCTATTAAAGGTCATCCTGAATAGTGAGTCCACCAAAGCCGGATCCGTCCTTGTAGGAATAACCGGCATATCACTCATTAGAGCCGCTGTCAAACCCGTGAACTGCTCATCCTAGGTAGGAGAATCCGGATCCTCCATAGGCTCCTCCTCGTTGGAGTCCACAATCGGAGATAAATGAGGCTCTGATGCTGTAACTGCTGTCTCTGCCTCTAACCATGCAGAATACTTCGGAGAACGGGCAGAATGGCTACCAGAGAAATCAGCCCTCTCTCAATGAGTCCATCGCTCATATACTCTAACCAAGTAGGCAAATGACATAGAAGAAGCCGACATCCTCTGATCAGTAGACACCTCAAAATGGTACAAACTCTGCAGCTGATCAAACTGACACATAACTGCCAAAGGATGATAAGTAGTCACTCCCCTCAAACCAGCTAGAGGCAAATAATCCAGGCCAGATGCATGGGTGATAAAGCTATATGGGGACGGTAGCCCTAAACATGGAAAAATCACAAATGGATGCTCAATATTCGACAGAAATGCCAACCATGACACTGCATCAATACACTCCGTAGGCTGAAAGGAATAAGCTGTGGATGTCTCGTGAGTGAAGCAAAAACCCCGAGGCCTAAAGAATCCAATAGGTCGTATATGGGACATCAGCCATATATACAGCAAGACCGAGCTTCCCCTAGAAAACCCCTCTGGATGGGTACTACAACGTGTGGCAGATCTAAATGTCTCAGCCAATATCATCGGGACAATGGTGCTACCCTGTCTAAGGGCCCGAACCATAACTACTAATCCCACGTCCAAATAATCCAAGTGAAGTGGCATATAGACATATGCCACAATACACATCAGCAGAATGTCTACTCTGGCCAGATGCCATGCCTCTGCTGAAATAATAAAATTTTTGACATGGCGATCATAGCTGTTGAGCTCGCCAAATCGATCGATCAGGAAATTAATCGAGATCACGTGCCTAGATAAAATCTCGTCCCTGATCACGCTCTGAAGGAGACCGATCATCCTGGTAAATGGTCTCCTCATGTCACTAATAGTCGTACGAGTACACGATAACTCCATAGCTAATCCAGTAAATCGCCCAGTACTCCTCGAGAGTCGGTGTCAGCTCATGCTGTCCGAAGCGACACATCTGTCTCTCAGGTATCCAGAAGGGTAAAATGCCAACAACAAATCCAAATGGCACCCAAAAATCTGCAAGGGCTAGGGAATTCCCCAACATATGGTCCACTGTCCCCTTGATGAAAAGGGCAGAATCTCATACCAGGACCTCAATGATACCGCCATCGCTGACGATGGTACATGCTCAATGCAACTGACGAAAGATAATATCATTTGTATCATCATACCACAAGACTGTCCAGGGGTCAAACTCACATGTCTGAATGTATACATATGGCATAATACATGCATGATGACAAATATAAACATGATGTGATAGATAGAACAGATCATGAATATCTACAACAAGCTATCTACTGCAGGCATCACCCCTTTATAATAATACAAAGCAAAAATGAAAATACAGTGAAATGGGGCACCACCACCCAAATAATACAGTGGTCTATCAAAATGATGGCACAAACGCTGAATAGCCAAAATAGTGGCTGACCAAAAAGTATAGATCCAATAGCTATCAGAGGAAGTCAGTAAACATCAGTGTCAAAATGATCGACCTGCTCCATCTCCTCGGTGGATACAAAACCGCTGCTATCAGGCATGGCTGGGCGGTACAAGGGAGGATCTGCCTCTTCATAGCTGCTACTAAATAGACCTAAAGAGGGACCCACTCCTGAGCTAGATGGGTAAAAAGAAGATGCCTCTGATAAATCTCAGCCAAGGTGCCTGATAAAGAAACTAGCCTAATCCGACTCCCTGGTCAAATCTGCTATCTGGTCTGCATGATTAGGCTCTCTAAGGCAAGCTATCCATTCCGTCATCATCACGGACCCTGGCACCATGTCTGCCATAAACTGGGTGGCACGAGTCTGAGCTCCAATCGTGCGAGGACTCCACCAACTGCTAAAGGCCTCCTGACTTTAAGGGTCCTCTGATAAGGCCAAGCCATCTATGCCCTCCATAGGGATATCTGTCAATGGCATGGTCAATGGCCAATGATGCCAAGCCAGAGGAACAATGGGAATGCGGATCTCCCCCGTAATGCTCCTAATGGCACGCTCTCCCACATAGAGCTCCCAGCCTCCCATCATCAACAACGGGACTATGTGGGTCGACAAGATAAACTTCCGGCCAGTAGGGACACCTCCCTTGAATCCGACGATCAAAAACTCGAATGTATACGGCGTCCAGGTGATCGAACTCACTGTCAAAAGCTCCAACTGCAGATAGGCATGAGTAAATCCCACAGCAACAAGGACCACCATCAAAGTGGAGTGATGCCATCACTGACCCCGAGGATAGGTCTCCAAACCTAATGCAGAAGCAGCCCGTAGGCAAGGAAGCCTTTCAAATATCCAAAGCTGATCATACAAATATCAAAAGTCCTCAGTGGCCAAAATTGACAAAATAAATGCTGAAATCAAAAAGGTACAAAAAGATGTACTCACTAGCAGAAATGGGTAAAATCCTAACCAAGCCTCCATCAAACCCTTCGAAAGCATGTGCATGCCTCGAAGAAAATAGGCAAAGGTATAGGAGCCCCAATCATAGTCACTGAGGCACTCTATATGTCGAGTGGCGCTAATCAAGGCGAAGGACACAGTAGATGAATTATTCAGCCACAAAATAACCCTTGATGATCGATAAAATAATCGCCTCAGAATGCGATCTCTATCCCTCTGATCATCGGGCGGAGGTAATTGCAAAGTCCCATCCTGGGAATCTAAACTCAAGGGACCATATCGGACTGTCCGACCCTTAAATGCCGTCGTCGGAACTCCCAGCAGGGACCGAACGACAGTGGGCATAATATCAGCCGTGACAGGAACTAGCTCTTCCTCTAACTCAATGCCGGTGATAAATCTCTAATCCATAAGTGTCATCATCACTTCATAATCCAGCAGATGAAGGGACTGAGTCTGGTGAAACCAACGCTCAGATAAAGCCCTCATATACCCCCAGGGACAACGGCGGAGCAAGATCAAGAAAAAGGCCTGAAAGCCCCAGCCATCTATAATATACCTATAATCCTCATATAGAGTGTGATACAGGGAATGAACGCTAAACCAGTTCCCTCGAGGCTGCGTAAAGCTGAGAAGCTGCATTAAAAATTAACCCATGTCAAAAACCTGTGCCCCAAGAATGGCAAAAAAGAAGAAAAAAATCCAAAGAGAAGAAAAACTTCAAGTTATCTTGTTGGCATGAAGATATCTCGAAGGATGGCAACTCAAGTCGCCCAATAACTCATGCGTCTGCACAACAATGCCAGGGACCTCCGCACATGGAGCCTGAGCGGGAGCAAGAGCAACAAAAGGAGCCTCCTTATCGTCAATATCAAGTGGCTGCTCGTCCTGTGTCTGACGAATCACCGCCTCCACCAATCTACGAGGCGTCCGAACTAGACGAGGCTGAGGAACATCAGACGCCCTCCTACGTCTAACACCCGAGGAGACCCTACTGGAGCTGTCTGGTCTATCACGATCCATTGACGAAAACAAGTCTCCAAAGCACCTCAGAAAGTGTGTGGTAAGCCTAAAACCTGTGGCTTATCATTCGCAATCAGTCCAACATATATCTCTAGGTCCTAAGACATGCATGGGTTAGTCAAAAATACCCAGTAAAGTCAAAATTGCATGTTTTCAAAACCTAGAAACTCAAAACCTGCATGGATCAGAAAAAAATTCCCCACAGGGAAAAAATGCATATTTTTTAATACCTAAGATTTTGGAAATTTTTTGCCAGAGTCTCCTTTGTAAAATGGACCGTCCACATACACACAAGCATGTCTATGTGGCCATCCAATAGCATAACTACCCAAAAATAGAAATAGTTCATAATTATTGAAAAAAATCAAAAATCAACCTCACATGGTAGCCAAATTACCATGGACATTTTTAGTTGAAAATCCAAGCTCACTAGGCCTCAAAAAGGATGACTAAACTGATAAAAAAAAGGCAAAATAGTACTATATCAGAACCTGAATTTTCTTACATCCAAAGGTGCATTACAGTAAGATATGCATAAATTTGTAGTCAGAAATTTTTTTTACAGGTCATATAGCCATCTATTTTTCATACATTACGCCTAAAAGTACTCTAAGCGGTTCACATGCTTTTAACGGTCAAAAACTATGAAAAAAGCATGTAAAACGTTACCTGCGCTATGCTAAACGCGTAGGAACTGACAAATTTATAAAACAGCTGTCCATGCTCCTTAGATCTGAAAAAGAAGATCAAAAATCAGTTTGGAACTCAAAATTGAAACTTGAAAAATGAAAATCCCGCAGGACATTAAATAGACCCGGTGGCTGTACCTCCACCTGCAGCAGCCTGGGGTGGGTCACACTCCCCCGGGCCCGGTCCAGTTCGAGTTGAAACAGAGTTTTTATGTGCTGCCGAGTCAAATCTGAAGAGAAATCGCTACGCGATTGAGTTGTTTGTCCTGAAATCCTGCGTTTAAGCAGCGTAATCCTGACAGAAAGGGAAACCCCATGGAGACCCTTGGTATTCATCCCAGAGCCATGTTCGGGAATCAACATAGCAAACTAAAAAAAACTGTGCAAAAACTATATAAAATTGCCAAAAACTGCAATTTTCAAAGTGTCGGGCACTAAACGATGATAATTCAGCCGTTGGCACAACCCCGGTGAAGCGCCGGGCACTGACCAATGACAATTCAGCCGTTGGCACAACCCCAGCGTAGCATCGGGCACTAACCGATAATAATTCAGCCGTTGGCACAACCCCAGCAAAGCGTCGGGTACTGACCGATGACATTTAAGCTGTTGGCACAACCCCAGTGAAGCGTCGGGTACTGACCGATGACATTTCAGCCGTTGGTTCCATTTCAATGAAGCTTGGGTACTGACCAAAGCAGTTGCAGCCGTTGGCACAACCCCAGCGAAGCGTCGTGCACTGACCGATGACTAATTCAACTGTTAGTTTCATTCCAGCGAAGTTCGGGTAAAGACCAAAATCCAGTCCAGCCATTGGCTCAACCCCAATGACGCTTCAACTGTCGGCTCAACCCTAGCCAAGCATCGAAAGGGATCTGGTGACGAAAGTAATTATAATAATCCATCTCCAATGATGGAATCTGTTATACACATCCTCAAAGGGATCACAGAGGTAATATCAATCATATCAACCTCATCAGAATCTACAAAGCTATTGTAAAGAACATCATCCTCAGCAGATTAAGACGAACAATCTATGATAGCTCATCTTTCACAACCTAATTCCCATCAGAGTCAAACAAGTTATCGTAAATAACGTCCTCCCCAGCAGGAAATGGTAAGATAGTTCACGGTAACCTATCAATAATATCAAGGGCCGTCCATGACAACGTTATCCACAGTAGATAGATGACGTAAGCAGCCTAGAGCAGCCCCTTTCCACTCAAAGGCACCCAGCCTTCATAGCGCCTCCAGTATTTATCTTATTTCCAGTGTCTACTAGTCATTATCCTGTCCATTGCACTACATTGCATGGACATGATAAAGATGGGCATCTGTACACACTCTAAATTTTCCTTGCTCCAATACTAACACTGTAGGAGGGCAAAACAGTCAATCAAATCAACCCCGGTACCAATGCCGGACATCCAGTTCAAATTCGATCCTCAATATCGGTACTCTAATCCAGCTCCGATAGTTAATTGGACCTATCAATCCAGCTCTGACAGTCAATTAAACCATCAATCCAGCTCCGACAGTCAATCGAACCGTCAATCCAGCTCCGATAGTCAATCGAACTGTCAATCCAGCTCCGATAGTTAATCGGAACCGTCAATCCAGCTCCGATAGTCAATCGAACAGTCAATACAGCTCTGATAGTCAATCAGACCGTCAATCCAGCTCTGATAGTTAATCGAACAGTCACTCTTGCTTTGATACTCAATCGGACAGTCACTCCAGCTCTGATAGTCAATCGGACCGTCAATCCAGCTCCGATAGTCAATCGGACTGTCAATCCAGCTCTGATAGCTAATCGGATCGTTAATACAACTCTGATAGTCAATCGGACCATCAATCCAGCTCTGATAGTCAATCGGACCGTCAATCCAGCCCCGATAGTCAATCGGACAGACAATACAGCTACGATAGTCAATCAGACCGTCAATCCAGCTCCGATCGTCAATCAGACCATTCATCCAGCTCCGATCGTCGATCAGACCGTCAATCCATCTCTGATAGTCAATCGAACCATTAATACAGCTTTGATAGTCAATCAAACCGTTAATCCAACTTCGATAGTCAATCGGACCGTCAATCTAGCTCTGATAGTCAATCGGACCGTCAATACAGCTCTGATAGTCAATCGGACCGTTAGATCAACCTCAATCTCAATATCGGGCTATCAAATCCACTTCAATCCCCGATCAGGCCATCAAGTTAAACCCCAATCTTAATATCGGGCCTTTAAATCAGCCTCGACAAAAACCTAAGAGGTATAAGGCAGCCCCGGCATCAACCCGGGAGGTACCGATCAATCCCGATCTCAATATCAGACCGTCAAGCCAGCCCTGGAATCAACCCATGAGGTACAGGTCAACCTTGACATCAACCTAGGATATGTCAAGCCATCCCCGGTCTCAGCCCGGGAAGTACAGATCAGCCCCGGCAACAATTCGGGAAATGAAGTTCAGCTCAGAGACAACCCTGGGAAGCCAGATTCACCAAAGACCACCCCAGGAGGGGCAAAATGGTCTTTTTATCAACTCTCAGCCAATTTGATCAAACTCAAGCCGAATTGATTCCATCAAAGTTAAAACAAACCATAACGACAATCCCGAGTGCAAATAGCGCAAGACAGCTCAACGAACAAACTGCGGGGAATGAAAGACTTGGTTATGAACCCATCTTCTTGGACCTAAAAAATGTTTTATCCCATGTCATTGTGACACTCTCGGCGAGGGCTTTCCGAAAAGGTATTGCACGCCTCAAACGGACGCTCTGATCAAAAGTTAGAAAGTTTTGACTTTGACTGTGCGTTATCCGGAGTGCACGTACTTCGAGGTAACGAAACCCAGCACCACGAGCTCCACCAAGGTATCCACACCTCTACCTGCGGTAACCGCAGGTAGAGTGGAGGCTCCCTGGCCTATATATAGAGGTGCACCCCCCCTTCATTATCATGTTTCAAAACGCAGCGAAGCCCTGTTAGTTTGATTTTTTAACTTGTACACCTCCTCAAAACCCAAATATTTTCACTCCAACACGTAGATATACCCACATACTACCACATATCAAAAAATAACCGGTAGATTTGGACGTATAGAGCCTACGATTTTGCAAAAAGCCCGTGTAGCAGTCTATTGTAAGTATTTTCACGATTAGAAAGTGAATATTACTTCTTCGTACTTTTATACACTTGCTTGTTAAGTTTCATTTTCTAAAAATGCCTGGAACGTAGTTCCGTTGCCGTTTCATCAAAATTTGGTACATTTTTGTACATAAACTAATTTTCTGGCATTTCTACAACTCGAATTGACGATCCGTCAGCTCCAGCAACTTCAGTGCACTAGCGCACACATTCTGGCAACTTCGCCGGACTGGGTTATCTTCCTAGTCTGGGTTTGGCCCTTTTTATATATATTTAACTGTATATGTACTAACATTTTAATTCTGTCAGGCCCGGATGTTAAATTTGAGGTAGTTTACCGCTTATATATATATGCATATATAAGCGAATTTCAGCATCACTAGCTCTCATACCAATCCTGGTTGGCTAAATTTTTGTCAATATATATATATATGTATATATATTAATTTCAGTCCGGGCACCGGCGTGAAAACCCATCGCCCTTTACAGCTTTTGTATATAACTGTATATATATATATATATATCGCTTTCTATTTAATTGTTGCTTTAAATATTTATTTTACATGAATTGGCACTGACATATCTGCGGGCGGACTAGATTTATTTAAATCTCGCCAATTCTAGTTTTCAGACAGTTCAAAATCTCCAGACTAAACCGGGAAGCTAAGATGGCTGAGATCTCCTTAAAACTAGCTTTCTTTCTAGTTTCAGCTTCAAAAGTAACCTCGCGTCCCTTAGATCGCTATCTGGTGGGAACGAGACGCTTCGGTTATGCGGACCAGGATTTACTAAAAGAATCCTCGGTTCTGGAAATATTGGGATATTTATTTATTTCTGTACAAATTTGAGCTGTGCAGGTTTTCTGGCTACTCATATGTGAGCCTAGGAATCGTGGGATTCATGATCAAACTGATCAGAAATCTGATTCCCACGATGGACAAACTCCGATTTACAAATGTACCCTTCCAGTTTTTCTGCAAAAAAATGTGCATGTAAACAGACCTTAAAACGGTTATCCGAATTTAAGGTCTCCCTATAATAAAGAATGTAAATTACCTGAAAACGGTTTTCATACCCATGAGGTCACCGACACTTGTCTATTTTTGTGGTCGAGGATGCTTCGCAGCCCGGCAAATCACCATTCACATGCAGCCTTAAGGCTATAAAGATAAAATCAAAAGTATCAACATGCTTCAATTACTATGGCAGCGTAAGGGTTTGATAAACCATCTTTCAAAACATCATTTTAAATTCAATCAAAAGAAAAGCTTTTGCAAATCAAATCCAAGATTGATTTTCAAAATTAAATCAAACGCTTCGTATATAGGTTCAACGAAGCAAAGCACTACTTTCAATCAATCAAATCAAAAGGCCCAATTTTTAAACAGCATTCACTTATGCATTCCAATTTTAAGGGAAATATTGAAAAATGTGGTACCGTGTTTACACGGGAGTCGTGGGGTGCCTAACACCTTCTCCACACTTAACCAAGCCCTCGAGCTCAAACTTTGTTTTCAAAGATCAAAGTTTCGACAATGTCCAACAATTGGGCCTCTTTCAAACAAAACTCGGTTGAGTTGGTACAACCATTTCCAAATCTACCACCTTGCAACTCTATAAAAAGTTCAAATCGTCGACATGATACATGTTGACCTTTTTCCTAAAAAACTCTTCAAAACCTTTTTCCTAAATAAAAAGAATAAGGGTAGAGATAACATAGGAAAAGGAGATTAAAAGATCCCGGTTGTGACCTGACCAGCCGATTTTTTTAACCGACGTCGACATTATCCAATTGAATAATTTGGTTTCTGCAGGATTAAATTTGTAAATTGATATCATCTGCTAGATTATATCAGATTTTAAGCAAACGAAGTGTGTCTAATCTAAGTAGCAATTAACAGTATTTTATTGTGGTCAAGCTTTGAAATATTGGTAAGGTTTTTAGAAGACAAGTTAAATAATTCCTGATTGTGTAATTATTTCTTGGAATAATCTAATTCTCATGCTTAATGCTTTTATTATAATAAATCAAGGCTGATAGTTCTAGGTTGTATGTTAGTTAGAATCTCTTGTTGGCGATCGTCGCATTAGATCTACACTTAAGGAGAATTTCGGGTAATTTGTGATCGCGGTTATCTAGGGTTATGAATCTCAGTTGAAGATAAATAGTGTAAACACTTGGTTAAATCATAATTGTTAAAAAGGGATACTGAACTGAAGAATTAATCTTTTTACTCATTGATATTTTCTTTAAACTTACTTTTATTAATTATAGTTTTTCAAACTAAAACCACCCTAATTCATTAGAAATCATTGGATAATAAAATATAATTCACTCTCTGTGGGATCGATCTTTGCTTATTGCTATACTGATTCTTGAATTAGTAGAACCTGAGTAAGGTAAATTTTGTAGTGCTAGACGACATCTAGTATTTAGCTGCAATGGTTATTTAATTGCAAGAGTGAGCAAACAAAAGCTCACTCTGAATAATAACAATAATAGTGATGACGTAAACTAAATAACTTCAAAAGATTTGAATACTTTTCTCTCATCAATAATAAAGAATTGAATAAAAATTCTTTCATAAACATTAAGAATTTCGAATGTAGAAATCATCTGAGGGTCATAAGACCTTGAACTTTGTCCTAGGTTATAAACATTTCCATTTAAAACCTTTAACAGTCTTTTAGACTATATGGACTCTTAACTCGTACTCACGGGGATCAACCCTTCGTACCATGTATTGTGCACAAACATCTTAATTCTTTCGCATGGTAATCCCCTATTAAATAGGGTTGTTCATCTCAATATTTGATAACAAGTCCGTACCAAAGAAAGTTTGGTTTGGATAAGCTTAAAAGAAAATTTAGAGTTCAACTACCATCAACTAAGGAGTAGTTGAATCGACTTATAATAATCTAGAATAATTCAACAATAAAGAATTATGAATTAACTTATGCTTTAGAATTAAACTTAAAGCATTCGAAAGATAAAATAGACCTTATTTGAACAATTAAGTCAAGGTCACTTTAATTAAATCGTGAACTTTAAATAAGTACTTGTCCATTGCATAAATAAAAGGACAGACTCAAATACAATTAAGATTTGGATTTAAAACACTTGCATATAAATAACAAGTTTAGGGATAGAGAACTTGCCTCAAGCGCAAGCTACAAGTTATACTCACGTTCTTTAATTATCCCTACATATATGTAATTAACAATAATAATATAATTAGTTATCATGTAACTAATTCACATAACTTAGTTAACCCATCTACGTTAACTCATTCCCCTAAAATTATTAAGTTTAATAATTAATTATCACATCACATAATCACATTACATGATCATATTACATTTGCACATAATTAATCAAATAATAATTAGGCACCCATATTAATTAAAATATAATTTAAATTAAACATTAACTTTAATTATAATTAATCAAATTATAATTTTATTTTATATTAATTAAATTATAATTAAACAAATTATAATTTAAATTAAACATTTACCATGATTATAATTAATCAAACTACATTATGCATTTATATTAATTAAATTATATTTAAATAAATTAAAATTAAATTAAATATTTACTTTGATTATGATTAATCAATTTATAATTACGTATTATATCGTAACAAAATAATTCATTACTGTCCATTTAGCATTTTAATTTTATTAACATGCTTTATAACTTATTACATCATTAATCTCATAAAATTTCACATTTTAAAAATAGCTTTCGGCCTAATCTGCAGGACTAGCGCGACCGCGCTCCAATTAACCTTGGGAGCGGCGCGGCCACGCCACTGTGAAGACAGGTCTGACAGTGTCGCAAACTTTACTGAGAAAAAGCCAATTTGACTTATTTTTCCACACCAAATTCCGTATTTAACCAACATATTGCATATAACACTTTATAGAAAACATAATTCTAAGCTTCTAACAGATTTTAACATATATAGTCATCATAACACATAATCAAAACTCTCAATTTTGTAAATTTTGGAGAAAAACCATTTTTCAGTGTTCTTGAAAAAATTTAACACTGTAAGTTTATTTCTAAATCAAAATACACAATTCAAAGCATATTGAATTCGTTTCTAAACATGTTATCATTATATATAATCAATTTATACAATAATTAACAATCAAACATAAATTTTGATTTTAAAGAAGCCAATTATCAAAACTAATTCATTGTAACTTTTGATGAAAATGAATTCTTTATGTTCATCATGCTTACATGATTTAAACAACTAAATTATGTATACAATTCAATTATAAGCATATATGGACACAATTAATACATATAATTCATGTTTATATATACTTTCATGAAAACTCATATTTAAAGAGAATAAAACTTGAAGAACATAAAACACAATTTTTAAAACTATAAGTTTAGAAATTATACCATTTGATAATTGAAGTGAAGAAGAAGATGATGATGGTTGATTTGGCTTAGCAAGGATTCCTCCTCCTCCTTCTTCTACTTCTACTTCTTCTTCTTCTCTCCTTTCTCTCTAACTTATTTTTCTTTTCTTCTAACACTGACTAACTTGTTTTTTTTTAATTCTAACTTAACGTAGTTTAGAAAATATAACTGTTATAATACTTAATACATATAATTATATAATAACTAACAATTAATATATCAATTATAATATTTTGAATTTAAAATCTATAAGGCTTGTTTGGCAAAAACACATTATTTTCAAAAACTAGCTTTTAATAATTAAGGCCATGTTTGGTAAAAATTCTTTAAAATAGGTGCAAAGGACTTGATTGGCAATACTATTTAAAAATAGTTTTAAGGGCTGTTGCGCAGTTTCAGTGTTAACAAAACGGGCACAAAACGCGTGCAAGCATACCTGGTCGACAAGTAATAAATGTGATAAGTAGAGATCGTTCCCACGGAGATAAGAAATTAGATTTAAACTATTACGCAACAATTCTATAGTTATCTTCAGCTGCTCAAACGAGTATCAAAGTGTGAATTAATAACTGGATTGATTTTAAAGCTAAATTAACTAATTAACAGACGGAGGATTCAAATTGGAGAAATATGGGATCCAAACTTCACCTATTGCATCATCTAGATTACACAACTCATGTTAAGTATAATTGATTAATTAGGAATGCTAGTCGAGAGCACGAATGTGAGAAATGGCTATCTTTCAATAAACGAAATCCATATCATACAAAATCCACAAAAGAGATAGAATCTATATGAACACCAATAAAACCTAAATCACTATAAGTCTATGTGATTTACATGCTACATCAGTTTAAGTGCAAGTTCCCTATTGGCTACATATGGCAAGCCGGTATATTTCTATCTGGATTACGAATCATAAAATTCATCCAATGCAAATTTCATGAACATATGCTAGCATGGAAAAATCTAAGTTTATACTTCCTCTTTCAATTCCATATAAACTATTACAGTAGATGTTGATTAAGTATCTATATATTCAATACAACCATGTTAGGCAAACCATACAAAATCAAGTATACATATCAATGAGGCATATAAAGCTAGACTAAGAAATAAGATTCATTAGAATCCCATAATGGTATTTAGTTCATCTCTGAACCAATAACCATTATGGGATTTGAGCAAAGCATGACAAGCAAATATGGGAGTACGAGATTAAGAGAGTTAGAAAATGCAAAGTTGAGTATCCCCTTTCAATAGAAGCCTTCGATGCCAAGTTCAGATCACAAACAAACCCAAAGTGAAACCCTAGAATGGAAACCTACTATAACTAGAAGAGGAGAAGAGTTAGTCTCTTAAGCTCTCTAGCTCTCTAACCCTAGAAAATAGGAAAACTTGAATGCTTCTAATAAATTGTTAGGTCTGAATGATAAGTCCTTTTTCATTCTTGCAAATACACATATATATATCCAATACACTTCAGTAGAAAAGATAAGTAAAAAGTCATCAGCCATGACCGGCGCGGCCGCGTACTTCCCCAGACGAGTCTCTGGACTCTGCATATTGGCATGGGCCCGCAGCTCTCCTGTGTAATCCCGGCGCGGCCGCGCGAGCCTTAAAATTTTGCTGGTGCATCTGGTGTATTGTTGCTTTTCTCCTTGCTTCTTACTCCTTCACTTTTGCTGCCTTAGGGCCCTTTGCACATGCCTTTCGCCATCTCCTCAGCCCAAGCCCGTCTTCATGCCATCCCACCTTTGCCTTTTGCCATTTCATGCCCAACTATGCCTTTTTCATGCCATTTCTTGCCATTTCTTTGCCAAAAGAGTTTCCTAACTAAAATATGCAAAACAAAGATAAAACACATTAAAAGACACTAAAATGCTTGAGTTTAAGCCATAATCACAGCAAGTTGATATTCAATAAGTAGGTATAAAACCTATTTATCAAATACCCCCAAACTTGAACTATTGCTTGCCCTCAAGCAATAAACACATATGCAAACTACATGCTATGCAACTAAACTATATGAAAATGAATCCCACAGTATCAACCACGCTATGAATTCCAATAATAAGTGCCTCAAAGAAATAACAAGACTATGAACAGAACGACAACTCAAGCTACAGTTATAAAGACATACAATCCATAAGTCACAACAAGCTGCTAAGATGTGGTGTGTGTGTGCTATGTCATAAATAAGCTTGAGCGAGGCGAAGATTCCACATGCTATACTTCTAAGGAAGGAAAATTGAGGCTTTAAGTCAAGAATTTTTCATATATACAAAACAATGACCAAACCAACACATAGATACAAGCTAAGGTGCAACAAGGGTTTATTATGCTTTTATTCATACACGGGGGCGATATCCGCACTTTTCTCGCTGTTTCGCCCGCTGTTTCGCCCGCCTGTGCAATGCTAAGCCCTCTTAGGCTTTTCAATGATACCCATTTATCGAGCTTTCGACCAACGACTCCCAAACCATAAAGGCCTTAGGGAGCTGGGTGTAGAGACAATCCCCTCGGGCTTACTTGCTCGAGTATCAAAGGCCACAAGACTTAGCTAGCCAAGGTGTTTATTCTATTTTTTTTCTTTTTTTTTGCTTTTCCTTTTCCTTTTTCTTTTTCTTTTTCTTTTTATTAGCATGCATACCCAAAATTCCCCTAAAACTTGCATCTCTGTGTCCTTAAGGTCATTATTGATTTATTACACAATTCTAGCAATTAAAAACAAAATTTTCCACCTCAGAAGATAAACATGTGCTAATCTAGCCAACAAGCAAATAAAGACAATCTGTGCTATCCGGTAACATCAAAGAAACATGTATAGATTACATCATGAATAAAAGTATAAATGAGCTTGAGCTAACCACTTAGTTCAAAAATCTATCATATCTAAATTTCATCATCGGCCAGACTGGAATTCAACAAGCTAAAGACATGGGATTATGCTATACAATGCAATTAAACAATTAAACACAAACTAAATAAGCAAAATAAAATAAAACTGAAAAAAAAAATTATGCAAAATTTAACTAACACATACTAGAAACACATACTAGAATGCAACAACTATATGCAACCTAACATGTAATTAAAACTATATGTAACTAACTACTAACTACACCCAATTCCCCTCAAACTTAAAATATTCAATGTCCGCATTGAAGGTAAAGGGTCAGGAAAACTCCCCTATGGGTCGGCATGGTCACCCTCCTAGGGTGGTGAATCTGACGGCGAGTATGGCATGGCAGAGCCAAAGACAGGCCACTCCAACATCGTTCCTTGCTGCACAAAGGCCTCGGCTAAGGAATGTGATAAACCATCGGCAAATGCTGTAAAGTTGGTGTGCAATGCGTCTATCCTCCTCTCCAATCGCCTATTCCTGCGATCCTGATGTATGTCACCAGCTAAAGGAGGAGCAGTGGCCTTTGATGACTGTGGCTGCGATAGAGGAACTATTGGAGAAGGCGGTAAGATGAACCCTCTTCCTCGGGGGTGTGCTGTGCCGCCAGGCCAATCTTTGAAATTCTTGATAGTGGCATGAGTGACGTCTCCGCTCGACATCTGGACCTGTTCATCATCCCATTCGAGGCTTACCTCCGAAGAAAGATAAGCCACCACGGATGCGTGTGGAAGCGACCCAGTGGTACTGCCTCTCATAAAGCGCAGCATATTTTGATTAAGCAAATGGCCGACATCAATATATTTCCCCATGATGATCCCCCCACAGAATGATGGCCCTCTCGGCTGTAATCTCGTGCTGGTGAGAGGATGGCATAAGATTGGCACATAAAAATAGGTTTCATGCTTTGGTGTATTTGTTCAGACCGGAGGCTAGGAAATTGGTATGCTCATCGGTGCCTGCCCTATATTTCCACTTTGTGCCTGGCACACACAAATCGATGATCAATTGGTCCAAATCAGTTTCAAATCGATCCGCTTTGAACCAATTCACTTGATCAGCCGGGGGTGGAGGCAAACTTAACACCTCTTGGATCGCCGCCGGGCGATAATCAATGGTTTTTCCCCGAACAAATGAAAAGCCATTCAGCATCACTTTGGCGTTAGCATAGAATTCACGGGCAATAGCAAACGGCACAGGCGGCGGTGTTGCACAGACCCCTTGCCAACCCATCTCTCGGATCATGGCAAGCAATTGTCCATCCTCTCTAGCCGGCTTCAAACCCCTCTCCTTTAAAATAGTCTTAGCTGCAATTCGATAGTACTCTAATTGGGTATCCAGGCTAATGAACTTAGTCAAATCCACCATGTCAATTTCCTGGTCACTGCGAGCAAGCGATGCGGGAGCGACAGATCGTGCACATTTTGGCCCTATTGATGATTTTCTAAAATAATTGCTTGCAAACTATTGATTTTGTTCACAATTCCCTCTATTTGCAATCTATAAAAATAAAAATCATTAAACCCTAACTTTGACCTAATTTGGTGCGGGTGGAATGGTACGGGAGTGGAGGCTTGGTTGAAGCGGGGGAGGATTTGTGAATGAGAAGGGGAAGGAAAGAATATGTGAATGGGGTTAGGAATAAGATGGAGAGAGAGATATATGTGGGTGAAGGAGGAGAAGGAATTGGAAGGTTACAATCTGAGGGAGGGCCTGTGCGTTTCGATCAAATAAGATATAGAAATAGGGCTTGACATCAGAGTTTTATAATTTATAAACCGTCTGTTGCTGAGGTCGGGCGCGGGCTCGTGGCTGTAAGCTATATGTGGGGCTCAGCCGTGTGGGCTGTAAAAATTGGATCTCTGCTCTAAATATTGGCGCGGGCGCTCGGGCTGTAGCCTTGCTGGTGGCGCGGTCGCGCTGCCCTTAGCCTGGCCAAATTTTTCTTTTCATGCAGCTCTGAAGTGAAGGCCTAAGAAGTAACTTCAAGCAATATTCTTACCTGCACACATAGCAATTAAAAATAGGATGCAACTAGATTCCATATTCACAATTTGCCTATAAGAGATGAATGTATTGTTAAATCCTTATCAATGCTATGTAAGTGAGTCATATGTATGTGAATTCCCAAGAAATTGCTATATGAGCTTATATGTAATATGCTACTACTTCAAAAATATGTTCAATGAGCTCCCAACTCCAAAATATGTGCAATAATGCCTAAGTGCAAAAATGTAGGCAATGAGCTTTCAATTCCCAAAAATAAATGCAACAATGCATAATGTCCAAAAATGTAGGCCATGAGCATCCTAACACCACACTGTTCAAAAATAAATGTTCAACCTTTTTCAAAATGCTAGAATTAAACAGGGGGGGAGATATATAGTCATGCAACCAGAATTAAATATGAGGGAGAAATAGACATATGATGCAAGAATTATATGAGAGAGAGAAGAGAGATGATGGGGTGCCTCCCATCGAGCACTTGTTTACAGTCCAATAGCTAGACTCTGTCTGAGTTGGTCACATGGTGGAAAGAATTGAGGCCACCTTCTCTCGATTTACCTCGCCGCCATAATAGTGCTTCAATCTTTGTCCATTTACTTTGAAGGGCTTGTCTGGGTATTGATCATAGATTTCCACTTCGCCATGCGAAAATACGATCATCACCGTAAAGGGGCCTGACCACCACGATTTGAGCTTTCCGGGAAAGAGTCTAAGATGAGAGTTATACAGCAGCACTGCTTATCCCGGCTTAAACGTTCTCTCTATTATTTTCCTGTCATGCCACCTTTTAACCTTCTCCTTATAAAGCTTGGAGTTCTCATAGGCTTCCAATATGAATTCGTCAATCTCATTAAGCTGGAGAAGTCTTTTCTCCCCCGCAGCCTTAAAATCAAAATTTAGCTTCTTTATGGCCCAGTAGGCCTTGTGTTCAAGCTCCATGGGAGGTGGCAGGCATTCTCGTACACAAGCTGATATGGCGACATACCCAGTGGTGTTTTGTAAGCAGTCCTATAGGCCCACACCGCATCGTCAAGCTTGATGGACCAATCTTTTTGTGTGGGATTCACAATCTTTTCTAATATCCTCTTTACCTCATGATTTGATTCCTCCGCTTGGCCGTTTGTTTGGGGATGGTATGCAGTAGTAATAAGGTGATTTAACCCATATTTGGCCAAAAGTTTAAAAAATGACGATTATAGAAGTGTCTTCCTTCATCACTTATGATGGCTCTAGGGGTCCCGAAGAGCGTGAATATGCTCTTCTGAAGAAAACACAAGACCACCTTAGCATCATTGGATGGTAAGGCTGCTACCTCTACCCAATTGGACACATAATCGACCGCCAGCAAGATGTATAAATTTCCACAAGATGAGACAAAAGGCCCCATGAAGTCTATCCCCCAGACGTCACATAATTTGACCTCTAGGATCATATTTAGAGGCATCTCATTTCTCTTAGATATGTTACCCACGCGCTGACAACGATCACAGTTCTGGAAAAAGTAATGAGCATCTTTAAACAGTGTTGGCCAATAGAAGCCTACCTGAAGTACTTTGGCAGCTGTCCTTGCTCCCCCATAATAACCTTCATAAACTGATGAGTGGCAATTATGCAGTATGCTATCCATCTCACTTTCTAGGATGCACCATCTGATCATCCTATCAGCGCACTGCCTAAACAAATACGGCTCATCCCAACTATACCATCTAACATCGTGTAGAAACTTCTTCTTTTGGGCTCTAGTGAAGTCAAAAAGGATAATATTGCTCACCAAGAAGTTTGTAAAATTCGCAAACCAGGGCATCTCGCCTTGCACCATGAATACATGTTCGTCTGGGAAGGACTCATTGATTATCACTTCGTCATTTTTGTTCATCCTCGGGTTCTCCAGTCGAGATAAGTGATCAGCCACTTGGTTTTCGGTCCCTTTTCTGTCTTTAATTTCTAAGTCAAATTCTTAAAGAAGCAGTATCCACCGAATAAGATGAGGCTTAGCATCTTTCTTAATAATCAGGTACCTAGTCACAGCATGATCTGTGTATACAACTACTTTTGTGCCAATAAGATAAGACCTAAATTTATCAAACGCATATACCACTGCAAGAAGCTCCTTCTCTATGGTGGTGTAGTTCAACTGGGCATCTGTCAGGGTTTTTCTTGCATAGTATATCACATAAAAAACCTTATCCCTGCGCTATCCCAATACAACCCCCATGGCGAAGTCACTTGCGTCGCACATCAATTCAAACGGGAGAGACCAATCAGGAGTTGTAATGATAGGAGTCGTAGTCAATTTCTTCTATAAATGTTCAAAGGCTACCAGGCATTCCTCATCGAATTTGAATGGTACGCCCTTCTCAAGTAGACTGCACAGAGGCTTAGTTATCTTTGAGAAGTCTTTAATAAAGCGACGATAGAAGCCTGCGTGCTCGAGGAAACTACGGACCCCCTTTACTGAGTACGGTGGCGCTAAACTTTCTATGGTCTCCAACTTCGCTCTATCCACCTCTAGACCTTTCCCAGAGACTTTGTGGCCCAAAATAATGCCTTCCTTTACCATAAAATGACATTTTTCCCAATTCAGAATGAGGTTAGTCTCCACACATCTCTTTAACACCAACACCAAATTCTCAAAGAAGATGTCGAAAAAGTCTCCAAAGACAGAGAAATCGTCCATGAAAACTTCTACATTGTGTTCAACCATATCAGAGAATATTGCTATCATGTATCTTTGGAAAGTGGCGGGAGCGTTGCATAGCCCGAAAGACATCCTCCTAAATGCAAATGTACCGTATGGGCACGTGAAGGTGGTCTTCTCTTGGTCCTCTAGGGCTATAACAATCTGGTTATACCCTGAGTAACCGTCCAGGAGGCAATAGTAGTCGTATCCTGCTAGCCTATCCAGCATTTGGTCAATAAAAGGGAGAGGGAAATGATCTTTCCTTGTAGCTTTGTTCAGTCTGCGATAGTCCATGCATACTCTCCATCCCGTAACTGTCCTGGTAGGAATAAGCTCATTTTTTTCGTTAGTCACGACTGTCATGTCTCCCTTTTTCGGGACGCATTGCACCGGGCTCACTCAAGAGCTATCTGAGATAGGATAATTTATTCCAGCATTTAACCACTTAAGGATCTCCTTTTTGACAACCTCTTTCATGATCGAATTCAATCTCCGTTGTTGCTCTATTGATGCCTTGCTGTCATCCTCTAAGAGAATCTTGTGCATGCAATAGGAAGGGTTGATCCCTTTGATGTCAGCTATGGTCCACCCAATAGCTGATTTAAAATCTCTTAGAACCCGCAGTAATTTGCTCTCCTGATCGGATGATAAAGCAGAAGCGATGATAACCAACAACGTAGAAGATTCTCCGAAATATGCATATCTCAAATGATCCGGAAGAGGTTTCAGGTCAAGTGTAGGAGCCACCTCTAGAGAAGGCTTTAGTCGCACTGATGACTCCCAGTGTGTCCTAGTGGTTTGATGTGAATTTTAAACTTTCGCATCTGAGGCATCGTATTCAAAATTTGATTGCACTCCACCACATCTGTATCTTCCAATTCAGAATCTCCCTGCAGAGCAATTTGTAATGGATCCATACTCATTAATTGTTCAGTCTCTTCCTGCAATATTCTGTCGATAGTATCTATTCTGAAACATTCTTCTTCATCTATTGGAAACTTCATAGCCTTGAAGACATTGAACGTCACCTCTTGGTCTTGAACCCTCATAGTTAATTCTCCCTTCTATACATCTATGAGTGTTCGCCCGGTGGCTAGAAACGGTCTCCCCATAATAATTGGAATGTTTTTGCCTTCCTCGAAGTCCAGGATGATAAAGTATGTAGGGAATATAAATTTGTCCACCTTTACCAACACATATTCAATAATGCCTCTAGGTAGGTAATGGATCTATCGGCTAGCTACAAAGATATGCTTATCGGCTTAGGAGCCGGCAATCCCAATTGAGTGAACACCAATAGTGGCATCAAATTTATATTTTCCCCCAAATCACATAGGCACTTGTTGAAGGACAACTCCCCAATAGAGCATGGTATCGTAAAACTCTCAGGATCCTTGAGCTTTGGAAGTAACTTTCTCTGTAAGACGGCACTGCATTCCTATGTCAAGGCGACTATTTCATAGTCTTCTAGCTTCTTCTTCCTTGACAGTATCCCTTTCATAAACTTTACGTAGCTCGGCATTTATTCCAACACTTCGGCAAAGGGAATATTGATTTGCAGTTTCTTGAATACCTCCAAAAACTTGGCAAATTGCTTATCCAATCTCTCTTTTTGAATCCTCTGTGGATATGGTGCAGGAGGATAGATTACTTATAGTGGAACCTTGGGTTTCTCAGTAGATACCTCCTATTCTGGCTCAATTGCATTGCCCCATCTTTACCATCTTCCAAAACTATCTCAGAATTTTCTGCACTTGGGCGCGCCTGCGCTAAGTTTTGTTGTTCATGGGGCGTGGCCGCGCCAGTCTGCAGTTCAGCAGTCTGCTTCCCAGGCCTTAGTGTGATTGCTTGGCATTGCTCCTTGCCATTTCTTCTCCCCGGATTTGCTTCCGTACTGCTTGGAAGAGTCCCTTGCGGTCTGTTGAGGACTGCATTGGCAATTTGGCCTATTTGAGTCTCTAATGTTTAGAGAGACACCGCTTGACTCTTAACCAACAACTTAAGCTCTTATATCTCAGCTCTTTCCTTGGATTGGTGATTAGGAGCTGGATTGTGTTGATGTTGTGGTTGATGAAATCCGGGTGGGTGTGATTATCTCAGGGACATACTACTATTGAGACTGTTGTGGTTGAGATTTCTGTTGTTGGTAGGGTTGGTATTGTGATAGTTGAGCATTTTGGTATGGTTGTTGTTGTTGAGGAGGGTTGTATAGAGAATATTGAGCCTGTTGAGATGGTTGGGGCTGTTGAGCATTTTGGTTGTTGCTCCACTTGTAATTAGGATGGTTTCGATTATTTGGATGGTAGGAGTTCAAAAATTGATTCTGAGGCTTCTGATAGTTGTTGACGAACTAAACCGACTCTGTAGTGATTGCACATTGATCTGTCGGGTGTGCTCTGACACACAACTCACATACACAAGCAACTTGTTGAACTCTATTTTCAGCCATAGAGTCTATCTTCTTTGATATTGCAGCCATCTGAGTTGAAAGGGCTGTGACGGCATCCACATCCAAGACTCTAGCCACTTTTGGCTGTGGCATTTTGGATGTCAGATTCTGATATTCATTGGCCGCCATAGTCTCTACTAAGTCATATGTTGTCGGATAGTCCTTAGCCCATAGAGCTCCTCCTGGTGTGGCATCGATGATCGACCTTGACTGCCATCCCAAACCATTATAAAATGAACTTATCACCATTAGGTCCGGCATTCCGTGATGTGGGCATTTCCTGGGCATTTATTTGTAACGTTCCCAGGCCTCATATAAAGATTCCTCCTATTGTTGTGCAAACTGAGACAGGGCACTCCTCATCTGAGTTGTCTTGGCCATGGGAAAGAATTTGGCTAGGAACTTCTGAGCTAAGTCCTCCCATGTAGTGATTGATCCTGATGGCAGTGAATGCAACCAACTCTTCGCCTTATCCCTCAAGGTGAATGGGAATAATCAAAGTTTCACTACATCATCCGACACGTTGTTGAATTTGAATGTGTCGCATATCTCAATAAAGCTCAAGATATGCTCATTTGGATCTTCTGTAGCTGCACCCCCAAACTGGACTGTATTCTGAACCATTTGAAGTGTAATGGTTTGATCTCAAAAGTATTTGCAGCTATCGCAGGCTTGACTATGCTGGACTGCAGATCAGTGATCTTGGTTATTGAGTAGTCCTTCAATGCTTTATTCTCAGTTCTTTGATCTTCGGCTGCCATTTGCTCTGGTTGTTCAGGTTCTCCTTGTGTATTAGTATTTCTTGTGTTCGCTCTCCAAGCTCTGCCATTAATGTTATCTTGTAGAGGTACCAACGCAAGATTGGTTGCTCGAGTGTGCATAAACTAAACACAAGTACCTGAAACACAAATAAAAATAAGTTAGAAATGAGATAAGAAGTGAATTGTTCAAGTCAGAAAAATCTAACTAAAATTGATGTTAATAGTAATAAACTAAAAATTATTCCAGACAACGGCGCCAAAAACTTGTTGCGCCGTTTCGGTGTTAACAAAATGGGCACAAACGCGTACAAGCATACACGATGAACAAATAATAAATGTGATAAGTAGAGATCGTTCCAACGGAGAAAAGAAATTAGATTTAAACTATCATGCAACAATTCTATAGTTATCTTCAGCTGCTCAAACGAGTATCAAAGTGTGGATTAATAAATAGACTGATTTTAAATCTAAATTAACTAATTAACATACAGAGGATTCAAATTGGAGAAATATGGGATCCTAACTTCACCTATTACATCATCTAGATTACACAACTCATGTTAAGTATAATTGATTAATTAGGAATGCTAGTCGAGAGCACGAATGTGAGAAAATGGCTATCTTTCAATAAACGAAATTCATATCATATAAAATCCACAAAAGAGATAGAATCCATATGAACACCAATAAACCCTAAATCACTATAAGTCTATGTGATTTACAAGCTACATGAGTTTAAGTGCAAGTTCCCTATTGGCTACATATGGCAAGCCGGTATATTTCTTTTTGGTTTACGAATTATAAAATTCATCCAATGCAAATTTCACGAACATATGCTAGCATGGCAAAATCTAAGTTTATACTTCCTCTTTCAATTCCATATAAACTATTACAATAGATGGTGATCAAGCATCTATATATTCAATACAACCATGCCAGGAAAACCATACAAAATCAAGTATACATATCAATGAGGCATAGACTAAGCAATAAGATTCATTAGAATCCCATAATGGTAGTTAGTTCATCTCTGAATCAATAACATTATGGGATTTGAGCAAAGCATGACAAGCAAATATGGGAGTAAGAGATTAAGAGAGATAGAAAAAATAAATCTGAGTATCCCCTTTCAGTAGAAGCCTTCGATGCCAAGTTCAGATCACAAACAAATCCAAAGTGAAACCCTAGAATGGAAATCTACTAGAACTAGAAGAGGAGAAGAGTTAGTATCTTAAGCTCTCAAGCTCTCTAACCCTAAAAAATAGGAAAACTTGAATGCTTCTAATAAATTCTTAGGTCTGAATGATAAGACCTTTTTTGTTCTTGCAAATACACATATATATATCCAATACACTTTAGCAAAAAAGATAAGTAAAAAGTCATCAGCCTTAACCGGCGCGGCTGCGTGGCCCAGTAGTACATTTGGGGCGCGGTCGCGCGCTTCCCCAGATGAGTCTCTAAACTTTGCATATTGGCGCGGGCGCGCAGCTCTCCTGTGTAATCCTGGCATGGCCGAGCGAGACTGAAAATTCTGCTGGTGCATCTGGTGTATTGCTGCTTCCTTTGCTGCTTTTCTTCTTGCTTCTTACTCCTTCACTTCTGCTGCCTTAGGGCCCTTTACACATGCCTTTTGCCATCTCCTCAACCCAAGCCCGTCTTCATGCCATCCCACCTTTGCCTTTTGCCATTTAATGCCCAACCATGCGTTTTTCATGCCATTTCTTTGCCAAAAGAGTTTCCTGAATAAAATATGCAAAACAAAGATAAAACACATTAAAAGAAACTAAAATGCTTGAGTTTAAGCCATAATCAGAGCAAGTTGATATTCAATAAGTAGGTATAAAACCTACTTATCAACGGCCTTGTTTGGTAAAATTAATTTAAAAACCCTTTTAATTCTTTTAACACATACTTTCAATGTTACACTTTAATTAATTAAATCTTAACATTCCAATTTAGTTAAATTAAAGCTAACTAAATAAAATTTATCACATAACAATTATAATTACTCACTAATCATAATCTCATGTAACAATTACCACATAAACTTCATCTAATTTAATTATCTCAATTAAATTAGAACTATACCATAAAATCATTACACATCAATTAAATTAAATATTAAATATTCATTTAATTAATATATTGCACTTAATTAAACTAGTCCACAACAATCATATAAATTATTTATTTAACTCAGTAAATAAATCAATTAAAATATTTATTTAATTCAATAAATATTACAATTAATATATAAAATTCTCATTCGTTATAATCTTCCCTCCTTAAAAGGATTCTGCCTCCAGAATCACAAAAAAAATAAAATCTCATCCATTACATTCTTCCCCCCTTAAAAAGATTATGTCCCCAGAATCGGTATACAAGAAATTAAACAAATAATTAAGCAAATAATTGGGGATATATTTTCTTTATTACATCTTCGAGTTCCCACGAAGCTTTTTCAGCACTGTGGTTCTTCCAGATTACCTTAACAGAAGGTATAACTTTATTTCTAAGTACTTGTTCTTTTCTATCGACTATTTAAATAGGAACCTCTTCATATGTTAAGTCTTTATCAACTTGTAAAGGTTCGTATTCTATTACTTGCTTGTAGTCGTGTTTGTACGGTCGCAACACGAAAATGTGAAAAACGTTGTGTATATTATCTAGCTCCGGAGGTAACGCAACCTCGTAAGCCACTTCGTCCACCTTTCGTAGTATCTCGAAAGGTCCAATGAATCGGGGACTCAGCTTCCCCTTCTTGCTAAATTAAATATTCCCCTTCTAGGGAGATAGCTTCAGTAAAACAAAACTTCTTGCTATAAATTCTCGGTTCTGTCGATGTTGATCGGCATACTTCTTCTGTCTGTCTTGAGCAGCAACCAATCTTGTTCTGATCAGCTTCACGATTTCGGCCGTTTATTGTACCTGTTTCGGTCCCAACAGTTGACACTCACCGACCTCATCCCATCACATTTAAGTCCTGCATTTCCTACCGTACAATGCTTCGTAAGGCGGCATGCCAATACTTGCATGGTAACTATTGTTGTAGGCGAACTCCACCAACGGTAGATGATCATCCCAGCTTCCTTTGAAGTCTATAACGCAAGCTCTTAGCATATCTTCTAAAGTCTGAATCGTTCGCTCGCTCTGGCCATCGATTTGAGGATGGTACGCCGTACTCATTTGCAATTGCGTTCCCAGACATTCTTGTAAATGCTTCCAAAAATTCGATGTGAAGCGCGGATCTCTATGGGACACAATTGATACTGGAACACCGTGTCTAGAAATAATATCGTTCACGTACTTTGCTAACTGATCTAAGTTAAACTTAATCTTGATCGGTAGGAAATTCGCTGACTTCGTCAGTCGATCCACTATCACCCATATCGCATCAAAACCCTTCTGAGTCGCTGGTAAACTAACCATGAAATCTATCGTGATATGTTCCCACTTCCATTTTGGAATCTCTAGCGGTTGCAATAATCCATTTGGTCTCTGGTGTTCTGCTTTGACTTTTGGCACGTTAAGCATCTTGCAATGCATTCAGCAACGTCTCTCTTTATATTCGGCCACCAAAAATGTTGTCTGAGATCCTGGTACATCTTCGTACTCCCAAGGTGAATCGAATAACTCAAACTGCGAGCTTCGCCCAAAATCTCCTATTTGACATCTGGTACTGGCGATTCCCAGATTCTTCCTTCAAATTATAGCAGACCTTCATTATCAATCTTAAACTTGATTTCCTCGCCATCAGTTATTCTTTGACGGATCTTCTCACATTCCTTGTCATGAAGTTGTACCTCTTTCACCTTGTCTACCAAAGTAGAACTAGTAGTTACTTGAAATAACTTCTCATCCAACTCCTTCGGATACTTAACTTCCACTTCCAACTTAACCATCTCTTCTATCAACTGGTCCTGATCAGTTAATATATTCAACTTCTCCCGACCTTTCCTGCTTAACGCATTGGCAACAACGTTAGCTTTACCTAGATGGTAAAGAATCTGGCAGTCGTAGTCCTTGATTAGTTCTAACCATCTCCTTTGGCGCATGTTTAAATCTTTCTATGTAAAGATATACTTCAGGATCTTATGATATGTGTATATCTTACACTTCTCTCCATACAGGTAGTGTCTCAAAATTTTCAGAGCAAACACTACTGCGGCCAATTCCAAGTCATGGGTCGGATACCCTTTCTCATAGTCCTTCAGTTGGCGTGACGCATATACAATAACATTGACGCTCTGCATCAACACACACCCTAATCCCTTATGTAAAGCATCATTGTATACCACAAAATTTTATGTACTATTCGGCAATGACAACACCGGTGCAGTACTCAACCTCTTCTTCAGTTCCTGAAAACTTTCCTCACACTTTTTCGTCCAAACAAACTTAACTATTTTACGAGTCAAATTCGTCAACGGAGTTGCGATCTTGGAAAAGTTTTGGTATAAATCTTCTGTAATAACCTGCCAATTCCAAGAAACTCCTCACTTTAGACGGCATCTTCGGCTAATCCCAATTCATCACAACTTCAAACTTCGATGGATCTACCAAAATCCCATCCTTGTCAATCACGTGGCCAAGAAATTGCATACGTTCTAACCAGAATTCACATTTCAAGAATTTCGCGTAAAGCTTCTCTCGTCTCAACGATTCTACTGTTAGCCTCAAATGCTCAGTGTGTTCCTCCTCAGTTTTGGAATAAACCAAACTGTCATCTATGAACACTACTACAAACTTATCTAGGAATGGCTTAAAGACCCTATTCATTAAGTCCATAAATGTAGCTGGTGCATTTGTTAGACCAAATGACATCACTAAGAACTCGTAATGTCCATACCGAGTTCTAAAAGCCTTCTACTGTATATCTTCTCTTCTTACCTTCAACTGATGATATCCACTTCTCAAATCAATTTTCGAGAAGTATCTAACACCCTTCAGTTGATCGAACAAGTCATCGATCCTAAGTATAGGATACCTATTCTTGATCGTAACTTTGTTCAATTCCCTATAATCAATGCAAAGCAGCATCAATCCATCCTTCTTCTTCACGAACAATACTGGCGCTCCCCACGGTGAAACGCTAGGTTGAATATACTTCTTGTCCAGCAATTCCTACAGTTGAACCATCACCTCCTTCATCTCAACTGGAGCCATTCGGTACGGGGCTTTCAAAATCAGAGAAATCCCCGGTGCTAAGTCGATCACGAACTCTATCTCTCTATCTGGCGGAAGTTCTGACAAATAATTCGAAAATACGTCCACAAACTCCCTAACAACTGATATCTCTTCTACCTTCGGGCTCTTCTTTCGAGTATCCACTATGTCGGCTAAGTATCCTACACAGTCTTGTTTTAACAACTTTTTAGCTTGCATGATCGTCAGACAACTCACTTGTCTTGGCGACTTGCTGCCATAAAACACTACCTTCGACGGAGTCGTAAGGTTCATAGACTTCTTCTGAAAATTAATTACTGCCCCTATGGTTTAACATCCAATCCATGCCCAGTATTACGCCAAACTCCCCAAGTTTAATTGGAATCAAATCTACCCTTAATTCATGACCCTTAATGTCCAATCTACAGTTCTTGTAAACAAATCTAACAGGAATCACCTCCCTATTCGTAATCTCTATATTCAAGGGGTAAACTAATTCCTCTTTAGGTAAGTCTAGGGTCATAGCAAAATCATCAGATATGAATGAACAAGTAGCACCTGAATCAAATAAAACATATGCATTTATACTATTGACCAGAATAATACCTGACACCATATCTTTTGACTGCACAGTATCCTGCACCGTCATGTTGAACGTCCTGGCAGTGGGTTGGATCGCCTGCAATGGCCCAGCGATAGCCAAGGTGCTGCTGCTGCCACTTCATCTCCATCCTGTCGACCCTCCAGCTGGCTTCTTAAGGAAACTTTGGGCTATGTGATCCTTAGATCCACATGTGTAGCAAACTCCCTTCTTCGGGTTCTGGCAATTCGGCGCAATATGGCCTTCCTGACCACAGTTGAAGCACATTCGCCTTCCCCTCAAGCACACTCCCGTATGATTCTTCCCGCATGTAGCACATGCTTCGATCTTCCTCTTCTGCTGGCTTCCCTTATGACTCCCAGCAAAAGTGTTATCGTTCCATTTCCTCTTCTGGTTGATAGCCCCACTACCGCCATCCTTGTTTTCCCTCTCATTCTTCTTCTTATTCAGGTCCTGATTATACTTGCTCACCGCGTCGTTTCCACCTTCAGCCAGGATAGCCTTTTCCAGTACAGCTGCAAACGTTCTCAGCTGGAACATGGAGACCTTGTTGTAGAGCCAGGGCTTCAATCCCTGCTCAAACCTTCTTGCCTTCCTCTCGTCAGTACTGACCTATTATGTCGCAAAGCTGGCCAGCTCGTTGAATTTAGCGGTGTATTTTGGCACTGACATCGCTCCTTGCTTCAGCTCTAGAAATTGAACCTCCATCTGGTTCTGCGAGCTTATGGGGAAATACATTTCAAAGAACATCTCTTTGAAACGGTCCCATGCCATCACTCCTTCCTTTTCCCTAGTCTTGTTGGCCTGCCACCAGAAGCTAGCTTCCGACTTCCGCATGAACTTCGCAAAAGCTGTCTTCTGGTCTTCGTTAACTCTGGCCACATCGAAGACCTTCTCCATTTCAATTATTCATGTCTGGGCCTCTATCGGGTTCACTGATCCTTGGAATTTTGGCGGTCCTACAGCCTCAAACTCTTTAAACGTTGTACCCTGCACTTGCGGCTGATTTGCAAGAGCTCCTGTCAGCAGGTTCACTAATTGCTGAACCGAGTTAGGATTCGTCCCATCGTTGTTGTTGTTATTATTCGTCGAACCCTCTGGGTGTAGATGTGTGGGTCTTCTTCTAGGAGGCATCTTTCTATTAAGAATTATTCTTATTAGATCCTTTACTCATTTCCTTAAATATTCAAGTTCAATTTAAACATTTAAATTAACTCAATTCACACTTGAACACATAACACATCAATAAACTTCGTTATTTTATTCATTCTTGGTTTTAAAAAACACATAATAGATAGCATCTCTACTATTTACATCATCTTTCCTGAACTGAAAAAGTTACAGGATCACATTATCATCTTATCCCATTATTATCTCATATTATGGGATTTACATTTATTTATATAAAAATAAACACATAATTAATGACTCTACTATCTAGGCATGTTAAGACGTCGCACAGCCTCTCTACGTTCTTCTTCCATCACCTGGAACATTGTTCTACGATCCACCATGTACCACGGTAAATCTTTAAACTGAACCGGGTAATAAAATACACGATCCTGGGCCCTATCTATAGCAGTATGGAAGGCATAGTCTTTCTCCCTCAGCTTGGCCTTCTTCACTTGAACCTCGTTTTCAGCTCGATATGCACGTTGAGTAGGCCTCAAGCTCATTTCCTCTGCTCTAACACGCTTCGCTGACTCCTCTTAGATGTCGTTCTTCAGCTTCGCTAGCTCGGCCAGTGCATCATCTCTGTCCGTCTTCGCGTGAACTAGATCCCACTTTGTGTTTCCAAGCTCACTGTCCATCTCTTCAATGGTTTCGTCCCGTTGCTATATGGTCGTTCGACTCTCGTCCACCAGTTCCTCAAGCTCTCTAACTCTCCCATGAAGCTCCACATTGCGGTCGCAGATCTCCTCGTACATATCAGTGCTAGTCGAGTGAAGTGGAAACTCCTCTTCAGGATCCTCCTCCTCCTCCTCCTCTTACTCATCCTCGTCCTCTCGGTCAGTTACTGGCTCATGCTCCTGACCAGCTATGGTGTTCAATGGAGACGGCTCTCTCTGAACCAACTGCTCCCAGACAACATAGATGTCTCGGGGCTCATCGTCTCTAGGAATCTGGGGTAACTCCTACCTAGCCTGACTGGACTTTCCAACGTTCGTCATCTTGACAATAAAATTTTAAAGTTTAATTATTATATGATATCGATCGATACTCTTCGCGTACATAAATAAAACACATAGCACATAAGGTAGTTTATTATCTTTACTATCATCACTATCTTTTCGATCTCCTATAAGGCTACTACTTAAGGTTTCCCCCACCTATGGTTTATAACCTAAGGCTTTGATACCAACCTGTGACACCCCCAAATTCGGGTACTTTATTTCCACGAGATTTGGTGTTCACTGTTTAACCAAAATACAACTACTGCCCAATAATAAGGAATGCAAAATAAATTACAACCTTATAATTAAATAAAAATCTTCCTTATAAAAGGATTACAACTGTAATCAAAATATCCCAGGTTTAATCTAACCTTAACATAAACAAATAAGTGCAGAAAATAAAACATAACATAATCAAGTCTTATTACAATCATAATAAACATAAACATAAACAAGTCTTCACTTGTTCATCTTGCTTTTTTCTTTACTTGTTAACGGTGCATCAACATTCTCGACTTTAGATGCAATGGTTATTTAATTGCAAGAGCAAACAAAAGCTCACTTGGAATAATAACAATAATAGTGATGACATAAACTGAATAACTTCAAAAGATTTGAATACTTTTCTCTCATCAATAATAAATAATTGAATAAAAATTCTTTCATCAACATTTAGAATTTCGAATGTAGAAATCATCTGTGGGTCATAAGACCTTGAAGTTTGTCCTAGGTTATAAACATTTCTATTTAAAACCTTTAACAGTCTTTTAGACTATATGCACTCTTAACTTGTACTCAGGGGAATCAGCCCTTCGTACCATGTATTGTGCACAAATATCTTAACGCTTTCGCATGGTAATCCCCTATTAAATAGGGTTGTTCATCTCAGTATTTGATAACAAGTCCGCACCAAAGAAAGTTTGGTTTGAATAAGCTTTAAAAAAAATTTAGAGTTCAACAACCATCAACTAAGGAGTAATTGAATCGACTTACAATAATCTAGAATAATTCAACAATAAAGAATTATGAATTAACTTATGCTTTAGAATTAAACTTAAAGCATTCGAAAGATAAAATAGATCTTACTTGAACAATTAAGTCAATGTCACTTTAATTAAATCGCGAACTTTAAATAATTACTTGTCCATTGCAGAAATAAAAGGACAGGCTCAAATACAATTAAGATTTGAATTTAAAACACTTGCATATAAATCACAAGTTTAGGGATAGAGAACTTGCCTCAAGCGCAAGCTACAAGTTATACTCGCGTTTCTTAATTAACCCTACATATATGTAATTAACAATAATAATATAATTAGTTATCATATAACTAATTCACATAACTTAGTTAACCCATCTAGGTTAACTCATTCCCCTTAAATTATTAAGTTTAATAATTAATTATTACATCACATAATCACATTACATGATCATATTACATTTGCACATAATTAACCAAATAATAATTATGTACCCATATTAATTAAATTATAATTAAATAAATTATAATTTAAATTAAACATTCACTTTAATTATAATTAATCAAATTATAATTTCATTTTATATTAATTAAATTAAAATTAAATAAATTATAATTTAAATTAAACCTTTACTGTGATTATAATTAATCAAACTACATTATGCATTTATATTAATAAAATTATATTTAAATAAATTATAATTTAAATTAAACATTTACTTTGATTATGATTAATCAATTTATAATTACGTAT
The DNA here is from genome assembly GCA_020205555.1 of Panax stipuleanatus. NCBI lineage: Eukaryota > Viridiplantae > Streptophyta > Magnoliopsida > Apiales > Araliaceae > Panax > Panax stipuleanatus. Next base: position 108,948,547 of record CM035122.1, read on the forward strand.
TATATCTCAACAATATAATTCATTATTGTCCATTTAGCATTTTAATTTTAATAACATGCTTTATAATTTATTACATCATTAATCTCATAAAATTTTACATTTTAAAAATATCTTTCTGCCCAATCTACAGGACCAGCGCGGCCGCGCTCCAATTAGCCTTGGGAGCGGCGCGGCTGTGCCACTGTGCAGACAGGTCTGACAGTGTTGCAAAATTTGCAAAAAAAAAAGTCAATTTGGCTAATTTCTCCACACCAAATTTCGTATTTAACCAACATATTGCATATAACACTTTATAGCAAACATAATTCTAAGCTTCTAACAGGTTTTAACATATATAATCATCATAACACGTAATCAAAACTCTCAATTTTGTAAATTTTGGAGAAAAACCATTTTTCAGTGTTCTTGATAAAATTGAACACTGTAAGTTTATTTCTAAATCAAAATACATAATTCAAAGCCTATTGAATTCGTTTCTAAACATGTTATCATTATCTATAATCAATTTACACAATAATTAACAATCAAACATATATTTTGATTTTAAAGACGCCAATTATCAAAACTAATTCACTGTAACTTTTGATGAACATGAATTCTTCATGTTCATCATGCTTACATAATTTAAACGACTAAATTATGCATAAAATTCAATTATAAGCATATATGAACACAATTTATACATATAACTTTATATATACTTTCATGAAAACTTATATTACAGAGAATAAAACTTGAAGAACATAAAACACAATTTTTAAAACTATAAGTTTAGAAATTATACCATTTTCTAATTGAAGTGAAGAAGAAGATGATGATGGTTGTTTTGTCTTAGCAAGGATTCCTCCTCCTCCTTCTTCTTTTTCTTCTTCTTCTCTCATTTCTCTCTAACTTTTCTCTATATTTTTCTCTTTTTCTAACATTGACTAACTTGTTTTTTTTTCTGTTTTTTTTTTCTAATTCTAACTGAACGTAGTTTAGAAAATATAACTGTTATAATACTTAATACATATACTTATATAATAAATAATAATTAATATATCAATTATAATATTTTGAATTTAAAAGCCATAAGGCTTGTTTGGCAAAAATCCATTATTTTTATAAAACTAGATTTTAATAGTTAAGGTCATGCTTGGTAAAAACTCTTTAAAATAGGTGCAAAGGCCTTGTTTGGCAAAACTCTTTAAAAACAGTTTTAAGGGTTTTGTTTGGTAAAACTAATTTAAAAACCCTTTTAATTCTTTTAACACATACTTTCAATATTACACTTTAATTAATTAAATCTTAACATTCCAATTTAATTAAATTAAAGCTAACTAAATAAAATTTGTCATATAACAATTATAATTACTCACTAATCATAATCTCATGTAACAATTACCTCATAAACTTCATCTAATTTAATTATCTCAATTAAATTAGAACTATACTATAAAATCATTACACATCAATTAAATTAAATATTAAATATTCATTTTATTAATATATTGCACTTAATTAAATTACTCCACAACAATCACATAAATTATTTATTTAACTCAATAAATAAATCAATTAAAATATGTATTTAATTCAATAAATATTAAAATTAATATATAAAATTCTCATTCGTTACAGAAGAACCATGTCTTGATGGTGGATTCTTCCAATAAGAGGAAGAGGCCCAAGGTGTCTTCTAAAAAGAAGAAGTCTAAGAAGGCTAAGGGAAATGTGAACTTAAAGGAACAAAAGAAACCTGATCCAGCTGGCAAAGGAATGTGCTTGCATTGCAATGTGCCTGGACACTGGAAGAAGAACTACAAGAAGTTTCTAGCAGAAAAGAAGCTTGGAGAAGTTTCGACATCCAATCAAGGTTTGTTCATAATTGAAATTAATTTTTCAGAAAGTCAAAATTCTACTTGGGTATAGGATACCGGCTATGGTTCTCACATATGTAATACTGTGCAGAGACTGATCATAAGTAGAAAGCTGAACAAGGATGAGGTTATCCTATGAGTGGAAAATGGAGCAAAGGTTACTGTATTAGCTGTATGCACTTATTGTTTAGTGGTCTACGGGCAAGTCCATTTAATTAAATAATTGTTTTTTTTTCGAATATCATTAGAAACATTATTTCTGTTTCCATATGAGATATGGATGGATTTGACATTATAATAAAGAACAACAGTTGTTCTATTTATAATAACAATATTTTATATGGTGTTTGTAATTTGCGAAATGGACTTTATATACTTGACTTACACGAAAATATATTTAAAATTGAACAAACTAAGAAAAGAAAAAGAGATGATGTTAATTATACCTATATGTGGCACTATAGACTTAGTCATATCAATGAAACAAGATTATCCAAGTTGCATAAGGATGGGCTCTTAGAGCTATCTGATTGTGAATCATATCCAACTTGTGAATCTTGTCTTAGGGGTAAAATGACTAAATCTCCCTTTAGTGGAAAAGGAGAAAGAGTTATAGAGTTGTTAGCGTTGGTTCACACAGACGTTTGTGGACCTATGACAACGAATGCACGGGGTGGGTATTCTTATTTTATTACTTTCACTGATGAACACTCAAGATTTGGATATGTGTAGTTAATGAAAAACAAATCACAATCATTGAAAAAGTTCAAAGAGTTCAGAAGTGAAGTAGAGAAACAAACGGGCAAGAGTATTAAGATTCTTCGATCAAATCGATGTGGAGAATACTTAAGCGGTGAGTTTCTCAATTGTCTCAAAGATAATGGTATAATCTCACAATGGACTCCACCAGGTACACCACTGTTAAATGGAGTATCTGAAATGAGAAATCGAATATTATTGGATATGGTTCGATCCATGATGAGTTTTACCGATCTTCCAATTTCATTTTGGGTTATGCCCTAGAAGCGGCTGCATATCTACTAAATAAGTTCCCCTCAAAATTCATCCTAAGACTCCATATGAGATGTGGACAGGGAGGAAACCTGGTCTTAAGCATGTTAAGATTTGGGGATGTCCAGCTTATATGAAAAGGTTTCAAAATGATAAGCTTGGGACAAGATCTGATAAGTGCACGTTTGTGGGATATCCTAAAAAAAGTTTGGGATACTATTTCTACAATCCTACTGAGCAAAAGGTGTTTATTGCGAAACACGCTACCTTCTTGTAAAAAGGAGTTTATCCTTGAAGGGGCTAGTGGGAGGAAAATAGATCTTGAATAAATTCAAGAACCACAAACCACTACAGATCATTTGGATGATCCTGTCCAAGTAGAGACAACTTCTGTACGACACCCTATTTGTAAATCTAGAAGAGTACCGAAGATATCTGAGTGGTATGAATTTGTCATAGAGGTTGACGATGAGGTACACATCATGGATAATGATTATCTATTGAATTACAAACAGGCTATGAGTAATTAAGACTCAGAGAAATGGTAGATGACCATAAAATCTAAAATAGATCTTTGAAGCAATGAATAAGACCATTTGGATTTTACTTGCGATTGCAGCTTATTATTACTAAATTCTGCAAAATGGACGTGTAGACGCCCTTCCTCAAATATACTTATTAGAGGAGAATGTATGTATGATACAGCCAGATGGATCTGTTTCAATGGTTGAAGCAAATCATGTATATGAGCTGCAATAATCCATTTATGGATTAAAGCAAGATTCTCGTAGATGGGACATTCGTTTTGATGAGACAATCAAAGAGTTTGATTTTATCAAAAACGAGGATGAACCATGTGTGTACAAGAAGGTTAGTGGGAGCGCTGCTTCATTTCTTGTATTATATGTTGATGATATATTACTGATAGGGAATGACATTCCTATGCTGTAGTTGATTAAGATCTAGTTGTCTAAACATTCCTCCATGAATGATTTGGGTAGAACATCCTAAATTTGGGGATATAAATCTGTATAAATAGATTTAAAATGATGTTCGGCTTAACCCAAGGAACGTATATTCATTAGATGCTAAAGGTGTTTAGCATGGCAAACTCCAAAAGGTGTCTTATGATGATGAGCCATGGAGTGTATCTCTCTAAAATTATCCTCAATAAAAGAAAGATCACATGAGTAACTATCATGTATGCAATGAAATATACGAGACTTGATGTTGATAAGTTAGATTCTGGAGAAGATCACTGTAAGACAGTGATAAACATCCTCAAGTACTTAACTGACACTAAGGATGTCATCATGACACATGATAGGTCTGAATTAAACTGAAGGACTAAATAGACTAAAGTTTTCAGACTAACCAAGACGACAGCAAATACACTATAAGGTAAGTCGTTACCTTGAAAGATGGTGCAGTGAATTGGAAAGGTTCCAAACAGTAAAAGGTTATTGGTTTAGTGACAAAGATAAAGTATATAACTGTAAGTGAAGCTGCAAGTTGATGTTTCGGATGAAAAATTCATTACAGAACTAAGAATAGTTCCTATGTCTCATCTTTAATCTAGACATGTGTTGCGACACTTTGATTAAAGAAATCATTGAAAGAGGAGCGTGTAGACTCTAAAGACAACATTGTAGATCCATTTACTAAAGCTTTAAAACAACAGCAGTTTGATCGTCACTTAAAGAAGATGGGTCTGAGATACCATGGCGATTGACTTTAGTGCAAGTGGGAGATTGATAGTTGTGTGCATACAAGCCAATCATATAAGATGATAAAGCACATACTTTGTAAACAATCTTATTTATTTATTAATAAAATAATTTATTAAAGGCATTTAATTATCTACATGATGCTATTTTTATAATATGTAAATAACCCATAGTTTTAAGCAATGCTTTTAGAATCATGATGTTGATCATGCTAATGAGATTTAAATTCTTAGAAAGCTTAAAACTAAAATAGTTCCCAATCGTGGGATTACTAAAAAGGGGATTAGTAAATTCGGATAGATTGGTACATATGTTGCTTGCTCATTGGATGAGGATGATTGATCTCATGATCATTTGTGTGAAGACACTAAGCAAGTATGTAGGTGCTTATTGAAGAATAAGTCCACTAAACGTGACTCTCTATGGAATACCTAATGGAGTTTTACTCGTCTGTCAATAGGAATTCCTAATGTGATAGTAGTACAAGTGATCCTTGGACTTGAGATCATCATAGTATCTTGTATGTAATGATTTATACTTTGACTTATTCCTTAAGGCTGTTTAGGATATATAAAAGGGTATGCTGGGGTATAATGAGTTACATACAGAGATAATGAATGATTAATAAAGAATCTACCACCTCTACTAAAATAGGAGATATGTCCTATGTGATTTGTTAAATGACAACTCAGGAATCCTTGGCCAAGGTGGAATGAATTAGAAAGGAGTTTCTAATTTGCATTATATGGAGTTGTGCATTTTCTAATCGAAATATATATAATTAAATAAAATAAGACTTGACAGTAAATTCATGTCTTATATTTAATTGGGACATTGTATGGTGGAATGATTGAATCGTACGGTAACTATTAACTCACAAGTTCTTTTATGATTAATGTTGAAATCAATATTATCTAGAAAATCATTGATCGCTAGGGAGACTTATCCCTATTGTAGAATAAATATTATTTATTTAAATAGATTATTAGTTTAATTTATTTATTTAAATAAAATTAGAATTTTTTTAATTGATTTATTCACAACTAGTTTAATATGGAGAACCTAAAGGGTCACACCATAAAAGAAAGAAGAATTATTTAAGAAGAAAATTGCATAATCATAATAATGCATTAAGTGTAATTAATTTAATCTATGGGGATGAAATAAATTAAATAGCTTAATGTTTATTATTTAATAATTTAGAAATATGAAATATAAATTAATAAGAGGAATCTTATTAATATTAATATTATTATTATTTTAATTCTAAAGAAGTTTAGGAGTTAATTTAATATAAGTACTCTCACTCATTCCTAATGAGATTAGGAGACAAATTAATTAAAGAGTTTAATTAATTAATCCCAATATGTTGGGAAGCAAAATTAATTAAAAGAGTTTAATTAATTAATTATATATAACTATGCATATATAAACAGCTTTCACCACCACTGGGTTCTCTTCCCAGTCTTGGTTGACTACTTTTCTGTATATATTTATATATATATATATATATATATATATATCAATTCTAGTCCGGGCACTGGTGTGAAAATCCATCGCCCTTTACATCTTTTTTATATATATAATTGTGTATATATATATTGCTTTACTTGCTATTTATTAAATTGATGCTTTAAATACTCATTTGATATGAATCAACATTTTTCAGTCACAAAAGCAACCTCGCGTCCCTTAGATCGCTATCTAGTGGGAACGAGATGCTTTGGCCAGGTGCGAACCAGGATTTATTGATGAATCATTGGTTCTGGCAATATTGGGATATATATCTGTTTCTGTACAAATTTGAACAGTGCAGGTTTATTGGCTACTCATATGTGAGCCTAGGAATCGTGGGATTCTTGATCAAACTGATCAGAATCTGATTCCCACGATGGACAAACTCCACTTTACGAATGTACCTGGCCAGTTTTTCTATAAAATGTACATACAAAAGACCTTAAAATGGTTATCCGAATTTAAGGTCTCACCATAGTGAAAATATAGTTTGTCGTGTCAGAGTCCCTCCGATGGCTATCATGCCCATGAGGAGACCGACACTTATATATTTGTTGTGGTCGAAGATGATTCGCAGCCCGACAATCACCATTCAATTTGACCCTTAAAGCTAAAAAGATAAAATTGAAAGTATCGATATACTTCAAAACATCATTTCAAATTCAATCAAAATAAAAGCTTTTGCAAATCAAATTAAACATTTTTACAAATCAAATCAAAGACTTTTGCAAATCAAATCAAACCCTTCGTATATTGGTTCAACGAAGCCTGTCAAATGCTTTCAAATCAAATATAGGCCCAATTTCAAACAGCATTCACACACGAATTTCAGTTTTAAGGGTAATATTGAAAAGATGCAGGTACCGTATTTACACGGGAGTTGTGGGGTGCCTAACACCTTTCCCACACTTAACCAAGCCCTCGAATTCAAAATTTCGATTTCAAAGATTAAGTTTCGACAGTGTCCAGCAATTGGGCCTCTTTCAAACAAAACTCGGTTGAGTTGGTATAACCATTTTCAAATCTACCAACTGGCGACTCTGTAAAACGTTCAATCGTCGACAAGATACATGTTGGCATTTTTCCTAAAAAACCCTTCAAAATCTGTTTCACAATAAAAAGAGTAAGGGTAGAGATAACTTTGAAAGGAGATGAAAGTTCCTAGTTGCAACCCGACCCATGGATTTTTCCCAACGTCGACAGGTGGCTAATCTGCTAGGGACAGTAGAGGGCTTAGGCCGCTTTTAAATCATTTCAAATATTTCCCTTTTAAGACTATAAATGCGTGAAATTCTACGCCTCCACATTGAATGAATGCGTGAATGTTGTGTCTTTACATTGAATGAATGTTTTCCTATTTTTTAGTGCTTCACACCCATATTAGTGATTCGCACCAATTGTCATCATATGCATAATGGTGAGGCATGATGTATGTGAATGTATGTTGTGTTCCTCTCATAAGGAGGTAAAACCCGTCGGTGATAAGTAATGTCTCTGGGGATCGGCTAAGTCTCTGGGGCTCATGAAAATGCACCACCCAGATTCACTAGAGTTGAAAGATCGGATTAATTTCCCCCCTAGTAGATTGCGATGATCTGGGGACCTTCATGCCAAAAAGCCACGCGAGAGTAACCTAAGATAGGTCTGATAGTAGTGTGCATACAAGCCAATCATGTATGATGATAAAGCACGTACTTTGTAAACAATCTTATTTATTTATTAATAGAATATTCATTTATTAAAGGCATTTAATTATCTACATGTTGCTGTTTTTATAATATGTAAATAACCCATAGTTTTAAGCAATGCTTTTAGAATCGTGATGATGATCATGCTAATGAGATCTAAATTCTTAGAAAGTTTTAAAACTAAAAAAGTTCCCAATCGTGGGATTACTAAAAAGGGGATTAGTAAATCCGGATAGATTGGTACATATGTTGCTTGCTCATTGGATGAGGATGATTGATCTCATGATCATTTGTGTGGAGACACTAAAGCAAGTATGTAGGTGCTTATTGGAGAATAAGTTCACTGAACGTGATTCGCTATGGAATACCTAATGGAGATTTACTCGCCTGTCAATAGGAATTCCTAATGTGATAGTAGTACAAGTGATCCTTGGACTTGAGATCATCATAGTATCTTGTATATAACAAATTATACTTTGACTTATTCCTTAAGACCTTTTAAGGCATATATAGGGTATGCTTGGGTATAATGAGTTACATATGGAGATAATGAATGATCAATAAAGAATCTACCACCTCTAGTAAAAGAGGAGATATGTCCTATGTGATTCGTTAAATGACAACCCAGGAATCCTTGGCCAAGGTAAAATGAAATTAGAAAGGAGTTTTTAATTTGCATTATTTGGAGTTGTGCATTTTCTAATCGAAATACATATAATTAAATAAAATAAGACTTGACAGTAAATCCATGTCTTATATTTAATTGGGACATTGTATGGTGGAAGGATTGAATTGTATGGTAACTATTAACTCACAGGTTCTTTTATGATTAATGTTGAAATCTATATTATCTGGAAAGTCGTTGATCGCTAGGGAGGCTTATCCCTATTGTAGAATAAATATTATTTATTTAAATAGATTATTAGTTTAATTTATTTATTTAAATAAGATTAAAATTGTTTTAATTGATTTATTCACAATCGGTTTAATATGGAGAACCTAAAGGGTCACACCATAAAAGGAAGAATAATTATTTAAGAAGGTAATGGCATAATCGTAATAATGCATTAAGTATAATTAATTTAATCTATGGTGATAGAATAAATTAAATAGCTTAATGTTTATTATTTAATATTTTAGAAATATTAAATATAAATTAATAAGAGGAGTCTTATTAATATTATTACAATTATTATTATTTTAATTTCTAAAGGAGTTTAGTAATTAATTTAATATTCAGTACTCTCATTTATTCCTAATAAGATTAGGAGACAAATTAATTAAATGAATTTAATTAATTATTCCCATGTGGTGGGAAGCCTAAATTAATTAAAGGAGTTTAATTAATTAAAAGAAATCCCATGTCTAATAGGATTAGAAGGGTTGACCAATGTCTATATAAGAGAAGTCTTATAATAGATATTAGATGATGCAATTCTAATTGTTGGAGAGTACTCTTTTTCTATAGAGGATAGAAAACTAAGCCAACCACCCTCCTTCTTGATAATTCATCTTCCTTGGTGGATCACCTCTAGAGGCCAAACACTTGGGTGGCTAACGTTGATCAAAGGAAGGAATCTAACCCGAAATTCAAGGAGATCACGAAGAACAAGGAGTTGAACTAGTACCTGTGGAAGCTTCGTTCTACAAGGGTATGATTCCATAACTTTTTATTTATCTTTTTAAATTAATAATTTGCATAAAGGATGATCCGGGTAATGGTTTTGTAGAAATTTTTTAAACTCTGATATACCATGCTTCCGCTAATTTTTGCAATTTGATTGCGTCACGATTTCGTACAAACCCAACAGCGGCATCAGAGCCAAATCTTTATGCAATTATTAATTTATTTTTGATTTCATATACATATGGGTATGTATTTAAAATAATTTATTGGGCATAATTTTATTGTATAAAATTATATTTTAAAAAAAAAAAAAAAGACTTTTTTTTGGGACGAATCACAATTTTTTTTTTTTGGTGCTAATCTTGAATTCTGCAAAGAAAAGGTGTTGTCTCTTTCTTACTCCAAAAAGAAGGTGACCCATCAGGAAATGACTTTTTTAATAAACCTGCAGGACTCTTTTAATAAAAGAAGGTGACTTCTTTTTAAAAAATAAATATGATATATTTATATATTATATTCTAAATAATTTTATAATTAAAATAAAGAGTTTATTTTAATCTTGAAATTAGATTTCATGCAATTTAAAATTGCCCATTAAATGATACTCATATATATATGGAATATTTTAATTCATGAGATGAATATTTATTTATTGATATATATGGTGATATGTATGAAAATAAATGGGGATTGATTATGGACTATTTGACCAATGTGATTGGATTTTATTTTAGTTGAATGCTTGAATGAATGGGTTTTATTAAATGGGGTCTGCGTACCTCGTCTTCTCTAATTTTTTTTCTTGATGTAAAATTCTATCTCCCTCCTATGTACTTCCCCTTGACTGTTGATCAAGGTTTCTATTTAAATTAAATAGTTTAATGTAATAAGAATAGTTAGAATTATCTTGAAGAAATTGGAGACCAAGGAGCAAGGAGCGCGTGAAGACCCGTTTGTATGGAGCCCGTGTTTAAATGTAATAGTTATATTTAAATTTAAATTCTTGCACTCCTAGGTTTGACCTTTTGGTTCACTTGGTGGCTCTAGTGAACCAAACTAGAATAAAAGTCCATAATCAATCCGGGTAGAATATAATATTCTATATTGCATGCTAAATATTATATATATTATATTTTATGCAAACATGCTTCGCATGTTTAATAAAATGACGCGTATTTTATATATCTATGTGCATGCGCGCTAAACAAGATGAGACAAATAATAACAAACCCCTCAAAGAAATAATATTAAGTCCGAAGCGTTCAAATGATATTTAGAATATCGAACGTCGCCTTCTAGCATGATAAATTAATAGAGTATTAAATATTTAATATGAGCTTGTTGTGCTATCCACAAGGCGAGTATTGCGTATTTAAGATGTTAATTAATCACATTTGATGCTTATCAAGAAAATTGAACGATCTAGTCTTGTTGTGCTATCCACAAGGACGAACATTTTTCTTTTTTGAATTTATGGAAGTGCTAGGCTGGACTTAACTTAAATCATTTTAGTTCGGATGTGCACACACTTGACCATTATGATTTAAGAGGCAAAATAAAAGGAGTTATATAGGGTTGTAATTGACAAGAGTTGTCTACCTATTTATTTGTATATCGCTTGTTGTGCTATCCACAAGGTTATATACATTTGAAATGGGATCCTTATTCTCACTAGCAAATCTTTAATTAGATGTTGCCAAACTATATAAGTGAGGGTAATATAGTTTGATAAAAATAGTGGGAGATACCAATTTAAAATAAAGACCTAAATTTATTTTGGTATGGAAAATTAATAAAATGAATGTTTGCTAAAATGTTGTTTTTCACAGTAGAATTTTAAAAATGTCAAAATCACTAATTTCACTGCGAAGCATACTTGATGCTAATAAGCTTACCGGGCCGAATTATACGGACTGGCTAAGAAATCTGAGAATAGTTCTCACTGCTGAAAAGATTTCTTATGTTCTAAACTCACATGTCCCTGGAACTGTTCCAGAAACAACCTCTGAGGAAGAGATTGCCACCATTGTAAAGTGGCAAGAAGATGCATCTATAGCTCAATGCATCATGCTCGCATCCATGAATAACGAGTTTCAGCGTCAGCAAGAAAACATGGATGCTCCTACTATGTTGATTCACCTCAAGGAGTTGTATGGTGAACAAAGTAGGACTGCTAGATATGAGATATCTAAGGAGCTCTTCCGATCTCGGATGACCAAGGGCAAGGTGAACATAAAGGAACAAAAGAAATCTGATCCAGCTAGCAAAGGAATGTGCTTCCATTGCAACGAGCCGGGTCATTGGAAGAAAAACTGCAAGAAGTTTCTGGCAGACAAGAAGCTTGGAGAAGCTTCGACTTCCAATCAAGGTTTGTTCATGATTGAAATTAATTTTTCAGAAAGTCAAAATTCTACTTGGGTATTGGATACCGGCTGTGGTTCTCACATATGTAATAATGTGAAGGGACTGGTCAGAAGTAGAAAGCTGAACAATGATGAGGTGATCCTACGAGTAGGGAATGGAGCAAAGGTTGCTGCATTAGCTGTAGGAACTTATTATTTAGCAATGCCTTCGGGCAAGTCCATTTATCTTAATAATTGTTATTATGTTCCGAATATTATTAAAAACATTATTTCAATTTCTGTATTGGATATGGAAGGATTTAACGTTGTTATAAAGAACAATAGTTGTTCTATTTATAAAGACGATGTTTTATATGGTATTGGAAATTTGCGAAATGGACTTTATACACTTGACTTACAAGAAAATATATTTCAAATTGAACAAACTAAGAAAAGGAAAAGAGATGATATTAATTATACCTACATGTGGCACTGTAGACTCGGTCATATCAATGAAACAAGATTATCCAAGTTGCATAAAGATGGGCTCCTCGAGCTATCCGATTATGAATCATATCCAACTTGTGAATCTTGTCTCATGGGTAAAATGACTAAATCTCCTTTTAGTGGAAGAGGAGAAAGAGTTACAGAGTTGTTGACATTGATTCACACAGGCGTTTGTGGGCCTATGACAACAAGTGCACGGGGTGGGTATTCTTATTTTATTACTTTCACTGATGATCACTCAAGATTTGGATATGTGTATTTAATGAAATACAAGTCAGAATCATTTGAAGAGTTCAAAGAGTTCAGAAGTGAAGTAGAGAAACAAACGGGCAAGAGTATAAAGATACTTCGATCAGATCGAGGCGGAGAATACTTAAGCGGTGAGTTTCTCAATTGTCTCAAAGAAAATGGTATAATCTCACAATGGACTCCTCCAGGTACACCACAGTTAAATGGAGTATCTGAAAGGAGAAATCGAACACTGTTAGACATGGTTCGATCCATGATGAGTTTTACCGACCTTCCAATTTCCTTCTGGGGATATGCCCTAGAAACGGCTGCATACCTACTTAACAAGGTACCTACCAAATCCGCCCCAAAGACTCCATATGAGATGTGGAAGGGGAGGAAACCAAATCTTAAGCATGTTAAGACTTGGGGTGTCCAGCTTATGTCAAAAAGTTTGAACATGATAAGCTACAGACTAAATCCGAAAAGTGTAGATTTGTGGGATACCCTAAAGAAACTGTAGGGTATTATTTCTATCATCCAACTGATCAAAAGGTGTTTGTTGCGAAACATGCTGCCTTCTTGGAAAAGGAGTTTATCCATGAAGGGGTCAGTGGGAGTAAGATATATCTTGAAGAAGCTCAAGAACCACAAATTACCACGGATCAAAGTCAGGTACCTGACCAAGTAGAAGAACCTACTATACCACACCCTGTTCGTAAATCTGGAAGAGTACCGAAGATACCTGAGAGGTATGGATTCGTTGTAGAGGATGACGATGAGGTACGCATCATGAATGATGATGATCCATTGAATTACGAACAGGCCATGAGTAATAAACACTCAGGGAAATGGCTTGAAGCCATGAAATCCGAAATGGACTCCATGTATGAAAACAAAGTATGGACTTTGGTTTCACCACCTGAAGGCATTAAGCCTATTTGGTGTAAATGGGTCTTTAAAAGAAAAACTGGAGCGGACGGCAAGGTGGAGACCTATAAGGCCCGACTGGTTGCAAAAGGTTTCAAACAAAGACAAGGAGTTGATTATGATGAATCCTTTTCACCAGTAGCTATGCTCAAGTCCATTCGGATTTTGCTTGCGATTGCAGCTTATAACGACTATGAGATCTGGCAGATGGACGTGAAAATGGCCTTCCTCAATGGGAAACTTGAGGAGGATGTGTATATGACACAGCAAGAGGGATTTGTTTCAAAGGTTGGAATAAATCAAGTCTGTAAGCTGCAACGATCCATTTATGGACTGAAGCAAGCTTCTCGTAGATGGAACATTCGTTTTGATGAGACAATCAAAGAGTTTGATTTTATCAAAAATGACGATGAACCATGTGTGTACAAGAAGGTTAGTGGGAGCGCAGTTTCATTCCTTGTATTATATGTTGATGATATATTACTGATAGGGAATGACATTCCTATGCTACAATCAATTAAAATCTGGTTATCTAAACACTTCTCCATGAAGGACTTGGGAGAAGCATCCTATATTTTGGGGATAAAGATCTATAGAGATAGATCTAAAAGGATGCTTGGTTTATCCCAAGGAACGTACATTGATGCAATGCTAAAGAGATTTAGCATGGAAGATTCCAAAAGAGGACTCATGCCGATGAGCCATGGAATACATCTCTCCAAGAAACAGGCCCCAAAGACACCTGAGGAGAGAGACCGAATGAGTAAGATCCCTTATGCTTCAGCAATAGGATCTATCATGTACGGTATGATATGTACTAGACCGGATGTTGCTCATTCACTTAGTGTAATGAGCAGATACCAGTCGAATCCAGGAGAAGAGCACTGGAAGGCAGTGAAGAATATCCTAAAATACTTGAGAAGGACTAAGGATATTTTTCTTGTCTACGGTGGGTCTGAATTAAAACTCGAGGGCTTCACAGACTCAAGTTTTCAAACGGACCAAGATGACAGTAAATCTGTTTCGGGGTATGTTTTTACCTTGAACGGAGGCGCAGTGAGTTGGAAGAGTTCCAAGCAGCAAACAGTTGCTGATTCAGTGACAGAGGCAGAGTATATAGCTGCAAGTGAAGCTGCAAAGGAAGCTGTTTGGATGAAGAAGTTCATAACTGAACTTGGTGTGGTTCCTAGCATTGGAGAAGCAGTTCCCATTTACTGTGACAACACAGGAGCAGTTGCACAGGCTAAGGAACCCAGGTCTCATCAGAAATCTAAACACGTATTGTGGCGATTTCACTTGATCAGGGAGATCATTGAAAGAGGAGACGTCACCTTGGAGCATGTAGACTCTCAAGACAACATTGCAGATCCATTTACTAAAGCTTTAACACAACAGCAGTTTGATCGTCACTTAGAGAAGATGGGTATGAGATACCATGGCGATTGGCTTTAGTGCAAGTGGGAGATTGATAGTAGTGTGCATACAAGCCAATCATGTATGATGATAAAGCACGTACTTTGTAAACAATCTTATTTATTTATTAATAAAATATTCATTTATTAAAGGCATTTAATTATCTACATGTTGCTGTTTTTATAATATGTAAATAACCCATAGTTTTAAGCAATGCTTTTAGAATCGTGATGATGATCATGCTAATGAGATCTAAATTCTTAGAAAGTTTTAAAACTAAAAAAGTTCCCAATCGTGGGATTACTAAAAAGGGGATTAGTAAATCCGGATAGATTGGTACATATGTTGCTTGCTCATTAGATGAGGATGATTGATCTCATGATCATTTGTGTGGAGACACTAAAGCAAGTATGTAGGTGCTTATTGGAGAATAAGTTCACTGAACGTGATTCGCTATGGAATACCTAATGGAGATTTACTCGCCTGTCAATAGAAATTCCTAATGTGATAGTAGTACAAGTGATCCTTGGACTTGAGATCATCATAGTATCTTGTATATAACAAATTATACTTTGACTTATTCCTTAAGACCTTTTAAGGCATATATAGGGTATGCTTGGGTATAATGAGTTACATATGGAGATAATGAATGATCAATAAAGAATCTACCACCTCTAGTAAAAGAGGAGATATGTCCTATGTGATTCGTTAAATGACAACCCAGGAATCCTTGGCCAAGGTAAAATGAAATTAGAAAGGAGTTTTTAATTTGCATTATTTGGAGTTGTGCATTTTCTAATCGAAATACATATAATTAAATAAAATAAGACTTGACAGTAAATCCATGTCTTATATTTAATTGGGACATTGTATGGTGGAAGGATTGAATTGTATGGTAACTATTAACTCACAGGTTCTTTTATGATTAATGTTGAAATCTATATTATCTGGAAAGTCGTTGATCGCTAGGGAGGCTTATCCCTATTGTAGAATAAATATTATTTATTTAAATAGATTATTAGTTTAATTTATTTATTTAAATAAGATTAAAATTGTTTTAATTGATTTATTCACAATCGGTTTAATATGGAGAACCTAAAGGGTCACACCATAAAAGGAAGAATAATTATTTAAGAAGGTAATGGCATAATCGTAATAATGCATTAAGTATAATTAATTTAATCTATGGTGATAGAATAAATTAAATAGCTTAATGTTTATTATTTAATATTTTAGAAATATTAAATATAAATTAATAAGAGGAGTCTTATTAATATTATTACAATTATTATTATTTTAATTTCTAAAGGAGTTTAGTAATTAATTTAATATTCAGTACTCTCATTTATTCCTAATAAGATTAGGAGACAAATTAATTAAATGAATTTAATTAATTATTCCCATGTGGTGGGAAGCCTAAATTAATTAAAGGAGTTTAATTAATTAAAAGAAATCCCATGTCTAATAGGATTAGAAGGGTTGACCAATGTCTATATAAGAGAAGTCTTATAATAGATATTAGATGATGCAATTCTAATTGTTGGAGAGTACTCTTTTTCTATAGAGGATAGAAAACTAAGCCAACCACCCTCCTTCTTGATAATTCATCTTCCTTGGTGGATCACCTCTAGAGGCCAAACACTTGGGTGGCTAACGTTGATCAAAGGAAGGAATCTAACCCGGAAATTCAAGGAGATCACGAAGAACAAGGAGTTGAACTAGTACCTGTGGAAGCTTCGTTCTACAAGGGTATGATTCCATAACTTTTTATTTATCTTTTTAAATTAATAATTTGCATAAAGGATGATCCGGGTAATGGTTTTGTAGAAATTTTTTAAACTCTGATATACCATGCTTCCGCTAATTTTTGCAATTTGATTGCGTCACGATTTCGTACAAACCCAACAAGGTCAGCCTCTGATTAACCAAATTCGATGTGAAGCTTCTTCATGCCTTCCTCTTTCAATTCAATGTCCAGTTTTCAATATTTACCTCTTGTGTTCCTATCATGAAAACAACTGACCTCGGTTTTGTAGGATAAAATTAACAAAACACATCATGCATCCTATCCCTACCTACCTTAGGAAATTGACATGCCTACGTTTTGTTGTGGGTGAAAAATTGGTCCTGTCACTAGATCTAAGTCTAAGAAAGCACTAGGTCCATCCACGGATATGGCTTCG
The DNA here is from genome assembly GCA_020205555.1 of Panax stipuleanatus. NCBI lineage: Eukaryota > Viridiplantae > Streptophyta > Magnoliopsida > Apiales > Araliaceae > Panax > Panax stipuleanatus. The sequence goes on from CM035122.1 coordinate 108,965,577, forward strand.
AGTGCTCAAACATAATCCACCCTTGTCTCTAGGGAAGAGTTCGAAGGACTAAGAAATCAGATAGCTGAACTAGCCGGTTTTATAAGAGAACAAAGTAAGGCCCTTAAAGGGAAGCAAGCCCAAACTCATACAGAAAAGGGAGCACCTGGTGGTAGTGGTGGTAGTCAAGATACCAAAAAGGCCGAGACTCAGATTCTTGGACCACAAAACCAACACACAACCAACAAAACCCCTGAAATCACCCCCCTCAGCAAAGAACAGGAAGCTGGTGACCTTCTCAAAAAAGTACAACAAATGGAAGAAACTCTCCAGTCTATCAAAGGGACTGGGGCATTTGGCAGTGTTAATTACTCCGACCTCTGTATTTTCCCCGGGGCTCGTTATCCCAAAAAATTTAGAACTCTCGATTTAGAGAATTACGATGGATTGGGGGACCCGTATACACATATAAAAGTATTCATCGGAGAACTCGGATCCTATGCAGAGGACGAGAAACTTCAAATGCAACTATTCCAGAAAAGTTTGACTGGAGAAGCTAGAGCCTGGTATGCCCGTCTGGACAACTCTAAGATTCACAGCTGGGAATAGCTAGCCCATGCCTTCCTCAGTTAATACAGCTTCCAATCTCAGTTGGCTCCAGACAGATACCAAATAACAAAAATCAAGAAAAAGAACATTGAATCATTCAGAGAGTATGCGCAACGATGAAAACGGGTCGCAGAACAAGTCACCCCAGCCATGACTGAATCTGAGATAGTCTTGACCTTCGTCGACATCCAAGAAGCTCCATATTATGAGAGGGTCCTAGCAGGCATAGGAAAACCATTCTCTGAAATGATCAAGCACGGTGAAATGGCAAAAATAGGGCTCAAATCCGGGAAGATCAAAGATCTAATCGCCGTCGAAGCTGTTGCTGAACATATCTTGCCCAGAAATTACGGGAGTAATCCCCGGAGGGTACATAAGAAGAAAGATGAAGAAGTGTCCTTAGTATTACAAGGATAAAATCCAAGGGGCGAGGCAAATAGTATTCCCATTCAAAAGAGGAACTATACCCCTTTCCAAGCTGTAACACGGCCTTCAAACCCTCCATTCCAGAAAAATATGGAGGTCAGGCATAGAAGAACTTTCACCCCTCTATGGGATTCACTCGAGAACGTATTCAAACTTCTGACAGCTCAAAAGAAGATTGTCCAACTCCTTCCACCCACCAACACCGGTGGATAAAATTTTGACCCAAGCAAGAAGTGTGCTTAACATTCCGGATCTCCAGGTCATAACACACAAGACTGTTGGTCGCTTAAGCACAAAATTCAAGATTTGATCGACAATGGAGAGATTATGGTCACAAAACCTGAGCAACCACATGTGCAAGACAACCCTCTCCCACAGCATAAAGAGGAGAATGTCAACATGATCAGCACCACAAGTGGAGAAGGATCCAAGAACCTTCGTTATGTGGGAGAATCAGTTCCATCCAGCAATAGCACCCCAGACAGTTGGGAAATCTCCTAAAGGAGGTTCCTGATAGAGTAGGAAATAAAGTCTATCAAGGAACAAATCGAACAATTAGCAGAACTGGTCGTCTACGAGCATCAGATCACCAGGAAAATGATCAAACGGGGCAACCAGTCTGACATCGATCGTCCTCCTACACCGAAGATCATTTCCCCGAGGAATCAATACCAGCCTCATGCAAATGAACCCTGGGCCAACAAGGAGACCAAAGAAGAAAGCGTCCAAACTAGTGGAAAATTCCTATTTCAAAGGAACTTCACCAACCTAAACTAGTCAATGGAAGAAATCCTCCAGATGCTAATCAATGAGGGAATGGTTGCAGACTAGTTACCTCCATTGAACCCTCGAGCCAAAAAATTCAAACCTGATCAAATATGTCAGTACCACTCTAATTCACACAGCCATGATACCGAGGATTGATGGGCACTTCGTAACCTGATTCAATACATGATTGAAAGCAGTGAATTGATGAGGGGAAATCAAGTTCTCGACCTCCCAGATAAAGACACTCTCTGGATCCCCACTGCATGGAATCAAGATACAGTGGCTGTTGTATCTTGTGACAATGAGACAACCATCACACCCTTAATACTGCCAGGGAAAGGGGTCCAAGAAATACGAAACCCTGTGAAGGTGGCCGCACCCGAGCCTTTAATCTTGCCCTTCAGACCCCGGTATCCAATTGTCAGTCTGAAGCAGGTCCCATGAAACTACGGGAACAATAAAGGTTCCACTTCAAACAACATTGACATTGTGCCAAAGGACAATCCATTATACCTGCCTCAGCAGGTGATTAAACCACTCATCAAAGCCAAAGCAAAGGTGGATGATGAGAAAATTAAAGAGTTCCTCAACAAAATGGGACATAATGAAATCAAGGTGGTGCAAGACCTGAAGAATGCACCCAAGCAAATGTCCATCCTTGATCTGGTCTTATCATCAGTGGATCATCGCAACATTCTAGTGAAAGTACTAGAAGAAGTCCATCTGCCACATACCGTGGATGCCGAGAAATTCTATCATATGGTGGAACACATTTTTAACAACAATGTGTTATCTTTCACGGATGATGATATCCCTGCAGAAGGAACGGGCCATCATAAGTCCCTGCATATAGTTGTGATGTCTTTCGGGTATGTGATCGGAGGAGTGCTCATAGATGGAGGATCATCCCTCAACATCTGTCCCTATGATACCTTGGAAAGAATGAAGATCAACCCGAACCAGATCAAAGACAGTAATGTGGTCATCCGATCTTTCGTTGGATCACGACGCTAAGCTATGGGAGAAATAGAGCTACCCTTGGAGATTGGCCCACACACTTTCTACATATCCTTTCAGGTGCTCAATATCGCCGCTGGATATAACTTGTTGTTAGGCAGGCCTTCGATCCACATGGAAGGAGCAATGCCATCCACCCTCCATCAACAACTCAAATATATTATTAACGGCAACCTAATCACGATCAATATTGAACCCGAATACCCTGTCTACATATAGGGAGATATGCCAGTGATCAGCCTGGATGCAGGGATTGAACCTGCAAGTTTTCAAGCCCTGGAAGTAAGCGATATGCATTATCTACCTATCGGGGCACCAGCCCTAAAACCAAAGGTCTCCACCGAAGTTATGACAGTGGGCCAGGAAATGGTATCTTTGGGTTTCCAACCTGGAGAAGGGTTATGAAAGAATCAACAAGGTATCAAGAGCCCAATACAAATCCCGAGTCAGACTGGGAGAGCTGGATTGGGATTTTCATCCAAGGAAAATTACCGAAACCTGCATAAGCATCCCAAGGCTCATGCTTCCACAGTTTTATTGCCAAACCTCACTAATGTCGGATGGGTAAAAATAATAAGGAGGATCCCTACTGTGGTATTAGCTATGTTGTTTCATCCAATCATACCTGTCAAGGAAAGAAAAGCCCTCAAGCCTGAGGCGGATAGCAAAAAGGCAAAAGAAAAGATCCTGTATGAAGGACGAGAGCCATTTGCTAACATGCGGGTCATCATAAACTACGAGGCTATGAATGATGAGATCCCAGACAGTGAAGACGAGGATCAAATTCAAATCCCTCACATCAGGAAAGGGAAAGGGGGAAGTTCAAAGAAAAACCCTGGCCCTATTATAAGGGATGTCTCAGTTGTCATCCAAGACGAGACAGATGATCACAAATCCCTGATCCTCCCGGTTCATGAGGATCTGACCTTGGATAACTGGAGCAGCGTCCCTTGCCTCGGTCGAAAAGGGTATAGGGGCAGAGAGAGTCAATCTTCCCTTTAATCATGCTTTCATTTATTGCTTACTTTTGATTGCACAGCTATAGCAGCAACTTTGTCATGCTTTGCAAAATGCTATGTATATTTAAGTAGTTGTATATATCTAAGATGAAAGCCTTTTTGTTTTCAAGACTAAAGCATTGGATGTGTTTGTCTCTACTGATGAAATGCCAACCTGTCAAAGTGACTACGACTTTGATGTAGAACTGAACTTCGACTTGATGGATATTGATCAAGAGCAGGAAGATGACTATAAGGTGCCCGAGGAGATCAAAGAATGGGTTAAAGACAAACCCAAACCAAACCTCGACCAAACCACTACTGTCAATATACGAACCTCCGAAAACATAAAAGAAATCCAGATAGGTTTAGACCTCACACCATAACAAAAAGCCGACCTGATCAAACTCCTAACACAGTTCCAGGATATATTTGCATGGTCACATGAAGACATGATTGGCCTCTCTACTGACATTGTCATCCATCGAATGCTCATCAAAGACGGGTTTAAGCTAGTATAACAAAAGCTCAGGCGATTGAAACCTGAATGGAGTTTGAAAGTCAAAGAAGAAGTTGTTAAGCAATTCAAAGCTGGGATTATCATGGTATCAACCTACCCAGAGTGGCTTTCCAACATAGTTCCCATGCCTAAAACCGGAGGAAAGGTACGAGTATGTGTGGATTACCGGGACTTGAATAAGGCCTGCCTTAAGGACAACTTCCCTGTACCTTTCATCCACATCCTGATCGATAATACAGCTCAGTACGGTATGTATTCCTTCGTAGATTGCTTTGCTGGTTACAGTCAAATCATGGTGGCCAAAGAGGACCGAGAAAAAATAGCTTTTATCACTCCTTGGGGAACCTTCTGCTATAGACGACTATCCTTCGACCTTATCAATGCCGGAGCCACGTATCAGCTAGCCATAATAACCCTGTTTCATGACATAATGCACAAAGAAATAAAGGTTTATGTGGACGACATCATCATCAAATCTCGAAGAGAGGATGATCACATCAACCATCTCAGGAAGCTGTTCAACAGGTTGCGCAAGTACAACCTCAAGCTGGATCCCGCTAAATGTGCTTTTGGCATTAAAGCAGACAAATTTCTAGGATTCTTGGTGAGTAATCGAGGCATTGAACTAGACCCTACCAAGATTAAAGCCGTCACTGAGATGCCAGTACCTCGAACAGAGAAGGAGATACATGGGTTTCTAGGGAGAATCAACTTCATAAGCCGATTCATTTCCCATCTCACAGCAACCTGTGAACCCATATTCAAGTTACTCAGGAAGAATTCCTCCAACAAATGGAATGAGGATTGTCAACAAGCCTTCCTTGCCATCAAGAAGCAGCTGATCAAAGCACCTATTTTGGTACCTCCGAGGGATGGAGTTCCCTTGTTCATATACCTGTCCGTCAATGCCAATACAATGGGCTGCATGCTAGGATAGAAAGATGATAGTAGCAAAGAAGGGGCAATCTACTATATCAGCAAAAGATTCAGTAGTGGGGAACAGAAATACACCCTGATCGAGAAACCATGTTGTGCATTAGCATGGGCCGCCATGAGGTTACAGCATTACCTCCATGGGCACACGACTTACCTCATATCCCGCATGGATCAACTTAAGTACGTATTAAACAAGCCAATATTGAACTATCGACTGTCCAAATGGCAGTTGATCCTACAACAGTTTGACATTATCTACGTGACTCAAAAGTCAATCAAAGGTCAAGGCATTGCAGATCAATTAGCTGAAGGACCTTTAGGAGGATTCGAGCCCCTGGAGACCTATTTCCCAGAAGATGGAATCATGATAATTCAACAACTCCAGCAAAAGAATATAGTCCAACCATGGAAAATGTATTTCGACGGAGCAGTAAACATAGAAGGTGCCGGAGCTGGGGCAGTCCTTATCTCTGGTACAGGAGAACAATATCCTATGGCTACCAAACTTCAATTTGGCAACACCAACAACACAGCCGAGTATGAAGGCTGGATAATGGGGTTAAAACTAGCCCAATCCATGGGTATCACACACCTACTGGTCTTTGGAGACTCTGAGTTGGTCATTAGACAATCCACTGAGGCATATCACACAAAGGAATTGCATTTGCTTCCCTACCATTGGCAGGTTGTCAAAATATCCCTAGAGTTTGAAGACATAACCTTCAACCATATTCCTCAGGGTAGGAATGACTTCGCTGATGCATTGGAAATGTTGGCTTCATTAATCCGTATATCTGATAGAAGTGGGTTTCCTTACATCAAATTCACAGCTCAAAAAGCCCTGACATATGGAAATTACATCGGAGAATTGTCAGATGAAATACCTCCTGTCAAGAAGCCTTGGTATCAAGACATCAAGGAATATCTACGAGATGGATCTACACCTGTTAGGGAAAGCCAATCCGAGGGAAAGTAGATTCATAAGATGGCTATGAAGTTCTATCTAAGTGGAGATGCCCTCTACAAAAGGGACGCTTGAATAGGCTTGTTAAGATGCCTTGATAAAGATCTAGCCCAGAGACTGATGGATGAAATCCATGGTGGAGTCTGTGGTCCACACATGAGCGGTCATCTACTGGCCAAGAAGATATTAAGAACAGGGCATTATTGGATCTCTCTCAAAGTTGACAGCGACGATCACGTCAGGAAATACTTTTAATGCCAACTACATGGAAATGCCATACACGCTTCTCCGAATGAGCTGCATAACATGAGTTTGCTATGGCCTTTCTCTATGTGGGGAATGGACGTGATTTGTCCAGTAGAACCAAAAGCCAGCAATGGTCATCGATTCATCTTCACCATGATCGATTACTTCACCAAATGGGTTGAAGCTGCCTTTTTTCCCAAAGCCACAAAAGAGGTCATCATTGGTTTCATCAAAAACAATATCGTCTATCGATATGGACAACCGGAGGTGATCATATCGGAAAATGCCAAGAACTTGAACAATCAAATGATGAGAGAACTGTGCAGCAAGTTCCACATATAGTTTCAATATGTATAGTCACACACAATTATCACATAAGCCTCAATTTAATTAGTCATAACATATAGTTTCAATATGTATAGTCACATTACACTTTACACTTCATATAATATATAGGTAGCTACTAGACATTATACATTTAATTTTCGCATGCTTGCACATAGCAATTAATTGAGGAAATATTATATTAATTAAGTAATCACTATATTAACAATTCATTTCCATAACAACAATTATTAACAATTACGTGATTAATTATCACATTCCTCAATAATTTAATAGATACAAATATTATTATATTTATAAACTATTTTCTTATTATTATACTATTACTTGCAATAATAGTAAACCAACATATTATTATTATATTTCTCATAATAACAATTAACAATTAGTATAAATTAATTGTTCACTTAATAATTCTTTCACCCTTGAATTAATTAATTCATCATTGAATCTATTCTCGTGCCACACAAGGCATTTCAATGAGCTTATCATAAACTCCATATTTTCCTCAATTATTATATATTCAATTTGAATTCATTTGAATTTACTCATCTCATAACACATAAATATTTATATTCAAATAAATATTTATTTCCATTAATATATTCATTTAATAATATTTAAAAATTCTCGGGTATTACATCCTCCCCCCCCTTATAAAAAATTTATCCTCGAAATTCCTACAAGGTTACACAAATAGATGGGGATAGTCCCTCATCATCCTATCTTCTCACTCCCACGTAGCCTCCTCGACATCGTGGTTACGCCAAAATACTTTTATAGATGAAATAACTTTATTTTTCAAGGTTTGCTCTCTCCTGTCTAATATTTGGACAGGAATTTCTTCATACGCTAAGTTTTTCTCCACTTGAATGGGCTCATAGGAAATCATGTGCTTGTAGTCGGCCTTGTACGGTGGCAACACGGAGATGTGGAGCACATTGTGGATGTGCTCCAACTCGGGTGGTAATGCAACTTTGTATGCCACTTTGCCCACTCGCTTCAGTATCTCGAACGGTCCTATGAATCTTGGACTCAATATTCCTTTCTTGCCGAAATAGATTTTTCCCTTCCATGGAGATACCTTCAAGAATACGAAACTACCGACTTTAAAGTCTCGATCTTGTCGATGCAAGTCTGCGTACTTTTTCTGACGGTCTTGAGCTGCTACTAGTCTGGCTCTTATCACTGTCACCACGTCTGCGATTTGTTGTACTAACTTTGGTCCGAGTATTCGTCGTTCTCCCACTTCGTCCCAACATAATGGCGTTCTGCATTTTCTCCCATAAAGAGCTTTGTATAGTGGCATGCCGATACTCGTATGAGAACTATTGTTATACGCAAATTCTACTAAGGGTAGATGGTCGTCCCAATTTCCCTTGAAATCCATCATGCAAGTCTTAAGCATGTCCTCTAGCATTTGTATCATTCGCTCACTCTGTCTGTCTGTTTGAGGATGATAAGCGGTACTCAACCTCAACTATTTTCCCATTCTCTCTTGCAAGCTTTTCCAACAGTTTAACGTGAAGCGCAGATCTCAATCAGAGACAATTGACACCGGCACTCCATGTCGTGAAACAATCTCCTTTATGTACAGACTCGCTAATTGATTCAAATTATAGCGAATCTTGATAGGTAAAAAATGTACGGTCTTCGTTAGTCAATCCACGATAACCCAAATGGCATCATAACGTTTTTGCGTGACTGGAAGTCCAACCATGAAGTCCATCGTATTGTGCTCCCATTTCCACTCCGGTATTTCCAACGGTTGTAGTAAACCACTCGGCCGCTGGTGTTCTGCTTTAACGCGTTGGCAAGTCAGACATCTACTAACGCACTCTGCAACTTCCCGTTTTAGATTGAGCCACCAAAAATGTTGCCACAAATCTCGGTACATCTTTGTGCCTCCCAGGTGAACGAAATATGTCGTATTGTGTGCCTCGTGTAAAATCTATTCTCTTAACTCGGTTACTACTGGCACCCACACTCTCCCTTCAAATCTCAAGATATCGTCTTTATCCATTCGGAATCTTTCCTCTTCATTTTCTGCGATCCTCCTTCTAATTTTCTCGCATTTTTCATCATTCTCTTGTGATTCCTTCATTCTTTCCAACAATATCGGACGAGCTTCCATTACAAATAACTTTTCTTCAGACCTCTCCGGTCCCTTTACCTCTATTTCCAATTTCTACATCTCTCTTATCAATTCCTATGTAGCCGTCAAATGAAACAATTTCTCCCTTCCTTTTCTGCTCAGAGCGTCGGCAACTACGTTTGCCTTACCCGGGTGATAAAGAATATCACAGTCATAATCTTTGATTAATTCCAACCACCTTCTCTGACGCATATTCAACTCCTTCTGTGTGAAGATATATTTCAGACTTTTGTGGTCCGTGTATATCTCACATTTCTCTCCGTACAAATAATGCCTCCAAATCATCAATACAAAAACTACTATCGCTAAGTCCAAGTCGTGAGTAGGGTATCATTTTTTGTAATCCTTTAATTATGGTAATGTATACGCAATGACCTTGCCGTGCTGCATAAGCACACAGCCAAGTCCCTTGTGCGATGTGTCACTATACATCACAAAATTTCCCGCATCGTCTGGTAGTGATAACACAGGCACTTCGCTGAATCTCCTCTTCAATTCTTGAAAACTCTCTTCGCATTTGTCGGTCCATACAAATTTCACCGTCTTCCTCGTCAGATTTGTCAACGGAGTTGCTATCTTAGAAAAATTCTAGATGAATCTTTGATAGTACCTAGCTAACCCTAATAAACTTCTTACCTCTATTGGTGTTCTCGGCTGCTCCCAATTACTCACTGCTTCGACCTTTGCAGTGTCTACTGAGATTCCATTCTTATCCACCACGTGACCTAAGAATTGAACCTTCTCCATCCAAAATTCACACTTAAAATTTTTTGCATACATCTTCTCCTTCCTTAATGCCTCCAAGAAAATCGTCAAATGTTTGACGTGCTCTTCCTCTGTCTTCGAGTAGATTAAGATGTCGTCGATGAAAACTACCACGAACTTATCCAAGTAGGGCTTGAAAACTCGGTTCATCAAGTTCATAAAATGCCGCCGGAGCATTAGTCAATCCAAATGCCATTACCAAAAACTCGTAATGTCCATAACGGGTTCGAAAAATAGTCTTTGGTATGTCTTCTTCCCGTACCTTCAGTTGGTGATAACTTGTCCTTAGGTCAATTTTTGAGAAACACTTCACTCCTTTCAGTTGATCAAATAAGTTGTATATCCTTGGTAACGGATATCAGTTCTTGATCGTTACTCGATTCAATTCTCGATAATCGATACAGAGCCTCATCCATCCGTCCTTTTTCTTAACGAATAACACTGGTGCTCCCCAAGGAGACACACTTGGTCGAATGTAACCCTTATCTAATAACTCTTGTAGTTGTATCATTAATTCCTTCATTCTACAAGCGCCATACGGTATAGGGCTTTTGAAATCGGTGCTGTTCCCGGTGCTAAGTCTATTACAAATTCAATTTCTCTGTCTGGCGGAAGACCAGACATTCGTCCGAAAATACATCTTGAAATTCATTCACTACGGATATATCCTTAATTTCTACTCCCTTTTTCGAGTATCTACGATGTAAGCTAAGTAACCTACACATCCTTTCCGATCCTTAACAATTTCTTGGCATGCATCATTGTAAGGCAACACGATTGCTTAAGCGATGAGCTACCATAAAACACTACCTTAGACTTACTCGGAGTCTGAAGGTTCACACATGTGTTCTGACAGTCAATTATCACAGCATGGTTATACAACCAATCCATTCACAGTATTAGGTCAAATTCTCCCAATCTAATTGGAATCAAGTCTACGCTCAGTTCATGTTCTCTAATGTTTGCGCGATAATTTCGATAAACGTATTCTACAAGGATTACTTCCTTATTTGCAACTTTTATGTTCAAGGGATTTTCTAATCTTTCTCGGGGTGTGTTAAATTTACTAGCAAATTCTTCAGATACAAAAGAACAGGTGGCACCCGAATCAAATAATACATAAGCATTTATATCATTGATTGGAATTATACCTGACACCACATCCTTCGCAGCCACTACATCTTGGACGGTCATGTTAAAGGTTCTAGCGGTTGGGCGGTTGGATTATGCGAGTTCATTAATAATTTACTTACTACCTCCTCCCTGACCTCCGCTAGTCCCACCACTTCCTTTCTTTGGGCAATCCTTAATCTGGTGCTCCATTGATCTGCAAGCAAAACATCCCCTGATCTTCTTTGGTTTTGGGCAATTTGGTGATATGTGCCCCTCTTGGCCGCAGTTATAGCACGTGCTCTTTCCTTTCCAGCACTGGCCCTGATGACTTCTCCCACACCTATTACAAGCTTCACTCCTTTTCTTAAAGTTCCCCTGGTGACTTCCAACTTGATTGTTGTTGTTGTTGTTTTCCCATTTCCTCTTTCCGTGATTACTCCCTCCGCTGCTGCTTCCTCCTCCACGATACTCACTACCACTGTTCTTATTTTTCTTCTCCTTATGATATAGACTTAAGGCCTCACTGCCACCTTCTGCAATGATTTCCTTCTCTAGCAATGTCACAAATGAATCAATTTAAAGAACTGATACCTTATTGTACAGCCAAGGCTTTAGTCCTTGATCGAAATGTCTAGCTTTCCTTTCTTCATCTCCAACTTGGTGTTCTACAGCTGCGTACTGTGCCACCGTCATATCACCTTGGTTTAACTCTAAGAACTTCACCTCCATTCGGTTCTTCATGCTTTTTGGGAAATAGTTCTCGAAGAATAGTGTCTTAAATCTCTCATACGCTATCGTTCCTTCTCCAGCTCTCTGCTGATTAGCCTCCCACCAGTAGTTTTCTTCGCCTCTCATCATATACGTAGCAAATATCCTCTTCTGGTCTTCACTCACGCGAGCGATGGTAAAAGCCTTCTTGATTTCTTTTATCCAAGTCTGCGCAATGATCGGGTTGGTACTACCCTCGAACTCTGGGGGTCCTACACTCCTAAAATCTTTGAAGTTTGTCACTGGAACTGCTTGAGAGTTTGGGCGAACGGGTTGGTTGTTCCTTCTCCTTAGAGCTTATCCTAGCAAGTCTACTAACTTCTGAATGGGATCTACTTGTTCCCTCTCATTGTTAACTGATTCCTCAGGTGCAGTTAATCTACGTCTGGGCGGTATTTTCTGCATCACAAAATTTTTCATTTTATTATTACTCAATCATATCACTTAAGTATTTCTTTTAATACTAAAAAGAAGAAAATTACAACACATTTCTGAAATAAGCTCATTTATATTCATATCCCAAATCGTTTCATTACATAATTTTTCTCTAGCATATTTCTATAAATGTTATCACATATATCCCCTAATATCACAAAACACGGGGAATATACGAACCTACTACCCTACTACCATACTACCCTTCTAACAATATCTTACTCGGAGTTTACATAGCTATCCCACACTTTACACAAAACGTTGGGATTACAACATAGTATATACATCACATATGGTAAATACCACTAATACTATGGCTAGACAGATTACGGGTCTCATCCCATTATTCCACGCTCCACAGCGCTCTTGTACTCGATCTGCGCTATGTACGCCATCAACTCTCGGCTCAAGGTATGTAGGGTTTATCCCTGCTCCGCTGGGTAGTGGCACACACCATCAATCACCCTCTCAAAAGCTGAACGGAACACATACCCCATCTTGTTCATCTTCCTCTTCTTGCATCTGACCTCATCCTCTAGGTCGTTAGCTCTCTCATTAGCCGCTTCCCACTTCTCCTCAAAGTGGATCCAATCCATAACCTCCAACTCTAGCTGAGTACGGAGTGCTTTCTTCTCGGTCTTCTCACTTAACTCTCTCTGCTCGACCTCTTCTAACTTCCCTGCCAAATCTACATTTTTGGATACCGACCTATGGAATAAGGTTCCCATCTGGATCCCTGCCTCCCTACGGTATGCAATATCTACCTCTAACTCCTGCATGGCCAACTTCCTCTGATGGTCCTCGTCCCTCAGCTTCTGGAACTCAAACTCTCTCTCCTAGGGCCTCAACCTCCAACTTTTGCACTCTGCAGTCCAACTCCAGAATACGCTCCTCGTACTCTCCCAGCATATGCTCCTCCAGGTTAGGCTCATAAGAGTCCTCGATGGGCTCCTCCTCTGTAGGCTCGTCCTCCATCGACTCCTCCTCTGGATCGGACTCTACCTCAATCTCTTCCTCATCGTTAAACTCAAACGGTGCAATAGCCTGCACTGGAACAGCCTCTAGAGGTGCCTCGTATACTACATGTATATCTCTGGGCTCCTCCTCGGCCACTCTACTAGGTACTGCAGTGTCTACCATCCTTCAATCACTAAACATAAGACAAACAAACAGCAACTCCAATAGAATGTTAAATAAAACATAAGTTCATTGTATAGAATGAAGTTACATTTCATAACATACTAAGTCTTTCTCTAGGAAAACTCTACATGAGCTTTATCTCCTTTCTAACTTCTAAGTTCTCCTAAGTTATAATCTAAGGACACTCGCTCCTAAGGTTTATAACTACAGCTCTGATACCAACCTGTGACGCCCCCAAATTCGGACAGCCACAGAGTCTCTCGAATTCGGTTCGTCACGTTCTCAATAATACAATAATAATATCTAAAACATACATTCACAGCGGAAGATCTAATCTAGAATAATATACAATGATTTATTATATTTATTCCCCCAAGTCTCTCAACCTGCAGTACTTAATAAATTACATAATAATATCCAATAATGACTTATTACATTATCTATCTTAAGCTTAAACATAGTTCTGAAATAGTCTTAATACAACACCAGAAATTTTAAACAAAAAAGGGACAAGCTAGTCGGTAGCCTTGCCCTTGCCCTTATCGACTGCCCGAAGGTCCACCCTGCTCTGCCTTAACTGAAATGTTTTTAGGGAAAAGCAAGAAAGATCACAAATTACCCAGAAAGTAATATACAATAAGGGTGAAGAGTTTTATAACTCGAGTTTGAAATATCAAAGTATAATCTCAGTGATAATCCAAAGTTTAAAGAATAATATCATGAATAACGGATATCAACAATTCTCAAATCAAATCCTTGGAATATGAAACGATAGTTCATTATAGACCAACAGAAATATATGAATTCAAAGGCAACCAACGTATCCAACTTGATAAAATAATTTATACTGAGCAGTCACTAAGGGCTATTGAACATCTATTATAATTATCAATATTAAACTGATAACCCAAAAGAAGTAAGTACGATAGATGACCAGTCTACAATACTTTATGTTATGCATAATAACACAATAATTTTCACGCGTGTGTTGGGGCTTCCAACAATATACACTCCTCTTACCATAAGGGTTGTTCAACTCAGTTTTCAAGATTTCTGCACCAGTCAATTAGTTTGGATAGTTTTCTAAACATGCATATAGTCTAGCCGAATCAAATGGCATAGATATTTTCATGATATTCAAGAACAATACCAAGTTTAACATGAATAATAGCTTTCATAAGACTCAAATGGAATAAGAGTGTATTCAATAAGCATACTAACTCAATTTAAACGAGTAAGAAAACTTGCTTACAATATTGCTTGAATAAAGTAAATACAAGGATAGGATACTTGCCTTATGCGTAGTCTATCCACGTTAAGTAAATCAACACTTTCGAATCCTATTTATATATTACATGTATAGAATGTTCATTAGTGAAACACATTCTGTACACAAGTTCAATATGAAAGTTAAATATATAAGGTTCTTCTTTAGTCATATAATCCCTTATACGTATGTCATTACGTAGTTATACACATATGGTATACGTACTTATACACATATGGTACGAAATCAGTTTATAAGTGGCCACGAAGTCAAGTAATACTCGTATAGCACTATGTCATATTGCTTTAATCGATTAGGTTCTCATTATCTATGGAATTCTTTTTCTCAATTGAACATCTTTATAGAATGCTACTGTCATATATCAGTAACAATTAGACTTGTTTAGCAGCTTAGATATCATTATAAACCAATTAGCACAAATCAGAAACCATCATAACTAAGAAGAACTGTCAAACATGAAATCCAGATTAGGGCAGCTGCGCCATGGTCAAGCCTAGGGGTGGAGCAGCTATGCTGCCCCCTGGCCAGACCAAGATTGGGCTGCTGCCTGTAGTTTCTGTCCGGCACATAAGCATACTAAGACAATTACACTTATCATGCATACATACTAGAAGACTTGACATACACGTATAACCATCCTAAGCTCACCTTTACATGTTAGGGTCTTAGTTTAGGATTTCTAAGAATTTAAGTCTAAATAGGGTCATGAAATCATAAGGCCTACTAGATTAACTATATGTACATGCGAGAAGGTCATATAAATTATAGTATACATGTTCGCGATTGTCCACATCATTTATTCATAACTAGCATTGTTTATCACTTTAAAAACATTCTTAACTCATGCTTGGTTAACCTTTCATTGAATTTAACAAGTGAGTACACATGTATGATATACTAGTGATGTTATATGCACTATTAAACATGTTAATAATATTAGAATATGAATCTCAATCCTGTACCCCGGTTCAGTCAGACTCGACCTTATTCCACAGCCTTTTGCAAAGACTATTCAAAAGTTTTGTCTGCGAAGATCAACTTTCTCAGAACCGAGTCGAAGGAACAAACTTCGAGATGACGGGACCCGCGAGGCCCAGCCGCATGTATATGCGGCTGGCTCCGATGATTTAATAGAGCAATATCAGTTCATTTAGAAAAAAGGAGAGAAGAGTTTTAGAGAGAGAAACTAATTTCTAGAGAGAGAAGCCCTCGAGTTTGATCAATATACACCCACTTTGAGTTGTTTGATCTTGTTTAACATCTACGTGGAGTCCCGAGAGCGGTTTTAGTTGATCCCGAGTGATAAAACACTTGTTCACTCGTCCCCCAAAGTTAAAAAAAATGCTCTTTTTAGCTACGTTCTTTGTAAACTTTGTTCAATAGACTAGATTGATGTTATATATTGCTTAAATCTAGTTAAACGTATTGTTTTCTAAGTATATTGTGTAGTAGTTGGTAGATATTGAGTTTTTACCGATTATATTTTGCATATTAGGTTGTAAATCAAGTCTGGAGGCTAGATCTACCTAGATCTAAGTCGGATATAGCCTTTTGAGTGGTTATTAAGCCCGAAGCTTTAACCCGTATGATAGATTGGCTTAGGATCCATCGTAGATCTACTTATTTACTGCTTTTAATCGGTCCCGGTTACCCTGTGTAGCCCTAGATCTATATCTATAGGCGGAAGTGGTCCGAAAATTGCTTGAAATGGTGATTTCAACCGATAAAATCATCTAATATGAAAGCCTAGGACATTGTAAATATATATTCATGCATAATAATGCGAGCTTAGGAATCTCGGTGTCGAGATCCCATGATTGGATCCCGACTTAATTCCCACGATGGACCGTTTTTGTGATGTAATGTTTAAATAACCTAAAAATCATTGTATATGTAATATTTGGATCTTGAAGATGAACTCGAGGGGTTAGTCCCGGGAAGTCGGATTCAAGATCCCGTGATAGTGAAAACTTTGATTGTGGGTGCTTGGATTCATCGAGATGGCTTACATGCCCGATGATGATCCGACCCTTTTAACGCTTTTTGCATGCACATCACTAAAATGATTTCCAATAAAACCATAAAGAGCTTTCAATGACAATAAAGTGGCTCAGGAATAGACATTAGATCAATAATGGAAGTATCAAAGGTCTTTGATTACTATTCGGGCAAAGTATTTGAAAACCTTGTGTTTTCCCTAAAGATCATATGAAATGTATATTTTGCCAAAAAATGAACTTTTGCTAAATCAAACCCTTTGTACATAGGTGCAAAAGAGGAACGACACTACTTCCAAATAACTTACAATGAGGCTTAGAATAAAACTTTCCAAATAAACACACACACACACTCATACACACACACATTTTATGCATAGGAAATCAATAAGATGCGGTACTGTGTTTTCACGGGAGTCGTGGGGTGCCTAACACCTTCCCCCTGCTTAACCTAGCCCCCGAATTCCATGAATCTCGGGTTTAAGGCCAATCTTTTGGAGTCACATATTGGACCATATTGTGAAAACTTTTAAAACTCGGATGAGTTGATACATCCATTTAAACCATACCAACTGGTGACTCTGTCTCATTCGGTCCAATCATAAAATATTAAAATCAATCTTTTCAAATTCGTCAACACTTATGTCGGTACCGCTTTCCTAAAACTTCACTCTTTAATAAAACCCATAGATATAGCAAACACAAAAGGGAAAAACAAATAACACAAACTCAGGGAAGACGGACACATTGCCCTTAACGGACACATTATATTTTTTTAAATATTTATTTCCTGGTGGTGATAGGTGGCGACTCTGCAAGGGACTAAAGAAGGCTTAAGCCACATTCAATCTTTTTGATTTTCATTTTGCATGTGCATCTTGTGTGAAATGATCTTTGTGTGCGATAATTATCTCAATCTTTATGCATTTTTTGTATTAGTGCCTCGCACAATATATTAGTCCTTCACATAATGTCATCATATTACATACGATAAGGACGTGAATGTATATAAATGTATGTTGTGTGGTACATCCATTAGGAGGCAATCCCGTCTGTTATTTATTACTGGACTCCTCTGGATGTTTCCTTTGTGAGGCCCAGGAAAGGCACCACACAGATCTGCTCCAATTGAAAAATGGATGTTTTCATCAAGTAAATTGCGAAGATCTGGGAACCAATTTCAAAAAGCCCATGAGAGTAACCCTAAGAAAGGCCAGCCTCTGATAAACCAAACACTTGGTGTGTTTTCTTCATGCCCTATTTACTCTTTCGCGTATATAAATGGCAATAATCTTGAACTGTCATTCTATCTTTCTTATCCTGTCATCAAGTCGATTAACCTGTTGTTTTGCAGGAAACAATTAAAAATCATTAAACTGATGCATATCATATCATGCATCTCTAGTCCACCAATATCCAGTCTAAACTAGAAATCAATTTTGTGCAGATTGGTCCTAGAATTCGATTCCGAGCCAAAAAGGCCCGTTCACCACCAGTCAAAATGGCTGAATGAAGTTCATCAGAACCCATCTCTGTATCTCGAGAAGAATTCGAGGAGTTTAAGAAATAGATTGTCGAGATGACTACCCTGTTGAGAGAACAGTGTAAAGTATCTCAGGAACCTAAGTATAAGAATCAGATTGAACCCTTTGTGCAAGGAGATATGAAAATACCAGAAAAAGACGTTGATACCCAGATGGCCACAACTATCTCTCCCTTCGATGTAAAGTATCCAAGGAGGACCCGATCCAAAAAATAACACGGGAAATAGTAGACCTCCGAGAAGACAGAGAAACTGGAGATATCAGGAAGAAAGTTAGGCAAATGGAGGACGCTATCCGGTCTATGAAAGGGACAGGATCCCACGAAAGCGTGAATTATTCAGATATATGTATTTTCCCAAAAGCGAGATACCCAGATAAGTTTTAAGTCCTAGAGTTTGAGAAATACAATGGATTGGGGGATCCCTATACTCACTTAAAAGTCTACATAGGTGAACTGGGAACTTACGCCGAGGATGAAAACCTCAGAATGCAGTTATTCTAGAAAAGCCTTACCGGTGAAGCCCGAACTTGGTATGCCAGAATAGATAATTCCAAAGTCCGAGGTCAGGAAGATTTGGCCTATGCTTTCCTCAACCAGTATAGTTTCCAATCCCAAATGGCACCTAATCGCTACCAGGTTACCAAAGTCAAGAAACTGAGCAATGAGTCTTTCAGAGAATATGCGCAGCGGTGGAGGCAAATGGCGGCCCAAGTTAACCCACTGATGAATTAAAGTGAGATGGTGATAACTTTCATTGACATACAAGAAGACCATGTCTATGAGAGAGTCCTCGCAGGGTTAGGCAAATTCTTCTCTGAAATGATCAAACATGGAGAAATGGCTGAAATGGGTTTGAAGTATTACAAAATCAAAGATCTCACTGCTTTGGAGGCCGTAGCAAAGCACATACAGTCGGGAAACTATAGGAGCGCTCCCAAAAGAGTATCTAAAAGGAAGGAAGAAGATGTCTCTTTGATATTGCAAGGACAAGCTACCAAAAAGAGCCCTAATCCCCCTATCCAAAAGCAGAACTCTCATCCAATGAGTTCCCAAAATCCTACAACATTAAATGTTGGGGAGAACAAGCGAAGAACGATATTTACTCCTTTAGGGGAATCTTTGGAGAATATATTGGCACTATTGATCTCCCAGATGAAGATCATTCAGCTAGCTCCACCTCTTGATCCAAATGGAGCCAATTTGATCCTAGCATGAAATGAGCTTACCATTCCAACTCACCAGGGCATGATACTCAAGAATGTTGGACTTTAAAACACAAGATTCAGAACTTGATTGAAAGTGTGGAGATTGTAGTCAAAGCGCTAGAGTTGTCGAATGTCAATAACAACCCTTTACCTCAGCATAATGCAGAAGGAATCAACATGATTAGTGCAGGAGGTAGGGAAAACCGCAAGTACTTGAGGAAGCTAGGGGAAGCATCCTTTGCGAATGACTCTGCAATATTGGGATACCCCAAAGAGAAGTATGTGCTGGAGCAAGACTTGGTCTAGATTAAGGTATGAGTTAATCAGTTGGTAGATCTGGTCGTATACCAACATCAGTTGACCCGAAAGCTAATAGACCGAATCCTACCAAGGCCAACCGATAACATATCCGTCCAAGATGTCCCAATCTCAATAAGGGATCGGATTCACTGCCAAGAGTATAACAAATCCACAGAAAAGATGGCTAGGGAAGCTAAAATTCAGCACCGACAAGAATTTGCAGCCAAACAAAAATTCGTCCCCTTGGGGAGTCCAGCGAGGAAATTCTGTGCACCTTGATTGATAAAGGAAAGATCATGGAATTTCTAACACCCCCGAATCTACAATTAAAGTGTTTCAGTCCTTCTAGGTCTTGCCTCTATCATTCGAATGGTCCTGGACATGCCACTGAGGAATGTTGGGGCCCTACAACACTTAATTTAGAATCTGATCGAATCAGGAGAGCTAGAACTAATGAATAAAACTGAGATCTTCCTTAAGGAAGAGATAATTTACCTTCGAGGGGCAAGGAATTTGGAGGGAATGGTAGCTGTTATCCTTTACATAGAAGGAGCGTATGGCGGACCCATAACCATAAAAGGATTATCTGGGCAGGGAAACAAGACTACTCTGGAGATACCGACACCAAAACAACTGATTCTGACTCGTTGGCCTCAAATCCCAATTCTTAGTCTGAAGAAGGTACCATGGAATTATGGAGAGTGCATAAAATTGGCACCCAATTGTACAGCTATCATACCTAAGGAGAATCCACTTTACCTCCTGGGGTGTTTATTTAAACCAGCAATCAAGATGTTGGGGAAGGTATCAACAGGAAAGGTCACAGAATTCCTCTTTAAGATGGGGCACAATGAAGCAAGAACGGTGAAGCAGTTGGAAGTTGAACCATATAAAATCTCTATTCTGGGTTTATTACTGGCTTCTGACGACCATCATCAAATTCTAATCCAAGTATTGGAGGAGGCACACTTTCCAAAACCATTGATACTGAAAAATTTAGGCACTTGATCAGCCATGTATTGGATAGTAATGTGATATCATTCACCGATGATGATATACCAGTTGCGGGAACTGGGCATCGCAAACCATTACATATTGCTATCATATCATCTTGATACATGGTATGAGGCGTACTTATCGATGGCGGATCATCCTTGAATATCTGTCCACTGGATACTCTAAATAGGATGAAGATCAACCCGAATCAGATTCGAGAAAGCCATATAGTGATATGAGCATTCGACAGATCAAGATGGGATACAGTTGGGGAAATTGAACTTCCTGTAGAGATTGGCCCATTCCCTTTTAATATACCATTCCAAATCCAGAAAATCACTACTGGATATAATCTGTTTATGGGACGATCGTGGATCCATATGGCTGGGGCTGTTCCTTCCACTTTTCATCAGCAATTGAAATATATTGTCAACTGCAATCTAGTCACTATCAGCGTATAACCTGATCATCCTATCCATAATCTGGTTGATATGCCCCTGATCAGCCTGAATAAGGGTATTAAGCCCGGCAGTTTTCAAGCCTTCGAAGTAAGCAATCCACAATACCACTCTGTGGGTGCGCCAACATTAAATCCCCGAATATCTCCAGAAGTAATGGCAGTTGACCAAGAGATGCTTTCCAGAGGACATTGACTAGGGAAAGGATTGGGTAGAAAAAGACAGGGAATCAAGAACCCAATCCACATACCCATGCAGTTGGTAAGGGCTAGATTAGGATACTCTGGTGGATACAAATATTGTAACCCTCACAAACACATGTCGGTCAGCCTTTTGATTCATCTCAAGCCAGACCTCAATGAAGCCAGGTTTAAGGAGCCATTGAAGAAGGTCCCAGCTATTATCTCAATCCTTTTGGTCCCTAAAGTCAATCAGAACGGATATAAGGAGATTGGTGATGAAGAGCCTCTTAAGGACACTACCCGGATGGCCAAAGATAAGAAGTTTCTGGAGGAGATCAGTTGTAATTTGCGGGCATCTTTTGCCTTTCTGAAGATAATATAAAGAAACCCAATGGGGCAAACCTATCGAATGATCAACCCATCCTCCCGGTCCTTAACTAGGGAAGTGTGAACATCCCGAAGGAGGATCTAGGGACCTATTCCAAATCAGTTATGGTCATCCTGGAAGACACTGACAACTTTAACAACGCATCTATCTTAGCTATTCTCCAGGATCTAACTACTAGTAATTGGACGATCACCCCTCAGATCGTCCGAAAAGGCTAAAACCAGAAAGTGATTCCGTTGACAGGGAGCTTTACCTTTATATATTTATGTCTGTTTTATTTTATCTACAACTTGTTATTGCATGTTGTCATATCAACTGCTAAATACTTTTGTAATTGACAACCGTTTGTATATATTTAGCAATCAAGTTTTTTGTCTCAAGTTTCCAATTTGAGTATTTCTAGCCATGTCCATGACTTGCCAAATTTGAGTAATGAATATGATTTTGATATAGAATTGGACTTTGACTTGATGGGAATTGAGCAAGAGGAAGTGGATGATGACGAGGTGCCAGAAGAAATCAAAGCATGGGTCGAAGATAAACCTAAACCTAACCTTGATCAAACCACCACCATAAATATTAGAACCCTTGATAATCCCAAAGAGATATAGATCGGAACCAACCTTCCCTCTAGCTAAGAAAAAGAAATAATTAAACTCCTAATTCAATTCAAGGATGTTTTTGCCAGGTCTCATGACGACATGATAGGTCTATCCATGATATAGTTGTCCATCGACTACCAATTAAGGAAGGGTTCAAACCAATCAAGTAGAAATTAAGACGGTTGAAACCAGAATGGAGCTTGAAGGTAAAAGAAGAAATTATCGAACAGTTCAAAGCGGGAATCATTATGGCATCAACATACCCTAAATGGTTGTCCAACATAGTTCTAGTGCCAAAATCTGGGGAGAAGGTGTGAGTATGTGTAGATTATCGAGATCTCAATAAGGTCAACCTTAACGATGACTTCCCAGTACCGTTCATCCACGTGTTAATTGACAATACAACACATTTCAAAATGTATTCCTTCACCGATTGCTTTACCGGATATCATCAGATTATGGTTGCTGAAGAAGACATGGAAAAGACCACCTTCATCTCCCCTTGGGGAACATTCTATTATCGAAGACTAGCTTTTGGCCTTAACAATGTTGGTGCTACTTATTAGAGGGTCATGATGACCTTATTTCACGATATGATGCATAAAGAGATTGAAGTGTTTGCGGAGGATATCATCGTGAAGTCCAGAAAGGCTGATGACCATTGCACCCATCTTCGGAAGTTTTTTAAACAGCTCTGCAAATTCGATTTGAAGTTAAACCTAGTGAAGTGTGCTTTTGGTGTGAAGTCCGGTAAACTTATAGGATTTCTTATGAGCAATAGGGGCATTAAGTTGGATCCTGCCAAGATCAATGCCATCATTGAGATGCCCGAAACAAAGACCGAGAAGGAAATCCGAGGCTTCCTAGGACGAATAAACTTCATCAACCGATTTATATCGCTATTGACATCAAATTATGAACCTATTTTCAAATTGTTAAGAAAGAACTCCTCGGGAAAATGGAATGAAGACTGACTAAAAGCTTTCCGTACCATCCAGAAGAGGTTGATTGAAGCACCTATCCTGGTACCCCCAAGGGATGGAATTCCGTTATTCATGTATATCTCAGTTAATTCCAACGCTATGGATTGCTTACATGGGCAAACGGATGACATGGGGAAAGAAAGGGCAATTTATTATCTCAGTAAACGTTTTAGCTGCAGAGAGCAAAAGTACACACTGATAGAAAGAACCTGATGTAGATTAGCTTGGGCAGCCATGAGGTTGCAGCATTACGTACACTGCCATACGACTTATCTCATCTATAGGATGGATCCTTTGAAATACATCTACAGCAAGCCGATGTTGAACTGCCGATTATCTAAGTGGCAGTTAATCCTCCAACAATTCGACATCATCTATGTGACCCAAAAGTCCATCAAAGGGAAAGGAATTGTAGATCACCTGTCGGTCGTACCAGCAAGAGGTGATGAACCTTTGGAAACCTATTTCCCGGGGGAGGAAGTGACGACTATTAAACTGACCAGTAAAGAAGATAGGGGTCAATTATGGAAAATGTATTTTGACGGCGCATCTAACACTGAAGGCGCAGAAG
Source organism: Panax stipuleanatus (assembly GCA_020205555.1). Lineage (NCBI taxonomy): Eukaryota > Viridiplantae > Streptophyta > Magnoliopsida > Apiales > Araliaceae > Panax > Panax stipuleanatus. The sequence continues at coordinate 108,989,276 of CM035122.1, forward strand.
CAGGGGCAGTTCTTGTGTCCACCACGGGAAATCAATACCTCGTGGCAAACAAGTTGCCTTTTAACAATTCCAACAATACCGTAGAATACGAAGGATGCATTGTGGGGTTAAAACTGGCTCAGTTCCTAGGAGTTAAACGATTAGTTATGTTTGGAGATTCAGAACTAGTCATCAGACAGTCCACCGGGGCCTACACCACCAAGGAATTACATCAATTGCCTTACCATCAACATATTCTCAGATTGGCAGGAGAGTTTGAAGACATTGCCTTCATGCATATTCCCCGGAACGTAAATGATTTCGCCGATGCATTGGCTACATTAGCTTCATTGGTCAACCTATCAGCATGACAGGGAATGTCTGTCATCACTTTCACTATACATAGTGCACTGTCATATTGAAACGGTGCAGGGGATATATCAGATGAGATAGCACCTACTGGACCACCTTGGTACCACCACAGTAAATAATATTTACGAGATCGATCAACCCTTGAAGGAATGAGTCAAGCTGCAAAGAAGCAAATACAGAAGATGGCCATGAATTTCTACCTAAGTGGAGAAGCTCTCTACAAGAGAGACCCGGGCGTAGGCCTTCTAAAATGTCTAGACATAGATCAAGCTCAACAACTTATGAATGAAGTACATGGTGGGGTGTGCGGAGCGCATATGAGTGGACCCTTACTTGCCAAAAAAATTCTAAAGACATGATATTACTGGATATCCCTCAAAGAGGAATTTGACCTTCATGTCAAGCGTCGTTATCAATGTCAGATCCATGCCAACATTATTCACTTACCCCCCGAGTCAGTTGCATTGTATGACATCACCATGGCCATTTTCTATGTGGGGAATGGACGTGATCGGACTTGTTGAGCCTAAAGCCAGTAACGGTCAGAGATTCATCTTCACTATGATCGATTACTTTACCAAGTAGGTTGAAGCAGCTTCTTTCCCCAAGGTCACTAAGGAGGTCATCATTGGTTTCATTAGAAATAACATCATCTGTCGGTATAGACAACCCGAGGTGAACATATCGGACAACGCAAAGAATCTGAATAACAAAATGATGAGGGAATTATGCAGTAAGTTCATTATCAAACACCTTAATTCGGTTATTTATTGTCCGAAAATGAACGGCGTGGTGGAAGACGCTAATAAGAATATCAAGAAGATAATGATGAAGATGTCGCTAAATCACCGGGGTTGGCCTGATCTATTGCCGTTCACCCTACTTGCATACCGAACGTCGACTTAAACCTTGACGGGGGCAACACCTTATTCATTAGTCTATGGCATGGAGGCCGTACTTCCGGTCCAAGTGGAGATGGAATCGCTAAGAGTGATTCTAGATTCCCAGATAGAAGAGAGCCAATGGATACAAGATAGATACGATCAGTTATCCCTGATAGATGAAAGGAGGGATGATACTATCTTTCACGACCAACTATATTAGCAGCGAATGTCCCGATATGATAACAAGGTGCGACCTTGAGAGTTTAAAGAGCATGATTTGGTACTAAAAAAGATCATTCCAGGCTAGGATGCAGCTAAAGAAAAATTTTCCCCAAATTGGGAAGGACCTTTTGATGTCAAAGTAATTCTATCGGGCGGAGCCTTGAAACTGGAGGAGATGGACGGTGAAGAATTCCCACAACTGATCAATTCAAATTCTGTGAAACGGTATTATGTTTGAGACCCCTTTTTATTTCGAACTGGAATACTTTTTCTTGATAAAAAAAGAAGAAAAAAAGAGGAGAAAAAATGAAAAAGAAAAGAAAAAAAAGAAAAAAATATCAAGTCTGGTTTTCAGGTTTGAGCATGAACTACGAAAGGCCTGATCTCCCATCTGTCGGAGTATGTAGGCAGCCATTTATGGTGCGGTCTAGCCCTCGAAAAACAAACCAAACAAAAAATCCAAATCCCATCAAACCAAGCTCAAACCCAAATAAACACTTTTCAACTGCTCAGGTCAAGCCTGAACTACTAAATACCATATCTCTCACTTATGGGAGCACGTAGGCAACCATTTGTGGTGCGGTCTAACCTTCGAAAAATAATCCAAACACTTTCAACTTATATCCCCAAATTCAAAATCCTAACCTATACAGAAAATGAAATATACCACAAACCCACCAAATCGACGACTCATATGGAGAGGGCCTAATGACATCTCAGCATCACCCTGCAGAATCTGGCGCAAGTATAACGAGACCAGTTCAATGTCGACATAATAAATCATGAAGCAAGAATGATAACAGTGTACAAGGTTAGACATGCTCAAACAGAGGAAGTGATCTAAACTTGTTTCTTTTTATATATACAACTGTTTAGAATACAAAAGTTAATTCCTACATGTGACAAAAGATAATAACAAAGTCTGTACAGGAAAATGAAACAGGGCTATAAATCGGTGGTAAGACGAATCAATATAGCCAAATATCCATCCGTCTCTGCAATATTGATAAGGATGAAATATGTTATGTTTTATTCTCTTAATACTTAATCTTTTATATTTATTTTGTACCTAAATACATTCATTGTTCTTATATTTTTATTTTAGGTACAAATGAACCAAAGGAACGAAATGGGCTTAAAATAAGCAAACAAGGATCAACTTGCAGCAACTAGGAATAATGGAATTAAGCTACATGGAATGGGATTTAATTCCTAATGGGCCACGAAATGATTGGGTTGAGGGGCTTGAAAGAGCAGCCACGAAATAAGCTGGTAAAGCCATTATATTGAGCTATTATCACCTTATTAACTAGTGGGGGCCACGCCCATGCATGGTAGAAACTCATGAATCCCTTTAGCAGCTTGGAAAAGGAGCTTTGGTCCAGCAAAATAAAGGAGCAGCTTGTAATTCATATGGGCTACATCCGGAATTCCTAGCAGCTGGCAAAAGAATATTGTCATGGGCCCACGTTTGTGGCAAGTATGAAAGACAAGGAGGATGAGCCACGAAATTGAAGGCTGGGTAGTAGCTTGTTTCGCCCAGCGGGGCAATTGACTAAGGACATCCCGCCCAGCGGGAATGGGGAAATAAGTTACACATCTCCTTTCGCGAAGTGGAATTGGAAGCAAGCTAGAGCATAGTTAGGGTTGTTATTATATTATATAAATAGGGACTTGATACCTTGTATCTATGGAGAAAAAGATACTTCTTCTCTCTATAATTCTTGGTTTTTCTATGGCTATGGATAGCTAATTTCTTGTTCTTGGATTAAGGAGACGGAAGCCTTGGATTAAATACACTGTGAGATCTAATTGATTTTAATTGTTCAATTATTATTTTGAGTATTGATTATTTTTCTGTGCTTGAATTATATGATTGATTTGTTTAATTGCTAGGATGCATACTAGTTTATTATTCATTGAAATCTACTGCTAAATTAGATATCGAATCCGTAATTGTTTGGTCACTCTAATTTGCGAAGCAACTAAGATTAATAATTGACTGCAGATCACGAGATTATTAGATCTTAGGAAGAATATTCGACTAAATTAAATGCAACCGCTTGTGCTTGTGTTGTTTAGCTTCATCGGTTTTTCTAATTCTTAAAGCTTCTACTAGATTAAACTTTTAGCGCTTGTCTGAAGTTGTTTAGTAGTTAGGGTTATTTAGATCGCTTGTTTCTATCTAACTAAAATTAAGGAAAGACGTGGAATTAATTCTAACGATGAATATTCAAGATATTAATTGTGTATGCTTGAGTCAATGATCAGTGTATGTTTCTAAGGTGGAAGTTGACTTAACCCAAGGTTTGTTCTCTTGATTTAATTCGTTACTTTATTTTATACATTAGTTATTTTAATTAACAACAATCAAAAATCCCCTCTTTTGGAATACAAAGTATATAAAAATAGATTAATCAGTCTCTGTGGGATCGACTCTTACTTGCACTACTACATAATTATTTTTCGCAGTAAGGTTTATTTTTGGTTGTCTGCGACAGCACACCAAATTTTGGCGCCGTTGCCGGGGACTGATTTAAGTCTATATTTATATTTTTGTAAACATTATTTTATTTTTACTTTTATATTTTTTTAAGTAATTTGAATTTCCTTGATTATTTATGCCCAAAACGCGATCTACTAATCAAGGAGATTTAAAGTGTGATCCAGAGATAGAGAGAACTTTTCGCAGATTAAGAAAGGAAGCTCGGGAAATTCGTGAAGAAAAGTAAGTCATGGCAGTAAATCGAACCTTGAAAGAGCTTTCGGCTCCTGATTTGAATCAACAGCCTTTATGCATAACTTTCCCTAATCTTGATACTAACACTCATTTTGAATTAAAATCTGGACTGATACATCTTCTACCTTCTTTTCATGGTTTGACAGGTGAAGATCCCCATAAACACTTGAAGGAATTCCATGTGGTATGCACGAGTATGAAACCCACCGGAGTAACCGAAGAACAGATCAAGCTAAGAGCCTTCCCATTTTCTTTGAAAGATTCAGCTAAGGATTGGCTCTACTATCTTCCCTCCGGAAGTATCACCACATGGGAAGAGATCAAAAGACTCTTTTTAGAGAAATATTTTCCAGCTTCAAGGGCAGCCAACATACGGAAGTCAATTTGTGGTGTGAGGCAGAACAACGGAGAATCCCTACATGAGTATTGGGAACGTTTCAAGAGATTATGTGCTAGTTGCCCTCACCATCAAATCAGTGATCAGCTTCTCATCCAGTATTTTTATGAAGGTCTCAATTGTACCGAGAGAAGCATGATTGACGCTGCTAGTGGCGGAGCGTTGGTGGATAAGACTCCCGAGGCTGCAAGAAATCTAATTGCAAATATGGCAGCCAACTCTCAACAATTTGGCACTAGACTTGATTCTGTATCTAGGAATGCTAGTGAGGTACAAATTTCTGCTATTGAACAACAACTTGCGAGTTTAACTTCTCTTGTTCGTCAAATGGGTGCAGGTAACACACAGCAGGTAAAAGCTTGCGGGATTTGTGCGGTAGTAGGACATCCGACAGATGCATGCCCAACTCTTCAAGAAGAATCCGTTGAGCAGGCAAATGCAGCAGGAGGATTTCCTGGGCAACCACAAAGGAAATATGATCCTTTTTCAAATACATATAATCCTGGATGGAGGGATCATCCTAACTTTAGCTACGGGAACCCACAAGCAAGTCAACCAGCACCTCAAAATTTTCCAAATCATCAGCAGTACAAACCATCGTATCCCAACAGACAACAACAGGGCCAAACTTCTAACCCTAGTATGTCTTTAGAAGATATTGTTAAAACACTTGCCACTAACACTTTAAATTTTCAACAGGAAACAAGGGCAAGTATTCAAAATTTGGGTACGCAAGTGGGACAAATGGCGACTGCGATTAGTCGATTGGAGGCACAAAGTTCAGGAAAATTACCTTCCCAAACAGTGGTGAACCCAAAAGAAAATGCAAGTGCAATCACTTTGAGAAATGGTAAGGAGATAGAAGTTCCAGAAAAGACAATGCCTACACCACAAGATCAAAACAAGGCAGGTAAGAAAAAAGACGAAGCAGACAGCAGTGTTCTGAATGACAAGGATGAACCTAAGCGTAAATTTCCTCCTCTCTCTGAATATAAACCGGTACCTCCTTTCCCTCTTGCTTTAACGGAAAATAGAAAATACGAGAAAAATTCAGATTTGTATGAAACTTTTCGTAAATGCGAGGTAAATATTCCATTGTTAGATGCTATCAAACAAGTACCTCGTTATGCTAAATTTTTGAAAGAATTGTGTACACACAAGAGGAAACAGGAAATGAAAAAATATGAAAAGGTGAAGGTAGGAGAAAATGTTTTCGCAGTCATTCAAAGAAAGCTACCTACTAAGTGCCCAGATCCGGGTATGTTCACTATTCCGTGCACGATATGTAGCGCTAAAATTGAAAAAGCTATGTTAGACTTAGGAGCCTCGATAAATGTTATGCCATATTCTATATATGCTAATCTATCACTTGAACCTTTGAATAAAACTGGTATTGTAATACAGCTAGCTGACAGATCTAATGTTTATCCCAAAGGTGTAATTGAGGATGTTCTTGTGCGAGTCAATAATTTGATCTTTCCTACTGATTTTTATGTGCTTGATATGGAAAACGGTGACCAAAATGCTCCTATTTTGCTAGGAAGACCATTTTTAAAGACATCTAGGACTAAAATAGATGTTCATAGTGGTACACTTTCAATGGAATTTGATGGCGAAATTGTTAAGTTCAATATTTATGAGGCCATGCGTTATCCCACTGATGATAATTCTGTTTATTCGGTTGATGTGATTGACTCTTTGGCACAGGAAATCTTTGAACTCAATGGGAAGGATGAATTGGAAATTGCACTTAGTAAAGACATTGATAAAGGAAATGCGACTTTGACCTTGAGCACCGAGTTGCAATCAACTATAACAGATTTGGATGACATTCCAAAATCAGGTAGCATCTGTTACGTTGAATTGCCAATTTCTAATGAAAGGGCTTTACCCTCTGTTGTGCAGGCACCAGTTCCCGATTTGAAAGATCTTCCTAGTCATCTCAAATATGTATTCCTTGGAGAGGGAAAAACATTACCAGTGATTATATCCAATACACTTGGTGCATCACAAGAAGAGAAACTCATGCATGTTCTAAAGGAGCATAAGAAGGCCATTGGATGGACGATAGCTGATATTAAAGGAATAAGCCCTTCCACATGCATGCATCGGATCTTGCTGGAGGATGAAGTGAAACCTTCCCGTCAACCACAAAGGAGATTGAACCCTCCCATGATGGATGTCGTGAAGAAAGAAATTCTCAAACTTCTTGATGTCGGAGTGATCTACCCTATTTCAGATAGCAGTTGGGTTAGCCCAGTTCAAGTGGTTCCTAAGAAGACTGGAATAACTGTGGTGAAAAATCAAAATGACGAGTTGGTTCCCACCCGAGTTCAAAATGGGTGGCGGGTTTGTATAGATTATAGAAAATTGAATGCTGTAACCCGCAAGGACCATTTTCCATTACCTTTTATTGATCAAATGCTTGAACGATTAGCTGGTCATTCTTATTATTGTTTTCTTGATGGTTATTCAGGTTACTTCCAAATTGCAATTGCCCCAGAAGACCAAGAGAAGACTACTTTCACATGCCCGTTTGGTACCTTCGCATATCGCCGCATGGCCTTCGGACTTTGCAACGCACCGGCCACTTTTCAGAGGTGTATGGTTAGCATATTTTTAGATTACATTGAGCATATCATGGAAGTTTTTATGGATGATTTTACAGTCTATGGAGACTCATTTGATAAATGTTTGCAAAACCTTACTCTTATTCTTCAAAGATGCATAGAAACTAATCTGGTCTTAAACTCTGAAAAATGTCATTTTATGGTTGAACAAGGTATAGTTTTGGGTCATGTTGTTTCATCTAAAGGAATTGAAGTAGATAAAGCTAAAGTTGACATTATACAATCTCTTTCATATCCCACTAGTGTTCGGGAAATTCGTTCTTTTCTTGGACATGCAGGTTTTTATAGGAGATTTATCAAGGACTTTTCCCAAATAGCATCACCCCTATGCAATCTACTACAAAAGGATGCCGAGTTTGAATTTGACGAGAAATGTCGCAAGGCGTTTGATAAATTGAAGGAATCACTGACATCCACTCCAGTTATTCAACAACCTGATTGGACCATGCCTTTTGAGATAATGTGCGATGCAAGTGACTACGCCGTAGGCGCTGTTTTGGGCCAAAGAATCGGAAGAGCATCACATGACATTTATTATGCGTCGAGAACTTTGAATAATGCCCAACGAAACTACTCTACAACAGAAAAAGAGCTTTTAGCTGTTGTTTTTGCTTTAAAAAAATTTCGATCTTATTTGCTTGGTACTAAAGTCATTGTATATTCTGATCATGCAGCTCTTCGTTACTTAATGACAAAGAAAGAGGCAAAACCAAGATTGATAAGATGGATACTTCTCTTGAGTGAATTTGACTTGGAACTTAAGGACAAAAAGGGAGCGGAAAATAGTGTTGCGGATCACTTGAGTCGCTTAGTGAATGTGCATGATGAACTTCAACTGAAAGAAGAGTTTCCCGATGCACAATTATTTTCTGCAAGCACAACCATGCCATGGTATGCAAATATTGTGAATTATTTGGCTACTAACATCTTACCTTCTAGTTTGTCTAAAGCTCAAAAAGATAAAATCAAAAGTGATGCCAAGCACTATGTATGGGATGATCCTTACTTATGGAAGCACTATGCCGACCAAGTGATACGAAGATGCATCCCTGAAAGTGAAATTGCGTCGATTCTTACTTTTTGTCATACTTATGCTTGTGGAGGTCACTTTGGAACCAAGAGAACAGCAAGGAAAGTATTAGAATGTGGTTTCTTTTGGCCGTCTCTCTTCAAAGATTCATATCTATTTTGTAAGTCATGCTATAATTGTCAAAAGACGGGTAATATTTCCCAACGAAATGAGATGTTGCAAACCCCCATATTATATTCTGAAATTTTTGATGTTTGGGGAATAGATTTCATGGGACCGTTTCCTGTCTCTTTCGGTTGTACTTATATCTTACTCGCTGTTGATTATGTTTCGAAATGGGTGGAAGCCAAAGCCACCAGGACTGACAATTCTAAAGTGGTTGCAGATTTTATTCAGTCTAACATTTTTTCTAGGTTTGGCTTTCCAAGAGCTCTAATCAGTGATCGAGGAACTCACTTTTGCAATCGAACAGTGGGAGCATTGTTGAGGAAGTACCATGTGACTCATAAGGTGTCAACTGCTTATCACCCGCAGACCAATGGACAAGCAGAGGTGTCAAACAGAGAAATCAAGGCAATCATTGAAAAGACGGTTAACCCAAGTAGGAAAGATTGGAGTCTGCGCTTAGATGATGCTTTATGGGCTTACCGAACTGCATTCAAGACACCCATTGGTATGTCACCTTATAGATTAGTGTTTGGGAAGCCATGTCACCTACCCGTTGAGTTGGAACATAAGGCTTATTGGGCTATTAAGAGCTTCAATATGAATATGGATGAAAGTGGAGAACACCGGAAGTTGCAACTACAAGAGTTAGAGGAAATTCGTAATGACGCGTATGAAAGTGCACGGATTTACAAGGAAAAAACGAAAGCTTTTCATGACAAAAGGATATCTAGGAAAGCATTTCAAATTGGTCAAAAAGTTCTTCTCTACCAATCACGGCTTCGTTTATTTCCAGGTAAGTTACGTTCTCGTTGGAATGGACCTTTTGTTATTACTAATGTTTTCCCGCATGGAGCAGTTGAAATCAAAAGTTTAGCAACTTCTAAAGTGTTCAAGGTGAATGGTCATCGACTCAAATATTTTCATGAGGGTTTCCAAGAAGATAAGGTGGAGAATATGGATCTTGAGGATCCGGTTTATACAGATTAACTCAAAGGCAATATCGAGTCGAGCCAACGACCATAAACAAAGGCGCTGCATGGGAGGCAACCCATAGGGGAGTATCTCTCTACTTTTCTTTGCATTTTACTTTACATTAGGGACAATGTAAATTTTAAGTGTGGGGGGAAGCATTTAGATATTTTCCAAATTTTTTATTTTTTATTATATTTATTTTAAATTTTGTGGGTATATTCACTGCAAACCCTCACGAGACAAAACTCGTCCACTTGGGGTAACTTTGGGGTTTAAAGGCTTGTTGCACATGCTAAGTGCAACGTGTTTCCTACGAAAATGGGGTAGTTTTAGAATATGTCACTTGAGTAGTAAGTTAATTTTGATTTTGATTTTTGACCAATGATAAAAATCTTGATTTCTTTGTGATAACTTCTGGGAGGACTGATAGACATTGGGTAATCTAAATTTGATTTTCTTTGTTGATCACTACTTTATTTGAGACCCTTCACTATTAAGCACATATCCATTTGTTCGACCTAGTTTTGACTTGGAATTTTTTTTTTATCTAGATGAATGTCTAGGGAAGAAACTTTGAACTCTCTCAATTGTTTGATCATTGCTTGAAGTTGATATGAGGTATTGTTTAAGAAAAGGGAAATGATTTACGCAAATTTTGCAAGATTGAAAGAAAAAAATAATAAAAAAGTAATCAAGGAATGAATCATGTGGTGGGATGAGATGGAGCGTAAAACGCACTCACTCATAAACACGTGACATGCGAGATGGAGCGTAAAACGCACTCGCTGGTAAGATGGAGCATAAAATGCACTTACCAAAGAAAAAGAAAAAAATATAGAAAGAAAAGCTTTTTGATCCTTTGATGTTATTTGCTGATGTTAACTGAAAATTGGTGGGAAAACAAGTGGTTGAGTTTATCTTTCTCCTTTAAGGTTTCAATTTTAAATTTTTTTCTGTAGTCTGACTAGTTTGATACAGGTGGATACATACACACACACAAAGGGTTGAGAATAAAGTAGGATTGATAAGTAAAGTTGGGTTTCGGGTGATACATTGTTTTGAAGTTCCCCAGAGTTATTATTTTTAATCTTTGAGGTCAATGTTGAAGTTCATGTTAACTCATGGCTCAAGTTTGTCAAGTGTGTTTAGTTAAATTATTTTTATGTTATAATTTATTTTTGTTTTGCCCGAGGACGAGCAAAAGATAAGTGTGGGGGAATTTGATAAGGATGAAATATGTTATGTTTTATTCTCTTAATACTTAATCTTTTATATTTATTTTGTACCTAAATACATTCATTGTTCTTATATTTTTATTTTAGGTACAAATGAACCAAAGGAACGAAATGGGCTTAAAATAAGCAAACAAGGATCAACTTGTAGCAACTAGGAATAATGGAATTAAGCTACATGGAATGGGATTTAATTCCTAATGGGCCACGAAATGATTGGGTTGAGGGGCTTGAAAGAGCAGCCACGAAATAGGCTGGTAAAGCCATTATATTGAGCTATTATCACCTTATTAACTAGTGGGGGCCACGCCCATGCATGGTAGAAACTCATGAATCTCTTTAGCAGCTTGGAAAAGGAGCTTTGGTCCAGCAAAATAAAGGAGCAGCTTGTAATTCATATGGGCTACGTCCGGAATTCCTAGCAGCTGGCAAAAGAATATTGTCATGGGCCCACGTTTGTGGCAAGTATGAAAGATAAGGAGGATGAGCCACGAAATTGAAGGCTGGGCAGTAGCTTGTTTCGCCCAGCGGGGCAATTGGCTAAGGACATCCCGCCCAGCGGGAATGGGGAAATAAGTTACACATATCCTTTCGCGAAGTGGAATTGGAAGCAAGCTAGAGCATAGTTAGGGCTGTTATTATATTATATAAATAGGGACTTGATACCTTGTATCTATGGAGAAAAAAATACTTCTTCTCTCTATAATTCTTGGTTTTTCTATGGCTATGGATAGCTAATTTCTTGTTCTTGGATTAAGGAGACGGAAGCCTTGGATTAAATACACTGTGAGATCTAATTGATTTTAATTGTTCAATTATTATTTTGAGTATTGATTATTTTTCTGTGCTTGAATTATATGATTGATTTGTTTAATTGCTAGGATGCATACTAGTTTATTATTCATTGAAATCTACTGCTAAATTAGATATCGAATCTGTAATTGTTTGGTCACTCTAATTTGCGAAGCAACTAAGATTAATAATTGACTGCAGATCACGAGATTATTAGATCTTAGGAAGAACATTCGACTAAATTAAATGCAACCGCTTGTGCTTGTGTTGTTTAGCTTCATCGGTTTTTCTAATTCTTAAAGCTTCTACTAGATTAAACTTTTAGCGCTTGTCTGAAGTTGTTTAGTAGTTAGGGTTATTTAGATCGCTTGTTTCTATCTAACTAAAATTAAGGAAAGACGTGGAATTAATTCTAACGATGAATATTCAAGATATTAATTGTGTATGCTTGAGTCAATGATCAGTGTATGTTTTTAAGGTGGAAGTTGACTTAACCCAAGGTTTGTTCTCTTGATTTAATTCGTTACTTTATTTTATACATTAGTTATTTTAATTAACAACAATCAAAAATCCCCTCTTTTGGAATACAAAGTATATAAAAATAGATTAATCAGTCTCTGTGGGATCGACTCTTACTTGCACTACTACATAATTATTTTTCGCAGTAAGGTTTATTTTTGGTTGTCTGCGACAGCACACCAAATATGAGGAGCATCCTTGAGCTCATGCTACAGTACATCGACGCGTCTCAACAGCTCTACTGCCATGCGATAAACATCCTCTTGACTCTGCACTACACCCTGAACATGACCAGTGACTCCATATGCAATAGTCTGGGCATCATCTCTATCAACGAGGGCCTGGTCTCTGGCAACAAAAGATACATCTCTCTCAGCGATAGCAGCATCCCGACCAGCTAAGGTTGTCAACATCATGGACCAAGCGTGATCTCTCTCAAAGGTCACCAGATGAAGCTTTTTGTCCATCACCTCCATGGAAACTGATAACGAACTCAGAACAGTACTAACTAAAGAATCTATCAACTCTGCGAACAAAGCATCTTCAGTTGGAGATATAGGATCCTCCATAGGCTCCTAAACATTAGTAGACTAACCCTCATCATTAGATAAAGGCCCCACATTAACCTGGTCTGTTGTATCTGGTGCTAAATCCGACTCTAACCAAGCTAAGTACTCTACAGATCGGCCCGGGTGGCAGACTCTAAACTCCGCTGTTTACCGATGAGACCAAAATACGTAGACGCGAGCTAGATCAGCCTCGATAACTGAGCAGACGAGGAAGCAATAATCCTCAGTCCCCTGAAATGAATGGACCTCCGGATACTGATCAAACTGTCCCATCACCGCCAGAGGATAATAGGTTATCACGCACCTCAAACCAGCCAATAGAAGGAAATCCAGGTTAGCCAAATGGGTGCTGAAATTCAGAAAGGAGCAGTAACCAGAGTACATGACTATCTCAAAAGGCTCCTCCATGGCACCCAGGAATATTGTCCAAGACACCTCATCGATGCAGGAAGTCAGGCGGTAGGAGTAAATCTGCGACATGCCATGTCTAAAGCAAAACCTATGATGACGAAGCCGACCGATTGGTCTAAGGTGGGTCATGAACCAGATGTATAAAAGAACTGGGCTACCTCTAAACTCCTAGTCCCCAATAGTCAGGCAGAAGGATGCTGATATCAATGTCTCCTCTAAGATAAGAGGGAGTATGGTGAAGTCTTCTCTGAGAGCCTCGACAACCATCGACATCCCAACATCTAGATGGTCAACAGAAAATGGCATATACAGATAGGATATGAGGCACATGACTAGGGCATCCACTCGGGCAGTGTGCCATCTCTCCTCTAAAATGACAAAATCTCTATGATAAATGACGAAGCTGTCAGCAGATGCAAAATAGCCTATCATAAAGTCCATAGAAATGATGTGGCTACCACCCACCTCTACCAGAACGACTGCCCTCCTAAGTCCGGTAAACATCAAAAACTGGCGGCGCATATGGCCCACGCCATCCAAGCACACAGCCCCTCTATCGATAATCCGAAGATGCGATCATACTCCTCCAAAGTGGGAGTCAACTCATCAATGCCAAACCGAAAGACATAGCGCTCTAGAATCTAATAGGTGAGCATACCATCAACAAATCCCTCTGGAACCTGAAAGGATAACAGAGATAAAGAGTGGCCTAGCATACGAACGACGGTAGTACGGTCAGAATCTGGCAAACGGTCATGCCAAACCCTCAAAATGGTGGCTTTCCGACTAGGCGGAAGGTGATCCAAGCGAGCAACGACAGAGCAAGCCATCTATAAAATTGTGTTAAAAAGACCACACATGTGCCAACCTCTATCAAATCATTTAAATATATATGAAGCATGCATCATAACAAGTGATAATATAACATGTACAATAAATAAATAGAAAACAACATCATACATACATATCTACCAAATACATAAGTTTGACATCACTGTCATCCCTATGATATATGTGAAAACTAAGAAATAAAAAGTATAGGATATTAGGGCACAAATGCCCAATGACTAATAAGGCGGCTATAACTCAATGTCAAAATCCTCTAGAAAGGTGCTAGAATCATCAAACTGATTAACCCGGGGCAAGTCACCTTGGGTGGGCGTCTCCTGCATGTCTGAGCGATAAGGCATATCATACGAATCTGGGTGATAAAGCATCTCCTGCACATCTGGGCAATTAATAAATGGATCATCTCCATCCTGAGAACCACCAGTGCCTGAGGGTCCACCCCTATGAGAACCACAAGTTCTTGAGGGTCGTCTTCTGCTCCAACTGACATCTCAAATCAGCTATCTGAGTCTGATGATAAGGCTCCAGGAAGCATGATATCCAGTCCATCATCATAAGAGACCCCGAAACCATATCTCCCAAGAACTATGTAGCCCGGGTCTAAGATCGTATCGTGCGTGGGCCCCACCAAGTGGAAAAGTCATCAGAAGTGAAAGGAGCATCTGACAACTGAAACCCCTCATACCCAGCGGTGGGAATCGCTGCGGCTGGCTAAGATAAAGGCCAGAATCGCTGAGCTGGAGGAAGGAAAGGAAGACGAATCTCTCCGATGATACATCTAAAAGCACACTCCCCGAGATAGAGCTCCTAACCTCCATAAAACATGAATGAAATCTAGCGAGTAGACAGATAATACTCTGGACCTTTTAGTATACCATCCTCATACCCCTCAGACAAGTGCCTTGAAGAATAAGGGACTCAAACTATGTCAGAAGCTCTCAATTACTCCAGCTAAAGACAGGTATGAGTGAAGCCCTCCGTAACCAGGACCTCTGATAAAGTAGACTGATGCCATCAACGTCCCTGAGGATAAGTGTCCAAGCCCAGAATAGAGATAGAGCGAAGACAAGGAAGCCTCTCATAAGCCCAAAACTTTTAATGCAAATAACCTGACATTAGTTATGAGAAAAGATAAACCAATCAAAATTCAGACAAGTGAAATTCAGTCAAAATGACTCACCAGAAGAAATGGGTAGAATCCGACACAGGCATCGGTGACTCCCTCGAATCGCAGTTGCATCCTGTGAAGAAATAGAACGAATGTAAAAGATCCCCAATGTTGTCTACATCCCGAACATGCCCTACTAAGCTAAAGGGAACAGTAGATGAGTTGTTCGCAATGAAATAACCCCTCATAATGGTCAGGAACAGACACCGTAAGATGCGATCTCTATCCCTCAAATCTAAAGGTAATGGCTGTTGTAGAGTGCCTCGAGCGGCATCGATGCTCAGACATCCCGACCGAATATTACGAGACTTAAAGGCCTGCTCCTAAGAAGAAAACCCCAAAAGGGTGCGCACAGCTATCAGAGTGATACCAATATCCAAGGGCACTCTATCCCCGGTAAACTCCAGGTCTGTGATGTATCTCTAGTCCATGGGTGTCATCACAACCTCACAATCCAGCAGAGACTCTGATGGAACCATCTCTCAGATAAAGCTCATAAATAGCCCAAGGGGCAGCGATAGGGAGCAATGGTGAAGAAAGCCTCGAATCCCTAAGAATCCACTACAGCTCGATACTCGGGATGAAGTGAATGATATAAAGAGTATATACTAAACCAGTTACCCCTAGGTTGGGTAAACTCTGGAACCTGCAAGACCTTATGTTTAAGAAAACCGGTTGCTGACAGAAAAGAGAAATTAAGATAAATTAATGTAAAGATCATATACCTCATTCGCATGCAAATGAATAGAGGGATGGCGGCTCAGGTTCGTACCTAGCAAAGAAGGAACGACTACCTGAATGCCAGGAAGAAATTGAGGCACCGCAGTTGGCTGAGGCGGAACCTTAGGCTCAAGGATATCCTCCTCGTCCAAATGAGGTTGTTCCTCACCAAGAGGACGCAAAACTGGCTTTGTCAACCGCTGAACCTACTTGCTAATCCGTGGAGTAGGAATGTCAGAGGGAGGCCTCTGTGGGCAAACTCCAGCTGAAACCCGATGAGGTGAAGAGCGGCTAGGTCCCTCAAAATACACACCTGAATAATGAGTTCGTAGGAATCAAAGCAAAGTTAGGTATATTCCTACCCTTTTCAAATTTTAAATATAATCCCTGAAATATAATTTAGGTTATCACATCATGCATGTCCTATATGTTCCGTTATATATGTACATCATTTTCAACTCGCATCCTATTATATCTACACATATATCTAGGACCCTGACATCTAACTCATGAAAAAATTTCGCTAGAGTTTACCCTATAAAATGGACTATCCATATGCCCGAAGCATACATGCTCCAGCCGCATGTATAGGTGTGGCTGCCCTAAGTGGGTCCTGCGGCTCCCATTTTGTAGAATGTAGTCTGAAAGGTGTTATTTTGGGTCCAGAAAGGTCACTTTAATTAAGAAGGCACCCTTTCGGGTCAGTTTTAGACCCCGAAAACACTAAAAACCCTCCAAAAAGGCAAAAAATTGGTAAAGATTAGAAATCTTGACGTTGAATATTGGAAGATTAGAGAGTCAAGCAAAATCAATAATACATCTCAGAATCCACCAGCATCCACCCCGGTGAGGGTATCAGCTCAACCCTAATATAAAAACCACCGACAACAACTCTAGTGAGGGTATCGGCTCAACCCTGATCTAGAATCCACCAGCATTAACCCCGGTGAGAGTATCGACTCAACCCCAATGATGCAATCCATTGGCAATAACCTAACGCATGTCGACTCAGCCCCGATAAGGTAATCCATTGGCAACAACTAAATGCAAACGTTGACATAACTCCGATGGTGTAATCTAGTGGCAACAAACCAGTGAAGAATCGACATAACCACGATGGTGGAATCCATTGGTTATAACCCAATGAAGGCATCAACATAATCCTGATGATGTTATCCATTGGCACTAACCAATGCAGGCATCGGGTCGACCCCGATGATGTAATCCGTTGGCTACAACCCAATGAAGTCATCGGCTCGACCACCGATGATGTAATCCATTGGCAACAACCCATTAAAGGCATCGACTTGACCTCCAATGGTGGAATCCATTGGCAACCACCCAACGCAGGTTGACTCAGCCCCAATAAAGTAATACGTTGGCTACAACCCATTGTGGGCATCGGCTTAACCTCTACGACGTAATCCTTGTGAATTTCTTATAATCTCACATATCATTATATATTTTATACATGACATTACATCATCAGATATACCTTGTCATGCATTCTCTGTGTCTAGTAATCTTTGTCGTGTTCATTCCATTACATTGCATAAACATGACAAAGATGGGCATCTGTAGACACTCAAAATTTTGCTTTCTTTATACTAACCTTACAGAAGGGAAAAAACATAATTTTACTTCAGAGACAACCCCGAGGTAGGGAAAAAGGATCTGGTCACCCCGAAGACAACCCTGTGGATGATTCAAAGGACCAATGACGTTCGAACATGACGCGAACCGAACGAGGATCGTAAAGCTGAGATAATGTCCACCAGAAGCCACCTCAGCAAACCTCAAACTGTGTGCCATCAAAGATAAGCCAGTTAACTACAGTATAGAACCGAAAGATACCTCTCAGCTACCAGCATCATCATTATGGATTCCGATTCAGTCAGACTCGGCCTTATTCCGAAGCCTTCCACAAAGACTTTCCAAAAGTTTGGTCTGCGAAGATCAACTTTATCCGAACCGAGACCGAAGGAAAAACATCAATACGACAAGACCCGCAGGGCCCTGTCGCATGTATATATGCGGCTGGCTCCGATGATTTAATAGAGAAATATCAACTCATTTAGAAAAAAAGAGAGATGAGTTTTAGAGAGATAAACTGATTTTTAGAGAGAGTAGCCCTCGCGTTTGTCAAATATACACCCACTTTGAGTTTTTTGATCTTGTTTAACATCTACTTGGAGTCCCGAGAGCATTCTTAGTTGAACCCGGGTGATAAAACGCTTGTTTACGCGTCCCCCAAGGTGAAAAAATGCTCTTCTTAGCTACGTTATTTGTAAACTTTGTTTAATATACTAGATTGATGTTATATATTTCTTAAATCTAGTTAAACTTGTTGTTTTATGATTATATTGTGTAGTAGTTGGAAGATATTGAGTTTGTACCGATTATATTATTCATATTTGGTTGTAAATCAAGTCCGGAGGCTAGATCTACCTAGATCTAAGCTAAATCTAGCCTTTTGAGTGGTTATTAAGTATGAAGCTTTAACCCGTATACTAGATCGGCTTAGATCCATAGTTGATCTACTTATTTACTACTTTTAATCAGTCCCGGTTACACCGTATAGCCCTAGATCTATATCTAGAGGCGGAAAGGGTCCGAAAATGGATTGAAATGGTGATTTCAACCGATGAAATCATCTAATATCAAAGCCTAGTACATTATAAATATATATTCGTGCATAATTATAGACATTCAAAATTTCCTTTCCCTATTACTAACACTGTAGGAGGGCAAAATGGTACATTCAAATCCACCCCAGTCACCAATATTGGGTCAACTCAGCCTCGATCGCCAACATCGGGATGTCAAATCAACCCCGATCTCAATACCGGGCCATTAAATCAACCCCGATCTCCAATCGGGCCTTTAGATCAGCCCTGATCTCAATTTCGGGCCGTCAGATCAACCTCGATCTCAATATCCGGCCATCAAATCAACCCCGATCTCCAATTGGGCAGTCAGATCAACCCCGATCTCAATATCGGGCTATTAAATCAACCCCGATATCCAATTGGGCAGTCAGATCAACTCTGATCCTAATATCGGTTCATTAAATCAACTTCAATCTCTAATCGAGACTTCAGATCAACCCCGATCTGAATATCGGGACATCAAATCAACCCTGATCTCCAATCGGGCCATTAAATCAACCCCGATCTCAATATCGTGCCATCAAATCAACTCTGATCTCCAATTAAACCGTCAGATCAACCCCGATCTCAATATTGAGCCATCAAATCAACCTCGATCTCAATATCGTTCCATTAAATCAACTCCGATCTCAATATTGGGCCATCAGATCAACCTCGGTCTCAACCCAGGAAGTGTAGGTCATCCCCGGTCTCAACCCGGGAAGTCAAGTGAACTTCAAAAATAGTCCTGAAGCTTCACAACATCTCTATAGGATAACCTGAAATGACCAAGTCAACTTCAAAGACAACATCGAGGACAGACAGACTCGAATGTGATCCAAGTCTTGGAAATAACTCCCGGAAGTCAACCAAAGGCCATGCTGATACTGAAGGCAACCCCATAAAAGGCAAAATGGCCATTTCACCAAATTTAAATCAATTCGGTTAAATTCAAGTCGAATTAATGCCACCAAGGTCAGAACGAACCATAATAATGATCCTGAGTGCAAACAGCGCAACACAACTCAACGGATAAACTTCAAGGAATCGAAGACCTGGTTATGAACTCGTCTTCTTGGACCATAAAATGTTTTATTCTATGTCATTATGACACTCTCGACGATGGTTTTTCGGAATAGTATAGCACGCCACAAACGGACGCTCCGATCAAAAGTTAGAAAGTTTCGACTTCGACCTCTCATTGCTCGGAGGGCACGTACTTCGAGACAACTCAACCAGACAAGTGGGCCCCACCATGGGAGCCATACCTCTACCTGTGGCAGTAGCAGGTAGAGCTGAGGCTCCCTAGTTTATAAATAAATGCGCACCCCCCCTCATTTTCAAGAATTTTGAAACGCAATGAACCTTTGCCCGTTTGATTTTAAGACTTTTTCACCCATTCTAAACTCAAATTTTGTCACTATAACACGTAGATATACCCACATACTACCACATATCAGAAAATAACCGGTAGATTCTGATATTTAGAGCCTACGATTTGGCAAAAATCCAGTGTAGCAGTCCATTGTAAGTATTTTATATGATCAGAAAGTGATTCCTACTTCTTTGCACTATTTTACACTTACATATCAAGTTTCATTTTCTAAATATGCCCGAAACTTAGTTCCTTGGCCGTTTTCATCAAAATTTGGTACATTTTTGTACATAAACTCAATTTCTGGCATTTCTACAACTTGGATTGACGATCCGTCAACTCTAACAGCTTCAATACACTAGCATCTTCATTTTGGTAATTTCGCTGGATTGGGTTATCTTCCTAGTCTGAGTTTGGCAATTTTTTTGTATTTATTTAATTGTATATATACAAACTTTTCGATTCTGTCAAGCCCGGATGTCAAATTCGAGGTAGTTTATTACTTTTATATATATTTATACACAAATAAGCAGCCTTCACCAACACTGGGTTCTCTTCTCAGTCTTGGTTGACTATATTTCTGTCAATACATACATATATATACATATATATATATATATATATTTATATTTATATATTTCAGTGCGGCCTGGATTATTCTGTGGCCTTTTTACTATTTTTGCACACTTCACCATTACTGGGTTATCTTCCCAGTCCCTGGTTGACTACTTTTTTGTACATTTACATTCCTGTTTGGCCTTGAATATTCTGTGGCCTTTTTACTATTTTTATATACAACTACGCATATATAAGCAGCCTTCACCACCACTGGGTTCTCTTCCCAGTCTTGGTTGACTACGTTTCTGTACATTTACATTTCTGTTTGTCCTGGATTATTCTGTGGCCCTTTTATTGCTTTTATATATAACTATGCATATATAAGAAGCTTTCACCACCACTGGGTTCTCTTCCCAGTCTTGGTTGATTACGTTTCTGTACATTTACATTTTTGTTCAGCCTTGATTATTCTGTGGCCCTTTTACTGTTTTTATATATAACTATGCATATATAAGCAGCCTTCACCACCACTGGGTTCTCTTCCAAGTCTTGGTTGACTACTTTTTTGTCAATATATATATATATATATATATATATATTTCAATTCTAGTCCGGGCACCGTTGTAAAAACGCATCACCCTTTACAGCTTTTGTATATATATAACTGTGGATATATATTGCTTTATTATGTGACATCCCGGATTTTTAAGAATTAATAAATGAGAATTTAATAAATAAAATTCTTATTTTAAGATGTTTAAGTACGAGTATGTGTGTATGTGTTATATATTGTAAAATATGTGATTTGGTGTGAAGAGAATTTATATATTTATTGAATTAAATAAATATATTAATTGAATTATTTATTGAGTTAAATAAATAATTATGTTATTATTATGGAGTAATTTAATTAAGTGTTATATGTTAATTAAATGAATATTTGGTATTTAATTTAATTGACATAATGATTTTATGTTATAGTTCTAATTTAATTGGGATAATTAAATTAGATGAGTTATGTGGTGAGAGTAACATGAAATTATAATTAGTGAGTAATTATAATTATGTGATAATTTTATGTGATTAATTGATGTTAAACTTTTAATTAATTAAATTAATGTTGAGTTTTAATTAGTTAAAGGATAACATTAAAAAGTATGTGTTAAAATGATTTATTAAAAGAGTTTTCAAAACTATTTTCCCAAACAAGGCCCTAGCACCGTTTTTAAATTCGTTTTGCCAAACGGGGCCTTAACTATTAAAACCTGTTTTTAAAATGATGAGTTTTACCAAACAAGACCTTTGTACTTGTTTAATCTTATTTCTTCCAAACAATGCCTTAAACTCAAGAAGTTAGTTTTTAAAAATAATGTGGTTTTGCCAAGCATGGCCTTAGGCTTTTCAAATTTTGTAACCTATGTAATAAGTGGTAGTTAGTATAGAAATTAGTATATTATTTATTAGCTATATTAATAATATAAGTTACATATATTGTATATGTATATTGTATATTGAATAATATATGCTAAGTTAAAAGATACGTTAGTTTTCTAAAAGCCTAAGTCTAAACAAAACAAAGAAAGAAGAAGAAGAGGGTTAGAGAGAATTGTCAGAGAAGAAGAAGAGAGAAGAGGAATAAAAGCTTGAGAAGGCAAGAGAGGATCATCATCTTCATCATCTCTCTCTTAAGTCAAAACTAGTAAGGTTATAATTTTAACCCTAGAATTAATTCATATGTGTTGTGTTTTCTTCTTTATCAAATTAGGTTTTTACAATCATAAAATTATATGTATATATGGTGTTCATATGTTTTCATATGTAATTGTATGCCATGAAAGGGTTTTCAAAATCAATTGTTGTAAAAACATGTTTTCAAAGCATATTCTTCTATGTTTTCATGGTTTTAGAATTCTATGTGGAAGTCTCTTTGTGAAACTTCATAATTTTATTATGAGAATGGGATATGTATGTGTATATATATATATATATATATATATATATTTTTTTACATGAGAGTTTCATAGTTGTTTAAGAATTTCAATTCACAAGTATATGATGAACACCATGAAATTCATGTTCATAGTGTTAGATTATGGAATTATGTTGAAAATTCTTTAAATCCTTGACGTGAGCATGAATTATGTGTAATATGTGATATAACATGATTATATATGAGTTATATGGTTGTTCTAGCAATTCAATCCATGAATTTTTGATAAACAATAGGAAGTGTGTTCATAGTGATTTTATGTGAAGTAATTTCTGGAAAAAAAAACTTTTAAAACTATCAAAATTGATGTTAATTATGAGTTATTGTTAAAATTGATTAAGTATTATGTTAGTATGTTAAGAATAGAAGTGATTACAGTTGGAATCACTTGAATTGATTGAAAAAAGAGTTCGTAGTAGCAATTTCCGTCAAGAACGCTTAAAGTTGTGTTTTTCTTCGAATTCCATGAAATCTTGGTTGTGATTATGTGTTTATATGAAATTTTTATGTTATGAGCATGTTAATAAGCTTAAAATATTGTTTGTCACATGTTTCATGTTTATCATGTTGGAAAAATTCGAATTCGGTGTGACGGAATAAGCCAAATTGGCTTATTTCTCCACCAGTTCGCGACCCAGCACCTCCACCAGCCCCTGGACCCACCCCAGCGGGTGTTTATGCCTTGGGGGACCCGCCCCAGCGGGTATACTTGCTGCCCGGGGTAGTTTAGTTGTCGTAATGCAAAACTATTTTGACCTCTGTTACTAAAATGGCCATAACTTTTTCATACGAACTCCGATTGAGGTGATTCAAGATGATTCAGAACGAGAACGAGTAGACCTACAACTTTTGTGTTTTTGACTTTTTGATTTGAGGTCGTTATCTAGGGTCAAAATGGTCATTTTTGGGACTGATGCTTATTCTGAGGCAATCGGAGGGCGTCGGTCATGCGCATACACAAGTATAGTGTTGTCGACGATATTAGATGTTGTTATAAGTTATAAAACATGAATGTTAGTAAAAATATAATTATGTTTAACTTGAAATGTAATTTGATTGACGTAAGATGTAATTATAATTGGTTAATTATGTGAAATGTAATATGATTATGTGAGGTGATTAAATTACGTGGTGATTAATTATTAACTTATTAGTTAATGAAGAATGAGTTAATCTTAATTGGTTAACTAACAATGAAGATTAGATATGTAATAATTATACATATGATTAGACAACGAGTGTCAAACGAGTGAATGGAAGAGAGTTACGAAGTGTAAATTAGAAAGTGTAAATTAGAATTTACTTAGATGTTTGATAAGCGTTGCTAAGTGACTAATAATTGATGCATATGGTGATACTTTATGTAGGATCATGAAGCAGATTATAATAAGCAGTTTTTTCGATAATTGGTAATTCACGAACCAGGTAAGTCTTTCGGTTTCTACTTGTCTACGTGAATTTGGTGAACTGTTTTAAATTGCAAGCGAGCATGATATGTTATACAAGTTGTAATCATGAAATGTCAAAGTCAATTTATGACTACACTGTTTGGTTAAATAATGTTGATTGAGTATGGAACTCAATCTTTATATTTGTTATGTGAATTAAAGCATGTATGCCATGTTACTTTAATTATTATGAGATTTATGTTGAGCATGTTTATTATGTGATACGTGATGCATGAAAACTGTTAGAACTTGCTGAGCTGTCGAGCTCACTCTTGCAAATAACCATTTTTACAGGTTAAGGACGCAAGGTAATGATACGTGTTAAGAGATTTATAGAGATCAATGTTCAAGAATATTAGTTATGTTCAATTTTAAATTGTAGTTAATGTTTTGAATGAAATATGTCGCTGAGTTATAAGTAGAGTTATCCAATATAGATGGATATTGTTTTATTATGTAAGACTTTGTATAGTCATTTTGTTGTAATGATTCATGATATAGATTTGAATCAAAGAGATGTAATGTAAAGGTTGCGATTCAGGGCAATATAGAAAGAAAGTTTATAAAAGTTTTAAATATTCCGCATTTTTAGTGATTTTTAATATCGAATAATGATGTAATGAGAGATTAAAGTTGTATTATTAACGATCGAGAAGGAGAATATTATTGTATGAATTTTGGAGTCGTTAGATATTAACTTTTTACTAATTGATGCTTTAAATATTTATTTGATATTAATCGGTATTTTTCAGTTACAAAAGCAACCTCGCATCCCATAGATCGCTATCTAGTGGGAACGAGACGCTTCGGTCAGGTGCGAAGCAGGATTTACTAATGAATCCTTAATTCTGGCAATATTGGGATATATATCTGTTTCTGTACAAATTTGAACTGTGTAGGTTTTTTGGCTACTCATATGTGAGCCTAGGAATCTTGGGATTCATGATCAAACTGATCAGAATCTGATTCTCATGATGGACAAACTCCACTTTATGAATGTACCCTGCCATTTTTTCTATAAAATGTACATACCAAGACCTTAAAATGGTTATCCAGATTTAAGGTCTCAACATAGTGAAAATATAGTTTGTCGTGTCAAAGTCCCTCCGATGGCTATCATGCCTATGAGGAGACCGAAACTTGTATATTTGTTGTGGTCAAGGATGCTTCGAAGCCCAACAATCACCATTCAATTTGAGCTTTAAGGCTAAAAAGATAAAATTGAAAGTATCAATATGCTTCAATTCCTATGTTAGCGTAAGGGTTTGAAAACCAGCTTTTAAAACATCATTTAAAATTCAATCAAAAGAAAAGCTTTTGCAAATCAAATCAAAGACTTTTGCAAATCAAATCAAACCCTTCATATATAGGTTTAACGAAGCCTGTCTAATGCTTTCAATCAAACATTTTAAGGGAAATATTGAAAAGATGTGGTACCATGTTTACACGGGAGTTGTGGGGTGCCTAACACCTTCCCCACACTTAACCAAGCCCCCGAACTCAAAACTTCGATTTCAAAGATCAAGTTTCTACAATGTCCAGTAATTGGGCCTCCTTAAAACAAAACTCGTTTGAGTTGGTACAACCATTTTAAATCTACCAACTGGCGACTCTGTAAAACATTCAAATCGTCGACATGATACATGTTGGCCTTTTCCTAAAATACCCTTCAAAACCTTTTTCAAAATAAAAAGATTAAGGGTAGAGATAACTTAGGAAGAGAAGAAAGTTCTGGGTTGTAACCCCGACCCGCGGATTTTTCACAACGTCGACAATAATAATGTGAGCCTAGGAATCCCGGTGTCGAGATCCCATGATTGGATCCCGACTTGATTCCCACAATGGACCAGTTTTTATGATGTACTGTTTAAATAACTCAAAAATCATTGTATATGTAATATTTGGATCTTGAAGACGAACTCGAGGGGTTAGTGTGACGCCCCCAAATTCGGACCGCCACTTGGTCACTCGAATTCGGTTCGTCACGTTCTAATACCTAATACCACAATAAATAATACGACTAAATGTCGCATTACACAGTGGAATAATACACAACTACTACCGAATAGATTACATTTAATTAATATAATTTATTCATGTCCCAAGGTCTCATAACTTAAATAGTGATTACATAGCTTAAACATAACTTAAGCGTAAATAACCTTAACTAGTACATAATATCATAAGTTCTTTATTACAACCATAAAGTGCTACATAATTAAAGCTACTCAGTAGCCTTTCCCTTGCCCTTATCTGTGCCCGAAGGTCCGCTCTGCACTACCTTAACTGAAATGTTTTAGGAAAAGCAAGAATGAACACAAATTATTCAGCAAGTAATATACAATAAGGGTGAGTAATATAATTCTCGAATCCCCACAAGGTATAGCAAGGTATGATAGTTCAAGGATAACAAGAATATCAACAGTTCTCAACAACAGTCGCTAAGGACATAATAATATCAATATGATTCAATAATAAATCAATTCAAGATTTCAAGGTAAATGAATACTGAGCAGTCACTAAGGACTATGAACTTCTACTAGAATTAACAGTATTAAACTGATAACCCAATTAAAAACAAGTACAACAGGTGATCAGCCTAAAGTACCCTACGGTATGCATATCGTTCAATCGTACTTAAAGTGTGCACATGTCGGTCTCCCGACAAATATATATCCCCTTCAAAGAAGGTTGTTCAACTTAGTTAACACAAGAATTCCTCACCATTCAATTGGTTTGGACAGCTTTCTAATCATGTTATAAGTCTAGCCGAATCAATTGGCATAGACGGCTCTTTAAATGAATTAGCGAACAATTATAAGTTCAATACTTGAATCAAAGTTCAAGAATAAACAACTCTATTCTATTATATCAAAGGATAAGAATCATGCTTTCAATTATTTACTTGTATAACCAATAATAGTACAAGCTTCAAAAATGTTCAATAAGGAGTAGGGTTCAAGTACTTGCCTTTAGCGTAGTTTATCCACGTTAAGTAAACCAATACTTTCGAATCCCATTCGTAATATAATGACGTATATATATATATATATATATATATATATATATATATATGATATTCATTAGTCATGTAGTTTAACATTATATCTTATCTTCGGATATACGATCGACACATAAGCTAAGTTTTAACCTAGCTACACAGTTATACCACATATTGTACCATATTAATATAACTTTTATCCTTATCGTTCCTCTTGTTGAGTTAGACATATTCTCATATCATCAATATCACATAAGATCACAACGAATAGCAAACATACCCCTTTTTATAGTATGATTATAAGTTAACCGTCAAATCGGATTCAAGCATCAACATATGATATCACATGGCATGTATACATATTAAAGGATACTTTCATGCTTCTCAAGTTTATCTAAGTTCTCTATTTCATGATATGGTTTTAAGTTAACACTTTTGACAACTTACGGTCATTCAAGGTTATAAAGTCACAAAGTCTAACATGCTTGCTTCTTAACATATAAGGTAGTCATATAATTCATATTAGACATGCTTGTGAGTACTCATATCACATATATGTTATTAGAATTGTCTTGGTTTGAAAATATGCTTCGTTTATGCTTCACTTGACTTACGATACCTAAGCATGGTATATATACATTTATGATACATGAGTAAGTCTAAGAGTATCATCAAACATATTCACAACTATCAGATTCTAACTCTCAAAGTAACATGTTAACATTCATGTTCAAAGTTTGTATTTTCATTAGTAAAGCTTACTAATAAGTCCAACATGTTCATGCTTCATTACGAAATCCATATACGTAAGTTAGTATGTCCGACATGCATTTCAAAACCATACTTACATGCTTGCAAGATCGGAATATCAAAACGAATATAATAAGTCAATGTCCATTTTGAAACTCTAAGTGTTCATTGGTATGTTATCAATGTCCTCTAGTATGTTAAACTACTTTACTTTCCATACATCATGCTCACATGTTTACGTACAAATGAAATCAGACCACACTAACACGTGTTCAGGTTAGAATTTTAAGGTCCACATGGTTTATTGGGTTTGCATATTGAAAACTCAAGTTTTCTTTTGAAATCAAGTTAGGTGAGTGATTATATGAAAGGCAACATAACTAGTATGTCAAGGATTGAAATAGGCATAACTAAGTTGTATTAGCATGCTCCGTAAACCAGATATCATAACACAATAACCAACAAAATCTGCAGAGGGGCGCGGCCGCGCCCCATTTGTACTAGGGAGACACGCGGCCGCGCGGCTTCGTTTCCAAACCAGACAGCAGCCAGCAACGACAATTCACAATCCCAAACACAGAATTTTTCTATGAAATTGCTATCAAACCTACTATATTACCTTACTAACACATATATAAGCTTATATAACCATCAATTAACATCCTCAAATCACAAAATCATGAACTCTAACTAGAATCAAGGATTCAAGAAATCTCGGAGATAGAAAATGAAGAACATAAATGAAGAGCATGGAAAGAACTATACCTCTGCAATTGCTAACTCCCATTTCCTCTACTGATATGTATATATAAGTACTCACCCTTAGAATACTTGTATGCTCTCAATTCACTCAAGAAACTCAGCAATTAGAAATGAGGAAGAATGAGCTATATTTATAGAAAACTCCTTACACAGACAATGCTATTATACCCCAAATCAAACTAAAAAGATTTATAAATTGTATGGAGGTAAATAGGGAGTAGGTAATTAGTTGGTGATGGACACTATTGAAGCCACTCCCCATGCCATGAGTGCTAGCTATGTTGCTGAGAATTGGGAGAAGAAAAGGGAAATAGGCCTTAGCCTTTTGTCAAGCACGTGAAGAAGAAATGGGTCTAGTATTATGGGACAAGCAATATCAATCTTAGCATTCTAGCAATTTGTACAATGTTATAACATATATTATACACTTAGGTTATCACATATATATACATACTATATATTTAGATTACAATTAAAATTATAATGTAATCCCAATAATACTACCATGTAATTCATATAATGTAGTAAATGTAATTTACTCACATATAATCCATGTACATCTTTACTACTAACGAATGTACTTCAATTGGGTATTATTCTACTACATTATTCCAATTCTATTATTCAATTCATATGAATTTATTGAAGTATTCATAATTTAATAGTTGTTTACAATACCCTCAAGGTGTATTAGTTTAATGTATACTTGCCTACATATTGTCACATTGGCATTTCATGAGGTATTCATAACATATAGTTTCAATATGTCCAATCACATTGCTTCATGTAATATAGTTTCATAAATCTTAATATATGGTTTCTATACAATATAGCCACACCACACTTTACACTTTGCATACTATACAGTTAACTACTATACGTTATACTTTTAATATCGCACGCTTGTACATAGGAGTAAATAAATTACTTATCTTATCAATTAATTAATAATATTATTAATCAATCCATTTCTCATAAATCAATGAACTTATTACTCTCTACAATAATTGGTTGGCACTTACATGATTAAATATCACATGAATATAAATCTTATTATATTTATAAACGCGTTGCTTATTATTATTATGTCTCTTGTAATAATAATCACATATTATTAATTAATCACCATTAGTATTTAATAACAATTAATTAATATTCTACAGTAACAATTATCAATTAATATAGATTAATTGTTCACTTAACAATTCTTTCGTTAATTAATATAATCATTAATCTTTCTTATCATTGTGCCACACAAGGCATTCAACGAGTTTATCGCAAACTCCATATTTTCTCAATTATTATAATTTTTCAATTTAATATAATTCAGTTAACTCACAAAATCATTTATTTTCAAATAAATATTCATTTCCATTAATATATTCATTTAATAATATATG
Organism: Panax stipuleanatus; assembly: GCA_020205555.1. NCBI lineage: Eukaryota > Viridiplantae > Streptophyta > Magnoliopsida > Apiales > Araliaceae > Panax > Panax stipuleanatus. The sequence goes on from CM035122.1 coordinate 109,018,862, forward strand.
GAAATTCTCGAGTATTACATCCTCCCCCCCTTATAAAAATTCTGTCCCGGAATTGCTACAAGGTTACATAAATAGAGATGGGTATAGTCCCTCATCATCCTATCTTCTAACTTCCACGTAGCCTCCTCGACATCATGGTTACGCCAAAGTACTTTTACAGATGAAATAATTTTATTTCTTAAAGTTTGCTCTTTCTTATCTAATATGTGGACATGAATTTCTTCATACGCCAAGTTCTTCTCCACTTGAATGGGCTCGTAAGAAATCACGTGGTTGTAGTCGGCCTTGTATGGCCGCAACACAGAAATGTGGAACACGTTGTGGCTGTGCTCCAACTCGGGTGGTAATGCAACTTTGTATGCCACTTCGCCCACTTGTTTCAGTATCTCGAACGGTCCTATGAATCTTGGACTTAGTTTTCCCTTCTTGCCAAAACGGATCTTTCCCTTCCATGGAGATACCTTTAAAAATATGAAATGCCAACTTTAAAGTCTCGTTCTGCCGATGCAAATCTGCGTACTTTTTCTGGCGATCTTGAGCTGCTACTTGTCTGGCTCTTATTACTGTCACCACGTCTGCAGTTTGTTGTACTAGCTCTGGTCCGAGTATTCGTCGTTCTTCGACTTCGTCCCAATATAATGGCGTTATGCACTTTCTTCCGTACAGAGCTTCGTACGGTGGCATGCCGATACTCGCATGGTAACTATTATTATACGTAAATTCGACTAAGGGTAGGTGGTCATCCCAATTTCCTTTGAAGTCCATCACGCAAGTCCTAAGCATGTCTTCCAGCATTTGTATTGTTCACTCACTCTGTCCGTCTGTCTGAGGAATATAAGCGGTACTCAACCTCAATTGTGTTCCCATTATCTCTTGCAAACTCTTCCAAAAATTTGATGTGAAGCGCGGATCTCTATCAGAGATAATTGACACTGACACTCCATGTCGTGAAACAATCTCCTTTACGTACAGACTCGCTAACTGATTCAAACTGTAGCGGATCTTGATTGGTAGAAAGTGCGCGGTCTTTTAAAGTCGATCCACGATAACCCAAATAGCATCATAACCTTGCTGCATAACTAGAAGTCCCACCACGAAGTCCATCGTAATATGCTCCCATTTCCACTCCAGTATTTCCAACGGTTGTAGTAAACCACTCGGCCGCTGATGTTCTGCTTTAACGCGTTGGCAAGTCAAGCATCTACTAACGCACTATGCGACTTCCCGCTTCAGATTGTGCCACTAAAAATGTTGCCTCAAGTCTCGATACATCATAGTGCCTCCTGGATGAAAGGAATACGTCGTATTGTGTGCCTTGTGCAAAATCTCTTCCCTTAATTCGGTTATCGCTGGTACCCACACTATTCCTTCGAATCTCAAGATACCGTCTTTAACCATTCAGATTCTTTCTTCTTCATTTTCGGCGATCCTCTTTCTGATTTTCTCGCACTCTTTATCTTTCTCCTGTGCTTCTTTTACTCTATCCAACAATGTCGGACAAGCTTCCATTACAAATAACTTCTCTCCAGACCTCTTTGGCCCTTTTACCTCTATTTCTAATTTCTCCATTTCTCTTATCAACCCATCCTGAGTCGTCTAATTAAACAATTTCTCACTTCCTTTTCTGCTCAGATCGTCAGCAACCACGTTTGCCTTACCCGGGTGATAAAGAATATCGCAGTCATAGTGTGACGCCCCCAAATCCGGGACCGCCACTTGGTCTCTCAAATTCGGTTCATCACGTGCTCATGGTAATACATCACAATAATAATACGACTAAATGTCGCATCGCACAGCGGAATAATGCACAACTAATACCAAATAGATTACATTTAAATAATATAATTTATTCACGTCCCAAGGTCTCGTAACTTAAACAGTGATTACATAGCTTAGACATATCTTAAGCATAAATAACCTTAACTAGTACATAATATCATAAGTTCTTTATTACAATCATAAAGTGCTACATAATTAAAGCTACTCAGTAGCCTTTCCCTTGCCCTTATATGTGCCCGAAGGTCCGCTCTGTTCCGCCTTAACTGACATATTTTAGGGAAAGCAAGAATGAGCAAAATTTGCCCAGCAAGTAATATACAATAAGAGTTTTTAATATAATTCTCAATTCTCGAAAGGGTATAGCAAGGTTTGATAGTTCAAGGATAACAAGAATATCAAAAGTTTTCAATAACAGTCGCTAAGGACAGAATAATATCAATGTGATTTAATAATAAACCAATTCAAGATTTCAACATAACTGAATACTAAGCCGTCACTAAGGACTATGAACTTCTACTATAACAATGATTCCGAGTGCAGACAGCGCAAGACAGCTCAACGGATAAATTGCGGGGAATCAAAGACCTGGTTATGAACCCATCATCTTGGACCCGAAAAAAGTTTTATCCCATGTCATTGTGACACTCTCGGTGAGGGCTTTCCGGAAAGATATCTCACTCCTCAAACGGACGCTCCGATCAAAAGTCAAAAAGTTTTAACTTCGACCTCGTATTGTTCGGAGTGCATGTATTTCGAGATAACGGGACCCGCCACGTGGGCCCAACCACATGGAACTGCACCTCTACCTGCGGCAGCAGCAGGTAGAGTGGAGCTCCTTGGCCTATAAATAAGAGGGCACCCCCCTCATTTTTATATTTTAAAAACGCTCCAAACGTCTGCCCGTTTGGTTTTTTGTCCAATTTTTTGTCTTCCAAACCCAAATTTTTTCACTCTAACAAGTAGATATACCCAAATACTACTACATATCAGAGAATAAACTGAAAGATTTGGACGTTTAAATCCTGCGATTTGGCAAAAAGCCTGTGTAGCAGTCCATTGTGAGTATTTTTATGATCAGCAAGTCCATAATACTTCTTTGCACTTTTATACACTTGCATGTTAAGTTTCGTTTTCTAAATATGCCCGGAACTCAGTTCCGTGGCAGTTTTCGTCAACTTTTGGTACATTTTTGTACATAAATGCATTTTCTGGCATTTTTACAACTCGAATTGACGATCCGTCGATGCCAGCAACTTTCATATACTTGCATCTTTGTTGTTAGCAACTTCGCCGGACTGGGTTATCTTCCCAGTCCGAGTTTGGATTTTTTTGTATATATTTAACTGTATATATACTAACTTTTTAATTCTGTCAAGCCCGGATGTCAAATCTGCGGTAGTTTATTGCTTTTATATATAAATTTGCATATATAAGCAACTTTCACCACCACTAGGTTATCTTCCCACTCTTGGTTGACTACTTTTATGTACATTTACATTCTAGTTTGGCCTGGATTTTTCTGTGGTCTTTATACTACTTTTATATATATTTATGCATCTATAAGCAGCCTTCACCACACTGCGTTATCTTCCCAGTCTTGGTTGACTACATTTCTGTACATTTATATTTCAGTCCGTGCACAGGCGTGAAAACTCATCGCCCTTTTTACTATTTTTTTATATATATTTCAATTCTGTCTAGTCTGGATCATTCCGTGGCTTTTATACAGCTTTTATTAATATATATATATATATATATATATATATATATATATTTTAATTCTAGTCCGGGCACCGGTGTGAAAACCCATCGCCCTTTACAGCTTTCATATATATAATTGTATATATATTGCTTTACTTGCTTTTATTAAACTATTGCTTTAAATATTCATTTTGTATGAATCGACACTGATATATCTGCGGGCGAACTCGATTAATTTAAATCTCGCCAACTCTAGCTTTCAAACAGTTCAAAATCGGTACAGACGAAACCGGGAAGCTAGAATGGCTGAGATTTATTTAAATCTAGCATTTTTCTAGTTTCAGTTGTAAAAGCAACCTCGCGGCCCTTAGATCGCTATCGAGTTAAAACGAGACGCTTCGGCCAAATGCAAACCAGGATTTACTGATGAATCCTTGGTTCTGGCGACATTTGGGATATATATCTGTTTCTATACAAATTTGAACTGTGTAGGTTTATTGGCTACTCATATGTGAGCATAGGAATCGTGGGATTCATGATTAAACAGATCAGAATCTGATTCCCACAATGGACAAACTCCATTTTACAAATGTACCCTGCCAATTTTTTTATAAAATATACATACAAAAGACCTGAAAACGGTTATCCGGATTTAAGGTCTCAATATAGTGAAAATATGGTTTGTCATGTCAGAGTCATCCGATGGCTGTCATGCCCATGAGGAGAACCGACACTCGTATTTATTTTTGTGGCCGAGGATGCTTCGTAGTCCAACAATCACCATTTAAATTGTGCCTTAAGGCTGAAAAGATAAAACTGAAGTATCAATATGCTTCAATTCCAATGTTAGCGTAGGGGTTTGATAAAATGCTTTCAAAATATCACTTTAATAATCTTTTCAAAAAAGAATCTTTTGCAAATCAAATCAAACACTTTTACAAATCAAATGAAATACTTTTTGCAAATTAAATCAAACCCTTCGTATATAAGTTCAATGATGCATAGATATGTTTTTCAATCAAACATAGGCCTAATTTTGAAACAGCATTCAAACACACATTTTAGTTTTTTAAGGGAAATATTGAAAAGATGCGGTATCATGTTTACACGGGAGTTGTGGGTTGCCTAACACCTTCCCCACACTTAACCAAGCCCCCAATCTCAAAACTTTATTTTCAAAGATCAAGTTTTGACAGTGTCCAGCAATTGGGCCTATTTCAAATAAAACTCGGTTGAGTTGGTACAACCATTTCAAATCTGTCAACTGGCGACTCTGTAAAACATTTAAATAGTCGACATGATACATATTGGCCTTTTCATAAAAAACACTTCAAAACCTTCTTTTGAAATAAAAAGAGTAAGGGTAGTACATAGCTTAGAAAGAGAAAAAGATCCGAGTTGTGACCCGGCCCGTGGATTTTTTCCCGACGTCGACAGGTTGCGACTCTACTGGGGACAGTAGAGGGCTTAGGCCGCGTTTCAATCCTTTCAAACATTTCCCTTTCAAAACTACGTATGTGTGAATGTTGCGTATTTACATTAAATGAATGTGAAAGAATGCTTTCCTAGTTTTTAGTGCTTCACACCCATATTAGTGCTTCACACTAATGTCATCATATGCATACAGTGAGACGCGATTAGTGTGAATGTATGTTGTGTGTTCCTCCTTCGGGAGGTAAAACCTGTCGGTGATAAGTAATATCTCTGAGGACGGCTTAGTCTTTGGGGCTCAGGAAAATGTACCACCCAGATTCGCTCCAGTTGAATGATCAGATTAATTTTCCTTCTAGTAGATTGCGATGATCTGGGGATCCTTTATGCCAAAAAGCCGCAACAGTAGCCTAGGATAGGTCCACCTCGAATTAACCAAATCCGATGGGAAGCTTCTTTATGCCTTCCTCTTTCAGTTCAATGTCAAGTTTTTAATTCCAAATGTAAAGGAGCACAATGTAAATATCATAATGAAAGATTTACATTTCCTGTCATATACCTTTTGTCATCCTGTCATCAAAACAACATACCTCTATTTTGCAGGATAAGAAAAAACACATCATGGCATACATCCTATCCCTATCTACATCAGGAAATTGACACGCCTACGTTTTGTTGTAGTTGAAAAATTGGTCTTGTCACTAGATCTAAGTCTAAGAAAGCACTACGTCCATCCACGGACATGACTTCCAGTGCTCAATCAGAGTCCACCATTGTATCTAGGGAAGATTTTGAAGGACTGAAGAATCAGATAGCCGAATTGGCCAGCTTTTTGAGAGAACAGAGCAAGGCCCTTAAAGGGAAGCAAGCCTAAACTCATATAAAACCGGAAACACCTGGTGGTAGTGGTGGCAGTCAAGAGACTTAAAAGGCAGATACTTAGATTCCTGGACCACAAAACTAGGACACAACCAATAAAACCCCTGAAATCACCATCCTCAACAAAGAACAGAAAGTTGGTGATATCGTAAAGAAAGTACAGCAGATGGAAGAAACTTTGCGATCTATCAAAGGGACTAGGGCATTCGGCAGTGTTAATTACTCCGACCTCTGTATATTCCCAGGGCTCATTATCCGAAAAGTTTTAAGTCCCCGATTTTGAGATATATGATGGATTGGGAGACCCTTATACACACTTGAAAGTATTCATTGGAGAACTCGGATCTTATGCAGAGGACGAGAAACTTCGAATGCAGTTATTTTAAAAGAGTCTAACCGGAGAGGCCATAGCCTGTTATGCCCGTCTGGACAACTCTAAGATTCACAGTTGGGAAGAGTTAGCCCATGCCTTCCTCAGTCAATATAGCTTCCAATCTCATCTGGCTCCAGACATAGATTAAATAACCATAATGAAGAAAAAGAACACTGAATTATTCTGAGAGTATGCCCAACGATGGAGGCGGGTCGCAGCAAAAGTCACCCCAGCCATGACTGAGTCTGAGATATTCATGACCTTCATCGACATCCAAGAAGCTCCATATTATGAGAGGGTCCTAGCAGGCATAGGAAAACCATTTTCTGAAATGATCAAACACGGCGAGATAGCAAAAATGGGGCTCAAGTTCGGGAAGATAAAGGATCTAACCACCCTCGAAGCTGTTTCTAAGCATATCCAGTCCGAATATTACGGGAGTAATCCCCTGAGGGTACACAAAATAAAAGATGAAGAAGTGGCCTTAGTATTACAAGGAAAAAATCAAAGGGCAAGTCAACTAATATGCCCATTCCAAGGAGGAACTATACTCTTTTCTAATCTCCTGCACAGCCTTCAAACCCTCATTTCAAAAAAATATAGAGGTCAGGCGTCGAAGAACTTTCACCCCTCTAGGGGATTCACTCGAGAATGTACTAAAGCTGTTGACAGCACAGAAAAAGATTGTCCAACTCTTTCCACCAACCAATACTGGTGGACGAAACTTCGACTAAAGTAAGAAGTGTGCTTACCATTCCGGATTCCCGGGCCATGACACTCAAGACTGTTAGTCTCTCAAGAACAAAATCCAAGATTTAATTGACAATGGAGAGATTATGGTGTCATTTTATCAACTCTAAGCTGATTCAGTTAAACTAAAGCAGAATTAATGCCACCAATGTTAGAACGAACCATAACAATGATCCCGAGTGCAGATAGCGCAAGACAGCTCAACGAACAAATTACGGGGAATTAAAGACCTAGTTATAAAGCTGTCTTCTTGGACCCAGAAAAAGTTTTATCCCATGTCATTGTGACACTCTTAGTGAGGGCTTTTCGGAAAGGCATCGCACGCCTCAAACGGACGCTCCGATCAAAAGTTGGAAAGTTTTGACTTTGACCTCGCGTTGCTCGCAGTGCACGTATTTTGAGATGATAGGACCCGCCACGTGGGGCCCACGACATGGAGCCGCACCTCTACCTGTGGCAGCAGCAGGTAGAGTGGAGGCACCCTGGCCTATAAATAAGAGGGCACCCCCCTTATTTTCATACTTCAAAAAGGCTCCGACCCTCTGCCCGTTTGGTTTTTTGTCCAATTTCTTGTCTTCCAAACCCAAATTTTTTCACTCTAACACATGGATATACCAACATACTACCACATATCAAAAAATAACCGGTAGACTTGGACGTTTAAATCCAGCGATTTGGCAAAAAGCCCGTGTAGCAGTCCGTTGTGAGTTTTTTTACGATCAACAAATCAATACTACTTCTTTGCACTTTTATACATTTGCACTTTAAGTTTCATTTTCTAAATATGCCCGGAACTCAGTTTCGTGGCCGTTTTGGTCAGTTTTTGGCTATATTTTTGTACATAAACACATTTTTCTGGCATTTTTACAACTCGAAGTGACGATCCGTCGCTTCCAGCAACTTTCATATACTTGCATCATTGTTGTTAGCAACTTTGTCGGACTGGGATATCTTTCCAGTCCAGTTTTGGCTTTTTTTATATATATTTAACTGTATATATACTAACTTTTCAATTCTGTCAAGCCTAGATGTCACATCTGCGGTAGTTTATTGCTTTTATATATAAATATGAATATATAAGCAACTTTCACCACCACTAGGTTATCTTCCCTGTCTTGGTTGACTACTTTTCTGTACATTTATATTCTAGTTCGGCCTGGATTTTTTTGTGGTCTTTTTACTACTTTTATATATATTTATGCATATATAAGCAGCCTTCACCACACTGGGTTATCTTCCCAGTCTTGGTTGACTACATTTCTATATATTTTCTTTTCAGTCCGAGCACAGGCGTGAAAACTCATCGCCCTTTTTACTGTTTTTCTATATATATTTCAATTCTATCTAGTCTAGATCATTCCGTGGCTTTATATTCCAGTCTGGGTATTGATGTGAAAACCCATCGCCCTTTACAGCTTTCGTATATATATAATTGTATATATATTGCTTTACTCGCTTTTATTAAACTGTTGCTTGAAATATTCATTTTGTATGAATCGGTGCTGATATATCTGCAGGTGAACTAGATTTATTTAAATCTCGCCAACTCTAGCTTTCAAACAGTTCAAAATCGGTACAGACGAAACTGGGAAGCTAGAATGGCTGAGATTTATTTAAATCTAGCATTTTTCTAGTTTCAGTTGTAAAAGTAACCTCGCAGCCCTTATATCGCTATCGAGTGGGAATGAGATGCTTCGGCCAGATGCGAACTAGGATTTACTGATGAATCCTCGGTTCTGGCGACATTTGGGATATATATCGGTTTTTATACAAATTTGAACTGTGCAGGTTTATTAGCTACTCATATGTGAGCATAGGAATCATGGGATTCATGATCAGACAGATCAGAATCTGATTCCCACGATGGATAAACTCCACTTTACAAATGTACCCTGCCAGTTTTTTTATAAAATGTACATACAAAAGACCTTAAAATGGTTATCCGAATTTAAGGTCTCAACATAGTGAAAATATAGTTTGTCGTGTCAGAGTCCCTCCGATGGCTGTCATGCCCATGAGGAGACCGACACTCAAATTTATTTTTGTGGTCGAGGATGCTTCGCTGCCCGACAATCACCATTTAAATTGTGCCTTAAGGCTGAAAAGATAAAACTGAAGTATCTATTTGCTTCAATTCCTATGTTAGCATAGGGGTTTGATAAAATGCTTTCAAAATATCACTTTAATAATCTTTTCGAAATAGAATCTTTTGCAAATCAAATAAAACACTTTTACAAATTAAATCAAAGACTTTTTGGAAATTAAATCAAACCCTTCGTATATAAGTTCAACGATGCAAAGACATGCTTTCTAATCAAACATAGGCCCAATTTTCAAATAGCATTCAAACACACATTTTAGTTTTTTAAGAGAAATATTAAAAAGATGCGGTACCGTGTTTACACGGGAGTTATGGGGTGCCCAACACCTTCCCCACACTTAACCAAGCCCCCGAGCTCAAAACTTTGTTTTCAAAGATCAAGTTTTGACAGTGTCCAACAATTGGGCCTCTTTCAAATAAAACTCGGTTGAGTTGGTACAACCATTTCAAATCTGTCAACTGGCGACTCTGTAAAACATTTAAATAGTCGACATGATACATATTGGCCTTTTCATAAAAAACACTTCAAAACCTTCTTTTGAAATAAAAAGAGTAAGGGTAGACATGGCTTAGAAAGAGAAAAAGATCCGAGTTGTGACCCGGCCCGTGGATTTTTTCCCGACGTCGACAGGTTGCGACTCTACTGGGGACAGTAGAGGGCTTAGGCCGCGTTTCAATCCTTTCAAACATTTCCCTTTCAAAACTACGTATGTGTGAATGTTGCGTATTTACATTAAATGAATGTGAATGAATGCTTTCCTGTTTTTTAGTGCTTCACACTAATGTCATCATATGCATACGGTGAGATGCGATGAATGAGAATGTATGTTGTGTGTTCCTCCTTTGGGAGACAAAACCTGTTGGTGATAAGTAATGTCTCTGGGGACGGCTTAGTCTTTGGGGCTCATGAAAATGCACCACCCAGATTAGCTCCAATTAAATGATCGGATTAATTTCTCCTCTATTAGATTGCGATGATCTGGGGACCTTCATGCCAAAAAGCCGCGAGAGTAGTCTATAATAGGTCGGCCTCTGATTAACCAAATCCGATGGGAAGCTTTTTTATGCCTTCCTCTTTCAATTCAATGTCAAGTTTTTAATTCCAAATGTATAGGAGCACAATGTAAATATCATAATGAAAAATTTACATTTCCTATCATATACCTTTTGTCATCCTGTCATCAAAACAACATACCTCTGTTTTGCAGGATAAGAAAAAACACATCATGGCATGCATCCTATCCCTATCTACATCAGGAAATTGACACGCCTACGTTTTGTTGTAGGTGAAAAATTGGTCTTGTCACTAGATCTAAGTCTAACAAAGCACTACGTCCTTCCACAGACATGATTTCCAGTTCTCAACCAGAGTCTACCATTGTATCTAAGGAAGATTTTGAAGGAATGAAGAATCAAATAGCCGAATTGGCCAGCTTTCTAGGAGAACAGAGCAACGCCCTTAAAGGGAAGCAAGCCCAAACTCACACAGAACCTGTTGAGTGTGTTTCATACACACGAATCGGTATTCATTTTAGTTTGAGTCTTGGTGTTTTTAGGTATTTATCTTTGCATTTTACTCGGAGTTATGTTATATTTACAGGAAGCGGAATGGATGTAAAAGTGGCGTAACAGGATAAATTGGAACTCAATTCGAAACCAATTGGGCTGATTCAATTCGGACCAAGGTAACAGTTCACAAATTCCTAGCAATCAGTACATTATGGGCCAAAAACTAGCAGCCACGAAATCAGCATACAAGGATGGGCCCATGGCGGCAGCAGCTGAAAAAGGGGTGTTATTACTTCCTAGCAGCATATGAGTATGGACAAGACCAAGCAGCTCATGGTCTAAAGGCAAATGAATTATGGGAGCTACGAATTATGTGACATAGCAGCTTACGGAAGAAGCAGATCCATTTGTATTAAGTGATGTAGGCCACGCATACAAGCAATATGAAAAGAATAAGATAACCTACTTGAGGCCATGCACATGGGGTTAGCAGCTCACGAAAATTCCTAGCTATCAGCAACTTGTGGGCCACGCAGCAACTTGCAAGGGATAGTAGACACAAGCAATTTGCATTTAGGTGAGTGGGCCACGAGTTTAGTGAATGAAAGTGGGCCACGAAGTTAGTGATGGAATGTAAAGCAGCAACTTGCATGGGAGGAATTCATTCTATGTCACGTTAATGAAGCAACTGGGCCCATGAATTAAGCACCATGCAGATTTTTCAAGCAAGATGGCTGGACAGAGTATTCACCCGCTGGGGCGGGTGATTATTAAATGAACTCCTCGCCAGGGCGGGGTGGCGCGCATGCCAGGATAGTATCCTATTTAATTATGGTGACTTGGACGGGCTAACAAGCAAGATGTGGGCTGCTAGAATTATATGAGAAGAAGGACTTGGACCAAACCTGATTCAAAAAGGAGAATGACGGGAGCAGGTTGGAGAATATATATCTATTATATAGTAGATAATAGAGGATTTAGGTAATATAGAGGGTTGTAGGCGGCATGAGTATAAGGAGATATATATTATATTAGATAACTTAGGTTTTATATATATATATATATATAGTACGGCTTTATTAATTATGATTTTATTAATAAAATTAGATTAGCTTAGTTTTCAATATATAAAAGGAGAGACAGAGACTTTTGATACCTAGCCACCACAAAAGCATTACTTGTGGATCTGAACATGAAAAGGGGAATTGAAGTGGAGCATATTCGGACGAACGCGAAGCAATTTAGAGAAGGTAACGACAGGAGTTTTATATTCCTATCTTTCTCGATTCATATTATCTTTGTATTCGTTATGATTAATACTCTGTGGATTATGAATTTTATTTCATTCGTTATGAACTAATTATCTTTTTAAGCCTATGACGGATCTTATTATGTAATGGAAGATTAATTATTCTTGAATTCAGTTTATGGAGGTTATTCCCTGATTATTTGCTATGTGTGTGCATAATTTATATAATTGCCTGATCAACAATTATCTGTTATCCTTTATGAACTTGAGAAATGACATATAGGATTAGAACTATCCATAGTGACATATGTTCGTGATTTCTGCGTAGATGGAATTCATGATTCGGGTTTAGGGTAGAGATATGCCTTTACGCCATATGTAATCTTATAGAGAACTTGATATTTAACTCTCTTTAATTATAATTCGCATAGAGATATAGTGAATTAGTTAATTAGGGTGTCTTACTTAAATCTATAATCTGTGGATGTAAGTGAGTATGGATATTATGCATCGAGAGGTGGATTTATCTGCGTTAGTGTTCTTGGTTAATAATATGGGGTAATTGAAATAAACTGGGGGAAAAGGATATTATCTGAAGTGAGATAATAAATGAAGTTGTAGGCTTAATTCTCTCAAACTTGATAAAATCTCGATTTAGTGTGCGATTGCTTTTATTATTAATTTAGATATAAAGGAAAACATCTTTTTACAGATAGTTTGATAAAGTTGAAATACTATAAAATTGGTAATTGTTTGATTAAGCAGTAATTATTGTCTCTGTGGGTACGATCTTTGATTTATCACTGTATTACTTGTGCACCACGTACACTTGCGTGTTGCGCGTAGAAAATATCCAACAAGTTTTGCCGTCGTTGCCAGGGACAGTAATTTCGTTTATTACTTACAATATCGATTTAAGTAGATCAGTTTTAATTAAACATATTTTTATTTTTATTTTTATTTTTGTTTGTTTGGTTATTTCAAGTACTTTCGAGTAGTGCATGCAAACTAGATCGAAGAAGCCAGAGTTGTTGCCCTTGGAGGACGATATCGACAAACGGTTTCGGGGGTTAACTGAGTGGATTGCAAAGAATCGAGAGGAATTTGAAATACCCAGAACAAACATGGCGGAACAGCAACAGGAAGACAAACTAATGAAGGACTATAATATACCAAAAATCTCACAAATCCATGCAAGTATAGCCAGGCCAGCAATCAATGCAAATAACTTCGAGATTAAGCCTGGGACAATACAGATGGTGCAGAACACATGTCAGTTTGGGGGTCTTTCGAATGATGATCCGAATAGTCATATTTTCACCTTCATCGAAATCTGCGACACATTCAAGGTTAATGGAGTGTCAGACGATGCGCTCAAGTTGAGGTTATTTCCCTTCTCGCTCCGAGACAAAGCGAAGGCTTGGTTATATTCTGAACCACCGGGGTCAATTATGACATGGAATAATCTAGCACAGAAATTTTTAGCCAAGTTCTTCCCACCATCAAAGACACACAAGATAAGGTCAGAGATACCTGCTTTTGCACAGTACCAGGGGAGCCACTGTATGAAGCATGGAAAAGATACAAGAGTTGTTGAGGAAGTACCCACATCACGGATTTCCACTCTGGATGCAGTTGAGTAATTTTTACAATGGAGTATCGAGTCAGATACGATTTAGCATTAATGCAGCTTCAGAGGGAGCCTTTCTGACGAAAAAATTTGAGGACGGATGGGCATTGATAGAAATGATGGCTTCAAATGGGTACCAATGGCCGAATGAAAGATTGACTCAGCCTGCAGCAGTAGGTGTTCTGCAAGTGGATAATTCGACAGCTATACTGGCACAACTGGCATCGTTATAAAAGAGTATTGAGACCATGACAAAGGGAAACATGCAGCAGGTAGCAGTCTTATGCGAACTTTGTGCAGGAGAACATCCAATTGAATAGTGTGCAATCAACCCAGCTGCAGTTTATTATGTGGATAACTATAACAGACCAGCCAACATCTACCAGAATACATACAAACAGGGGCATAGGAACTACCCGAACTTTTTATGGAGCAACAATCAGACTCAGAACCAACAGCAACAATCTCCACAACAAGCATATCCTTCGGGTTTTCAAAATTAGCAGCAGGCAGCACCACAGCAGGAGGAAAAGCTAGGTTGGGAAGAGGCTATAGCAAGAGTCAGAACAGAAAGTGAAGTGGCGAGGAGAGCTCAAGCAGCAGAGACGAAGGCTCTGGCGGCGGACATAAAGAATCTAATGATTCAAATGGGACAGATAGCAAGTGCATTAAAAACCCAGCCCCAAAGATCTTTGCCCAGTGACACAGAGAAGAATCCGAAGGGAGGACATGAGCAATGTCAAGCGGTAACACTCAGGAGTGGAAAATAGTTAGATGAATTAGATTTGGAGAAGCCGGTAACCGAGGAGCAAGTCGAGGCTAATAAGGAACAGACAGTGGCAAGGGAAGCAGGAGAAAAACCAGTGGAAGAAGAAGAGGTAAGTCCACCAAGAGTCTACCCTCCACTGCTATATCCACAGAGACTCCACAAACAAAAACTACAGCAGCAGTTTACAAAATTCCTGGAAGTGTTCAGGAAGCTGCATATAAATATTCCTTTTGTGGAGGCATTAGAGCAGATGCCTAGTTATGCCAAGTTTATGAGGGATATCCTTTCAAAGAAAAAGAGGCTAGAGGATTTCAAAACGTGGCACTGACATAAGAATGTAGTGCAATTCTGCAAAAGAAGCTTCCTCCGAAGCTGAAGGATCCGGGTAGTTTCACCATTCCATGCACTATAGGTAGTGTGACCTTCAACAAATGTCTTTGTGACTTGGGTGCCAGTATAAACCTCATACCGTTATCAGTTTACATTCAGTTAGGGTTACCAGCACCTAAACCTACCAACATTTCCCTCTAGCTGGAGGACAGATCAGTAACTTATCCTCGGGGAATTGTCGAAGATAATTTGGTGAAAGTGAACAAATTACTCTTCCCAACAGATTTCATCATCCTCGACTTCGAAGAAGATAAGGAAATCCCAATAATCCTTGGGCGACCATTCTTGGCTACTGGCAATACACTCATTGACGTACAGAAAGGAGAGTTAACTATGAGCGTGCAGGATCAACAAGTAACCTTCAATGTATTCAAGGCCATGAACTTTCCCAAGGAAGAGGAGGAGTGTTACCGGGTGGATATAATAGACACCGTGGTTGAGGAGGAACAACTTCGGATACTGATTATGGACCCACTAGAACTAGCATTGATAGAAGATTGTGGTGAGGGGGATGCCAAAATAATAGAGTATCTACAGCTGTTATAGGCTCATACGTGAGCAAATAGATTCACACTACCAGTTGAGCCCTTGGAAATGGAAGGAGCTTCATCAGAAAAAATGAAGCCACCACTTCAGGAACCACCTAAGCTTGAACTAAAGCCCTTACCTAATCACCTCAGGTAAGCATTTTTAGGAGATTCATCTACTTTACCTGTTATTATTGCATCCGTACTGAACCCAATGCAGGAAAGTAAGCTGTTAAGAGTGCTGAGGGAATATAAATCTACTATTGGCTGGACAATCGCCGACATTAAAGGGATCAGTCCATCATTCTGTATGCATAAAATCCTAATGGAGGAGGATAGCAAGCCCACGGTAGAACAACAGAGGTGGCTCAATCCTATAATGAAAGAAGTAGTGAAGAAAGAGATCCTGAAATGGCTAGACGCAGGAATCATCTACCCAATTTCAGACAGTGTTGGTCCGATTAGATGACACAATTAACGCGCAAGTATATGCGGCCAACGAGTAATAAAGAGTAAGTAAAGATCGTTCCCACGGAGAATTAACGGATAATAGGTCGCCAAAGCACTAGCACATAATCATTTCAATCTTATTTAAACGGGCAAGAAGGAGAATGAATTATTAAAGCTAAGTTAAACTAGGCAAGAATTAAAACATGCAATAACTAATCCTAGGGTAAATTCAGATAATGAAGACATGGGATTACAATTTCCCCCAACACTTCATTTGAATCTCTTAACTCTCTCACTTAGAATAATAAGCACCTAAAATTGACAACTGAGAAATCACGATTACATAATAGCCTCTTTCGATGGACAACTATGAATCTTCCTAATGCGGCATGTAGGTATATGTCTATCCTACACACTATCAAGAAACTAATATCCAGAACAATTAACAAGACACATGTCACGGGAAATCTCGTTAACTACTCTATCAATTACCAAATTTTGCATAGGAAGTCATTACAATTAGATTCTCAAATGGTTTCATATGGCATTTAGGTATATTTCTATCTTAAACACTAACAAATTATCACTCTTTAGGACAATGAATGAGACACACGTCACATAATCTTATAGATTACCTGTAAGAATCTCTAACTTTCGCATGATATCATAACTAGGTCTAAACCTATAATCCATTTATTAAGTTCATACAGGTTCACAAGAAATCAATCTAAAAGCACAAGTTATGATAATCAATTCATAATAATAGCAAAGAGAGAGCAATCAATATAAACTATGTGTTGGGTTCCATTGAAACCCCAAAATATAAACTAAGTCATAAATAACTTGAATATATTATCCACAAGTTAGATAAACATCATCTGAATACAATTTAATGCAAGGAGAGTAAGAGATAGAGAAATGCAAATCTTGTGTCTTCTCCAAGCTTGGATCTTGATGCTATTACTTACTTCAATCTTCACACACTAACAAAACCCTAGAATCTAACTAATTAACACTAAACTAGCACTAATCTACTCTTTAATCTACTCCTAATCTAGACTAAACAAGATGTAAAGGAAGAAAAGAGAGGAGCTAGGGCTTGAACTCCCTAGTGGAGATATCCGGCCAAATGAAAGGTTAGGACCCTTATATCATTTCCTCCCCCGTGTCTGCTAAGTGAAAGTCAAAGTCTGGTAGATTTCTTGACTGGCGCGGCCGCGCACGCCCAAGCTTATTTCCTGGCGAGGCTGCGCGGCTACTGAAGTTTGGCCTCTGCTCTGGGTTTCGGCACGGGCGCACGAGCTGGCTGCCTTCACACGGCGCGCTGCGCATGCTGCTGAACTTTGCTGGTGGAGGGCTTTGCTGCTGCATTTGGCTTTCTCTTGCTCCTTTAGCCATCTTGTACTTCTTCCAGCCTTGTGGCATCATGCCCTTTTGCCTCTTTACCCATGCTACCTTCATGCTATAAACCAATTTATGTGCTTTGCTCTAACTAGCGTTCTTTTACCCTTTTTAGCTCAAATTGTACTCGTAGAGTTCCAAAAGCTGAAAGTCACAAAAGAAAGGAAAACACATAAAAAGTACAATGGATACTTGAGTTTAAGCCACGAAACAAGCTGGTAACTATTCGAATAAGTGGTAATAAAACCACTTATCAAATACCCCCAAACATAAACGTTGCTTGCCTTCAAGCAACTTAAACAAAACTAAACACATAATGCAATGCAATATATACAATGTGTGCAACCTATGCTATATGAATGCAAATCCAGGCTCCAGTCAGTATTAAACATTAAAACCATGCCTCAGAAAATCACAAGATGATTTAACAGAAAAGCTACCCAAGACGAGATTAAAAGTATAATCTTGCAAATCCAAAACTGTCAGCACTGATGTATTGTGCGTTGTGTGCCTAGCAACCATTAGATATGCATTCAGATAAATAATTCACATACTATGCTTCTTAGGGGAAAAATAGGTTTTAACTGAAGAAAAGCAATCAAACATATAAGTTCTAACTAAACCATGCATTACTAGAGTTAAGGGTCAACAGGGGGTTTTTCATTAAGCTCTTATTACCACGAGGGCGTATTCGCACTTTCCCGTGTACACTATCGACCGTGCAATGCCTAGTTCTCTTAGGCTCTTTAATGATATCCATGTAATGAGCTTTCGACCAACGACTCCCAGACCAGACGGCCTTAGGGCGCTGGGTGTAGAGACACCCCTAGGGCTTACTTGCTCGAATATCAAAGGCCACAGAACTCGACGTAGCCGAAGTATTTATTCTATTTTTTTCTTTTCTTTTGTTTTCTTTTTCTGCAAGGGAGTACGTCTTACGCTCCATCTCCCCGCATATATCATGCATGCCCCCTATTTTCCCCCAAACATAAGCTTTTAACAGTCTTAGTTATTATTATATGCGAACTGAAACTCTTTTATTAAAACATAGTTTTCCACCAAAAGACAAGTATGTAAACATTTAAACTTAGCATATCATGGTGTTTACTCTATCGTGCTTACTGGTTACACAGTATCTGACAGGTAAGGATTTACATATATGACCATGAAATCAGGCTTAAGTCTCAAATCAGTTCAACAATCAGGTGATTTCAGTTTCTTCACAGGCAACATACATAACTAACCAACTGAAAACTGGATTCATGCAGTATGCTCTAACATAGAATGCAAAAACAAAAGAAATTTTTTAAAATTTTCACAAATTTTAACTATTTACAACCTACATGCACTAAATAAACAAACACAATATGCAATATGAATGCAACTACCTTATATGCAAAATAAAGCCAATACCCCCAAACTTAAACTATTCAATGTCCTCATTGAAGGTAAAGGTAAAAATAAACTCCCCTATTTGGCTTCTGATGCTGCATGAAATGAAATGGCTCCCTCTCAGAAGTTTCCCCGCCTCTCTCTGCTCTGGAAAAAAAAACCCCGCTCAACACTATACTTAACGAACCAACCCAGCTCTATATCAGTCTTGCTCTACTAGAGATCCCACACTCACTATCCCAATTGATCAGGTTGAGAGGATGAGGCGGATTAGAATTGGTACTTTGGATTGAGGAGGTAGGAGTTTTTTAAAACTAAGGCTTGTAGTGGGGGGGAATTGCATAAAATGGAAGAGATGGGGGATTGCATTAAGGAACTGAGGGTTTGGGATTATAGGGACTGAGGCTTGGGGGCTGCTAATAATTGACATGAAGTGGTACCCCCCAACATCTGCAGGATTTTTCCCAAGACAGGCCCAGTTTATGTGCGGCGCGGCCGCGTGTGGTAATGCCTTGAATTAGGCGCGGCCACGCGGGCCATCAGATTTTTCTGCTGCTGATTTTTGCTAGGCAATGAGGTTGGCTTTGAGCTTGCATTCTATCCAGCAACTTTAACTTGAGAGAAAGCATAACATCTTTATTAAGCCCTCTTATACTAACAAAAGTATATTAACTATTTACATCAAGAGAATTAAACATGGAAAGATATATGCATTCAAATTCCCAAAAAATTCTCTAAGTGCGTATACGCAATGTGCAAGTGTATCAAAATATGTGCCATAAGCTTCATGGTCCCAAAAAGATATGCACTAATGCCTAAGTTCAAAAATGTAGGCATGGAACTCCTAATATACGAGCATTCAAAAGTTTTAAACTAAATACTAAACTAATAAGAATTAAACGAGGGGGAGGGAAATGTGATAGAAAGCATGTAAATGGAGAATTAAACAAAGAGATAGAGAGAGGGATGATGGGAAGTAGGTAATGGAGAATTAAACAAAGAGAGAAAAATGATGGGGTGCCTCCCATCTAGCGCTTGATTTATAGTCCTCTAGCTCGACTGTGTCTGACCACTGCTATCCGACTCCCCGACGATACTGGAGAATCCCTCCATCCATCAGAATAGCTGTGTGACTTTGGCGGCTTCCCAGTAGGAGCGGATGCAGATTTAAACTACCTAGCATTGGATAAGTAAAAGAATTCCCCGTCCTAAAGGTTGGGGAGCTAGGCAAGGGTTCCGTTGTGTATGTGAAATGATCGGGGCATTGAGGCATAGAACACACAACGGACTCTTCTTTTATTCTCTCTTATGCTGACCACCATGGTGTTAAGACTGCGAAATCTCTCGTGTCATCGAGATCCATCTCTATGATGTGGCTACCAAGGGGGCAAGGATGTGCAAACTTGACTGGATTCTCTAACTTCGGCGGAGAAGGCTCTTAGGGTATTATCCCTGTTGGTTCACATTCATACTCTACAGCCCCAATTGTCTCCTCTTATTCCATTATCTTAGGCTCGTCCAGTTGCAATTGTACTTCGGATTCTCTATCAGTTTCTGCACCCAAATCATAGCACCATGTAGTCTGGGGATCATAACTTACGGCTTCAGTCATTGGAGGCACACAATCTGGCGTTGTTGTCTCCTGTTCACATACCTTCTCCTTCCTTAAAGTCGTGCTAATCTGCTCCACCCAACTCTGAAGATCATCAATTGATTGTTCTTGCTCAACCAAGGTCTCCTGTGTGTTGATGCTAATGAGTTCCCCCACAAACTATCCAATCCTTCCTTTTTTGTTTCAGCGACGGGCTCCATGTAATAAGTCTCATAGGTAGGAGCATTGTTGATTGGGGCCATCTGATATTGAAAATTTTGGTTCAATTCTTCATGGCTCCTAATCACCTCCTCTTGGTTCGCTATGCTCATATACATGAAATCCAATGTTGACTGTTCTCCTTGTAAACATGGGGATTGATAAGTGGGTTCGGGTGCATAATTTGGACTTGGCTTGCATTGTTCTTGATAGCTCACAGTATGGGTCAGAATCCCTTGTTCTTCCTTTATAATCAAGGCCTTGCTAATTTGCTCTGCCCAGTTCTAGATATTCTTGACTGACTTCTGTTGCTCAATCAAGATGTCCTTCAGTGATATGTCGCCTCCTTCCTCCAAGCTTGCATTTTCTGTGTCACCCTCAAAATTGTGTTGAGGCTCATAAACTGAAGTCTGGAAGGTGCATTCTGGGGCGTATGCGGGATTTGGATCCTAGTGTTGGTCTTGATAATAGTCTGATGAAGGGTTTGCTGAAGGGTCTGGGTGATACCCCCAATCTTGCTTATAATTGGTGTAAGGCTCACTGTAGGAGTACTCACCCCCATACTGCTCCTGTCCATAACTGATAGGCTCCTGATGGCTTCGCAAAGCTCCCAGCACTGTAGTCATAGGTCATTGCCGTCTCTCAATTCTGCTGAGCTGAGACAGTATCTAGCTTCCTCAAGAGAACCTCTAGCTGTGCTGAAAGTGTTGCAATTGGGTTGACGCCATCAGTGTATGCTTCCCTTGGTTGCTCTTGCCTTGTACCATTCCATGGATAGAAATTTAAGTCCATTATACCTGAAAAGAGAATATGAGAAGAGAATTAAACAAAAATAAAAATAAAATGTTTAAAGTAAGACTAATTTGATTTAAACTAATGTTGGCAAATAGTTATTCAATTAATTCCCCGTCAACGGCGCCAAAAACTTGTTGGTCCGATTAGATGACACAATTAACGCGCAAGTATATGCGGCCAATCGTAAAAATAAACAGTAAGTAAAGATCGTTCCCATGGAGAATTAACGGATAATAGGTCGCCAAAGCACTAGCACATAATCATTTCAATCTTATTTAAACGGGCAAGAAGGAGAATGAATTATTAAAGCTAACTTAAACTAGGCATGAATTAAAACATGCAATAACTAATCCTAGGGTAAATTCAGATAATGAAGACATGGGATTATAATTTCCCCCAACACTTCGTTCGAATCTCTTAACTCTCTCACTTAGAATAATAAGCACCTAGAATTGACAACCAAGAAATCACGATTATATAATATCCTCTTTCGATGGACAACTATAAATCTTCCTAATGCGGGATGTAGGTATATGTCTATCCTACACACTATCAAGCAACTAATATCCAGAACAATTAACAAGACACATGTCACGTGAAATCTCGTTAACTACTCTATCAATTACCAACTTTCGCATAGGAAGTCATTAAGATTAGATTCTCAAATGGTTTCATACGGCTGCCTCCACACGGTGCGACTGCCCGTGCTGCTGAACTTTGCTGGTGCAGGGCTTTGCTGCTGCATTTGGCTTTCTTTCGCTCTTTTAGCCAGCTTGCACTTCTTGCAGCCTTGTGGCATCATGCCCTCTTGCCTCTTTACCCATGCTACCTTCATGCTATAAGCCAATTTCTATGCTATGCTCTAACTAGCGTTCTGTTACCCTTTTTAGCTCAAATTGCACTCGTAGAGTTCCAAAAGCTGAAAGTCACAAAAGAAAGGAAAAACGCATGAAAAGCACAATGGATACTTGAGTTTAAGCCACGAAACAAGCTGGTAACTATTCAAACAAGTGGTAATAAAACCACTTATTAGACAGTACATGGGTGACCCGGTCCAATGTGTACCAAAAAAGGGCGGTATGACAGTGGTGAAGAATGATAATAATGAGTTGATACCGACAAGAACAGTGACCGGCTGGAGAGCCTACATGGATTATAGAAGACTGAACAAGGTAACTAGAAAGGATCATTTCCCCTTGCCTTTCATTGATCAGATGTTGGACAGATTAGCCGGCCATAAATATTATTGCTTATTGGAAGGGTATTCCGGGTATAACCAGATCATCATTGCACCGGAAGATCAAGAGAAGACGACGTTCACATGTCGCTATGGCACCTTTACCTTTCGAAGGATGTCATTCGGACTGTGTAACGCACCAGCGACATTTCAGTGGTGCATGATGGCGATCTTCTCAGACATGGTCGAGTAGAGTGTTGAGGTCTTTATGGACGATTTCTCCGTATTTGGGGAATTATTTGATAGATGCCTCAAAAATTAGGTAATGGTATTGAAACGGTGTGTGGAAACAAACCTAGAGCTCAACTGGGAGAAGTGCCACTTTATGGTCTAAGAGGGGATAATTCTTGGCCACAAAGTCTCAGGAAAAGGGTTGGAAGTCAACCGAGCAAAGTTAGAAATAATTGAATATCTGCCACCGCCTACATCGATAAAGGGTATTCGGAGCTTTCTCGGACATGCCGGATTCTACCGACGGTTTATCAAGGACTTTTCGAAGATCACCAAACCACTCTGCAGTCTATTAGAAAAGGATGTCCCATTCAAATTTGATGAAGACTGTCGAGTTTCCTTTGAACAATTAAAGAAGAAGTTAACTACGGCCCGAGTAATCGTAGCACCTGATTGGACCAAGCCATTTGAACTCGTGTGTGATGCAAATGATTTCACAGTGAGAGCAGTACTATGACAAAGACAGGATAAAATCTTTCATGCCATCTACTATGCGAGCAAGACTCTAACGGATCCACAGTTAAACTACACTACCACGGAAAAGGAACTACTTGCAGTTGTGTATGCCTTTGACAAGTTCCGTTCATACTTGGTGGGAACTAGGGTTGTGGTTTACACCGATCACTTAGCGATCAGGTATTTAGTTGAGAAGAAAGACACAAAGTCGAGGCTTCTCCGTTGGGTGTTGCTACTACTGGAATTTGAACTGGAAATCAAGGATAGAAAGGGGATAGAAAATCAGGTGGTCGACCATCTTTTAAGGCTTGAAAACCCACAGCTGGACGAAACAGATAAACTAGCCATAAATGAGTCCTTTCCTGATGAGCAACTATTTGTGATAGACGGCGAGTTTCCGTGGTACGCGAATTTTGCTAATTACTTGGTCAGTAACATCATCCCACCAGACTTGTCCCGCCACCAAAAGAGAAAATTCTTACATGATGTAAAGTGGTATATGTGGGACTGAACCATATCTGTTCCACCAGTGTGCGGATAAAGTAATCCGGCGATGTATACCGAAGAGTGAAGTGGGTAGCATCTTTCAGGCACGTCACGCATCACCATACGGGGGACACTATGGGAGTGAGCGCACGATCGCAAAAGTCCTTCAATCAGGGTTCTTCTGGCCCACGCTGTTCAGAGACACATCAGTGCGTTAAAAACTATGACAGATGTCAACGAGTGGGGAATATTTTAAAGTAGAATGAAATGCCGCAAAATAAGATCTTGGAAGTCGAAATTTTTGATGTATGGGGAATCGACTTCATGCGGCCATTTTCGTCGTCATTTAACAATTTGTACATCCTGCTGGCTGTAGATTATGTCTCCAAATGGGTCAAGGCTGTTGCACTACCGACAAACGATGTAAAAGTGGTGTTAAGGTTTCTGCAAAAGAATATATTCACCCATTTCGGCACTCCAAGAGCAATTATTAGTGATGAAGGGAGCCACTTTTTCAACAAATACTTCACGGCTTTATTGACAAAGTATAGGGTCAAACACAGAATTGCCACAGCCTATCACCCTCAAACAAGTGGGCAAGCGGAGGTGTCTAACTGGGACGTCAAACGAATATTGGAAAAAGTTGTCAATCCGAATCGGAAGGATTGGTCAGTGAAGTTAGACGATGTGTTGTGGGCATATCGGACCGCCTACAAGACTCCGATAGGCATATCTCCCTATCAGCTTGTCTACGAAAAAGTATGTCACCTACCGGTAGAACTCGAGCACAGAGCTTATTGGGCAATCAGGAAGTTGCATTTCGACTTATCAGCAGCAGGCGATAAGCGGTTGTTACAACTCAACGAACTAGATTGCTTAATTTAAGTTTTGGGGTGTTGTGTTTTAATCATCATGAATTTGGTTAGCTTGTGCATTTTTAGTTATAATATGTATAGTTGCATAGTAGGATCGTTAGGAATTGAATATTAGAGTAGTTTAAGTTCGTATGCTTATTAAATATTTTAAAAAAATGAAAAATTATAAAAGACCAAAAAGAGTTGTTAATTAGAATTGTTTGAGTCAGTATGTCAGTGATAAGAAATAACTTTAGCCTCTGATGAGACTGGACTTACCCAAGAACATAAACATGATGAGAACTAGAATGTTGATGTGTATTCAAACCTCTGCATGAGCCCTTACCTATTTGACATTAGTGCACCGATTAGCACAATAGATACCAATTTAGTCAACTTAGTTCGAATAGTCACATAATTGTCATCTTGAACAGAAAGTGGGTTTTAATGAAGGAAATTTAGTAAACTGGTAGTAGTGACTAAGAGTAGAATGAAACCTAAGTTCGGGGGAAGATATGAGAGCTATCTGAAAAGAAATGAAAAATTGCAAAATGTGAAAAAAAATATAGAAAATTATGAATAACCACGGTGACTAGTTTAGTTTCGTGGCCTTTGATATTCGAGTAAGTACGCCCTAGGGGATGTCTTTACACCCAGCGCCCTAAAGCCATTCGGTTTGGGAGTCGTTGGTCGAAAGCTAGCTATATGGGTATCATTGAAAAGCCTAAGGGAACTAGACATTGCACAGTAATCAGGAAAATTGAGATACAAAAAAAGAGCAAAATGCCTCTGTGAATAAAGAAAGATAGAAAATCTCCCATATTAACTTCCGATGTGGTTGACGTTCACTTGAATTCACTATACCTTGTTTACGCAATTTCTTGAGTTAAACTCTGATTGCATTCTAAGACGCATATTATGTTATATATTTGATCTATAGTTGGGTATATTATTGTTAAGCACACACACAGCGTC
Source organism: Panax stipuleanatus (assembly GCA_020205555.1). Lineage (NCBI taxonomy): Eukaryota > Viridiplantae > Streptophyta > Magnoliopsida > Apiales > Araliaceae > Panax > Panax stipuleanatus. The sequence goes on from CM035122.1 coordinate 109,044,037, forward strand.
AGTGTTGACAAGTATAGATTCATAGACTAGTTTGAATTACCGATGCGTATCTGGTTGGATTTAATGTTTATATCTATTGTGAATTCACTGAGGCACGATGAGTTAGCTTTGTATACACTGACAGATGCATGCATTCATGAGCATTGTATATTCTTGCATGGGCATTGTTTTTTTTGGCTTGAGGACAAGCAAAGTCTCAAGTTTGGGGGTATTTGATGAGTGTGTTTCATACACACGAATCGGTATTCATTTTAGTTTGAGTCTTGGTGTTTTCAGGTATTTATCTTAGCATTTTACTCAAAGTTATGTTATATTGGCAGGAAGCGGAATGGATGTAAAAGTGGCGTAACAGGATAAATTGGAACTCAATTCGGAACCAATTGGGCTGATTCAATTTAGACCAAGGTAACAGTTCACAAATTCCTAGCAATCAGTACATTGTGGGCCAGAAATTCGCAGCCACGAAATCAACATACAAGGATGGGCCCATGGCGGCAGCAGCTGAAAAAGGGGTGTTGTTACTTCCTAGCAGCATATGAATATGGACAAGACCAAGCAGCTCATGGTCCAAAGGCAAATGAATTATGGGAGCTACGAATTATGTGACATAGCAGCTTACGAAAGTAGCAGATCCATTTGTATTAAGTGACGTAGGCCACGCATGCAAGCAATATGAAAAGAATAAGCTAACCTACTTGGGGCCATGCACATGGGGTTAGCAGCTCAGGAAAATTCCTAGCTGTTAGCAAATTGTGGGCCACGCAGCAGCTTGCAAGGGATAGTAGACACAAGCAATTAGCATTTAGGTGAGTTGGCCACGAGTTTAGTGAATGAAAGTGGGCCACAAAGTTAATGATGGAATGTAAAGCAGCAACTTGCATGGGAGGGATTCATTCTATATCATGTTAATGAAGCAGCTGGGCCCATGAATTAAGCACCTATGCAGATTTTTCGAGCAAGATGGCTGGACAGAGTATTCACCAGTCGGGGTGGGTGATTATTAAAGGAACTCCCCGCCGGGGCGAGGAGGTGCGCATGCCAGGATAGTATCCTATTTAATTATGGTGACTCGGACGGGCTAACAAGCAAGATGTGGGCTGCTAGAATTATATGAGAAGAAGGACTTGGACCAAACCTGATTCAAACAGGAGAATGACGAGAGCAGGTTGGAGAATATATATCTATTATATAGTAGATAGTAGAGGATTTAGGTAATATAGAGGGTAGTAGGCGGCAAGAGTATAAGGAGATATATATTATATTAGATAACTTAGGTTATATATATATATATATAATATATAGTATAGCTTTATTAATTATGATTTTATCAATAAAATTAGATTAGCTTAGTTTTCAATATATAAAAGGAGAGACAAAGACTTTTGATACCTAGCCACCACAAAAGAATTACTTGTGGATCTGAACTTGAAAAGGAGAATTGAAGCGGAGAATATTCGAATGAACGCGAAGCAATTTGGAGACAGTAACGACAGGAGTTTTATATTCCTATCTTTCTCGATACATATTATCTTTGTATTCGTTATGATTAATACTCTATGGATTATAGATTTTATTTCATTCGTTATGAACTAATTATCTTTTTAAGCCTATGACGGATCTTATTATGTAATGGAAGATTAATTATTCTTGAATTCAGTTTATGGAGGTTATTCCCTAATTATTTGCTATGTGTGTGCGTAGTTTATATAATTGCCTGATCAATAATTATCTGTTATCCTTTATGAACTTGAGAAATGACATATATGATTAGAACTAGCCATAGTGACATATGTTCGTGATTTCTGCGTAGATGGAATTCATGATTCATGTTTAGGGTAGAGATATGCCTTTACGCCATATGTAATCTTATAGAGAACTTGATATTTAACTCTCTTTAATTATAATTCGCATAGAGATATAGTGAATTAATTAATTAGGGTGTCTTACTTAAATCTATCGTCTGTGGATGTAAGTGAGTATGGATATTATGCATCGAGAGGTGGTTTTATTTTCGTTAGTGTTCTTGATTAATAATATGGGGTAATTGAAATAAACTGGGGAAAAAGGATTATTATCTGAAGTGAGATAATAAGTGATGTTGTAGGCTTAATTCTCTCAAACTTGTTAAAGTCTCGATTTAGTGTGCGATTGCTTTCATTATTAATTTAGATATAAAGGAAAACATCTTTTTACAGATAGTTTGATAAAGTTGAAATACTATAAAATTGCTAATTGTTTGATTAAGCAGTAATTATTGTCTCTGTGGGTACGATCTTTGATTTATCACTGTATTACTTGTGGACCACGTACACTTGCGTGTTGCGCGTAGAAAATACCCAACAGAACCGGGAATACCTGGTGGTAGTGGAGGCAGTCAAGAGACTGAAAAGGCAGATACTCAGATTCCTGGACCACAAAATCAGGACACAACCAACAAAACCCCTGAAATCACCATCCTCAACAAAGAACGTGAAGCTGGTGATATCCTAAAGAAAATGTACAGCAGATGGAAGAAACTCTTCGGTCTATCAAAGGGACTGGGGCATTCGGTAGTGTTAATTACTCCGACCTTTTTATATTCCCCGGGGCTCGTTATCCCGAAAAGTTTCAAGTCCCCGATTTCGAGAAATACGATGGATTGGAAGACCCTTATACACACCTGTAAGTATTTATTCGAGAACTCTGATCCTATGCAGAGGACGAGAAACTTCGAATGCAGTTATTTCAAAAGAGTCTGACCGGAGAGGCCAGAGCCTGGTATGCCCGTCTGCACAACTATAAGATTCATAGTTGGGAAGAGTTGGCCCATACTTTCCTCAGTCAATATAGCATCCAATCTCAGCTGGCTCCAAACAAATATCAAATAACCAAAATCAAGAAAAAGAACACTGAATCATTCAGAGAGTATGCCCAACGATGGAGGTCGGTCGCAGCACAAGTCACCCCAGCTATGACTGAGTCTGAGATATTCATGACCTTCATCGACATCCAAGAAGCTCCATATTATGAGAGGGTCCTAGCAGGCATAGGAAAACCATTCTCTGAAATGATCAAACACGGCAAGATGGCAAAAATGGGGCTCCAGTCCAGGAAGATAAAGGATATAACCGCCCTCGAAGCTATTGCTAAACATATCCAGTTCAAAAATTACGGGAGTAATCCCCGGAGGGTACACAAAAAGAAAGATGAAGAAGTGTCCTTAGTATTACAAGGACAAAATCAAAGAGGCGAGTCAAACAGTATGCCCATTCCAAGGAGGAACTATACCCCTTTCCAATCTCCTGCACAGCCTTCAAACCATTCATTTTAGAAAAATATAGAGGTCAGGAGGCGAAGAACTTTCACCCCTCTAGGGGATTCACTCGAGAATGTGCTAAAGCTGTTGACAGCACAGAAAAAGATTGTCCAACTCCTTCCACCAACCAATACTGGTGGACAGAACTTCGACCCAAGCAAGAAGTATGCTTACCATTCCGAATCTCTGGGCCACGACACTCAAGGCTGTTGGTCTCTATGACACCCCCGAATCCGGGTCCTCTGACCCCGGTCCGGTCGTCACGAAAAATACTATCATCCACCTCTAAATAACATACGATAACTAGAAATGCGGAATATAATAAACGTACATCGTTCATTCAAAAGGTGTTACTAGTCCCAAGATTCGATAACCTTAATACATCAATACAAACATACCCTAGAATAAACATTAGGGTTCATATTACATTAACAGTAATTAAACAAATCATAAAGACAAAGTCTGCTCCTTGCAAACTCTCCTAAATCTTTCCTTTACCCTTGTCCTTCCCTGAGGGCTCGGGCTCAACTGCAATATAAGTCATGATATAGCAAGAATGAGCAACAAGTTTGCTCAGCAAGTTTAAATACAACAATAAAGGATATATCATGATGAATGGAAAAATATCTGACAATGATTTCAACAAAATGAATATCTTAACGATTCAACAATATGAATATTAGAACGATTCAATAAAATGAATATCTGTATAATTTAGCGATATGAATATCTGAACAATTCAACAATATGAATATTAAAAGCAAAGATAATAATTGCCTTTAGAATGACTGATAGTCGAGTAGACTCTGAACTATAACTTTCCAATGGGTTCAATAGCTAATTGACCCTTTTTAGAATTACTGGCTTCTAGCTATAGAAACTTAGTACCTCGAGGAGATCAGCCTCGGGCACAACGTGAATATGCATAACACTTAAATCTGCTTACTCGTATCATATATGTTAGATACCTGGGCACACTCCTACATATGAGGGGTGTTCTATTCCGTCTAAGAGTCCTTACCATCAATTGGTTTGGATAGCTTCAAAAAAAACTTCATACACTAGTCTGACCGAGTAAAGGTTCAGACTCTTACTGACATGTTTCAAGAAATTTAGGACCTTGAATAATGTACAAGTCCAAGACTGTACGAGCTCAAATGCACTAGGTGCGGACATCAATAATATCAATGTGGAATAATTGATAAGTAATTAAACCATTAAATAACATGCTTGGAAATAAAGTTCAAGCAATTAAGTAAACAACTTTCGATTCAACAATAACCTACTCAATACAAAATGAGAAGGATAGAGAACTTGCACAAAGTGAAGTTTAGAATTTGCACAATATAGGAATTTGTGTAAGTTCGGGGAACTTGCACAATACTCAACGTGTGAAGTTCGGGGAACTTGCACAATACTAGATTCCTTGCATAAAATAAATGCATAGGCTTAGACACTTGCGACATCAAAGAGTGAAATTCGAGGAATTTCACCATAATAGATCCCTTGCATAAAGTAAATGCATAGGTTAGGACATTTGCTGACAACGTTCTTTGAGTAAAGTAAACACAAAGATAAGATACTTGTACAATATATGAGTTTGTAGAAGTTTAGAGAACTTGCATAATAAAGAAATGAAGTTCGGGAATTTGCAAAATAACTAAAGTGTGAAGTTCGGGGAACTTGCACGATAATCAAAATGTGAAGTTCGGGGAACTTTCACAATACTCAAAATGTGAATTTCGGGGAACTTGCACTCAACATAACAATCAAATGAAACTAGGAAACTTGCACCGTAAAAGAGTGTAAGTTAAGAAACTTGCAATACAATAATAATCTGCTCAATATAATATGAGAAGGATAGGAATTTGCACAATAAAGGTGAAGTTTAGAATGTCGCTTACTCGAGTAATTAAATAAGGTAGTTCAAGCATTTAAAATACTTGCACAATAAAAGTAGGGTTCGGATACTAGCTTATAATATCCGTTGAATAAGGTAATACAAGGGTCTAGGATACTTGCTAAAATATAACTTGAGGAAGATAGGGAACTTGCACAAATAATAAGTGTAAGTCAGGGAACTTGCTAATAATACAATAACGGGTTCAAAAGAACTTGCACAATCAAAGAGTGAAGTTCAGAAACTTGCCTGTTTGCTCAGCTACAAATAAATTTTAGCTTTAATTAAACTGCGTTGGAACGACCTAACATTAACAAGTCGGTCTCTTCCAATTAGTATGTATAAACTAATATAAGTCTACACTTAACAAACATCTAATCATTATATAATTCTATCACATAAGATCACGTTCAATATCAAACATACCATTTATAGCATCATAATATGTTGACTGTTAAAATCCGACTTAAGCAAATTGTTCGGGTCTGAAAGTGTCCCGGCGTAACCCAAGCATGCAACTATTGCCATTACACTAATACACATACTTATCAAGTTAAAATTTTTCATTCGAGACTAGCATGCTCATCCTAATCTAATTTAATAATCATATGTATTCATGCCGGAAAACCTTAAGTTAAACGAGTTCATACTTCACAGGTTTACTACTACAGTCATACTATCTCAAAACAAGGCTACACAATACCTAATATGTATGCTTGGGTATACTACACAAATATACTTCAATTAACATAGTTCATATTTGAGACTCATTTTCTATGAATACGTGCATATGTGAAATCCATGCTTTAACAAAAGGATGCTCATGTCAATATGTCTATAGGCATAATGACATCCTAATAAACATGCTTATATGCTCACAACATGTCTCACATGGTATATAACTTTCAAATATTAAGTTCTCCTTCAAAAGTATACTAAGTCCACAAAGATCGTTTAAGTATAATCAAAGTGTTTTGTAACTATGACTCACTTACATTAGAAACACATACCAAAGCCACATGAATGCTCTCATATCACAAGATAAAATTATTGGTCAAGTTTACTTTTCAAAGTTCTTAAGTTTCTTATTTTAAAATATCTTAACTTACGATCAAGTATGCTAGTATGTTCTACCACATTAGACTTAGTGCTCATGTCCATTTGGACCATACTAACATGCTTGTCCAATTAGAACGCATGCACAATATCTATATCTTAAAGTTCACCTTTGAAACTTAGATCTTTCGTTAGAAATGTTCAATAGTGGGGTTCACATGCTTATATTATATTATGAAACTCGTATACCTAGGTCAACGTGTCTCCCATACAATTCTAAGTCATGCTATCATGCTTGCAAGGTCATAATACAATCATGGCAAGTATACACATCAAGTTTGTTTCCATATTCGAAGTTAGTTTATGAAACGCTAAGTTTATTCCAAACTATAATTACTTATGCAACTATTAGTGAAACATGCTTACATTGCCTCAATACATCCATATATATATATCACTCATGCTAGTATGCTTAATCCAAACTAGTACCACAAGTTAGCATGAACAGGTAGCAAAACAGAAAAATTTTCTGCAGACAGGCACTGGCGCAGCTGCGCTGCTGTCCAGTGCAATACTGGCGCAGCTGCGCAGGCTGGCGGCCAGGCCAGAAGCTGTGCAGTTTCGGCAGTGAGCTAGCCCAAATCAAAATTTTCCAACCAAAATCGTTCCAGACAAGTCCTGACATAATTCTAACATATATAAAATCTTATATACCCCCTAACAATCATGTTCCAATCAACATAACAATCAATCCATGATCAATTGAAATCAAAATCTAGAAATCTTAGAAACAGAACATGGAAACGAAATTGTACCTCTGTGAGAAATGGACTAGCTGCAATAATACTCTCCCTCAACTCAGTTGAACTCTCATAATACAAGCTCAATTCTAAACTTAGAGAAAATCTCAGCAATGTAAATTATGAGGGAGGAGAGCTCTTATATAGGCAAATGTATATCCGGTTCTTGCTTTTGTTCACCAAATCAAAACAAAGGATAGCAAGATTACATAATGGTCAAGGATTGGTAGGTGAGTAGTTGGTGATTCCACTCATGAATTCCCACTCCCCATCTCATGATTAGCTAGCTTGGTTGAGTTTGAGGAGAAAGAGATAGAGTAGCATAGCATGTGGGTGTTTACGTATGAAGAATGAAGAGAAGAGGGGCTCTCATATAACTCAGCAACTTGCATTCCATGTACCAATGTTACATACATATAGTATATATTTAAGCTACATGTATCCATTCCATATACATTTAAATGGGAGCTACAATGTTATTTCTAATGTACAAATAATGATATAATGCATCAAGTAAGGTATATACATATAATCCATGTACATTATTTTACTAACACCAAATATAATATAATTGTGTATTGCTCATTATTCAATACCATAACTGTTATTATAACTTACTGAAATCATTATCAATTAATAATGTTATTGATATAATATAAAGTAATATGGTATACATATTAATGTCTATCCATGTATGGTCACATGCTCTTATGTACATATTACACTTATCAATCTCACATAATACAATTAAGGTTACTATATAGTCTATATATAATATACATAGCCATATCAAAGGTCACCTTGTATAACATACCTTATAGATAACTATCATATAATAAAGGTTTAATATAACATATACTTGCATATAACAATTAATCAATTAACCAAGTAAATATTATATATTTATTAATCTCTTACTCGTTAATTATTATTTATTCATAATAATAATTAATCATCACATTATCAATTAATTACTCAAATATAAATAATTAATCTCGATTAAAACTCTACACTGTATTCAAGAAATTTGAATATATAATTTACTAACACTTTTATTAATATTCGGATAAAAAAGTCTCAGGGTTAATCTACTAATTTAAATAACCACTAGTGATTCCCTTTAATAAAATTCTAGCATTTATTAGCATAGGTTAAATCACGTAAGCACATAACCACAAAAGGTTTAAATAAGTTTGAAAAATTAACTCTTAAAAATTTAAAATCACATATAAAATTAATAAGGAGCCTAAAATTCCTGGTCGTTACATCCCTCCCCCTTATAAAAATTTCATCCTCGGAATTGTAAAAATATGGTTACTCTAGTAAAAACAGATAATTCGCTCTTATCACTTAGATAATCTCTACCGTCTGCTGTACCACTCCTGGTCCCAACAGTCAACGTTCATCTATTCGTCTCAACACAACGGTGCTCGACACTATCTCCCATAAATGCTTCTAGTAAAATCTCTTCTCATGGTTCTGGTACTAACGGTACCAAATTCGTCCTTCAAATCTTAGCAGTTCAGTGCTATCAATCTTAAATTTCAACTCATCACCTTCAGCTAATCGTTTCTTAATGTTATCATAAACTTTGTCCTTCTCTTGTGCCTCCTTAACCTTATCTAATAACGTCGGGCTTACTGACACTGTAAATAATCTCTCTTTGGTCTCCATCGGATACTTAACCTCTAAGTTTAGTAATTCGAAAATCTTTCACTAATTCTTCTGAATGGTCAACCTCGATAAATTTCCTCTGCCTTTCCTATCTAAGGCATCTGCCACTACATTTGCTTTGCCTGGATGGTACAAAATCTCACAATCAAAATCTTTAATCAATTCTAGCCATCGGCGTTGCCTTATGTTTAATTCCTTCTGCGTGAAGATATACTTCAAACTGTGTATATCTCACACTTCTCGCCATACAAATAATGCTTCCAAAACTCCAAGGCTTGCTGCTAAATCTCATTTGGGAAGACATCCATGAATTCTCTTCAAATTAGTATAACAGTTCCTATGAATGTATTCTACGGGGATAACTTCCTTGTTTGCTACTTCTATGCTCATAGAGTGTTCTAATTTCTCACTGGGTAAGTCTAACTGTTTAACAAATTCTTCATAAACAAAAGAACAGGTGGCACTCGAATTGAATAATACATATGCATCTATATAATTGATCGGGATGATACATGACACCACGTCCTTGTTGTTGCGGTTGTCGCTAGCTGCAACGCCCTTTCTCTTCGGGCAGTCCTTGATTTGATGGTCTGTGGCTCTACACGAGAAACATCCTCCTTTTGGTTTATTCCAACACTGAGGAGCCATGTGCCCTGGTTGTCCACAACGATAACATGCGTTCTTCCCCTTAATGCATTCCCCCGAGTGGTTCCTTCCACAGTTACTGCACTTTAAACTTTTCTTAGCCTCTCCCCCGGATTTTCCACCTCTGGATGATTGGCTCTCCATCCATTTTCGTTTGTTGGGGTCGCTGCCTCCTGCTGTTTCCCCCTTTTGATCCTTCTTGGCCGGTCTTCTTATCTTGTTTAAATCGCTATATGGCTTCAATGTCTCCTTCGGCAATGATAGCCTCTTCCAAAAGATCAGAAAAAGTCTTAATCTTCAACACATCTATTGCCTTCTGCACCCATGGTTTCAATCCTAATTCAAATCTCTCTGTTTTCCTGGCCTCCGTATCAACCTGATGCGAGGTCAATCGAGCCAACTCGTTAACTCTTGCCGCGTTCTCCGCGACTGACATACCTCCTTGTCTCAGCTCCAGAAACTTAACTTCCATATCTTGTTGCGTATTCTCTGAAAAGAAATTCTTAAATCTGTCCCACATATTAACTCCTTCGCCTGCTAGTCCTTTATTGGGTTCCCACCAATTGTTAGCTTCGCCCTTCATCATGAATGTGGCAAAACTCGTCTTATGTGCCTCGGCCACCCGTGCGACCTCAAACACCTTCTCAATTTCTTCTATCCATGTCTGGGCTTCAATTAGGTTCAAGGTTTCCCGAAATTCCAATGGTCCTACCAATTTAAAGTCCTTAAAGCTAGCCAAGTAATGTCCTGGCTGCTCAGCTGCTGGAGGGGTTATGTTCTACATTGCTTCTGTTAATAGGTTAACGAAGTTCTGGATTGGGTCGACATCTCCCCCTTCAACATTGCTAACAGATCCTTCCTCCCTCTGGTTCCGCGAAAATCTCCTAGGCGGCATGATCCTGAGGAAAGGAAGAAAACCTTAGTCTTTACGTGATATGCTATTCAAGTTAGCATAGAGAAGTTTAGGACGTCTATCAATCATAGCTGATTTAAATAAACAACTTCAGTATCACAGTAAGACTCGATGGATATCCTCAATCCATCACCTACAAACTCTACTTGAGTTTTCTACTAAGGTTATAACTTAGGTTTCGCATTCCTAACGTTTATAACCTAAAGCTTTGATACCAACCTGTGACACCCCCGAATCCGGGTCCTCTGACCCCGGTCCGGTCGTCACGAAAAATACTATCATCCACCTCTAAACAACATACGATAACTAGAAATACGGAATATAATAAATGTATGTCGTTCATTCAAAAGGTGTTACTAGTCCCAAGATTCGATAACCTTAATACATCAATACAAACATACCCTAGAATAAACATTAGGGTTCATATTACATTAACAGTAATTAAACAAATCATAAAGACAAAGTCTGCTCCTTGCAAACTCTCCTAAATCTTTCCTTTACCCTTGTCCTTCCCTGAGGGCTCGGGCTCAACTGCAATATAAGTCATGATATAGCAAGAATGAGCAACAAGTTTGCTCAGCAAGTTTAAATACAACAATAAAGGATATATCACGATGAATGGAAAAATATCTGACAATGATTTCAACAAAATGAATATCTTAACGATTCAACAATATGAATATTAGAACGATTCAATAAAATGAATATCTGTATAATTTAGCGATATGAATATCTGAACAATTCAACAATATGAATATTAAAAGCAAAGATAATAATTGCCTTTAGAATGACTGATAGTCGAGTAGACTCTGAACTATAACTTTCCAATGGGTTCAATAGCTAAGTGACCCTTTTTAGAATTACTGGCTTCTAGCTACAGAAACTTAGTACCTCGAGGAGATCAGCCTCGGGCACAACGTGAATATGCATAACACTTAAATCTGCTTACTCGTATCATATATGTTAGATACCTGGGCACACTCCTACATATGAGGGGTTTTCTGTTCCGTCTAAGAGTCCTTACCATCAATTGGTTTGGATAGCTTCAAAGAAAACTTCATACACTAGTCTGACCGAGCAAAGGTTCAGACTCTTACTGACATGTTTCAAGAAATTTAGGACCTTGAATAATGTACAAGTCCAAGACTGTACGAGCTCAAATGCACTAGGTGCGGACATCAATAATATCAATGTGGAATAATCGATAAGTAATTAAACCACTAAATAACATGCTTGGAAATCAAGTTCAAGCAATTAAGTAAACAACTTTCGATTCAACAATAACCTACTCAATACAAAATGAGAAGGATAGAGAACTTGCACAAAGTGAAGTTTAGAATTTGCACAATATAGGAATTTGTGTAAGTTCGGGGAACTTGCACAATACTCAACGTGTGAAGTTCGGGGAACTTGCACAATACTAGATTCCTTGCATAAAATAAATGCATAGGCTTAGACACTTACGACATCAAAGAGTGAAATTCGAGGAATTTCACCATAATAGATCCCTTGCATAAAGTAAATGCATAGGTTAGGACATTTGCTGACAACGTTCTTTGAGTAAAGTAAACACAAAGATAAGATACTTGTACAATATATGAGTTTGTAGAAGTTTAGAGAACTTACATAATAAAGAAATGAAGTTCGGGAACTTGCAAAATAACCAAAGTGTGAAGTTCGGGGAACTTGCACGATAATCAAAATGTGAAGTTCGGGGAACTTTCACAATACTCAAAATGTGAAGTTCGGGGAACTTGCACTCAACATAACAATCAAATGAAACTGGGAAACTTGCACCGTAAAAGAGTGTAAGTTAAGAAACTTGCAATACAATAATAATCTGCTCAATATAATATGAGAAGGATAGGAATTTGCGCAATAAAGGTGAAGTTTAGAATCTCGCTTACTCGAGTAATTGAATAAGGTAGTGCAAGGATTTAAAATACTTGCACAATAAAAGTAGGGTTCGGATACTAGCTTATAATATCCGTTGAATAAGGTAATACAAGGGTCTAGGATACTTGCTCAAATATAACTTGAGGAAGATAGGGAACTTGTACAAATAATAAGTGTAAGTCAGGGAACTTGCAAATAATACAATAACGGGTTCAAAAGAACTTTCACAATCAAAGAGTGAAGTTCGAAAACTTGCCTGTTTGCTCAGCTACAAATAAATTCTAGCTTTAATTAAACTACGTTGGAACGACCTAACATTAACAAGTCGGTCTCTTCCAATTAGTATGTATAAACTAATATAAGTCTACACTTAACAAACATCTAATCATTATATAATTCTATCACATAAGATCACGTTCAATATCAAACATACCATTTATAGCATCATAATATGTTAACTGTTAAAATCCGACTTAAGCAAATTGTTCGGGTCTGAAAGTGTCTCGGTGTAACCCTAGCATGCAACTATTACCATTACACTAATACACATACTTATCAAGTTGAAATTTTTCATTCGAGACTAGCATGCTCATCCTAATCTAATTTAATAATCATATGTATTCATGCCGGTAAACCTTAAGTTAAACAAGTTCATACTTCACAGGTTTACTACTCCGGTCATACTATCTCAAAACAAGGCTACACAATACCTAATATGTATGCTTGGGTATACTACACAAATATAGTTCATATTTGAGACTCATTTTCTATGAATACGTGCATATGTGAAATCCATGCTTTAACAAAAGGATGCTCATGTCAATATGTCTATAGGCATAATGACATCCTAATAAACATGCTTATATGCTCACAACATGTCTCACATGGTATATAACTTTCAAATCTTAAGTTCTCCTTCAAAAGTATACTAAGTCCACAAAGATCGTTTAAGTATAATCAAAGTGTTTTGTAACTATGACTCACTTGCATTAGAAACACATACCAAAGCCACATGAATGCTCTCATATCACAAGACAAAATTATTGGTCAAGTTTACTTTTCAAAGTTCTTAAGTTTCTTATTTTAAAATATCTTAACTTACGATCAAGTATGCTAGTATGTTCTACCACATTAGACTTAGTGCTCATGTCCATTTGGACCATACTAACATGCTTGTCCAATTAGAACGCATACACAATATCTATATGTTAAAGTTCACCTTTGAAACTTAGATCTTTCGTTAGAAATGTTCAATAGTGGGGTTCACATGCTTATATTATATTATGAAACTCGTATACCTAGGTCAACGTGTCTCCCATACAATTCTAAGTCATGCTATCATGCTTGCAAGGTCAGAATACAATCATGGCAAGTATACACATCGAGTTTGTTTCCATATTCGAAGTTAGTTTATGAAACGCTAAGTTTATTCCAAACTATAATTACTTATGCAACTATTAGTGAAACATGCTTACATTGCCTCAATACATCCATATATATATATCACTCATGCTAGTATGCTTAATCCAAACTAGTACCACAAGTTAGCATGAATAGGTAGCAAAACAGAAAAAATTTCTGCAGACAGGCACTGGCGCAGCTGCGCTGCTGTCCAGTGCAATACTGGTGCAGCTGCGCAGGCTGGCGGCCAGGCCAGAAGCTGTGCAGTTTCGGCAGTGAGCTAGCCCAAATCAAAATTTTCCAACCAAAATCGTTCCAGACAAGTCCTAACATAATTCTAACATATATAAAAACTTATATACCCCCTAACAATCATGTTCCAATCAACTTAACAATCAATCCATGATCAATTGAAATCAAAATCTAGAAATCTTAGAAACAGAACATGGAAACGAAATTGTACCTCTGTGAGAAATGGACTAGCTGCAATAATACTCTCCCTCAACTCAGTTGAACTCTTATAATACAAGCTCAATTCTAAACTTAGAGAAAATCTCAGCAATGTAAATTATTAGGGAGGAGAGCTCTTATATAGGCAAATGTATATCCGGTTCTTGCTTTTGTTCACCAAATCAAAACAAAGGATAGCAAGATTACATAATGGTCAAGGATTGGTAGGTGAGTAGTTGGTGATTCCACTCATGAATCCCACTCGCCATCTCATGATTAGCTAGCTTGGTTGAGTTTGAGGAGAAAGAGATAGAGTAGCATAGCATGTGGGTGTTTACGTATGAATAATGAAGAGAAGAGGGGCTCTCATATAACTCAGCAACTTGCATTCCATGTACCAATGTTACATACATATAGTATATATTTAAGCTACATGTATCCATTCCATATACATTTAAATGGGAGGTACAATGTTATTTCTAATGTACAAATAATGATATAATGCATCAAGTAAGGTATATACATATAATCCATGTACATTATTTTACTAACACCAAATATAATATAATTGTGTATTGCTCATTATTCAATACCATAACTGTTATTATAACTTACTGAAATCATTATCAATTAATAATGTTATTGATATAATATAAAGTAATATGGTATACATATTAATGTCTATCCATGAATGGTCACATGCTCTTATGTACATATTACACTTATCAATCTCACATAATACAATTAAGGTTACTATATAGTCTATATATAATATACATAGCCATATCAAAGGTCACCTTGTATAACATACCTTATAGATAACTATCATATAATAAAGGTTTAATATAACATATACTTGCATATAACAATTAATCAATTAACCAAGTAAGTATTATATATTTATTAATCTCTTACTCCTTAATTATTATTTATTCATAATAATAATTAATCATCACATTATCAATTAATTACTCAAATATAAATAATTAATCTCGATTAAATCTCTTCACTATATTCAAGAAATTTGAATATATAATTTACTAACACTTTTATTAATATTCTGATATAAAAGTCTCAGGGTTAATCTACTAATTTAAATAACCACTAGTGATTCCCTTTAATAAAATTCTAGCATTTATTAGCATAGGTTAAATCACGTAAGCACATAACCACAAAAGGTTTAAATAAGTTTGAAAAATTAACTCTCAAAAATTTAAAATCACATATAAAATTAATAAGGAGCCTAAAATTCCTAGTCGTTACAGTCTCTCAAGCACAAAATCCAAGATTTATTTGACAATGGAGAGATTGTGGTGACCAAACTAAAACAACCACACGTACAAGACAATCACCTCCCTCAGCACAAAGAGGAGAATGTCAACATGATCAGTACATAAAATGGAGGAGGATCCAAATAACTCTGATATGTTGGAGAATCAACTTCATCCAACAAAAACGCCCCGGATAGTTGGGAAGTTTTAAAAAGGCAGTTCCTGATAGAGCAGGAGATAAAATCTATCAAGGAACAAATTGAATAGTTAGCAGAACTGGTCATCTACCAACATCAGATCACCAGACAGATGATGAAACAGACCAACCATTCTGCTGTTGATCATTCTCCTACATCGAAAATTAATCCCATCCCTTGGATGGACCACTATCGGTCTCATGAATCTGAACCCTGGGCAGACAAGGTGGCCAAAGATGAGAATTGCCAAGCTGATAATAAATTCTTATTTCAAAGGAATTTCACCAACCTAAACCAGTCAATGGAGGAAATCCTCCAGATGTTAATCAACGAGGGAATGATTGCATATTTATTACCTCCATTGAATCTGCGATCCAAAAAATTCAATCCTGACCAAATCTATCGGTACCACTCCAATGCACCCGGCCATGATACTGAGGATTGTTGGGCACTTCGTAACCTAATTCAGAACCTGATTGAGAGTGGTGACTTGATAAGAGGAATCAAGTTCTCGATCTCCTAGATGAAGACACTCTCTTTATCCCCATTGCATGGAATCAGGATACAGTAGCTGTCATCTCCTTTGATAAGGAGTTAACCCTCACACCCTTAGTACTGCCAAGGAAAGGGGTCAAAGAAATACAAAATCCTGTGAAGGTGGCCGCACCCGAACCTTTGATATTGCCTTTTAGACCTCAGTATCTAGTTATCAGTCTGAAGAGGGTCCCATAGATTTACGAGAATGATGAAGGTTCCACTTCAAATAACATTGCCATTGTACCAAAGGAATATCCATTATACCTGCCTTATCGGGTGATCAAACCAGTCATCAAAGTCGAAGAAAAAGTGATCGATAATATCGAAGAGTTCCTCAACAAAATGGGAAACAATGAAAAAAAAATCGAGCAAAGCTTGAAAGATGCACCCAAGCAAATGTCCATCTTAGATTTGGTTCTGCTATCGATGGATCATCACGACATTCTAGTGAAAGTACTGGAAGAAGCCCATCTGCCACATATAGTGGATGCCGAGAAATTTCGTTATGTGGTAGAACACATTTTTAATAGCAATGTGATATCTTTCACTGACGATGATATCCCTGCAGAAGGAACGTGTCATCATAAGTCCCTGTATAAAGTTGTGATGTCTTCCGGGTATGTGATCAGAGGTGTGATTATAAATGGAGGATCATCCCTTAACATCTGTCCCTACGATACCTTGAAAAGAATGAAGATCAACTTAAACCGGATAAAAACCAGTCATGTGGTCATCCGAGCTTTCAATGGATCTCGTCGGCAAGGAATGGGAGAAATAGAGCTTCTATTAGAGATTGGTCCACACACTTTCTATGTGTCCTTTCAGGTGCTCAACATCGCCACTAGATACAACCTGTTATTGGGTAGGCCATGGATCCACATGGCAGGGGCAGTGCCATCCACCCTCCATCAACAACTCAAATACATTATTAATGGCTACCTAATCATGGTCAATACCGAACCAGAATACCGTATCTACATATAGGGATTGAACCTGCAAATTTTTAAGCTCTAGAAGTGAGTGATACTCAATATCTACCTGTCGGAGCACCGACCCTTAAGCCGAAGGTCTCCCTTGAAGTGATGACAGTAGGCCAGGAAATGGTGTCTTTGGGTTTCCAACTTGGAGAAGGGTTAAGAAAGAATCAACAAGGTATCAAGAGTCCAATACAAATCCCGAGTCAGACTGGGAGAGCCGGATTGGGATATTCATTCGGGTCAAACCATAGGAACACATACAATCATCCTAAGGCTTATGCTTCCACCATATTGCTGCCCAACCTTACTAGTGTTGGATGCGTGAATCCCATGAGGAAAATCCCAACTGTGGTATCAACCATGTTGTTTCCTCCCATTATACCAACAAGTGAGAGAACTACTCCGAGGTCCGAGATGGATAGCAAAAAGGGAAAAGAAAAGTTCATGTACAAAGGACGAGACCTATTCACTAAAATGCGGGTCATCATGAACTACGAGGGTATGAATGATGAGATCCCAGACAACGACGACGAGGGTCAAATTCAAATTCCCCGCATCAAGGGAAAAGGAGGCAAGCCAAAGAAGAACCCCGTCTCTATTGCAAAAGATATTTTCGTCAGCATCCGAGATGAGATAGACGAGCACAAATCCTAGGATCCTTCCTGTTCATGAGGATCTAACCCTGAATAACTGGAATAGTGTCCCTTGCCTCAGTCGAAAAGGGTAAAGGGGCAGAGAGTACATCTACCCTTTAATCATGCTTTCATTTACTTCTTACTTTTGACTGCATAGCTATAGCAGTAACTTTTGTCATGCTTTGCCAAATGCTTTGTATATTTAAGCAGTTGTATATATTAAAATGAAAGCATTTTTGTTTTCAGGACTCAAGCATTGGATTTATTTGTCTCTACTGATGAGATGCCAACTTGTCAAAGTGACTATAACTTTGATGTAGAACTGAACTTCGACTTGATGTATATTGATCAAGAGAAGGAAGATGACTATGAGGTGCCCGAGGACATCAAGGAATGGGTCGAAGACAAACCCAAACCAAACCTCGACCAAACTACCATGATAAGTACAGAATATTCATGAGTTGTTATTCCTTTACTTTTGGTTTTATTGCATGTTTCTTGTGTATATGATCTTAATAAGTTGTTTAATTGTTTTTCAGGTGAACTAAAGCTTATAGGAATAAAGTAGGCTAAAAGAGGTGATCTGGCAGATAGGCGCAGGGCGTGCTAATCTCTTGCTTTAAAACTATTGAACTACTTATGCTATTTACAGGACCATGTGAAAAAAAATCATAAAAGTTAAAAATCAAAGAAAATGTTGAAAAAGAGAAACCATGTGGTAAGATGAGATGGAGCGTAAAACGCACTCTCCCATAAACAAGTGCGGATAAGTGAGATGTAGCATAAAATGCACTCACTTATAAAAGAAAGATTGAGGAAGGTGAAACGGAGCATAAAATGCAATCACCAGAAATAAAGAGTAAAATGAAAGGGTTCTAGTAAAAATAAAGCAGGAAAAGTATGAATTGAGTCTTAAGTGGTGTTCATGATTTTTGCTCCATGGTAACTAAGTTGAGTAAGTGTGTGGATCATTAAGGAGTGCTTATGTGAATACAATTTGACGTAATGAAATTCATTGGTGAAGTGGCAAGGTGGTTATCTTGAGTTTATTAATAAAGCAATGATTATGTTTTTATAGGTTTAGTGTTGATACTCATGATTTGATCTTGAAATCTTTTGACATTATAGTTGAGAAGAGTTTTTGTTGGAAATCAAACTTTTGGTTTACATGAGGACGTGTAAAAGACTAAGTGTGGGGGAATTTGATAAGTACACAATATTCATGACTTGTTATTCCTTTACGTTTGGTTTTATTGCATGTTTCACGTGTATGTGAGCTTAATATGTTGTTTAATTATTTTCAGGTAAATTAAAGCTTATAGGAATAAAGTAGGCTAAAAGAGGTGACCTGGCAGATAGGCACGGGGCGCGCATGTATTGAAAGAAGCGCGGGGCGTGCTACATCGTGGAAGATTTCCTGCCCTAGTAGCGCGGGGCGCGCAGCCTTATGAAGGGACCGGGCGCGCCAGTCGGACGGATCTGGCCAGATTTAGTTATTTAAAATATGAAGTTGAGTTAGAAAAGGATTGCAGACTTGCCTATTTGTACTAGGTTTTTTTAGACTATAAATATTAGTTATTCTCTTAGTAGTAGGGATCTTCTTTTATCTTTCATCTTGGATCTAGGAATTCTTTAAGACATGGGCTAACACTTTCAATTCAATTATGAAGGGATGTTGAACCTTATTATCAATTAACGGTTTGATCAAATTTATATTATTTATTCTTTCGTAAATGGGATTTATTCTGATTATCTGCATAAACTTTCATGTATGCTAGATTAAGATATATATTAAGCAAACGATGTATGCCTAATCATAAGTAGCAATTAATGATATTTGATTGTGGTCAAGCTTTTGAATATTGTTAAGGTTTTCAGAAGATAAGTTAAATAATTCCTGATTGTGTAATTATTGTTTGGAATAATCTAATTCTCATTTTTCATGCTTCTATCATATTAAATTTAGAATGATAGTTCTAGGTTGTATGATAGTTAGGATCTTTTGTTGGCGATCGTTGCATTAGATTTACACATAAGGAGAATTTCGGGTAATTTGCGATCGTTGTTATCTAGGATTATTAATCTCATTGAAAGATAAATAGTGTGAACACTTGGTTAATCCACAATTGTGAAAAGAGGATACTGAACTTAAGAATTGAAGATTTTTTCTTATTGATATTTCTTCTAAATTTACTTTTGTTAATTTAGTTAATCAATTCAAAATCCCTTTTAATTAGAAATCATAGGAAAAATATAAAACAAATCACTTTCTGTGGGATCGATCCTTGCTTACTACTGTGCTAATTGTTTGAATTTATAAAGTGAAAGTGAGGTAAATTTAGGAGTGTAAATGACAGCTCTCACACCACTATCAACATAGGAACCTCCGAAAACATCAAAGAAATCCAGATTGGCTTAGACCTCACACCAAACCAAAAAACCGAACTGATCGAACTCCTAACACAGTTCCAGGATATGTTTGCACGGTCACATGAAGATAAGATTGGCCTGTCCACTGACATTGTCATCCATCGAATGCCTATCAAAGATGGATTCAAGCCTGTCAAATAAAAGCTCAGGCGATTGAAACCTGAATGGAGTCTGAAAGTCAAAGAAGAAGTCGTTAAACATTTTAAAGCCGGAATCATCATGGTATCAACATACCCTGAATGGCTGTCGAGCCTAGTACCCGTGCCTAAGCCCGGAGGGAAAGTACGAGTATGCGTGGCTTACCGGGATTTGAACAATGCATGTCTCAAGGATAATTTCCCGGTACCTTTCATCCACATCTTGATAGACAATACGGCGCAGTACGACATGTATTCTTTCGTAGATCGCTTTGCTGGTTACCATCAAATCATGGTTGCTGAAGAAGACCGGGAGAAAATAGCTTTCATCACTCCCTGGGGAACCTTCTGCTACAGACGACTATCCTTCGGCCTCATCAATGCCGGAGCCACATATCAGTGAGCCATGATAGCCCTATTTCATGACATGATGCACAAAGAGATAGAGGTCTGTGTGGATGACATCATCATTAAATCCTGGAGGGAGGATGATCAGATTGACCATCTCAGGAAGTTGTTCAACAGGTTTCTTAAGTACAACCTCAAGCTAAATCCCGCCAAATGTGCTTTTGGCGTCAAAGCAGGCAAACTGTTAGGATTCTTGGTGAGTAAACGAGGAATCGAGCTAGACCCTTCTAAGATCAAAGTTATTACTGAGATGCGAGTACCTCAAACAGAGAAGGAGATACGTGGGTTTCTGGGGAGAATCAACTTCATAAGCCAATTCATTTCCCACCTCACACCAACCTGTGAACCCATATTCAAGCTATTAAGGAAGAATTCCACCACCAAATGGAATGAGGATTGTCAACAAGCCTTCCTTTCCATCAAGAAATAGATGACCGAAGCACCTGTTTTGGTACCTCCATGGGAGGGAATTCCCTTGTTCATGTACCTGTCCGTCAATGCCAATGCAATGGGCTGCATGCTAGGACAAAAGGATGATAGTAGCAAAGAAAGAGCCATCTATAACATCAGCAAAAGATTTAGCAGCGGTGAATAGAAGTACATCCTGATCGAAAAGACATACTGTGCGTTAACATGGGTCGCTATGAGGTTGCAACACTATTTGCATGGACACACGACCTACGTCATATCCCGCATGGATCCACTAAAGTACATATTCAACAAGCCAATGATGAATTGTCGACTGTCCAAATGGCAGTTGATTCTACAATAATTCGACATTGTCTACGTGACTCAGACGTCAATCAAGGGTCAAGGCATTGCAGATCAATTAGCTGAAGCACGTTCAGGAGGGTTTGAGCCCTTGGAGACCTATTTCCTAGATGATGGGATCATAACAATTCAACAACTCCAACAAGAGAATACAGTCCAACCATAGAAAATGTATTTCGACAGAGCAGTAAACATGGAAGGTGCCGGAGCTGGGGCAGTCCTTATCTCTGGTACAGGAGAACAATATCCTGTGGCTACAAAACTTCAATTTGGTAACACCAACAACACAGCCGAGTATGAAGGCTACATAATGGGGTTGAAATTAGACCAATCCATGGGTATCAAACACCTACTGGTCTTTTTAGACTCTGAGTTGGTCATCAGACAAACCACTGGGGCATATCACACCAAAGAACTACATTTGCTGCCTTATCATCGGCAGGTCGTCAAAATATCCCTGGAGTTTGAAGACATAATCTTCAGCCATATTCCTCGGGGTAGGAATGACTTCGCTAATGCATTGTCAACGTTGGCTTCATTAATTCGCATATCCGATAGGAGTGGGGATCCCTGCATAAAATTCAAAATTCAGAAAGCCCCGACATACAGGATTTACATTGGAGAAATATCAGATGAAATACCTTTTGTCAATCAGCCTTGGTATCAATACATCAAGGAATATCTCCGAGATGGATCTACACCCGCTGGGGAAAGCCAATTCGAAAGAAAGCGGATTCACAAAATGGCTATAAAGTTCTATATGAGCGGAGATGCACTCTATAAAAGAGATATTAGAATAGGCATGTTAAGATGCCTTAATAGAGAGCAAGCCTAGAGACTGATAGATGAAGTCCACAGTGGAGTCTGTGGTCCACATATGAGCGGTCATCTGCTGGCCAAGAAAATATTAAGAACAGGAGATTATTGGATCTCGCTCAAAGTTGACTATGATGATCACGTCAAGAGATGCTTTCAATGCCATGTACATGGAAATGCCATACATGCTCCTCCAAATGAGCTACACAACATGACTTCACCATGGCCTTTCTCCATATGGGGAATGGATGTGATCGGCCCAGTGGAACCCAAAGCCAATAATGGTCATCGATTCATCTTCACCACGATCGATTACTTTACCAAATGGGTTGAAGCTGCCTCCTTTCCCAAAGTCACCAAAGAGGTCATCATTGGTTTCATCAGAAACAATGTTATATGTTGATATGGACAACCGGAGGTGATCGTATCAGAAAACGCCAAGAACCTGAACAATCAAATGATGAAAAAGCTATACAGCAAGTTCCACATCAAGCATCTCAATTCCGTCATCTATCGGCCCAAGATGAATGGTGCTGTCAAAGCGGCCAACAAGAACATCAAGAAGATTATGTAAAATATGTCCGCAATCACAAAGAATTGCCTGACCTGCTGCCCCTAACCCTGTTAGCATACAAGACGTCAATGCGCACCTCTACTGTGGTTACACCCTATTCATTAGTCTATGGCATGGAAGCAGTCCTTCCCTTAGAAGTAGAGATGGAGTTCTTGCGAGTGCTAATCGATGCTCAGATAGATCAAGATCAGTGGTTGCAAGACCAGTATCACCAACTGTCCCTGATAGTGGAAAAGAGGGCTAAAGCCATTTTCTATGGGCTGTTATATCAGCAAAGGATTGCTGGATCCTACAACAAGAAGGTCCGAATACTACAATTAAAAGAAAACAACTTAGTGCGAAAGAAAGTTATGGCCAAACAAGATGAAGCTAAAAGAAAATTTGCCTCTAATTGGGAAGGCCCTTTCATTGTCATGGAGGTATTGACGGGAGGAGCTATCAAATTGCAAGAAGTGGACGGGACCGAGTTTCCCTAACTCATCAACTTAGACACAGTAAAAAGGTACTATGTCTGAAACCCATGCATACCCGCATCCGAATCCAACAAATCAAATTAGGTTCAGTTTTCACTAGAAGTCGGAACTATGAATGACCTGATCTCCCTCCACCCGGAAGTACGTAGGCAGCCATTTCTGGTGCGGTCAAACCAAACAAAAAAATTAAAAAACTCATCAAACCAAACTCAAAACAAATACCTTTCAAACCCCTCTCAGACAAAAATTGAACTACGAATGACCTGTTCTCCCTCAGCCCGGGAGTACGTAATCAGCCATTTACGGTGCGATTTAACCTTCAAGAAAAAATAAAAACAAATAAAAAACCAGTCCCAAGACACCAAAACCATATGAAACCTAAAAACTATAAAGCCTCATTGGTCAGCAGGCCCATTTGAGATACTCTCTGACATTTCAACTGTTAGTCCATCCAGGAGAAGTTCAAGATACATCAACAACAGCGAGTCATGAAAGAAGTGGTAATCACTCAGCAATGACAATACATATCCAAACAGGGAAATGAATCAAAAATATATTTCTCTTATATATAACACTGTTTGATATATACATAGTGTCCTGTACATGACAAAAAATGGCTGATCTAGTATGTGCAGGAAAAATATAGCTAGTCTATGGACCCAAGGATAAGCGGGCCAACAATGCCAGCATAACATCTCTCTTTGAAGATGGAGGAGCAGCTGCAAGTGCAATACCCTCAGCCTCCATACAGCTCAAAACCTCCACAGTCATCTGCAGTGTGGCACTGTGGTCATCAATATATGCACTCATCTCGGTAACAAGACTATGAGTATAAGATCGAAGACCAGTACTGTCGGCAATGTGGAAATCCTGGAAAGCTATAGCCTCGTCCCTCTCCACAAAAGCTGCATCCCTAACAATCAAAGTCTCCTTGATCTCAACAAAAGTCGCGTCTCTGGCAGATCGGATCTCCTTTCGCTCAATCAATCCTGCATCATGAGCGACTCGAGCCGTATCTCTCTCCACCAAAGATATGTCTTTGCCAGACAAAGCGGTCAACATCAGCACTATAGCCTGATCCCTCTCAAAGGTCATCCTAGCTAGTAAGTTTGCCAAAGCCGGATCTGTCCCTGCAGGAATAGTCGGCGGATTACTAACTAGTGCTACTGTCAAACCCATGAATAACTCATCCTTGGTAGGAGACTTAGGATCCTTCATATGCTCCTCCTCGTCTGAATCTACAATAAGAGCTGACTAGATGAATGCATATGATGTTATATCTGCCTCCAACCACGCTGAGTACTCTGGAGAACGGTCCGGATGGCTACTAGAGAAATCAGCCCTCTCTCTGTGAGTCTAACACTCATACACTCGGATTAATTCAGCAGATGACATAGACGAAGCTGACATCCTCTGATCAACAGCCCCCTCAAATAGATGCAGGCTCTGATACTGATCAAACTGGTCCATAACAGCCAAAGGATGGTAAGCGGTAAGTGGTCACTCCCCTCAATCTAGCTAGGGGTAGATAGTTCATGCCAGATGAATGGGTAATAAAGCTATAGGGGGAGGCTAGCCCTGACCATAGCAAAATTGAGAACGGATGCTCAATATTCGACAAAAATGTCGACCATGTCTCTGCATCAGTACACTCCGCAGGCTCAAAGAAGTAAGATGTGGCTACCTCGCGGGTGAAGCAATACCCATGAGGTCTGAAAAATCCAATCGGTCGTATATGGGACATAAGCCATACATACAACAAGACCGAACTGCCTCTGAAAAAACCTCTCCAGGTGGGTACTGCAGTAGGTGACTTACCTCAGCGTCTCAGCCAATATCAACTGAATAATGGTGCTACCCTGCCTAAGGGCCCTAACCACGACTACCAATCACACATCCAAGTGGTCTAAGCATAGCGGTATATAGACATAGGATACGATGCACATCAGCAAAATGTCTATCCTGGCCAAATGTCATGCCTTTGCTGAAACAATGAAATCTGCAGCATGTCGATCATAGCTGTCGAGCTCACCAAAGCGATCAATCAAGAAGTCAATAGAGATCACCCGTCCAGAAATGAACTCATCCCTCCCCATGCTCTGGCGAAAACCTGACATCTTTATGAATGGTCTCCTCATATCGGTGATAGCTGTCCGAGAGCAGGGCAACTCTAAGGCTAAACTAGTAAACCGCTGGTACTCCTCAAGAGTCGGCGTCAGCTCATGCTGCCCAAATCGAAAGACATGCCTATCAGATATCAAACAGGATAAAATGCCATCTACAGATCCATATGGCACCTAAAAATCTACGAAGGCAAACGAAAGCCCCAACATCTGATCAACTGTCCCTCTGGCTGAGAAGGAAAAACTGCTATACCACGATCTCAAGGATGAAGCCACCTCAATGGTGGCAAATGCTCAATCCGACTAATGGTAGACAATGCCATCTGTATCGTCGGATCACAAGACCATCCAGGTGTCAAATCTGAACTCATCTGTCTAAATGCATACACATGACATAATACATACATAATGACAATGATAAAATATGATGTGATAGATAGGAAATATCATGCATATCTACAACAAACTATCTACTACAAGCATCATCCCTGTCTGATAATACAAAGTAAAATGAAGAGTACAGGAATATGGGGCACCACCACCCAACTACTAACAGTGGTCTATCAAAATGAGGCATAACCGCCAAATAGCCAAAATAATGGTTGGCCAAAATATATAGCTACCATAGCTATCCAAAGAGATCCAGATAATATACACTCAAGGTATAAACCTGCTCCATCTCCTTTGTGGATAAAAAACTACAGTCATCAAGCATATCTGGGCGGTACAATGGAGGATCTGCCCCTACAAAACTGCTGGAAAATAGACCTCAAGAGGGGCACGCTTCTGAGCTGGACTGGCTAAAAGAAGATGCCTCTAACGAATCTCGACCAAGGTACTTGAGAAAAAAGCGAGCTCTCTCCAACTCCCGGGTCAGCTCTGCTATCTTGTCTGAATAAGTGGGCTCCCTGAGGCAAGCTATCATGTTTGTCCTCATCACAGACCCTTGACACCATATCTGCCATGAACTGGGTGGTACGAGTCTGAGCTCCAATCGTGCGAGGACTCCACCAGCTACTGAATGCCTCCCCGCTGAACGGGCCGTTTGATAGCGTAAAGCAGTATATGCCCTCCATGGGAATATATGTCAATGGCAAGAACAACGGCCAATGATGCCAAGCAGGAGGAACAATGGGAATGCAGATCTACCTCGTAATGCTCCTAATAGCACGCTCTCCCAAATAGAGCTCTAAACCTCCCTTTGTCAAATATGGGAGTCTGCGGGTGGATAATGCAAACTCCCGACCAGTGGGGAAGCTTCCCTCAAATCCAACAACCAAAAACTCGAAGGTATCTGGCAATCATGACATATCATATTATGCATTGCCACCCCTACGTAGTTATATTTCCAGTGTCTACTAATCTTTATCCTGTTCATTACACTGCATTACATGAACATGATAAACAGGGGCATCTATAGATACTCAAAATTTTATTTCCCTATTACTAACACTGTAGGAGAGCAAAATTATCTAATTAAATCAACCCGGTCTCAATACCGGGCCATCAAATCAACAACGATCTCAATACCGGGCCATCAAATCAACCCCAGTCTCAATACTGGGCCATTAAATCAACCCTGATCTCAATACCGGGCCATCGAATCAACCCCGGTCTCAATATTGGGCCATCAAATCAACCCCGATCTCAATATCGGGCCTTCAACTCAACCCCTGTCTCAATACCAGGCCATCAAATCAACCCCGATCTCAATACGGTCTCAACCTGGGAAGTACACGTCAGCCCCGATCTCAACCCAGAAAGTATAGGTCAGTCCCGATCTCAACTCGGGAGGTACAAGTAAACCCCGGTCTCAACGCGGGAAGTATAAGTCAGCCCCAATCTTAACATGGGAAGTACAGGTCAGCCCCGGACTTAACTGGGGAAGTACAGAGCAGCCCCTGTCTCCACCTGAGAAGTACAGGTTAGCCCCGGTCTCAACCCAGGAAATACATATAAGCCCCAGTCACAACCTGAGAAGTACAGGTTAGCCCCGGCCTCAACCTGGGAAGTACAAATCAGCCTCAGTCTCATCCCGGGAGGTACAGGTCAACCCCGGTCTCAACCTGGAAAGTACAGGTCAGCCCCGATTTTAACCCGAAAGGTACAGCTCAACCCCGATCTCAACCCAAAAAATACAGGTCAGGCCCGGTCTCAACCCAGGAAGCATAGGTCAGCTTCGATCTCAACCTGGGAAGTATAGATTAGCCTCGTTCTTAACTCGAGAAGTACAGGTCAGCTCCGGTCTCAACTTGAGAAGTACATATCAGCCCCGGTCTCAACCCGAAAGGCGCAGGTCAACCCTGGTCTCAACTCGGGATGTCATATCAACTTCATGAACAAACCTGAAGCTTCACAACATCTCCAGAAGAAAACTTGGAATGACCAAATCAGCCCAGATACAACACTGAGGACAAACAGACTCGAATGGGATCCAAGTCTTGGAGACAACCCCAGGAAGTCAACCGAAGGCCATGCCGACACTAAGGGCAACCCTGGAGGGGAAAAACGATCATTTTATCAACTCTAAGCCCATTCGATCAAACTTAAGCTAAATTAATGCCACCAAGGTCAGAACAAACCATAACAATGATCCCGAGTGCAAACAGCGCAAGACAGCTCAATGGACAAACTGCGGGGAATCAAAGACCTAGTTATGAACCCGTCTTCTTGGACCCAAAAAATGTTTTATCCCATGTCATTGTGACACTCTAGGCGAGGGATTTCCGAAAAGGTATCGCATGCCTCAAACGGACGCTCCGATCAAAAGTTAGAAATTTTTGACTTCGACCTCGCGTTGCTTAGAGTGCACGTACTTCGAGATGATGGGACCCGCCACATGGGCCCCACCACGTGGAGCTGCACCTTTACCTGCGGCACCATTAGGTAGAGTGGAGGCACCCTGGCTTATAATTAAGTGGGCACCCCCCCTCAATTTTATATTTTAAAAATGCTCCGAACCTCTATTTGTTTGGTTTTCTGTCCAATTTCTTGTCTTTCAAACCCAAATTTTTTCACTCTAACACGTAGATAAACCCACATACTACTACATATTAGAAAATAACAGGTATATTTCGATGTTTAAAGCCTATGATTTGGAAAAAAGCCTGTGTAGCAGTCTATTATGAGTATTTTCACGATCAGCAAGTCAATACTACTTCTTTGCACTATTATACACTTGCACGTTAAGTTTCGTTTTCTGAATATGCCCAGAACTCAATTCTGTGGCCGTTTTCGTTAACTTTTGGTATATTTTTGTACATAAACGCATTTTCTGGCATTTCTACAACTCGGATTGACGATCCGTCGCTTCCAGCAGCTTTTATAAACTTGCATCTTCATTGTTAGCCACTTCGCTGGACTGGGTTATCTACCCAGTCTGGGTTTGACTTTTTTTTGTATATATACTAACTTTTCAATTCTGTCAAGCCCGGATGTCAAATCTGCTGTAGTTTATTACTTTTATATATAAATATGCATATATAAGCAACTTTCACCACCACTGGGTTATCTTCCCAGTCTTGGTTGACTACTTTTCTGTACATTTACATTCCAGTTTGGCCTAGATTATTCTGTTCCCTTTTTACTGAGTTTATATATATATGCATATATAAGCAGCCTTCATCACACTGGGTTATCTTCCCAGTCTTAGTTGACTACATTTTTGTACATTTACAATTCAGTTCGGACACATGCGTGAAAACCCATTGCCCTTTTTACTATTTTTCTATATATATTTCAATTCTGTCTAGCCTGGATCATTCCGTGGCCCTTATACAACTTTTATAAATATATATATATATATATATATATATATATATATATATTTCAATTCTAGTCCTAGCACTGGTGTGAAAACCCATCACCCTTTACAACTTTCGTATATATATAATTGTATATATATTGCTTTACTCGCTTTTATTAAACAGTTGCTTTAAATATTCATTTTGTATGAATTGGCACAGACATATCTGCGGGCGGAGTAGATTTATTTAAATCTCACAAACTCTAGCTTTCAAAGCGTTCGAAATCGGTACAGACGGAACCGGGAAGCTAGAATGGCTGAGATTTATTTAAATCTAGCATTTTTCTAGTTTTAGTTGTAAAAGCAACCTCGCGGCCCTTAGATTGTTATCTAGTGGGAACGAGACGCTTCGACAAGATGCGAACCAAGATTTACTGATGAATCCTCGGTTCTGGCGATATTTGGGATATATATCTGTTTCTGTACAAATTTGAACTGTGCAGGTTTATTGGCTACTCATATGTGAGCCTAGGAATCGTGGGAGTCATGATCAAATAGATCAGAATCTGATTTCCACGATGGACAAACTCCACTTTATAAATGTACCCTGCCAGTTTTTCTGTAAAATGTACATACAAAAGACCTTAAAACGATTATCCGATTTAAGATCTCAACATAGTAAAAATATAATTTCTCGTGTCAGAGTCCCTCCGATGGCTGTCATGCCCATGAGGAGGCCTACACTCGTATTATTTTTGTGGTCGAGGATGCTTCGCAGCCCGATAATCACCATTTAAATTGTGCCTTAAGGCTTAAAAGATAAAACTGAAGCATCGATATGCTTCAATTCCTATGTCAGCGTAGGGGTTTGATAAAATGCTTTTAAAATATCACTTTAATAATCTTTTCGAAAAAGAAGCTTTTGCAAATCAAATCAAACACTTTTACAAATCAAATCAAAGACTTTTTGCAAATCAAATCAAACCCTTCGTATATAGGTTCAACGATGCACAGACATGCTTTCTAATCAAATATAAATCCAATTTTCAAACAGCATTCACACACACATTTTTGTTTTTTTTAAGGAAAATATTAAAAAGATGTGGTACCGTGTTTACACAAGAGTTGTGGGGTGCCTAACACCTTCCCCACACTTAACCAAGCCCCCGAGATCAAAACTTTGTTTTCGAAGATCAAGTTTCGACAGTGTCCATCAATTGGGCCTCTTTCAAACAAAACTTGGTTAAGTTGGTACAACCATTTCAAATCTACCAACTGGCAACTCTATAAAACGTTCAAATCGTCGACATGATACATGTTGGTCTTTTTCTAAAAAAACCCTTCAAAACTGTTTTTCAAAATAAAAAGAGTAACGGTAGACATAGCTTAGGAAGACAGAAAGATCCGGGTTGTGACCCGACCCGCGATTTTTTCCCGACCTCGACAAGTAGTATGCATACGACTCAATCATATATGATGATAAAGTATATACTTTGGAGACAATCTTATTTATTTATTAATAAAAGTATTCACTTATTAAAGGCATTTAATTATCTACATGATGCTGTTTTTATAATATGTAAATAACCCATAGTTTTAAGAAATGCTTTTAGAATCATGATGTTGATCATGCTAATGAGGTCTAAATTCTTAGAAAACTTAAAACAAAAATAGTTCCAAATCGTTGGATTACTAAATAGGGGATTAGTAAATCCAGATAGATTGGTATATATGTTGCTTGCTCATTAGATGAGGATGATTGATCTCATTATTATTTGTGTTGAGACACTAAAGCAAGTATGTAGGTGCTTATTAGAGAATAAGTTCACTGAACGCGACTCGCTATGGAATACCTAATAAAATTTTACTTGCCTGTCAATAGGAATTCCTAATGTGATAGTAGTACAAGTGATCCTTGGACTTGAGATCATCATAGTATCTTGTATATAATGAATTATACTTTGACTTATTCCTTAAAAACCCTTAGGGTATATCAAAGGGTATGCTTGGGTATAATGAGTTACATATGGAGATAATGAATGATCAATAAAGAATCCATCACTTCTAGTTAAAGAAGAGATATGTCATATGTGATTCGTTAAATGACAACCCAGTAGTCCTTGCCTAAGGCATAACGAAATTAAAAAAGAGTTTTTAATTTGCATTATTTGGAGTTGTGCATTTTATAATCAAAATACATATAATTAAATAAAATAAGACTTGACAATAATTCAATATTTTATATTTAATTGGGACATTGTATGGTAGAAGAATTGAATTATACGGTAACTATTTACTCACAGGTTCTTTTATGACTAATGTTGAAATCTAAATTATCTAGAAAGTCGTTAATCGCTAGGGAGACTTATCCCTATTGTAGAATAAATATAATTTATTTAAATAGATTATTAGTTTAATTTATTTATTTAAATAAGATTAGAATTGTTCTAATTGATTTATTCATAACCGATTTAATATAGAGAGCCTAAAAGTCACACCATAAAAGGAAGAATAATTATTTAAGAAGGTAATGACATAATCGTAATAATGCATTAAGTGTAATTAATTTAATCTATGGTGATAGAATAAATTAAATAGCTTAATGTTTATTATTTAATATTTTGAAAATATTAAATATAAATTAATAAGAGGAGTCTTATTAATATTATTACAATTATTATTATTTTAATTTCTTAAAGAGTTTAGGAATTAATTTAATATTTGTACTCTCATTTATCCATAATAAGATTAGGAGGCAAATTAATTAAATGAATTTAATAAATTAATCCCAATGTGGTGGGAAGCCTAAATTAATTAAAAGAGTTTAATTAATTAAATGAAACTCCATGTCTAATAGGATTTGAAGGGTTGACCAATATCTATATAAGAGGAGTCTTATAATAGATATCAGTTGATGCAATTCTAATTGTTGGAGAGTACTCCTTTTCTGTAGAGGATAAAAAACTAAGGTTTAGCCAACCACCCTCTTTCTTGAATAATTCATTTTCCTTGGTGGATCACCTCTAGAGGCCAAACATTTGGGTGGCTAACATTGATCAAAGGAAGGAATCTACCCCGGATATTCAAGGAGATCGCGACAAACAAGGAGCTGAACTTGTACCTGTGAAAGCTTCGTTCTACAAGGGTATGATTCTATAACTTCTTATTTATCGTTTTAAATTAATAATCTATATAAAGGATGATCTGAGTAATGGTTTTGTAGAAATTTTTAAACTCTGATATACAATGCTTCTGCTAATTTTTGCAATTTGATTGCGCCATAATTTCATACAAACCTAACAATACCGGCCGAGGGAACTGGGAATCGTAGACCATTGCATATCGTTGTCGTATCATCTGGATACGTGGTAGGAGGCGTACTAATCGATGGCGGATCATCCTTAAACATCTGTCCACACGATACTCTAGATAGGATGAAGATCAACCCGAATCGAATTCGAGAAAGCCATATACTGGTACGAGCATTCGACGGATCAAGAAGGGATATAGTTGGGGAAATTGAACTTCCTATAGAGATTGGCCCTTTCACCTTCAATATACCTTTCCAAATCCTGAAAATCATTACCAGATATAATCTGTTGCTGAGACGACCATGGATCCATATGGCTAGGGCTGTTCCTTCAACTCTATATCAAAAATTAAAATATATCGTCAACAGCAACCTGATCACTGTCAGTGCAGAACCTGATTATCTTATCCATAATCTAGGAGATATGCCCCTGATAAGCGTGAATGAGGGTATTGATCCCGCCAGTTTTCAAGCCTTTGAAGTAAGCAATCCACGATACCACTCTGTGGGTGCGACAGCACTAACTCCCCGGATATCTCCAGAAGTGATGGCAGTTGGCTAAGAGATGCTTTCCATTAGACAACGACTAGGCCGAGGATTGGGGATAAATGGCCAGGGAATCAAGAACCCGATCCACACACCCACGCAGTTGGGAAGGGTTGGATTAGGATACTCTGATGGATCCAAACATCGTAATCCTCACAAGAACATGCCAGTTAACAATCTAATTCATCTCAAGCCAGACCTCAGTGAAGCCGGATTTAAGGAGCCGTTGAAGAAGGTCCCCATTATTATCTCAAACCTTCTGATCCCTAAAGTCAATCAGAATGGATATAAGGAGATTGGTGATGAAGAGACTATTAAGGATGCTTCCTTGATGGCCAAAGATAAGAAGTTTCTGGATGAGATTCAGTTACAATTTGTGAGCAGTTTTTGCCTTCCCAA
Organism: Panax stipuleanatus; assembly: GCA_020205555.1. Taxonomy (NCBI): domain Eukaryota; kingdom Viridiplantae; phylum Streptophyta; class Magnoliopsida; order Apiales; family Araliaceae; genus Panax; species Panax stipuleanatus. The sequence continues at coordinate 109,077,416 of CM035122.1, forward strand.
AGATGACTTGAAGAAGTCCAATGGGGTAGACCTGTCAAATGATCAACCCATCCTCCCAGTCCTTAACTGGGGAAGTGTGAACATCCTAAAGGAGGATCCAGGGACCAGTTCCAAATCAGTTATGGTTATCCTGGAAGACGTTGACAACTCTAACAACGCGTCTATCTCAGCTATCTTGTAGGATCTAACTACCAATAATAGGACGGTCACCCCTCAGATCGTCCGAAAAGGGTAAAATCAGAAAGTGATCCATTGACAGGGAGCTTTAGCTTTATATTTTTATGTCTATTTTATTTTATCTACAACTTGTTATTACCTATTGTCATATCAATTGCTAAATCCATTTGTAATTGACAATCGTTTGTATATATTTAGCAATCAAGTTTTTGTCTCAGGTTTCCAAATTTGAGTATTTCTAGCCACATCCATGACTTGCCAAATTTGAGTAATAATTTCTATTTCGATATGGAATTGGAGTTTGACTAGATGGGGATCGAGCAAGAGGAAGTGGATGATGATGAGGTGTTCGAGGAAATCAAAGCATGGGTCGAAGATAAACCTAAACCCAACCTTAATCAAACCACCACCATAAATATCAGAACCCTTAACAATCCCTAAGAGATACAGATCGGAACCAACCTTCCCTCTGACTAAGAAAAAGAACTAATCAAACTCCTAACCCAATTCAAGGGTGTTTTTTCCTGGTCTCATGAAGTCATGATATGTCTATCCACCGATATAGTTGTCCATCGAGAACTAATTAAGGAAGGGTTCAAACTGGTCAAGTAGAAATTAAGACTATAAAAACCAGAATGGAGCATGAAGGTCAAAGAAGAAATTATCAAATAGTTCAAAGCGAGAATCAATATGGTATCAACATACCCCGAGTGGTTGTCCGACGTAGTCCCAGTGCCAAAATTTGGGGGGAAGGTGCGAGTATGTGTAGATTATCGAGATCTTAACAAGGCCAGCCTTAAAGATGACTTCCCAGTGCCGTTCATCCATGTGTTTAATTGACAATATGTCACAGTTCAAAATGTATTCTTTCGCCAATTGCTTTGTCGGATATCATCATATTATGGTTGCTGAAAAAGACAAGGAAAAGACTGCCTTCATTACCCCTTGGGGAACATTCTATTATCGAATACTAGCTTTTGGCCTTACCAATGCTGGTGCTACTTATTAGAGGGCCATGATGACCTTATTTCACGATATAATGCATAAAGAGATCGAAGTGTATGTGGATGATATCATTGTGAAGTCTAGAGAGGCCGATGACCATTGCACCCATCTTCGGAAGTTGTTTGAACGACTCTACAAATTTAATTTGAAGTTAAATCGAGCGAAACATTACTACAAAACAGTAAATAGATGACACTTAATAGACAATATTTTCATAAAAAAACATTGTGGTTTTTTTTTCATAACGTTTTTTAAAAAAAATGTTGTGGTTTAATATACAAAAGCATTGTGGATTTAAAAGGGCTAATTTTTTGTTTTAAAATAATAATGTTTTCTTAAAAAAAACGTTATCTATTCAAAAAAACACGGAGGGATTAATCGCGCTTCTTCAATAGCCTCTCGCTGGTTTCTCAGTCTTCTTCAATAACCTATCGCTCGTTTCTCAGTCTTCTTCGATACCTATCCCAGAGGTTTCTCAGTCTTCTTCAATAGCCTATCGATCTCGCCCTCTTTGGTTGGCGGTCGCGCTCTCTTTGGTTTCTCGGTCGCTGGTTCAATAGCCACAATCTCTCTCATCTACGCATAAGCCATTATTTTTTCAGTACTCCTTCAAAATCATAGGTATGATCATCATCCTTCCGCTGTGATTTTATTCATATGTTGATTATCTCTTTTAAATTATCATTTGTGTTTCTTTTTCTCTGTAATAATATGATTTGCAAGGTTTTTATTTTTTGTTTATGTGTGCACCCAAAATCAAGATCGGAATTAATGGTATTAGATCTGACATATTATCAATGTTCTTTTGAGTTTGATTTTTGTATTTATTTATAGTTGATTATAAATATGATGTGAAGGGTTTGTAAGGATTGGTCGTTTGGTTGCAAGAGTGGCTTTGCAAAGAGACTATGTTGAGCTCATTGCTGTTAATGACCCCGTTCATATCAACTGATTACATGATATATGTGATTTGCTAAACTAGTTTGAACTAGATTTATGTTGATCTGGCAATTGCAGTAGTCTGATTGAACTTTTATGGTTTTGTTTCTGGGTTTTTGTTGTTTTAATTTTTAAATGTGTTGCATGTATATTTTTTTAATTTTTTTTAACATGTTTAAGCAGTTATTATATAAACACCAGATCTAGCTTTAGGGAGTGAAACGTTTAAAATAAAGCTTTAGTCTAGTTTGCCTGCATCTTCTGTTTCTGATGATCTAATTGAAATTAACTTTACACTGGTAATTTATAGCTTTCATTTACTTAATTATGGATGGATTTGAGAAATATAGGATTGATATAAGTATGCTATTGGCCGCATGTGTAACAATATGAAAGTGAAGAAAAGATTAAATAGTTACATAATTGTTTGATGTAATATGGTGAAGTATGTTTGTTAACTTTCGGTCACCTTATTTAGGTTGCAATCAACTCAAAGGTGTGGGGTAACAACTCCATTGCCCTAGGTATGTATTTTTGCAAGGACAATTATAATTCTATGGACTGTAATAGGGGATTATAGAATAAAGAGCCAGGTGGTGTTGAATAATTCATCTTTTAGGGGTATAACGTTCTTCAATTCATAGTCTGGGGTGCAAATATATGAGATATATAGTAAGGGCTCATTGAAGGAGTACAATTCAATCTCCTAAAGTGTAATGAATTTGTGGATTTATTATTGAAGTGGGGTGGATTAAGTATGAGTTCCAAGTTGATCAGTGTAGGGTTAGAAGTCACCTAATGAGTTTGTGCCTATAGACATTAACACAGAATGCTTCAGCTAATGTACAAACCAAAATACTATGTTCTAAACTTTTTCACTTGGGATTAAAAGTACATTATTCTATTATCGTTAATATTATGCTCTTTTAACCAAGCAACAATTGAACATGCTTGAGGTTCATGTTTTGATATCAAGGACTGCTACCATAAACAACATTTGTTGCTTTCTATAAAGTATATAGATTTGGTTTGGGGTGCCTGCTTTTGTTGCATTCCATAATTTCCATGCAATAAATTTTGGATTTGCCTTAAGTGGATACTACAAAATTCAAAGTTTATTTGATGTTCGCTTGAGTATGATCAATACTTGTTGGGTTTTCCTTTGATGTTCTAATGTAGGACACAGTAACTGGATTTTTACTTGCTGGAGTTGGGAATGTTGACTTGAGGAGGAAGCTAAATTATATTATTGTGGACTTGAGTATACTTTTTACCTTCAACGCTTATCTATGTTATGAATAAAAATTTCTCGGCATTACTCGCTTCTCAAGGCAATCAAGTAGACAACTTTGGAATGATTCTTTTTTTCAACTTTACTCGCATATTATTGAATTTGGTTACAACTCCAATTGTCAACCTACTACCTTGTATTAATGTCATTCCCCTTCTATAGCTTGGACTCCTTCTGAAGAAAATATTGAAAGGTGACTGTACGCCTGTGTCAAAGTCTAAATTCCTAGAAGCTATTGCAGACTATCATAATCAAAGGACTGGTTTGATATCAAGTGATTTCTCAAAATTCTGATACGTCCTATAGTATGACAGCAGGATACTAGTTCTAAAAGACATGATTATGACTCTGGTTCTTAGTGTTAGATTTTCTGGCACTTGGGAGGCATCTTTTACTAGTACTCTGGGGTTTTTGCTTACCTCCAGTGCTTAAGATGTTTCCACAGTGGATCAATAGCTATTTGTAAATCCTTCTTCTTAGTGCAGCTGTGAACCAATCATTCCAAAATAGATACTCTTGAAACATTAGAACTTGATCTGTATTAGTGCCTCTATTCTATATTACCAAAATTATTAGTTCCCTCATAAAATGAGATGGCGCAAAATATTTTTTTTAGTAGTTTCTACAAGTTCAATTTAGATTACCAAGTTTCGCTCAATAGGTAGATGTCTTTTCACTTGTCCAAAAAAAAGGAAAAAAGAAATGGAAAATAGTTAGACATATTGTCAACTTTAATCCATTTACTTTTATTTTCTCTAGATTAGATATATTGTTGACATAATCTGACCCAGAATTCATTAAATAAAGTTTTAAATGATATAATTTCCTTACCAAAAAAGATAGGCACACATACCAAGAAACTCATCCAAGTAGACATGATCTTATAAAGTTTGCAGCTAGGCCAAATAAAACTCTAGGATGGTTAGTAATTAATTTCTTCTCTTTCATGGTTTATGGGATAGGTACTTCATTGTATCACTCTACTCAGCCGGGGTGGCTTTCTCTGATGTTCTGTATTATTTCTGACCTGCCCTCCATTAATTTCTTATTTTTTGTTGCTTTGTCTTCGTGTTTAGTCCTCCCTTCTGTGGGGACTCAAACTCAGTTCAGCCAGTTTGATAGAGTGGCTAAAGTTACTTGATATATTTGAATACTAAAGTCATAGCATCTCAAGATGTTGCTACATATGGTGGACTATGTGCACTTACAAGTTTTGACCGAGCAGAGCTGAAGGCAATTATAATATGTTTTTCGTAGGATTATTTTATATTTCTACTATTGTTCTAATTCAAAAGCTTAAGATCATATCTTAAATGAATACTACTCTTTTGTAGAGCAAAGTTATAGACAATATCAATTTTCGGAATTTCTTAGAGTTGGTACCTGAAGTTAGGGAACTAATTCATTATTTCTATTCAAGGAAATTTAATTTACTTGTTTTCTTCATTAGATATCTAAGTCAACTTAGTCTTACATGTGTCCTCTAGTTTCATGAGCAACCCACAAAAAGCATGGACGCATTGCTTCTTGTATCATTTGATGAATATAGTATAACCTATAGTTTTTTTACTAAATTTGGACCAAGTGTAATAGGAATTGTTTTTGGAAGGGATGAAAAGTAACTAATTAACTTATAAATTTATAATTTCATTACTAATAATACTATCATTATCACAATTCTTTGATAAGTTTCACCGTGATTACATTATGACTGAACACATGTGATACTAGTGATGGATTAATTAGACACACACATATATATCATCATCACACCTCAAGTATGTAAGTAGGGAATATCTTCAAGAACAAACAAGACACGTCACTATGGAATATAAATTAATAATGCTTTATATACCCCTTGCTTTATAGCTGCCTTGCCTCTTTTTATATTTTTTCTAACGAAAAGCATAATTTTAGAAATCAATTTCAAATAGGAATATCAGAACTTTAAGATTGATTCAAGTGCCTGCTTGAAGACATTTATTTATATTAAGATTCTGAGAATTTTAAATTGCATTCTTGCTCTGAGCATCTGACAAGCTTCATATTCCCCACCTTAATTCAAAATTAAAATACATCTTTCATGGTTACTCTATAGGACCTATTATTTGATGCGGCCATATAAATAGATAAAAGTACTTGACTTACTTTTTTTATCTATGATGACTAAAATGCTTTCTTGTATTTCTCCTACTTTACATACAAGATGATGCTACATAGGGCCACTTCGGCATGGGCAATGCTATTCAACTCCAATCTCAGGTTTCATAAAGTTAGCGTGGTTTTTCTGCCATTATTTGAATAATTTAGCAAGTTGGATCAGTAGGTAATGTTCCTTATTTTCTGTTCCTTATTTTTTGTTCTATGTTTCTTAATGCATATCTATTCCACTTTAGTTTTATTTTATAGATTATTAATTTATTACTGCTAATGTGTTTGGGTCAGATACTGAGGAAGCTTGAAGAACAAGGGGCTGACTTAGATAGCAAGAAGGTGTGGCTTACCTAGAATTTTTACATCTGGATGAATTTTTTACTAAGTAGAAAGAAAAAAGGGAAAAAGAGGACACTTGTTTGAAACAAAAAAGAACCATAAAGTGACACTTATTGCCTTCATTTGGTTTGTGCTGTAACTGGATCAAATATAACACATTCATTAAATTAAATGGGGGCAGAGTATCTCTTAATGCTGTAAGTCTCTCTTAAGCTAATGTTTAATTAGAGATGTATCGAAATCGGCATTCATCTTTAGACTGGGAACATTTATTATAATTTCATCTTCATACACCACTGATATCAATATCAGGTCAAAAATCTTTATAATTTTTCAGTTGTTCATATGTCTATGTTTGGTGTGATCCTCGGTTTTTAGGCAGAGCACCTGACTAAATATTCTTTGCGTACGGCTTTTACAGCTTGATTACTATACTTTCCTATTTGGGTCTTGTTTATCTTGCTACAATCTTCCTTTTCAGATCCATTATTTGCAGGTGAGTTGCATGAATTATTTGATAACTTGGTACTCGGTATTGTATTATCAATCTTTGATTAAATTATTAATTATTTTTATAAAAAAAAGGGAGCTATGAATGAAGGTGATACAAGCTAAGAATACGTGGTTGGGCAAAAAGAAGCTATGTATGTCCCAAAATGTAATGTCAATTTGTTAGGAGTAGCATTGGACCCGGCCTATGTTTGTTACTTTGTTCTAGAAAAAAGATAGGGTATTTTGGGAAGAAACAGTAAAGAAGTGAGAAAAAGAAGATACTGTTGTTCTTGATACCTTGCTAATTTACTAGAATATCCTATAGGGAAGGAAAGGAAAGGTATTGTTCACTTTTTACTACTACTATAATGCGAAGTTCATGTATGTGGGGTTGGTGCCTTTTGGTGTTTTGGGTAATTAATTATTTCTTCAGAATTTTCTATTTTTCTTACTCAATCTTGCCGAAACTTGGGTTGCTGCAGGCTTTTTTTGGAGTTTTCACGGTACCCAAAATTTGTTCGTCCTACTCATCACAGTTAACTGCATTCGATAATTATGTGTTCAAACGTTTTGTTCAGAAGACTTTTATGTGTTCAAAAGTTTTGTTCATCTTGAAATTGGGAAGGTACATTTTCTCTAAATATTTTATTCCACATGCTTTCAGTCATTCCATATGTTCAAACGTGAGTTTGTTTTTGAACTTATAGGTGAAGGCTGAAAGACTAAAATCTAGAGCACATGAGAGATATAGTAACAAGCTTGCTTCAACCAGGAGGATAACAAAGGAGAATGAAATGCTGAGATAGAAGCTGACTACAGTAGAACTAGCACAAGAAGAGGCCAACATCTTAATTTTATGGATAATTTGGTATATTTTGTGGATGTAGTCAAATTTGCAATTTAATGTACGTAGTAGTAATTATATTGACAAGTGAATTTGAAACTATAAACGTATGGTATTATTAGAATGTATGATATTTTGAAATATAGAATGCTTATATTTTGGCTTTAAATGTTGTGGATTGTGTCAAATAGACAACACTTTTTAGGAAAAAAATGTTGTCTAATGTGTCAAATAGACAACGTTTTTTAGAAAAAAATGTTGTCTATTGTGTACAATAGACAACGCTTTTAAAAAAAAATATTGTCTAATGTGTCAAATAGACAACGTTTCTTTAAAAAAGCGTTGTCTAATGTGTCCAACAGACAACGTTTCTTTGAAAAAAAAATGTCTAATGTGTCATACGACAACGTTTTTAAATGTTGTCTATTTGTGTCTAAAAACGTTGTCTATTTGACAAATAGACAACGCTTTTTGGAAAAAATATTGTCTAATGTGTCAAACGACAACGTTTTTTAAACGTTGTCTATTTCTGTCTAAAAAGCGTTGTCTATTTGACAAATAGACAACGCTTTTTTGAAAAAACGTTGTCTAATGTGTCAAAAAACAATGTTTTTTAAACGTTGTCTATTTGTGTTTAATAGATGACACTGCTAACCACGACACTTTTGGGGGACCTATTACAACATTTTTTAAACGTTGTCTATTTACTTTTTAATACTAGTGAAACGTGCTTTTTGTGTGAAGTCCGGTAAACTTCTAGGATTTCTTGTGAGCAACCGGGGCATTGAGTTGGATCCTGCCAAGATCAAAGCAATCACGGAGATGCCCGAACCAAAGACCGAGAAGGAAATCTGAGGCTTCCTAGGAAGAATAAACTTCATCAGCCGATTCATATCGCAGTTGACAGCAACCTGTGAACACATTTTCAAATTATTAAGAAAGAACTCCTCGGGAAAATGGAATGAAGATTGCTAGAAAGCTTTTCGTACCATTCAAAATAGGTTGATTGAAGCACTATCTTGGTAACCCCAAGGGATAGAATTCCGTTATTCATGTATATCTTCGTCAATTCCAACGCTATGGGTTACTTACTGGGGCAAAAGGATGATATGGGGAAAGAAAGGGCGATTTATTATCTCAGTAAACGCTTCAGTTGTGGAGAGCAGAACTACACCCTGATAGAAAGAACCTGATGTGCATTAGCTTGGGCAGCCACAAGGTTACATCAGTACCTACACAACCATACAACTTATCTAATCTCTAGGATGGATCCCTTGAAATACATCTTCAGCAAGCCGATGTTGAACTGCTGATTATCTAAGTGGCAGTTATTCCTCCAACAGTTCAACATCATCTATGTGACCCAAAAGTCCATTAAAGGGCAAGGAATTGCAGATCACCTATCGGCCGCACCAGCAGGAGGTTATGAACCTCTGGAAACATATTTCCCGGAGGAAAAAGTGATGACTGTTCAACTGACAGGAAAAGAAGATAAAGGTCAATTTTGGAAAAAATAATTTGACGGTGCATCAAACACTGAAGCCGCGGGAGCCGGGGCAGTTCTGGTATCCATCACGGGAGATCAATACCTCGTGGCCACCAAGTTGCATTTTAACAATTCTAATAATACTGCAGAATACGAAGGATGCATTGTGTGGTAAAAATTGGCTCAGTCCATGGGATTTAAACGATTAGCTGTGTTCGGAGATTCGAAACTAGTCATTAGACAGTCCAACAGGGCCTACACCACCAAAGAATTGCATCTACTACCTTACCATTAGTATATTCTCAGATTGGCAAGAGAGTTCGAAGACATTGCCTTTATGCATATTCCCCAAAACCGAAATGATTTTATCGATGCATTGGCTACATTAGCTTCATTGGTGAACCTGTCAGGAAGGAAGGGAATGCCTGTCATCACTTTCACTGTACAGAACGCACTGTCATATGGAAACAATGTAGGGGAGATATCGGATGAGATAGCACCTACTGGACCACCTTGGTACCACCACATTAAAGACTATTTACGAGATGAATGAACCCCTGAAGGAATGAGTCATGCTGCGAAAAAGCGAATATAGAAAATGGCCATGAATTTCTACCTAAGTGGAGATGCTCTCTACAAGAGTGACCCAGGTGTAGGCCTTCTGAGATGTTTAGACAGAGATCTGGCCCAGCGACTTATGAATGAAGTACTTGGTGGGGTGTGCAGAGCACATATGAGTTGACCTCTACTTGCCAAGAAAATTCTAAGGACGGGACATTATTGGATATATCCCTCAAAGCAGATTGCGATGATCATGTCAAGTGTTGTTATCAATGTCAGATCCATGCCAACATTATTCATTCACCCTTAATCAACTGCATTGCATGACATCACCATGGCCTTTATCCATGTGGGGAATGGACGTGATAGGACTTGTTGAGCCTAAAGCCAGTAACGGTCACTGACTCATCTTCACTATGATCGACTACTTTACCAAGTGGGTTGAAGCAGCTTCCTTCCCTAAGGTCACCAAGGAGGTCATCGTTGGTTTATTAGAAACAACGTCATCTGTCGATATGGACAACTCGAGTTTATCATATCAGATAACGTGAAGAATCTGAATAACGAGATGATGAGGGAACTGCGCAGTAAGTTCAATATCAAACACCTCAATTCAGTTATTTATCGTCCGAAAATGAACGGTGCGGTGGAAGCCGCTAATAAGAATATCAAAAAGATATTGATGAAGATATCAGAAAATCATCTGGGATGGCCTGATCTATTGCCGTTAACACTACTTGCATACCAAACGTTGAGTCGAGCCTCGACTAGGGCAACACCTTACTCATTAGTCTATGGTATGGAGGTCGTACTTCCTATCAAAGTGGAGATGGAATCACTAAGAGTGATGCTAGATTCCCAGATAGAGGAGAGTCGATGGATACAAGATCGATACGATCAATTATCCCTCATAGATGAAAGGAGGGCTACTGCTATCTTCCATGGCCAACTATATTAGCAGCGAATGTCCCGATCTTATAACAAGAAGGTGCGACCTCGAGAATTTAAAAAACATGATTTGGTACTAAAGAAGATCATTCCAGGTCAGGATGCAGCTAAATGAAAATTTGCCCCAAATTGGGAAGGACCTTTTGCTGTCAAAGCAATCCTATCGAGCGGAGCCTTGAAATTGGAGGAGATGGATGGTGAGGAATTCCCATAATTGATCAATTCTGATTTGGTGAAACTGTATTATGTCTGAGGCCCCTTTCATTTCAAACTGGAATACTTTGTCCTGATAAAAAGAAAAAGACAAAAAAAAGAAAAAAAGAAAAAAAGAAAAAAAAAGAACAAAAAGAATAAAAATATATCAAGTCTGGTTTTTAGGTCTGAACATGAACTACAAAAGACCTGATTTTCCATCTGCGGGAGTACGTAGGCAACGATTTATGGTGCGGTCAAATTAAACAAAAAAACCAAAACCCCATCAAACCAAACAAAAAAAAATCAAAACCCCATCAAACCAAGCTCAAACCCAAATAAACCCTTTTCAACTATTCAGGCCAAGCCTGAAACTACGAAAGACCTGATCTCTCCTCTATAGGAGTACGTAGGCAACCATTTATGGTGCGGCCTAACATTCGAAAGAATCCAAACACTTTCACCTTATTTCCTCGAAACCAAAATATTAACCTATATAGAAACAAAAATATAACACAAACCCGCCCAATCAACGGCTCATGCGGAGAGGACCTAGCGACATCTCAGCATCACCATGCTGAATCTGGCGCAAGTATGACAAGACCAGTTCTATATCGACATAATAAATCATGAAGCGATAATGGTAACTGTGACGCCCACAAATCTGGGACCGCCACTTGGTCTCTCGAATTCGGTTCGTCACGTGCTCATGGTAATACATCACAATAATTGTATGACTAAATGTCGGATAACACATCGGAATTATACACAACTAATACCGAATAAATTACATTTAAATAATATAATTATTCACGTCCCAAGGTCTCGTAACTTAAACAGTGATTACATAGCTTAGACATGTCTTAAGCATAAATAACCTTAATTAGTACATAATATCATAAGTCCTTTATTACAATCATAAGACCTACATAATTTAAGCTACTCAGTAGCCTTTCCCTTGCCCTTAACTGTGCCCTAAGGTCCGCACTGCTCTGCCTTAACTGAAATGTTTTTAGGGAAAGCAAGAATGAGCACAAATTTCCCAACAAGTAATATACAATAAGGGTAAGTGATATAATTTTCAATTCTCAAAAGGGTATAACAAGGTTTGATAGTTCAAGGATAACAAGAATATCAAAAAAATTCAATAACAGTCGCTAAGGACAGAATAATATCAATGTGATTCAATAATAACTCAATTCAAGATTTCGAGATAACTGAATACTGAGCAGTCACTAAGGACTATGAACTTCCACAGGAATTGACAGTAATAAACTAAAAATCCAACAAAAACAGGTACATCAGGTGATCAGCCTAAAGTACCATCGTTATGCATAACAATCAATCATACTCAAGTGCGCGCGTCGGTTCTCCGACAATTATATTTTGTTCTTCTCAATCAAATATAAGATCCCTCACCAATCAATTGATTTGGGTTGCTTTTCAATAATATAAGTCTAGCCGAATCAAATGGCATAGACACTTTCACAAAGAACAATACTAAGTTCAACATGAATAATAGCTTTAACGAAATAAGAGTTCAAGTATGGTAATTCAATTCAAACGATTAAGTAGGTAACTAGTTCGTAATATACAAGGATAGAATACTTGCGTCCAAAGAAATAAGGTTTAGATACTTGCTTACGATATTCGTTGAATAAAGTAATACAAGGGTTTAGGATACTTGCCTTAAGCGTAGTTTATCCTCGTTAAGTAAATCAACACTTTCGAATCCCTATCGTAATATAGTTACGTATATATATGATATTCATTAGTCATATAATTTAACTTCACATTTTGTCTCCGAATATACGATCAACACATAAGCTAAGTTTTAACCTAGCTATACAGTTATATAGAATATAATTTCTATCTTTAACGTTTCTCCTTTAGAGTTTAAACACATTCTCATATCATATAAGATCGTAACAATTAGCAAACATGCTCTCATATTATTAATATCACATAAAACTACAAGCAATACTAAAATATATTTCATTTTAGCAAGTTATGGCATTCTCATAAGTTAACCGTCAAAATTGGGTTCAAGTAACACATAACATATGATATCACAAAGTATGTATACATATTAAAGGATACTTTCATGCTTGTTCAACCTTTCTAATTCCAATCATATATGATTTAGTTTTAATTCACTATCCCTAACGACTTAGGGTTATACAATGCCATGAATTTACATAAGTTGTCATGCTTATCATTTAGATATATAAAGTAGTCATATATTTTACTGATACGCATGTTCATATGTTTCTATTTCATGGATGTGTGATTCTAGCATTGTTACTAGTTCGTGACTTAATCGAACTCATGCTTGATTAACTTGCATTACATCTAACAAGTACGTACATGTATGATGCCTTCAAAGCACATTCAATCATGTTGAAAATATCAGAATGTAGAGTCCTAATATAACATGTCAAAGTCCACATTTAAAGCTTATGTTGTTGTTAGTAACGTTCATTAACAAGTTCAATATGTTCACGCCTCATTACGAATTATATAAACACAAGTTAATGGGTTGTTCATGCATTTCTAAACCATACTATTACGCTCTCAAAATCAGAATATTAACATGGCATAGCATGTCAAGGTTTGTGTTTAAAACATATATTTTTGTTAGGAATGTGCACTAGTGGGGTCCACATGTTCACATTTCATTATAGAACCTATATACGCGAGTTAACATGCTTTTCATACATCTTTGTATCATACTAATATGCTTGTAAGGTCAGAATACCGACATAAGTCATATATGTTTAAAGTTCAATTATAAACCTTATGTTCACTTCGGAAACTTTAAGTGCATTTCCAAACTACATGTCGTTTTGTTAACCATGCATGTTAATATACTAAAACATGCTTACATTGCCTCATTATGTTTATATATATATGTTACACAAGCTAGCATGCTTTATCTAAGTCATTTTAGCAAGTAGCACATAACAGATTTTTAAGCAGAAGCAAAATCTGCAGCAGGTTACTGGCGCAGCTGCGCCGGCTTGCAACCAGCGGCAGACTGTTCCAGTCTCGGCAGATTTCTAGGCAAATTCCCAAATTTCACCACATTTTCGTTCCTACTCAACTACATTTCAGTTTAAACATGCTTATAAGGCTATATAGTAATTAAGAAACATGTCCAAATCAACTTTAGCATAAATGGCAACTAAAATCAACAATTAAAATTTTTGACAGAAAACCAAATGATGAACTAAGAACGAAGGATTTATACCTCTGTAATGCAATCTCAACTTCTCAGAATACTACACTATTATATATATTAGCTCTCAACTTATCAAACTTAAGCAAAATCTCAGTAATATGAAATGTGAAGAGAAGGGGCTTAATTTATAGAAAATCTATTATACAGACAATGCTATCTCCCTATGAATCAAACTAATGAACTGAAGATTTGTATATTGGTTAAGGAAGAGTAGGTAATTAGTTGGTGAGTTACACTATTTTGCCCACTCCCTTGTTCAACATTTGCTAGAGAGCTATGGAGGTTTGTTGGGTTTGATGTTATAGGGGAGTAGGGTAGCTTGAGTATATCACGTGAAAGAGATAGTGACTCTCCCAGCAAAACAAACTCAACCTTCTAGCACCATGCATATATACATACTTAGGCTATATACACATACATATATCATACACTTAGGTATATATGTATACTTAGGTAGTAAATTCATTTAAAGTCATAATGTAGTTTTCAATAAGGAAATAATGTTACAATGTAGTGAATGTAATTTGCACATATATAATCAATGTACATATTATTACATCGGTATAATTTAATCGGATACTATCGCATTTATTGTTAAATTTTACAATCAACAATTGATTACAATATATCCCTAACATATTATTTTAATGTATACTTATACACAATTGTCACCTAAGCATTATCATGTAGCTTTCTCAATTCAATGTCTTTACTATATAGTTTATGTATAATTGTATAGCTACATTGCACTACTTCATACAACATATAGGTAGCTACCATACCTTATACATTTAATTCGCATGCTTGCACGTAACAATTAATACAACCTCATTTTATTAATAACTTACTTATTTGTTTTATTATTCATAATGTCAAATAAATAAATTATTCACCTTATTGATTAATTAACAATATTATTAATTAATCCATTTCTCATCGATTATTAATAACACCTAATTAATAATCATAGGATTAATTATCACGTTAACAAATATAATTCCCAGCATATTTATAAACAAGTGGTTTATTATTATTATATTTCTTGCAATAATAATAATCACATATTATTAATCAATCACAGTTAATATTCCAAAATAATTAATTAATATTCTATAATAACAATTAAGTAATATTCTATAATTAACAATTAATATATATTAATTGTTCGCTTAATTTAATATAATCATTCTTATATTACGTCACTGTGCCACACAAGGCTATCAACGAGTTTATCGCAAACTCCATAAGTTTCTCAATTGTTATAATTATTCAATTTAATAGAATTGAATTAATCCATCTCATGACACAAAATTATTTATATTCAAATAAATTCTTATTTCCACTAATATATTTATTTAATAATATTAGAAAATTCTCTGGTATTACATCCTCCCCCCTTATAAAAATTTTGTCCCGAAATTGCTACAAGGTTACACAAATAAATTGGGATAATCCATCATTATCCTATCTTCTAACTCCCACGTTGCCTCCTCGACATCGTGGTTACGCCAAAGCACTTTTACAGAAGATATAATTTTATTTCTCAAAGTTTGTTCTTTTCTATCTAATATCTGGACAGGAATATCTTCATATGCCACGTTCTTCTCCACTTGAATGGGCTCGTAAGAAATCACGTGCTTGTAGTCGGCCTTGTACGGTCGCAACACGAAAATGTGGAACACGTTGTGGATGTGCTCCAACTCGGGTGGTAGCACAACTTTGTATGCCACTTCGCCCACCCGCTTCAGTATCTCGAACGGTCCTATGAATCTTGGACTTAATTTTCCTTTCTTGCCGAAACGGATCTTTCCCTTCCATGGAGATACTTTCAAGAATACGAAACTGCCGACTTTGAAGTCTCGGTCCTGCCGATGCAAATCTGCGTATTTTTTCTGGCGATCTTGAGCTGCTATAAGTCTGGCTCTTATCACTGTCACCACGTCTGCGGTTTGTTGTACTAGCTCTAGTCCGAGTATTCATCGCTCTTCGACTTCGTCCCAACACAAAGGCGTTCTGCACTTTCTCCCGTAAAGAGCTTCGTACGGTGGCATGCCGATACCCGCATGGTAACTATTATTATATGTGAATTCTACTAAGGGTAGGTGATCGTCCCAATTCCCCTTGAAATCCATCACGCAAGTTCTAAGCATGTCCTCCAGCGTTTGTATTGTTCGCTCACCTTGTCCGTCCATCTGAGAATGATAAGCCGTACTCAACCTCAACTGTGTTCCTATTCTTTCTTACAAACTCTTCCAAAAATTGGACGTGAAGCGCGGATCTCGATCGGAGACAATAGATACCGGCACTCCATGTCGTGAAACAATCTCCTTTACGTACAGACTCGCTAACTGATTCAAACTATAGCGGATCTTGGTTGGTAGAAAATGTGGTCTTCGTTAGTCGATCCACGATAACTCAAATAGCATCATAACCTGCGTAACTGGAAGTCTTACCACGAAGTCCATCGTAATATGCTCCCATTTCCATTCTGGTATTTCTAACGGTTGTAGTAAACCACTCGGCCGTTGATGTTCTGCTTTAACGCGTTGGCAAGTCAAACATCTACTGACGCACTCTGCGACTTCCCGTTTCAAATTGGGCCACCAAAAATGTTGCTTCAAATCTTGGTACATCTTAGTGCCTCCCGGATGAACGGAATATGTGGTATTGTGTGCCTCGTGCAAAATCTCTTCCCTTAGCTCGGTTACCGCTGGTACTGTAAGAACCCGAATTTTCAGATATTATTAAATAAGGATTTAATAAATAAAATTCTTAAACTGTGAGATGGGTTCGAATAATAATATATATATGTGATATGAGGTATGTGGTATTATATTACATATGGTAATATGGACTATGTAATATGTGTTTTTGTGATTTATAAATATATTATTAATATATATTTGTTACTTATCGTAGAGACGATTCAGTGGAGATAAAGGAAGTGGATAAATTCCTATCGATATTAAATAATTTATAGAATTATTTCATAGTAAGTTGGTGACATTAAATATCCTTAATGTATAATCACCATATTCTTGAGTATGTGTATTAATAACTAGTATGCTTATAATATAGGTTATTAATAGCACTTAAGCTATCCGTGAATAGGTTTGGATAGTGAAGCATGAGTTAGTTAAGGAATTAACTAATAAGAATAAATATTAGTTAATATAAGTTGTGAGTTATATTATGGAATAATATAATGAGAGTATTGAATCTTAATTAACTATGATGATATAGTACAGTGTTTAATTTACTTAAGTAAAGGAGTGAATTAATATGTGTGTTGAATATGTAATTATAGTTGATACTTTTTATATATATTACTTAGAGTGGTAATATGTGAGAAAGTCTAATGGTGCGATAAAGGTGAATATATATATATATATATATATATATATATATATATATATATATATATATATATATATATACGTTATTAAAGGGAGATGGAAATCATTATATCTTTAAATGAATATTTGAAGAAATTGTTTTGGGAACAATTTATAGAAAAGAAAGAGAAATAGTTATTATATATTTCTAATAAAGGATATTAAAATAATTTCTAATATTGAATTATTTTAATAAAAGGAGGAAATGTTATTTTTGAATAATAATATTACCTTATATGTTTTTGTATGAGGTGTGTTTGGTTAATATAGTAAATATATTAAAACGTATTTGCTATATGTAATTAAATTGATGGAAACAATTTATTATAATAGAAAATAAACTTATTATCTATTTTCTATATATAATATATGTACATGTGTCGTACATATGGTTATTTGATATTATATTAAGAATAATATCATGAGACAATAAGTAAATTATTTTCTAATAACGAATGTGCTTATTTGGAGAAAACATAATATTTTATGATATGGCTAAATACATAATTTTAAATGTATTTTCAAGGGAGTTTAATTAATGAAAGGAAACTAAGTTATTTTAATATATTAAATAACTTAAGTTATTATTTGATCGTGAATATTATTATTGGAATAATTAATAGAGTATATATTAATTATTATAAGCGTAAAGGTTATACTTATTATAAGTATAATTATTTGAAGTAGTTTAGCATTTTAATAGCTTGAGTTATTATATTTTCGTAAAGGTTATATATAATATTTGAATATTCGATTTGTAAAATATTTATATGTGGACCTTGGATTTAATAGTTCTAATTTAATTGAACAGGTTATAAGTAGTAATGTGGTGAGAAATGAGTAAGTGATGAGAATAATGATAAGCTTAAGTTTGAGCTTGTGAGAGATGCCTTGTGTGGCACAATAATAGATTCAGTAATGAATTGACTAATTTAATGATGGAGGAATTATTAATTAAACAATTAATCTAAATAAATTGTTAATTGTTATTATGATAGTATGTTAAATTATTATGGCTAGTGATAGTATAATAATAAGGAAATCGATTATAAGTATAATCGGATTTGTGATGAGATAAATTGTCTTCTAATATTAATTATTGTTATGAACAATATACTATTATCAAGTAATTAATTGATAATATGATGATTAATGAGTAAATGATATAAAAGATTTATATTTATTTAACGTGATAATAAATCATATAAAGTGTTAATCAATTAGCGTGGGAATTATAATTCCATGGATTAATGAGAAATGGATTAATTAATATTATTATTAATTAATTGATAAGATAAGTAATTTATTAATTTCTATGTGCAACCATGCGATATTAAAGTATAACGTATGATAGTTAACTATATGTTATGCGAAGTATAAAGTGCAATGCGACTATGCTATATATGAATATAAACTATATAGTAAAGTTATTGAGTTGTAATAGGTACATGAAATGTGGGTTTGACAATGTGTATATTAAGTATACAATAAAATAATATATCATAAATATATGATAAACAATTATTGAATTTACTAATAGAGGAGACAATACACTGTGATGATACCCGATAGAATTATATCCGGTAGGATGAAATGTACATGAATTTATATGTGCAAGTTAAAATTTAATACATGATAGTATTATTGAGACTACATTGTGACACATTAATTTATAACTTAAGTTATATGAAATGAATGTGTACAACTTAAATGTATATGTAATGTGTATATATAAACCAAGTGTTGTATTACATGTTCCAAGTTGCTGAGATTTATTTGGTTGCCCCAATATTAGAGTTACTCCTCTTCTTCTCCTTCACGTGAACACCACATGGCTACTCTCTATAGCCTCAAACTCAGCAAACTTAGGCTAGCAATGATCATGGGGGGAGTGGAGATCATGATGAGATTTACCAACTCTCACCTACCATTCCTTAACCATTATACAATCTTGCTATACATTGGTTTGATTTGGGAGATTTTGCATTTGTCTGGGTATTGATTTGGTTATAAATATGAAGCTCTCCTTCTTCATGTTTTCATTGCTGAGATTTTTGCTTAAGTGATATTGAGAGCATATTAAAGTAAGAATGCATTAGTAATATAGCAACATTTTGAGTTGAAGATTTCAGCAAGCTTGATACACATTAGCAGAGGTATAACACCTCATGTTCTTCAATTCATGTTTTCTGCAATTTCTAAGATTTCTAATTTCTTGATTCTTGAATTAAGCATAAATTTATTGATAACTTGATTGGAGTATGATTATTAGTTGCTATGCTAGCTTATAATCATGATAGAACTGTAATGTAGTAGCTTAGAATGATAATCTTTGCGAAATTTTGAGTTTGGGCTAAGTTCTGCCGAAGCAGAGCAGTCACTGTCTCTGGCCGGCCAGTGGCGCAGCTGCGCCAGTTTTATACTGGCCAGCGGCGCAGCTGCGCCGGTACCAGACTTGAGTTGGGCAAGGCCCTGCGCAGCTGCGCCAGTTTTGAACTGGGGCTCTGCGCAGCTGCGCCGGGACCAGTTTCTGGGTTTTGTTTTCTGTTGCAGGTTCTGTTATATGCTAGCAAAAGTTATATAATTAGAACAAGTATGTGGACATAGATAACATACATATATGATTACCTTGATATGAAATGAGCATGTGTAACGATATTAGTACACACGATTGAAGAAAAACTTATAGTTTTGAAATGAAACTTATAGTTTCGATTGTGAACTTGGACACATATGTAATATGTATATAATCTGATATTTTAAACATGATAGTATGGTTTATATTGACATGAAATGCATGCTTAAAGTATTAACCGTACACTAGTATTAGAAGCTAAGACAATTTTCGAAATGATAAACTTAAGACTTTCGAAAACGAACTTAACCAAGACTAATGTCTTTTAGATTCTGACCATTTGAGAATATTTATGTGGTTTAAATATGAGTTTCTAGTGTATATGAAATACATATAGATGCCATGCATGTACTATGATTCCTTGTTGACTTAGTGTGATTTCCGATGAAAAGCTAAGGACATCAATTACCATATGAATTATGTTGTGATCATGCAAGCATATGCATTAGGATGTCATTATGCCTATAGACATGTTGACATGAGCATTATTTGATGGAGCATGGATATCACCTATGCCAATGTATTCAAGAAATAAAATTCTAAAGCATAAACTATGTGATTAACATATACATGTGTGATGAACGCACGAGCATGTATACTTAGTATTGTTTAGCCTCGTGGTGTGTTGATATGACTTTAGTAATGGACCATTAGTAACGTGGGCTTGATTTATTTAAAGTTTATCGGCATGAATGCCATATGATTTTGACTTATAATGAGCATGCTAGGTTTTAAAACTTGAGTTAATGCCCTTATATACATGTATACATGATGAACATAGTAGCCTTGCATGACTAGTTAAGTATGACAAGGATTTTGAAAGGTGAAACTTAGAAAGTTTGAATGTAATGGTTTCGATAAGATTTGAGAAACGTAAGAGCAATATGGATTGTAGATTTATGAGTTTGCAATATGTGTCGAACACTTAAATAGTTAAGTGGTAAATATTGATATTGAGTATGGTTAAGATATCACTATACGTACCTAACGATACTAAGCGTATGATATGAAAGTGAAACAAGGTTCTAAGAAACAAGTTAGACAACAATGTAACCTTTATTATTACATTGAGAATGTATGGAAGTGTATAACTGATGGGTGTGATCTCTATGATTAATATAACTGTGTAGGATTACACAAAGTGCAGAGATTCTTAAGCAGTTAAGTCGTAGTTGTTAAACTACGAATCAGGCAAGTCTTTCAGTTCCTATTTGATATATGAATTCAATAACTGTTAGTTGAATTATATTATGCTGTGATAATGTGAACTTATATATGAATTGTATATGAGATATAAATGAGATTGAAAGTTGATCTTTGATGATATACTTGTTATGTGAAAAGTGACATGCGTAGTAAATATAAATTGTTTATAAATGCATGAACTGCGTATAATGTTGTATGCTATGTGATGCATGAAAACTGTTAGAATTGCTGAGCTGTCGAGCTCACTCTTGCAAATAACCACTTTTGCAGGTTAAGGACTTACGATAAAGACTTCGTGCTTCTTGATTGATAAAGATAGATAGTATCGAATTGAAGAAGTATTATTTAGATTATTGCTTGAACCCTGTTTAGGTTCTAGGAGTTGTACTTGATAGTTGTTTACACTGTTTAATACATGTTGTGTTGTAAAGATGTATTAGTTAATACATAGAGGATATCAAGTCGAGTTGTAAACGTTATACGATAACTCAAATAGAATGAATCATATTTTATAATTGATTCAAGGTTTGTAATTGATTCAAGTTATGAAATCAATAAAAGATTTTATTCAAAGGATATTGAAAAGTTTAAATTATTCCGCATTTTAGTAACATCGAATATGATGTATAGACGAGATCTTGGATATAAATAGAAATTATATTCTAAATTATAATAAAGCAAGTTATATTCTTTTAGTAATAAATAAAAGATGTAATAGTTTGGCGATAGTAGTATCGTGACTGCACCGAATCAGAGGTTTCCAAGGAACGTGGATTTGGGGGTGTCACAGGTACCCATACTCTTTCTTCAAATCTCAAAATACCAGTCTTTATCCATTCAAAATTTTTCTTCCTCATTTTTCGTGATCCTCTTTCGGATTTTCTCACACTCTTCATCCTTTTCCTGGGCTTCCTTTACTCTATCCAACAATGTCGGATGAGCTTCCACCACAAATAACCTTTCTTCAAACCTCTCGGGTCCCTTTACTTCTATTTCTAATTTCTCCATCTCTCTTATCAACTCTTCCTGAGTCGTCAAATTAAATAACTTCTCCCTTCCTTTCCTGCTCAGAGTGTCGGCAACCACGTTTGCCTTCCCCGGGTGATAAAGAATATCGCAGTCATAGTCTTTAATTAATTCTAACCACTTTCTCTGTCGCATATTCAACTCCTTCTATGTGAAGATATATTTTAGACTTTTGTGGTCCTTGTATATCTCACATTTTTCCCCATACAAATAATGCCTCCATATCTTTAACGCAAAACCTACTGCTGCTAACTCTAAGTCGTGAGCAGGGTATCATTTTTCGTAATCCTTTAATTGTCGTGATGCATATGCAATGACTTTGCCGTGCTGCATAAGCACACAGCCAAGTCCCTTATGCGATGCATCACTATACACCACAAAATTTCCCGCATCATCTAGTAATGATAACACAGGTGCTTCGCTCAATCTCCTCTTCAACTCCTGAAAACTCTCTTCGCATTTGTCAGTCCATACAAATTTCACCGTCTTTCTAGTCAAATTGATCAACGGGGTTGCTATCTTAGAAAAATCTTAGATGAATCTTCGATAGTACCCGGCTAACCCTAAAAAGCTTCTCACCTCCGTCGGTGTTCTCGGTTGTTCCCAATTACTTACTACTTCTACCTTTGCAGGGTCTACTAAGATTCCATTCTTATCCACCACGTGGCCTAAGAATTGAACCTTCTCCATCCAAAATTCGCACTTAGAAAACTTCACATACATCTTCTCCTTCATTAGTGCCTCCAAAACAATCTTCAGATGTTCGTCGTGTTCTTCCTCTGTCTTCGAGTAGCTCAAAATGTCGTTGATAAAAACCACTACAAATTTATCCAAGTATGGCTTGAAAACTCAGTTCTTCAAGTTCATAAATGCTGCTGGAGCATTAGTCAATCCAAATGACATTACCAAAAACTCGTAGTGTCCATAACGGGTTCGAAATGCAGTCTTTGGTATGTCCCCATCCCGCACTTTCAGTTGATGATATCCTGTTCGCAGGTCGATTTTCGAGAAACACTTTGCTCCCTTCAGTTGATCAAATAAGTCATTTAACCTCGGTAGCGGATATCAGTTCTTGATCGTTACTCTGTTTAATTCTCGATAATCGATACAGAGCCTCATCGATCCGTCCTTCTTCTTAACGAATAACATTGGTGCTCCCCAAGGAGACACACTTGGTCGGATGTAACCCTTATTCAACAACTCTTGCAATTGTATCATCAATTCCTTCATTTCTACTGGCGCCATACGATATGGAGCTTTCGAAATTGGTTCCGTTCCCAGTGCTAAGTCTATTACGAATTCGATTTCTCTGTCTGGTGGAAGACCTAGGCAGATCATCCGGAAACACATCTTGAAATTCATTCACTACGGATATATCCTTAATTTTTACTCCCTTCTATTGGGTATCAACGATGTAAGCTAGATAACCTACACATCCTTTCCTTAATAATTTCTTGGCCTGCATCATCGTAACACAACACGATTGCTTAAGCGATGAACTACCATAAAACACTACCTTAGACTTATTCGGAGTCTGAAGGTTCACACACTTGTTCTGAAAGTCAATAATCGCAGCATGGTTATACAACCAATCTATCCCCAATATTACGTCAAATTCTCCCAGTCTAATAGGAATCAAGTCTATGCTAAGTTCATGTTCTCTAATGCTTGCGTGATAATTTCGATAAATGTATTCTACAGGGATCACTTCCTTATTAGCAACTTCTATGATCAAAGGATTTTCTAATAGTTCTCGGGGTGTACTAAGTTTACTAGCAAATTCTTCAGATATAAAAGAACAGGTGGCACCCGAATCAAATAATACATAAGCATTTATATCATTGATTGGGAATATACCTGACACCACGTCCTTCACAGCGACGGTGTCCTGGACGGTCATATTAAAAGTTCTGGCAGTTGGGCGGTTGGATTGTGCAGGCCCATTGATCATCAGCTTGTTGCCTCCTTGCTGATTGCTACCCCCGCCATTTCCCTTCTTTGGGCAGTCTTTAATTCGGTGCTCCGTCGAGCCACACGTAAAGCATCCTTCTTCTTCAGTTTTGGGCAGTTAGGCGAGATGTGCCCTTTCGGTCCATAGTTGTAGCGAGTGCCTCGTCCCTTCTAGCACTCGCCCTGGTGATTCTTCCCACACTTCGGGCATCCTTCAGCCTTCTTATTGAAACCTCCACGAAAATTTCTCCGATTGATTATTGTTGTTTTTGTTTTTGTTGTTGTTATTCTCCCATTTTCTCTTTCTCAAGATGCTTCCTCCACTGCTGCTTCCTCCAGTACAATTCTCTCCTCTAGCATTCTTTCATTTCTTCTCTTTGTTGTACAAGCTCAAAGCTTCACTTCCTCCCTCGGCAATAATAGCCTTTTCCAGCAGTGTTGCAAAAGAATCGATCTGAAGAACTGACACCTTATTGAATAGCCAAGGCTTCAGTCCTTGTTCGAATCGTCTAGCCTTCCTCTCTTCATCTCCTACCTGGTGCTCCGCAAATCGGGCTAGTTCGTTAAACCTAGTCGCGTATTGCGCCACCGTCATCTCACCTTGTTTTAGTTCTAAGAACTTCACCTTCATCCGATTCTTCATACTCTTTGGGAAGTAATTCTCGAATAACAGCGTCTTAAACTTATCCCAAGCTATTATCCCTTTTCCAGCTCTTTGTTGATTAGCCTCCCACCAGTAGTTCGCTTCTCCCCTCATCATGTATGTGGCAAATACCGTCTTCTGATCTTCGCCTACGCGAGCTATAGTGAAAGCTTTATCGATCTCCTTGATCCACGTTTGTGCGACGATTGGGTCAGTGGTTCCCTCGAACTCCTGGGGGTCCTACACTCTTAAAGTCTTTAAAGGTTGTTACTGGCACAGCCTGAGGGTTTGGGCGAATGGGTTCATTGTTCCTTCCCCTTAATGCCTCTCCTAATAGGTCTATCAGTTTCTGGATCGGGTCAACTTGTTCCCTCTCGTTATTAACAGATTCTTCGGGTGCAGTCAATCTACGTCTGGGCGGCATTATCTGCATCACAAATTTTCATTTTATTATAATTCAAGTATATTACTTAAGTATTTCTTTTACTACTAAAAGAATAAATTTATAACACATTTCTGAAATAAACTCCATTTATATTCATATGCCATTTCATTTCATTACATGATTTCTCTAGCATACTACAATAAATGTTATCACATATATCCCCTAATATCACAAAAGACAGGGAATATACTAACCTGCTACCATACTACCCCTCTAACAAAAGCTAACTCGGGATTTACATTACTATCCCACATCTTACACAAAAGATTGGGATTACAACATAGTATATACAATACATAGCAGATACAACTAGTACTACCACTAGACTGACTAAGGGAATCTCATCCCATCATCCCGCGCTCCACTGCGCTCTTGTACTCCATCTGTGCTATATACGCAACCAGCTCTCGACTCAAGGTATGTAGAGTCTGTCCCTGCGCTGCCAGGTAGTGGTACACACCATCAATCACCCTCTCAAAAGTTGAGTGGAACACATACCCCATCTTGTTCATCTTTCTCTTCTTGCACCTGACCTCGTCCTCTAGGTCGTCAGCTCTCTCATGGGCAGCCACCCACTACTCCTCGAAGTGTATCATATCAATCACCTCTAATTCCAACTGAGTACGGAGTGCTTCCTTCTTTGTCTTCTCACTCAGCTCCCTCTGCTCAACCTCTTCTAACTTCACTGCCAGATCTATATTTCTTGCCACTGACCTGTGAAACAGAGTCCCTATCTGGAACCCTGCCTCCCTACGATAGGCGATCTCCACTTCTAACTCTTGCATGGCCAGCTTCCTCTGGTGGTCCTCGTCCCTCAGCTTCTGGAACTCCGACTCTCTCTCTTGGGCCTCTGCCTCAAGCTCCTGGACTCTGCAGTCTAACTCTAGAATATGCTCCTCGTACTCGCCTAACATCTGTTCCTCAAGATTAGGCTCGTAGGAGTCCCCCATGGGCTCCTCCTCTGAAGACTCGTCCTCCATAGGCTCCTCCTCGGGGTCGAACTCTACCTCAATCTCATCCTTGTCGTCAGACTCGGATGGTGCAACTGTCTGTACTGGCACAGCCTCTAAAGGTGCCTCGTACACTACATTGAATACCCCTGGGCTCATCCTCAGCCACTCTAGCGGGTACTCCTGTGTCTGCCATCCTACAATCACAAACACAAGACAAGAAACAGCAACCCCATTAGAATGTTAAACAAAACATAAGATCATTGTATAAAAGGAAGTTACATTTCATAACAGACTAAGTCTCTCAAGGAAAACTTGACATGAGTTTTATTTCCTTCCTAACTTCTAAGTTTGCCTAAGTTATAGTTTATGGACACTCGTTCCTAAAGGTTTATAACTACAGCTTTGATACCAACCTGTGACGCCCCCAAATTCGGGACCGCCACTTGGTCTCTCGAATTCGGTTCGTCACGTGCTCATGGTAATACATCACAATAATAGTACGACTAAATGTCGAATAACAAAGCGGAGTTATACACAACTAATACCGAATAAATTACATTTAAATAATATAATTATTCATGTCCCAAGGTCTCGTAACATAAACAGTGATTACATAGCTTAGACATATCTTAAGCATAAATAACCTTAATTAGTACATAATATCATAAGTTCTTTATTACAATCATAAGTCCTACATAATTTAAGCTACTCAATAGCCTTTCCCTTTCCCTTATCTATGCCTGAAGGTCTGCACTGCTCTGCCTTAACTAAAATATTTTTAGGGAAAGCAAGAATGAGCACAAATTGCCCAGCAAGTAATATACAATAAGGGTAAGTGATATAATTCTCAATTCTCAAAAGGGTATAACAAGGTTTGATAGTTCAAGGATAACAAGAATATCAAAAAAATTCAATAACAGTCGCTAAGGACAGAATAATATCAATGTGATTCAATAATAACTCAATTCAAGATTTTGAGATAACTGAATACTGAGCAGTCACTAAGGACTATGAACTTCCACAGGAATTGACAGTAATAAACTGAAAATCCAACAAAAATAGGTACAACAGGTGATCAGCCTAAAGTACCATCGTTATGCATAACAATCAATCATACTCAAGTGCGCGCGTCGGTTCTCCGACAGTTATATTTTGATCTTCTCAGTCATATACAAGATCCCTCACCAATCAATTGATTTGGGTCGCTTTTCAATAATATAAGTCCAGCTGAATCAAATGGCATAGACACTTTCACAATATTCAAGAACAATACTAAGTTTAACATGAATAATAGCTTTAATGAAATAAGAGTTCAAGTATGGTAATTCAATTCAAACGATTAAGTAGGAAACTAGTTCGCAATATACATGGATAGAATACTTGAGTCCAAAGAAATAAGGTTTAGATACTTGCTTACGATAGCCGTTGAATAAAGTAATGCAAGGGTTTAGGATACTTGCCTTAAGCGTAGTTTATCCTCGTTAAGTAAATCAACACTTTCATATCCCTATCGTAATATAGTTACGTATATATATGATATTCATTAGTCATATAATTTAACTTCACATTTTGTCTCCGAATATACGATCAACACATAAGCTAAGTTTTAACCTAGCTATACAGTTATATAGAATATAATTTATATCCTTAACGTTCCACCTTTAGAGTTTAAACACATTCGCATATCATATAAGATCGCAACAATTAGCAAACATGCTCTCCTATTATTAATATCACATAAAACTACAAGCAATACTAAAATATATTTCATTTTAGCAAGTTACGGCATTCTCATAAGTTAACCGTCAAAATCGGGTCCAAGTAACACATAACATATGATATCACAAAGTATGTATACATATTAAAGGATACTTTCATGCTTGTTCAACCTTTCTAATTCCAATCATATATGATTTAGTTTTAATTCATGATCCCTACCGACTTAGGGTTATACAATGCCATGAATTTACATAAGTTGTTATGCTTATCATTTAGATATATAAAGTAGTCATATATTTTATTGATACGCATGTTCATATGTTTCTATGCCATTGATGTGTGATTCTAGCACTGTTACTAGTTCGTGACTTTATCGAACTCATGCTTGATTAACTTGCATTACAACTAACAAGTACGTACATGTATGATGACTTCAAAGCACATTCAATCATGTTGAAAATATCAGAATGTAGAGTCCTAATATAACATGTCAAAGTCCACATTTAAAGCTTATGTTGTTGTTAGTAACGTTCACTAACAAGTTCAACATGCTCACATTTCACATTTCATTATAGAACCTATATACGCGAGTTAATATTTCACAGTTCAAAATATTAACATAGCATAGCATGTCAAGGTTTGTGTTCAAAACATACATTTTTGTTAGGAATGTGCACTAGTAGGGTCCACATGTTCACATTTCATTATAGAACCTATATACGCGAGTTAATATGCTTCTCATACATCTTTGTATCATACTAATATGCTTGTAAGGTCAGAATACCGACATAAGTCATATATGTTTAAAGTTCAATTATAAACCTTATGTCCACTTCGAAAACTTTAAGTGCATTTCCAAACTACATGTCATTTTGTTAACCATGCATGTTAATATACTAAAACATGCTTATATTGCCTCATTATAGTTATATATATATGTTACACAAGCTAGCATGCTTTATCTAAGTCATTTTAGCAAGTAGCACATAACAGATTTTTAAGCAGAAGCAGAATCTGCAGTAGCTTGCTGGCGCAACTGCCCAGTACAACACTGTCGCAACTGCGTCGGCTTGCAGCCAGCGGCAGACTGTTCCAGCCTCGGCAGATTTCCAGGCCAATTCCCAAATTTCACAACATTTTCGTTCCTACTCAACTACATTTCAGTTTAAACATGCTTATAAGGCTATATAACAACTAAGAAACATGTCCAAATCAACTTTAGCATAAATGGCAACTAAAATCAACAATTGAAATTTTTAACATAAAACCAAATGATGAACCAAGAACGAAGGATTTATACCTCTGTAATGCAATCTCAACTTCTCAGAATACTACACTAGTATATATATATTAACTCTTAACTTATCAAACTTAAGCAAAATCTCAGTAAGATGAAATGTGAAGAGAAGGGGCTTAATTTATAGAAAATCTATTATACAGACAATGCTATCTCCCCATGAATCAAACTAATGAACTGAAGATTTGTATGTTGGTTAAGGAAGAGTAGGTAATTAGTTGGTGAGTTACACTATTTTTCCCATTCCCTTGTTCATCATTTGCTAGAGAGCTATGGAGGTTTGCTGAGTTCGATGTTATAGGGGAGTAGGATAGCTTAAGTATATCACGTGAAAGAGATAGTGACTCTCCCAGCAAAACAAACTCAGCCTTCTAGCAACATGTATATATACATACTTAGGCTATATACACATACATATATCATACACTTAGGTATATATGTACACTTAGGTAGTAAATTCATTTAGAGTCATAATGTAGTTTTCAATAAGGAAATAATGTTACAATGTAGTGAATGTAATTTGCACATATATAATCCATGTACATATTATTACACCGGTATAATTTAATCTGATACTATCACATTTATTGATTAAATTCTACAATCAACAATTGATTACAATATATCCCTAACATATTATTTTAATGTATACTTATACACAATTGTCACCTAAGCATTATCATGTAGCTTTCTCAATTCAGTGTCTTTACTATATAGTTTAGGTATAATTGTATAGCCACATTGCACTACTTCATACAACATATAGGTAGCTACCATACCTTATACATTTAATTCGCATGCTTGCACGTAACAATTAATACAACCTCATTTTATTAATAACTTACTTATTTGTTTTATTATTCATGATGTCAAATAAATAAATTATTCATCTTATTGATTAATTAACAATATTATTAATTAATACCTTCCTCGTCGATTATTAATAACACCTAATTAATAATCATAGGATTAATTATCACATTAACAAATATAATTCCCAGCATATTTATAAACAAGTGGTTTATTATTATTATATTTCTTGCAATAATAATAATCACATATTATTAATCAATCACAGTTAATATTCCATAATAATTAATTAATATTCTATGATAATAATTAATTAATATTCTACAATTAACAATTAATATATATTAATTTTTCGCTTAATTTAATATAATCTTTCTTATATTACGTCACTGTGCCACACAAGGCTATCAACGAGTTTATCGCAAACTCCATAAGTTTCTCAATTGTTATAATTATTCAATTTAATAGAATTGAATTAATACATCTCATGACACAGAATTATTTATATTCAAATAAATTCTTATTTTCACTAATATATTTATCTAATAATATTAGGAAATTCTCGGGTATTACATCCTCCCCCCTTATAAAAATTCCGTCCCGGAATTGCTACAATGTTACACAAATAAATGGGGATAATCCCTCATTATCCTATCTTCTAACTCTCACATTGCCTCCTCAACATCGTGGTTACGCCAAAGCACTTTTACAGAAGAAATAATTTTATTTCTCAAAGTTTGTTGTTTCCTATCTAATATCTAGACAGGAATCTCTTCATATGCCACGTTCTTCTCCACTTGAATGGGCTCGTAAGAAATCACGTGCTTGTAGTCGGCCTTGTATGGTCGCAACACGAAAATGTGGAACACGTTGTGGATGTGCTTCAATTCGGGTGGTAACACAACTTTGTATGCCACTTCGCCCACTCGCTTCAGTATCTCGAACGGTCCTGTGAATCTTGGACTCAATTTTCCTTTCTTGTTGAAACGGATCTTTCCCTTCCTTGGAGATACTTTCAAGAATACAAAAATACCGACTTTGAAGTCCCAGTCCTGCCGATGCAAATCTGCGTATTTTTTCTGGCGATCTTGAGCAGGTACAAGTCTGGCTTTTATCACTGTCACCACGTCTACGGTTTGTTGTACTAGCTCTGGTCCGAGTATTCGTCGCTCTCCGACTTTGTCCCAACACAAAGGGGTTCTGCACTTTCTCCCGTAAAGAGCTTCGTACGGTGGCATGCCGATACTCGCATGGTAACTATTATTATATGCGAATTCTACTAAGGGTAGGTGGTGGTCCCAATTCCCCTTGAAATCCATCACGCAAATTTTAAGCATGTCCTCCAGCGTATGGCTTGAAAACCACTACAATATCTAGACAGGGTCACTTTTCAATAATATAAGTCCAGCCGAATCAAATGGCATAGACACTTTCACAATATTCAAGAACAATACTAAGTTCAACATGAATAATAGCTTAAATGAAATAAGAGTTCAAGTATGCTAATTCAATTCAAACGATTAAGTAGGAAACTAGTTCGCAATATACAAGGATAGAATACTTGCGTCCAAAGAAATAAGGTTTAGATACTTGCTTACGATATTCGTTGAATAAAGTAATGTAAGGGTTTAGGATACTTGCCTTAAGCGTACTTTATCCTCGTTAAGTAAATCAACACTTTCGAATCCATATCGTAATATAGTTACGTATATATATGATATTCATTAGTCATATAATTTAACTTCACATTTTGTCTCTGAATATACGATCAACACATAAGATAAGTTTTAACCTAGCTATACAGTTATATAGAATATAATTTCTATCCTTAACGTTCCTCCTTTAGAGTTTAAACACATTCTCATATCATATAAGATCGTAACAATTAGCAAACATGCTCTCATATTATTAATATCACATAAAACTACAACCAATACTAAAATATATTTCATTTTAGCAAGTTATGGCATTCTCATAAGTTAACCGTCAAAATCGGGTTCAAGTAACACATAACATATGATATCACAAAGTATGTATAAATATTAAAGGATACTTTCATACTTGTTCAACCTTTCTAATTACAATCATATATGATTTAGTTTTAATTCATGATCCCTAACGACTTAGGGTTATACAATGCCATGAATTTACATAAGTTGTCATGCTTATCATTTAGATATATAAAGTAGTCATATATTTTATTGATACGCATGTTCATATGTTTCTATGTCATGGATGTGTGATTCTAGCACTGTTACTAGTTCGTGACTTAATCGAACTCATACTTGATTAACTTGCATTACATCTAACAAGTACGTACATGTATGATGCCTTCAAAGCACATTCAATCATGTTCAAAATATCAGAATGTAGAGTCCTAATATAACATGTCAAAGTCCACATATAAAGCTTATGTTGTTGTTAGTAACGTTCACTAACAAGTTCAACATGCTCACGCCTCATTACGAATTATATAAACATAAGTTAATGGGTTGTTCGTGCACTTCTAAACCATACTACTACGCTCGCAAAATCAGAATATTAACATGGCATAGCATGTCAAGGTTTGTGTTCAAAACATACATTTTTGTTAGGAATGTGCACTAGTAGGGTCCACATGTTCTCATTTCATTATAGAACCTATATACGCGAGTTAACATGCTTCTCATACATCTTTGTATTATACTAATATGCTTGTAAGGTCAGAATACCGGCATAAGTCATATATGTTTAAAGTTCAATTATAAACCTTATGTTCACTTCAGAAACTTTAAGTGCATTTTCAAACTACATGTCATTTTGTTAACCATGCATGTTAATATACTAAAACATGCTTACATTGCCTCATTATATTTATATATATATGTTACACAAGCTAGCATGCTTTATCTAAGTCATTTTAGCAAGTAGTACATAACAGATTTTTAAGCAGAAGCAGAATCTGCAGCAGGCTGCTGGCGCAGCTGCGCCGGCTTGCAGCCAGTGGCAGACTGTTCCAGTCTCGGCAGATTTCCAGGCCAATTCCCAAATTTCACCATATTTTCGTTCCTACTCAACTACATTCCAGTTTAAACATACTTATAAAGCTATATAGCAACTAAGAAACATGTCCAAATCAACTTTAGCATAAATGGCAACTAAAATCAATAATTGAAATTTTTGACAGAAAACCAAATGATGAACCAAGAACGAAGGATTTATACCTCTGTAATGCAATCTCAACTTCTCAGAATACTACACTGATATATATATATTAGCTCTCAACTTATCAAACTTAAGCAAAATCTCAGCAAGATGAAATGTGAAGAAAAGGGGCTTAATTTATAGAAAATCTATTATACAGACAATGCTATCTCCGCATGAATCAAACTAATGAACTGAAGATTTGTATGTTGGTTAAGGAAGAGTAGGTAAGTAGTTGGTGAGTTACACTATTTTGCCCACTCCCTTGTTCATCATTTGCTAGAGAGCTATGGAGGTTTGCTGAGTTTGATGTTATAGGGGAGTAGGATAGCTTGAGTATATCACGTGAAAGAGATAGTGACTCTCCAAGCAAAACAAACTCAACCTTCTAGCAACATGCATATACGCATACTTAGGCTATATACACATACATATATCATACACTTAGGTATATATTTATACTTAGGTAGTAAATTCATTTAGAGTCATAATGTAGTTTTCAATAAGGAAATAATGTTACAATATAGTGAATGTAATTTGCACATATATAATCCATGTACATATTATTACACCGGTATAATTTAATCGGATACTATCACATTTATTATTAAATTCTACAATCAACAATTGATTACAATATCTCCCTAACATATTATTTTAATGTATACTTATACACAATTGTCACCTAAGCATTATCATGTAGCTTTCTCAATTCAATGTCTTTACTATATAGTTTATATATAATTGTATAGCCACATTGCACTACTTCATACAACATATAGGTAGCTACCATACCTTATACATTTAATTCGCATGCTTGCACGTAACAATTAATACAACCTCATTTTATTAATAACTTACTTATTTGTTTTATTATTCATAATGTCAAATAAATAAATTATTCATCTTATTGATTAATTAACAATAATATTAATTAATCCATTCCTCATCGATTATTAATAACACCTAATTAATAATCATAGGATTAATTATCACATTAACAAATATAATTTCCAGCATATTTATAAACAAGTGGTTTATTATTATTATATTTCTTGCAATAATTATAATCATATATTATTAATCAATCACAGTTAATATTCCACAACAATTAATTAATATTCTATGATAATAATTAATTAATATTCTATAATTAACAATTAATATAGATTAATTGTTCGCTTAATTTAATATAATCATTCTTATATTACGTCACTGTGCCACACAAGGCTATCAACGAGTTTATCACAAACTCCATGAGTTTCTCAATTTTTATAATTATTCAATTTAATAGAATTGAATTAATCCATCTCATGACATAAAATTATTTATATTCAAATAAATTCTCATTTCCACTAATATATTTATTTAATAATATTAGGAAATTCTCGGGTATTACAGTAACAGTGTACAAGGCTTAACATGCTCAAACAAGGGAAGTGAATTGAACTTGTTTCTTTTTATATATACAACTATTTATAATACAAAAGTTGATTCTAACATGTGATAAAAGATAATAACAAAGTCTGTACAGAAAAATAAAATATGGATATAAATCAGCTGTAAGACGAGCCAATATAGCCAAATATCCAGCAGTCTCTGCGGTCTTAGGAGCATCATTGAGCTCGTGCTCCAATACCTCGACACGTCTCAGCATCTCTGCTACCATACGATAAACGACCTCCTGACCCTGCACTACGCCCTGCACGTGACTAATGTGTCCATCTGTGAAAGTTTGGGCCACATCTCTATCAACGAAGGCTTGGTCACCTCATTAGCATGAAGATAAATTGAAAGATGGCGTCTCAAA
This sequence comes from Panax stipuleanatus, assembly GCA_020205555.1. Taxonomy (NCBI): domain Eukaryota; kingdom Viridiplantae; phylum Streptophyta; class Magnoliopsida; order Apiales; family Araliaceae; genus Panax; species Panax stipuleanatus. The sequence continues at coordinate 109,112,157 of CM035122.1, forward strand.
TCATCCAAAAGCTCCGGAATCGTCACAACGATAGCTGGAAGCTGTGACGCCCCCAAATTCCAGGACCGCCACTTGGTCTCTCGAATTCGGTTCATCACGTGCTCATGGTAATACATCACAATAATAATAATTAAATATCATACGATCACAGCGGAAAATCTATTTTAGAATAATTTACAATGATTTATTATAATTATTCCCCCAAGTCTCGCAACCTACAGTACTTAATAGATTACCTAATAATATCAGTTAACGACTTATTACATAATCTAACTTAAGCTTAAACATAATCAAATCCAGTCTTACTACATCATCTTCATACAATATGAATATATTTAAAACATAACAGACATAAGCTAGTTGGTAGCTTTGCCCTTGCCCTTATCAACGCCCGAAGGTTCACCATGCTCTGCCTTAACTGAAATGTTTTAAGGAAAGCAAGAATGAGCACAAATTGCCCAGCAAGTAATATACAATAAGGGTGAGTAATAAGATTCTCAATTCTCGAAAGGGTATAACAAGATTTGATAGTTCAAGAATAACAAGAATATCAATAGTTCTCAATATCAGTCGCTAAGGACAGGATAATATCAATATGATTCAATAATAAGTCAATTCAAGATTTCAAATAATTGAATACTGAGTAGTCACTACGGACTATGAACTTCTACTAGAATTGACAGTAATAAACTGAAAATCCAACAAAAACAGGTACAACAGGTGATCAGCCTAAAGTACCCTTGTTATGCATAACAATCAACCATACTCAAGTGTGCACGTCGGTTCTCCGACAATTATATATTCCCTTCAAAGAAGGTTGTTCTTCTCAGTCAAATACAAGATCCCGCACCAATCAATTAGTTTGGGTCGCTTTTCAATAATATAAGTCTAGCCGAATCAAATGGCATAGACACTTTCACAATATTCAAGAACAATACTAAGTTCAACATGAATAATAGCTTTAATGAAATAAGAGTTCAAGTATGCTAATTCGATTCAACCGATTAAATAGGAAACTAGTTCGCAATACACAAGATAGGATACTTGCATAGTAAAAGAGTATAAGTTAGGAAACCTTCACAATCATAGATTTCCTTGCATAAAGTAAATGCGTCGGTTAGGATACTTGCACTTTAAAAGAGTGTAAGTAAGAGAACTTGCCTTTAGCGTAGTTTATCCACGAAAAGCAAATCAACACTTTCGAATTCCTATCGTAATACAGTTACGTATATATATGATATTCATTAGTCATATAATTTAACTTCACATTTTCTCTTTGAATATACGATCAACACATAAGCTAAGTTTTACCTAGCTACACAGTTATATAGAATATAATTTCTATCCTTAACGTTCCTTCTTTAGAGTTTAAACGCATTCTCATATTATATAAGATCTCAACAATTAGCAAACATGCTTGCATATTATTAATATCTCATAAGACCACAATCAATACTAAATATATTTCATTTTAGCAAGTTACGGCATCTCCTTAAGTTAACCGTCAAAATCGGGTTCAAGTAACATCATATAATATCACGTAGCATGTATTCATATTTAAAGGATACTTTACATGCTTGTATAACTTTTCCAAATCCAATCGTACATGGTATAGGTTCTTAAGTTAATACTTAAAGCCATTCAAGGACACGAACTCATATGGTCTAACATGGTCGCTTTTAAACACATAAGATATTCATATAACTTGTATTAGTCATGCTCATGAGTACTCGTATTGCATATATGTAGCTAGCATTGTTATTATCTTGAAAACATGCTTTGTTCATGCTAAACTTTAATCATGGCAACTAATCATGGTATATATACATGCATGACACATGAATGAGTCTAAGAGTACTATCACATGTGTTCATAAATGTCAAATTCTAATTCTCGTCATAACATACCAACGTTCACGTTCAAAGCTTATACTTTGTTAGTATAGTTCATTAATAAGGTCTATCATGTTCATGCTTCCTTATGAAACCCATATACACAAGTTAACATGCTTTTCATGTATTTCAAGGCCCTATAAACATGCTCGAAAAGTCAGAATGTATACATGGTTTTTACATGTCAATATCAACCTTCAAAACTTGTATTTTTGTTAGAAAGGTGCACTAGTTGGGTTCACATGTCCATATTATATCACGGAACCTATATACATAAGTTAGTATGCATTTCATGTGTTTCTAGGTCATACTAACATGTCTCGAAAGTCAGAATATTAACATGCTTCATATATGTTAACGTCGTTCATGAAACTTTAAGTTCGTTTTCAAACTATATGTCGTTTGGTTAACCATGCATGCTAATATACTAAAACATGCTCACATTGCCTCATTAGGTTTATATATAAGTATTAATCATGCTTTCATGCTTGTTTAAACAAAAATCAAACAATTAGTTCATAACAGTTTTATTGCAGAATGCAGAAAAACTGAACACAGAGGCTGGCGCTGCGGCGCGGCACAGCAGCTCACTACTGGCGCTGCGGCGCGAGTGGCGCTGCGTGCGGCGCTGCGGCGCGGGCTGCGGCGCGAGTGGCGCTGCGGCGCGGGCTGCGGCGCTGCGGCGTCGAGGCAGTTTTCTGCAGTTCAGACTGCAGTGAAATCCGACCAAAAACCTCCCATTTCATTGATTTCAACATACCCAAATGCTATTAGACTTGTTTAACTTACTAACACGTACATATATGCTTATATAATAGTCAATAGCAATTATCAATTCCCAATTTCATGAACACCAACCAATTTCACGATATTTGATGTTTTTACAGAAATCTCAGAAATGGAAACACCAAAAATGAAATTGAAGAGCAATGAAGCATATATAGTAATTCTAATCACATATATAAGTCCTTTAAACAACTAATTATTATTCTCAATTCACAAAACCATAACTTCCAACTGAAATCAAGAATTCACGAATAGAAATTTTGACAGAAAATGACAATGAAGATACGAAGAGGATTTATACCTCTGTAAATGATTTAAGCTTGCTGCTATCTCAATAACACTGATATATATATATATATGCTCTCTAGTCTCACTTAGCCAAAATGCTCAGCAAAAGAAATGTGAAGGAGATGAGGCTATATTTATAGAACTCCCATTATACAGACAAAGCAATTGTATCCCATATCAAACTAACGGATTATAGGAATGCATGAAGGTTATCAAAGGGTAGGTAATTAGTGGTTGGATTCATCATGAATCCCACTCCCTCCACAATCATGAGCTATGAAATGCTAGTTGCTGAGTTTGGGGAGAAGAAGAAGGAATAGGCCTTAGCTGTATGTCAAGCACGTGAAGAGCAAATGGGACACTTAAAATGAGACAATTGATTTAACTCCTCAGCATTTGCAAATACTACACTTGTATATACACACCATATACATATGTTATATATATATGTACTCTTAGGTTATAATTTAAATCACAATGTACTTCACATAATGTAATAAGTGTAATTTACACACATATAATCCAGGTACGTTTATCTTACTGATATAATACCATCGGATACTACCACATTACATTATATCATATATTATTAAATTGTATTACTCAACAATTATTTATAATAGATCCATGATACATTATTTTAATGTATATCCACACATCATTTGTCACCTACACATATCATAACATATAGTTACTATACATTTAATTCGCATGCTTGCACATATAATTTCTCATCTTATAATTTGAATATTAATTAATAATATACACATATCCTACATCCATCAATATAATTGTTAACCTCCATAACAATTTAATTAACCCTTATATGATTAATTATCACTTTGATATAAATCTTATCGTATTTATAAACACGTTGCTCATTATTATTAAGTTTCTTGCAATAATAATAATCACATATTGTTAATCGATCCTCATTAGTATTTTATAACAGTTAATTAATATTCTTCGATTAACAATTAATATAGATTAATTGTTCGCTTAAATTAATATAATCATTCTTATATTACGCCACTGTGCCACACAAGGCAATCAACGAGTTTATCACAAACTCCACCAATTTCTCAATTATTATAATTATTCAATTATATATAATTGAATTAATTCATCTCATAACACAAAATCATTTATATTCAAATAAATTCTCATTTCCATTAATATATTTATTTAATAATATATGGAAATTCTCGGGTATTACATCCTCCCCCCCTTATAAAAATTCCGTCCCGGAATTGCTACAAGGTTACACAAATAGATGGGGATAGTCCCTCATCATCCTATCTTCTAACTCCCACGTTGCCTCCTCGACATCGTGGTTACGCCAAAGTACTTTTACAGATGAAATAACTTTATTTCTCAAAGTTTGTTCTTTCCTATCTAATATTTGGACAGGAATTTCTTCATACGCCAAGTTCTTCTCCACTTGAATGGGTTCGTAAGAAATCACGTGCTTGTAGTCGGCCTTGTACGGTCGCAACACGGAAATGTGAAACACGTTGTGGATATGCTCCAGTTCGGGTGGCAACGCAACTTTGTATGCCACTTCGCCCACTCGCTTCAGTATCTCGAACGGTCCTATGAATCTTGGACTCAATTTTCCTTTCTTGCCGAAACGGATTTTTCCCTTCCATGGAGATACCTTTAAGAATACGAAACTGCCGACTTTGAAGTCTCGGTCCTGCCGATACAAATCTGCGTATTTCTTCTGGCGATCTTGAGCTGCTACAAGTCTGGCTCTTATCACTGTCACCACGTCTGCGGTTTGTTGAACTAACTCTGGTCCGAGTATTCGTCGTTCTCCGACTTCGTCCCAACATAACGGCGTTCTGCACTTTCTCCCGTAAAGAGCTTCGTACGGTGGCATGCCAATACTCGCATGGTAGCTATTATTATATGCGAATTCTACTAAGGGTAGGTGGTCGTCCCAATTTCCCTTAAAATCCATCACGCAAGTCCTAAGCATGTCTTCTAGCGTTTGTATTGTTCGCTCACTTTGTCCGTCTGTTTGAGGATGATAAGCTGTACTCAACCTCAACTGCGTTCCCATTCTTTCTTGCAAACTCTTCCAAAAATTGGACGTGAAGCGCGGATCTCGATCAGAGACAATTGACACCGGCACTCCATGTCGTGAAATAATTTCTTTTACATATAGGCTTGCTAATTGGTTCAAACTGTAGCGGATCTTGATTGGTAGAAAGTGTGCGGTCTTCGTTAGTCGATCCACGATAACCCAAATAGCATCATAACCTTTCTGTGTAACTGGAAGTCCTACCACGAAGTCCATGGTAATATGCTCCCATTTCCACTCTGGTATTTCTAATGGTTGTAGTAAACCACTTGGCCGCTGATGTTCTGCTTTAACGCGTTGGCAAGTCAAGCATTTACTGACGCACTCTGCGACTTCCCGTTTCAAATTAGGCCACCAAAAATGTTGCCTTAGATCTCGGTACATCTTTGTGCCTCCCGGATGAACGGAATATGTCGTATTGTGTGCCTCGTGCAAAATCTCTTCCCTCAACTCAGTTACCGCTGGTACCCACACTCTCCCTTCAAATCTCAAAATACCGTCTTTATCCATTCGAAATTTTTCTCCCTCACTTTCTGTGATCCTCTTTCGGATTTTCTCACACTCTTCATCCTTTTCCTGAGCTTCCTTTACTCTATTCAACAACGTCGGACAAGCTTCCATTACAATTAACTTCTCACCAGACTTTTCTGGTCCTTTTACTTCTATCTCCAATTTCTCCATCTCTCTTATCAACTCTTCCTGAGTCGTCAAATTAAACAACTTCTCCCTTCCTTTCCTGCTCAGAGCGTCGGCAACCACATTTGCCTTTCCCGGGTGGTAAAGAATATCGCAGTCATAGTCTTTGATTAATTCTAACCACCTTCTCTGTCGCATGTTTAACTCCTTCTGTGTGAAGATATATTTCAGACTTTTGTGGTCCGTGTATATCTCACATTTTTCTCCGTATAGATAATGCCTCCATATCTTTAACGCAAAAACTACTGCCGCTAACTCTAAGTCGTGAGTAGGGTATCGTTTTTCGTAATCCTTTAATTGTCGTGATGCATATGCAATGACCTTGCCATGTTGCATGAGCACACAGCCAAGCCCCTTGTGCGATGCATCACTATACACCACAAAATTTCCCGCATCATCTGGTAATGATAATACAGGTGCTTCGCTCAATCTCCTTTTCAGTTCTTGAAGACTTTCTTCGCATTTGTCGGTCCATACAAATTTCACCGTCTTTCTAGTCAAATTGGTCAGCGGGGTTGCTATCTTAGAAAAATCTTGGATGAATCTTCGATAGTACCCAGCTAACCCTAGAAAGCTTCTCACCTCCGTCGGTGTTCTCGGTTGTTCCCAATTACTTACTGCTTCAACCTTCGCAGGGTCTACAGAGATTCCATTCTTATCCACCACGTGGCCTAAGAATTGAACCTTCTCCATCCAAAATTCGCACTTAGAAAATTTTGCATACATCTTCTCCTTCCTTAGCGCCTCCAAAACAATCTTCAGATGTTCGGCGTGTTCTTCCTCTGTCTTTGAGTAGATCAAAATGTCGTCGATAAAAACCACTACAAATTTATCCAAGTATGGCTTGAAAACTCGGTTCATCAAGTCCATAAATGCTGCCGGAGCATTAGTCAATCCGAATGACATTACCAAAAACTCGTAGTGTCCATAACGGGTTCGAAACGCAGTCTTTGGTATGTCCTCATCCCGTACCTTCAGTTGATGATATCCTGTTCGTAGGTCGATCTTCGAGAAACACTTTGCTCCCTTCAGTTGATCAAATAAGTCGTCTATCCTCGGTAACAGATATCGGTTCTTGATCGTTACTCTATTCAATTCTCGATAATCGATACAGAGCCTCATCGATCCGTCCTTCTTCTTAACGAATAGTACTGGTGCTCCCCAAGGAGAAACACTCGGTCGAATGTAACCCTTATCCAATAATTCTTGCAATTGCATCATTAATTCCTTCATTTCTACTGGCGCCATACGATATGGAGCTTTCGAAATCGGTGCCGTTCCCGGTGCTAAGTCTATTACGAATTCGATTTCTCTGTCTGGCGGAAGACCAGGCAGATCGTCCGGAAACACATCTTGGAATTCATTAACTACGTATATATCCTTAATTTCTACTCCCTTCTTCCGAGTATCAACGATGTAAGCTAAATATCCTCCACATCCTTTCCTTAACAATTTCTTGGCCTGCATCATCGTAACGCAACACGATTGCTTAAGCGATGAGCTACCATAAAACACTACCTTAGACTTACTCGGAGTCTGAAGGTTCACACATTTGTTCTGACAGTCAATTATCGCAGCATGGTTATACAACCAATCCATTCCCAGTATTACGTCAAATTCTCCCAGTCTAATAGGAATCAAGTCTACGCTCAGTTCATGTTTACTAATATTTGCGCGACAATTTCGATAAACGTATTCTACAGGGATCACTTCCTTATTAGCAACTTCTATGATCAAAGGATTTTCTAATAGTTCTCGAGGTTTACTAAGTCTACTAGCAAATTCTTCAGATACAAAAGAACAGGTGGCACCCGAATCAAATAATACATAAGCATTTATATCATTGATTGGGATTATACCTGACACCACATCCTTCGCAGCCACTGCGTCTTGGATGGTCATGTTAAAAGTTCTGGCGGTTGGGCGGTTGGATTGTGCCGGTCCACCGATCATCAGCTTGTTGCCTCCTTGCTGATTACTACCCCCGCCACTTCCCTTCTTTGGGCAGTCCTTAATTCGGTGCTCCGTCGAGCCACAAGCAAAGCATCCTTGTATCTTCTTCGGTTTCAAACAGTTAGGCGAGATGTGCCCTTCCTGTCCGCAGTTGTAGCAAGTGCCACGTCCCTTCCAGCACTCGCCCTGGTGATTCTTCCCACACTTCGGGCATCCTTCAGCCCTCTTCTTGAAACCTCCACGAAAATTCCCTGATTGATTATTGTTGTTTTTGTTGTTGTTATTATTCTCCCACTTTCTCTTTCCCAAGTTGCTTCCTCCGCTACTACTTCCTCCCGTACGATTCTCTCCTCCAGTATTCTTTCCTTTCTTTTCTTTGTTATACTGACTTAAGGCCTCACTGCCGCCTTCCGCAATGATTGCCTTCTCCAGTAATGTTGCAAAGGAATCAATTTGAAGAACTGATACCTTATTGAACAGCCATGGCTTCAACCCTTGTTCAAAGCGTCTAGCCTTCCTCTCTTCATCACCAACTTGGTGCTCCGCAAATCGCGCCAGTTCGTTAAACCTAGCCGCGTATTGCGCCACCGTCATCTCACCTTGTTTTAACTCTAGGAATTTCACCTCCATCCTATTCTTCATACTTTTTGGAAAGTAATTTTCGAAGAACAGTGTCTTAAACTTATCCCAAGCTATTATCCCTTCTCCAGCTCTTTGTTGATTAGCCTCCCACCAGTAGTTCGCTTCTCCCCTCATTATGTACGTGGCAAACACCGTCTTCTGATCTTCGCCTACGCTAGCTATAGTGAAAGCTTTTTCGATCTCTTTGATCCACGTTTGTGCGATGATTGGGTCGGTAGTTCCCTCGAACTCCGGGGGTCCTACACTCTTAAAGTCTTTAAAGGTTGTTACTGGCACAGTTTGAGGGTTCGGGCGAACGGGTTCATTGTTCCTTCCCCTTAAGGCTTCTCCTAACAAGTCTACCAGTTTCTGGATCGGGTCTACTTGTTCTCTCTCATTGTTAACAGATTCTTCGGGTGCTGTCAATCTACGTCTGGGCGGCATTATCTGTATCACAAGTTTTCATTTTATTATTATTCAAGTATATTACTTAAGTATTTCTTTTAATACTAAAAGAATAAATTTATAACACGTTTCTAAAATCAACTCCATTTATATTCATATGCCATTTCATTTCATTACATGATTTCCCCAGCATACTGCTATAAATGTTATCACATATATCCCCTAATATCACAAAAGACGGGGAATATACCAACCTACTACCATACTACCCCTCTAACAAAAGCTAACTCGGGGTTTACATCATCATCCCACATCTTACACAAAAGATCGGGATTACAACATAGTATATACAATACATAAAGACACAACTAGTACTACCACTAGACTGACTAAGGAAATCTCATCCCATCATCCCGCGCTCCACTGCGCTCTTGTACTCCAACTGTGCTATATACGCAACCAGCTCTCGGCTCAAGGTATGTAGAGTCTGTCCCTGTTCTGCCGGGTAGTGGTACACACCATCAATCACCCTTTCAAAAGCTGAACGGAACACATACCCCATCTTGTTCATCTTTCTCTTCTTGCACCTGACCTCGTCCTCAAGGTCGTCGGCTCTCTCATTAGACGCTTCCCACTTCTCCTCGAAGTGTAACCTATCCATCACCTCCAACTCTAGCTGAGTACGGAGTGCCTCTTTCTCAGTCTTCTCACTCAGCTCCCTCTGCTCAACCTCTTCTAGCTTCTCTGCCAAATCTACATTCCTAGCCACTGACCTGTGAAATAGAGTCCCCATCTGGATCCCTGCCTCCCTACGGTAGGCAATCTCCACCTCTAACTCTTGCATAGCCAGCTTCCTCTGGTGGTCCTCGTCCCTCAGCTTCTGGAACTCAGACTCTCTCTCGTGGGCCTCTGCCTCCAGCTCCTGAACTCTACAGTCTAACTCTAGAATACGCTCCTCGTACTCGCCTAACATCTGTTCCTCTATAGTAGCCTCATCAGAGTCCTCTACTGGCTCATCCTCCATCGGCTCCTCCTCTGGATCAGTCTCTATCTCAATCTCGATCTCATCCTCGTCATCAAACTCGGATGGTGCAACTGCCTGCACTGGTGTAGCCTCTAGAGGTGCCTCGTATACTACGTGTATATCCCTGGGCTCCTCCTCTACAACTCTACTAGGTACCCCTGTGTCTGTCATCCTACACTCACAAACACAAGACAAGAAATAGCATCTCCATTAGAATGTTAAACAAAATATAAGTTCATTGTATAGAATGAAGTTACATTTCATAACAGACTAAGTCTCTCAAGGAAAACTCTACATGAGTTTTATCTCCTTCCTAACTTCTAAGTTCACCTAAGCTATAGTCTAAGGACACTCGTTCCTAAGGTTTATAACTACAGCTCTGATACCAACCTGTGACGCCCCCAAATTCCAGGACCGCCACTTGGTCTCTCGAATTCGGTTCATCACGTGCTCATGGTAATACATCACAATAATAATAATTAAATATCATACGATCACAGCGGAAAATCTATTTTAGAATAATTTACAATGATTTATTATAATTATTCCCCCAAGTCTCGCAACCTACAGTACTTAATAGATTACCTAATAATATCAGTTAACGACTTATTACATAATCTAACTTAAGCTTAAACATAATCAAATCCAGTCTTACTACATCATCTTCATACAATATGAATATATTTAAAACATAACAGACATAAGCTAGTTGGTAGCTTTGCCCTTGCCCTTATCAACGCCCGAAGGTTCACCATGCTCTGCCTTAACTGAAATGTTTTAAGGAAAGCAAGAATGAGCACAAATTGCCCAGCAAGTAATATACAATAAGGGTGAGTAATAAGATTCTCAATTCTCGAAAGGGTATAACAAGATTTGATAGTTCAAGAATAACAAGAATATCAATAGTTCTCAATATCAGTCGCTAAGGACAGGATAATATCAATATGATTCAATAATAAGTCAATTCAAGATTTCAAATAATTGAATACTGAGTAGTCACTACGGACTATGAACTTCTACTAGAATTGACAGTAATAAACTGAAAATCCAACAAAAACAGGTACAACAGGTGATCAGCCTAAAGTACCCTTGTTATGCATAACAATCAACCATACTCAAGTGTGCACGTCGGTTCTCCGACAATTATATATTCCCTTCAAAGAAGGTTGTTCTTCTCAGTCAAATACAAGATCCCGCACCAATCAATTAGTTTGGGTCGCTTTTCAATAATATAAGTCTAGCCGAATCAAATGGCATAGACACTTTCACAATATTCAAGAACAATACTAAGTTCAACATGAATAATAGCTTTAATGAAATAAGAGTTCAAGTATGCTAATTCGATTCAACCGATTAAATAGGAAACTAGTTCGCAATACACAAGATAGGATACTTGCATAGTAAAAGAGTATAAGTTAGGAAACCTTCACAATCATAGATTTCCTTGCATAAAGTAAATGCGTCGGTTAGGATACTTGCACTTTAAAAGAGTGTAAGTAAGAGAACTTGCCTTTAGCGTAGTTTATCCACGAAAAGCAAATCAACACTTTCGAATTCCTATCGTAATACAGTTACGTATATATATGATATTCATTAGTCATATAATTTAACTTCACATTTTCTCTTTGAATATACGATCAACACATAAGCTAAGTTTTACCTAGCTACACAGTTATATAGAATATAATTTCTATCCTTAACGTTCCTTCTTTAGAGTTTAAACGCATTCTCATATTATATAAGATCTCAACAATTAGCAAACATGCTTGCATATTATTAATATCTCATAAGACCACAATCAATACTAAATATATTTCATTTTAGCAAGTTACGGCATCTCCTTAAGTTAACCGTCAAAATCGGGTTCAAGTAACATCATATAATATCACGTAGCATGTATTCATATTTAAAGGATACTTTACATGCTTGTATAACTTTTCCAAATCCAATCGTACATGGTATAGGTTCTTAAGTTAATACTTAAAGCCATTCAAGGACACGAACTCATATGGTCTAACATGGTCGCTTTTAAACACATAAGATATTCATATAACTTGTATTAGTCATGCTCATGAGTACTCGTATTGCATATATGTAGCTAGCATTGTTATTATCTTGAAAACATGCTTTGTTCATGCTAAACTTTAATCATGGCAACTAATCATGGTATATATACATGCATGACACATGAATGAGTCTAAGAGTACTATCACATGTGTTCATAAATGTCAAATTCTAATTCTCGTCATAACATACCAACGTTCACGTTCAAAGCTTATACTTTGTTAGTATAGTTCATTAATAAGGTCTATCATGTTCATGCTTCCTTATGAAACCCATATACACAAGTTAACATGCTTTTCATGTATTTCAAGGCCCTATAAACATGCTCGAAAAGTCAGAATGTATACATGGTTTTTACATGTCAATATCAACCTTCAAAACTTGTATTTTTGTTAGAAAGGTGCACTAGTTGGGTTCACATGTCCATATTATATCACGGAACCTATATACATAAGTTAGTATGCATTTCATGTGTTTCTAGGTCATACTAACATGTCTCGAAAGTCAGAATATTAACATGCTTCATATATGTTAACGTCGTTCATGAAACTTTAAGTTCGTTTTCAAACTATATGTCGTTTGGTTAACCATGCATGCTAATATACTAAAACATGCTCACATTGCCTCATTAGGTTTATATATAAGTATTAATCATGCTTTCATGCTTGTTTAAACAAAAATCAAACAATTAGTTCATAACAGTTTTATTGCAGAATGCAGAAAAACTGAACACAGAGGCTGGCGCTGCGGCGCGGCACAGCAGCTCACTACTGGCGCTGCGGCGCGAGTGGCGCTGCGTGCGGCGCTGCGGCGCGGGCTGCGGCGCGAGTGGCGCTGCGGCGCGGGCTGCGGCGCTGCGGCGTCGAGGCAGTTTTCTGCAGTTCAGACTGCAGTGAAATCCGACCAAAAACCTCCCATTTCATTGATTTCAACATACCCAAATGCTATTAGACTTGTTTAACTTACTAACACGTACATATATGCTTATATAATAGTCAATAGCAATTATCAATTCCCAATTTCATGAACACCAACCAATTTCACGATATTTGATGTTTTTACAGAAATCTCAGAAATGGAAACACCAAAAATGAAATTGAAGAGCAATGAAGCATATATAGTAATTCTAATCACATATATAAGTCCTTTAAACAACTAATTATTATTCTCAATTCACAAAACCATAACTTCCAACTGAAATCAAGAATTCACGAATAGAAATTTTGACAGAAAATGACAATGAAGATACGAAGAGGATTTATACCTCTGTAAATGATTTAAGCTTGCTGCTATCTCAATAACACTGATATATATATATATATGCTCCCTAGTCTCACTTAGCCAAAATGCTCAGCAAAAGAAATGTGAAGGAGATGAGGCTATATTTATAGAACTCCCATTATACAGCTAACGGATTATAGGAATGCATGAAGGTTATCAAAGGGTAGGTAATTAGTGGTTGGATTCATCATGAATCCCACTCCCTCCACAATCATGAGCTATGAAATGCTAGTTGCTGAGTTTGGGGAGAAGAAGAAGGAATAGGCCTTAGCTGTATGTCAAGCACGTGAAGAGCAAATGGGACACTTAAAATGAGACAATTGATTTAACTCCTCAGCATTTGCAAATACTACACTTGTATATACACACCATATACATATGTTATATATATATGTACTCTTAGGTTATAATTTAAATCACAATGTACTTCACATAATGTAATAAGTGTAATTTACACACATATAATCCAGGTACGTTTATCTTACTGATATAATACCATCGGATACTACCACATTACATTATATCATATATTATTAAATTGTATTACTCAACAATTATTTATAATAGATCCATGATACATTATTTTAATGTATATCCACACATCATTTGTCACCTACACATATCATAACATATAGTTACTATACATTTAATTCGCATGCTTGCACATATAATTTCTCATCTTATAATTTGAATATTAATTAATAATATACACATATCCTACATCCATCAATATAATTGTTAACCTCCATAACAATTTAATTAACCCTTATATGATTAATTATCACTTTGATATAAATCTTATCGTATTTATAAACACGTTGCTCATTATTATTAAGTTTCTTGCAATAATAATAATCACATATTGTTAATCGATCCTCATTAGTATTTTATAACAGTTAATTAATATTCTTCGATTAACAATTAATATAGATTAATTGTTCGCTTAAATTAATATAATCATTCTTATATTACGCCACTGTGCCACACAAGGCAATCAACGAGTTTATCACAAACTCCACCAATTTCTCAATTATTATAATTATTCAATTATATATAATTGAATTAATTCATCTCATAACACAAAATCATTTATATTCAAATAAATTCTCATTTCCATTAATATATTTATTTAATAATATATGGAAATTCTCGGGTATTACAGAAGCTCTCGACGCGAGGTAATCGGAGCTGGAACAGGATCCTCAAAGGGGACATCCTACTCGTCGTCAACATCATCCGACCTCTCAGCTTGGATCAGACGAATCACTGACTCAGCTAATCGGCGAGGTTGCCGGGCTGGACGAGGCTGAGGGAGATCAGAAGCTTTCTTCCTCCTCACACCTGTAGAGACCCTGCTAGAACTGTCTGGTCTATTTGAATCCATAACATGACCAAAACCTCCAAATCACCTCAGAAAGGGTGAGGTAAGCCTTAAACTTACTGCCTATTAAAATTAAATCATTGATTTATGCATATTCTAAGTCCTAAAGCATGCATTAGTTAACATGCATCTCCAGTAGAGTTAAAGATGCATGTTCAATAAATGCTAAGGCTTTTGAAAAAAATTCGTCAGAGTTTCCTTTGAAAAATGGACCATCCGCATGCACATAGGCATGACTAAGTGGCCATTCAGTAGCACACCTACCCAAAATCATGAACATTTCATATATATAAAAAACATCAAAATAAAACTCCCCATGGAAGCTAAATTACCATGTGTATTTTTAGTTGAAAATTCAGGCTCATTTGTCCTAAAATAGGATGAGTAAACTAGCCAAAAAGGGCGCCAAATGACTGTCTCAGAATTTAGTTTTTTTCATGTCAAAATGTTCTGCATGGTAAAAGCATGCATATTCACTATATTGTGTTTAAAAGCATTCTATATGAAATCTAACGTTCTAACGGTCAAAACTTGAAAAGAAAGGATGTAAACGTTATCAGAGTTATGCAAAACGATTGTACGGTGACAGATTTTGAAAAACGCAGCACGAACTAAGTAGATTTGAAGGGGAAATTTCAAATTTTCTATATAGTTCAACTTGAAGATGACTTATAAAAGCCACGGGAAGAACTAATATAAATCCATTGGGGCCGCGACTGTAACGACCCCAAAATTCATACAATATAATATAATTCTCATCCTCGATCGTTAACAATACATCTTTAATCTATCTTTACATCATTATTCGATATTAAAATTACTAAAAAATACGTAATATTTAAAATTTTATAAACTTATTTTTTTATATCCCTGAATCGCAACCTTTACATTACCTATCTCTTTGATTCAATTCTATTACATGAATCGCTACAACGAAAGGATTATACAAAGTCTTACATCACTAAGCAATATCCATTATACGTCGGATAGCTCAACTTACAACTTAACAATTAAGTTACAATCAAAACATCAACTACAAATTTAAAATTTAACAAAATTAATATTCTTGAACATTGATCTCTATAAATCACTTAACATGTATCTTTACCTTGCATCCTTGACCTTTAAAAATGGTTATTTGCAAAAGATGAGCTCGACAGCTCAGCAAGAACTAACAGTTACTGTGACGACCCCAAAATAGGTTCAGTCAACCCAACCCATTCCGAGTCGCCAAATACATGGTACAGAATTCAAATACAAACTTTTGTATCACACGGTCGTGCAAAATACGACCACACAGCTGTGAGTGTCAATACAAATATGTAAAAAATATTAACATTCAAACTAAGTCCTCATTACAATTATTATAACACTATTTATCAGAAATAGTGAGGACTACTACTGCTCTAACTCGAACCATTACTCTATCCCCCGACTAGTTCCTACGACATTCTCATTTTCTGAAGAGGACAATAGATGAAAAGGGTGACCTCAACTAGCCCAGTAAAGAATATTATGACTAAGATAATGGAAAATAAATTATTGTTAGTCTTTAACAATTCAGATAAAATATTATGGACAACAAGTTTTAGGTCAATATTCGCAGCGAAATTAACAATTCATTAGAAGAGTTAAGTAGAGAATGAAGTCTACTATCTTCTATGATTTAAAAGTCCATCATCAATATTTTATCCCTATAACATTAATCAATATACATCTCGAATCAAATATTAATCTTTGTACTACGGGCCAATGATATTCATTTGTATCATCATTTGGTCATGTTCATCTCAACACCTATTCATCTTTGCACTACGGCCAAAGATATTCATCAGGTAATCATTCATCTTTGCTCTACAGGCCAAAGATATTCAGTTATATCACCATTTAGGACTGAGGATGATGAAAAACACTTTAAAGAACGAATCAAGTGAGATAAAGGACAAAGATTAAGGATTCGTATTTTAGTTTATCCAATTCAAAAATACTTCGTAATAATCAATTGTGGAGCCAAATTCAAGAATAAAGCTCAAAACTTAGATCCAATCAAAGATAGGAACCTTAACAAGCAACTTGGACAAATAGAAGAATTTTGTTTTTGTGAATAGTGTCGTATACGTGAATAGTGCCGTATACGTGAATAGTAACCCCGACGGAAAAAAAATAAGAATTCCATAATAAAACCCATGCCAATATTTTGGTATAATGATATTGAAAAGAATAACATCATTTACGAAAGAAAATAACATCCCTTACCTCAAAAGAATAGTACTTCTGACTGGAATATCGGATATAAGGCTGAAGAAAACTTGCACTGAATAGCAACAATCAAAGTATCTAAATACTCACAAAAATACGCTCGATATTATAGAGAGAGAAAACTTCTGATTCTGGTGTGATTTTCAATTCTAACCTAAGCACCCTATTTATAGGAAAAGCTTAGGATGCCAAAGTAGACTTTCTGTGCCGGCGCCTTTCACCCAGCACACCTCGTGAGTTTTGAAAATTCAGCATTTACAAGCCATAAAAATAAAAGTGGGGCCCACCCATATTTTTAATAAAAAACATTTATTTTCTGAAACTTCAATAATTCATAATAAATAACCCTTTATCAGAAAAATACGAATTATATGTCCTTGTGCATAAGAAATTTAATTCTCTACAACTTTGCAGAAGGAAGTTTTTCCAAATTTCCAACCGAAAATGGCCGAAATCCACAAACAGGTGATTTTCCACAACAAAATACTGATAAAAACACCTTATCACTAATTCATTTTTTTATATCCACAAAATAAATATTTCTTTATCATATAAATCAATAATTAATTATTCACAAATAATATTACAGAACTACAATATTGACAACCAGGTCAGTTCCCTAGGAAAGAGGGGGCCTTCCGATAAGGATTTCTCCTTACTGGCGCGCAATTAAATAACCCCTCCTAGACAGAACTTCCTTAGACATTGTCAATAATGCTATCTAATAATATTATTCAAATAATATGAATTATTGAGTTGATAATGTGAAATACTGTGCAGTGACAATTATTGAATCAATAATACAAAATATCAATGGTAGCAATTATTGAATCAATCATATAAAATAGCAACGTAGCAATTATTGATATAAAATATCAATGTAGCAATTATTGATATAAAATATCAACGTAGCAATTATTGAACCAATAAAATATCATGCAATTATTGAATCAATAATATAAAATATTGAACAGTAATTATTGTAACAATGATTGAGTAAGTGACTTCTTACGTAAGAACCAATAATTTGAAATACTGTGCAATACTGTGTGCTACTGTGCATAACACGTATTACTGTATTTTTATCACCGGGTATTTCAACAGTTTAACCGTAACAGTTTTATCGTTATTTATAAAAAGGTTATTTCTGTCGCTTTCTATATCCGACAGTTATTCCGTTATGGGGCCCACAAATAGCTGCGCCGTCATACGAATATTCCCCGACAACAAGAATATTCCACGACCAAACGAATATTCCCCGACAACAATGAATATTTTATAACCACTTGCTTATTTTGAAATATTTGCACATTTCACCCATAACTTTTCACATTTATCAAATCAACACCTTACTATTTCGAAATAATATATAAAGAAAATTAAATCTTTATTCATAAAAGTTGGAGTCTTACAACCTCCCCTCCTTATGAAATTTTGTCCTCGAAATTGACATACGTACCTGGTATGTCAAAAAGGTGAGGATACCTCGCTTTCATTTTCGATTCCAACTCCCAGGTCATTTCCTCAATTTCATGGTTTCTCCATAAAACTTTAACTTGTGGTATAATTTTCGAGCGCAGGACATGCTCCTTCTTATCCAAGATCTTGACAGGTACCTCCTCGTACGTTAAATCTTTGGCTATCTTGTCTGGTTCTAACTTAATAATGTGGTTTGGGTCTTTCACATATTTGCGAAGTACGGATATGTGAAAATGTTATGAACACGAGACATGCTTGGAGGTAAAGCGAGTCTATAGGCCACATTTCCTACTCGGTCAAGGATCTCAAATGGACCAATGAATCGTGGATTGAGCTTTCATCTCTTCCCGAATCTCGTTACTCCTTTCCATGGAGCAACACGTAATAATACATGATCCCCAACATTAAATTCCACGTCCTTTCGATGAAGATCCGCATAACTCTTTTGTCGATCTTGTGCTATTTGTATCCGTTGCCAGATCATTTGGATCTTTTCCGTAGTCATACGTACTAACTCCGGTCCCAACAATGTTGCTTCACCCACCTCATCCCAGCATACTGGAGAACGACACTTTCGTCCATACAACGCTTCGAATGGAGCCACGCCTATACTTGCCTGATAACTGTTGTTGTAGTAGAATTCCACCAATGGTAAGTACTTATCCTAACTCCCTTTGAAGTATAGAACACAGAGTTTCAATAGATCTTCAAGAGTTTGAATAGTCCTTTCTGATTGTCCGTCTGTTTGAGGATGATAAGCCGAACTGAATCGTAAATCCGTGCCCATAGCTTTCTGCAAACTGATCCAAAATCGTGAAGTAAATCTGGGGTCACGATCCAAAACTATGGATACTGGCATGCCATGCAATCTCACAATCTCATTCATGTACATACGAGCAAGACGTTCAAGGGAATAAGTCTCTCGTATCGGCAAGAAATGAGCAGACTTGGTTAATCTATCAACAATAACTCAAATCGCATCTATGCCTTGAGAAACCTTAGGAAGACCCGTAACGAAATCCATCGAAATGTGTTCCCACTTCCATTTCGAAATCTCAAGTGGTTGCAATGGACCCTTCGGCACTTGATGCTCCGCCTTTACACGTTGACAAGTTAAACATCTCAAAATAAACTCCGCGATCTATCTTTTCATATTGCTCCACCAAAATGTATGTCAAAGATCATAATACATTTTGGTACTCCCAGGATGGATTGCAAACGGTGTGTTGTGTGCCTCCATCATGATTCTATGCTTCAAGTCGGAATTGTTAGGAACACAAAGTCTGGAGTTGACTCGAAGTATTTCCTCTTCATCAATTTTTGCTTCTGGAATGGCACCTTCTTGCACTTTCTTCTTCATCTTCATCAGCTCCGGATCCGTAGCTTGAACAGCTTTAACTTTATCAATCAAAGCTGGTTCTACGCGTATACTTGACATCATCGCACTCGTTCCCACATATGATCTTCTACTCAACGCGTCAGCTACCACGTTCGCTTTTCCAGGATGTTATTGGATGGTATGATCGTAATCTTTCAACAGCTCAAGCCAACGTCGTTGCCGCATGTTGAGTTCCTTTTGAGTGAAGAAATATTTAAGGCTCTTATGATCCGTACAAATCTCCACTTTCTCCCCGTACAGATAATGTCTCCAGATCTTCAACGCGAAAACGACAGCTGCCAACTCTAGATCATAAGTAGGATAATTCCTCTCATATTCTTTGAGTTATCGCGAGGCATAGGCTATGCCTTTCCCTATGTTGCATGAGAACACATCCTAACCCTTTGCCCGAAGCATCGTTGTAGATAACAAATCCATCCAAACCAGATGGTATTGTCAGAACAGGTGATGAGATAAGTCTTCTCTTGAGCTCTTGGAAGCACTTCTCGCATTCCTCGCTCTAAATGAATTTTATATCTTTTCGAGTCAACTGAGTTAATGGAGTAGCAATTCGAGAAAATCCCTCTACGAACCTCCGATAATAACCAGCTAAGCCCAAAAAGCTTCGTACTTCGGTCACCGACTTAGGTTGCTCCTAACTTTGTATTGCTTCAATCTTTGCCGGGTCAATAGATACTCCATGTTTCGATACCACGTGCCCAAGGAATGCTACTTCCTTAAGCCAGAACTCGCACTTCTTCAGCTTGGCATATAGCTTGTTCTCACGAAGCTTTTGAAGTACCAACTTCAAGTGGTGCTCATGATCTTCACGGCTTTTAGAATAGATGAGGATGTCATCAATAAAGACAACAACGAACTGATCCAAATATTCCTTAAATACATGGTTCGTCATATCCATGAAAGCAACATGAGCATTAGTCAATCCAAAAGATATGACTAAAAACTCATAATGCCCGTACCGAGTTCTAAAAGCAGTCTTTGGAATATCCTAAGTTTTAATATTTAGCTGATGATATCTAGAACGAAGATCGATCTTTGAAAAGAATTGTGCTCCTTGTAACTGGTCGAACAGGTTATCAATACGAGGTAGCGGATACCTATTCTTGATGGTGACATGGTTCAACTCCCGATAGTCAATACAAAATCGCATACTCCCGTATTTCTTCTTTTCGAATAAAATAGGAGCACCCCAAGGAGACGTACTAGGACGAATAAAATCAATGTCTAACAATTCCTGTAATTGGACCTTTAACTCCTGAAGTTCAATAGGAGCCATTCGATATGGAGTTTTAGAAATGGGTTTTGTACCGGGTTCAAGGTCAATAAAGAATTCAACTTCACGTTCTGGGGGTAGACCGGGAAGTTCTTCGGGAAATACATAAGGAAACTCATTAGCAACGGAAATATCATTCAAACCTAACGTATTCTAGTTTAGATCAGTGACATGTGCTAAGAAAGCTTGACATCTGTTTTTCAATAAACGAATAGCTTTGTGACTTGAAATGATATTGACTGATTTTAGTGATTTGGTGGTTTGGATTCGTACAACAGGTTGATTAGGAATATAAAAACTAACAACCTTACAAAAATAATCAATTTTGGCATGGTAAGTGGTTAACCAGTCAATTCCTAAAATCACGTCAAATGCAAGTATTTTCAAATATATAAGATCAACAGGTAAGTTAAGGGTACCAATCTGAATCAAGCAAGATTTGTAAACTGTGGATGTAACAAAGGTTTCTCCCAACAGAGTTTCAACAGATAAGTCAAAGTCTAATTTATCAGAAGTCAAGTTCAAACGTTGAGCACAAGCAGGTGAAATAAAAAAATGGGCTAGCACCGGTGTATAACAAGGTGTAGACTTCTCAAGATTTTATGATTAGCTTACCCGTAATCACCTCGTGTGGGTTCCTCGCATTTTGGGCTGTCACGACAAACGCTCTTCCAGGAATCACCGACTTTGACTTGTCCGAAATTGCCTTTGGAATCACCATCCCCGCTGGACTTGGTTTCGCTATAGGACAATCTCGAGCTATATGTCCTTCTTTTCCACAGTTATAGCATACTATGAATTGTTATGGGCAATTTGGGCTGATGTGTCTCTCTTTCCTGCATTTATAGCATACGACCGGTGGTCGTTCTCCTCCCCTAGAAACAGTTGATGCTGGTGCTGATGTTGACGTCTTCACGTTCCCATTATTATACCTTCTCTTCTTGAAATCTCCCCCCGATTCGCTTTTTCTACTATCATGGCCACGATTACCACCGGAGTGGTTACCGCTTCTGTCATACTTTCCTCCCCGCTGGTTGTCATTGCTCCGATGACTGCTGCCACCGGTACGACCTTGGTTGTTGTCCCTTGGTTGAATATAATCACTATCTCGTTCTAACAACTGGGCCCTGTTCACTACATCTGAATATAGAGAATTTTTTTGAGAAATGAGGTATTGAAGTATTTCGAGTTTCAAACCTCTCAGAAACATCCGCGTCATACGTTCCTCATTCTCCACCAAATGAGGTGCAAACCTGGACAACTCCGCGAACTTAGCCTCGTACTGGGACACCGTTACGTTATTTTGTTCTAGTCTGATAAACTCTACCTCATTCATATGACGAATACTTTCAGGACAATACTTTTTCATTGAACAGTTTTTGGAACGCTTCCCAAGACATCTTGAGTGCGGCAAGCTGGGTACGCTTCACAGACTCCCACCAGTAATTTGCCACTCCTTGGAATATAAAGGTGGCGAATGGAACCTTCTGTTCCTCCGTGCATCCCAAGACATCAAATGTCTTGGTAATTTGCTTAACCCACGTCTCTACCTTGATTGGATCTGGCTTTCCCTGAAAGTCTGGTGGTCCCAACTCTTTGACCTGCTTGGCAGTGACAAGCCTCGAGTTGTTATTATCTCCACCTGTATTTTGCACACGAGTTTCCCTCGTCTGGTTTTGCATAAACTGCAAAAAACTTCTAAACATCTCATCGTTTATCGTCTGATCAGCGTTGTTTTCAGGATGAACATTGCCTTCTTGTTGCACGTTCTCCTGGTTGGTGATTAAAGGTGTCTCCACGGTCTCATTCACTTCATTGTTAACATTCTCAGCTACCACTCTCAAATACTACAATAAAACAAGGGTTAATTAAACAAATCAACATATCACATAATAACCCTATGCTCCGACTGACCAATTAAATACCACAAAAGCTTAGGTAGGACATACTAGTGAAGGATTTACTCGTCATCTCCCCTCCTAGTTCTATTCCCCGATCTCCGCCAGAGATCATATCCCTAAGCTCTGATACCAACTGTGACGCCCTCAGAATAGGTCCAGTCAACCCAACCCATTCTGAGTCGCCAAATACATGGTACAGAATTCAAATACAAACTTTTGTATCACACGATCGTGCAAAATACGACCACACAGCTGTGAGTGTTAATATAAATATGTAGAAAATATTAACATTCAAATTAAGTCCTCATTACAATTTTTATCACACTATTTATCAGAAATAGTGGGGACTACTACTGCTCTAACTCGAACCATCACTCTGTCCCCCGACTAGTTCCTGCGATATTCTCATTTCCTGAAGAGGACAATAGATGAAAAGGGTGAGCTCAACTAGCCCAGTAAAGAATATTATGACTAAGATAATGGAAAATAAATTATCGTTAGTCTTCAATGATTCCGATAAAATATTATGGACAACAAGTTTTAGATCAATATTCGCAGCGAAAATAACAATTCATTAGAAGAGTTAAGTAGAGAATGAAGTCTACTATCTTCTATGATTTAAAAGTTCATCATCAATATTTTATCCCTGTAACATCAATCAATATACATCTCGAATCAAATATTCATTTTTGTACTACGGGCCAAAGATATTCATTTGTATCATCAGTTGGTCATGTTCATCTCAACACCTGTTCATCTTTGCATTACGGTCAAAGATATTCATCTGGTAATCATTCATCTTTGCTCTACAGGCCAAAGATATTCAGTTATATCACTATTTAAGACTAAGGATGATGAAAAACACTTTAAAGAACGAATCAAGTGAGATAAAGGACAAAGATTAAGGATTCGTATTTTAGTTTATCCAATTCAAAAATACTTCGTAATAATCAATTGTGGAGCAAAATTCAAGAATAAAGCTCAAAACTTAGATCCAATCAAAGATAGGAACCTTAACAAGCAACTTGGACAAATAGAAGAAAATTTAATTTTTTTGTGAATAGTGCCGTAAACGTGAATAGTAACCCCGACGGAAAAAAATAAGAATTCCATATAAAACCCATGCCAATATTTTGGTATAATGATATTGAAAAGAATAACATCATTTACGAAAGAAAATAACATCCCCAACCTCAAAAGAATAGTACTTCTGACTGGAATATCGGATATAATGCAGAACAAAACTTGCACTGAATAGAAACACTCAAAGTATCTAAATACTCACAAAAATACGCTCGATATTATAGAGAGAGAAAACTTCTGATTCTGGTGTGATTTTCAATTCTAACCTAAGCACCCTATTTATAGGAAAAGATTAGGATGCCAAAGTAGACTTTCTGCGCCGGCGGCTTTCACCCAGCACACCTCGTGAGATTTGAAAATTCAGCATTTACAAGCTATAAAAACAAATGTGGGGCCCACCCATATTTTTAATAAAAAATATTTATTTTCTGAACCTTCAATAATTCATAATAAATAACCCTTTATCAGAAAAATACGAATTTCATGTCCTTTTCATAGGAAATTTAATTCTCTACAACTTTGCAGAAGGAAGTTTTTCCAAATTTCCAACCGAAAATGGCCGAAATCCACAAACAGGTGATTTTTCACAACAAAATACTGATAAAAACACCTTAGCACTAATTCCTTCTTTTATATCCACAAAATAAATATTTCTTTATCATATAAATACATAATTAATTATTCACAAATAATATTACAGAACTACAATATTGACAACCAGGTCGTTCCCAGGAAAGAGGGGGCCTTCCGATAAGGATTTCTCCTTACTGGCGTGCAATTAAATAACCCCTCTTAGACAGAACTTTCTTAGACATTGTCAATAATGTTATCTAATAATATTATTCAAATAATATGAATTATTGAGTTGATAATGTGAAATACTGTGCAGTGATAATTATTGAATCAATAATACAAAATATCAATGATAGCAATTATTGAATCAATCATATAAAATAGCAACGTAGCAATTATTGATATAAAATAACAATGTAACAATTATTGATATAAAATATCAACGTAGCAATTATTGAACCAATAAAATATCATGCAATTATTGAATCAATAATATAAAATATTGAACAGTAATTACTATAACAATTATTGAGTAAGTGACTGCTTACGTAAGAACCAATAATTCGAAATACTGTGCAATACTGTGTGCTACTGTGCATAACGCGTATTATTGTGATTTTATCACCGGGTATTTCAACAGTTTAACCGTAACAGTTTTACCGTTATTTATAAAAAGGTTATTTCTGTCGCTTTCTATATCCGACAGTTATTCCGTTGTGGGACCCACAAATAGCTGCGCCATCGTACGAATATTCCCCGACAACAAGAATATTCCACGACCAAACGAATATTCCCCGACAATAATGAATATTTTATAACCACTTGCTTATTTTGAAATATTTGCACATTTCACCCATAACTTTTCACATTTATAAAATCAACACCTTACTATTTCGAAATAATATATAAAGAAAATTAAATCTTTATTCATAAAAGTTGGGGTCTTACAGTTTTCATACATCACATAGCACATAATTAACATGCTCAACATACATCTCATAAACATTAAAGTAACATGACATACATGCTTTAATCACATAACAAATATAAAGATTGAGTTCCTTATTCAATCAACATTCTTAAATCAATCAATGTAGTCATAAATTGACTTTAACATTTCATGCTTGCAACATATATAACATAGCATGCTCTTTGCAATACATTTTAAAATAGTTCATAATATCATCAAGTTCACATAGAAAATAGAAACCGAAAGACTTGCCTGGCTCGTAGATTATAAATTATCGAAAAATAGCTTATAATAATCTGCTTCATCAATCCTACACACGTATTACCATACGCATCAACTATTAGTCACCTAGAAATGCTTATCAAATGTCTAAGTAAATTTTACTTTATATTTTCTAATTTACACTTCGTAATTCTCTTCCATTTACTCATTTGACACTCACTGTCAAACTTATGTATAATTAACAACATAAGTTAATTATCCCATAACTACTCCTCATAGTTAGTTAACCAACTTTGGTTAACTCAATCCTCTTTAACTATTAAGTTAATAGTTACTTATCACATAATTAATCGCATCACATAATCACATAATTAAGTCAAATAATAATTACATACTCATATTAAACTATAATTAAACGAATTATAATTTAAATAACCACTTTAATCAAATTATAATTAAACCAATTATAATTTAAATTAAACATTTACTTAGATTATAAATAATCCATTTCAATTCATGCACTCATTAAATTATAATTAAATAGATTATAATTTAAATTACACTTTTACCTTAATTATAATTATTCCCAATTATAATCACATATCATATTAAGTTATAATTAAACAAATTATACTTCACGTTAAACATTTACTTTGATTAATCAAACTATATTATTATAATTTAACAATTATAATTTAAATTATACCTTTACTATAATTATAATTATTCAAACTATAATTACACATTATATTATTAATATAACTCATTACTATTATTTAACATTTTATGGTATGCTAACATATCATCAATTACCACATAAACTTAGCTTTTCAAAATACACAAAAAAAAACAAAGCTTTCTTTTCTGCATACCCCCCGCCGATGCGGGGGTTCTAGACTTGGCAAGGCCCGCCGGGGCGGACCCCTTCCAGCAGTTCAAGTTTTGCTCGCAAAACTGTGCAGAGAAAAAGCCAATTTGACTTATTTCTCCACACTAAATTCCACTTCCACTCAATACAATTCATAATCA
This sequence comes from Panax stipuleanatus, assembly GCA_020205555.1. Lineage (NCBI taxonomy): Eukaryota > Viridiplantae > Streptophyta > Magnoliopsida > Apiales > Araliaceae > Panax > Panax stipuleanatus. Next base: position 109,138,822 of record CM035122.1, read on the forward strand.
CTTTATAGAAAACATAAATTCTAACTCCTAACATGTCTTAACACATGAAATCATCGAAACACACAATTTAAAACAACCAATTTCATGATTTTTGAAGAAAACCCATTGATACGTGTTCTTGATGAAATTGAAGACTGTAATTTTATTTTTAAAACGAAATACACAATTCAAAACATACTTGAACACGTTCCTTGACAAATTAACAAAATCCTCAATCAATTTTGTACAACAATCCACCATAAAACTTAAATTTTTGATTTTAAAGAAAACCATATAGTTTTAAAATATATTCACTAGAACTTCTTGATGAACATGAATCCCTCATGTTCATCATATACACATGGATTAAACATCCTAATTAGCATATAAACCAATTATAAGCATATTTGACACAATTCATATATACAATTTCATGTTTATACTAACTTTTCATGATAACTCAATTTACAGAGGACTTAATCATGAAGAACATCAATATAAAATCTCTAAACTACAAGATTAGAGATTATATCTTGGCTTAGTGAGTAAGAAGAAGATCATGATAAGGTTGAACAAGGACTTTCTCTCAAAGCCTTCCTCATTTCTTCCTCTTCTTCTCTATTCCTCTTCCTTCTTTTCTCTCTAGCTCTAGGTTTTCTGTGTTTTCTTTCTACACAGACTAACCTTTTGTTCTAACATCTAACTCTTTTGTTTTCTAAAGTAACGTAGTTTTTTAACATATAGTTAATATGATATATATTATATGTATAATTATATAGTATATATAACTCCCAAGAAATTAAACCACATACTTAATGCCATAATTGCAATTAATATAATTAAGTTATAATTTTGAATATCAAAAGCCTAAGGCTTGTTTGGCAAAACTCATTATTTTAAAAAATAAGTTTTTAAATAGTTAAGGCCCCGTTTGGCAAAACGGATTTAAAATAATGTAAGGGCCTTGTTTGGGAAAACGGTTTTAAAACTCTTTTAATTCTTTTAATAAATCCATTAACACATATCCTTAATGTAATCCTTTAACTAATTAAATCTTATCATTATAATTTAATTAATTAAAAGTTAACATCAATTAATCACATAAAAATTATCACATAATTATAATTACTCGCTAATTATAATTGCATGTAACACTCATCACATTACTCATCTAATTTAATTATCTCAATTAAATTAGAACTATAACATAAAATCATTATATCAATTAAATTAAATACTAAATATTTATTTAATTAATATATTACACTTAATTACATTACTCCATAATAATCACATAATTATTTATTTAACTCAATAAATAATTCAATTAAAATATTTATTTATTTCAATAAATATTAAAATTAATATTTAAATTCTCTTCACATTAATTCACATATTTCACAATATATTACACGTATACACATACTCAACTCAAAACATCTCGTAATAAGAATTTTACTTATTAAATTCTCATTTATAAATTCTTCAAAAATCCAGGATATCACAGTGACTCTACTTACGACAGTCGCAGGTAGACATGCGACACACTAGGGTGGTTCCCACCCCCTCCAGTTCGGTCCAATTAAAGTTAAAGCGGAGTTCACGGATGTTGGAAAGTCAAATCAGGGAAAAAAGTGCTACGCGATTGGGAAATCCTGAATCCGAGTGTCAAACTCATGATGAAAGAGAATCTTCATGTAAGCCATTGGTATGGACCCTGATGTGGTATTTGGAATGCCAATGACGAAAATTGCTGAAAACTGCCTCTGTCAATGCATCGGGAAAGATCCGGTGATGAAAGCCGTTGAGAACTGCTTCAACGAGGGTCAAATTATCTAACATTGCAAATCATTGGAGACAACTCCAGCGTAGCATCGGGAAAGATCCGGTGATGAAAGCCGTTGAGAACTGCTTCAACGAAGATCAGAGCATCGGACATTGCAAACCGTTGGCGACAACTCCAGCGTAGCATCGGGAGAAGTCCGATGATGAAAACCGTTGAAAACTACTTCAACGAGGGTCAAATTATCTGATATTGTGAAACCTTTGGCGACAACTCCAGCGTAGGACCGAGAAAGATCCGGTGATGAAAATCGTAGAAAATTATGCTTCCCGGGGAGTACCGATGATGGAATCTGTTATACAAATCCCCAACTGAGGCTTCAAGTCAGTTAAACCAATTATTGTAAACTACCGTTCGAGTAAGCACCGATGAGGTTAGGCGATGGTCAAGCTCTATAAACTACCGTTCGAGTAGGAATCAAATCAGTTCAACCGACCGTTGTAAACTACCGTTCGAGTAGGCACCAATGAGGTTCGGTGATGGTCAAGCTTTGCAAACTACTGTTCTAGTAGGAGTCAAGTCAGTTAAACCGACTGTTGTAAACTACCATTCGAGTAGGCACCGATGAGGTTCGGTGATGGTCAGGCTCTACAGACAACCGTTCTAGTAGGAATCAAATCAGTTCAACCGACCGTTGTAAAATACATTCGAGTAGGCACCAATAAGATTTAGTGATGGTCAAGCTATGCAAACTAGCGTTCGAGTAGGAATCAAATTAGTTCAACCGACCGTTGTAAACTACCATTCAAGTAGGCACTAATGGGGTTTGGTGCTGGTCAAGCTCTTTAAACTACAGTTCGAGTAGAAATCAAATCAGTTCAACTAACCATTGTAAACTACCATTCCAGTAGGCATCAATGAGGTTCGCTGATGGTCAAGCTCTGCAAACTACCATTCAAGTAGGAGTTAAATCAGTTCAATCGACCGTTATAAACTACCGTTCGAGTAGGCACCAATGAGGTTCGGTGATGGTCAAGCTCTACAAACTACCATTCGAGTAGGAAGCAAATTAGTTCAACCGACCGTTGTAAACTACAATTCGGGTAGGCATTGAGGAGGTTCAGTGATGGTCAAATAGTTGTCAACTATTGTTCAAATAGATAGTGAGAATTTTATCCCCGGCAGAAACGTCGGCATCAACTGAATAACAATCCAAAACATTAGCGACAACCCCAACGTAGCATCGAAAAAGCCAATGATGTAAACCGATGTAAGCTATCATCAGGATCGGCATCAGGAATCCCCAATGAGGTCACTCATCAAAAGAGTGACATCCCCAGAGAAGTAAGAGTCAGAAAGCATATTTGAAGACAGAAAGTGTTCGTGTCAACCACAACATTAAGTTTATAAATGTCCAATGGCATCAGCCAAGGAAGAATTTTCCCACAGAGATCTTGAAGATATATCTACAATAATTCGTCCAATCAGTCTCCATAGCATTGATGGATATCTAAAATTATTGGCTTCAACCCAATGTAGCATCGGGAAAGATCTGGTGATGAAATCTTTGCAAACTACCGTTCGAGTAGGCATCAAAAGAGTTTAGTGAAAACCATCATGAACAACTCCATCCCCAACAGAAATGGCGGGAATAGTCAGTGATAGAATACCTATGGAAACTAACCCCACAAGAGCATATAGCATTCATGACATATTATATCATGCATTGCATTACATTTGCATCTGTCATATTTCCAATGTTTAGCAATATTTATTCTGTTCATTCCATTGAATTGCATAAACATGATAAAGAGGGGCATCTGTAGACACTCAAAATTTTTCATTCCTGTTACTAATCCTGAAGGAGGGCAAAACCGTCTTCCAGCCCCGGAGATAACACCGGGAGATACAGTCAACCTTTGCGACAACACCGAAAGATCAAATAAAACCCCGGCGACAACATCGGGAGATCAAATTGACCTTCGGAGATAGTCCCGAAGCATCAAATCATCACCAGAAATAACTCTGGGATATCAAGTAAACCTGGGAGATGACCCTGAGGAAGAACAGAGTCGACTGGGATTAAACCTCAGTGACAACCCCGAGAAACAGTAGAAACCCCCTGTCAATCCCGAAGACAACCCCCGGAAGGGAAAAATGGTCATTTTACCAACTTAACATCAAATCAAGTTAAAATCAAGCCAAATCACTACCATAAAGGTCATTCAAAACTATAATATCAATCCCGAGTTAAAATAGCACAAGACAGCTCAACGGACGGACTGTGAAGACTAGAATATCTAGTCATGGACCCATCTTCTCAGATTCAAAAAAGGTTAAATCCCATGTCATTGTGTAGCTCTCAGAAAGGGCTTTCCAGAAAGGTATATCACGCCTCAATCGGACTCTCAGATTTAAAGTTATGAAGGTTCAAAGTAGACAGCGTGTTCGTCAGAGTGCACGTACTTTGAGACAATGAGACCCACAGTACCGGGGAGCCACATGTAGACCTACGGCTGCCGCGGGTAGACCGCGGCTGTTTTGGTCTATAAATAGAGACCCCCACCTAGCCAAAAAGAAAAAGAAGAAGAAAAGAGAGGAAATTTCATCCATTTCGGCTCTTAACCATACCTACAGTGCTCCAAACTTCAATTTTACTCTTCCAATACGTTTTTATACGTATATATACTAACATATCAAATTTTAACCGGTGGAAATGAAGTTTTCAAGCTTACCAAGTGGTTTTAAGCCTTTACAGCTACACACCGTAATATTTCTTGTGATATGAAGCTTTTTACTGCTTTATCATATATATATGAGCGTATATATATATTTTTATAGTTTCTAGTTTCGTCTAGATTTCAAATCCGTGGCCTTTCTAGCTTACATTTATGTATATATATATATATATATATACATTTTTAAGTGTTATTTCAGCCTAAATTTCAAATATGTGGCTTTTATCTCTTTAATATATATATATATATATATATATATATATAAGTCTTATGTAGCCTGGATTGTTAATCTGTGCATAATACAAGGTACAAAGAGCTGATCCCCTTAGTACGAGAAGGATGTTTCATATAGTCTAACGACTGTTAAAAGTTTTAAGTAGAAATACTTAATAACATAGAACATAGTTCATGGTCTTGCGACTTTCAGATGTACTTTTGATCTTGTTTTCTAGTCTTGAGTTAAAATCAGAGCTTTCTGACTTCAGCAACAGACATTTTTCTATTTTCGTCGTACCTACTTCACAACGTCATAACTTGCCCATCCGTTATTGGAATGAGTCCATTCTTGAGCCATATTCTAGCACGTAACATTCTCTACAACTTCCATTTGACGAAATCATCTTTCTAATTCTCTAACTAGTTAAAAAATTAGCTTTAAAATCTTTCGTGAGCCTGTATTTACACTAAATGACGTTTTCCATCTTGTTTTTAGTTTTCGTTCCACTTGTCATGCTTATTACCAAATAGTTTAGCATATATAAACCACCTTATATCTCTAAGATCCACCACGATCCACTACAAACCACAATAACAACACCAATCAATCTAATTAAAAAGCATAAAAGAAATGGATAAAAGAGGTTAGGGTTCTTAGGCTTAATTTCTTCTAGGTTATTCTTTTTATTAATCTTAATGATCAAAGCTTGATCCTTTTCTTTCTACAATCTGCCCAAGCTCTCACTCTCTCATTCTCTCTATTTCTCCACAGTTTTCCATCTTGAATTTAGTGAATTTGTAACGCCCGAGAAAATCGGACTTCTATGTAAATGAGTTTTATTTGATTTATTGAATAAAATTATATTATTTGTTTATTAAACTGAGTAAGCGAATTAAAGGTCGTTCTATGACCTAGAGAATGCAAAAGTGGTTAGGGTTCTGGCTACGTGCTAGAAATAAGTGATGTGAATTTCAAAGACGGAAATAAAAGTTTTTCGAGAAATTTTCGTAAAATCACTATTCATCCTTTTTTGCTCGGGAATTATTTTTGAATTTCCGAGAAACGCATAATGATAGGATTTCGAGACGGGATGGAATATCTAATATTATTCCAGTTATGGCTCATGAAGTTTTCGCGTTAGGAGTTAAAACCCTAAGGGTTAAGGAAAGTAAAACCTAATATTAATTGGTTAAGTATGATAATAAATTATTATTATACGGAATGAATACGGGTATAATACTAGATATTATACGAGTATAATACAGAGAGGATACGAGAATTAATACGACGTATAATACGAATTTTATACAAAGAAAATAGATTCAATTTGAATTAAATTTAATAACTAAACCTGTGGATCAAACCGATGGGTTAACGGGTAGGTTAAACCCATGGGGAAACCCATGAGCATAAGGAGAGACATAGGTGGCATGTGGGGTGCATGTGCTAGCACATGCTAGCACATGGGCATCACATGGGTTAACATGGCAAACGAGGTTTGGTCTTAATGACCAAATTGCCCTAAGTCTCGCAAAGTCTATAAATAGAAGAGTTAATTGGTCATTTGATGGTTTACCAAATTTGATAAACCAACATATTGAGAGAGAGAGAAAGAAAAGCTAGCTTAATCCTTTGATAAGAAATGAAGCAAACAAGAAACTAAGAAGTAATTGAATCTCTATATTCGATCATCCAAGAACACCAAAGGTATAATGATAAGAAATTATGGATAATTCATTTGTCTTTTAATATAAAATTGATAGAGAAGTGGATTGGTGGATCATGTATAGTAAGAATTCATAAGGTTGGCTATGTAATAAACTTAGAACACTAATAAGCCATGAATAATGACATCATAACAATTGGTTATGGAAACCTAATAAAGAACTATCAAACTCTTGATATGTTAATGATAAGTACGTAAACCATTAAAACATAGATGTTTACATTAGTTAGAAGCATTAATGAATAACCAATGGATTGATTCCATTTGGTTTGAAGTAAAAATATTACATCACGAAGATTCGGCGGAAGTTACACCATTAGACGTTAAGCATCGAAATCGTGAATTTTCCCGAAATAAAAGTCAAAAGTCATCATTTGAAACGTTTGTTTTCGATGGCGTAATGTGTAATTACATAAATAAGACTTGCGGGAGTAAGAACGAACGCTTTCAAAAGTAAAACAAAGAATTGAGCGTCGAACGCGTAAAAATGAACTATTCGGCGAATTTCTCGCCAACGGATTCATAACTGAATTCCGACTAAATGAAATCGTAGAACATGGTATATATGAACTAATGGCTTTGGAACGAGCCAATTCCGAGTTATAACGATCATGTTACGAGCTCGTGAAATTTAACTTTAAAAATATTTTTTTGAGGATGGGAGCCGGTGCCGTAGCCCTCTTATACCTTGTGTTCCAAAGCTGCAGCACCGGGATATGGGAAAAGTCACTACGAGCCAGCGCTGCAACGCCGGCTTTAAGCCTATGGTTGGCGTTGCAGCGCCCTTAAGTGAAATTTTATCGACATGAATGTTTATTAACCTAGCTTGCTACATGGTAATTATGGGACAATTATATGGTTGATACTCATAAAGAGAAATCACTTAAACAACATGTTTAAGAATGGTTTTAAGAATTAAACGTTGACAAAACATATTTAAATTTAAAACTCAAAATTCAATAATGTGAACCGCGAATCGTAGTCTAATTGTGAGCGTGCCTTGAGGTCACATGACATGTAATAGAGGTGCATAGTATATGAATGATGTCAAATGAAGTTAAAACTTACTTAATTTCCAAACGGAGTCCGAGAATGGGAATTCGATGGAAATGTGATTGACGTAGCGAACCGATTAGGGTTTCGTCTATCGTTGTGCTTAACAATGATCAACGAGAGTCGATTTATGACATATAGATGTTAATAAGCCATAACAAATGATAAATAACTTGAACGAATGTTATTAGTTTAACAATTCGACTAAGTTATACAAGAAGGAGAAGATAAATTATACATTGTATGTCAATTGTAGATTCTCATTTGGTATGCTATGTGTTTATGATTTGTAGAAGTTGTAAAGACCGAGTAGCGTACATTTGAAGGTTTAAAGACGCAAAGGCAAGTTTTCTAACCTTGTTCAAGTTCTGCTTGATGCAAGTTTTCTAAACTCTTGTCTACACTTTATGTTGGACCAGTTATCACTATGCATGATTTCTTATTCATAAACTATAATTGAATAGTAGATGCCATTTGATTCGACTAGACTAAGACTTAGAGTATTTTGGTAGGTTTCATAAATCTTTCCAAAATATTTACAATGTTGTTATCCTAAGCCAATTGCTTGGTACGGATTCATAGATAAACCTGAGTATGGATAAACAAAGGTTTTTACGTCGTTAATTCAACAGGCACGTGAGGTTGCCACCAATTTAACGTAAATACGTTTAATGTATGAGTGTTAATAAACATAGAGTACTACAGGTTGATCACCTGGATGTGCTCGTAAGCTATATATAACTTACGGCCTCAGTGCCAGGTTCTATTCACGAATGAGAACTATATGATTGTTCATGGTCGTTGACCAGCTCAGATTCCGAAGAGACTTTAAGTTCTTCGGAATAATTTTAAAGTAATCAAAATGTTATTTTGATTGTTCTTAGTACTTCATAGCTATTGTACAGCTATTGAAGATGAAGTCATATGATTCTTGATTTTGTGGTTTCAAAATACAATGTTAAACTTGCTGAGCTAATTATGCTCATTCTTGTTTAAAAGTAAATGATTTCAGCCAAGATCAAACAGACCGAAGGATCCGATAAAGACAAGGGCAAGTCCAAGATGGACAAATAGTTATCCTTGTAATAGCGTAGTATTATTCCTGTAATGAATGATATTATGACACCGAACGAATGTAAAGGTTACAAAGAACCTGGGAAGGGATTAATAAAATGTAATATTTACTAAAGTTATGCATGTGGTTGAAGTATTCAATTGAATGTATGAGTAGATAGTAGCACCGTGTAGCACCATATCCAGGGTTTGAAGGTACCCGTATTTGGGGGCGTTACAGGTTGGTATCAGAGCTTTAGGTTATAAAACTTAAGGGGTAAAAACCTTAGGCTATAACCTTGAGAAGAGAAGTAGAAGTCAGAAGTAAACAAACTCGGGTAGAGTTTTAAAGAAGAAAGCAACCTTAAACATATTAAATGTTATATGTGTTTATAATATATGATTGTATGTTAATCCAGTTATTGTGTCTTATTGTAGATAGCAGGAATTATGGATATGTATAATAAAATACATGAAGTTAGTGAGGACTCATTCAACTTTGTAGAGGTTGTACCGATGCCGATAGCAGAGGTACCTGTAGTGCTTCTAGAGGAGACTGATCCGGAGGAGGAGGATCCGTCTGAATACTCTGATAACTTTGACTTTGCATCATTATTTGATGGTATGTCAGAGGAAGAGGTGGATACAGTGCTGATTAATCTGGTACTGCCTACTGAGGAGGTGAAGGAGTCACACCAACAGAGTCGATGAAGGCCTTGTTCATGGCAGTATTGGACAGGAATGTCCAACTGAGTAAAGAAGTTTGTGACCTTAAGTAGGAGGTTCACGATGTTCAGGAGGACAAGGAAGACATGGAGGTCTTCTTGGAGGTCGAGCGCGATGAGAGAGTGCTGGCGAAGGATAAAGTCTTGGATCTAAAGCTAGAGGTCCAGGAACTAAAGGCAGAGCTTCTTAACAAGAAACAGAAAATAAGTCGAATGTCCTACATTTATAGGAGTTCGCACGAGGATTACTAGCATCAGATTACCGAGTATCCGGTGGAGGAGTGGCTGACTCGGCATATGATTAACCGGGATATTGTGGCTAGTATGGTTGATGTGGATTACGATAATGTCGTTAGGCAGATGTAGTCTAGTCAGTTTAGCTATGTAAATATTGTGTAGCTAGTAGTGACGTAAAACCCTCTTTTGTATAAATAAGGGCAGTCTTTTGTAAATCCCAATTTTTGGAAAGTAATTGCGGGATAGTGTTGTAAATGGCTGAAGCCATGTAATGACTAATGTTGTAGTGCTATACTACGAAGAAGCATCTTAATATAAGAAGCTTATTGAAATGCTTATCAATGTGATTGAGTTGTTATTGATTGTTAATAATAACCAAATGAAGAAATAAATAATAATGAAAATGTTTTTGCATTAACAGAAAAAGCCGCCAAGAAGACATCAAAGAAACCAGGAAGAAGAGCCTCGTAATGAGGACGAGCAAGGGAATCAGAACCATATGAAAGAATTTGTGAACCTATTACCTACGACTCTTAATAGGATGAGAGATAATGTACGAACTAATCCTGAGGTAGGTTGGGGGACTACCTTCAAGGAGTTTAAGATTATTAGTCTGCCTGAGTTCTATAGAACTACAAATCCTATAGCTGCCCAGGTTTGGGTAAAAGAAATTAAAAAGGCATTTGTTATAGCAGATGTTAGTGAAGCGCAAAAGACTTCTATTGCGACTTACATGATGAAGGGTCAGGCCAACTACTGGTGGGAGGCAAACCAGGGTAGGGCCAGAACAGAAGTTGTTACGTGGATATGATTTAAGGAGTTATTCTTCGAGAACTACTTCCCCACGAGCATGCAGGGGAGGATAGAGATTCAGTTCTTAGAACTAAAGCAGGGGGACATGACAGTTCCCTAATACGCAGCCAAGTTCATTGAACTGACGAGATTTTCTCCACATCAAGTGGACACAAAGTTGAGGAAGGCGAGGCGGTTTAAGTAAGGACTAAAACCATGGCTCTTTAGTCAGATATTGGTATTCCAAAGTGTTACTTTTGGAGCTGTGTTAGTGAAGGCGATCATAGCCGAGGGTGGTAGTGAGGCTTTGAGCCAATACCACAAGGAGAAAAAGAATAAGGGTAAGACTGACGTGTCAGTCAAAATGGAGGGAGCCAGTGGAACTGGTCAGAAAAGGAAGGGTTTCAACTCCAGGAATACCGGAGTAAAGAAAGAATATCCTAAGAGGAGGATGGAGGCATGCAAGACTTTTTAGAAGACTCATTTGGGAGTTTGTCTCAAGGGCAAGGCAATTTGTTATAACTGTAGACAGGAAGAGCATATTTTTCCTAACTGTCCCCGTCCTAAAAAGAATTATGGGTGCATTGTGTGTGGATCTACGGACCACATAGCACGAAACTATCTGAAGAAGGATTCGGATAATGGGAAAAAAGCAAGTGGTGGAAAGCTAGCGATCGGGGGTGCAGTAACACAAGGTAGACCGACTACCCACACTTTTAATATGACGGTCCAGGATACGATTGCATCAAGCCACGTCGTAGAAAGTATTATCCTAGTCAACGACATAAGTTCGTATATATTGTTTGATTCGGGTGCTACGTGTTCATTTATAGCATGTGAATTTTCTAACTGGTTAGGATTACTCCCCGAAAAACTTGTAATACCTTTGAATAATAAGGTAGCAAACGAAGAAGTAATTCTTGTTGATTGTGTTCATAGGAGTTGTTGTATAGATATTAGAGGTAACAAGTTATCGGTAGATCTTATACTAATAAAGTTGGGAGAATTCGATGTAATTCTCGGGATGGACTGGTTGTTCAACTATGGGGCAATTATCGATTGCCAAAACAAGAGTGTGAACCTTCGGATTTCTAAAAAATCCAAGGTCGTGTTTTACGGTAGTAAATCACCGGGAAGCTTTTGTTGTCTAACCATGGCACAAGCTAAAAAATTGTTAAGAAAAGGATTCGAAGGTTACCCGTGCTGATACCCAGTGATTGGGAACAACATTGGAATAGATACCTATAGTCAAGGAATATGTGGACGTCTTTCCGAATGATTTGCCAGGTCTTCCACCCGATAGGGAAACCGAATTCATTATAGATGTTGTGCTAGGGACGACACTAGTTTCGAAGGCACTATATCGTATGGCGCCAGTAGAATTAAAGGACTTGATGATTCAATTGCAAGAACTGTTAAACAAGAAGTACATTCAACCTAGTGTTTCTCCATGGGGAGCACATGTATTGTTTGTAAAGAAAAAAGATGGATCGTTGAGGCTTTGTATAGACTATCAAAAGTTGAACAAACTAACGATAAAGAATAAGTACCCATTGCCCATGATTGATGATCTCTTTGATCAGTTGAAAGGGGCAAACTATTTTTCTAAGATAGATTTGCGGACGGGGTATCACTAGTTGAAGGTTAGAGAGGAGGATTTACTTAAGACATCATTCAGAACTTGCTATGGTCATTACGAGTTCTTGGTGACGTCGTTTGGGTTAATGAATGCGCTAGTCACATTCATGGATATGATGAACAGAGTGTTCAAACAATATTTGGACAAGTTCGTCGTAGTGTTCATTGATGATATTCTAGTCTATTCTAAGACAGAAGAAGATCATGCTGAACATTTAAGATTAGTGTTGGAAGCACTAAGAAAGGAGAAGTTCTATATAAAATTCACTAATTGTGAATTTTGGTTAGAGAGAGTGTAGTTTTTGGGGCACGTCATCGACAAGGAAGGGATATCAGTAGATCAAATGAAGGTGGAAGCAGTTATTAACTGGGAACAACTGAAAATAGGAAGCAGTCATCGACAAGGTGCGGAGTTTCCTAGGGTTAGCGGGTTACTATCGAAGGTTCATTCAGAACTTCTCAAACATAGCTACTGTGTTGACAAATTTGACAAGGAAGACCATGAAGTATGTGTGGACAGAGAAGTGTGAAGATAGCTTTCAAGAGCTGAAGAAGAGGCTAAGTCAAGCACAGGTATTGTTATTACCGGATGATACGGGGAATTTCGTAGTTTATAGTGATGCTTCAGATAGAGGATTGGGTTGCGTGTTCATGTAGGATGGCAGGTTCATTGCCTATGTATCTAGGCAGTTGAAGGAGTATGAGAAAGGTTGTCCTACTCATGACCTTGAACTTGCAGAGGTGGTTTTTGCCTTAAAAATTTAGAGGCATTACCTATATGGGGAGAAATATGATATATACACAGACCATAAAAGTCTAAAGTATATCTTCACACAAAAGGAGTTGAATATTATGTAAAGAAGATGGTTGGAGTTGATAAAGGATTACAACTGTGAAATCCTGTATCACCTAGGGAAGGCGAACGTGGTGGCCGACGCTTTAAGTATAAAGGGTGTGGAAAAGCTGTCGATGTTAACAACTCAGGATGAGTTAATAACGGAGATGGCGAGGATGGAGATAGAAGTAAGATGTCCAAGTGAGGAAGGAGAGAAGCTGTTTGCGATGGAGATTCAAACTACAATCGTGGAGAAGGTGAAGGAAGTGCAACTCAGAGCTGATGAGTGTGAGCAGATAAAGAAGAAGATTGCAGATGGTATAGAGAATAAGTACAATCTTTATAACGAAGGGTTATTAAGATTTACAGGAAGAATTTGGGTTTCGTGTGATACAGAGTTAAAGGAAGAGATAATGGAGGAAGCACATCACTTGAGGTACTCGATTCATCCTGGTAGTACAAAGATGTATTAAGACCTTCAAATAAATTTTTGGTGGACAAACATAAAGAGAGAGATAGCAAAGTATGTCAATAGGTGCTTAACTTGTCAGAAAGTTAAGGTCGAGCATCAACAACCCAGTGGTTTGCTACAATTATTGGAAATTCTGGAATAAAAGTGGGAGCATATCACGATGGACTTCGTGGTGGGCCTTCCGACGACGCAGAAAGGATACGACGCTATTTGGGTAATAGTGGATCGTTTGACATAGTCGGCTCATTTCTTGCCGATAAGAGTCAAGTATAACTTGGACCAGTTAGCTAAGCTTTATATCAAGAAGATTTTCTCATGACATGGAGTGCCAGTTTCTATAGTGTCAGATCCCGACTCGTTTTTCACCTCAAATTTCTGGAAGAGCTTGCAAGAGCAGATGGGAACGCAACTGAGGTTGAGCACGACATATCATCCACAGACTGATGGACAAAGTGAAAGAACAATTCAAATGCTAAAAGATATGTTAAGGTATTGCGGTATGGATTTTAAGGGGAGTTGGGGTGATCATCTACCATTGGTATTGTTCGCCTACAATAACAGTTATCACGCTAGTATAGGCATGCCGTCGTACGAAGCGTTATATGGATGGAGGTGAAGAACTCCACTATGCTAGGATGAAGTAGGAGAGCGTCAAATTTTAGGACCAGAGATGGTGTAATAAATGGCAGAAGTGGTTAAGGTGATACGAACGCGTCTAGTAGCAGCTCAAGACCGACAGAAAAAGTATGCCGATCCACATCGGAAGAATAGAGAGTGCGAAGTAGGTTCGTAAGCATTCCTGAAGGTGTCGCCTTGGAAAGTTAAGATACTCTTCGAGAAGAAGGGAAAGTTAAGTCCTAGGTTTATAGGACCTTTTGAAATTTTGAGAAGGATAGGAGAGGTAGCTTACGTTATAGCATTACCTCCAGAGTTGGAACATATCCATAACGTATTTCACGTATCGGTATTGCGTCCCTATAAGTCGGATTACAAGCATGTAATCGAATATGAACCTATCCAAGTTGAGAAAGACTTAACGTATAAAGAAGTTCATATTCAAGTTATTGATAGGAAAGAACAAGTCTTCAGAAGCAAAGTTATACATTCGGTGAAGGTCATATGGAGGAACCACAATGCCGAAGAAGCAACGTGGGAACTCAAAGAAAAGACGAGGAAAGCTTATCCTCATCTATTTGACTAACTTGTATCGAAATTCTGGGGACAAGATTCTTATAGGGAGGATAATGTAATGCCCAAGAAAATTCGACTTCTATGTAAATGAATTTTATTTGATTTATTGAATAAAATTATATTATTTGTTTATTAAACTGAGTAAGCAAATTAAAGGTCGTTCTATGACCTAGAGAACGCAGAAGTGGTTACGGTTCTGGCTACGTGGTAGAAATAAGTGATGTGAATTTCCAAGACGAAAATAAAAGTTTTTCAAAAAAATTTCGTAGAATCACTATTCATCCATTTCTGCTCGAGAATTATTTTTAAATTTCTGAGAAAAGCATAATGGTAGGATTTCAAGACAGGATGGACTATCTAATAATATTCTAGTTATGGCTCACGAAGTTTTTGCGTGAGGACTTAAAACCCTAAGGGTTAGGGGAAGTAAAACCTAATAATAATTGGTTAAGTATGTTATAAATGATTATTATACGGAATGATTATGAGTATAATACTAGATATTATACGAGTATAATACGAAGATAAAAAAAGAATTAATACGACGTATAATACGAATTTTATACGAAGTAAAGAGATTCAATTTGAAATAAATTTAATAAATAAACTCGTGGATCGAACCGATGAGTTAACGGGTGGGTTAAACCCATTGGGGCAACCCATGGGGCAACCAATGAGCATATGGGGAGACATATGTAGCATGTGGGGTGCACGTACTAGCACATGGGCATCACATGGCTTCACATGGCAAAGGAGGTTTGGTCTTAATGACCAAATTGCCCTAATTCTTGCAAAGTCTATAAATAGAACAGTTAATTGGTCATTTGATGGTTTACCAAATTTGATCAACCAACATATTTAGAGAGAGAGAGAGAGAGAGAAAGAGAAGCTAGCTTAATCCTTTGATAAGAAATTAAGCAAACAAGGAGCTATGAAGTAATTGAATATCTATATTCAATCATCCAAGAACACCAAAGGTATAATGATAAGAAATTATGGATAATTCATTTGTCTTTCAATATAGAATTTATAAAGAAGTGATTTGGTGGATCATGTTTAGTAAGAAGTCATAAGGTTGGCTATGTAGTGAACTTAAAACACTAATAAGCCATAAATAATGAAATTATAACAATTGGTTAAGGAAACCTATTGAAGAACTATCAAACTCTTGATATGTTAATGATAAGTACGTAAACCATTAAAACATAGATGTTTACATTAGTTAGAAGCAATAATGAATAACTAATGGATTGATTCCATTTGGTTTGAAGTAAAAATATTGAATAACGAAGATTCGGCGAAAGTTACGCGATTAGACGTTAAGCGTCGAAATCGTGAATTTTCCCGGAATAGAAGTCAAAAGTTTTTGTTTGATTAGAAAATGTTTGTTTTCGATGGCGTGATGTGTAATTAGGTAAATAAGACTTGCGGGAGCAAGAACGAACGTATTCGAAATTAAAACGAAGAATTGAGCGTCGAACGTTCACGAACGTTGGACGAACACGTAAAAGTGGACTAATCAGTGAATTTCTGGCCAACGAATTCAGAAATGAATTCCAACTGAATGAAATTGTAGAACTATGGAATATTTGAACGAATGGGTTTGGAACGAGCCAATTTCGAGTTGTAACGATCGTGTTACGAGCTCATAAAATTCAACTTTGAAAATATTTTTCTATGGCTGGGGGCCGGCGCCGCAGCGCCGCAGCGCTGCCTATACCTTGTGTTCCAATGTTGCAGCACTTGGACAGGGGAAAAGTTACTTCGAGCCAGCACCGCAACACTGGCTTTAAGCTTATGGCTGGCGCTACAGCGCCCTTAAGTGAAATTTTTCCGACGTGAATATTTATTAACCTAGCTTGCTACATGGTAATTTTGGGGCAACTATATGGTTAATACTCATGAAGAGAAATCACTTAAACAACTTGTTTAAGAATGGTTTTAAGAATTTAATGTTGACAAAACTTATTTTAATTTAAAACTTGAAATCTGATAATGTGAACCGCGAATCGTAGTCGAATTATGAGTGTGCCTTTAGGTCACATGACATGTAATAGAGGTGCATAGTACATGAATGATGTCAAATGAAGTTAAAACTTAATTTCCATACGGAGTCCGAGAACGGGAATTCGATGGAAATGTAATTAGCGTAGCGAACCGATTAGGGTTTCGTCTATCTATGTGCTTAACAATGATCGATGAGAGTCGGTTTATGACATATAGATGTTAATATGCCGTAACAAATGATAAAAAACTTGAATGGATGTTATTAGTTTAACAATTCGGCTAAGTTATATAAGAAGGAGAAGATAGATTATACATTGTATATCAATTGTGGATTCTCATTTGGTATGCTATGTGTTTATCATTTGTAGAAGTTTTAAAGACCGAGTAGCTGTTGGGTAAAATCTATACGCGCAACACGCAAATGTATGTGATCAACAAGTAATATAATGATAAGAAAAGTATCGTTCCTATAGAGACAATAATTACACTTTATTCGAACAATTACCAATTTTATACTATTTCAATTTTATTAAACCAATGATTAAATGATGATATTTATGTAAAACTACCACTTAAACTATAACTAACATTATCCAGGAAATTAACATGTTTTCAGAGAATTAAGCCTACAACTTCACTTATTGTTTCACTTCGAATGACATACTTCCTTTCAACTTATATCAATTATTTCATATTATTAACCAAGAACACAATAGTAGATATAACTATCTCTCAATGCATTACATCCATAATCACTCAAATCCACAATTGATAGAATTAAGTAAGACACCTTAATTAACTAACTCACTATATCTCTATGGGAATTATAATTGCAAAAGGTTTAAAATCAAGTTCTCTTCAAAATACGCATGATGCATAGATATCTATATCCTACATATGAATTATTAATTCCATCTTACTGTAGAAATCACAAACCTATGTCACTATGATCAATTCTAATCCCATATATCATCTCTCGAGTTTATATGGGATAACAAGTAATTGGTGATCAAGCAATAACTTAAATTAAGCACAAACCATAGCAAATAATCTGAAAAAAATTTCCATAAGCTAAAGGGAAAGCATGTCAATCCTTAGTTTCATAATAAGATCTGTTGTAGACTTAAATAGCAAATTAGTTCATCATAAACCAAGTTAAAACCGTTATCCACAAAGTAAATAACATCCTGAATACAACGTATAGATGAAGAGAGAAAATAGAATCTGAAATTGTATCACTACTCGTCTTTACGTTCACCTTGTGTTCATCGTGCTTTCGCCTTGCTTCAATCCTCCTCACGTATCAACTCTCACAGATTAGGGTTTGTTACTATCTCTGTATATGTCATCTATGCCCCTCTGTTAGCCTTAAATATTATCCCACTCTCAAGCCAAATACTTCAGCTTCGTTTCTACATAATTCCATTCAAAAAGTGAAACCACCAAGTCTGCCGCATACCCCCGCTCCAATGGGGGTTTTGCCTTGAGGTAGCCTGCCCTAACGGGTATCCATTTTTCCTGATGGTTGCTGCACACCCACCTCGGCGGGTAATTTGCTCTATGAAGGCCCGCCCCGGCGAGTGTACTTTCTATGTCAAGCTGAAATTCTCCATTAAGTCTTGGTTTTGGTTGGTTCCGATTCTTGAAACATTCATACCAAAAATCGAGTAAAATAATAATAAAACTACTTGAAGTGACAAGGAATCAAGCTATAAAGGCCATCGATTCGTAGGTATAAAACCAACTCATCAAATACCCCCAAACTTGAGACTTTGCTTGTCCTCAAGCAATATAATGGACATGCAACTAACTATATGCCTATAAATGCAACTGTCAAATAGTATAAATCTAGCAAGGATTGCCTCAAAGAACTCACAACAGATACAAAAAACAAATCTAACCAAAAATAAATAAACAATTCAAACTAATCTATCAATCAAAGCCTGATATTACCGATGTAGTGTGTGTGTGTGTTTTACAACCATGACACCAACTACAGTTCAAATATATCACATAATATGCGTCTTAGAAGGAAAGCACATCTTTAACTCAAGAAATTACGTAAACAAGACAATTCAGCCAAGACTCAACATCAACCAAGACAGAAGTCAATATGGGAAACTTTCTATC
Source organism: Panax stipuleanatus (assembly GCA_020205555.1). NCBI lineage: Eukaryota > Viridiplantae > Streptophyta > Magnoliopsida > Apiales > Araliaceae > Panax > Panax stipuleanatus. Next base: position 109,157,398 of record CM035122.1, read on the forward strand.
TTTATTCATTTACGAGGGCATTTTGCTCCTTTTCCCGTACTTCTACTCTACTCATGCCTGTGCAATGTCTAGTTCCCTTATGCTATTCAGTGATACCCGTGTAGCGAGCTTTCGACCAACGACTCCCCAAGCTAGATCACCTTAGGGCGCTTGGTGTAGAAACATCCCCTAGGGCGTACTTACTCCAGTATCAAAGGCAATGAAACTAAACGAGTCACAGTGTTTATTCACATATTTTTTTCTTCTTTAAATCTTCTCTTTTTTCTTCATTTCTTTTCTTTTCTTTTAGATAGATTCCATATCTTCCCCCAAACTTAGGTTTCTGCCTAATCCTAGTCATCACCACTAGTTCACTGAATTTTTGTCATTAAAGCTCAATTTATTTCAAGAAGTCAATTATTTTATTATTTGAACCAAGTTAGCCTACATGGTCATCCTAACATGTTATCCGGTACAAAAGTGTCAAACAGGCAAATATTCATGTCATGGTCTGAAATTATATCTTTGTCTTAGTTGTGATTACTGTTCAAGTTATATGCAAGTCCAGTTTCATCACTGGCTAAGGTAGCTTCGCGCTTACTGACATACTTGACTCATGCAATGCTAACTAACGACTTTTTTTTTTTATGATTTTTTGATTTTTTTTAATTTTTTTTCAAATAAAAGCAATTAAATAAACTACTAATGCAAATAACTAAATGCCAAAACTTCATGCAATAACCTAAATGCTATGCTCTAACATTATCATGATAAATACTATATACCCCCAAACTTTAATCGCGCAATGTCCTCATTGTGAAAATAATGAACTTAAGCTTAGAGGACTTCCCTGAATAATCATGGATCAGACTCGACCACCTCCACATCAGAATCAGAATGTGGGTATCCGGGGAGTGGCTGCGGAGTCGGGAACTGAAATGGCTCGACGGACGTGTTCAGCCACACAAACGCCTCGGCTACAACGGCGTTGAAAATGTTCTGAGTCTCGAATATATGGCTCTGTCTTGCCACCAGCCGGTCTGCTTTCTTGTCATCCACCCTGCGCCGTTCATCCAATTGCTGCTGAAGTGATCGAAACTAGTAGCTGAACATGAACTTCGCTGAGTAAGAAGTGCTTGACGTAGTGGCATCCCCCTCTTCGGGCAGTCTATCCTCCACAAACTCATCCTCCTCAGGCACCACATAGTTTGCATCCATGGCTTCGTCCTCCTCCTTATCCCAGTCTGAAGGAAATATTAAGCCGAGGCCGCGTGGATGTGACTTGCCCCCTTTCTAGACTCCGTATCGGGCAATCATCCTCATGTCCAGCACCTGCAGTGGCTGCTGAATATGCTCATCTTCTGCCCACCTGACACCAGCACGACGGCACAACTCGGTGATAAGGGATGGATGTGGCAATCCTTCCGACATCGGCCCTCTCAAGCATCGACGAATCGAGAAACTAATGATTGCCCCAATGTTGATGTTGAAGTCTTTGATAATTACATACAACAGTGAGACCTTTTCCTTGGTGATCTCTCTCGTATGCTGAGAGGGAAGGGGCTTGGCACAAAGGAAGGAGTAACAGATTTTCCAATAAAGGCTCAACTCCAAGCTCAAGAACAATGTGCCCCTTTTCTTGCCCTTTTTCCAAACTTTGTCGGGCTTGCATATTTCTGTGAGGATTTGATCATAGTCTGGCCCCCTGTCTCAAAACTCAATGTACTGACATATTGCAGGTAGGTGAAAGTTGTAGAAGTTATTTATCGCCTCGCCACTGAAATCCACCATCTTTCCCAGGAATGAACGCTGAAAAAGGTGCTATGTCTTCAGCGTTCGCATAGAACTCTTTGACCACGGTTACCACTGCCAGCTCGGGTTGATCAGTAAAGGTGTCCCAGTCCTGCTCAATGATCTGAATCCCCATCTCTCCATCGGAAACGTCGGGCCAAAGGCCACGTTCGAGGGTTAGTTTCTTACTTGCCAAATAGTTAAATCTGTCGGTGGCGAAAGCACTTCGAAATTACTTTCGATCATATAGGTCATCCTGGGGGTGGATGAGCCCTCACCCTCCTGTCGCTTTGGTGCTCGCAGTGGCATGATGTTGCAACCTAAAAATAACTAATATCTTGTGAATTTTGGTTTTGGCTTTTTATCGAACAGTTGTTGGGCAATGTCCACGGAGCTTGATGATGGTGATATTTACTCCCTGATCTTCCCCCAATATTGTCACTAGAATTTGTATGTTGCTTCACGAATTGATTGATGTTTAGAATTGCACCAATTGACTTCAATCCCTTGCTTGTGTAAATTCAATTTGATGAAGAATGGAGGTTGAACTTGTTGTTCCAAGTTGCTTGATTAGTTTGTGATTGAAATCCCAATTGATTGGAGCTATAGAGTGTTGTATGATTTATGTAACGACAATTAATGCGCAAGTATACGCGGCCAATAAGTAATATAAGATAAGTAGGGTGTTGTACCCACGAGGACGAAGTCCTAAATGCAAATCAAATACTAATGTAAGATCTATACTGTCTTATCTAAACAAATTATTAGAGGTGGTATTTTAAGCTATGCGATTACAACTAAAGGAAGCGGGAGAAATAGATGTAATAGGGAGACAAGCTAGGATTACAATTCCCCTAATGCGTCGCCTAATCTCCTAACTCTCCACATTACAAACAAATCAAGGAATGGTCAGCCAAGAATAGAACTACGCATATGCTTCTGTCGAAGGCCAAATGCGCATCCCTAACTAGATGAATCACAATATGTCTATCGATGAAAATAACTAGACTAGGGTCATTAAGCTCAGTCTCAAGGCTACACAAGGCAAATAGAGATATGTCTATCCTATTAAGCAGTTTATGCACACATTCCTTTAGGCAAGGGCATAACAAGTGTTATTGTATTTTAAAACCCAGATATTAATGTCCAATATTCAATATCCATTAATATCACTACCAACAACTCTGTCAAGCATTTAGTCAATAAGCAAGAAATACAACAACCCATTCCCAAAATGATTCATTAATATAAATAGGAGAAAAAGTTAATTAGGCTAAACACTAGGTTACATTGCAATCCTAAAAAGGAATTAGTTCATAACCATGGTGCTAATACACATTTCTATCACATTCAACATTGCTCAGTAATACACAAATAACTGAGAGATTTGGAATAAGAAAACTCCTGTTGTAAGGTTTTCTGTCTCGAAGTCTTCTCTTCTCCGTGTAACTCCTGAGCTGTGTATAATGCAATAACTATTCTCCCCTAAAACACAGCTTCTTTCTGTTCTAGAATCTCCAAAAATATTCTCTGTTATCACTGTCGTCGATATCCTAGCCGTCGTGTTTCTTTTCTATCTTTCCCTCCTTCTTTCGCTATCCTTTTCCTCCTTTTATTAGGTCATTAAAAGCGAGCCACTGGCTAGGCACCGGAGGTGACGCTGCGGTGCGGAGCCTATAACTGCTTGGTGGCGCTGCGGCGCCACTCATGCTGCAGCGCGAGCTTAAGAAGGACCGGGGCCGCTGCAGCGCCAGATGACATCAGCATGGACAAGGAGGCGGCGCTGCAGCGCGAGCTTAAGACTAGGCTCTGGCGCTGCGGCGCCAGAGTGTAGAAAATGACAATTTTGCCCCTGCAAGCTGGAAATAACCTAAACAGCCCTGCATCATACAGGATAAGCATAATAACAACAAAATATATACAAAAGCACAACAAATAACATAAAACAAGCAGCGTTTTAAGCTTTAGAGAATCTGATTCGCGATATAAATGCCACTTATCAGATACCCCCAAACTTAAGCTTTTGCTTGCCCTCAAGCAAACTATCTAACATCCACACCTACATTACTGGAACACGCAAATGGAAACTACTACTATAGAATAATACCACGGCTTCAAAGCGTACTTATAGAGCCTCTCCGAGAATAGGACAAACACTGACATGAAAGGGGGCTTAAAATTGAATTTGCAAGCATGAGACTGTACTCGATCCATTCTATGTGTGTGAAGACCATCCATCCTAACTAATTATAGCTCAAATAACTCGCACAGTCAATTGCTAAAACCAATATGCACACTTCGCAACTTAAACAATCAACAAGCATTAAGACTAAGATGCAAGTACAGGAAAAGATCAAAAGGCTCTAGCATGAAGATAGCAAAATCTGACTCGGACAGTCCTTAATTACCTTAGGCTAAACAGAGCTACCCATAAATGAGCTTCTGATCAGTGACTCCCAAGCCAGATAGCTTTAGGGCACTAGGCGTGGAACACCCCTATGAATCGGATAACTCGAGCAGCAAAGGCCACGTAATCAACATAAGCCAAATTAGACTTTACGAAATCTGAAGATTATTTGACGAGTGCATTTTATGCTCCATCTCAACATCGGTCCTGCGTTTATGGGCGAGTGCTGTTTTACGCTCCATCTCGACCAACCGCAAGACTTTCGATATTCAATCTCCTTTTCAATTAATTTTTTTTTACAACATGCCAGAATCCAAGATCCAAAACTGTATATGCGTCGAAGTCTTTTATTACCTTGCAGAAATGAAAGATTATAAGAATGAACATACTCTCAAAGCAATAAATGCGCGAAGTAAAATCAAAAAATAATTAGTTAAAACAGTTGATCGGTGCTTGCTAAGAAGGACGGATCAAAAATAGTCTCGACTTATCGATTCACAACCCCTAACTCATACATGCTTGACACGACTCTAAGAGACAGCCATAACTACTTGGCGCTTGTCATTAGCCACGATCAAAAATTAACAGCTATAACACCCTCACCCAGCATATTTACAGTTACAGAACTGGGTAAAAGGGGGGGATCAAAATAAATTAGGCATGAAGCAACAAAAGAAATAACACCCTGCCCAAATAAGAAGAAGCTATAACACATGGCATCAAGTAAACCAATTATCTGCACAATCCCCAAAATATGGCTATAAACATAACAACCAAAAATGACATGAAAGCTAATGCGAACACAAAATACTATATACAAAATAAAGCACAAGCATTTAAATATTATAAACCAAAACATTCATTTATATACTTAATAAAACCAACGTACCAATGCATCTTAACATGCATCCCAAAATAAACCAAAAACATCCACAAACATAGTATATAATAAAAAAAAATAGTCTGGGGCTATACCGCCCAAAAGAAACATAACAGCAATTCATATATAATAATACTTAAAAAGGAAATCTCCCCCAAGCTTGAAATCTGCCAATGTCCTCACTGGCGTTCACCCTCTGGAGCACCATCACCTCCGCCATCATCATCGGCATCATCATCGGCATCCGCTGGCTCCTCCTCGCGATCCTCTCTTCTGGCTAAAAATGGTGGTGGATAAGGCGCAAAAATTGGAGGCTCTGGAAATTGAAAGGGCATGGACTCTGTGTCATCTCCTCCCTGAGCATAATAGATATTGGAAACTGTATTTGCGAACTCCGCATGATAGTGATTGAATTGGCTCTGCCATTGAGCCACTGTATCAACCTCGCAGTGGAGAAAATTAAGGCTGCTTAAAATCTCTGCCAAGGCCCCGGGTGGTATAGCCTCAGAAGATGGGGGCTCAGGCGCTTGAGCGGAGGTACCAGCCTCCGATGAGGGAGGCGGCAGAGGTCCCGGTAAATATCCCTGACCCTTTGGGTGCGACGGAGGTCCCCCATCCCATACTCCATAACGGGCTATAACGTGATGATCAATGACAGCCATAGGCGGCTGAGTGATGTCGTCTTTCTCCCATACCACACCCGTCCTTTTGCATAGGCGTATGATCAGAGAAGGATGAGGGAGGCCGAAATTGACGTTGCTCCTAATGGCCTTTTTAATTGAATCCTGGATAAGAACCCCCACATCAACTTTCAGCCCCATGACAATTGCATAAAGCAGTACTTCCCTCTCCCTTGTTACATCGCTCAGGTGGCGTGTTGGCATGATATTGGCACAAATAAAAGAGTACCATGCCTTACCATAACGGCTCAAGGCTTGATGGGGGAAAGAGGTCTTTTCACCGTGGAATTCATTGGTTTTCCACACGGTACCAGGCTTGCAGAGCTTTGCTATAATCTCATCAGTATTGTAACTCCGCATCCCAGACTCCAGATAATCCTTACCCTCGTAGTTTGGAGTCCCATACACAACATTGATTGTTCGACTGTCATATTTGATCAACTTACCCCGGACTGGCACCGAAGCAGGACCATCGGCATTAGCATTTGCATAGAATTCCTTTACTACTGAAATAACTGCAGATTCGGGCGGCTTGGTGAAGTGAACCCATTTCATAGTTATAATCATTGAATTCATATGGCCGTCCATCTTGTCATCTGGCCTTAGTCCTCTCTCTGGCACCAAACTCCTCTTTGAGAAATTTTGGGCATATCGCTTCCATGCTTCCTCACTCGGGAATTTTACAGCATCCCAAAGAGGAGGAGGAGCTCTGGAAGACGGAGGAGGACCTATACTAGTGCGAGGACGCTTGGAACCCATAGCCAACAAAACCAAAGGACAATAGAAAGATAAATCACAAACGAACAAAACAAACTCTGCGAAATCCTTTACCTTGGCTTGCTTATTAATAGAATGAAGGAGAATAACTGCACGACGGTTGAAGGCCCCAAACGCTCAGAAACCGAATTGGGAGTGACGGTTGATTTGCCGCACTCGTTGGGAGAAAGGGAGATGTGTGAGAGAGAAAAGAGGAACACTGCAAACTGAACCCAAAAGCCTCAATTAAACGTAAAAATACGGTGATGGCGCTGCGGCGTGGTGCATGGCGCTGCGGCGCGGGATAGGGTCTTCTTGGCGCTGCGGCGTCATTTTCGGCGCTGCTGCGTTACAGTGAGGCTTCTTGGCGCTGCGGTGAGGCTTTCTCCCATACCACACCCGTCCTTTTGTATAGGCGTGTGATCAAAGACGGGTGAGGGAGTCCAGAATTGACGTTGCTCCTAATGGCCTTTTTAATTGAATCCTGGATAAGAACCCCTACATCAACCTTCAGCCCCATGACAATTGCATACAGCAATACTGCCCTCTCTCTTGTTACATCGTTCAGGTGGCGTGTTGGCATGATATTGGCACAAATGAAGGAGTACCACGCCTTACCATAACGACTTAAGGCTTGATGGGGAAAAAAGGTCTTTTCACCGTGGAATTCATTGGTTTTCCACACGGTACCAGGCTTGCAGAGCTTGGTTATAATCTCATCTGTACTGTAACTTCGCATCCCAGACTCCAGATAATCCTTACCATCGTAGTTTGGAGTCCCATACACAGCATTGATGATACGACTGTCAAATTTGATCAACTTACCCCGAACCGGTACCGAAGCAGGACCATCAGCATTAGCATTTGCGTAGAATTCCTTTACCACCGAAATAACTGCAGATTCGGGCGGCTTAGTGAAGTGAATCCATTTCATAGTCACAATCATGGAATTCATATCGTCGTCCATCTTGTCATCTGGCCTTAGCCCTCTCTCGGGCACCAAACTCCTCTTTGAAAAATTTTGGGCATATCGCTTCCAGGCTTCCTCACTTAGGAATTTTACAGCATCCCAAAGGGCAGGAGGGGTTCTGGATGATGGAGGAGGACCTATACTAGTGCGAGGAGACTTTGAACCCATAGCCAACAAAACTCCAAGGACAACAAAAAGAAAATTAACAAATGAAAATCCAAACTCTGCTCTGAAGAAATCCTTTACCTCGTATTGCTTATAAATAGGATGAAGGAGAAGTAACTGCAGGACGGTTGATGGCCCCAAACGGTCAGAAACCGAAAGGGTGACGGTTGATTTGCCGCACTCTTTGGAAGAAAGGGAGATGTACGTGAGAGAAAAGATGGGAGAAACATGAACTGCTGCAAACTGAATCCCAAAAGCCTCGTTGAAACTCAAAAACACGGCACTGGCGCTGCGGCGTGGTGCATGGCGCTGCAGCGCGAGTTAGATTCATCTTGGCGTTGCGGCGCCATTTTCGGTGCTGCGGCACGACATCTTCGCGCTGCGGCACGGAGAATTAGGAAGGCCTCAACGCTGCAGCGCAACTCTCCAGTACCTTCCAGCATATGCCGGCGCCGCGGCGTGAAAATTTGTAAAGGGACTGGCGCTGCGGCGTGATAAAGAATTTGGAATAATGAGCATGGCGCTGCGGCGCGAAACTTAGGTTAGCACCTGGCGCTGCGGCGTGAGTACTTTGTTTTCCTGCATTCCTGCAGCAAACACCCAAAACCTGAATCATTACACATTTTAACTACTAGACATAGCAATCATACTAACAATTATACTAACTATTAAACTACATACTAACATACTAATTTAACATCTACAATAATTCTAAGGAAAACCAAGTGCACTAATGATAACTAAAGAAAACAACACTAAATAAAACCATAAGGATATTTTTGATACTGAGATGGGGTTGCCTCCCCATCAAGCGCTTGATTTATAGTCGTCGGCTTGACTTTCACCCCGCCTTACACCGGGTCTCCCAAGGTGATGGAGGTGTTTTGCCGGTCGATCTCGCCTCCCCAATAGTGTTTCAAACGTTGTCCATTGACTTTGAAGGTTTTTTCTGAATGAGGGTCTTCGACCTCAATAGCCCCATGAGGATACACCTTAGCAATTGTGAACGGCCCAGACCATCGGGACTTCAACTTCCCTGGGAATAATTTCAGTCGGGAGTTAAAAAGAAGCACCTTCTGGCCTTGTTCGAAGTTCCTTTAGACAATTTTCTTGTCATGCCACCGCTTTGTCTTTTCCTTATACAACTTAGCGTTTTCATACGCGTGCAGACGAAACTCGTCTGATTCATTGAGTTGTAATAGTCTTCGTTCACCCGCTGCATCCATATCGAAATTGAGCTTTTGGATAGCCCAATATGCGTTGTGCTCTAGCTCCACAAGAAGATGACAAGACTTGCCATAAACAAGCCTATACGGAGACATTCCGATAGGCGTTTTATAAGCGGTGAGGTATGCCCACAAAGCATTATCAAGCTTCTTTGACCAGTCCTTCCGAATAGGATTAACAATCTTCTCTAAGATACGCTTAACCTCTCGATTAGAGATCTCTGCTTGGCCACTTGTCTGCGGATGATAACCTGTGGCTATTTTATGGGTCACCCCATACTTAGCAAGAAGGGCTTCAAAATATTTGTTGCAAAAATGTGACCCTTCGTCACTGATTATTGCCCGAGGAGTGCCGAAGTGAGTGAAAATATTTTTCATTAAGAAATTAAGCACCACCTTAGCATCATTAGAAGGCAAGGCGACTGCTTCTACCCATTTAGAGACATAATCAACCGCAGCAAGAATATAGAGATTGTTGTAGGACGACGGGAATGGCCCCATGAAGTCAATACCCCATACATCAAACAACTCTACTTCAAGGATATTCTGCAGAGGCAATTCATGCCTTTTTGAGATGGTTCCTACCCTTTGGCATCTATCGCAGTGCAACACATATAGGTGTGCATCTTTGAACAGGGTAGGCCAGTAAAACCCAGATTGGAGTACTTTAGCAGCAGTTCTTTGGCCCCCAAAATGTCCTCCATAATTAGAGGAATGGCAATGATGGAGCACACCTTCAATTTCCTCCTCTGGCAAACATCTCCGCAGAATCTGATCTGAACACTGTTTGAATAAAAATGGCTCGTCCCAAAAGTATTGTTTTGCATCATTTAGGAATTTCTTCCTCTGTTGATAGCTCAAGATGGGAGGAAGCACTTGACAAGCGACGAAATTGGCTAAGTCCGCATACCACGGGGCTTTACTTTGGACGCCAAACAGTTGTTCATCTGGGAAGAAATCATTGATGTCTTTGATTGAATCTCCCGAATGAGGAGGGTTTTCCAACCTCGACAAGTGATCTGCTACCTGGTTTTCTGTCCCCTTTTTGTCGCGGATCTCCAGATCGAACTCCTGTAGAAGAAGGACCCACCTTATCAGCCTAGGCTTTGCATCTTTCTTCTCTATCAGATATTTGATGGCCGAATGGTCTGTGTACACGGTCACTTTTGTTCCAATGAGGTAGGAACGGAATTTGTCGAAAGCATAAACCACTGCCAGCAGTTCCTTCTCGGTTGTGGTGTAATTTAACTGAGCATCAGTTAATGTTTTGCTGGCATAGTAGATCGTGTGGAACACTTTGTCCCTTCTCTGTCCCAACACTGCCCCAATTGCAAAATCGCTGGCGTCACACATGAGCTCAAATGGGAAAGTCCAATCAGGAGCTACCACAATAGGAGTCGAAATGCGTTTTTCCTTCAATAGTTCAAATGCTCTGAGGCAGGCTTCATCAAACTGAAAAGGCATATCCTTTTCCAATAGTGAATATAGCGATTTTACTATCCTTGAGAAGTCCTTGATAAATCGCCTATAGAAACCTGCATGCCCAAGAAAACTCCTAACCCCTTTCACTGATGTAGGCGGTGGTAGACTATTGATGACATCAATTTTAGCCTTGTCTACCTCAATACCACCATCAGATACTCTGTGGCCCATAATAATTACCTCTTTTACCATAAAGTGGCACTTCTCCCAATTCAATACAAGATTAGTTTCAACACATCTTTGGAGAACGGCAGTCAAATTCACCAGACAGTTATCAAATGAACTCCCGAATATAGAAAAATCGTCCATGAAAACCTCGAGGGTCTTTTTGACCATATCAGAGAAGATGGACATCATGCAACGTTGGAATGTTGCAGGAGCGTTACACAACCCAAAGGACATTTTTCGAAAGGCAAAGGTCCCATACGAACATGTGAACGTTGTTTTCTCCTGATCTTCGGGAGCAATAGAAATTTGATTATAGCCAGAATAACCATCTAGCAGACAATAGAAGGCATGCCCAGCAAGTCTATCGAGCATCTGATCAATAAATGGCAGAGGGAAGTGATCCTTACAGGTGGACTTGTTCAACTTTCTGTAGTCCATACATACCCTCCATCCAGTCACCATTCTGGTTGGAATCAACTCGTTATTCTCATTGGCTACTACTGTCATACCGCCCTTTTTTGGCACGCATTGAATGGGACTGACCCAAGGACTGTCCGAGATAGGGTAGATAATGCCCGCATCTAGTAGCTTAATGATTTCCTTCCGTACCACCTCTTTCATTATTGGGTTCAACCGCCTCTGATGTTCAATGGTCGGCTTGGATCCTTCCTCCAGTAGGATTTTGTGCATACAAAGGGATGGACTGATCCCTTTAATGTCTGAAATTGACCACCCCAGTGCCGTTTTATACTGTTTAAGCCTAGCAGTAGCTTCTCTTCCTGGCCTTCATCTAAAGATGCAGATATTATAACAGGTAAAGTGGATGAATTCCCCAAGTATGCATACCTCAGATGATTGGGCAGAGGCTTTAACTCGAGGATAGGAGGTTCTACAACAGATGGTTGGGCCTTGGAAGTAGATGCTTCTGGATCATTTAGCGACTCAAACTGTCTTTGGAACTGTGTAGATCTCTGGGGTGCATCCAGCCAGTTAGCACATTCAACATGGGTGGCCTCTTCCTTAGTACTGGTACCTCTTAGTGTAGCTTCTAAAGGGTCTGTCATGCATGTTTCTGAGAATACTTCCCTGACTGCATCATCAATCACTTTAATCTGGAAGCAGTCTTCAGGGGTGTTCGGATATTTCATTGCCCTAAACACATTGAAAGTTACTTCCTGATCCTGTACTCTAATAGTCAGCTCCCTTTTCTGCACATCTATAAGGGTTCTCCCCGTTGCTAAGAATGGTCTACCCAGTATTATCGGGACCTCCCTGTCTTCCTCAAAGTCCAGGACAATAAAGTCCGCTGGGAAGATTAACTTGTCCACCTTAACAAGCACATCCTCTACTATCCCCTTCGGGTAAGTGAGAGATCTATCCGCCAATTGCAAAGTAACACTTGTGGGTTTGGCTTCAATCAGTCCAAGCTTCTTATATATTGACAGAGGCATCAAATTTATACTCGCCCCCAAATCACATAAGGCCTTGCCAATGAATTGGTCCCCGATAGTGCATAGAATCGTGAAACTTCCAGGATCTTTCAGTTTTGGCAGGAGCTTGTTCTGTAGAATAGCACTGCATTCCTCAGTCAGAGCCACTGTTTCATAATCTCCCATTTCTCTTCTTCGACAATATGTCTTTCATGAATTTAACATAGCTCGGCATTTGCTCCAACGCCTCTGCAAACGGGAGGTTTATGTAAAGCTTCTTGAACACTTCTAAAAACTTAGAAAATTGCTTATCAAGCTTTTGTTTCTGCATGCGCTGGGGGAATGGCAACTGCGGGATAGGAGGACTAGCTGTGTTCACTGTAGGGGTTGGTGATGAAGGGCTTTCTTGAGCATTTACCTAACCCCCAGACTTATCATCACTCTGCTCCATAATAGGTTCCTCTATAGTCACTTCTTCTTGCACTACAGGACTCTCTCCACCCTTTTCATTTATAATTTTCCCACTCCGGAGTGTAACTGCTTTGCAGTGTTCCTTCCCATCCCGTTTCGGGTTAACATCAGTGTCACTCGGCAATGTGCCTTGCGGTCGACTATTCAAAGCAGAGGCCAACTGTCCCATTTGGACTTCAAGGTTCCGGATGGAAGCCTCTTGATTACTGCTCCTTGTCTCATTTTGGGCAATATATCGTGACAGGAGATCTTCCAAACTAGGTTTTCTTTCCTGTTGAGGTGGTGGATGGTGGAACTGATTATGAGAACTCTGTGGTTGTTGGTTGTACTGATTTTGAGATTAAAAATAGGGAGGGTTTGAGAAATTAGGCCTGGTGGTCGGAGGTTGTGCTTGATTGCTATTTGTGTTGCCCTAAGAAAAGTTTGGATGATTCCTCAAGCCCGGATGATAATGAGTAGGGAGACTTGCGTTTTGCTGCCGCCCGTAGTTGGAAACAAATTGAACTGACTCGGGGCTTATGGCACACTGATCAGTTGTGTGGCTCTCTTGACACAATTCACACAACAATGCGACACTCTGAACATTCTGCACAGCTTGCACTCCCATGGTGTCAAGTCTTTTAGTTAGCGCTGCAACCTGAGCCGCTAATTGTGTGACTGGATCAACCTCATATATTCCTGCTGCTCTTCTAGGGGCCTGCCTATCATTTGGCCATTGATAATTATTGGCCGCCATTGTTTCCACCAATTCATACCCCGCTGTGTGATGCTTAGACATGAACGCTCCTCCAGAAGCGGCATCAATACTCGATCGAGTAGCTCCGGATAACCCATTATAGAATGTCTGGATGGGAAGCCATTCTGGCAGTCCATGGTGGGGGCATTTTCTCAGAAGATCCTTGAATCGCTCCCATGAGTCGTATAAAGACTCTGACTCAAACTGAATAAAAGAGGTAATTTCATGCCTGAGCCTGGCGATTTTAGCGGGTGGGAAGAACTTTGCCACGAACTTTTGAGCCAAGTCATCCCATTTGGTTATGGAGCCTGACGGAAGTGAATGTAGCCAGCTCTTGGCCTTGTCCTTCAAAGTGAAGGGAAACAATCGGAGTCTGATGGCATTGTCAGACACTCTGTTGCACTTAAACGTATCGCAGATCTCCAAGAAGTTCATCAAGTGATCATTGGGGTCATCATTTGGTAATCCCCCAAACTGAATATTGGAGCACATTTGGATGGTGCCCGGCTTGATCTTAAAATTGTTTGCTTGGATTGCGGGCCTAAGAATGCTCGCTTACAAATCTGCGATGTGAGGCATAGCATGATCCCTTAAAGATTTCTGAAGTTCCTCAGCCATTGTAACAGGAGTATGTATGTCCCGAGCTTTTTCTCTCTTGCAAGCGTCTATACGTTCTATCAACCTCGGGATCGAGAGGTACTATATTCCGACCCCTTCGAGGAGGCATACGCAGTTGAGATCACCTGAAAAGAAAATTAAACAGATAAAATTAGTCTAAATTAAGATCGTATTGACTTAGCTTTAATATTGATAACAAATAGTACTAAGTCCCCTGGCAACGGCGCCAAAAACTTGTTGTATGATTTATGTAACGACAATTAACGCGCAAGTATACGCGGTCAACAAGTAATATAAGATAAGTAGGGTGTCGTACCCCCGAGGACGAAGTCTTAAATGCAAATTAAATACTAATGTAAGATCTATACTGTCTTTTCTAAACAAATGATTGGAGGTGGTATTTTAAACTATGCAATTACAACTAAAGGAAGCAGGAGAAATAGATGTAATAGGGAGACAAGCTAGGATTACAATTCCCCTAATGCGTTGCCTAATCTCCTAACTCTCCACATTACAAACAAATCAAGGAATGGTCAGCCGAGAATAGAACTATGCATATGCTTCTGTCGAAGGCCAAATGCACATCCCTAGCTAGATGAATCACAATATGTCTATCGATGAAAATAACTAGACTAGGGTCATTAAGCTCAGTCTCAAGGCTACACAAGGCAACTAGAGATATGTCTATCCTATTAAGCAGTTTACGCACACATTCCTTTAGGCAAGGGCATAACAAGTGTTATTGTATTTTAAAAGCCAGATATTAATGTCCAATATTCAATATCCATTAATATCACTACCAAAAACTCTGTCAAGCATTTAGTCAATAAGCAAGAAATACAACAACCCATTCCCAAAATGATTCATTAATATAAATAGGAGAGAAAGTTAATTAGGCTAAACACTAGGTTACATTGCAATCCTAAAAAGGAATTAGTTCATAACCATGGTGCTAATACACATTTCTATCACATTCAACATTGCTCAGTAATACACAAATAACTGAGAGATTTGGAATAAGAAAACTCCTGTTGTAAGGTTTTCTGTCTCCAAGTCTTCTCTTCTCCGTGTAACTCCTGAGCTGTGTATAATGCAATAACTATTCTCCCCTAAAACACAGCTTCTTTCTGTTCTAGAATCTCCAAAAATATTCTTTGTTATCACTGTCGTCGATATCCTAGCCGTCGTGTTTCTTTTCTATCTTTCCCTCCATTCTTTCGCTATCCTTTTCCTCCTTTTATTAGGTCATTAAAAGCGAGCCACTGGCTAGGCACCGAAGGTGACGCTGCGATGCCGAGCCTATAACTGCTTGGTGGCGCTGCGACGCCACTCACGCTGCAACGCGAGCTTAAGAAGGACAGGGGCCGCTGCAGCGCCAGATGACATCAGCATGGACAAGGAGGCGGCGCTGCGGTGCGAGCTTAAGACTAGGCTCTGGCGCTGCGGCGCCAGAGTGTAGAAAATGACAATTTTGCCCCTGCAAACTGGAAATGACCTAAACAGCCCTGCATCATACAGGATAAGCATAATAACAACAAAATATATACAAAAGCACAACAAATAACATAAAATAAGCAGCAGTCTTAAGCTTTAGAGAATCTGATTCGCGATATAAATACCACTTATCATAGAGGTGAAGTAGTTGATCAAGATGGACTTTGGAGAGGTTTTCGGCAGATTAGGGCTTAAAGTTATGTTTTGTAATGGCTTAAATGAACTACACTTTGTGTTTTAAAAAAATAGAATTTCATATACCCTCTCGGGCGGGCTCCTTTTGCCTTTGGAGGCCCGCCGGGGCGGCACCTATGAAGCACAAAAGCCCGCGGGGGCGGCATGGTAGCCTTAAATAGCCCCACGGGGCGGGCATGGAGAAATTTTTGCCATGAAATTTTTTAAGTTTTTCTGCTAGATGTTGACTTGAATAGACTCCCTTTATTGATTTTATGTTTTCCCAATGAGGTCTAGCTTGAATAGTCTATGTACTTGACCCATACCTACGCTGAATAACCTTGAAATTGTTAGAACAAGCATTATAAAGAAAAACTACTACTTAATATGCATGATTATAACTAGTTTACATCTATTTATGAAAAACGCCAATAAATAATGGGTTGCCTCCCATAGAACGCTTGATTTTAAGTCGTTCAGCCTGACTACTCCCTATTTTTAAACTGGATCAGCGAGGTCAATTGAGGTTGCTTGGCGATTTAGACCACCACCCCAGTAATGCTTTAAGCATTGGCCGTTGACTTTGAATGTTTCAGAGGAATCCCGGCTATATACTTTAATTTCCCTGTGTGGAAACACTGTCATGATGGTGAATGGGCCCAACCACCAAGATTTCAGCTTTTCTAGAAAATGTTTCAACCCAGAGTTGAATAACAATACTGATTGGCTCGGTTCGAACTTCTTATCCACTATCTTCTGATTGTGCCATTTCTTGACCTTTTCTTCGTATAACTTTGAGTTTTCGTATGCCTGCAAGCAAAATTCATCTAATTCATTGATTTGTAAAAGTCTTTTCTCCCCTGCTACTGATAGGTTAAAGTTGAGTTTCTTGATGGCCCAATAGGCTTTATATTTGAATTCCATTGGAAGGTGACACGCTTTTCTATAGACTAGCTGGTATGGAGACATACCGATCGGGGTCTGATACGCAGTCTGATACGCCCAAAGAGCATCGTCTAATTTTAATTACAAATCTTTCCAATTCGGGTTGACTACGTTTTCCAATATTCTTTTCACGTCTCTATTCGATACCACTGCTTGGCCACTCGTTTGTGGATGATAAGCAGTGGCAATTCTATGATTGACCCCGTACTTATGTAACAGTTCTGTGAAGTACTTGTTGCAGAAGTGGCTCCCCTCATCACAGATGATTGCCCTCGGGGTGCCCAATCGTGTGAAGATATTCTTTTGCAAAAATTTCAACACCACCTTCGCGTCATTCGTAGGTAGCGCGACTGCCTCAACCCATTTTGATACATAGTCGACTGCCAACAGGATATGTAAATTGCTAAATGACGACAGAAACGGTCCCATGAAATTGATTCCCCATACATCAAAAACCTCAACTTCTAAAATCATGTTGAGTGGTATCTCATTTCGCGTAGAAATATTGCCCACCCGTTAACATCGATCACAGTTTTTCACAAACTGATGTGCGTCTTTGAACAAGGCTGGCTAGTAGAAACCTTCTTGGAGTACTTTCGCGGCTGTTCTTTCACTCCCATAGTGTCCCCCATATAATGAGGTGTGACATGCCTGTAAGATTTTTTCTACTTCACTTTTCGGCACACATCGCCAAAATCATTCTGTCGGCACACTGTCAGAACAGAAACAGTTCATCCCACATATACCACTTCACATCATGTAAGAATTTCTTCTTTTGTTGACTTGTCAACTCTGGTGGGAGAATATTACTTACCAAGTAATTCGTAAAATCCGCATACCACGTGAACTCTTCGTGGATCAGAAACAACTGTTCATCAGGAAAAGACTCATTAATCTCTACTTTGTTTGTCTTGTCATGATTCGGATTCTCTAATTGTGAAAGGTGGTTAGCCACCTGATTTTCAGTCCCCTTCCTATCTTTAATCTCTAAATCATATTCTTGGAGGAGCAGGATCCAGCTAATCAGTTTTGGTTTGGCGTCTTTCTTTGCAACTAGATATCAGGATGGACGAGTGATCTGTGTATACCACCACCTTAGTCCCCACCATGTACGAGAAAAACTTATTAAACGCATACACAACAGCAAGTAATTCCTTTTCGGTGGTAGTATAGTTCAGCTGTGCATCAGTCAACGTTTTGCTCGCATAGTAGATGGCATGAAAGACTTTCTCTGGGCGTTGTCCCAACACAACTCCTACCGTATTGTCGCTGGCATCACACATTAACTCAAAAGGCATTATCCAGTCCATTGCTATGATCACGAGGGTTGTGGTTAGTTTCTTCTTCAACTACTCAAATGCCACTAGATAGCCTTCATCAAATTTGAAGGGTACATCTTTCTCCAATATACTACATAGTGGTTTTGTGATTTTGGAGAAGTCCTTGATGAATTGGCGGTAAAATCCAGCATGACCGAGAAAACTCCGAATACCCTTTACTGAAGTTAGCGGTGGAAGATTCTCTATTATTTTCAATTTAGCTCGATTCACTTCCAACCCTTTTTCCAAGAGTTTATGCCCAAGTATTATCCCTTCTTGGACCATAAAATGGCACTTTTCCCAGTTAAGCACCAAATTAGTTTCTACACATCTCTTTAGTACCATGACTAGATTTTTGAGGCACTTGTCAAAAGACTCCCCAAATACTGAAAAGTTATCCATAAATACATCCACACTGTGCTCCACCATGTCAGAGAAAATCTCCATCATGCCTCGCTGAAAGGTTACCAGAGCGTTACACAGTCCAAATGACATCCCTCTTAAGGCAAAGGTGCCATAGGGGCATGTGAACATCGTCTTTTCTTGATCCTTTGGTGCAATAACAATCTGGCTGTATCCCGAATACCCGTCTAGCAAACAGTAATACTCATGTCCAGCGAGTCTATCCAACATCTGATCAATAAACAGTAAGGGGAAATGATTCTTTCGGGTTACCTTATTTAGCTTCCTGTAGTCCATGCAAACCATCTAGCCGGTTACTGTTCTTGTCGGTATCAATTCGTTGTTTTCATTCTTCACTACTGTCATACCACCTTTCTTCGGGACACACTGAACTGGGCTTACCCATGCACTGTCAGAGATCGGGTAGATAATTCCAGCATCAAGTCATTTTAATATTTCCTTCTTTACCAACTCTTTCATAATCAAATTGAGCCTCCGTTGCTTATCCACTGTAGGCTTACCATCCTCCTCCATCAAAATCTTGTTCATACAAAATGAAGGGTTGATTCCTTTGATGTCGGTAATAGTCCATCCAATAGCAGACTTGTACTCTCGCAGAACTCTTAACAACTTACTTTCCTACAATTCGTTAAGCGTAGATGCAATAATAACAGGTAAAGTAGATGAATTACCCAAATAAGCATACTTGAGATGGTTAGGTAAGGGTTTGAGTTCTAGTGCATGTGGTTCCTCTAGAGATGGTTTCATCCTTACTGATGAAGTTCTTGCCACTTCCAACGGCTCAAATGGAACTTTGAACCTGCTCATTCTAGGATGTGCATCTAATAATTGTAGGTATTCCATCGACTCTAGATCATTTTTGTCACACTCTCCCATCAATGTTGTTTCTAAAGGATCGGTACTCAATATACGACCTTATTCATCCCCCACTACTTTATCAATTACATCAATTCGGAAACACTCCTCATCCTCCTTGGGGAAGTTCATGGTCTTAAAAATGTTGAAGGTTAGTTCTTGGTCTTGAACCCTCATGGTCAACTCTCCTTTCTGAACATCAATGAGAGTCCTACTGGTTGCCAAAAACGGTCGCCCAAGGATTATCAAAATATTAGTATCCTCTTCATAGTCTAAGATGATGAAGTTCTCTGGGAATATAAATTTGTCAACTTTTACCAAAATATTCACTAATTCCCCATGCATATGTTATCGATCCGTCCGCAAGCTGTAGTGATATGTTTGTTGGTCTATGTGCCGGTAAACCCAACTAAGTGTAAACTGATAGTGGCATGAGGTTTATACTTGCACCTAAGTCACACAGACATTTGTTGAAGGACACACTGCTTATTGTGCATAGGATCGTGAAACTACCAGTATCTTTCAGTTTAGGTGGAAGTTTCTTTTGCAATATAGCACTACATTCCTCCGTTAATGCCACAGTCTCGAAGTCCTCTAACTTCTTTTCTTCGACAAGATATCCTTCATGAACTTAGCATAACTAGGCATCTGCTCAAATGCTTTCGTGAAAGGAATGTTGATATTCAGCTTCTCGAACACCTCTAAAAACTTTGTAAACTGCTTCACTAGTTTCTATTTTCGGATCCGTTGTTGAAAGGGTGGTGGTGGGTAAACTATCGGTGCAACTATATGTTCCTTTACCGCTGATTATTTTCCTCCTTTACTCCCTTCCACTATTTTTTCCACACTTGTCTCAACCTGCTTTTCCATCGTCAGCTTTTCTGAATCTTGCTCGGCTAACTATTTTCCACTCCGAAGTGTAACAGCTTGACATTGCTCATGACCTCCCCTCGGATTCTTTTTGATATCACTCAAAAAGGTTCTTTGGAGTCTACTATTCAATGCACATGCAATTTGTCCCATCTGAGTTTCAAAAATTTTGATCGCAGCCGCCTGAGATTTCATTGCCGCCTCATTCCTTGTTATGTACTTTGCAAGTAGCTCCTCCAAATCTGTCTTCTTGTCGTGATGCGGAGCTGCCTGTTGATGTTAATTCTGAAAACCAAGGGGTATGATGGTCGTGGAGCCTGCTACTGATTCTGATTTTGGTTCTGATTGTTGCTCCATGAGAAATTTGGAGGGTTCCTCGCCCCCTGATTATACGCATTCTGATATGTGTTAAGTGGCCTGTTGTAGCTCCCCACAAACTATACTGAAGCTGGATTTATTGCACAATGGTTTGTCGGATGCTCCCCTGCACAAAGCTCACACAGAACTGCTACCTGCTGCAAATTTCCACTCAACATGGCATCCATCTTCTTTGATAACGCTGCTATTTGTGCGAATAGAGCTGTCACATAGTCCACTTCCAGAATATGTGCTGCCTTGGGTTTAGTCATTTTCTCAATTAGCCACTGATAGTTGTTTACAGTCATCGTTTCTATCAAGTCCCATGCCTCCTCAAATTTATTTTCCATTAAAGCTCCACCTGAGGCCTCATCGATGTTAGTCCATATATGACTTCCTAACCCATTATAGAATATATTCATCTGCATCCACTGCGGTAGTCCATGGTGTGGGCATTTTCTCAATAGCTCTTTATACCTTTCCCATGCTTCATATAATAGTTCTCCCTGCTGCTGTACAAATGAAGAAATATCCTTCCTCATTCTATGTGTTATTGATGGCGGGAAAAATTTAGCCAGAAATTTATGCGCCAAATCGTTCCATGTCGTGATTGACTCTGGTGGTAGAGAATGGAGCCAACCCTTTGCCTTATCTCTGAGTGTGAACAAAAATAACCTTAATCTAATAGCATCATCTGAAACTCCGCTGCAGTTGAATGTATCGCAGATCTCTATGAAACTGACAATGTGCTTGTTCGGGTCATCATTCGGGAGACCCCCAAACTAATAATTGTAATGCACTATCTTTATTGTTCTAGGCTTGATCTCAAACTTATTAGCATTAATTGCCGTCCTGGTAATACTTGACTGAATTTCAGAAATCTACAGTGTAGCATAATCCTGCATTGCTTTCTGTTCCTCTTCAGTCATGGTTTCCGGTGTTTCAAGTTCTTCTCGAGTTTTCTCAATCCACTTACTTAACCTCTAAAATTGTTTGTCGATGTCGTCCTCGAAAGGCAACAAATCTGGCTTCTTTGATCTAGTTTGCATGCACTACTCAAGATTACCTGAAATAACAAATAAAACAAAAATAAGAAAAAAAATGTTTAACTAAATATCATCATTTAATCATTGGTTTAATAAAATTGAAATAGTATAAAATTTGTAATTGGTTGGATAAATTGTAAGTATTGTCTCTGTGGGAACGATACTTTTCTTATCATTATATTATTTGTTGATCACGTACACTTACGTGTTGCGCGTATAGATTTTACCCAACAAGTTTTTGGCGCATAAATTTTTAACTACTAAAGTGATGTAATAATTACATTCTCCCCCCTTCTTCGTTTCTCTCAAAATCGGCCTTAAGGCCTTATTATCCTACCATTTTTGTTTTTCTTTTTATGCTTTAATTAATTTATTCAATGACTAAAATACCCTTCTTCAAGTGGGCCAAGATTGGGCTTTTGCAATGAATTCTTCTAGGCTACAAATGAGCTTGGGCCTTCATAAGAAAATTTCCTAGAAATTTCCTTCAAGGATGCCATAGTCATTAACAAATTTATCTTGGGGCAAAATAGTCATTCCCCTATTACTAGGAAACTTCCTAGCAATTTCCTTTATAGGGCACAAAAGTCATTAATAATTTTCTTTTAGGAAAAAATAGTCTTTTGCTACTTCAAGAAAATTTCCTAACTGTGACGCCCCCAAAACCGGGTTACCTGACCCCCGAGTTTGGTGCTCACGATCCAACATTTAAATATCATCTAACTACCCATTTATGGATGAATATAAACATAAATCTCATTAACTGATATCGTTAATACATTATCCTAGGTTATCTAACCTTAACATAACAAACTTACCATTAGATATACAAAAGGGTTATACAAAACAACATAATAAATATGTTCATTATAACTACTCCAGCAATACACCTTTGCCTTTGTCTTTCTCTGCCCCTCCGGCCACTTCGTTCCTAGCTGAAATATTATATTTAAGCAAAAGTGAGCAACAAATTTTCTCCGCAAGTTAATCATACAATAAAGTATAAGAATCAAGAATATAAGACTATCAATTTGATAGAATATCACCAAAGTTCGAAGGACTTTGAAATAGCTGAACAAATCGTTAATCAATAACAAAACTTTCTCACATCTTATGCAAAACAATAATTCAATAGTGAAAGAGTAAAACGCTTTCGAAGTTTCTACGATATTCAATTGAATAACAATAATCAATTCTACGCACTAACAAAGTGGAAATAATTTCCAGATTTTATGCTGAGCGATCCATTGGATCAAGAACTTCTCTTCTCGAGTAACTATCAAAGATTTGACTTTGATATACCCAGGTGTATCAGATAACCATAAAGATTAAATCATACCTTTCAGCAAGTACTTAGAGCGGCCAACTCCTTGTACCGTATATTATGCATAATACTCAATAATAGTGCACAGGTCGATTTACGACAACAAAGTTTGTTCATCTCAGTCTTACATCACGAGTCTGTACCATAACAATATGGTTTAGATTTGCTTTTAATGAAATACTATGATTTCAATATCTAATCGCTTTCTCGATCTAGCCAGAATAATTAGCATTGACCTATTAATAATAATTGAGTTCTCTTCTCGAACCTATCAAGTTTCAACAAATGTTCGTCTAGCCAAAACAATTAGCTATGACATATCTCAACACGATTCAATAATAGACAGAAATTAACTGTACTATTTGCAATTAATAATAACTTCTACGGATATGAATAACCAACAACAGTTATTCCCCAAGCATATTCTCAAAATCAATAATTTAATTTGAATTAATAAATATACACTAACTGCGAATAATCAACAATAATGCTCAGACGCGGTATAATCAGCAATAATTAAGCACCACTATATTTGAAAAGTAATAACTCGAGATTGAGTTAAGAAAACTTGCCTTCTTCGTTGATTACTGCTACACAATATATTCTATCTGCGTTTGAAACACCTATAATTAACAATATCGGTCTCACAATTAGCACAATAATTCACAACACATAGCACTTAAATTTACAGTTAATATATCTCCTAGACACATCATCACGTAGTCACATCAGTGTTTATAACTTGTATAAACACTTATCAAGTCTAACTATTTTGGTTTAGTTGGACTTCGGTCTCAATTCGGTGTCCTGGTCACCCTATCCGACAATTAACACATTTATTGTCCATTAAACTCGGTTTCAAAGCTTCAATATTATTTTAGATAAGTCATATATCATTTCAGTTTCTCATTTCAGTAAGTTAAAACAAAGCTGACTTCTCTTTCTAACCTTTTCAGTTTCTCATTTCAGTAACCTGAAATGTTCATTTCAGGAAGCTGAAATACACTATTGACGAAAAATACAAAATCAGCCTATTATTTTTTAATCTTTTGGCCAATCATATATACATATAGTCTATACACAAAATGTATTTTTCGGGAATTTTTCAACTTACTTAAGTATTTTCCAAAAATCCATTTCTAGTTAATTCCTTAAGAAAATAACTATCTCACGCTTAATTCCAAAAATTCCCAACTCTTGGTGGGATCTTATACACATTAACGTGAGTCTCCAGTTTAAATTTCAGGGCCATCGGAGTTATAGAACTCCGGTTAAAGC
Organism: Panax stipuleanatus; assembly: GCA_020205555.1. NCBI lineage: Eukaryota > Viridiplantae > Streptophyta > Magnoliopsida > Apiales > Araliaceae > Panax > Panax stipuleanatus. The sequence goes on from CM035122.1 coordinate 109,181,242, forward strand.
GATTTCCGTCGAGAAATCCCAAAAATTGAAATAGTCATAACTTGCTCATTTTAAATCGTAATGAGCTCATTTTTGGACACAAGCTACTTCATTCCATATATCTTCATATTCCAAAAGGCCAGAATTTATTACATAATTTAAGGGGATGAAATTTCACTTACAATTTCCGGACAGCCGACTATTTAGACTTTTTTAGATTTTACTTGCTTTGCTAAATCCAGTCCATACGAAAATCTATAATTCCCTTTTCAGTGATTACACTTGGATCTATTATAAGACTCATATATCTAACTCTAGAATCTGACCACACTCAAAAATTCATAGTAGAATGAGAGATATGGTCATTTCCATATCATACTTTGTTTTTCCAAAAATCTACTTTTCAACTTTTGGTGATTTTTAAGAAAATTTATATATTTTCACATAAAACCAACATAGCTCATCATAATACTTAAAATAACTCATATACTCATGGATATACCATGATCCATGATCTATATCATCAAATAATCAGCAAACACAAGATCAAACACAACAAAAGCTAACAAAAATTTGATTTTCTTACTTTTGAAAAACATAATTCATATTTCTCACTTTAAATCTAACTTTTTATCCACAAAAGGGTTCAATCTATACATGAAACACTTTTAAACATATGAATCTAAGGTTTTTAACCTCAAGATCAAAACTTCATACTATCAACAATCAAATCAAAATAAAAAGAAATTTAATCTATATACAAATAGAAATCCTTATACCTTCTCTTCAATCCTCTTTTTCTTCTTTCAAATACTTAGATTAGGGAAATAAGAAACTAATACAAGCTCTCCTTCTTTTTCTTCCTATATGGCCGAACTTCCCACTTTCTCTTTCTTATTTCTATTTTGTTCTTTCTATTTCTCTTTCTAGATAGCTTAGGAAATGGAAGATGAAATAAAGATGAGAGAGAAATGAATTTTTTTGGTGTATCTCCCACATCCTTCTCTTGTGGCCGGCCACTTGGCTATTTTTTTCCCCCAAAATATTGCCATATCTTAGCAAATCTTATCATATCTACCATATCTTATCAAATTCTTACAAAATCATATCAAATTTATCCAATATTTATCCTTCTCTCTCATAATCTTCTCATATCTTATCAATATCTTTTCATATCTTATCAATATCTTTTCATATCTTATAAATATCTTTTCATATCAAGCATATCAAGGCATAATATTTAATCACATGCTCCTCCTCTTTCCTTCCTTGTATACCCGGCCACTAGGGCCTTCCTTATCCTTCCAATTTACTTTATATTAAGCATATCTAAAGACTATAATGCCCCTCCATAAGTGGGCTTAAGCTTGGGCTTGAAATTAATTCCTTTGGGCTAGCAAATTCTTATTCTTTTGCTTACTAACTTAAAATACACTTGGGCCACAACCATTAATTAATTGTGCCACTCATATACTTGCCCTTTATATCAAATATTGGGCTAGCTCAACAATTTAATTGTTATAAAATCAAATTAGCTACTAGCCTCATGCTCAAATAAATACTTGGGCAACAAATTAATTCTTTGGGCTCTAAAATCAACTTAGTCCCACATTCATTAATTTTTATTTTACCATAATAATTTAATTAGGGTTTCTCAATCATAGATTAGGGGTTTTAATCCCTCATTAGGGTTTACTAAATGTATACCTTATCTAATCAATCATTGATCATAAATTCTATACATCACAAACATATATTCATCAATACAATTATTATGACTGTATTTTCTACCAAATCCCTATCCATAACTAGGGTTAGGATTTATATTCTCTGTTAAACAAAAATTGTATTCATATTTCTCAGTCAATACACAAATTGACTACTTCTCTAAACTCGTATCATAGATACTCAGAACAATATTGATAGTCAATATCAATACTAAATAAATAAAAAATTATTAGCAAATTTTGAATTATGTGAAATTTTGGGTTCTCATATTCTCCCCTCCTTAGAAGGATTCTGTCCTTAGAATCACCGCTTTCTTATTCTTTATAATCTTTTAAATTTATATCATCAATTTATTCTTATCAACACAATATTCATTTGTGTCTCATATACTAACCTGTGACTTGAATCTATAAAAGAAAACAATTCACAGTGATATATATCCCATATTTTCCGCGTAATTTAATTACTCAACTAAATCGTTACCTGTCACCACCTCCTAGGCAGCTACTGCATCTTGCACCGTCATGTTGAATGTATGGGCCGTTGGTCTTCCTGGCTGTGCAGGTTCTCTAATCGTCAAGGTTCCACCACCGGGTCCCTTGTTGGTACTTCCCTTCTCCACATTTTTCTTCGGACAATTCTGAACCAGATGATCTGTCGATCCACACGCAAAACAACCTTGTATTTTCTTTGGATTGGGATAATTGGGCGACATGTGTCCCTCTTGACCACAGTTATAACAGACTCCCTTCCTCTTCAGACAAATTCCTGGATGATTCTTCCCATAAGTCGCACAAGGCTCACCTCCCTTTCTATTTTCTTCTAACTTATTACCCGATTGGGTATTCTCACTCTATTTTCGCTTGTTTGGATTACTACCACCACCTACTACCTCCTTCATTTGTTTTCTTCTTCTTCTCCTGATGATATTGGGATGCAGCTTCACTTCCCCCTTCAGCAATTATCGCTTTCTCCAACAAAGCCGCAAACGTATTAATCTGCAATATAGCTACCTTATTGTATATCCCTGGCTTCAATCCATTCTCAAATTTTCTCGCCTTTCTTGCCCCCGTGTCCACCTGATGAGGTGCAAATCTCGCTAGCTCATTAAACTTTGCAGCATATTCTGATACCGATATATTCTCTTGCTTCAGTTCTAGAAACTTGACTTCCATCTTGGCTTGCATACTCGATGAAAAATAATTCTCAAAGAACTACTCTTTAAACTTTGTCCAAGTCACTACAGCTGTCCTAGCTCTAGCCTGATTGGTTTCCCACCAGTAATTGGCTTCTCCCTTCATCAAATAGGTGGCAAAAGCTATCTTTTGCTCTTCTGTCACTCTCGCAATAATAAATACTTTCTCTATCTCCTTTACCCAAGTTTGGGCTTCAATAGGATCTGTAGTTCTCTTGAACTCTGGCGGTCCTATTGCTTTAAAATCTTTAAAGTTTGCCAATCTATTAGCTGGCTGTTCTATTGCTCTTGCTCTTGTTGCTGGCAGCCCTATGTTGCATAGCTTGGGCTAACATATCCACAAAATTCTGCATCGGGTCTGCTTGACCTCCTTCATTATTCACTGATTGTTCTTCTCTTTGATTTCGATTCTGTCGTCTAGGCGGCATTATCTGATTTAAATGAAAATCTTACATTAATCTTTTTTTTTCTCTACACAAATTCTTATTAGTAACATAAGAATTTAACACAAATTTCTCATATAATCGCATTTTTATTCAAATAGCACATAGTACTTAACACCTACTATTATAATCGGTCACTATCCCTTTTTTGATAAATAACGGGATTAACAACACAACCTTACACAAAAAGTTGCAATTACCACAACTTTACACAAAAAGTTGCAATTCTCCAAAATCATCTTAATATTCACATTGAAAACAAAGATTACATTAATACAAACAGATATATTAGATATGCTCTCTCATTGTTCTCGATATTACAATCTTTATATTACACATTGTTACCAAAAGGTACTACTGCTTATACTTAAGTTGTCTACAATCTACTCCCTTCTCTTGCCTTCTTACTGGGACACTTGTTAAATCCGTGACCCATTCCTCCACATAAAAAACATTTTCTCATATTCGGCTTAGGACAATTTGGAGAAATATGTCCTTCCTGTTTACAATTGAAACACATGTTCTTCCACATCATACATTCTCCCAAGTGAGTTTTTCCACACTTGTCATAGACTTTCTTCTTTTTCGGGTTTGAGTTCCCTGAGTTATTATCACTGTCGTTGCCCCTTTTTTGCTTATTGCTTCTCTTCTTCTGCTTGACTACTCCCTCAGATGTTCCACTACCTTCAGCCTTCATTCTTTCTACTTGTGTCTTCAGTTCGTTTCGTTCTTCGGTCATCTCACGTAATGCTCGCTTCGTCTTCCACAACTCCTCCAAGAGAAAGACTTTACTCCGGAGTTCTTGAACTTCTGCAGATACTTGATCTTTTTCTCCCACTTTGGTCTTAATCTCTGTCTCCACCTTAACTTCTTCGGACTCTGCCTCCCCATATTTATTCAGATACATTTCGGGATACTCATTATGATCACTCCCCAGATTCACCATGGGTTACGTCTTTTCCAACTTCCTCAACTGACTCGCTCTGCGCTAGCACCTCAGCTACTGGCATTGGTGCAACAGCTGCCAACACTTCTGTACTCATTTCATCTTCTCCTGACATTCTACAATTAGTTTAAACAACTTAATAATACTTTACTAGTATGAATTTCATACTCACTATGTGTCCACACATCTTTCTATTGATGTACTTCGGCAATCCCTCACTTAGTACTCTAAATGAGTTTTCTCTATCTCGCTTATGGTTATAATCCTATGGTTTTCCCCCCACTTAAGGTTTATAACCTATAGCTCTGATACCAACTTTTGACGCCTCCAAATCCGGGTTACCTAACCCCCAAGTTTGGTGCTCACGTTCCAACATTTAAATATCATCTAACTACCCATTTATGGATGAATATAAACATACATCTCATTAACTGATATCGTTAATACATTGTCCCAGGTTATCTAACCATAACATAACAAACTTACCCTTATATATACAAAAGGGTTATACAAAATAACATAATAAATATGTTCATTATAACTACTCCAGTAATACACCTTTGCCTTTGTCTTTCTCTGCCCCTCCGGCCACTTCGTTCCTGGCTGAAATATTATATTTAAGCAAGAGTGAGCAACAAATTTGCTCTACAAGTGTTGTCCGTTTTATATAACGAAAATTAACGCGCAAGTATACGCGGTCAGCAAGTAATAAAGTGAAAGTACAGATATCGTTCCCACGAGGAATTACCAGATAAAAGGTCGCCAAATCAATAGTCCGTAATCATCTCGGTCTTATTTAAACGGGCGGTAAAGAGAATGAATTTAAACTAAGTTAACTAGGCAAGGAATTAAACTTAAACTAAGTAATCCTAAGGTAGAATCAAATAATGAAGATAAGAGATCCCAATTTCTCCTAATGATTTGTCTAAGTCGACATACTTTCAATTAGGTCAAATTAATCGTTACAAGTTGTAAGCCGAGAACACGAAAGTGAGAGAAGGCCATCTTTCGATGCACCTAATCCATATCACGTGCAATCCACAGATGATAGAATGCGCGTGAACACCCACATTACCTAAAACACTATATGTCTATGTGATTTACATATAATTAGGGTTTAAGGTCAAGTTCTCTATTGACTACGAGCGGCGCTTCGGTATATGTCTATTCTAAGCACAAATCATTCGTCCAACGTCATGTAAACATACAATCGCCCGCCACTACGATTAGATCTAAGCTTACTCTTCTTCTTTCAAGTCCACATAGGTTATCACAGTAATTGGTCATGACTCAATTAAACAATGAAAGCATAAATCGTAGTAGACAATCACATAGTAATCAATAAGAACCAATATGGAAGAGAAATCAACATAGACTACTCATTAGATTCCATTGGAACCTCAAAATAAGGTCTAAGTCATAAATGACTCAAACATATCATCCACGAGTTGAATATACATCATAAGATTGCAAATAGGAAGCAAAGAGATTCAAAAGATAGAAAATAGCAAATCTGAGTGCTCAAGCTCCTTGTTGAATCTCTAATGGAATCCACTTGATTCAATCTTCAAACCTAATCTAACCCTAGAAACTAACTAACTAAACTAAACCCTAATCTATGCTTAATCTACTCCTAATCTATACAAGAAATGTAAGGGAAATGGAAGAACAAGCTAGGGCTAGGGCTTAAGGCCAATATTTGATGGCTTTTCTGGCCACAAACGAGCTCCCTTATATCCCACTCAAAAGCCAAGTCCCGTTCAATTGAAAAGTCAAGTCTGGCACAGCTGGGGACTGGCACGGCCGCGCCCAAAAATGCACTAGCATCCGCGCGCCCGCGCCAAGGCTTTTCTACTGCAGAGTGCTCTTGTAAAACGGCCATAACTTTTGATTCGGGAGGAGTTACGAGACCGGCCACCTGTCAAATCGAAGCTATCGAAGAGTTCTACAACTTTCATTCTTTGAGTATTGAGAAATAATGGATGGATGAAGGCTGAAATTGAGCTGCAAGTGACAGCAATGCATGAAAGCTCAAAACCGTGAAGTTTAACGTTTGTTGGTATACGGGGCATAACTCTCGCCTCCGAACTCCGATTGGGATGATTCAAGATGTTCTGGAATGCTTATAAGATGCTCTATAATATAATCTAAGATCCAATCCAAGAACATGAAATGAACATAAACCACCCCAAACGATGTCCCGATTGCATATCCTTCCTATTTTTGCTTCAAATGCCATTCTTGCTCCTTTTGGCCTCTAGACCCGTGCCATCACCTTCATTGCTTCCTCACCCATGCTATCTTCATGCTTTAAGCCCATTTCAGTGCTTTACCATTTCAGTGCTTTGCCCCATTTAAGCATTCTTTTGCCCTTTTAAGCTCAATTTGCACCTGGAGAGTTTCTAAACCTGAAAATCACAAAACAAAGCAAAAACACATCAAACGCACAACGATACTTGAGTTTAAGCAACAGAATGAGTTGGTTACTATCCGAATAAGTGGTCATAAAAGCCACTTATCAAATACCCCCAAACATAAACGTTGCTTGCCCTCAAGTAACCAAAACAAAACTAAACAAAAGATGCAATGCAGTATCTACAATGTATGCAACCTACGATATTATAAATGCGAATCCAAGTTTCCAGCTAGCATTAAACTTTCAAAACAATGCCTTAGAAAACCACGAGATAGTCGAACAGATAAGCTACCCAAAACAAGACCATAAGGCAAATTCTGCAAATCCAAAACTGTCAGCACTGATGTATTGTGCGTTGTGTGCTTAGCAACCATTAGATATGCATTCATATAAATAACTCACCTACTATGCTTCTTAGGGGAAAAACAAGCTTTAACTTAAGAAAAACAGTAAATCATATAAGTTCTAACTAAGATCGTGCATTATTAGAGTTAAGAGTCAACATGGGGTTTTCATTAAGGTCTTATTATTCACGAGGGCATATTTGCACTTTCCCGTGTACACTATCGATCGTGCAATGCCTAGTTCTCTTAGGCTCTTCAATGATATCCATATAGCGAGCTTTCGACTAACGACTCCGAGACCAGACGGCCTTAGGGCGCTGGGTGTAGAGACACCTCTACGGCTTACTTGCTCGAATATCAAAGGCCACAGAACTCGACGTAGCCGAAGTGTTTATTCTATTTTTTTCTTTTTTAATGCATTTTCTTTTGTTTTCTTTTTCTTTTTCTTTTCCTGCAAGGGAGTGCGTCTTACGCTGCATCTCCCCGCATATATCATGCATGTCCCCTGTTTCCCCCAAACTTAAGCTTTTAACAGTCTAGTTATTATTATATGCGAACTGAAACTCTTTTATTAAAGCATAGTTTTCCACCAGAAGACAAGTATGTAAACATTTAAACTTAGCATATCATGGTGTTTACTCTATCGTGCTTACTGGTTACACAGTATCTGACAGGTAAGGATTTACATATATGACCATGAAATCAGGCTTAAGTCTCAAATTAGTTCAACAATTAAGTGCTTTTAGTTTCTTTACAGGCAACATACATAACTAACCAACTAAAAACTGGATTCATGCAGTATGCTCTAACACAGAATGCAAAAACAAAAGAAAATTTTTAAAATTTTCACAAATTTTAACTATTTACAACCTACATGCACTATATGAACTAACTTACATGCAATGAACTATTTACATGCAAAACATGAAATGAATTACCTATATGCAAAATAAACACCAATACCCCCAAACTTAAACTGTTCAATGTCCTCATTGAAGATAAAGGTAAAAAGAAAGAAACTCCCCCTATTTGGCTTCTCATGCTGCATGAAATGAAGTGGCGCCCTCTCAGAAGTTTCCCCGTCTCATCTCTGCTCTTGGTAAAATAAACTTCGCTCAACACTATACTCAACGAACCAACCCAGCTCTATATCAATCTTGCTCTGCTAGAGATTCCACACTCAATGTCTCAATTGATCATGTTGAGAGGATGAGGTGGATGGGAATTGGTACTTTGGATTGAAGAGGTAGGAGGTTCTCAAAACTAAGGCTTATAGTGGGGGGGGGGATTGAATTAAGGAACTGAGGGTTGGGATTATAGGGACGGAGGCTTGGGGGCTGCTAATAATTGACATGAAGTGGTACCCCCCAAAATCTGCAGGATATTCCCAAGACAGGCCCAGTTTATGTGTGGCGCGGTCGCGCGTGGTAATGCCTTGGATTGGGCGCGTCCGCGCTGACCATCAGAATTTTGTTTTTTGCTATAAATTTTTGGCATGAACTGAGGTTGGCTTTTGCTTTTCATTCATTCCGAGCAGCCTTTGACCTGAAATACGCAGACAATACTTATTAAGCCCTTCTAAACTAACAAAAGTATATAAAATCTATTTACATCAAGAGAATGAACATGGAAAGATATATGCATTTATATTCCCAAAAATTCTCTAAAGGCGTATATGCAATGCAAATGCATCAAAAGTATGATATAAGCTCTGTAATCTCAAAAATATTCGCATCCATGCCTAAGTTCAAAAATGAAGGCAATGAACTCCTAATTCCTACAGTATGCAAAAATTTAAACTAAATATTAACTAATAAGAATTAAACGAGGGGGAGGGAAATGTGATAGAAAGCATGTAAATGGAGAATTAAACAAAGAGATAGAGAGATGGATGATGGAAAGTAGGTAATGGAGAATTAAACAAAAAGAGATAGAAATGATGGGGTGCCTCCCATCTAGCGCTTGATTTATAGTCCTCTAGCTCGACTGTGTCTGCCCACTGCTACCCAACTCCCCGACGATACTGGAGAACCATTCCATCCATCAGAATAGTTGTGTGACTTTGGCGGCTTCCCAGTAGGAGCGGATGTAGATTTAAACTACCTAGCATTGGATAAGTAAAAGAATTCCCCATCCTGAAGGTTGGGGAGCTAGGCAAGGGTTCCGTTGTGTAGGTGAAATGATCGGGGCATGGAGGTATAGACCACACAACGGACTCTTCTTCTATTCTCTTCTCTTCTGACCACCATGGTTTGAAGCTCACGGACTCTCTCATGTCATCGAGATCCGTATCTGTAATGTGGCTTCCAAGGGGGCAAGGGTGTGCAAACTTGACTGGCTTGTTCCATGAAGGCTGAGAAGGCTCTTGGGGGATTTTCACTATTGGTTCACATTCATACTCCACATCCCCAATTGGCTCCTCTATTTCCATTGCTTTCGGCTCGTTCAGTTGCAATTACACTTCGGATTCTCTATCAGTTTCTTCACCCATGTCATAGCACCGATCTTTCTGAGGGTTGTAACTCATGGCATCATTCATTGGAGGTACAGGATCTTGCATTGTTGTCTCTTGTTCATATACCTCGTCCTTATTTAATGCCATGCTAATCTGCTCCACCCAAATCTGAAGATCCTCAATTGAGTTCTCTTGTTTGACCAAGATCTCCTTTGTTGATGTTAATGAGTTATCCCACATAGTGTCCAATCCTTCCTTTTTTGTTTCAGCCTTGGACTCCCTATATTGAGGCTCATTTATAGAAGCATAGTTGATTCGGGCCATCTGACATTAAAAATTTTTGTTTGATGGTTCTTGGCTCCCAAACAACTCCTCTTGGTTTTCTGAGCTTTCATACATGAAGTCCATTGTTGATTGTTCTCCTTGTAAACATGGGGATTGATAAGTGGATTCGGTTGCACAATTTGGACTTGGCTCGTGTTGATCTTGATAGCTCGCAGTATTGGTCAGAATCCCTTGTTCTTCCTTTATCATCAAGGCCTTGCTAATTTACCCTGCCCAGTTCTGGATATTCTTGACTGACTTCTTTTGCTCAATCAAGATGTCCTTCAGTGATATGTCACTTCCTTCCTCCAATCTTGCATTTTCTGTGTCACCCTCAAAATTGTATTGAGGCTCGTAAACTGGAGTCTGGAAAGTACATTCTGGGGCGTAAACTGGATTTGGATCCCAGTACTGGTCTTGATAATAGTTTGCTGAAGGGACAGGGTGATACCCCCAGTCTTGCTGATAATCGGGATACGGTTCACTATAGGAGTGCTCACCCCCATACTGCTTCTGTCCAAAACTGATAGGCTCCTGATGGCTTATATAAGCTCCAGCACCATAGTCATATGAAGTCAATGGCTCTCGACTCTGTTGGACTGAAACAGTATCCAACTTTCTCGAGAGCTCCTCTAACTGTGCTGAGAGTGTGGCAATTGGGTCGAGTCCATCAGTGCTTGCTTCCCTTGGTTGCTCTTGTCTTGTACAGTTCCATGGATAGAAATTTAAGTCCATTGTACCTGAAAAGAGAATATGGGAAGAGAATAAAAATAAAAATAAAATGTTTAAATTAAGACTAATTTGATTTAAACTAATGTTGGCAAACAGTTATCCAATTAATTCCCCGGTAACGGTGCCAAAAACTTGTTTGTTATACGCGGCCGACGAGTAATAAAGTGTGAGTACAGATATCGTCCCATAGAGAATTAATGGATAAAAGACACCAAACCACTAGCACATAATCATCTCAGTCTTATTTAAACGGATGGCAAAGAGGATGAATTAAAACTAAGTTAAACTAGGCAAGGAATTAAACTTAAACTAAGTAATCCTAAGGTAGAATCAGATAATGAAGATAAGAGATCTCAATTTCCCCTAATGATTCGTCTAAGTCGACATACTTCCAATTAGGTTAAATTAATCATTACAGGTTGTAAGCCGAGAACACGAAAGTGAGAGAAGGCCATCTTTCGATTCACCTAATCCATATCACGTGCAATCCACAGATGATAGAACGCACGTGAACACCTATATTACCTAAAACACTATATGTCTATGTGATTTACATATAATTAGGGTTTAAGGTCAAGTTCTCTATTGACTACGAGCGGACACTTCGGTATATGTATATCCTAAGCACAAATCATACGTCCAACGTCATGTAAACGTACAATCGCCCGCCACTACGATTAGATCTAAACCTACACTTCGTCTTTCAAGTCCACATATGTTAACACAATAATTGGTCATGACTCAATTAAGCAATGAAAGCATAAATCGCAGTAGACAATCACATAGCAATCAATAAGAACCAACATGGAAGAGAAATCAACATATACTACTCATTAGATTCCATTGGAACCTCAAAATAAGGTCTAAGTCATAAATGACTCAAACATATCATTCACAAGTTGAATATACATCATAAGATTGCAAATAGGAAGCAAAGAGATTCAAAAGGTAGAAAATAGCACATCTGAGTGCTCAAGCTCCTTGTTGAATCTCCAATGGAATCCACTTGCTTCAATCTTCAAACCTAATCTAACCCTAGAAACTAACTAACTAAACTAAACCCTAATCTAGACTTAATCTACTCCTAATCTATACAAGAAATGTAAGGAAAATGGAAGAACATGCTAGGGCTAGGGCTTAAGGCCAATATTTGATGGCTTTTCTGGCCACAAACGAGCCCCCTTATATCCCACCCAAAAGCCAAGTCCCGTTCAATTGAAAAGTCAAGTCTGGCACAGCTGGGGACTGGCGCGGCCGCGCCCAAAAATGCACTAGAATCCGTGCGCCCGTACCAAGGATTTTCTGCTGTAGAGTGCTATGGTAAAACGGCCATAACTTTTGATTCATGAGGAGTTACGAAACCTACCACCTGTCAAATTGAAGCTATCGAAGAGTTCTACAACTTTCATTCTTTGAGTATTGAGAAATAATGGATGGATGAAGGCTGAAAGTTAGCTCCAAGTGACAGCTATGAATGAAAGCTCAAAACCGTGAAGTTTAACGTTCGTTGGTATACGGGGCATAATTCTCGCCTCCGAACTCCGATTGGAATGATTCAAGATGTTCTGGAAAGCTTATAAGATGCTCTAAAATATAGTCCAAGCTCCAATCCCAGAACATGAAATGAACATAAACCCCCCAAACGATGTCCCGATTGCATTTCCTTCCCATTTTTGCTTCAAATGCCATTCTTGCTCCTTTTTGGCCTCTAGACCCGTGGCATCACCTTCATTGCTTCCTCACCCATGCTATCTTCATGCTTTAAGTCCATTTCAGTGCTTTGCCCCATCTAAGCATTCTTTTGCCCTTTTAAGCTCAATTTGCACCTGGAGAGTTTCTAAACCTGAAAATCACAAAACAAAGCAAAAACACATCAAACACACAACGATACTTGAGTTTAAGCAACAGAATGAGTTGGTTACTATCCGAATAAGTGGTCATAAAAGCCACTTATCAACAAGTTAATCATACAATAAAGTATAAGAATCAAGAATATAAGACTATCAATTTGATAGAATATCACCAAAGTTCGAAGGACTTTGAAATAGCTGAACAAATCGTTAATCAATAACAAGACTTTCTCGCATCTTATGCAAAATAATAATTAAATAGTGAAAGAGTAAAACGCTTTCGAAGTTTCTACGATATTCAATTGAATAACAATAATCAATTCTACGCACTAACAAAGTGGAAATATTTTCCAGATTTTATGCTGAGCGATCCATTGGATCAAAAACTTCTCTTCTAGAGTAACTATCAAAGATTTGGCTTTGATATACCCAGGTGTATCAGATAACCATAAAGAATAAATCATACCCCTCAGCAAGTACTTAGAGCAGCCAACTCCTTGTACCCTATATTATGCATAATACTCAATAATAGTGCACAGGTCGATTTACGACAATAAAGTTTGTTCATCTCAGTCTGACATCATGAGTTTGTACCATAATAATATAGTTTAGATTTGCTTTTAAAGAAATACTATGATTTCAATATCTAATCGCTTTCTCGATCTAGCCAGAATAATTAGAGTTGACCTGTCAATAATAATTGAGTTCTCTTCTCGAACCTATCAAGTTTCAACAAATGTTCGTCTAGCCAAAACAATTAGCTATGACATATCTCAACACGATTCAATAATAGACAGAAATTAACTGTACTATTTGCAATTAATAATAACTTCTACGGATATGAATAACCAACAACAGTTATTCCCCAAGCATATTCTCAAAATCAATAATTTAATTTGAATTAATAAATATACACTAACTGCGAATAATCAACAATAATGCTCAGACGCGGTATAATCAGCAATAATTAAGCACCACTATATTTGAAAAGTAATAACTCGAGATTGAGTTAAGAAAACTTGCCTTCTTCGTTGATTACTGCTACACAATATATTCTATCTGCGTTTGAAACACCTATAATTAACAACTATCGGTCTCACAATTAGCACAACAATTCACAACACATAGCACTTAAATTTACAGTTAATATATCTCCTAGACACATCATCACATAGTCACATCAGTGTTTATAACTTGTATAAACACTTATCAAGTCTAACTATTTTGGTTTAGTTGGACTTCGGTCTCAATTCGGTGTCCTGGTCACCCTATCCGACAATTAACACATTTATTGTCCATTAAACTCGGTTTCAAAGCTTCAATATTATTTTAGATAAGTCATATATCATTTCAGTTTCTCATTTCAGTAAGTTAAAACAAAGCTGACTTCTCTTTCTGACCTTTTCAGTTTCTCATTTCAGTAAACTGAAATGTTCATTTCAAGAAGCTGAAATACACTATTCACAAAAAATACAAAATCAGCCTATTATTTTTCAATCTTTTGGCCAATCATATATACGTATATTCCATACAGAAAAAGTATTTTTCTGGAATTTTTCAACTTACTTAAGTATTTTCCAAAAATCCATTTCTAGTTAATTTCATAAGAAAATAACTACCTCATGCTTAATTCCATAAATTCCCAACTCTTGGCGGGATCTTATACACATTAACATGAGTCTCCAGTTTAAATTTCAGGGCCATCGGAGTTATAGAACTCCAGTTATAGCGATATCTGTCAGGAAATCCCAAAAATTAAAATAGTCATAACTTACTCATTTTAAATCAGAATGAGCTCATTTATGGACACAAGCTACTTCATTCCATATATTTTCATGTCCCAGAAGGCCGGAATTTATTACATAATTTAAATGGACGAAATCACCCTTACAATTTCTTGACTGCCGACTATTTTGACTTTTTCAGATTTTGCTTGCTTTCCTAAATCCAGTTCATACAAAAATATATAATTCTTTTTTTAGTGATTCCACTTGGATCTATTAGAAGACTCATATATCTAACTCTAGAATCTGATCACACTCAAAAATTCAAAGTAGAATGAGAGATATGGTCATTTCCATATCATACTTCGTTTTTCCAAAAATCTATTTTTTAACTTTTGGTGATTTTTAAGAAAACTTCTATATTTTCCCATAAAACCAATATAGCTCGTCATAATACTTAAAATAACTCATATACCCATGGATATACCATGATCCATGATCTATATCATCAAATAATCAACAAACACAAGATCAAACACAACAAAAGCTAAGAAAAATTTGATTTTCTTACTTTTGAAAAACATAATTCATATTTCTCACTTTAAATCTAACTTTTGATCCACAAAAGGGTTCAATCTATACATGAAACACTTTTAAACATATGAATCTATGGTTTTTAACCTCAAGATCAAAACTTCATACTATCAACAATTAAATTAAAATAAAAAGAAATTTAATCTATATACAAATAGAAATCCTTATACCTTCTCTTGAATCCTCTTTTTCTTCTTTGAAATACTTAGATTAGGGAAATAAGAAACTAATACAAGTTCTCTTTCTTTTTCTTCCTATATGGTCGAACTTCTCACTTTCTCTTTATTATTTTTATTTTGTTCTTTCTATTTCTCTTTCTAGATAGCTTAGGAAATGGAAGAAGAAATAAAGACGAGAGAGAAATGAATTTTTTTGGTGTATCTCCCACATCCTTCTCTTGTGGCCGGCCAGTTGGCCCTCCTTTTGCCCCAAAATATTGCCATATCTTAGCAAATCTTATCATATCTACCATATCTTATCAAATCCTTACAAAATCTTATCAAATATATCCAATATCTATCTTTCTCTCTCATAATCTTCTCATATCTTATCAATATCTTTTCATATCTTATCAATATCTTTTCATATCTTATAAATATCTTTTCATATCAAGCATATCAAGGCATAATATTTAATCACATGCTCCTACTCTTTCCTTCCTTGTATACCCGACCACTAGGGCCTTCCTTATCCTTTCGATTTGCTTTATATTAAGCATATCTAATGACTATAAGCTTGGGCTTGAAATTAATTCCTTTGGGCTAGCAAATTCTTATTCTTTTGCTTACTAACTTAAAATACACTTGGGCCACAACCATTAATTAATTGTGCCACTCATATACTTGCCCTTTATATCAAATATTGGGCTAGCTCAACAATTTAATTGTTATAATATCAAATTATCTACAAGCCTCATGCTCAAATAAATACTTGGGCTACAAATTAATTCTTTGGGCCCTAAAATCAACTTAGTCCCACACTCATTAATTTTTATTTTACCCTAATAATTTAATTAGGGCTTCTCAATCACAGATTAGGGTTTCTAATCCCTCATTAGGGTTTACTAAATTTATACCATATCCGATCAATCATTGATCATAAATTCTATACATCATAAACACATATTCATCAATACAAATCCCTTTCCATAACTAGGGTTAGGGTTTTTATTCTCTGTTAAACAAAAATTATACTTATATTTCTCAGTCAATACACAAATTGACTACTTCTCTAAACTCGTATCACAGATACTAAGCACAATAATGATAGTCAATATCAATACTAAATAATAATAAAAAATTATTAGCAAATTTTGAATTATATGAAATTCTGGGTTCTCACACTAACAATCATCACCCATCATTACTAGTGGGGCCCACCTTTATATACCAACACTTTTCTACATTTAACTTAAGTATGGATAGTTCTTAACCATAGTTATTCTGCTATTACATATCCCATTATTTTGGGTTACTAAATAAATCCTCATTGGGCTAAGATTGGGCCAGACCTTTAATTCTTTTTGGGCTTCCTAACTAATTGTTTGGGCTAAGTAAACTAAAATGGCCCAATGCCTTAATTAGCTTACTAAAGACCCAGAATGTCCCCTCTCGCATTGGGCTAAAGGATTTGGCGTTAACTAATTTATCTTGGGCTTTGCAAATTAATCCCTTGGGCCATGAATTCCATGTGACGCCCCCAAATTCCAGGACCGCCACTTGGTCTCTCGAATTCGGTTCATCACGTGCTCATGATAATACATTACGATAATAATAACTAAATATCACACGATCACAGCGGAAAATCTATTCTAGAATAATTTACAATGATCTATTATAATTATTCCCCCAAGTCTCGCAACCTACAGTACTTAATAGATTACATAATAATATCAATTAACGACTTATTACATAACCTAACTTAAGCTTAAACATAATCAAAACCCGTCTTACTACATCATCTTAATACAACATTAAAATATAAAAAAAAATATAAAAGAGACAAGCTAGTTGGTAGCCTTGCCCTTGCCCTTATCAGCGCCCGATGGTTCGCCCTGCTCTGCCTTAACTGAAATGTTTTAGGGAAAGCAAGAATGAGCACAAATTGCCCAGCAAGTAATATACGACAAGGGTAAGTGATATAATTCTCAATTCTCGAAAAGGTATAGAAAAGTTTGATAGTTCAAGGATAGCAAGAGTATTAACAGTTCTCAATTACAGTCGCTAAGGACAGAATAATGTCAATATGATTCAATAGTAATTCAATTCAAGATTTCAAGATAACTGAATACTGAGCAGTCACTAAGGACTATGAACTTCTACAAGAATTGACAGTAATAAACTGAAAATCCAATAAAAACAGGTACAACAGGTGATCAGCCTAAAGTACCATCGTTATGCATAACAATCAATCATACTCAAGTGTGCACGTCGGTCCTCCGACAATTATATATTCCCTTCAAAGAAGGTTGTTCTTCTCAGTCAAATACAAGATCCCGCACCAATCAATTAGTTTGGGTTGCTTTCCAATAATATAAGTCTAGCCGAATCAAATGACATAGACACTTTCACAATATTCAAGAACAATACTAAGTTCAACATGAATAATAGCTTTAATGAAATAAGAGTTCAAGTATGCTAATTCAATTCAACCGATTAAGTAGAAAACTAGTTCGCAATATACAAGGATAGAATACTTGCACAGTAAAAGAGTGTAAGTTAGGAAACTTGCACAATCATAGATTTCCTTGCATAAAGTAAATGCGTCGGTTAGGATACTTGCACTTTAAAAGAGTGTAAGTAAGAGAACTTGCCTTTAGCGTAGTTTATCCACGAAAGCAAATTAACACTTTTGAATTCCTATCGTAATACAATTACATATATATATATATGATATTCATTTATCATATAATCTTCACATTTTGTCTTCGAATATACTATCAATACATAAGCTAAGTCTTAACCTAGCTACACAGTTATATAGAATATAAGTTCCATCTTTAACGTTCCTCCTTTAGAGTTTAAACACATTCTTATATCTTATAAGATCGCAATTAATACTAAATATATTTTATTTTAGCAAGTTACGGCATTCTCTTTGAGTTAACCGTCAAAATCGGGTTCAAGTAACATCATATAATATCACGTAACATGTATTCATATTTAAAGGATACTTTACATGCTTGTATAACTTTTCCAAATCCAATCGTATATGGTATAGGTTCTTAAGTTAATACTTAAAGTCATTCAAGGACACGAATTCATATGGTCTAACATGCTCGCTTTTTAAACCCATAAGATATTCACATAACTTGTATTAAACATGCTCATGAGTACTCGTATTGCATATATGTAGCTAGCATTGTTATTATCTTGAAAACATGCTTCGTTTATGCTAAACTTTAATCACGGCAACCAATCATGGTATATATATATGCATGACACATGAATGAGTCTAAGAGTACTATCACATGTGTCCATAAATATAAGAATTTAAATCTCCACGTATCGTGTTAATGCTCACGTGCAAGGCTTGTATTTCTATTAGTGAATCTTACTAATAGGGCCTAACATGTTCATGCTTCCTTATGAACTATATAAACACAAGTTAAGGGTTCATTCATATATTTCAAAGTTATCTAAACATGCTCATAACATCAAAGCGACTATATAGCATTTACATGATCATATCCACCTTCAAACTTACATTTTTTGTTAGGAATGAGCACTAGTTAGGTTCACATGTTCATATTTTATTACGGAACCAATATAGATAAGCTAACATACACTTCATGTGTCTCTAGGTGGTACTAACGTGCTTGCAAGGTCAGTATGTAAACATGCTTTATAATGTTAATGATTGTTTATGAAATTTTAAGTTCGTTTCCAAGCTTCATGTCGTTTTGTTAACCATGCATGCTAATACACTAAAACATGCTTACATTGTCTCATTAGGTTTATATATATGTATTAATCATGCTTCCATGCTTGTTTAAACAAAAATCAACCAATTAGTACATAACAGTTTTGTTGCAGAATGCAGAAAACTGAACACAGAGGCCGGCGCTGCGGCGCGGCAACAGCAGCCACAATCTGGCGCTGCGGCGCGGGTGGCGCTGCGGCGCGGGCATAATGCCCTGGGATTGGTGCTTCGGCGTGGGAGACGCTGGTACTGCCGCGTTGTGGCCCTGCAGCGCGCAGCTAACGCTGTGCATCGGCGCTGCGGCGCGGCATTGCAGACTCAGTTCACTGCAGCCAAAACCGTCCCCAAACTTCCCATTTCATCGATTTCAACATACCCAGATGCTATTAGACTTCTTTAACTTACTAACACATATATATATGCTTATATAACAGTCAATCGCCATTTATCAATTCCCAATTTCATGAACTCCAACCAATTTCACGAATTTGATGTTTTACAGAAATTGCAGAGCTAAAATGGAAATGAAAGTCAAGGAAGCTATATAGTGGTTTCATCATGTATGTATGTTCATATAACAACAATATAAGGGTTCTACAACCCAATCATGAACCAATTTGGCATAATCAAGAATTTGAAGGAAACTTCAGAAACAGAAAACGAAAATGAAGAACAAAGAAAAAGGGATTATACCTCTACTAGGATTCAAATAGAGTTTGCTGCTAATCCAACTTCCCCTACTGATATATGTATATTGCTTTCACTCACTACTTATGCAAACTCTCAGCAAATTGAAAACGAAGAAACATGGCTGCTATTTATAGAAGAATCCTTACACAGACAACGTAATTGTCCATTAATTTGAACCAATAGATTGAAGCTTTGTATATCAGCTAAGGAAGAGTTGGTAGAGTGGTTGAAGAACACTGTTGTGCCCACTCCCCATATCATGATTTGCTAGAATGCTGAGTTCGAGAGAAGAGAGTAGGCATAGGCTTTCACGTGTAGGAGAGGATGAGGAATGGACAAGCCATATATCTCAGCATTTGCAACATGAAGTGTATTAATACTAAAGCCATATATACATATATCATACACTCAGGCTATTATATCTATATTCATACTATATATTTAGATTACAATTAGAATTATAATGTAATCCCAATAATCATGTTATTCACATAATGTAGTAAGTGTAAATTGACACATATATTCCATTACATATATAAATAATCATCAATTATTATTTATATTCATAATACATTATTTTAATGTATACTTACATACATATTGTCACATAGGCTATTATCATGTAACTCCCATAATTCAATAAGCCTTACCATATAATAGCGTCATATTACACTTCACATAATACATAGTTAGCTAATATATGTTACACATTTAATTCGCATGCTTGCATATAGAATCACTCATCTTATTAAATATTAATTAATAATATACACACATCCTTCATCAATCAATATAATTGTTAATCTCCATAACAATTTAATTAACCCTTATATGATTAATTATCACTTTAATATAAATCTTATTATATTTATAAACACGTTGCTCATTATTATTATTATATTTATTGCAATAATAATAATCACATATGATAAATCAATCACAGTTAATATTCCACAACAATTAATTAATATTCTATGATAACAATTAATTAATATTCTACAATAGCAATTAACAAATAATATATATTAATTGTTCGCCTAAATTAATATAATCATTCTTATATTGTGCCACACAAGGCTATCAATGAGTTTATCGCAAACCCCATCAATTTCTCAATTATTATAATTATTCAATTTTATATAATTGAATTAATCATTCTCATAACACAAAATCATTTATATTCAAATAAATTCTCGTTTCCATTAATATATTTATTTAATAATATATGAAAATTCACGGGTATTACATTCCACATAGTTTCAATACTTTTAATTTTTATCCTACCCTAATCATTTAGTTAGGGTTTCCATTACACACATTTGTAATTTAAATCCTTATTCATGTATCTTTAATTTCATAACCCAATTAGACTTGCTTTACTTAGGTTATAAAATTAATTAATTGAGATGTATAAAATAAATCTCTAAAGGTTAATATATATTTTAAATACTATTATTCTCCTATACTATAACACTTAAGTTATTTAATTTTTCATTCCTAATATATAATTAGGTTACATTAGTTTCTTTTATTTGTTTATATAATAAACAAATATAACCATCACATAATATTCATACCAAATAATTTAATAGGTTGAGACATATTCCACATAAGTCCTAATATATTTTTTCTTGTCATTATACATATCCATAACTCTATACTCAGCACAGATTGAGTCTCTAACAGTGTTCAATATAGTAAGCTAAGTGGTTTCCCACAAACAACCAACAATCTAGTTTCCCATCTCGTCTACACGGTTTTCACAGTGAGTTAGATCGGTAGCTAGTTCGTATATACCTTCGCTCCTTGAAGGAATCGTTTAGCCCAGATACTATACATCAACCATTAAAGAGTACGATTATAGCACAACTTAAAATTAACTTCTTATTCTTTTCAAAATTTCCATCATTCTCGTTTAATTTCTTTACATTGCTTAAAATTCAGATTAAACCATATAGGTTTTTTGAAAATTTTAATTAATCCTAAAATTTTCATCTAGATTTTATTCCTTAACCTTTATTTTAATCACTCAAGATCTTATAAATTTTTGTGTTGTCACAGATGAAAGTTATTTCTTCAAACTCCAGAGCCACCTTGATAACTTGCCGATGATAGGGCAACAAATGCAATTCTTTGGTATGATATGTCTCGGTGGTTTGTCTGATGACCAACTTAGAATCTCCAAAGACTGCTAACCGTTGGATACCCATAGATTGGGCTAGTTTAAGTCCCATTATACAACCTTCATATTCCGTTGTGTTGTTGGTTTTGGCAAACTATAGCTTGATGGCTATAAGATACTGTTCTTCCGTAAAAGACATAAGAACTACCCCTGCTCCGGCACCTTCTATGTTCACGGCTCCATCAAAATACATTTTCCAATATTGGACAGTATTTTCTCGATGGATTTGTTGGGTTGTCATTATCCCATCATCCGAGAAATAAGTTTCCAATGGTTCGAAATTTCCTGAAGGTGCTTCAGCCAATTGATCCATAATTCCTTAACCTTTGAAAGACTTTTAAGTCACGTAGATGATATCGAACTGTTGGAGGATTAACTGCCATTTGGAAAATCGACAATTTAATATGGGCTTGCTGAATACGTACTTTAGAGGATCCATACAAGATATAAGATAGGTCGTGTGTCCATAGAGATAATGTTGTAACCTCATGGCGGCCGATGCTAACGTACAATAGGTCTTTTCAATTAAAGTGTACTTCTGCTCGCCACTACTAAACCTTTTCCTGAGGTAATAGATAAGTCTTTCCATGTCTATATCATCCTTCTGCCCCAGCATATAGCCCATTCCATTTGCAATGACTAACAGGTATATAAACATGGGAACCTCATCTCTTGAGGGTACCAAGACATGGGCTTCGATCAACAACTTCTTGATGGAAAGGAAGGCTTTTTGACAATTTTCATTCCATTTCATGGAGCAGTTTTTCCTTAACAGCTTAAATATGGGTTCACACGTTGCCGTGAGTTGAGAGATAAACCTGCTTATAAAATTGATTCTCCTTAGAAATCCCCGTATTTCCTTTTTTGTTCGAGGAACGGGCATCTCGGTGATTATTTTAATTTTGGCGGGATCCAGTTCAATACCTCTGTTTCTTAATAGAAATCCCAACAACTTGCCTGATTTGACACCGAACGCATATTTGGTCGGATTCAACTTTAAGTCATCCTTGCGCAACCGGTTGAAAAGCTTTTGGAGATGGCTGATGTGGTTTTCCTCCTTCCTGGATTTGACGATGATATCATCCCCATATACCTCTATTTCTTTGTGCATCATGTCATGAAAAAGGGTCATCATGGCTCACTGATAAGTGGCACCAGCATTAATAAGGTCGAAAGATAAACGTCTATAACAAAAGGTTCCTCAAGGAGTAATGAAGGCTGTTTTCTCCTTGTTTTTTTCAGCAACCATGACCTGATGCTACCCGGTGAAACAGTCAACAAAAGAATACATATCATACTGCGCCGTGTTGTCTATTAGTATGTGGATAAAAGGTACTAGGAAGTTGTCCTTGAGACAAGCCTTGTTCAAATCCCGGTAATCCACGCATACTCGTACCTTCCCTCCGGGCTTAGGCACAAGAACTATATTGGATAGCCACCCAGGGTAGGTTAACACCATAACGATTGTGAGATCCCGAAACCCTAATAAGACTAGGTTATGTAAATTCTTCAATAAATCAATAAATTCTCTCCGTTCTGATAATGTGTCGTGTTGTTATATACGTTATTAAAGACTTCGGTCAAAAATATTTTTCTCCGAAAAACGTCGTGCTTGAAACGTCGTGCTTAACAAATTTTATTTCGTATTTGGACTTTTCGGTATGTTATTTTTATCTAGCTGCTTTGTTGTGCTTACGTTGACAAAATGCTTTGTCGTGCTTATATTGGCGAAACGCTTTGTCATGCTTTGTGTGGATTAGGTGTCAAAACCTTAAATTAGGAAACTCTAATGCTAAATTAGGAAACCCTAAAACTAATTTAAAAACCCTAACCCTAAATTTAAACCCTAAACCCTAATTAAAGAGTACAAACCCTATTTAGGATATCTTAAACCCTAATCATGTTAACTAAAATTAAATTTGGTGTTAATAACTTCATTAAGTTATCCTAAACACAAAAATCAAAACCCTAAATCATAATTAGTGAAGATTAGGGCAAAATTAACTTACTAATCAAACTTTAAGTTGCTCACAAGCTAGTGCCACCACCTACTTTTGAAAATCTATCATATTTGACCCCCAAGCACCTTGTCATAGCTGCACAAGTTCAGAGAGAAGATATTTGTGAAGGCAAAATGGGAAAAAAGACCTAAAAACCCTAACCTAGATATTCTATAAATAATAGCCTAAATTCAGTGTAAACTCACGAATTTCTTTCACCAATACACTTATACTATCTACCATAAGAAGCCCTAGCAATAGCAACATCAGAATCAAAGCTTAGATAGCCAAATTTGCTCAAGAAAGGTATAAACCCTAATTTTACATTTGATATTTGATACTATGTTGGTTTTGTTGTTATGTTGTTTAATTATGTGTAATAACATGTTAGTGTTCTGGGTTGTTAGATCACGTTTTCATAACATCTAGATGCATCAAAAAGGTGTTTTAAGCAATCTGAAAAATTATTAAAAACAGGCCTGACAGCCATATGTCAGAGCCCGTAGATCTTCATGTGTTAATAGTTAGGTCTGTTAATTGTATGCTAGTTATAGTATTACATGAGCTTAGTAATCTAGAATAAGAATGAGGCTTATTTGATTAACACAATGAAAGATATTGGTGGTCAAAGGTGGTTGACCGATCATGATGTTCTGATTTTTGGGTTACCCAGAAATCTCAAGAATAGTAGAGATAGGTACTTTGATCGGCTTGTATCTCTCTCTCTCTCTCTCTCTCTCTCTCTCTCTCTCTCTCTCTTTATGTTGTTAAGTTGTCTAAGTGCTTTGATATGGTACCCTTACATGTATACTAGAGGAATGATACACTTTAACACATAATAGATTCATAGGATGACTATAATTTATAGTCAAAACCCATTGATCGTTCACGGTTTAGTTTTATGGAAAATCCAAAAAATGAAGAACTTGAACAACAGTCTCTAACAAGACTTTGACTAACCTAGACCTATACCTTAAGAGATTACTCAGTCCAAACCAGTGCTATCTCGTTCTAGTATGACATATATACTACACACTGCAACAATTAAAACATCTATCCAATACACAGAATCAAAGCTATTAGCATCACAGAGTTCTTGGTTACCCAGAAACCCAAGAACAGCTTTGACAAGTACTTGAGCTTTAATAACTTTCTGATAGGTGCAAAATTGATATCTAAATATAGTATTACATAAACACTATAACACTGAAGCACTTATAAACACCGAATCATAACAAGCTGCAAGAACAATCTTGGTCAAAGTAGCCACTCGGCCTTGACCAAGGCTGTTCTTCAAAGCTAAAGAACACCTTCAGCGACACTTCCTGTCGCCATAGGTCTTTAGCGACGGATAGAATAAAAATAAATTAAAATAAATAGAAATAATTAGTATATAATTATAAATAATTATAAATTCTATTTTAAAAATCATTTTAAGTTATAATAATTAACTTTTAATATTTTGATATAAATTTCATAATTATTTTTATAAATTAATTAATTAATAAAGTAATTGATTAAATCATTTATAAATAATAAGTAATTATTTAAAAATGATTTAAATATTCTAAAATTCATAATAAATGATTATAAATTATTTAAAAATAAAACAAAGGTTTTAATAAGTATACTAAGTAATTAATAATTATTTAGGTATAAATTTAATGATTTAAAAATCATTCTAATGGATAAATAAATACTTAAAAATTATTATAAGCTTCCGAAAATTATTATAATGATAAATAAATTATCTAAAATTATAATAAAGCTTATAAATAAAGTTTTCTCAAGTTTTTAACTTAATACATATCCGGTGAGGTTTTAGAACACCGAAATCATACCGAACCTAGACCGAACGTATTTAGTTTGAGTAGTTAGGTATTGTTATCAATACTAATGATATCTATAAATATGTTTAATATATTTTAGGTATCTTAAACACTTCGAGTAACATTAGATAAACGTTCTTCGCGCAGGCAAGTATTCGAACTTTACCTATTCATTGTGCAAATATTCTATCCGTAAAATTATTATATTACGCAAGTTTCCTATACTTAATCTTATGACGTTATTTGAATACTTTTCGATATCTTATACGAACCAGGTTATTACCCATTTATTGAAAAAGTTATTGCTATTATTTCAGTATAACTTAATAAATGAATCACTTATTCATATGATATTGAATTGTAGTTTATCAAGCATAAACTGTTAGTCAAACCAAATTATTTTGGTAAGGCATCCTATACAGAGTTGAATTTACCCTAAATTGGGTTTTCTAAATGTGTGTCTATGAATAGACAATAGAAGTATGATGATATGTATACTTTTAGGTTACTGAATAGGTTGATCCCCTATCTCAGATCCGAATATGCAGATTTTTAAGTCTGTGTGACTGACAGAAATGGTTGACTGAAATAAAAATTCCAGAAATGGTCGTCAACCCTCAATGAAGTGAAAATTATTGAACTATCGTTTATTCAAAATCAAACATTTTGTTATATAAACTTGCTGAGCATGTCATAGGTCATTCTTGCAAATTATTTCCTTTGCAGTTTTAGGTGGCAATCCAGACACTTCTGGCAACCGTAATGGAAAAAGACCTTATGTAGATTAGCTTTATTTAATATCTTTATTAATGTAATTCTTATAAGATTTTTTGTTGTAATAAGAACTCAATGTTGAGAACCATGTAACCGAACTTATTATAAAATATATATTATCATCTTTTATTTTCGTAATCATGTATTGATATATACTTAGATGATTAGTAGTACGAGTTAAACGTTACAGTATCCTTAGGGATTATATATCTGAGTGAGGGTATTGGCAATATGGACTGTTTATGTTATTGCTGATACTCTGAATTTCGGATGGATATGAACTACTGATATGAAAGGGATATTCATAAGATACAGTCTATTTATCCAAGTGATGGTATCCAAACACAATAATAGTTCTAACACGAATTATTATTTGTTATGGGACACTGTGAACCTTGGATAGATAGGAATTATATCTTATTGAATATCTATAGTATTTAGATAATCGTGAACTCCAGATCGAATACCACGGGTGTATAGATTTAGGGGAGTCACAATGATGCCGGCTTTGAATTGCTTGACAATTTCTTCTTTGTCTTTCAGATCCCACTCAGGTTTTAGTCGCCTGAGCTTTTGCTTGACTGGCTTAAATCCCTCTTTAACGGGCAGTTGATAAATGACAATATCAGTAGACAAACCAATCATGTACTCATATGACCATGGAAACACATCCTGGAACTGAATTAGGAGGCTAATCTGTTCTTTTCTTTGGTTTGGGGTAAGGTCCATGTTTATATAGATTTCTTTAGGGTTTTTTAAGTTTCCAATACTAACAGTGATGGTTTGATTGAGGTTTGGTTTAGGTTTGTCTTCAACCAATTCGTTGATCTCCTCGGGCACCTCATAGTCATCTATCTTCTCTTGATCAATCCACATCAAGTCAAAGTCCAGCTCTACATCAAAGTTATAATCAATGTGAAAATTTGGCATCTCATCAATAAAGCCAAACAAATCCAACTCTAGAGTCCTGAAAACAAAATGATTTCACTTAATATATGAAACTATTTGATCATACAAAGTATTAGCAAAAGCATGACAAAAAGTAACTGCTATCGCTGTGCAACAAAAAATAAATAGGAAATAAAACCACACTTTAGGGAAGATGGAATTTTTACCCTTTTCGATTGATGCATGAAGTGTTGCTTCAATTTTCAGTCGAGTCTTCATTAACAGGGAGGATAAAGGGGTTGCTGATGTCCATCTCCTCTTTAATGATGACTAAGATAGCATCTCTGTCAAGGTTGACATTCCCCTTTGGGACACTCTCTTTAGCTCTATCCATGCAAGGGATTGTGAGTTGATCTTCTGCAGAATCATCATCTGGGATATCATTGTTCATTCCCTCAGTATGCACCAAAAAATACATCCTAGGAAACGGGTCTCGTCCTCCCCATAGGAACTTTTCTTTCGCTTCATTGCTTTCCTTATAAGGCTTCGGGACTTCTTTTTCAATGATCGGTTTAGTCTTAGGAATCGGCATACTAGCGACTACAACATGAATTTTCCTCATAGGATTCATAAATCCTGCGTCAGCTAGGTTTGGTAGCAGAATGGTAGATGAAGGAACTGGTGGATGCTTATGCGAATTCTGATTGTTTGATCCTGAGGAATATCCTAATCCAGCCTTCCCTGTATGGCTAGGGATTTGAACTGGACTTCTTATTCCTTGTTGACTCTTTCTTAATCTTTTTCCAAGGCAGAAACCCAAGGATATCATTTCTTGACTAACCGATATTACTTCGGTGGAAACTCTTGGCTTTAAGGTTGGTGCCCCAATAGGTAGGTATTGAGTGTTGCTCACTTACAAGGCTTGAAAACTGATAGGCTCAACTCCTTCATCAAGACTGATCATAGGAATATCGCTTTGTATATAGACATGATATTCTGGTTCGGCATTAACAGTTACCAGATTCCCATTAATGATGTATTTAACTTATTGATGAAGGGTGGATGGAACTACTCCAGCGATGTGGATCCACATTCTTCCCAACAGTAAATTATATCTTGTGGTAATGTTTAGTACTTGGAAGGATACATAGAAAGTATGGGGACCAATCTCCAATGGAAGCTCGATTTCTCCTACAGCCTCTC
This sequence comes from Panax stipuleanatus, assembly GCA_020205555.1. Taxonomy (NCBI): domain Eukaryota; kingdom Viridiplantae; phylum Streptophyta; class Magnoliopsida; order Apiales; family Araliaceae; genus Panax; species Panax stipuleanatus. The sequence goes on from CM035122.1 coordinate 109,209,459, forward strand.
GCCGAGATCCATCAAAGGCCCTTATGACTACATGACTAATCCGAATTTGATTTGGATTAATCTTCATTCTTTCCAAGGTGTCATAGGGATATATGTTCAGGGAAGATCCTCCATCTATTAACACACCTCCGATCGCAAATCCTGAGGACATCACTGCTATGTGCAATGACTTGCAATGACAGTCCCTTCCATTGGTATATTATCATCAGTGAAAGATATCACATTACTGTTGAAAATGTGCTCTATCACATGATTAAATTTCTCAATATCTACCGTATTCGACATATCTGCTTCTTCCAATACTTTCACTAGAATCTTGCGATAATCTTCCGAAGATAAGACCAAATCCAAAATGGATACCTGTCGGGGTGCCTCTTTTAATCTTTGCACCACTTTGACTTCATTATGCCCAATCTTGCTGAGGAATTCTTTAATTTTCTCCTCAGACACTCTTCCCTTGGCTTTAATGACTGAGTTGATTACTCATTGAGGTAGGTACATCGGGTTTTCCATTGATATAATAGCAATGTGGTTTAATGTTAATCCTTTATCTTTCCCATAGTTCCATGGGACTCTCTTCAAGCTGACTATAGGATATTGCGGTCTGAATGGCAATATTAGAGGTTCAGGTGAAGCCACTTTCACATGATTCTTTCCTTCTTGGGCCCTATTTTCCCTCAATTATCAGGGGCGTTATGGCTAGATCCTTCTCACAGGAAATAACAGCCACTATTTCTTTCAAAATTTATGCCGTGGGAGGAAAGATTGATCCCTCAGTAGGATAACCATAATCTTGGTTTAGTTTCAGCAGCTCACCGCTTTCAATCAGATTTTGAATTAACTGACGAAGTCCTCAACAATCTTCTGTATAATGACTAGGAGTGTTGGAATGATATTGACATATCCTATCAGGTTTGAACTTCCTGGATCGAGGGTCTACTGGGGTAAAAATTTTGTGACTTTCCCCTCGTTGATCAACATTTGGAGAATTTCTTACATACGCTAATTCAAATAAGTGAAATTCCTTTTGAAGGTGAACTCCCTGTTAGCTAGATAATTTTCTTCCCTATTAATCCTGTCTGCCCAGGGTTCACGCTCATGAAATCGGTAATGATCCTTCATAGCAACGGGACTAATCTCAGGCGTAGAAAGATTTGCTTCTCGCTGATTAGTCTGATTTATCAATTATTGTGTTATCTGATGTTGATAAACAACCAGCTCTACCAGTTGACCAACCTACGCTTTGATAGATTTAATTTCTTATTCTATCAGAAATCGCCTTTCTTTACATTCCCAATTGTTTGGCGTATGCTTGTTTACTTGGGAGGACTCTCCGACATACCGGAGGTATTTGGAACCTTCTCCGTTTCCCATACTGATCATATTGACACCCTCTTCATTGTGTTAAGGCAGAGGATTGTCTTGCACATGCGGTTGTTCTGGTGTTGTTACCAAAATCTCCTCAGTGTCTATCAGGTCCTTAATTTTGTGTTTGAGATACCAAGAATCTTGGGTATCGTGGCCTGGAGCTCCAGAATGATAAGCACATTTCCTGCTTGGGTCAAAATTCCGTCCACTAGGATTAGATTAAGGAAGGAGTTGGACAATCTTCTTTTGTGTTGTCAAAAGCTTCAGCACATTTTCGAGTGAGTCCCCCAAGGGTGTGAATGTTCTTCGACGTTTAACTTATCCGATTTTTTGAAACGAAGGATTTGAAGGTTGTGCAGAAGTTTGGACAAGGGAATAATTTCTCCTTTGAATGGGCAAGTTTTGACCACCTCTCTGATTTTGTCCTTGAAGAAACAAGGACACATCTTCCTCCTTCTTTTATGGATTATTCGAGGATTATTTATTAGGTTTGTAAGAAATCATAGAGCAATCAAATTGCAAAAAATAGCGGAAGCAAGGTAAATCAGAGTTTTAAAATTTTACAAACCATATACTCGGATCATCCTTTATGCACAATAATTAATTAAAACAAAATAAAAGGAAATTAGATTCATACCCTTTGTAGAACTAAGTTTCCTACATGTACGAGTTGAACTCCTTGTTCTTTTCGATCTCCTTGAATCTCCGGGATTGATTCCTTTCTTTGATCAACGTTAGCCACTCAAGTGTTTGGCCTCTAGAGGTGATCCACCAAGGAAGAGGAATTGTTCAAAAAGGAGGGCGGTTGGCTAAACCCTAGTTTTCTATTCTCTATAGAAAAGGAGTACTCTCTCCAACAATTGAAATTTCATCAACTAATATCTAACATATGATTCCTCTTATATAGATATTTAGTCAACCCTTCTAATCCAATTAGAAATAGGGTCTTATTTAATAATTAAACTCCTTTAATGAATTAGGCTTCCCAACACATTGGGATTAATTAGTTAAACTCTTTTAATTAATTTGCGTCCGAATCTCATTAGGAAGAAATGAAAGTACTAATATTAAATTAATTCCTAAACTCCTTTAGAAATTAAAAAAATAATAATTGTAATAATATTAATAAGACCCTTGTAATTTATATTTAATATTTTTAAAATATTAAATAATAAACATTAAGCTATTTAATTTATTCTATCACTATAGATTAAATTAATTACACTTAACATATTATTACGATTATGCCATTACCTTCTTAAATAATTATTCTTTCTTTTATGGTGTGACCCTTTAGGTTCTCCATATTAAACCGGTAGTGAATAAATTAATTAGAACAATTCTAATCTTATTTAAATAAATAAATTAAACTAATAATCTATTTAAATAAATATTATTTATTCTACAATAGGGATAAGCCTCTCTAGCGATCAACGACTTTCTAGATAATATATATTTCAACATTAATCATAAAAGAACCCTTGAGTTAATAGTTACCGTATAATTTAATCCTTCCATCATACAATGTCCTAATTAAATATAAGACATGGAATTACTGTCAAGTCTTATTTTATTTAATTATATGTATTTTGAATGTACAACTCCAACTAATGTAAATTAGAAACTCCTTTCTAATTTCTTTTCACCTTGGCCAAGGATTCCTGGGTTGTCATTTATCGAATCATATATGACATATCTCTTCTTTTACTACAAGCAGTAGATTCTTTATTGATCATTCATTATCTCCATATATAACGTATTACACCCAAGCATACCCTTTGATATACCCTAATGGTCTTAAGGAATAAGACAGAGTATAATTCATTATACACAAGATACTATGATGATCTTAAGTCTGAGGATCACTTGTTCTATTATCACATTAGGAATTCCTATTGACAGGCGAGTAAAACTCCATTAGGTATTCCTTAGCGAGTCACGTTCAGTGTACTTATTCTTCAATAAGCACCTATATACTTGCTTTAGTGTCTCCATACAAATGATCATGAGATCAACCATCCTCATCCAATGAGCAAGCAACATATTTACTAATCTATTCGGATTTATTAATCCCCTTTTTAGTAATCCATCGATTGAGAACTATTTTAGTTTTAAGCTTTCTAAGAATTTAAATCTCATTAGTATGATTAACATCATGGTTCTAAAAGCATTGTTTAAAATTATGAGTTATTTATATATTATAAAAAACAGCTTCATGTAGATAATTAAATGCCTTTAATAAATAAAAACTTTTATTAATAAATAAATAAGATCGTTAATAAAGTATATGCTTTATTATCATACATGATTGGCTTGTATGCATACTATTTTCAATCTCCCGCTTGCAATAAAGCCAATCGCTATGGTATCTGATACCCATCTTCTCTAAGTCACGATTATCTTGCTGCTAGATAAACTTTAGTAAATGGATATGCAATGTCATTTTTGAGAGTTCACTATCTCTACAGTGACTTTTCCTCTTTTAATGATTTCTTTAATCAAGTGAAAGTGCCGCAACACATGTTTGGATCCAAGATGAGACTTAGGAACTATTTGTAGTTATGTAATGAACTTTTCATCCAAAACATCAACTTGCAGCTTCATTTATAGTTATATACTTTGTCTTTGTCACTAAACCAATAACTATGTGCTGTTTGGAACCTTTCCAATTCACTGCACCACCGTTCAAGGTAACGCTTCACCCTAAAGTGGATTTGTTGTCATCTTGGTCAGTCCGAAAAACTTGAGTCTTTTAGTCCTTTAGTTTTATTCAGACCCACCATGAATTATGCTCATATCATTAGTGTTGGTTAAGTACTTTGAGATGTTTTTCACAGTCTCGTAGTGAACTTCTCCAGAATATGACTGATCAACATCAAGTCTCGTATATTTCATTACATTCATGAAAGTAACTCATGCGATCTCTCTTTTATTGAGGACAATTTTAGAGAGATACTCTCCATGGCTCATCATCATAAGACATCTCTTAGAGTTTGCCATGCTAAACGCCTGTAGCATTAAAAGAATATACGTTTATTAGGGTAAGTCGAACATCATTTTAAATCTATCTATATTAATTTCTATCCCCAATTTAGGATGTTCTACCTAAATCATTCATAGAGGAATGTTTAGACAACTTTATCTTTATTGATTATAGCACTAGTATGTCATTCTTATCAGTAGTATATCAACATATAATACTAGGAATGTCATAGCGCTCCCACTGACCCTTTTGTACACACTAGGTTCATTTTCATTTTTGATAAAATCAAACTCTTTTGATTGTCTTATCAAAATGAATGTTCCATCTTTGAGAAGCTTGCTTCAATCCATAAATGGATTGTTGTAGCTCATATACATGATTTATTTTAACCATTGAAACAAATTCATCTGGCTGTATCATAAATACATTCTCCTCTAATAATTTATATTTGAGGAAGGGCGTCTCCACATCTATTTACCAAATTTAGTAATCAGCTGCAATCGCAAGTAAAATTCGAATGGTCTTGAACATTGCTTCAAAGATCCATTTTGGATTTTATGGTCATCTACTATTTCTCTGAGTGTCTACAACTCTTAGCCTTATCATATATAACTGGATCATCATCCTCTATGATGCGTACCTCATCATCATCTATAATGAATCCATACCTCCCAGGTATCTTTGGTACTATTCAAGATTTATGATTCGATTGTGGTACAATAGGTCTATCTACAGGTTCCTTCTTCTGACTAATAGTGATTTGTGGTTCTTGAACTCCTTCAAGATCTATTATCCTCCCACTAGCCCTTCAATGATAAACATCTTTATCTTAGAAGGCAGTGTGTTTCTCAACAAACACCTTTTGCTAAGTAGGATTTTAGAATATTTACCCTAAACTTAATTTAGGATGTCCTACAAATCTGTATTTGTCAAATCTTGTCCCAAACTTATTCTTTTGAAACCTCTTCACATAAGCTGGACAAGCCTTTATCTTAACATACTTAAGATTAGGAATCCTTCATGCCCATAACTCTTATGAAGTCTTGGGGACTGATTTTGAGGTTACCTTATTTTGTAGATATGCAGCCATTTCCAGGACATTACTGTAACAAACGAGAATTTTGTATTTTAATTTTAAATATTTATTGTATTAAATAAATATTTTAATTAATTTATTTATTGAGTTGAATAAATAATTAATTTGATTATGTTGTGGAGTAATTTAATTAAGTGCAATATATTAATTAAATTGATGTTTAATATTAAATTAATGTTTAAAGTAATTTTGTGGGTGAAGTTTTAATTTAATTGAGATAGTTAAATTGGATGAATTGTTATGTGGTAATTTGGTAGTAATGAGTTAATGAATAATTATAGTAATGTCTAATTTAATTTAAATAATAAAATTAGAGAATTATTAATTTTTTACATAAAATTATGATTAATGAGTAAATTATACTTGTGTAGCAATTTAATTTATGTGGTAATTTAATTTAATAAATTGATGTTAGCTTTAATTTAGGTAAGTTAGAATATTGGGATTTAATTAAGTAAGGTGTAATATTTAAAACTATGTAGTAAAAGAGTTATTAAAAGAAATTAAAAGGGTTTTAATTAAGTTTTACCAAACAAGTCCCTTTAGTCTATTTTAATTCAGTTTTACCAAACAAGACCCTTAGTTTCTAAAAGTCTATTTTTAAATAGATTTTGCCAAACAAGCCTTAGTGGCTTTTGATTTTTAAAATAAAAGTAACTGATATCTATTTATTAAAAGGTTTAAATATTTGTCAGGTTATATTTTATATTATATGTATATGTCAGTTGTAAACACTCAAAATTAACACTGTAAGAGGGCAAGACTGTCTTTTCAAATTAACCCCGGTCTCAATACCTGACCATTAAATCAACCCTGGTCTCAATACCGGGCCGTCAACTCAACCGCGGTCTCAATACAGGGTCGTCAACTTAACCCCGGTCTCAATACCGTACCATCAAATCAACCCATGTCTCATGCCGTCAACTCAACCTCGGTCTCAATACCGGGCCATCAACTCAACCCTGGGGTCAATACCGGGCCGTCAACTCAATCTCAGTCTCACTATCGGGCCATCAACTCAACCCCGGTCTCAATATCGGACCATCAAATCAACCCCAGACTCATTATCGGGCCATCAACTAAACCCCGGTCTCAATACCGAGCCATCAACTCAACCCCGGTCTCAATACCAGGGCCATCAACTCACTCTGGTCTTAATATCAGGCCACCAATTCAGCCCCGGTCTCAACCCGGGAGGTACAGGTCAGCCTCGGTCTCAACCCGAGAAGTACAGGTCAGCCCCGGTCTCAACCCGAGAGGTACAGGTCAGCCCCGGTCTTAACTCGGCAGGTACAGGTCAGCCCCGGTCTAAACCCGGGAAGTACAGGTCAGCCCCGTTCTCAACCCGGGAAGTACAGGTCAACCCTGGTCTCAATTTGAGAAATACAGGTGTGCCCCGATCTCAACCTAGGAGGTCCAGGTCAGTCCCGGTCTAAACCCGGGAGGTACAATTCAGCCCTGGTCTCAACCATGGAAGTATAGGTCAGCCCCGGTCTCAAGTCAGGAAGTACAGGTCAGCCTTGGTCTCGATTCAAAAAGTACAGGTCAGCTCCGGTCTCAACCCGGGAGGTCCAGGTCAGCCCCGATCTCAACCCAGGAAGTACAGGTCAGCCTCGGTCTCAACCCGGGAAGTACAGGTCAGCCCCTGTCTCAACGCAAGATGTACAGGTTAGCCACGGTCTCAATCTGAGAAGTACAGGTCAGCCCCGATCTCAACTCGGGAGGTCCATGTCAGCCCAGGTCTCAACCCGGAAGGTACAGGTTAGCCCAAGTCTTAACCCAAAAAGTACAGGTCAGCCCCGGTCTAAACCCGAAAGGTACAGGTCAGCCCCGGTCTCAAACCGGGAGGTCCAGGTCAGCCCCGGTCTCAACCCAGGAGGTACAGGTCAGCCCCAGTCTCAACCCGAGAAGTACAGGTCATCCCAGGTCTCAACCCGGGAGGTAGAGGTCAGCCCCGGTCACAACCCAGGAGGTACATATCAGACCTGGTCTAAACCCAGGAGGTACAGGTCAGCCCCGGTCTCCACCCGGGAGGTACAGGTCAGCCCCCATCTCAACTCGGGAGGTACAGGTCAGCCCCAGTCTCAACCCGGGAAGTATAGGTCAGCCCTGGTCTCAACCTGAGAAGTACAAGTCAGCCCCGGTCTCAACCCGGAAGGTACAAGTCAGCCTCGATCTCAACCCGAGAAGTACTGGTAATCCCTTGTCTCAATCCGGGAAGTACAGGTCAGCCCTGATCTCAACCCGGGAGGTACAGGTCAGCCCCCGTCTCAATCCGGGAGGTCAGGTCGACTTCAGAAATAATCCTGAAGCCTTACAACATCTCAGAAAACCTAGAATGATCAAGTCAGCCTTGGAGATAACCCTGAGGACAAACAAGAATCAATTAGGATCCAAACCTTGGAAACAACCCCAGGAAGTCAGCTAAAGGCCATGCCAGCACTAATGGCAATCTTGGGAGGGGAAAAACGATTATTTTTCCAACTTGAAGCTGATTCAGTCAAACTCAAGCTGAATTGATGCCATTAAGGTCAGAACGAACCATAACAATGATCCCGAGTGGAAACAGCGTAAGACAGCTCAACGGATAAACTACAAGAAATCAAAGAACTGGTTATGAACTCATCTTTTTGGACTCAGAAAAGGTTTTCTCCCACATCATTGTGACGCGCTCGGCGAGGGCTTTTCGAAAAGGTATAGCACTCCTGAAACGGACGCTACGATCAAAAGTTAGAAAGTTTCGAATCAGACCTCACAATGATCGGAGTGCACATACTTCGAGACAACAGAACACACCACGGGACCCCTGCCACATGGAGCCGCAGGTGGACCCGCGACAGCCACGGGTTGACCTGCTTCTCCCAAGTTTATATATATTAGGTGACCCCCAGCTCATTTCATAATTTGAAAACGCTCTGAACCCCTGCCCGTTTGGTTTTCTAGCCATTTTTCTGTCTTCCAAACCCAAATTTTTTCACTCTAACACGTAGATATACCCACATACTACCACATATCAAAAAATTAACTGGTAGATTTGGACGTTTACAGCCTACGATTTAGATAAAAGCCCGTGTAGTAGTCTATTATGAGTATTTTTATGATCAGCAAGTTTATATTACTTCATTACGTTGTTATTGTTGGGTTTGTACGAAATCGTGACGCAATCAAATTGCAAAAATTAGTGGAAGCATGGTATATCAGAGTTTAAAAAAATTTCTACAAAACCATTACCCGGATCATCCTTTATGCAAATTATTAATTTAAAACGATAAATAAGAAGTTATGGAATCATACCCTTGTAGAACGAATCTTCCACAGGTACTAGTTCAACTCCTTGTTCTTCATGATCTCCTTGAATTTCTGGGTTAGATTCCTTCCTTTGATCAACGTTAGCCACCCAAGTATTTGGCCTCTAGAGGTGATCCACCAAGGAAGAGGAATTATCAAGAAGGAGGGTGTTTGGCTAAACCTTAGTTTTCTATCCTCTATAGAAAAGGAGTATTCTCCAACAATTGGAATTGCATCAATCAATATCTATTATAAGACTCATCTTATATAGATATTGGTCAACCCTTCTAATCCTATTAGACATGAGATTTCTTTTAATTAATTAAACTCCTTTAATTAATTTAGGCTTCCCACCACATGGGAATAATTAATTAAATTCATTTAATTAATTTGTCTCCTAATCTTATTAGGAATAAATGAGAGTACTAATATTAAATTAATTACTAAACTCCTTTAGAAATTAAAATAATAACAATTGTAATAATATTAATAAGACTCCTCTTATTAATTTATATTTAATATTTCTAAAATATTAAATAATAAATATTAAGCTATTTAATTTATTCTATCACTATAGATTAAATTAATTATACTTAATGCATTATTACGATTATGCCATTACCTTCTTAAATAATTATTCTTCCTTTTATGGTGTGACCCTTTAGGTTCTCTATATTAAACCGGTTGTGAATAAATCAATTAGAACAATTCTAATCTTATTTAAATAAATAAATTAAACTAATAATCTATTTAAATAAATAATATTTATTCTACAATAGGGATAAGCCTCCCTAGCGATCAACGATTTTTCAGATAATATAGATTTCAACATTAATCATAAAAGAACCTATGAGTTAATAGTTACCGTACAATTCAATCCTTCCACCATACAATGTCCCAATTAAATATAAGACATGAATTTACTGTCAAGTCTTATTTTATTTAATTATATGTATTTCGATTAGAAAATACACAACTCCGGTTAATGCAAATTAGAAACCTCTTTCTAATTTCATTCCACCTTGGCCAAGGATTCCTGGGTTTTCATTTAACGAATCACATAGGACATATCTCCTCTTTTACTAGAGGTGGTAGATTCTTTATTGATCATTCATTATCTCCATATGTAACTCATTATACCCAAGCATACCCTATATATGCCTTAAAAGGTGTTATGAAATAAGTCAAAGTATAATTTGTTACATACAAGATACTATGATGATCTCAAGTCCAAGGATCACTTGTACTACTTTCACATTAGGAATTCCTATTGACAGGCGAGTAAAACTCCATTAGGTATTCCATAGCGAGTCACGTTCAGTGAACTTATTCTCCAATAAGCACCTACATACTTGCTTTAGTGTCTCAACACAAATGATCATGAGATCAATCATCCTCATGCAATGACCAAGCAACATATGTACCAATCTATCCGGATTTACTAATCCCCTTTTTAGTAATCCCACGATTGGGAACTATTTTAGTTTTAAAGCTTTCTAAGAATTTAGATCTCATTAGCATGATCAACGTCATGATTCTAAAAGCATTGCTTAAAATTATGGGTTATTTACATATTATAATTAAATGCCTTTAATAAATAAATATTTTATTAATAAATAAATAAGATTGTTTACAAAGTATGTGCTTTATCATCATACATGATTGGCTTGTATGCACACTACTATAAATCTCCCACTTGCACTAAAGCCAATCGCCATGGTATCTCATACCCATCTTCTCTAAGTGACGATCAAACTGCTGTTGTGTTAAAGCTTTAGTAAATGGAACTGCAATGTTGTCTTGAGAGTCTACACGCTCCAAGGTGACGTCTCCTCTTTCAATGATCTCCCTGATTAAGTGAAATCACTGCAACACGTGTTTAGATTTCTGATGAGACCTCGGTTCCTTAGCTTATGCAACTGCTCCTGTGTTGTCACAGTAAACGGGAACTTCTTCTCCAATGCTAGGAACCACGCTAAGTTCAGTTATGAACTTCTTCATCCAAACAGCTTCCTTTGCAGCTTCACTTGCAGCTATATACTCTGCCTCTGTCACTGAATCAGCAACTGTTTGCTGCTTGGAACTCTTCCAACTCACTGCGCCTCCGTTCAAGGTAAACACATACCCCGAAATAGATTTACTGTCATCTTGGTCTATTGGAAAACTTAAGTCTGTGAAGCCCTCGAGTTTTAATTCAGACCCACCGTAGACAAGAAAAATATCCTTAGTCCTTCTCAAGTATTTTAGGATATTCTTCACTGCCTTCCAGTGCTCTTCTCCTAGATTCGACTGGTATCTGCTCGTTACACTAAGTGCATGAGCAACATCCGGTCTAGTACATATCATACCGTACATGATAGATCCTATTGCAAAAGCATAAGGGATCTTACTCATACGGTCTCTCTCCTCAGGTGTCTTTGGGGCCTGTTTCTTGGAGAGATGTATTCCATGGCTCATCGGCATGAGACCTCTTTTGGAATCTTCCATGCTAAATCTCTTTAGGATTGCATCAATGTACGTTCCTTGGGATAAACCAAGCATCCTTTTAGATCTATCTCTATAGATCTTTATCCCCAAAATATAGGATGCTTCTCCCAAGTCCTTCATGGATAAGTGTTTATATAACCAGATTTTAATCGATTGTGGCATAGGAATGTCATTCTCTATCAGTAATATATCATCAACATATAATACAAGGAATGAAATTGCGCTCCCACTAACCTTCTTGTACACACATGGTTCATCGTCGTTTTTGATAAAATCAAACTCTATGATTGTCTCATCAAAACGAATGTTCCATCTATGAGAAACTTGCTTCAATCCATAAATGGATCGTTGCAGCTTACAGTCTTGATTTGTTCCAACCTTTGAAATAAATCCCTCTGGCTGTGTCATATACACATCCTCCTCAAGTTTTCCATTGAGGAAGGCCGTCTTCACGTCCATCTGCCAGATCTCATAGTCATTATAAGCTGCAATTGCAAGCAAAATCCGAATGGACTTGAGCATAGCTATTGGTGAAAAAGTTTCATCATAGTCAACTCCTTGTATTTGTTTGAAACCTTTTGCAACCAGTCGGGCCTTATAGGTCTCTACCTTACCGTCCGCTCCAGTCTTTCTTTTAAAGACCCATTTACACCCAATAGGCTTAATGCCTTCAGGTGGTGAAACCAAAGTCCATACTTTATTTTCATACATGGAGTCCATTTCAGATTTCATGGGTTCAAGCCATTTTCCTGAGTCTTTATTACTCATAGCCTGTTCATAATTCAATGGATCATCATCATTCATGATGTGTACCTCATCGTCATCCTCTATAATGAATCCATACCTCTTAGGTATCTTCGGTACTCTTCCAGATTTACGAACAGGGTCTAGTATAGTAGGTTCTTCTACTTGTTCAGGTACCTGACTTTGATCCGTGATAATTTGTGGTTCTTGAACTTCTTCAAGATATATCTTACTGATAGTAGTGTGCATACAAGCCAATAACCCATCTTACTGAGTTCTTCATCTTCCTTGGTGGATCACCGTTAGAGGCCAAACATTTGGGTGGCTGACATTGATCAAGGGAAGGAGCCACTACAGAGGAATCAAAGGAATCAAAGGAGTAGAACTTGTACCTGAGGAAGCTTGGATCTTCAAAGGTATAATTCTATTTTTTCTCCTTCTTCATTCACTAATAATTGATGCATAAGAATGATCATGGTAATGGGTTTGTATAAATTTTTGAAATCCTAGTTTTTACGCTTCCGCCCTATTTATGTGATTTGATTGCATGATTGCGTTACGTACAAACCCAACAGTGGTATCAGAGCCAATCTTGTGCTAATTATCAGTCTATGTGATTCCATACATGTATGATATGCGATTGGATCGAGTTCTGGGCAACAAAATTTTTTTTAGATTCTGCGAAGCTGCGCAGCTGCGCCGGTACAAGGCAATATTGCTGCGCAGCTGTGCCGGGTGCTGTTCCTGGTTTTCATGCTGCGCAGCTGCGCCGGTTCCCTTTACATTCTTGGTGCAGCTGCGCCACTGGACAGGAACTGAAATTTTTTTTTGTTTTATTTAATTAAATGAATGGTTTATTTAATTAATAAAGGTTTAAAATAAAGATGTTTATTTTATATGAAATGAGATTTCAGAATTGCTAAAATTAAAGAGTTTAATTTGGAATTATTTTTGAATGAAATAAAGGAGTTTATTTTTCCAAAAACAAAGTTTAGCAAACTTTTGCCCATTAACTGATATTAATACATATATGGAATGAATTTATTTTCATGAGATGAATAAGTTTTATTGATACGTATGATGATATGTATGGTAATAAAAGGGATTGATTAGGGACTATGACCAATGTGATTGGATTTTATTTTGGTTGAATGCTTGAATGAATGGGTTTTATAAAATGGGGTCTGCGTACCTCGTCTTCTCTAGTTTTATTCTCGATGTAAATTCTATCTCCTTTCTATGTACTTCCCCTTGACTGCTGATCAAGGTTTCTATTTAATTTTAAATAGTTAATGTAATAGAGATAGTTAGAATTATTTTGAAAAAATTGGAGACCAAGGAGCAAGGAACGCGTGAAGACTCATTTGTATGGAGCCAGGGTTTAAATGTAATAGTTATATTTAAATTTAAATTCTTGCACTCCTAGGTTTGACCTTTTGGTTCACTTGGTGGCTCTAGTGAACCAAACTAGAATAAAAGTCCATAATCAATCCGGGTAGAATATAGTATTCTATATTGCATGCTAAATATTATATATATATTATATTTTATACAAACATGCTTTGCATGTTTAATAAAATGACGCATATTTTATATATATATGTGCATGCGCGCTTAAAAAGATGAGACAAATAATAACAAACCCCTCAAAGAAATAATATTAAGTCTGAAGCGTTCAAATGATATTTGGAATATCGAGCGTCACCTTCTAGCATGATTAGTTAATAGAGTATTAAATATTTAATATGAGTTTGTTGTGCTATCCACAAGGCGAGTATTGAATATTTAAGATGTTAATTAATCACATTTGATGCTTATCAAGAAAATTGAACGATCTAGTCTTGTTGTGCTATCCACAAGGACGAAAATTTTTCTTTTTTGAATTTATGGAAGTGCTAGGCTGGACTTAACTTAAATCATTTTAGTTCGGATGTGCACACACATGACCATTATGATTTAAGAGGCAAAATAAAAGGAGTTACATGGTGATGAAATTGACAAGAGTTGTCTACCTATTTATTTGTATATCGCTTGTTGTGCTATCCACAAGGTTATATACATTTGAAATGGGATCCTTAATCTCACTAGCAAATCTTTAATTAGATGTTACCGAACTATATGAGTGAGGGTAATATAGTTTGATAAAAATAGTGGGAGATACCAATTTAAAATAAAGACCTAAATTTATTTTGGTATGCAAAGTTAATAAAATGAATGTTTGCTAAAATGTTGTCTTTTCACATGCAGAATTTTAAAAATGTCAAAATCACTAATCTCACTACGAAGCATACTTGATGCAAATAAGCTTACCGGCCCGAATTATGAGGACTGGCTAAGAAATCTGAGAATTGTTCTCACTGCTGAAAAGATTTTTTATGTCCTAAATTCCATTATCCCTGAATTTGTTTCAGAAACAGCCTCTAAGGAAGAGATTGCCACTTTCAATAAGTGGCAAGATGATGCATCTGTGGCTCAATGCATCATGCTCGCATCCATGAATAACTAGCTTCAGCGTCAGCACGAAAAAATGGATGCTCCTGCTATGCTGCTTCACCTCAAGGAGTTGTATGGTGAACAGAGTAGGACTGCTAGATATGAGATATCTAAGGAGCTCTTCCGATCTCGGATGACCGAGGACACTGCCGTCGAGACTCATGTTCTGAAGGTAATCAATTTGATTGAACGCCTTGGACAGCTTGGGTTCGTCATGGATGGGGAGTTGAGTCAAGACTTGGTCTTGCAGTCACTCCCTGAGACCTTCTCGCAGTTTGTGGTTAATTTTCACATGAATAAGCTAGATGTCAGCTTACCTTTGCTGCTTAACATGCTGAAAACTGCAGAAGGTCACTTCTCATCCAAGAAGAACCATGTATTGATGGTTGATTCTTCCAATAAAAGGAAGAGGCCCAAGGTGTCTTCTGAAAAGAAGAAATCTAAGAAGGCTAAGGGAAAAGGGAAAGAAAAGGAGCAAAAGAAACCTGAACCAGCTAAAGGAATGTGCTTTATTGCAATGAGCCGGGACATTGGAAGAGTAACTTCAAGAAGTTTCTAGCAGAGAAGAAGCTTGGAGAAGCTTCGACTTCCAATCAAGGTTTGTTTATGATTGAAATTAATTTTTCTGAAAGTCATAATTTTACTTGGGTATTAGATACCGACTGTGGTTCTCACATATGTAATACTGTGCAGGAACTGGTCAGAAGTAGAAAGCTAAACAAAGATGAAGTGATCCTACGAGTGGGAAATGGAGCAAAAGTTGTTGCATTAGCTGTAGGAACTTATTGTTTAGCAATGCCTTCGGGCAAATCCATTTATCTTAATAATTGTTATTATGTTCCGAATATTATTAAAAATATTATTTCAATTTCTGTATTTGATATGTAAGGTTTTGACGTTATTATAAAGAACAATGGTTGTTTTATTTATAAAGACGATGTTTTATATGGTATTGGAAATTTGCGAAATGGACTTTATACACTTGACTTACAAGAAAATATATTTCAAATTGAATAAATTAAGAAAAGGAAAAGAGATGATATTAATTATACCTATATGTGGCACTGTAGACTCGGTCATATCAATGAAACAAGATTATCCAAGTTGCATAAAGATGGGCTCCTCGAGCTATCTGATTATGAATCATATCCAACTTGTGAATCTTGTCTCATGGGTAAAATGACTAAATCTCCTTTTAGTGGAAAAGGAGAGAGAGTTACAGAGTTGTTGGCATTGATTCGCACAGACGTTTGTGGACCTATGACAACAAGTGCACAGGGTGGGTATTCTTATTTTATTACTTTCCTTGATGATCACTCAAGATTTGGATATGTGTATTTAATGAAATACAAATCAGAATCATTTGAAAAGTTCAAAGAGTCAGAAGTGAAGTAGAGAAACAAACGGGCAAGAGTATTAAGATACTTCGATCAGATCGAGGTGGAGAATACTTAAGCAGTGAGTTTCTCAATTGTCTCAGAGAAAATGGTATAATCTCACAATGGACTCCTCCAGGTACACCACAGTTAAATGGAGTATCTGAAAGGAGAAATCGAACACTGTTGGACATGGTTCGATCCATGATGAGTTTTACCGACCTTCCAATTTCCTTCTAGGGATATGCCCTAGAAACTGGCTGCATACCTACTTAACAAGGTACCTACCAAATCCGCCCCAAAGACTCCATATGAGATGTGGAAAGGGAGGAAACCAAATCTTAAGCATGTTAAGACTTGGGGTTGTCCAGCTTATGTCAAAAAGTTTGAAAATGATAAGCTACAGACTAAATCCGATAAGTGTAGATTTGTGGGATACCCTAAAGAAACCGTAAGGTATTATTTCTATCATCCAATTGATCAAAAAGTGTTTGTTGCGAAACATGCTACCTTCTTGGAGAAAGAGTTTATCCATGAAGGGGTCAGTGGGAGCAAGATATATCTTGAAGAAGTTCAAGAACCACAAGTTACCACGGACCAAAGTCAGGTACCTAACCAAGTAGAAGAACCTACTGTACCACACCCTGTTCGTAAATCTGGAAGAGTACCGAAGATACCTGAGAGGTATGGATTCGTTATAGAGGATGACGATGAGGTACACATCATGAATAATGATGATCCATTGAATTACGAACAGGCTATGAGTAATAAAGACTCAGGAAAATGGCTTGAAGCCATGAAATCCGAAATGGACTCCATGTATGAAAACAAAGTATGGTCTTTGGTTTCACCACCTGAAGGTATTAAACCTATTGGGTGTAAATGGGTTTTTAAGAAAAAGACTGGAGCAGACGGAAAGGTAGAGACGTATAAGGCCCGACTGGTTGCAAAAGGTTTCAAACAAAGACAAGGAGTTGACTATGATGAAACCTCCTCACCAGTAGCCATGCTCAAGTCCATTCGGATTTTGCTTGCGATTGCAGCTTACAACGACTATGAGATCTGGCAGATGGACGTGAAAACGGCCTTCCTCAATGGGAAACTTGAGGAGGATGTGTATATGACACAGCCAGAGGGATTTATTTCAAAAGTTGGAACAAATCAAGTCTGTAAGCTACAACGATCCATTTATGGGTTGAAGCAAGCTTCTCGTAGATGGAACATTCGTTTTGATGAGACAATCAAAGAGTTTGATTTTATCAAAAACGAGGATGAACCATGTGTATACAAGAAGGTTAGTGGGAGCGTAGTATCATTCCTTGTATTATATGTTGATGATATATTACTGATAGGGAATGACATTCCTATGTTACAATCCATTAAAATCTGGTTATCTAAAAACTTCTCCATGAAGGACTTAGGTGAAGCATCCTATATTTTGGGGATAAAGATCTATAAAGATAGATCTAAAAGGATGCTTAGCTTATCCCAAGGAACGTACATTGAAACGATGCTAAAGAGGATTAGCATGGAGGATTCCAAAATAGGTCTCATGCCGATGAGCCATGGAATAAATCTCTCCAAGAAACAGGCCCCAAAGACACCTGAGGAGAGAGACCGTATGAGTAAGATCCCTTATGCTTCTGCAATAGGATCTATCATGTACGGTATGATATGTACTAGACCGGATGTTGCTCACGTACTTAGTGTAACAAGCAGATACCAGTCGAATCCAGGAGAAGAGCACTGGAAGGCAGTGAAAAATATCCTAAAGTACTTGAGAAGGACTAAAGATATTTTTCTTGTCTACAGTGGGTCTGAATTAAAACTCGAGGAATTCACGGACTCAAGTTTTCAAACAGACCAAGATGACAGTAAATCTATTTCAGGGTATGTGTTTACCTTGAACGGAGGTGCAGTGAGTTGGAAGAGTTCCAAGCAGCAAACGGTTACTGATTCAGTGACAGAGGCAGAGTATATAGCTGCAAGTGAAGCTGCAAAGGAAGCTGTTTGGATGAAGAAGTTCATAACTGAACTTGGTGTGGTTCCTAGCATTGGAGAAGCAATTCCCGTATACTGTGACAACACCGGAGCGGTTGCACAGTCTAAGGAACCCAGGTCTCATCAGAAATCTAAACACGTGTTGCGACGATTTCACTTAATCAGGGAGATCATTGAAAGAGGAGACATCACCTTGGAGCGAGTAGACTCGCAAGACAACATTGCAGATCCATTCACTAAAGCTTTAACACAACAGCAGTTTGATCGTCACTTAGAGAAGATGGGTATGAGATACCATGGCGATTGGCTTTAGTGCAAGTGGGAGATTGATAGTAGTGTGCATACAAGCCAATAACCCATCTTACTGAGTTCTTCATCTTCCTTGGTGGATCACCGTTAGAGGCCAAACATTTGGGTGGCTGACATTGATCAAGGGAAGGAGCCACAACAGAGGAATCAAAGGAATCAAAGGAGTATAACTTGTACCTGAGGAAGCTTGGATCTTCAAAGGTATAATTCTATTTTTTCTCCTACTTCATTCACTGATAATTGATGCATAAGAATGATCATGGTAATGGGTTTGTATAAATTTTTGAAAACCTAGTTTTTACGCTTCCGCCCTATTTATGTGATTTGATTGCATGATTACGTTACGTACAAACCCAACACTTACTCCCACTGACCCCTTCATGGATAAACTCCTTTTACAAGAAGGCAGCATGTTTCGCAACAAACACCTTTTGATCAGTTGGATGATAGAAATAATACCCTAAAGTTTCTTTAGGGTATCCCACAAATCTACACTTATCGGATTTAGTCTGTAGCTTATCATTTTCAAACTTTTTGACATAAGCTGGGCAACCCCAAGTCTTAACATGCTTAAGATTTGGTTTCCTCCCCTTCCACATCTCATATGGAGTCTTTGGGGCGGATTTGGTAGGTACCTTGTTAAGTAGGTATGCAGCCATTTCTAGGGCATATCCCCAGAAAGAAATTGGAAGGTCGATAAAATTCATCATGAATCGAACCATGTCCAACAGTGTTCGATTTATCCTTTCAGATACTCCATTTAACTGTGGTGTACCTGAAGGAGTCCATTGTGAGATTATACCATTTTCTTTGAGACAATTGAGAAACTCACCGCTTAAGTATTCTCCACCTCGATCTAATCGAAGTATCTTTATACTCTTGCCCGTTTATTTCTCTACTTCACTTCTGAACTCTTTGAACTTTTCAAATGATTATAACTTGTATTTCATTAAAAACACATATCCAAATCTTGAGTGATCATCAGTGAAAGTAATAAAATAAGAATATCCACCCCGTGCATTTGTTGTCATAGGTCCACAAACGTCTGTGTGAATCAATGCCAATAACTCTGTATCTCTTTCTCCTTTTCCACTAAAAGGAGATTTAGTCATTTTACCCATGAAACAAGATTCACAAGTTGGATATGATTCATACTCAGATAACTCAAGGAGCCCATCTTTATGCAACTTGGATAATCATGTTTCATTGATATGACCGAGTCTACAGTGCCACATGTAAGTATAATTAATATCAACTCTTTTCCTTTTCTTAGTTTGTTCAATTTGAAAAATATTTTCTTGTAAGTCAAGTGTATAAAGTCCATTTCGTAAATTTCCAATACCATATAAAACATCATCTTTATAAATAGAACAACTATTGTTCTTTATAACAACGTTAAATCCTTCCATATCCAATACAGAAATTGAAATAATGTTTTTAATAATATTCGGAACATAATAACAATTATTAAGATAAATGGACTTGCCCGAAGGCATTACTAAACAATAAGTCCCTACAGCTAATGCAGCAACCTTTGCTCCATTCCCCACTCGTAGGATGACCTCATCATTGCTCAGCTTTCTATTTCTGACCAGTCCCTTCACATTATTACATATGTGAGAACCACAGCCGGTATTCAATACCCAAGTAGAATTTTGACTTTCTAAAAAATTAATTTCAATCATGAACAAACCTTGATTGGAAGTCGAATCTTTTCCAAGCTTCTTCTTTGCCAGAAACTTTTTGCAGTTCCTCTTCCAATGACCCGGCCCGTTGCAATGGAAGCACATTCCTTTGCTAGCTGGATTAGATTTTTTTTGTTTCTTTATATTCACTTTGCCCTTGGTCATCCGAGATCGAAAGAGCTCCTTAGATATCCCATATCTAGCAGTCCTACTTTGTTCACCATACAACTCCTTGAGGTGAATCAATATAGTAGGAGCATCCATATTTTCATGCTGACGCTGAAGCTCGTTATTCATGGATGCGAGCATGATGCATTGAGCCACAGATGCATCATCTTGCCACTTTACAATGGTGGCAATCTCTTCCTCAGAGGCTGTTTCTGGAACAGTTCCAGGGACAGGTGAGTTTAGGACTTAAGAAATCTTTTCAGCAGTGAGAACTATTCTCAGATTTCTTAGCCAGTCCGTATAATTCGGCCCGGTAATCTTTTTAGCATCAAGTATGCTTCGCAGTGAAATTAGTGATTTTGACATTTTTAAAATTCTGCATGTGAAAAATAACATTTTAGCAAACATTCATTTTATTAATTTTGCTTACCAAAATAAATTTAGGTCTTTATTTTAAATTGGTATCTCCCACTATTTTTATCAAACTATATTACCCTCACTTATATAGTTCGGCAACATCTAATTAAAGATTTGCTAGTGAGAATAAGGATCCCATTTCAAATGTATATAACCTTGTGGATAGCATAACAAGCGATATACAAATAAATAGGTAGACAACTCTTGTCAATTACATCACTATATAACTCCTTTTATTTTGCCTCTTAAATCATAATGGTCAAGTGTGTGCACATCCGAACTAAAATGATTTAAGTTAAGTCCTGCCTAGCACTTCCATAAATTCAAAAAAGAAAAATGTTCATCTTTGTGGATAGCACAACAAGACTAGATCGTTCAATTTTCTTGATAAGCATCAAATGTGATTAATTAACATCTTAAATACGCAATACTCGCCTTGTGGATAGCACAACAAGCTCATATTAAATATTTAATACTCTATTAATTTATCATGCTAGAAGGCGACGTTCGATATTTCAAATATCATTTGAACGCTTCGGACTTAATATTATTTCTTTGAGGGGTTTGTTATTATTTGTCTCATCTTGTTTAGCGCGCATGCATATATATATATAAAATACGCGTCATTTTATTAAACATACGAAGCATGTTTGCATAAAATATAATATATATAATATTTAGCATGCAATATAGAATATTATATTCTACCCGGATTGATTATGGACTTTTATTCTAGTTTGGTTCACTAAAGCCACCAAGTGAACCAAAAGGTCAAACCTAGGAGTGCAAGAATTTAAATTTAAATATAACTATTACATTTAAACCCAGGCTCCATACAAACGGGTCTTCACGCGCTCCTTATTCATTGGTCTCCAATTTCTTCAAGATAATTCTAACTATTTCTATTACATTAAACTATTTAATTTAAATAGAAACCTTGATCAGCAGTCAAGGGGAAGTACATAGGAGGGAGATAGAATTTTACATCAAGAAAAAAAAATTAGAGAAGACGAGGTACACAGACCCCATTTAATAAAACCCATTCATTCAAGCATTCAACTAAAATAAAATCCAATCACATTGGTCAAATAGTCCATAATCAATCCCCATTTATTATCATACATATCACCATATATATCAATAAATAAATATTCATCTCATGAATTAAAACATTCCATATATATATGAGTATCATTTAATGGGCAATTTTAAATTGCATGAAATCCAATTTCAAGATTAAAATAAACTCTTTATTTTAATTATAAAATTATTTAGAATATAATATATAAATATATCATATATATATATATATATATATATAATATAAATTCACATTTATTTTTTAAAAAGAAGTCACCTTCTTTAATTAAAAGAGTCCTGCAGGTTTATTAAAAGAGTCCTTTCCTGATTGGTCACCTTCTTTTTGGAGTAAGAAAGAGACAACACCTTTTCTTTGCAGAATTCAAGATTAACACCCAAAAAAAAAATTGTGATTCGTCCAAAAAAAAAACGACATTTTTTTTCTTAAAAAAAATAATTTTATACAATAAAATTATGCCCAATAAATTATTTTAAATATATACCCATATATATATGAAATCAAAAATAAATTAATAATTGCATAAAGGTTTGGCTCTGATGCCACTGTTGGGTTTGTACGAAATCGTGACGCAATCAAATTACAAAAATTAGCGGAAGCATGGTATATCAGAGTTTAAAAAAATTTCTACAAAACCATTACCCGGATCATCCTTTATGCAAATTATTAATTTAAAACGATAAAGAAGAAGTTATAGAATCATACCCTTGTAGAACGAAGCTTCCACATTTACTAGTTCAACTCCTTGTTCTTCGTGATCTCCTTGAATTTCCGGGTTAGATTCCTTCCTTTGATCAACGTTAGCCACCCAAGTGTTTGGCCTCTAGAGGTGATCCACCAAGGAAGAGGAATTATCAAAAAGGAGGGTGTTTGGCTAAACCTTAGTTTTATATCCTCTATAGAAAAGGAGTATTCTCCAACAATTAGAATTGCATCAATCAATATCTATTATAAGACTCATCTTATATAGATATTGGTCAACCCTTCTAATCCTATTAGACATGAGATTTCTTTTAATTAATTAAACTCCTTTAATTAAATTAGGCTTCCCACCACATGGGAATAATTAATTAAATTCATTTAATTAATTTGTCTCCTAATCTTATTAGGAATAAATGAGAGTACTAATATTAAATTAATTACTAAACTCCTTTAGAAAATAAAATAATAACAATTGTAATAATATTAATAAGACTCCTCTTATTAATTTATATTTAATATTTCTAAAATATTAAATAATAAATATTAAGCTATTTAATTTATTCTATCACTATAGATTAAATAAATTATACTTAATGCATTATTACGATTATGCCATTACCTTCTTAAATAATTATTCTTCCTTTTATGGTGTGACCCTTTAGGTTCTCCATATTAAATCGGTTGTGAATAAATCAATTAGAACAATTCTAATCTTATTTAAATAAATAAATTAAACTAATAATCTACTTAAATAAATAATATTTATTCTACAATAGGGATAAGCCTCCCTAGCGATCAACGATTTTTCAGATAATATAGATTTCAACATTAATCATAAAAGAACCTATGAGTTAATAGTTACCGTACAATTCAATCCTTCCACCATACAATGTCCCAATTAAATATAAGACATGAATTTACTGTCAAGTCTTATTTTATTTAATTATATGTATTTCGATTAGAAAATACACAACTCCGGTTAATGCAAATTAGAAACCTCTTTCTAATTTCATTCCACCTTGGCCAAGGATTCCTGGGTTTTCATTTAACGAATCACATAGGACATATCTCCTCTTTTACTAGAGGTGGTAGATTATTTATTGATCATTCATTATCTCCATATGTAACTCATTATACCCAAGCATACCCTATATATGCCTTAAAAGGTGTTATGAAATAAGTCAAAGTATAATTTGTTACATACAAGATACTACGATGATCTCAAGTCCAAAGATCACTTGTACTACTTTCACATTAGGAATTCCTATTGACAGGCGAGTAAAACTCCATTAGGTATTCCATAGCGAGTCACGTTCAGTGAACTTATTCTCCAATAAGCACCTACATACTTGCTTTAGTGTCTCCACACAAATGATAATGAGGTCAATCATCCTCATCCAATGACCAAGCAACATATGTACCAATCTATCCGGATTTACTAATCCCCTTTTTAGTAATCCCACGATTGGGAACTATTTTAGTTTTAAAGCTTTCTAAGAATTTAGATCTCATTAGCATGATCAACGTCATGATTCTAAAAGCATTGCTTAAAACTATGGGTTATTTACATATTATAAAAACAGCACCATGTAGATAATTAAATGCCTTTAATAAATAAATATTTTATTAATAAATAAATAAGATTGTTTACAAAGTATGTGCTTTATCATCATACATGATTGGCTTGTATGCACACTACTATAAATCTCCCACTTGCATTAAAGCCAATCGCTATGGTATCTCATACCCATCTTCTCTAAGTGACGATCAAACTGCTGTTGTGTTAAAGCTTTAGTAAATGGAACTGCAATGTTGTCTTGAGAGTCTACACGCTCCAAGGTGACGTCTCCTCTTTCAATGATCTCCCTGATTAAGTGAAATCACTGCAACACGTGTTTAGATTTCTGATGAGACCTCGGTTCCTTAGCTTATGCAACTGCTCCTGTGTTGTCACAGTAAACGGGAACTTCTTCTCCAATGCTAGGAACCACGCTAAGTTCAGTTATGAACTTCTTCATCCAAACAGCTTCCTTTGCAGCTTCACTTGCAGCTATATACTCTGCCTCTGTCACTGAATCAGCAACTGTTTGCTGCTTGGAACTCTTCCAACTCACTGCACCTCCGTTCAAGGTAAACACATACCCCGAAATAGATTTACTGTCATCTTGGTCTATTGGAAAACTTAAGTCTGTGAAGCCCTCGAGTTTTAATTCAGACCCACCGTAGACAAGAAAAATATTCTTAGTCCTTCTCAAGTATTTTAGGATATTCTTCACTGCCTTCCAGTGCTCTTCTCCTAGATTCGACTGGTATCTGCTCGTTACACTAAGTGCATGAGCAACATCCGGTCTAGTACATATCATACCGTACATGATAGATCCTATTGCAAAAGCATAAGGGATCTTACTCATACGGTCTCTCTCCTCAGGTGTCTTTGGGGCCTGTTTCTTGGAGAGATGTATTCCATGGCTCATCGGCATGAGACCTCTTTTGGAATCTTCCATGCTAAATCTCTTTAGGATTGCATCAATGTACGTTCCTTGGGATAAACCAAGCATCCTTTTAGATCTATCTCTATAGATCTTTATCCCCAAAATATAGGATGCTTCTCCCAAGTCCTTCATGGAGAAGTGTTTAGATAACCAGATTTTAATCGATTGTAGCATAAGAATGTCATTCTCTATCAGTAATATATCATCAACATATAATACAAGGAATGAAATTGCGCTCCCACTAACCTTCTTGTACATGCATGGTTCATCGTCGTTTTTGATAAAATCAAACTCTATGATTGTCTCATCGAAACGAATGTTCCATCTATGAGAAACTTGCTTCAAACCATTAATGGATCGTTGCAGCTTACAGACTTGATTTGTTCCAACCTTTGAAACAAATCCCTCTGGCTGTGTCATATACACATCCTCCTCAAGTTTCCCATTGAGGAAGGTCGTTTTCACATCCATCTGCCAGATCTCATAGTCATTATAAGCTGCAATAGCAAGCAAAATCCGAATGGACTTGAGCATAGCTACTGGTGAAAAAGTTTCATCATAGTCAACTCCTTGTATTTGTTTGAAACCTTTTGCAACCAGTCGGGCCTTATAGATCTCTACCTTACCGTCCGCTCCAGTCTTTCTTTTAAAGACCCATTTACACCCAATAGGCTTAATGCCTTCAGGTGGTGAAACCAAAACCCAAACTTTATTTTCATACATGGAGTCCATTTCAGATTTCATGGCTTCAAGCCATTTTCCTGAGTCTTTATTACTCATAGCCTGTTCGTAATTCAATGGATCATCGTCATTCATGATGTGTACCTCATCGTCATGCTCTATAATGAATCCATACCTCTCAGGTATCTTCGGTACTCTTCCAGATTTACGAACAAGGTCTAGTATAGTAGGTTCTTCAACTTGGTCAGGTACCTGACTTTGATCCGTGATAATTTGTGGTTCTTGAACTTCTTCAAGATATATCTTACTCCCACTGACCCCTTCATGGATAAACTCCTTTTACAAGAAGGCAGCATGTTCCGCAACAAACACCTTTTGATCAGTTGGATGATAAAAATAATACCCTAAAGTTTCTTTAGGGTATCCCATAAATCTACACTTATCGGATTTAGTCTGTAGCTTATCATTTTCAAACTTTTTGACATAAGCTGGGCAACCCCAAGTCTTAACATGCTGAAGATTTGGTTTCCTCCCCTTCCACATCTCATATGGAGTCTTTGGGGCGGATTTGGTAGGTATCTTGTTAAGTAGGTATGCAGCCGTTTCTAGGGCATATCCCCAGAAAGAAATTGGAAGGTCGATAAAACTCATCATGGATCGAACCATGTCCAACAGTGTTCGATTTCTCCTTTCAGATACTCCATTTAACTGTGGTGTACATGAAGGAGTCCATTGTGAGATTATACCATTTTCTTTGAGACAATTGAGAAACTCACCGCTTAAGTATTCTTCACCTCGATCTGGTCGAAGTATCTTTATACTCTTGCCCGTTTGTTTCTCTACTTCACTTCTGAACTCTTTGAACTTTTCAAATGATTATGACTTGTATTTCATTAAAAACACATATCCAAATCTTGAGTGATCATCAGTGAAAGTTATAAAATAAGAATTTCCACCCCGTGCATTTGTTGTCATAGGTCCACAAACGTCTGTGTGAATCAATGCCAATAACTCTGTAACTCTTTCTCCTTTTCCACTAAAAAGAGATTTAGTCATTTTACCCATGAAACAAGATTCACAAGTTGGATATAATTCATAATCAGATAACTCAAGGAGCCCATCTTTATGCAACTTGGATAATCTTGTTTCATTGATATGACCGAGTCTACAGTGCCACATGTAAGTATAATTAATATCATCTCTTTTCCTGTTCTTAGTTTGTTCAATTTGAAAAATATTTTCTTGTAAGTCAAGTGTATAAAGTCCATTTTGCAAATTTCCAATACCATATAAAACATCGTCTTTATAAATAGAACAACTATTGTTCTTTATAACAACGTTAAATCCTTCCATATCCAATACAGAAATTGAAATAATGTTTTTAATAATATTCGGAACATAATAACAATTATTAAGATAAATGGACTTGCCCGAAGGCATTACTAAACAATAAGTCCCTACAGCTAATGCAGCAACCTTTGCTCCATTCCCCACTCGTAGGATGACCTCATCATTGCTCAGCTTTCTATTTCTGACCAGTCCCTTCACATTTTTACATATGTGAGAACCACAGCCGATATCCAATACCCAAGTAGAATTTTGACTTTCTGAAAAATTAATTTCAATCATGAACAAACCTTGATTGGAAGTCGAATCTTTTCCAAGCTTCTTCTTTGCCAGAAACTTTTTGCAGTTCCTCTTCCAATGACCCGGCTCGTTGCAATGGAAGCACATTCCTTTGCTAGCTGGATCAGATTTTTTTTGTTTCTTTATGTTCACTTTGCCCTTGGTCATCCGAGATCGAAAGAGCTCCTTAGATATCCTATATCTAGCAGTCCTACTTTGTTCACCATACAACTCCTTGAGGTGAATCAATATAGTAGGAGCATCCATATTTTCGTGCTGACGCTGAAACTCGTTATTCATGGATTCGAGCATGATGCATTGAGCCACAGATGCATCATCTTGCCACTTTACAATGGTGGCAATCTCTTCCTCAGAGGCTGTTTTTGGAACAGTTCCAGGGACAGGTGAGTTTAGGACATAAGAAATCTTTTCAGCAGTAAGAACTATTCTCAGATTTCTTAGCCAGTCCGCATAATTCGGCCCGATAAGCTTATTAGCATCAAGTATGCTTCGCAGTGAAATTAGTGATTTTGACATTTTTAAAATTTTGCATGTGAAAAATAACATTTTAGCAAACATTCATTTTATTAATTTTGCTTACCAAAATAAATTTAGGTCTTTATTTTAAATTGGTATCTCCCACTATTTTTATCAAACTATATTACCCTCACTTATATAGTTCGGCAACATCTAATTAAAGATTTGCTAGTAAGAATAAGGATCCCATTTCAAATGTATATAACCTTGTGGATAGCACAACAAGCAATATACAACTAAATAGGTAGACAACTCTTGTCAATTACATCACTATATAACTCCTTTTATTTTGCCTCTTAAATCATAATGGTCAAATGTGTGCACATCCAAACTAAAATGATTTAAGTTAAGTCCAGCCTAGCACTTCCATAAATTCAAAAAAGAAAAATGTTCGTCCTTGTGGATAGCACAACAAGACTAGATCGTTCAATTTTCTTGATAAGCATCAAATGTGATTAATTAACATCTTAAATACGCAATACTCGCCTTGTGGATAGTACAACAAGCTCATATTAAATATTTAATACTCTATTAATTTATCATGCTAGAAGGCGACGTTCGATATTTCAAATATCATTTGAACGCTTCGGACTTAATATTATTTCTTTGAGGGGTTTGTTATTATTTGTCTCATCTTGTTTAGCGCGCATGCATATATATATATAAAATACGCGTCATTTTATTAAACATGCGAAGCATGTTTGCATAAAATATAATATATATAATATTTAGCATGCAATATAGAATATTATATTCTACCCGGATTGATTATAGACTTTTATTCTAGTTTGGTTCACTAAAGCCACCAAGTGAACCAAACGGTTAAACCTAGGAGTGCAAGAATTTAAATTTAAATATAACTATTACATTTAAACCCAGGCTCTATACAAACGGGTCTTCACGCGCTCCTTATTCATTGGTCTCCAATTTCTTCAAGATAATTCTAACTATTTCTATTACATTAAACTATTTAATTTAAATAGAAACCTTGATCAGCAGTCAAGGGGAAGTACATAGGAGGGAGATAGAATTTTACATCAAGAAAAAAAAATTAGAGAAGACGAGGTACACAGACCCCATTTAATAAAACCCATTCCTTCAAGCATTCAACTAAAATAAAATCCAATCACATTGGTCAAATAGTCCATAATCAATCCCCATTTATTATCATACATATCACCATTTATATCAATAAATAAATATTCATCTCATGAATTAAAACATTCCATATATATATGAGTATCATTTAATGGGCAATTTTAAATTGCATGAAATCCAATTTCAAGATTAAAATAAACTCTTTATTTTAATTATAAAATTATTTAGAATATAATATATAAATATATCATATATATATATATATATAATATAAATTCACATTTATTTTTTAAAAAGAAGTCACCTTCTTTAATTAAAAGAGTCCTGCAGGTTTATTAAAAGAGTTCTTTCCTGATTGGTCACCTTCTTTTTGGAGTAAGAAAGAGACAACACCTTTTCTATGCAGAATTCAAGATTAACACCCAAAAAAAAATTGTGATTCGTCCCAAAAAAAAAGCGACATTTTTTTTTTCTTAAAAAAAATAATTTTATACAATAAAATTATGCCCAATAAATTATTTTAAATATATACCCATATATATATGAAATCAAAAATAAATTAATAATTGCATAAAGGTTTGGCTCTGATGCCACTGTTGGGTTTGTACGAAATCGTGACGCAATCAAATTACAAAAATTAGCGGAAGCATGGTATATCAGAGTTTAAAAAAATTTCTACAAAACCATTACCCGGATCATCCTTTATGTAAATTATTAATTTAAAACGATAAATAAGAAGTTATGGAATCATACCCTTGTAGAACGAAGCTTCCACAGGTACTAGTTCAACTCCTTGTTCTTCATGATCTCCTTGAATTTTCAGGTTAAATTCCTTCCTTTGATCAACGTTAGCCACCCAAGTGTTTGGCCTCTAGAGGTGATCCACCAAGGAAGAGGAATTATCAAGAAGGAGGGTGTTTGGCTAAACCTTAGTTTTCTATCCTCTATAGAAAAGGAGTACTCTCCAACAATTGGAATTGCATCAATCAATATCTATTATAAGACTCATCTTATATAGATATTGGTCAATCCTTCTAATCCTATTAGACCTGAGATTTTTTTTAATTTATTAAACTCCTTTAATTAATTTAGGCTTCCCACCACATGGCAATAATTAATTAAATTCATTTAATTAATTTGTCTCCTAATCTTATTAGGAATAAATGAGAGTACTAATATTAAATTAATTACTAAACTCCTTTAGAAATTAAAATAATAACAATTGTAATAATATTAATAAGACTTCTCTTATTAATTTATATTTAATATTTCTAAAATATAAAATACTAAATATTAAGCTATTTAATTTATTCTATCACTATAGATTAAATTAATTATACTTAATGCATTATTACGATTATGCCATTACCTTCTTAAATAATTATTCTTTCTTTTATGGTGTGACCCTTTAGGTTCTCTATATTAAACCGGTTGTGAATAAATCAATTAGAACAATTCTAATCTTATTTAAATAAATAAATTAAACTAATAATCTATTTAAATAAATAATATTTATTCTACAATAGGGATAAGCCTCCCTAGCGATCAACGACTTTTCAGATAATATAGATTTCAACATTAATCATAAAAGAACCTGTGAGTAAATAGTTACCATACAATTCAATCCTTCCACCATACAATGTCCCAATTAAATATAAGACATGAATTTACTGTCAAGTCTTATTTTATTTAATTATATGTATTTCGATTAGAAAATGCACAACTCCGATTAATGCAAATTAAAAACCTCTTTCTAATTTCATTCCACCTTGGCCAAGGATTCATGGGTTGTCATTTAACGAATCACATAGGACATGTCTCCTCTTTTACTAGAGGTGGTAGATTCTTTATTGATCATTCATTATCTCCATATGTAACTCATTATACCCAAGCATACCCTATATATGCCTTAAAAGGTCTTATGAAATAAGTCAAAGTATAATTTGTTACATACAAGATACTATGATGATCTCAAGTCCAAAGATCACTTGTACTACTTTCACATTAGGAATTCCTATTGACAGGCGAGTAAAACTCCATTAGGTATTCCATAGCGAGTCACGTTCAGTGAACTTATTCTCCAATAAGCACCTACATACTTGCTTTAGTGTCTCCACACAAATGATAATGAGATCAATCATCCTCATCCAATGACCAAGCAACATATGTACCAATCTATCCGGATTTACTAATCCCCTTTTTAGTAATCCCACGATTAGGAACTATTTTAGTTTTAAAGCTTTCTAAGAATTTAGATCTCATTAGCATGATCAACGTCATGATTCTAAAAGCATTGCTTAAAACTATGGGTTATTTACATATTATAAAAACAGCACCATGTAGATAATTAAATGCCTTTAATAAATAAATATTTTATTAATAAATAAATAAGATTGTTTACAAAGTATGTGTTTTATCATCATACATGATTGGCTTGTATGCACACTACTATCAGTTATACACATGCATATCAAGTTTTGTTTTCAAAATACGCCCGAAACTCAGTTCCGTGGCTACTTTTGCTAACTTTTTGTACATTTTAGTACCTAAACGCATTTTCTGGCATTTCTACAACTCGGATTGACGATCCGTCACTTCTAACAGCTTTCATATACTAATATCTTCGTTTTGAACAACTTCGTCGGACTGGATTATCTTCTCAGTCCGGGTTGGGTTTTTTTTTTGTATATATTTAACTATATATATACTAACATTTCAATTCTATCAAGACCGGATGTCAAATTTGCAGTAGTTTACTGCTTATATATATATATATATATATATATATATGCACCCTTCACCGAACTGGGTTATCTTCCCAGTCCCGATTTGACTATTTTTTATCTATATTTAAATTATAGTTCGGCCTGGGTCATTTCGTGGCCTTTTATTGCTTTTATATATATATGGGCCTAGGATAGAATGTTCATTGCCCTTTTACAGCTTTTATATATATTTTAATTCTATCGAGCCTGGTTAATTCTGTGGCTCTTTTACAGCTTTTATATATATATGGTCCTAGGATAGAATGTCCATTGGCCTTTTACAGCTTATATATATATATATATATATATATATATATATATATATATATATATATATATATATTTTAATTATGTCGAGCCTGGTTAATTCTGTGGCTCTTTTACAGCTTTTATATATATATATTTTCATTTCAGCCCGGGCAAAGGATAGAATGGCTGTCGCTCTTTACCGCTTATATATATATATATATATATATATATATATATATATATATTTCCATTCTGTTAAGCCTGGATCACTTCGTGGCCTTTTGTAGCTTTTATAAATATATATATATATATATTTACATTTCAGTCCGGATATCGGAGTGAAAACCCATCGCCCTTTACAGCTTTATATATATAATTATATATATATATATATATATTGCATTACTCATTTTATTAAATTGTTGCTTTAAATATTCATTTGATATGAATCGGCACTGACATTTCTGCGGGCGGACTAGATTTCTTTAAATCTCGCCAACTCTAGCTTTCAAACGGTTCAAAATAGGTCTAGATAGAACCGGGAAGCTAGAATGACTGAGATTTATTTAAATCTAGTATTTTTCTAGTTTCAGTTATAAAGCCTACCTCGCAGCCCTTAGACTGCTATCTAGTGGGAACGAGACGCTTCAGCCATGTGCGAGCTAAGATTTACAGATGAATCATTGGTTCTGGGGATATTTAGATATATTTCTATACAAATTTGAGCTGTGCAAGTTTATTGGCTTCCCACTGTGAGCCTAGGAATCCTGGGATTCATGATCCAATTGATTAGAATCTGAATCCCACGATGGACAAACACCACTTTACAAATGTACCCTGCCAGTTTTTCTGTAAAAATGTACATACAAAAGACCTTAAAACTATTATTCGGATTTAAGGTCTCAACATAGTGAACTGTGACGCCCCCAAATCTACATTACTTCGAAACCTCGGATCCGGTGCAGTCACGATACTACTATCATCAAACTATTACATCTTTTAATCATTAGTAAAAGAATACAACTTTGTTTATTACAATTTAGAATATAAATTCTATTTATATCCAAGATCTCGTCTTTACATCATATTCGATGTTACTAAAATGCGTAATAATTTAAACTTTTTCAATCTTCCTTGAACAAAATCTTTTATTGATTCCATAACTTAAATCCATTACATTTTCCTGAATCAAACTATATCATGATTCACTCTATTCAAATTTATGTATAATCGCATACATCTTAACTTAATATCCTCTATGTATTATCTAATACATCTTTACAGTACGACAAGCATTAAACCTCATAAACAAATATCAAGTACAATAACTAGAAGCTAAACATGGTTCGAGTAATAATCTAAATAGTATTCTTCATTGCGATACTATCTATCTTTATCAATCAAGAAGCACGAAGTCTTTATCGTAAGTCCTTAACCTGTAAAAGTGGTTATTTGCAAGAGTGAGCTCGACAGCTCAGCAATTCTAACAGTTTTCATGCATCACATAGCATATAACATCATACTCAGTTCATGCATTTATAAATAATATATATTTACTACGCATGTTACTTTTCACATAACAAGTATATCATCAAAGATCAACTTTCAATCTCATTTATATCTCATATACAGTTCATATATAAGTTCACATTATCACAGCATAATATAATTCAACTAACAGTTATTGAATTCATATATCAAATAGGAACTGAAAGACTTGCCTGATTCGTAGTTTAACAACTACGACTTAACTACTTAAAAATCTCTGCACTTTGTGTAATCCTACACAGTTATATTAACCATAGAGATCACACACATTAGTTATATGTATCCACGCATTCTCAATGTAATAATAAAGGTTACATTGTTGTGTAACTTGGTTCTTAGAACCTTCAGTCTCACTTTCTTATCGTATTCTTAGAATAACTATGTACGTATAAGTATACTTCAACCATACGTACTTACTACCATTCTCTACATACACATGCCCGTCTACCATTAATCTATTTACATATAGCTAGTGTAGTCTATCTTTTGAGTTAATCATTCTCATTTATCATTATTAACACATAAGACCATAGCAAAGCAAATATACTCTATTAACCGTCAAAATCGGATTCAAGTATTAACATATGGTCCTACATAGCACGTATACACATTAAAAGATACTTTCATGCTCGTTTAACCTTTTCACGTGCAATCTACATGATATAGGTTCTAAGTCAACATTCCAACAATTTAAGGCCACTCAAGGTCATGAACATCACAAATTTTATCATGCTAGTTCTTTAAACACATAAAGTATTCATATAACTCATACTGGGCATGTTCATGAATATTCATACTTCATACATGTAACTATCACGATTATTAGTTTGAATACATGCTTCGTTTACGCTAAACTTGGTTTCATGATATGTAGTCATGGTATATATATACATGTATGATACATGAGAGAGTCCAAGTGTACTATTAAACATGTTCATAAATATCAGAATCCAAACCTCAAGGTAATATGTCAAGGTACACGTTCAAAACTTATACTTTCATTAGTAAAGTTTACTAACAAGGCTTATCATGTTCATGTTATATATATACATATGTTAACATGTTCGTCATGTATTTTAAGGTCATGTAAACGTGCTTGCAAAAATCAGAATATGATATGGTACATACATGTCAAAGTTTGTTTTCAAAACATACACTTTCGTTAGAAATGTGCACTAGTGAAGTATGCATGCTCATGTTACATTATGAAACATATGTACGCAAATCATCATGGCTTTCATGCATTCTTAAACCATACTAATGTGTCCCAAAAGTCAGAACATATATATATATATATATATATATATATATATATATATATATATATATTACATATGTCTCTAAGTTCACAACTGAAACCATAAGTTTCATTTCAAAATCATAAGTTTTTCGTCAATCGTGTACACTATCATGATTATTCATGCTTATGTCATGTAATGTACTAATATCAATAGTTTAAACAGGTTCACATGCTTGTTCCAAGTGAGGCCACATGCTAACACTAAACAGAACTGAAACAGAAACCAAAACCAGAATTTGGTACCGGCGCAGCTGCGCAGCTCCTCAGTTCAAAACTGGCGCAGCTGCGCAGGGCCTTGGCCAACTCAAGTCTGGTACCGGCGCAGCTGCGCACCTGGCTAGTACAAAACTGGCGCAACTGCGCAGGTGGACGGCCAGAAATAAAGCAGCTTTCTGCTCGGCAGACTACAACCCAACTCATAATTTTCATAGCAAATTCGATTATAAGCAACTATATAACAATTCTACCATGCTTATAACTTCATCTAACACTTAACAAACTTATTCTTACTCAACAATTAATCCATCCATGCTCAATTTCAAAAATTAGAACTTGACAGTAAACTTAAAAGAAGAAAAGTATGTTATACCTTTACAATTAGCTTGCTAATTCACACTTCCTATACTGATGTGTATATAATTACTCACTCTATATATGCTCTCAATTTCATACTTAAGCAATTCTTAGCAATGGAAAAATGGAGAAGGAGAGTCCATATTTATAGAGCAACTAATGTCCAGATATTGCTCTTGTTCTTCAAATTAAACCAACGTGAATAAGAATTGCATGTTGGTTATGAAAGAGTTGGTAGATAGTTGGTGAATGAAATCATGACAACCACTCCCCATTGAATCATTGCTAGCCTAAGCTTGCTGAGTTTGAAGTTATAGAGAATAGGATAGCCTGGAGTACGTCACGCGAAGAGGAAATTGAGAGGTGACTCTCATTTAAGGACAAGAAGTAATCTCAGCAACTTGCAAATTTAACTTACTAAAGTTGTATATGAATACATATAGTATTTACTTAGGCTATATGTATTCCTTCTATATGCATTTAAATGGGTGTTACAATGTTATCAAGTAGGGTACATACAACATATAATTCATGCACATTTTATTAACATCGAATATAATTCTTTCGGGTGCCATCACAGTGTATTGTCTCCTCTATTATTAAATTTTATTAATTCAATAATTGTTTACAATATATCCATGATATATTATTTTATTGTATACTCACGTATAATTTTGTCACAGAACCACATGATATATTCATGTAGCTTTTACAATTTAATCAATCTTAATACATGGTTTCTATATATAGTATAGTCACCTAATTGTTGCACCACACTATATAACATAGTTGCACTACACTTCATACTTCATATAATATATAGTTAGTTACTATACACTATACATTTTATTCGCATGCTTGCATATAGAAGTAAATAATTTACTTATCTCATCAATTAATTAATAATAATATTAATTAATCCATTTCTCATTAATCAATGAAATTATAATTTCTACACTAATTGATTAATACTTTATACGATTTATTATCACGTTAAATAAATATAAATCTTATTATATTTATAATTCATTTACTCATTAATCAACATATTATCAAATAATTACTAGATACTAGTATATTGTCCATAACAATAATTAATAATATAAGATAATATATCTCATTCCTCCTTAATACAATTCCGATTACATCTATAATCAATTTCCTTATTATTATACTATCACTAGTTATAATAATAAATCAACATATTATCATAATAACAATTAATATAGACTAATTGTTTAAATTAATAATTCTTCCATCCTCGAATTAATCAATTCATTACCGAATCTATTATCGTGCCACACAAGGCAATTCTCACAAGCTTAATCTCAAGCTTATTATTATTCCCATCTCACTTAAACATTCTTTTTAGTATAACGTTTGCATGACTTAATCATTTAAATGCTAAACTACCTCAAATATTCATACTTATAATAAGTATAACCCTTATGCTTATAATAATTAAGATTTACTCTATTAATTATTTAAATAATAATATCCACGATAAAATAATAACTTAAGTTATTTAATATATTAAAATAATTTAGTTTCTTTTCATTAACTAAACTCCCTTGAAAATACATTAGAAATTATATATTTAGCCATAACATAAAATATTATGTTTTCTCCAAATAAGTACATTCATTATAAAAAAATAATTTACTTATTGTCTCAAGATATTAATATAATATCTATTAGAAATAATCACATGTATGGCACATGTACATTTTATATAGAAAATACGTAATAAGTTTATTTTCTTTTATAATAAATTGTTTCCATCAATTTATTAACATATAGCAAATATGTTTTAATATATTTACCATATTAATTAATCATACCTAGTATCTCATACAAAAACATATAAGGTAATATTATTATTCAAAAATAACATTTCCTCCTTTTATTAAAATAATTCAATATTAGAAATTATTTTAATATCATTTATTAGAAATATATATAATAATCATTTCTCATTCTTTTCCATAAATTATTCCCAAAACAATTTCTTCAAATATTCATTTAAAGATATAATGATTTTCATTTCCATTTAATAACGTATATATATTTATCGTTATTCGCACATTATACTTTCTCATATATTACCATTCTAAGTAATATATATAAAAGTACCAACTATAATTACATAATCAATGTATATATTAATTCACTCTTTACTTAAGTAAATTAAATCCGTACTATATCACCATAGTCAATTAAAGTTTAATATTAACATTATATTATTCCATAATAAAATTCTTAAATTAACCAATATTTATTTTTATTAGTTAATTCTCTTAACTAACTCATGCTTCACTATCCAAATCTATTTACGGATAGCTTAAGTGCTATTAATAACATATATTATAAACATACTAGTTATTAATACACATACACAAGAATATGGTGATTATACATTAAGGATATTTAATGTCACCAACTTACTATGATAAAATAATCCTATGAATTATTTAATATCGATAAGAAACCTTATCCACTTCCTTTACCTCAATTGAATCGTCTCTAAAATAAATAACAAATATATATTAATAATATATTTATAAATCACAAAAACACATATTACATAGTCCATATTACCCTATGTAATATAATACCACATACCTCATATCACATATATATACTCTTATTCGAATCCATCTCACAGTTTAAGAATTTTATTTATTAAATACTTATTTAATAATTTCTGAAAATTCGGGTTCTCACATCTTCTCCCCCTTATAAGGATTCCGTCCTCGGAATCACCGAAACTTTCCCTACTCGGTGCTATTCCGATTATTACATATTCTCGTGAATAATTTTATTCCTTTTCTTTTCAGAAGTTTTTTTTTAACCTTCTCCATCGCATTCTGCCACTATCTCCTTTCTAAGGAACATTCTACTTACTACATTCATCCTTTAGAAGAATAAGAATCTTCCATGATTTTTTAATAATCGGGAAGTAGTATGAATAATTCAGATTCCAAATTATGCTGAGGGGTCACAAGACCGTGAACTTTTCTCCAGGTTTACTAATGCTACAACATAATTCTTCACACCGCAAACCAGAGTGTTTATCAATCACAAAGACTGAAAACACCCTACACGCGTACACTAGGTGGCCAGCCTATTGTACCACTACGTTGGGCCGCAACGTAGTGTTTTCTAACGACTATATGCGTTACACTCGGAACCATTGTCCCCAAAAATATGTCCCCTTATAGGGTTGTTCACCTCAGCTTTTCAACATCTGAATCCGCACCAGAGCAATCTGTTTTGGCATAAATACACAAGAATGTTTAAATTCCATAATTATTCTCTAACAGTCATCTAGCCGAATCAAATAGCTTAGACGTTTATCAACTATCCGGACATCAATCGAAACATATCAATCCTCCTAACTGACCTTTTTCATAGTTCAAACGAAAATGAAAAATTCTTTTATGACATCATAATACCGTACCACCTCAGTCGTACGTTAAAAATTCTGTCATTTTATGACTTTATCATACTACATCATACCATCATGGACAGACGATCTCACGATCGTTCCGGACACTAGGTTTGATAGCATTGATGACTCCATCGTTTACCATTCTACACCATATCAAATGATGCATATGGTTAAAATACGTTTTGAAAGATTTTTAAATCATTTTTGTCTTAGCCGAAACAAATAGCATAGACATACGAATAACGGTATCGTTTTTAAAACTCATTGGTTCAGTCATCTGACCCAATATTTTCTCAAGAAAATCGAAGTGCAAACACTAGCACGAAGTCAATAAATTTTGAAAATCTAGTATAGCTAGAAGATTTAGAAAAATCCAAATTTCTCCATCACTTCAATCTTTTACAACCATCAATGCTCACTATTCCTAAACTCTTATATAATATATCTATTCTCAGTACAGTTCACCAACTTACCACACCATAGAAGCTCAGGAACCTACCACAATCATATGGGTTGAGGAACTTATCATAGTCAGACCAAAATCGTCCATTCGCTGAGGGGTCCCACCATATGATTATGAGTCACGAACTTGTCATAGGCATGAGTTTTAAGAACTCGCACCTAATCTTAATATTATCTAATTATATCTTAGAAATCTCTATCTATCAAAATAAATAGGAGAAAAGAATCACCTTTCCACCATATGTATAATGATACCGCGACACTAACATTCTAATGATTATCAATGTGATGCACTTAGTGCAAGCACAAAACCTCTGTCCATAAAAAAAGTTTGTACAACTAAGCCATCACATGAGTCCTCAATGGAAGTCCAACATTTAACTCTATCTTACTCTATCACTTCCTCGTTACGAGCTTTCTACGTTTCATCACATACAACTCCTCATGAGTTCATCTCGTACTTTTCATAGTACATTCACTTATAGCATCAAGCTATACACACTAGTCGTTCCAGACTATCTATCATTTCACAGTTCAATCTGATCACGTCGTGATTATCGGTTTACCTTAGGGTTCTTTCCCTATTATCAACCAAACTCCATCTGAGTTCATTCTCACTATCTTTGTCATATTCATCTTATAGACATCATCTTAACATTTTTATTATCGGAGTTAGGTAACTCCTGATTCTCATTCTCTAGATACTTCAAGATTCTTCTTTGAATCTTTACGTATATATTTTAATCTTTATCTTTCACTCTCTCAGGTTATAGTCTAAGGTACACTTACCTAAGGTTTATAACCTACAGCTTTGATACCAACCTGTGACGCCCCCAAATCCACGTTCCTTCGAAACCTCGGATCCGGTGCAGTCACGATACTACTATCGTCAAACTATTACATCTTTTAATCATTAGTAAAAGAATACAACTTTGTTTATTACAATTTAGAATATAAATTCTATTTATATCCAAGATCTCGTCTTTACATCATATTCGATGTTACTAAAATCCGGAATAATTTAAACTTTTTCAGTCTTCCTTGAACAAAATCTTTTATTGATTCCATAACTTAAATCCATTACATTTTTCTGAATCAAACTATATCATGATTCACTCTATTCAAATTTCTGTATAATCGCATACATCTTAACTTAATATCCTCTATGTATTATCTAATAAATCTTTACAGTACGACAAGCATTAAACCTCGTAAACAAATATCAAGGACAATGACTAAAAACTAAACATGGTTCGAGTAATAATCTAAATAGTATTCTTCATTGCGATACTATCTATCTTTATCAATCAAGAAGCACGAAGTCTTTATCGTAAGTCCTTAACCTGCAAAAGTGGTTATTTGCAAGAGTGAGCTCGACAGCTCAGGAATTCTAACAGTTTTCATGCATCACATAGCATATAACATCATACTCAGTTCATACATTTATAAACAATATATATTTACTACGCATGTTACTTTTCACATAACAAGTATATCATCAAAGATCAACTTTCAATCTCATTTATATCTCATATACAGTTCATATATAAGTTCACATTATCACAGCATAATATAATTCAACTAACAGTTATTGAATTCATATATCAAATAGGAACTGAAAGACTTTCCTGATTCGTAGTTTAACAACTACGACTTAACTGCTTAAGAATCTCTGCACTTTGTGTAATCCTACACAGTTATATTAACTATAGAGATCACACTCATTAGTTATATGTATCCACACATTCTCAATGTAATAATAAAGGTTACATTGTTGTCTAACTTGGTTCTTAGAACCTTCGTCTCCCTTTCTTATCGTATTCTTAGAATAACTATGTACGTATAAGTATACTTCAACCATACGTACTTACTACCATTCTCTACATACACATGCCCGTCTACCATTAATCTATTTACATAGAGCTAGTGTAGTCCATCTTTTGAGTTAATCATTCTCATTTATCATTACTAACACATAAGACCATAACAAAGCAAATATACTCTATTAACCGTCAAAGTCAGATTCAAGTATTAACATATGGTCCTACATAGCATGTATACACATTAAAGGATACTTTCATGCTCGTTTAACCTTTTCACGTGCAATCTACATGATATAGGTTCTAAGTCAACATTCCAACAATTTAAGGCCACTCAAGGTCATGAACATCACAAAGTTTATCATGCTAGTTCTTTAAACATATAAAGTATTCATATAACTCATACTGGGCATGTTCATGAATATTCATACTTCATACATGTAACTATCACGATTATTAGTTTGAATACATGCTTCGTTTACGCTAAACTTGGTTTCATGATATGTAGTCATGGTATAAATATACATGTATGATATATGAGAGAGTCCAAGTGTACTATCAAACATGTTCATAAATATCGGAATCCAAACCTCAAGGTAATATACATCACATAGCATATAACATCATACTCAGTTCATACATTTATAAACAATATATATTTACTACGCATGTTACTTTTCACATAACAAGTATATCATCAAAGATCAACTTTCAATCTCATTTATATCTCATATACAGTTCATATATAAGTTCACATTATCACAGCATAATATAATTCAACTAACAGTTATTGAATTCATATATCAAATAGGAACTGAAAGACTTGCCTGATTCGTAGTTTAACAACTACGACTTAACTGCTTAAGAATCTCTGCACTTCGTGTAATCCTACACAGTTATATTAACTATAGAGATCACACTCATTAGTTATATGTATCCACACATTCTCAATGTAATAATAAAGGTTACATTGTTGTCTAACTTGGTTCTTAGAACCTTCGTCTCCCTTTCTTATCGTATTCTTAGAATAACTATGTACGTATAAGTATACTTCAACCATACGTACTTACTACCATTCTCTACATACACATGCCCGTCTACCATTAATCTATTTACATAGAGCTAGTGTAGTCCATCTTTTGAGTTAATCATTCTCATTTATCATTACTAACACATAAGACCATAACAAAGCAAATATACTCTATTAACCGTCAAAGTCAGATTCAAGTATTAACATATGGTCCTACATAGCATGTATACACATTAAAGGATACTTTCATGCTCGTTTAACCTTTTCACGTGCAATCTACATGATATAGGTTCTAAGTCAACATTCCAACAATTTAAGGCCACTCAAGGTCATGAACATCACAAAGTTTATCATGCTAGTTCTTTAAACACATAAAGTATTCATATAACTCATACTGGGCATGTTCATGAATATTCATACTTCATACATGTAACTATCACGATTATTAGTTTGAATACATGCTTCGTTTACGCTAAACTTGGTTTCATGATATGTAGTCATGGTATAAATATACATGTATGATACATGAGAGAGTCCAAGTGTACTATCAAACATGTTCATAAATATCGGAATCCAAACCTCAAGGTAATATGTCAAGGTACACGTTCAAAACTTATACTTTCATTAGTAAAGTTTACTAACAAGGCTTAACATGTTCATATTATATATATACATATGTTAACATGTTCGTCATATATTTTAAGGTCATGTAAACGTGCTTGCAAAAATTAGAATATGGATATGGTACATACGTGTCAAAGTTTGTTTTCAAAACTTACACTTTCGTTAGAAATGTGCACTAGTGAAGTATGCATGCTCATGTTACATTATGAAACATATGTACACAAATCATCATGCTTTTCATGCATTCTTAAACCATACTAATGTGTCCCAAAAGTCAGAATATATATATATCACATATGTCTCTAAGTTCACAACCGAAACCATAAATTTCATTTCAAAATCATAAGTTTTTCGTCAATCGTGTACACTATCATGATTATTCATGCTTATGTCATGTAATGTACTAATATCTATAGTTTAATCATGTTCACATGCTTGTTCCAAGTGAGGCCACATGCTAACACTAAACAGAACTGAAACAGAAACCAAAACCAGAATTTGGTACTGGCGCAGTTCCCCAGTTCAAAACTGGCGCAGCTGCGCAGGGCCTTGGCCAACTCAAGTCTGGTACCGGCGCAGCTGCGCACCTGGCCAGTACAAAACTGGCGCAACTGCACAGGTGGACGGCCAGAAACATAGCAGCTTTCTGCTCGGCAGACTACAACCCAACTCACAATTTTCATAGCAAATTCGATTCTAAGCAACTATATAACAATTCTACCATGCTTATAACTTCATCTAACACTTAACAAACTTATTCTTACTTAACAATTAATCCATCCATGCTCAATTTCAAAAATTAGAACTTGACAGTAAACTTAAAAGAAGAAAAGTATGTTATACCTTTACAATTAGCTTTCTAATTCACACTTCCTATACTGATGTGTATATAATTACTCACTCTATATATGCTCTCAATTTCATACTTAAGCAATTCTTAGCAATGGAAAAATGGAGAAGGAGAGTCCATATTCATAGAGAAACTAATGTCCAGATATTGCTCTTGTTCTTCAAATTAAACCAACGTGAATAAGAATTGCATGTTGGTTATGAAAGAGTTGGTAGATAGTTGGTGAATGAAATCATGACAACCACTCCCCATTGAATCATTGCTAGCCTAAGCTTGCTGAGTTTGAAGTTATAGAGAATAGGATAGCCTGGAGTACGTCACGCGAAGAGGAAATTGAGAGGTGACTCTCATTTAAGGACAAGAAGTAATCTCAGCAACTTGCAAATTTAACTTACTAAAGTTGTATATGTATACATATAGTATTTACTTAGGCTATATGTATTCCTTCTATATGCATTTAAATGGGTGTTACAATGTTATCAAGTAGGGTACATACAACATATAATTCATGCACATTTTATTAACATCGAATATAATTCTTTCGGGTGCCATCACAGTGTATTGTCTCCTCTATTATTAAATTTTATTAATTC
This sequence comes from Panax stipuleanatus, assembly GCA_020205555.1. Lineage (NCBI taxonomy): Eukaryota > Viridiplantae > Streptophyta > Magnoliopsida > Apiales > Araliaceae > Panax > Panax stipuleanatus. Next base: position 109,253,374 of record CM035122.1, read on the forward strand.
AATAATTGTTTACAATATATCCATGATATATTATTTTATTGTATACTCACGTATAATTTTGTCACAGAACCACATGATATATTAATGTAGCTTTTACAATTTAATCAATCTTAATACATGGTTTCTATATATAGTATAGTCACCTAATTATTGCACCACACTATATAACATAGTTGCACTACACTTCATACTTCATATAATATATAGTTAGTTACTATACGCTATACATTTTATTCGCATGCTTGATATGTGGTATTTATATCACATATCAGATTCGCTCAAGCTTCAGACGTTGCTTGTTTTTTTGTTATTTATTGTGCTTTTGCATATATTTTGTTGTTATTATGCTCTCCCTGTTTGATGCAGGGCTTTTTGAGTCATCTCCAGCTTGCAAGGGGCAAATGTGTCATTTTCTACACTCTGGCGCCGCAGCGCCAGTGCCTAGCCTTTAGCCCGCGCTGCAGCGTGAGTGGCGCCGCAGCGCCACCAAGTAGTTGTGCGCTCCGCGCCGCAGCGTCGCCTCCGGTGTCTAGACTGGTTCGTTTTTAATGACCTAAAAGGGAGGAAAAAAGGCAGACACACAAGGCGGCTAGGAAAGAAAAAAAAGACAGAGTAGATATCTGGAGATTCTAGAGCAGAAACAAGTATTATTTTTTGGGAGAATAGTCATTGCATCATAGACAGCTCAGGAGTTCCACGAAGAAGAGAAGACTTGGAGACAGAAAACCCACAACAGGAGTTTTCTTATTCCAAATCTCTAAGTTATTTGTGTATTACTGAGCAATGTTGAATGTGATAGAAATGTGTATTAGCACCATGGTTATGAACTAATACCTTTTTAGGATTGCAATGTAACCTAGTGTTTAGCCTAATTAACTTTCTCTCCTATTTATATTAATGAATCATTTTGGGAATGGGTTGTTGTATTTCTTGCTTATTGACTAAATGCTTGACAGAGTTTTTGGTAGTGATATTAATGGATATTGAAGATTGGACATTAATATCTGGCTTTTAAAATACAATAACACTTGTTATGCCCTTGTCTAAAGGAATGTATGCATAAACTGCTAAATAGGATAGACATATCTCTATTTGCCTTGTGTAGTCTTGAGACTAATCTTATTGACCCTAGTCTAGTTATTTTCATCGATAGACATATTGTGATTCATCTAGCTAGGGGTGTGCATTTGGCCTTCGACAGAAGCATATGCGTAGTTCATTTCTCGGCTGGCCATTCCTTGATTTGTTTGTAATGTGGAGAGTTAGGAGTTTAGGCGACGCATTAGGGGAATTGTAATCCTAGCTTGTCTCCCTATTACATCTTTTATTTCTCCCGTTTCCTTTAGTTATAATCGCATAGTTTATAATTCCACCACCAATCATTTGTTTAGATAAGACAGTATAGTACTTACTTGAGTATTTGATTTGCATTTAAGACTTCGTCCTCGTGGGTACGACACCCTACTTCTTATATTACTTGTTGACCGCGGATACTTGCTCGTTAATTGTCGTTACATAAATCAGACAACAAGTTTTTGGCGCCGTTGCCGGGGACTTAGTAATATTTGTTATCAATATTAAGGCTAAGTCATTACGATCTTAATTTAGACTAATTTTATCTGTTTAATTTTCTTTTCAGGTGATCTCAACGGCGTATGCCACCTCGAAGGGGTCGAAATATAATACCTCTCGATCCCGAGGTTGATAGAACGTACAGACGCCTGCAGAGAGAAAAAGCTCGGGGCATAAATACTCCTGTTACAATGGCTGAGGAACTTCAGAAATCTTTAAGGGAGCATGCTATGCCTCACATCGTAGATTTGCAAGCCAGCATTCTTAGGCTCGCAATCCAAGCAAACAATTTTGAGATCAAACCGGGCACCATCCAAATGTGCTCCAATATTCAGTTTGGGGGATTACCAAATGATGACCCCAATGATCACTTGATGAACTTCTTGGAGATCTGCGATATGTTTAAATGCAACGGAGTGACTTACAATGCCATCAGATTGCGATTGTTTCCCTTCACTTTGAAGGACAAGGCCAAGAGCTGGCTACATTCACTTCCGTCAGGCTCCATAACCACATGGGATGACCTGGCTCAAAAGTTCGTGGCAAAGTTCTTCCCACCCGCTAAAACCGCCAGGCTCAGGCACGAAATTACCTCTTTTATTCAATTTGAGTCAGAGTCTTTGTACGACTCATGGGAGCGATTTAAGGATCTTCTAAGAAAATGCCCCCACCATGGACTGCCAGAATGGCTTCCCATCCAGACATTCTATAATGGGTTATCTGGAGCTACTCGATCGAGTATTGATGCCGCTTCTGGAGGAGCGTTCATGTCTAAGCATCACACAGCGGGGTATGAATTGGTGGAAACAATGGCGGCCAATAATTATCAATGGCCAAATGATAGGCAAGCCCCTAGAAGAGCAGCAGGAATATATGAGGTAGATCCAGTCACGCAATTAGCGGCTCAGGTTGCAGCGCTAACTAAAAGACTTGACACCATGGGAGTGCAAGCTGTGCAGAATGTTCAGAGTGTCGCATTGTTGTGTGAATTGTGTCAAGGGAGCCACACAACTGATCAGTGTGCCATAAGCCCCGAGTCTGTTCAATTTGTTTCCAACTACGGGAGGCAGTAAAACGCAAGTCTCCCTACTCATTATCATCCGGGCTTGAGGAATCATCCAAACTTGTCTTGGGGCAACACACAGAGCAATAAAGCACAACCACCGACCACCAGGCCTAATTTCTCAAACCCTCCCGGTTTTCAAGCTCAAAATCAGTTCAACCAACAACCACAGAGTTCTCATAATCAGTTCCACCATCCACCACCTCATCAGGAAAGAAAACCTAGTTTGGAAGATCTCCTGTCTAGATATATTGCCCAAAATGAGACAAGGAGCAGTAATCAAGAGGCTTCCATCCGGAACCTTGAAGTCCAAATGGGACAGTTGGCCTCTGCTTTGAATAGTCGACCGCAAGGCACATTGCCGAGTGACACTGATGTCAACCCGAAACGGGATGGGAAGGAACACTGCAAAGCAGTTACACTCCGAAGTGGGAAAACTATAAATGAAAAGGGTGGAGAGAGTCCTATAGTGCAAGAAGAAGTGACTTTAGAGGAATCTATTGTGGAGCAAAGTGATGATAAGCCTGGGGGTGAGGTAAATGCTCAAGAAAGCCCTTCATCACCAACCCCTACAGTGAACACAGCTAGTCCTCCTATCCCGCAGTTGCCATTCCCCCAGCGCATGCAGAAACAAAAGCTTGATAAGCAATTTTCTAAGTTTTTAGAAGTTTTCAAGAAGCTTCACATAAACATCCCATTTGCAGAGGCGTTGGAGCAAATGCCGAGCTATGTTAAATTCATGAAAGACATATTGTCGAAGAAGAGGAAAATGGGAGATTATGAAACAGTGGCTCTGACTGAGGAATGCAGTGCTATTTTACAGAACAAGCTCCCGCCAAAACTGAAAGATCCTGGAAGTTTCACGATCCCATGCACTATCGGGGACCAATTCATTGGCAAGGCCTTATGTGATTTGGGGGCGAGTATAAATTTGATGCCTCTGTCAATATATAAGAAACTTGGACTGAATGAAGCCAAACCCACAAGTGTTACTTTGCAATTGGCAGATAAATCTCTCACGTACCCGAAGGGGATAGTAGAGGATGTGCTTGTTAAGGTGGACAAGTTAATCTTCCCAGCGGACTTTATTGTCTTGGATTTTGAAGAAGACAGGGAGGTCCCGATAATACTGGGTAGACCATTCTTAGCAACGGGGAGAACCCTTATAGATGTGCAGAAAGGGGAACTGACTATGAGAGTACAGGATCAGGAAGTGACTTTCAATGTGTTTAGGGCAATGAAATATCAGAACACCCCTGAAGACTGCTTTCAGATTAAAGTGCTTGATGATGCAGTCAGGGAAGTATTCTCAGAAACATGCATGACAGACCCCTTTAGAAGCTACACTAAGAGGTACCAGAGCTAATGAAGAGGGCACCCATGTTGAATTTGCTAACTGGCTGGATGCACCCCAGAGATCTACACAGTTCCAAAGACAGTTTGAGTCGCTGAATGATCCAAAAGCATCTACTTCCAAATCCCAACCATCTGTTGTAGAACCTCATGTCCTCGAGTTAAAGCCCATGCCCAATCATCTGAGGTATGCATACTTGGGGAATTCTTCCACTTTACCTGTTATAATATCTACATCTTTAGATGAAGGCCAGGAAGAGAAGCTACTGCTAGTGCTTAAACAGTATAAAACGGCACTGGGGTGGTCGATTTCAGACATTAAAGGGATCAGTCCATCCCTTTGTATGCACAAAATCCTACTGGAGGAAGGATCCAAGCCGACCATTGAACATCAGAGGCGGTTGAACCCAATAATGAAGGAGGTGGTCCGGAAGGAAATCATTAAGCTGCTAGATGCGGGCATTATATACCCTATCTCGGACAGTCCTTGGGTCAGTCCCATTCAACGCGTGCCAAAAAAGGGCGGTATGACAGTAGTAGCCAATGAGAATAACGAGTTGATTCCAACCAGAACGGTGACTGGATGGAGGGTATGTATGGACTACAGAAAGTTAAACAAGTCAACCTGTAAGGATCACTTCCCTTTGCCATTTATTGATCAGATGCTCGATAGACTTGCTGGGCATGCCTTCTACTGTCTGCTAGATGGTTATTCAGGCTATAATCAAATTTCTATTGCTCCCGAAGATCAGGAGAAAACAACGTTCACATGTCCGTATGGGACCTTTGCCTTTCGGAAAATGTCCTTTGGGTTGTGTAACGCTCCTGCAACATTCCAACGTTGCATGATGTCCATCTTCTCTGACATGGTCGAAAAGACCCTCGAGGTTTTCATGGACGATTTTTCTGTATTCGGGAGTTCATTTGATAACTGTCTGGTGAATTTGACTGCCGTTCTCCAAAGATGTGTTGAGACTAATCTTGTATTGAATTGGGAGAAGTGCCACTTCATGGTAAAAGAGGGCATTATTCTGGGCCACAGAGTATCTGATGGTGGTATTGAGGTAGACAAGGCTAAAATTGATGTCATCAATAGTCTACCACCGCCTACATCAGTGAAAGGGGTTAGGAGTTTTCTTGGGCATGCAGGTTTCTATAGGCGGTTTATCAAGGACTTCTCAAGGATAACAAAACCGCTATGTTCACTATTGGAAAAGGATGTGCCTTTTCAGTTTGATGAAGCTTGCCTCAGAGCATTTGAACTATTGAAGGAAAAACTCATTTCGACTCCTATTGTGGTAGCTCCTGATTGGACTTTCCCTTTTGAGCTCATGTGTGACGCCAGCGATTTTGCAATTGGGGCAGTGTTGGGGCAGAGAAGGGACAAAGTGTTCCACACGATCTACTATGCCAGCAAAACATTAACTGATGCTCAAGTTAAATTACACCACAACCGAGAAAGAATTGCTGGCAGTGGTTTATGCTTTCGACAAATTCCGTTCCTACCTAATTGGAACAAAAGTGACCGTGTACACAGACCATTCGGCCATTAAATATCTGATAGAGAAAAAAGATGCAAAGCCTAGGCTGATAAGGTGGGTCCTTCTTCTACAGGAGTTTGATCTGGAGATTCGCGACAAGAAGGGGACAGAAAACCAGGTAGCAGATCACTTGTCAAGGTTGGAAAACCCTCCTCATTCGGGAGACGCAATCAAAGACATCAATGATTTCTTCCCGGATGAACAACTGTTTGGCGTCCAAAGTAAAACCCCGTGGTATGCGGACTTTGCAAATTTCGTCGCTTGTCAAGTGCTTCCTCCCATCTTGAGCTATCAACAAAGGAAGAAATTCCTACATGATGCAAAACAATACTTTTGGGACGAGCCCTTTTTATTCAAACAGTGTTCAGATCAGATTCTGCAGAGATGTTTGCCAGAGGAGGAAATCGAAGGTGTGCTCCATCATTGTCATTCCTCTAATTATGGAGGACATTTTGGGGGCCAAAGAACTGCTGCTAAAGTACTCCAATCTGGGTTTTACTGGCCTACCCTGTTCAAAGATGCACACCTATATGTGTTGCACTGCGATAGATGCCAAAGGGTAGGAACCATCTCAAAAAGGCATGAATTACCGCTGCAGAATATCCTTGAAGTAGAGTTGTTTGATGTATGGGGTATTGACTTCATGGGACCATTCCCGTCGTCCTACAACAATCTTTATATTCTTGTAGCGGTTGATTATGTCTCCAAATGGGTAGAAGCAGTCGCCTTGCCTTCTAATGATGCTAAGGTGGTGCTTAATTTCTTAAGGAAAAATATTTTCACTCGCTTCGGCACTCCTCGGGCAATAATCAGTGATGAAGGGTCACATTTTTGCAACAAATATTTCGAAGCCCTTCTTGCTAAGTATGGGGTGACCCATAAAATAGCCACAGGTTATCATCCGCAGACAAGTGGCCAAGCAGAGATCTCTAATCGAGAGGTTAAGCGTATCTTGGAGAAGATCGTTAATCCTAATCGGAAGGACTGGTCAAAGAAGCTTGATGATGCCTTGTGGGCATACCGCACCGCTTACAAAACGCCTATCGGAATGTCTCCGTATAGGCTTGTTTATGGCAAGGCTTGTCATCTTCCTGTGGAGCTAGAGCACAACGCATATTGGGCTATCCAAAAGCTCAATTTCGATATGGATGCAGCAGGTGAACGAAGATTATTACAACTCAATGAATCAGACGAGTTTCGTCTGCACGCGTATGAAAACGCTAAGTTGTATAAGGAAAAGACAAAGCGGTGGCATGACAAGAAAATTGTCGAAAGGAACTTCGAACAAGGCCAGAAGGTGCTTCTTTTTAACTCGCGGCTGAAATTATTCCCAGGGAAGTTGGAGTCCCGATGGTCGGGGCCGTTCACCATTGCTAAAGTGTATCCTCATGGGGCTATTGAGGTCGAAGACCCTCATTCAGACAAAACCTTCAAAGTCAATGGACAACGTTTGAAACACTATTGGGGCGGCGAGGTCGATCGACAAAACACCTCCATCACCTTGGGAGACCCGGTGTAAGGCGGGGCGAAAGTCAAGCCGACGACTCTAAATCAAGCGCTTGATGGGGAGGCAACCCCATCTCAGTATCAAAATTATCCTTTTGGTTTTATTTAGTGTTGTTTTCTTTAGTTATCATTAATGCAATTGTTTTTCTTTTCCTTAGAATTTTTGTAGATGTTAATTTAGTGTGTTAGTATGTAGTTTAATAGTTTGTATAATTGTTAGTATGATTGCTTTGTCTAGTAGTTTATCTGGGTATTGATTCAGGTTTTGGGTAGTGCAGGAAAAGAAAACTCAGTGCTCGCGCCGCAGCGCCAGGAGCTAGTCTGAGTTTCGCGCCGCAGCTCCAATAACCACGCCGCAGCGCCAGATCCTTTATAAATTTTGCGTCGCGGCGCCGGCATATGCTGGAAGCTACTGGAGAGTTGCGCCACAGCGTCCGAATGTCCCGCCGCAGCGTCAATATTTCACGCCGCAGCGCCGAAAATGACGCCGCAGCGCCAAGAAGCCTCACTGTAACGCAGCAGCGCCGAAAATGACGCCGCAGCGCCAAGAAGACCCTATCCCGCGCCGCAGCGCCATGCACCACGCCGCAGCGCCATCACCGTATTTTTACGTTTAATTGAGGCTTTTGGGTTCAGTTTGCAGTGTTCCTCTTTTCTCTCTCACACATCTCCCTTTCTCCCAACGAGTGCGGCAAATCAACCGTCACTCCCAATTCGGTTTCTGAGCGTTTGGGGCCTTCAACCGTCGTGCAGTTATTCTCCTTCATTCTATTAATAAGCAAGCCAAGGTAAAGGATTTCGCAGAGTTTGTTTTGTTCAGTTTGTGATTTATCTTTCTATTGTCCTTTGGTTTTGTTGGCTATGGGTTCCAAGCGTCCTCGCACTAGTATAGGTCCTCCTCCGTCTTCCAGAGCTCCTCCTCCTCTTTGGGATGCTGTAAAATTCCCGAGTGAGGAAGCATGGAAGCGATATGCCCAAAATTTCTCAAAGAGGAGTTTGGTGCCAGAGAGAGGACTAAGGCCAGATGACAAGATGGACGGCCATATGAATTCAATGATTATAACTATGAAATGGGTTCACTTCACCAAGCCGCCCGAATCTGCAGTTATTTCAGTAGTAAAGGAATTCTATGCAAATGCTAATGCCGATGGTCCTGCTTCGGTGCCAGTCCGGGGTAAGTTGATCAAATATGACAGTCGAACAATCAATGTTGTGTATGGGACTCCAAACTACGAGGGTAAGGATTATCTGGAGTCTGGGATGCGGAGTTACAATACTGATGAGATTATAGCAAAGCTCTGCAAGCCTGGTACCGTGTGGAAAACCAATGAATTCCACGGTGAAAAGACCTCTTTCCCCCATCAAGCCTTGAGCCGTTATGGTAAGGCAGTGGTACTCTTTTATTTGTGCCAATATCATGCCAACACGCCACCTGAGCGATGTAACAAGGGAGAGGGAAGTACTGCTTTATGCAATTGTCATGGGGCTGAAAGTTGATGTGGGGGTTCTTATCCAGGATTCAATTAAAAAGGCCATTAGGAGCAACGTCAATTTCGGCCTCCCTCATCCTTCTCTGATCACACGCCTATGCAAAAGGACGGGTGTGGTATGGGAGAAAAACGACATCACTCAGCTGCCTATGGCTGTCATTGATCATCACGTTATAGCCCGTTATGGAGTATGGGATGGGGGACCTCCGTCACACCCAAAGGGTCAAGGATATTTACCGGGGCCTCTGCCGCCTCCCTCATCGGAAGCTGGTACCTCCGCTCAAGTGCCTGAGCCCCCATCTTCTGAGGCTATGCCACCCGGGGCCTTGGCAGAGATCTTAAGCAGTCTTAATTTTCTCCACATCAAGGTTGATACAGTGGCTCAATGGCAGAGCCAATTCAATCACTATCATGCGGAGTTCGCAAATACAGTGTCCAGTATCTATTATGCTCAAGGAGGAGACGACGCAGAGTCCATGCCCTTTCAATTTCCAGAGCCTCCAGTCTTTGCGCCTTATCCTCCACCATTTCCAGCCACAGGAGAGGATCGCGAGGAGGAGCCAGCGGATGCCAATGTTGAAGCCGATGATGATGGCGGAGGTGATGGTGCTCCAGAGGGTGAAGGCCAGTGAGGTCATTGGCAAATTTCAAGTTTGGGGGAGATTTCCTGTTTTAAGTTTTATTATATATGAATTGCTGTCATGTTTCTTTTGGGCGGTTTAGCCCCTGACTATCTATTTTTCTTTTATGCTATGTTTGTGGATGTTTTCGGTTTATTTTGGGATGCATGTTATGATGCAGTGGTGCGTTGGTTTTATTAGGTATATTAATGAATGTTTGGTTTATAATATTTAATTGCTTGTGTTTTATTTTTGTATATAGTATTTTGCTTCCGCTTTAGCTTTCTTGTAAATTTTTGGTTGTATTGTTTATAGCCATATGCCATGTGCATATTTTGGGTAGTGTGCAGATTTTTGGTTTACTTGATGCCATGTGTTATGGTTTCTCCTTATTTGGGCAGGGTCATGCCTATTGTAGTTGGTTTTCCCCCCTTTTTAACCCCGTTCTGTAACTGTGATTATGCTGGGTGAGGGTGTTTTAGCTGTCAATTTTTTGATCGTGGCTAATGACAAGCGCCATGTAGTTTTGGCTGTCTCTTAGAGTTGTGTCAAGCATGTATGAGTTAGGGGTTGTGAATCGATAAGTCGAGACTGTTTTTGATCCGTCCTTCTTAACAAGAGCCGATCAACTGTTTTAACCAATTATTTTTAGATTTTACGTCGCGCGTTTATTGCTTTGGGAGTATGTTCATTCTTATAAACTTTCATTTCTGCAAGGTAATAAAGGGCTTGGGTGTATTCTTTTCAGTTTTGGATCTTGGGCTCTGGCATGTTGTATAATAAAATATAATAAAATTTATTGAAAGGAGATTGAATATCGAAAGTCTTGCGGTGGGTCGAGTTGGAGCGTAAAACGCACTCGCCCATAAACGCAGGACCGATGTTGAGATGGAGCATAAAATGCACTCGTCAAATAATCTTCAGATTTCTTAAAGTCTAATTTGGCTTATGTTGATTACGTGGCCTTTGCTGCTCGAGTGATTAGATTCAGAGGGGTGTTCTACGCCTAGTGCCCTAAAGCCGTCTGGCTTGGGAGTCACTGATCAAAAGCTCATTTATGGGTAGCTCTGTCTAGCCTAAGGTAATTAAGGACTGTCCGAGTCAGATTTTTGTTGTCTTCATGCTAGAGCCTTTTGATCTTTTCCTATGCTTGCATCCTAGTCTTAATTCTTGTTGATTGTTTAAGTTGCGTAGTGTGCATATTGTTTTTAGCAATCGACTGTGCGAGTTTTTTTTGAGCTATGTTTAGTTAGGATGGTTGATCTTCACACGCATAGAGTGGATCGAGTACAGTCTCATGCTTGCAAATTCGATTTAAAGCCCCTTTCATGTCATTGATTGTCCTATTCTGAGAGAGGCTCTATAAGTACGCTTTGAAGCCGTGGTATTACTCTATAGTTGTAGTTTCCATTCGCGTCTTCCGGTAGTGTGGGTGTGGATGATAGATAGTTTGCTTGAGGGCAAGCAATAGCTTAAGTTTGGGGGTATCTGATATGTGGTATTTATATCACATATCAGATTCGCTCAAGCTTCAGACGTTGCTTGTTTTTTTGTTATTTATTGTGCTTTTGCATATATTTTGTTGTTATTATGCTCTCCCTGTTTGATGCAGGGCTTTTTGAGTCATCTCCAGCTTGCAAGGGGCAAATGTGTCATTTTCTACACTCTGGCGCCGCAGCGCCAGTGCCTAGCCTTTAGCCCGCGCTGCAGCGTGAGTGGCGCCGCAGCGCCACCAAGTAGTTGTGCGCTCCGCGCCGCAGCGTCGCCTCCGGTGTCTAGACTGGTTCGTTTTTAATGACCTAAAAGGGAGGAAAAAAGGCAGACACACAAGGCGGCTAGGAAAGAAAAAAAAGACAGAGTAGATATCTGGAGATTCTAGAGCAGAAACAAGTATTATTTTTTGGGAGAATAGTCATTGCATCATAGACAGCTCAGGAGTTCCACGAAGAAGAGAAGACTTGGAGACAGAAAACCCACAACAGGAGTTTTCTTATTCCAAATCTCTAAGTTATTTGTGTATTACTGAGCAATGTTGAATGTGATAGAAATGTGTATTAGCACCATGGTTATGAACTAATACCTTTTTAGGATTGCAATGTAACCTAGTAGTTTAGCCTAATTAACTTTCTCTCCTATTTATATTAATGAATCATTTTGGGAATGGGTTGTTGTATTTCTTGCTTATTGACTAAATGCTTGACAGAGTTTTTGGTAGTGATATTAATGGATATTGAAGATTGGACATTAATATCTGGCTTTTAAAATACAATAACACTTGTTATGCCCTTGTCTAAAGGAATGTATGCATAAACTGCTAAATAGGATAGACATATCTCTATTTGCCTTGTGTAGTCTTGAGACTAATCTTATTGACCCTAGTCTAGTTATTTTCATCGATAGACATATTGTGATTCATCTAGCTAGGGGTGTGCATTTGGCCTTCGACAGAAGCATATGCGTAGTTCATTTCTCGGCTGGCCATTCCTTGATTTGTTTGTAATGTGGAGAGTTAGGAGTTTAGGCGACGCATTAGGGGAATTGTAATCCTAGCTTGTCTCCCTGTTACATCTTTTATTTCTCCCGTTTCCTTTAGTTATAATCGCATAGTTTATAATTCCACCACCAATCATTTGTTTAGATAAGACAGTATAGTACTTACTTGAGTATTTGATTTGCATTTAAGACTTCGTCCTCGTGGGTACGACACCCTACTTCTTATATTACTTGTTGACCGCGGATACTTGCGCGTTAATTGTCGTTACATAAATCGGACAACAATGCTTTCATATAGAAGTAAATAATTTACTTATCTCATCAATTAATTAATAATAATATTAATTAATCCATTTCTCATTAATCAATGAAATTATAATTTTTACACTAATTGATTAATACTTTATATAATTTATTATCACGTTAAATAAATATAAATCTTATTATATTTATAATTCATTTACTCATTAATCAACATATTATCAAATAATTACTAGATACTAGTATATTGTCCATAACAATAATTAATAATATAAGACAATATATCTCATTCCTCCTTAATACAATTCCGATTACATCTATAATCAATTTCCTTATTATTATACTATCACTAGTTATAATAATAAATCAACATATTATCATAATTACAATTAATATAGACTAATTGTTTAAATTAATAATTCTTCCATCCTCGAATTAATCAATTCATTACCGAATCTATTATCGTGCCACACAAGGCAATTCTCACAAGCTTAATCTCAAGCATATTATTATTCACATCTCACTTAAACATTCTTTTTAGTATAATGTTTGCGTGACTCAAGCATTTAAATGCTAAACTACCTCAAATATTTATACTTATAATAAGTATAACCCTTATGCTTATAATAATTAAGATTTACTCTATTAATTATTTAAATAATAATATCCACGATAAAATAATAACTTAAGTTAATTAATATATTAAAATAACTTAGTTTCCTTTCATTAATTAAACTCCTTTGAAAATACATTAGAAATTATATATTTAGCCATAACATAAAATATTATGTTTTCTCCAAATAAGTACATTCATTATAAAAAAATAATTTACTTATTGTCTCAAGATATTAATATACTATCTATTAGAAATAATCACATATATGGCACATGTACATTTTATATAGAAAATAGGTAATAAGTTTACTTTCTATTATAATAAATTGTTTCCATCAATTTATTTACATATAGCAAATATATTTTAATATATTTACCATATTAATTAATCATACCTATTATCTCATACAAAAACATATAAGGTAATATTATTATTCAAAAATAACATTTCCTCCTTTTATTAAAATAATTCAATATTAGAAAATATTTTAATATCCTTTATTAGAAATATATATAATAATCATTTCTCTTTCTTTTCCATAAATTGTTCCCAGAATAATTTCTTCAAATATTCATTTAAAAATATAATGATTTTTATTTTTCTTTAATAACGTATATATATTTATCGTTATTCGCACATTATACTTTCTCATATATTACCATTCTAAGTAATATATATAAAAGTACCAACTATAATTACATAATCAATGTATATATTAATTCACTCTTCACTTAAGTAAATTAAATCCGTACTATATCACCATAGTTAATTAAGGTTTAATATTAACATTATATTATTCCATAATAAAATTCTTAAATTAACCAATATTTATTTTTATTAGTTAATTTCCTTAACTAACTCATGTTTCACTATCCAAACCTATTTACGGATAGCTTAAGTTCTATTAATAACCTATATTATAAACATACTAGTTATTAATACACATACACAAGAATATGGTGATTATACATTAAGGATATTTAATGTCACCAACTTACTATGATAAAATAATTCGATGAATTATTTAATATCGATAAGAAACCTTATCCACTTCCTTTACCTCAATTGAATCGTCTCTAAAATAAATAACAAATATATATCAATAATATATTTATAAATCACAAAAACACATATTACATAGTCCATATTACCCTATGTAATATAATACCACATACCTCATATCACATATATATACTCTTATTCTAATCCATCTCACAGTTTAAGAATTTTATTTATTAAATACTTATTTAATAATTTCTGAAAATTCAGGTTCTCATAGTGAAAACATGGTTTGTTGTGTCAGAGTCACTCTGATGGCTGTCATGGCCATGAAAAGACCAACACTTGTATATATTTTGTGGTCGAGGATGCTTCGCAGCCCGACAATCACCATTCAAATTGAGCCAAAAGGCTGAAAAGATGAAACTGAAGTATCGATATGCTTTAAATCCTATGTTAGCGTAAGGGTTTGAAAACCTTCTTTCAAAACATCAATTCAATAATCTTATCGAAAAAAGTAGCTTTTGCAAATCAAATCAAACACTTTTGCAAATCAAATCAAAGACTTTTTGCAAACCAAATCAAACCCTTCGTATATAGGTTCAACGATGCATAAACATACTTCCAATTAAAGCATAGGCCCAATTTCTTCCAGCATTCACACACACGTTGCAGATTTAAAAGGAAAATATTGAAAAGATGAGGTACCGTGTTTACACGGGATTTGTGGGGTGCCTAACACCTTCCCCACACTTAATCAAGCCCCCGAACTCAAAACTTTGGTTTCAAAGATTAAGTTTCGACAGTGTCCAACAATTGGGCCTCTTTCAAACAAAACTCGGTTGAGTTGGTACAACCATTTCAAAATCTACCAACTGGTGACTCTGTAAAATGTTCAAATCGTCGACATGATACATGTTGGCCTTTTCCTAAAAAACCCTTCAAAACCTTTTTCACAAATAAAAAGAGTAAGGGTAGACAAAACTTAGGAAGGGAGAAAGATCCGGATTGTGACTCGACCAGCGAATTTTTCCCGACGTCGACATCAGTTATATGTATATGATATACCACGTTAAGTTAGAAAGCTAAATTTAGAATATCAATGTAAGAAAAGAGAGAAAATAGAGAAGAAGAAATAAAGAACAAGGAGAAAGCTTTGTGTAATCAAAAGCAAGAATCAAAACCCATCATCACCATCATCATCATCTTCTTCTTCTTACATCAAAGGTATAATCTAGTTTAAGTTTTGTTCTTCATAGTTTTAGTTCTCTGTAATTTAGTTTATCATGATAATCATGTGAATATGATTTATACATAGTATATTGTATATATAAACTATTATATATGATTTGTATGCAAGTTTAAGTTGTTTAATTCATGTAAATATGATGAACATGAAGAAATCATGTTCATAGTAATTTACAGTGAACTATTTTGAAAATGGGTTCTTTAATATCAAAATTGATGTCTAATTCATGCTATGTGATGTAAATTGAATTTAGATTATAATAATATGTTAAGAAACGAAAATAACATAATTTGAATTATGTGATTCGGTTTAAAAACAAAGTCACAGTGTTTATTTTCATCAAGAACACTTAACAATGGTGTTTTCTTCAAAATTATAAAATTAAAGGTTTTTAATTATGTGTTGTGATGTTTATATGTGTTAAAACATGTTAGAAGCATAAAGTTATGATTTTATAAAGCTTTATATGCATTGTATGAAATAAAATCTGAGTTTGGTGTAGACACTCGAAATTTTGCATTCATGTTACTAACCCTGCAGGAGGACAAAACCGTCTTATATCCTTCCAGAGATAACCTTGGATGTTTAGACCCAAGTCAGTAGCCCCGGCGACAACACCAGAATGTCTGTCAAGCCCCGACAACAACCCGAGAGGTACAGGAGCCCCGGCTATAGCACCGGGAGATCAAACTCAGTCTCGGCGACGACACCGGAATGTCGAGTCAAGCCCCGACAACAACACGGGACGTACAGGAGCCCCGACGACAACACCAGGAGATCAAACTCAGCACCGGCGACAACACCGGGATGTCATGTCAAGCCCCGACATAAACCCCGGGAGATGTAATCACCCCAGAGACAACCCTAGGACACCAAATCAATCCCTGGAGACAACCCTGAGGAAGAACAGAGTCAGCTGGTATCAAACCTCGGAGATAACCCCGAAAAAATGGTCGAATACCTTACCAACACATGAGACAACCCCTAGAAGGGCAAAACTGTCATTTTACCAACTTGAAGCCAAATTAGTCAAAAACAAGCCAAGTTGATGCAATGAAAGTCAGAAAGAGCCATAACATCAATCCCGAGTGAAAACTGCACAAGACAGCTCAACGGACAAACTACAAAAAAACCAAGATCTGATTATAAACCTATCTTCCTGGTTTGGAAATAGGTTAAGTCCCATGTCATTGTGTCACTCTCGAAAAGGGCTTTTCGAAAAGGTATAGCACGCCTCAAACATACGCTCTGATCAAAAGTTATGAAGGTTTGATCCTGACATCGCGTTGCTCGGAGTGTACGTACTTCAAGACGATGGGACCCACAAGGTGGGGCCCAACATGAGGAGCCACAGCTCTACTCGTGGCAGCCGCGGGTAGACCCGCTACCATATTGATCTATAAATGAGACCCCTCACCCTTACAAAAAAAGAAGAAAAAAAGAAAAAAGTTCTAAAACTCCGCCTATTTCGACCCTTAGCCCTACTTCTAGTACTCCAAACGTAGATTTTATTCTTCCAATATGTTTGCATTCGTATATTCTACAACATACCAAAAATTAATAGGTGAAAACGTCCATTTGAAGCCCACCGAGTGGCAAAAAGCCCGTGGAGCTGTCCATTGTAAGTTTTTTTACGATCAGAAGTTATTTCTTACTTTATTACATATATGTGAACGTGCATATCAAGTTTCATCTTCTGGTTTTGCCCGAAACTCAGTTACGTGGCCTTTTTAGCTTACTTTATATATAGAAGTATATATATACGTTTTTCTTAGTTTGCACATCCTGGATCACTGATTCGTGGCCTTTTCAGCTATATTATACATATAATTGACTATATATACACTAACTTTCAACTCAGTCGGGCCTGGATTGCTCATTCGTGGCCTTTTTACTGCTTTTATATATATAACTATATATATATATATATATATATATATTTTTCCTGACTTTGTTTTGCCTGGAATTCTGATTCGTGGCCTTTTTAGCTTTAATATATATATATATATATATATATATATATATATTAACATTTACTTTTCAGTTTGGCCTGGATTAGAAATCTGTGGCCTCTTACAATTTTTATAAATATATATATATATATATATATATATATTTACATTTCAGTTGAGACTGGATCAATTTGTGGCTCTTTACAGCTTATATATATATATATATATATATATATATATATATATATATATATATATATATATATATATTTACATTTAGTTGAGCTTGGATTGCAAATTCGTGGCTATTTACTACTTTTATATCTATATATAGTTACTTTCCTTTTTGGCCTGGATTGGAAATCTGTGACCCTTTACAACTTTTATGCACACACACACACACACACACACACACACACACACACACACACATATATATATATATATATATATACACATTTAGTTGAGCCTGGATTGCAAATTCGTGGCTATTTACTGCTTTTATATCTATATATATATTTACATTCCTTTCTGGCCTGGATTGGAAATCTGTGACCCTTTACAACTTTTATACACACACACACACACACACACACACACACACACACACACACACATATATATATATATATATATATATACATTCAGTCGAGCCTAGATTAGCAATTCGTGGCTCTTTCCCGCTTTTATGAATATATATATATATATATATATATATATATATATATATATATATATATATTCACATTCCAATCGGGCCTGGATTGGAAATTCGTGGCCCTTTACAGCTTATATATATATAAATATATATTTAATTTTATTGCTCCTTGTGATTAAATATTTGCTTTAAATATTCATTTGATATGAATTTATTTTAATGTAAATTTTGGCGAATTAGATTTATTTAAATCTAGCCCTTTTTAACTTTTAAGCGGTTCAAAATAGGTCCAACCGAAACCAGAAACCTAGAATGGCTAATATTTATTTAAATCTAGTTTTTTCTACTTTTGTAAATATTACCTAGATTCATATCTAGTGGGAACGGGAAGCTTTGGTTACGCGCATGTAAGGATTTGTCTGATAAATCCTTTGTTTTTGCGACGTCTAGAGTACAATTCTCCTTCCCTGTGAATATTTGTGTTGTGCAGGTTTTCTTGGCCATTTTATGTGAGCCTAGCAATCGTGGGATTGATGATCAAACTGATCTAAATCTGATTCCTATGATGGACAAACTCCACTTTGTAAATATATCCTACCAGTTTTTCTGTAAAAATGTACATCCGAGGGACCTTAAAACGGTTATCCTGATTTAAGGTCTCAAACATAGTGAAATACAGTTTGTTGTGCTAGAGTCACTTCGATGGCTGTCATACCCATAAGAAGACCTGCACTTGTTGTTGGTCGAAAAACCGATCACTAAACACGCGCAAGTATATGCGGTCTAACAAGTAATACAGTGATAAGGAAAGTGTCGTACCCACGAGGAACTATCACTAATATTTACCAAATACCAACTTTGTATCGCTTAAGTCTTATTCGAACAGTAAACTAATAGGAGTGTGGTTAAACTAGTTATAACTAATTATTAAAGCAAGTAAACGGATAACGAATGGTAATCGAAGGAATTACAAGCTAAGGTTACAACATCACCCCACACAGGCATTCCGTCGAACACCTAGCGTGCTATGCAACATCAAACTTCCTACCCTTCTCTCTTTGGTCTTAATGGTCACTACAGTTTGTCGACCGAGAACACACAGGTGTTCATACACCTTTGTCGAGGTATGCACAAACTTATCCTCTCCAGATCCACCCGATAGGGAATAGAACAGAAAAGAACATCCAAACTAGGTGATAACTATGAGAATTAACCTAACAAGGATTTAAGCATAAGTTCTCAATTAGGTCACACGTGGCACACAGATATATGTTTATTCTACGCACAACTTATGCAGTTGAAACCCATAATCACATGCCAATATATTTAGGTGTAAATCTACAAAAAAAAATTCGATATCATATAGATTACCAAAATCATCACTAATATCTTAGTGAGAATCGTTAAGCATGAATATATTAAACCAAACCATATGGTGCCAACCAAAGAGATAAGACAGTCAATTTAACTAACAAAAGGTTCCATTATAACCTTAGAGCCAATACTTAGTTCATAGCTATTGAACAAAATATAAGTAGCAATAAAGACAACATTTATGGATTACAAAAATAGAGAAAATAAATGGATAAGAATAAACTTTGTCAAGGCTCTTCAGTCTCCAAGCATTTCGCTCCTTTCAAGCTCTCCAATCCGTGTAGCTCACTGCTCTTGTTGCTCCAAGGAAAACCCAAACTTTACCCTAATCTACCTAATATATATTTACAAACATTACCCAATAACTAGAGAGAGAAAGTACAAAAGAGATCTAATCTATCCTAAGCTAAGCTAACCGATTCTATCCCAGTCTTCTTTCTCTCCTTCCTCTCTTTTCCCTCCTCTATTCCTTTCTTTTTTTCTACCTCCTTTTTTCCTGGCATAGGCTCCCTTGATATATATATATATATATATATATATATATATATATATATATATCTGTTTTTCTCCTTTTGCTAGGTCAAAAGCAAGCCTTTTCTGCCTGGGCACCGGAGGTCACGCTGCGGCGCGGGCAATCAGCTTATAAGTGGCGCTGCGGCGCCATGTTAAAATCAAAAGATCGGAGGTCGCGCTGCAGCACGAGTCCATAAAGGAAATGTGGCGCTGCAGCTCCAGGATGACATCAGCAAGGACCAGGGGCGGCGCCGCGGCGCGAGAATGAGACTAGGCATTGGCGCTGCGGCGCGAGTATATGTAAATTGTCCGTTTTGTCCCCTGAAAGCTAGAAAAGTCCTATAAAGCCTGCAATACATCGGTTAAACATAATAATACTATAAACATATAAAACTATATAAAAACTACGAAGATCAGGCAACTATTTAAGCCATAAAGTATCCGATTTGCAGGTATAAATCCCACTCATCAAATACCCCCAAACTTAAGTCTTTGCTTGTCCTCGAGCAAACTATCTAACATAAACTCACAATAGAAAACACACGCGAAATAAAAATATCACTGTATACTAGTATCATGGCTTCTAAGCTCGATCATGGCTACTCCCAAAGAACAGGGCAAACACAGATATAAGTAAGAGTTCATTCAGTTTCAAGCATAAGACTGTATTCGATCCATTCTATGTGTGTGTGTGGGCATCCTAACTAATCATCGCTCAAATAAGTTCGCACAGTCAATTGTTAATACCCATATGCACACTTCGTAACTTAAACATTCAACAAGCAATAAGAATAAGACGCAAGTGCAGAGAAAGATCAAAAGACTCTAGCATAAAGAAAGTAAAATCTGACTCGGACAGTACTTAATTACCTTAGGCTAATCAGAGCTACCCATTAACGAGCTTTTGATCAGTGACTCCCAAGTCAGATGACTTTAGGGCACTAGGTGTGGAACACCCCTATGAATCTAATAACTTGAGCAGCAAAGACCACGTAATCAACATAAGCCAAATTAGACTTTACGAAATCTGAAGATTATTAGGCGAGTGCATTTTATGCTCCATCTCAACATTGGTCCTGCGTTTATGGGTGAGTGCGTTTTATGCTCCATCTCAACCCACCGCAAGACTTTCGATATTCAATCTTCTTTTCAAATATTTTTTTTTACAACATGCCAGAATCCAAGATCCAAAACTGTATATGCGTCGAAGTCTTTTATTACCTTGTAACAATGAAAGTTTATAAGAGTGAACATACTCCCAAAGCAATAAACAGGCGAACTAAATTCAAAAAATAACTAGTTAGCCCAGTTGGTCGGTGCTTGCTAAAAAGGACGGATCAATAACAGTCTTAACTTATCGATTGAACAACCCCTAGCTCATACATGCTTGACACGACTCTAAGAGATAAGCATAATTACTTGACGCTTGTCATTAGCCACAATCAAAAATTAGTGAAAAATATACCACCCTTGCATAAAAGCAGCTCAAAATAGGGTAATAAAGCCATTAACATGGCACAAGCATATAAATCTGTAAAAGCCCCAAAAAGATGGCTAAAAACCACAAACATGCTAATAATAACCAAAGCGTTAATAAATAACCAAAAACTGTTCATGGCATCCATCATAATAAACCCAAAACATAATACCGCAGTTCAAAACGACTGCACTACAATCCTGATAAAAACCTAAGCAAAGTACTAAAATAGCAACCTATCATGGCAATAGACAGAAATAAAACAGATAATAAACCATAACACCCCCAAACTGAAGGTGAGCAATGCCCTCATTGCTAAACATATATCAATCTAAACAAGAGGGCTTCCCTGAAGTCTGGTCACTCGGTAGCAGCAGCGTCCTCGTCAGCTTCGGCGGGTGGTGATGGTGTAGGGTATGGTGGGAAGACAGGAGGCTCTGGGAACTGGAATGGCGTGAACTCAGAATCCTCGCCACTATACACGGTGTATATGCTCTGCATCGTGTTGACCAGCTCAGCCTGATACTGCATCGCTATGTCTTGCCTCAAGGCCACCGCTGCTATGTGCCTCTGCTGCCTCTGAGCATTAGCATCCTGGTTCTGATGTAGCAGAGTGAGGGATGCCATGATTTCTGCCAGTAGTCCCTGTGAAGCTGGGCCTGCGTCTGGTGGCTGCGAAGGCTCTGCTGTAGGAGGTAGCTCAGTAGGTGGCCCGAATCCTTCCCCTCTAACATGAGAAATAGCCCCGTCCCACACATCGAAGCGTGAGATGGTCTGATGGTCAATGACTGACATGGGTGGCAAAGCTATCTCTTCTGGCCCCCAATGGATACCTGCCCTCTTGCACAGCCGGGTGATCAAGGATGGATGTGGAAGTCCCGTAGAGATATTACTCTTGATTGCCTTTATGATGGACTCATGGATGAGAACTCCGATGTCCACGTTCAGACCCGTGACAATGGCAAATAATAGGATCGCTCTATCCTTAGTCACGTTGCTCAGGTGATGAGTCGGGATCATGTTGGCACAAATAAAGTTGAACCATGCCTTCCCATAGCGACTGAGTGCAGCATGTGGGAAACTGGTCCTCTCACCCGTGAAGTAATTTGTCTTACATATAGTCCCGGGCTTGCAGAGCCTCCTAACAATCTCCTCGAGGTCATAGCTGCAGAGTCCCGGCTCCATATAGTCCTTACCCTCAAAATCGGGCGTCGCGAATAATGCATTGATGGCTTGGCTTCCAAACGCCACTGACCGCCCCCTAACTTGAACAACAGCAGGACCTTCTGGACTGGCATTTGCATATAACTCACGAACCACAGAAACAATGGCCGATTCGGGTGGTTTTGTGAAGTGCACCCACTGGCGACCCGTAATCATGGCTAACAACTCGCCATCCTTTGTTTTGTCAGGCCTCAAACCCCGTTCAGGAATCAAATTTCGTGCGGCAAAGGAGCTTTTGTATCATTTCCATTCCTCTTCGTTAACAAATTTGGTGTTGTCCCATGCCGTTGGTGCTGCGGACGAGGAACCGCCGACGCTCAGGCGTTGCCTTTTTGAAGCCATGTCAGAATTTACAGCAATTGGCTTGAACACAAGCAGGACTCGATTCCAAACTTCGCCAAACTTAGGCTAGAGTAATTCCCAATGCAACTTCAATGTCAAACAACCCCAAACAGTCAAATTATCTCTCAGTCAATTTATCAAACACCTTGTGCGCGCTCTCAAAACCCAACTAGATAGCCCTTTGTTTGTGAATGCTCTAACCAGATTTCCGTCAGTGGAAATCACCCAAACAAACAACAGGAGATGGATAATCCTAATAATTCGATCCACATACGTTTCTAATACATGAAATCCAAAATTACCTCGAGTTGGAAACACTTGCTTGATTATGGTGTCCTCTTGATAGTCCTTAGTTGTGTAATCAATTAAGGCCAATTTGTATGTTGGTGGGTGTGGAGCAGGAAATGGGCTGGAGTATTGACGAGTCAGTACTGGTAGATGTGGAGAAGAGGTAATGTTTGGGGTTTGCCGAAACAGCCGAGAGAGAGGGGAGGTGAATGGCTAAACTGCTGGCCTCAATCTATTTTTGAAAACCAAAACTCGCTACCGGAGCTGCGGCGCGGGTATTCCTTCTTTGCTTGGCACCGCGGCACGCCTTGGCAGTAGCTTGGTCTCGCCCTTGGAGCTGCGGCGCGAGTCCCCCTTTGTTTCTGTGCGCTGTGGCGCGATATAGGAAATTTGAATTACTGCATGGCGCTGCGGCGCGAAGTTCAGTGCATATGCTAGCGCTGCGGCGCCAGCCTTTTATCTGAGTTTTTCCTGCACAAAAACCATGTATTAGACAACATATATTACACAGATAACATGCTAAGTAAACAACATGCTATATACAAAATTCTAACTAAGATATACACTAGCAACATACTAAATAACATGCTGCCTGCTATAATCACAAAAGCATACGCATTGGCAACGATGTTTACATGGTAAAAAGAAAAGACACAATATAAACTAGACATAACTAAAGAAAACAGAGAAAATTGATACTGAGATGGGGTTGCCTCCCCACCAAGCGCTTGTTTTAAAGTCGTCGGCTTGACTATACCGATGCCGCTCAATCCGGCTCATAAGCAAAATTGACCATTTCATGCCGCCTATTTGTCAATTCCTTAAAATTTGTGGCGGACATGGATGATTGATCATCCTCATTTTCTTCACCCATCGGCACGAAGAATCTTTCACCACTGGAATTATCCACTAATTCGCCTTTTTCATCAAGTTGAAAGCGTTCTTTGTGCACTAGCGGGCCCTCCAGGGTTTCCACAATCGTGAGCGTGGTTTCCGGTTGTTGATTAGTCTTGACAATACAACCACTCTTTATCCTCTTTTCTCCAACTTCAGACTCCACCGGTTGGACGATTTGCACCTTGACATCTCCCTCAACAACTTTGTGAGACTCACCGCCTTCTCCTTGCGTATCCACCGTGCAATGCTCTACTGCTTCATCGTTGAGATCGGTTATGACCGGTAGATTGCCCTGCGATAGATTTATGATGGCATTGACGAGTTGTCCCAATTGATTTTTGAGACTTTGCAATGCGGCGTCTTGGCTTGCCATTCGCACCTCATTTCTTTCTATAAAGTTGGTGAGGAGTTCTTCAAGCCTTTTCTCTTCTGTTAAGTCTGCCAAAAAGCTCTCATTGGGTTGGAATGTCACCTTATACTGCGGAGGAGATGGACATTCAAATTAATTCGGATAGGAGTAATTCGGATCATGATATTGCTCTTGACTATAGTCCCAAAAGTTTGGATAACCCTGACATTTTGGATGATAGGAAATCTGTTCAATGTCAGCTCGTTCCTGACAGTAGGCAGTCTGAGTGGACTCACACTCAAGATTATCAGAAAACCTCAAGACATTTGTAATTTGAGCTCGCAATTTCTCTAGTCCTTCTTCCGAGTTTGGTTGTGTAGTCCTCTCATAAGGCCATTGATAACATTGATCGTCCATAACCTGTAAACTTAAAAACACAAAGGATGATCAAACAAATAAAAGAAATATATACACGTTCAAATTAAGACTAAATTGATTTAAATCAATATTGGACAATATTAGAATAATAGTTCCCCGGCAACGGCGCCAAAAACTTTTCTGTCGGAAAACCGATCACTAAACACGCGCAAGTATATGCTATCTAACAAGTAATACATGTGATAAGGAAAGTGTCGTACCCACGAGGAACTATCACTAATATTTACCAAATACCAACTTTGTATCGCTTAAGTCTTATTCGAACAGTAAACTAATAGGAGTGTGGTTAAACTAGTTATAACTAATTATTAAAGCAAGTAAACGGATAACGAATGGTAATCGAAGGAATTACATTCTAAGGTTACAACATCACCCCACACAGGCATTCCGTCGAACACCTAGCGTGCTATGCAACATCAAACTTCCTACCCTTCTCTCTTTGGTCTTAATGGTCACGACAGTTTGCCGACCGAGAACACACAGGTGTTCATACACTTCTGTCGAGGTATGCACAAACTTATCCTCTCCAGATCCACCCGATAGGGAATAGAACAGAAAAGAACATCCAAACTAGGTGATAACTATGCGAATTAACCTAACAAGGATTTAAGCATAAGTTCTCAATTAGGTCACACGTGGCATACAGATATATGTCTATTCTACGCACAACTTATGCAGTCGAAACCCATAATCACATACCAATATATTTAGGTGTAAATCTACAATTCTTCTTTCGATAACATATAGATTACCAAAATCATCACTAATGTCTTAGTG
This sequence comes from Panax stipuleanatus, assembly GCA_020205555.1. Taxonomy (NCBI): domain Eukaryota; kingdom Viridiplantae; phylum Streptophyta; class Magnoliopsida; order Apiales; family Araliaceae; genus Panax; species Panax stipuleanatus. The sequence goes on from CM035122.1 coordinate 109,278,426, forward strand.
AGAATCGTTAAGCATGAATATATTAAACCAAACCATATAGTGCCAACCAAAGAGATAAGACAGTCAATTTAACTAACAAAAGGTTCCATTATAACCTTAGAGCCAATACTTAGTTCATAGCTATTGAACAAAATATAAGTAGCAATAAAGACAACATTTATAGATTACAAAAATAGAGAAAATAAATGGATAAGAATAAACTCTGTCAAGGCCCTTCAGTCTCCAAGCATTTCGCTCCTTTCAAGCTCTCCAATCCGTGTAGCTCACTGCTCTTGTTGCTCCAAGGAAAACCCAAACTTTACCCTAATCTACCTAATCAATATTTACAAACATTACCCAATAACTAGAGAGAGAAAGTACAAAAGAGATCTAATTTATCCTAAGCTAAGCTAACCGATTCTATCCCAGTCTTCTTTCTCTCCTTCCTCTCTTTTCCCTCCTCTATTCCTCTCTTTTTTTCTACCTCCTTTTTCCTGGCAGAGGCTCCCTTGATATATATATATCTGTTTTTCTCCTTTTGCTAGGTCAAAAGCAAGCCTTTTCTGCCTGGGCACCGGAGGTCGCGCTGCGGCGCGGGCAATCAGCTTATAAGTGGCGCTGCGGCGCCATGTTAAAATCAAAAGACCTGAGGTCGCGCTGCAGCGCGAGTCCATAAAGGAAATGTGGCGCTGCAGCTCCAGGATGACATCAGCAAGGACCAAGGGCGGCGCCGCGGCGCGAGAATGAGACTAGGCATTGGCGCTGCGGCGCGAGTATATGTAAATTGTCCGTTTTGTCCCCTGAAAGCTAGAAAAGTCCTGTAAAGCCTGCAATACATCGGTTAAACATAATAATACTATAAACATATAAAACTATATAAAAACTACGAAGATCAGGCAACTATTTAAGCCATAAAGTATCCGATTTGCGGGTATAAATCCCACTCATCACTTGTATATACATTTTGTGGTCAAGGATGCTTTGTATTCTGACAATAAACATCTAAATCGAGCCAAAGGCTGAACAAAATAAAATGGAAGTATCAACATGCTTCAACTCCTATACGAGCGAAATGGTTTGAGAACCAAATCTTTCAAAATATCACTTTTCATATCTTGTCTAGACAAAAGGATTTTTTTCAAAAAAATCAAACCCTTCGTATAAAGGTCCAATGAAGCATGACAATGCTTTCAAATCAAATAAACGCAGGCTCAATTACTTCCAACATACACACACACATTGCGATTAAAAAGGGAAATATCGAAAAGATGCGGTACTGTATTTCACGGGAGTCGGGGGGTGCCTAACACCAACCCCCCGTTTAACCAAGTCCCTCGAACTATAATAATCTTGGTTTCAAGGCCAAGTTTTGACAATGTCCAGTAATTGGCCCTACTTACAAAATCAAACAAAACTCGTTTGAGTTGGTACAACCATTTCAAAATATACTAACTTGCGACTCTATAAACCTTTCAAGTCGTCGACATGATACACGTTGGCCTTTTCCTAAAAACTTCACCCTTCATAAAACAGATAAGACAAACAAGGGTAGAAAAATGAAAAAATTTAGGAAGAGGGAGATTTGTTCAAAGAGACCAGATTTTTTCCCGACGTCGACAGGTGGCGACTCTGCTGGGGATAGTAGAGGGCTGAAGTCGAGCTCAAATCTTTTCAAAATTTCCCTTTTAAATCTGCGTATGTGTTGATGATGTGTTTAACATTGAATGATTGGGAATGAATGCTTCACTGCTTTTATATTAGGGCTTCGCACAAATGTCACCATTTCATACGGTGAGACACGATGTATGTGAATGTATGTTGTGTGATTCCTCCACTAGAAGGCGAACTCGTTGGTGTTTGATTACTGGACTCAAAGGAGACTAATCCTGCGAGGCTCAGGAAAGGTACCACTCAAATCTGCTCCAATTGAAAGACCGGATTAATTTCCCCTCTAGTAGATTGCGATGATCTGGGACCTTCATTCCGAAAAGCCACGAGAGTAGCCTAAGATATGTCAGCCTCTGATTAACCAAATCAAAAGAGAAGCTTCTTCATGCCTCCCTCTTTCAATTCAATGTAAAATTTTCCAATTCAAATGTAAAGATTCAATGTGGATATACATTCCATGTCTTTTAAATGCTATCATACTATCATGTCATCAAAATAACTGACCTTTGTTTTACAGGATAAGATTAAAAAACCTCAAAAATAAACCCATTGCATAGCATGCATTCAGCTGATACCTACATCAAAAATTAACACACCTACTTTTATTATAGGTGAAAATTGGTCCCATTACCAGATCCAAATCTAAGAAAGCACTAAGCCCATCCTCAGACATGGCTTTAAGTGCTCAAACTGAATCCACTTCTAGTCTCTAGGGAAAAGTTTAAAGGATTAAAGAACCAGATAGCAGAATTAGCTATTTTCCTCAAAGAGTAAAGCAAAGGCCTTCAAGGGAAACAAACACCTGGTCATACAAAATCATATACACCTGGTGGCAATCAAGAGACTGGAAATAAGGATCCTCAGACCCATGAGTCTCAAAACAAGGACCCAACTAACAAAACCCTGAAATCATCAACCTTGACAAAAAGCAAGAGGCTGATGATATTCTAAAAAAAGTCCAACAAATGAAAGAAACAATCTGGTCCATCAAAGGGACAGGGGCATTTGCGAGTGTTAATTATTCAGATTTATATATATTTCTAGGGGCTCGATATCCCGACAAGTTTCAAGCCCTTGATTTTGAAAACTATGATGGATTAGGAGATCCCTACACCCATTTGAATGTATTCATCGGAGAACTCGAATCCTATGCGGAGGACGAGAAGCTTAGAATGTAATTATTCTAGAAAAGTCTGACTGGAGAGGCTAGAGCCTGGTATGCATGACTGTATAATTCTAAAATTCAAAGCTGGGAAGAGCTAGCATATGCCTTCCTTAATTAATACAGCTTCTAGTCTCATATGGCTCCAGACATATATCAAATCACCAAAGTCAAGAAGCAAAACACTGAGTCATTCCGACAGTATGCTCAACGATGGAGAGGGATGGCGGCATAAGTCACCCCGCCCATGATAGAGACTGAGATAGTCCTGACCTTCATCGATATTCAAGAAACATCGTATTACGAGAGGGTCTTAGAATGTATAGGAAAACCATTCTCAGAGATGAACAAACATGGTGAGATGGATGAAATGGGGCTAAAGTCTGGGAAGATAAAAGATCTTACCGCCTTAGAAGCCGTGGCCGAGCATATCCAATATAGGAGTTATGGGAGTAATACCCAGACAGCACACAAGAAGAAGGAAGAAGAAGTGTCCTTAGTACTACAAGAACAAAACCAAAGAGGTAGTTCGAGCAACCTGCCTATTTTACGGTGAAACTATCCCCCTTTTCAAGCACATGCACAATCTTCTAACCCTGCCTTTCAAAAAGTGGGAGAAGTTAGACGTCAAAGAATGTTCACCCCTTTAGGGGATTCATTAGAAAATGTGCTGAAACTACTGACAGCACAAAAAAAGATTGTCCAGCTCTTTTTGCCAGCTAGTTCCGGGGGACGAAATTTCGACCCAAGTAAAAAGTGTGCATACCATTTCGGATCCCTAGGCCACGATACACAAGACTGTTGGTCTCTCAAGCACAAAATCCAAGAATTGATAGACAACAGAGATATATTGTGGTGATAAAACCAGAGCAGCTGCATCTGCAAGATAATCCACTCACTTAGCATAAAGAGGAGAGTGTCAATATGATTAGCACGAGGAGTGGAGAAGGATCCAAATACCTTCGTTATGATGGAGAGTCAACTCAATCAAGTACTAATAGCCTAAACATTTGGGAGTTGTCAGAACGGCAGTTCCTGATGGAACAGGAAATCAAGCCTATTAAGGAATAGATTAGACAGTTGGCGGAGCTGGTCGTGTATCAACATTAGATAAGCAGGCAGCTGATAAATCAGACCAACAAACATGAAGCAAGTCCTCCTACACCAAAAATTAGCCCCATCACTTTGAGGGACCATTACTGATTTTATGATCATGAACCCTAGGCTGACAAGGTGGCCAAGGAAGAGAAGTTCCAAGTTGATAGAGAGTTCGCCTTCTAGAGGAATTTCACTAATTTGAACCAGCCGATGAAAGAAATCCACCAGATGTTAATTAATGAGGGGATGATTACAGATTTGTTACCCATGGTGAACCCGCGATCCAGAAAGTTCAAGTCTGATCGAATCTATCAGTATTATTCCAATGCGCCTGGTCATGACAACGAGGATTGCTGGGGACTTCGTCACCTAATTCAAACTTTTATTGCAAGTGGTGAATTGATAAAATGAAATCAGGATTTTGGTTATCCTAATGAAGAAATACTCTTTATTCCCATGGCATAGAATCAGGAAACAGTGGATGTTATTTCATGTGAAAATGATCTATCCGTGACACCACTGATAATGTAAGGAAAAGGGGTCTAAGAAGGGAAGAATCCCGTAAAAGTGGATGCACCCGAGATTTTAATATTGCCATTCAGATCGCAATATCTGGTGGTCAGTCTGAAGAGAGTCACATAGAACTATGGGAAGGATGAAGACTCAACCTCAAACAACATTGCTAGTGTATCAAAGGAAAACCCATTGCACTTGCCTCAGTGGGTGATTAATTCAGTCATTAAAGCTAAAGGGAAACCGGCTGAAAAGAAAATTAAAGAATTCCTCATCAAAATGGGACATAATGAGATCATGGTGGTGAAAAGTTTGAAATAGGCACCCAAACAGATATCCATTCTGGATCTGGTCTTATCCTCGGTGGATCATCTCAACATTCTGGTGAAAGTACTGGAGGAAGCCCATCTGCCAAAGACGGTAGATACTGAGAAATTTTGTCACGTGATAGAACACATCTTCAATAGCAATGTGATATCTTTCACTGACGATGATATACCAGCAGAAAGGATGGGCCATTGCAAGTCACTGCACATAGCAGTGATGTCATATATGATCGAAGGTGTGCTGATAGATGGAGGATCGTCCCTGAACATCTGTCCTGATGATACCTTGGAAAGAATGAAGATCAACCGAAACCGGATCCGTAACAGTCATGTAATTATCCGGGCTTTCGATGGGTTTCGTCGAGAGGCTGTGGGGGAGATTGGTCCACACACTTTCTATGTATCCTTCAAAGTACTCAACATTACAACCAGATATAATTGGTTGTTGGGAAGGCCGTGGATCCATATGGCAGGAGCAGTTCCATCCACCCTCCATTAGCAGCTCAAGTACATTATTGATGGCAACCTAATCACTGATAAATGTCGAACCAGAATACCCTGTCTGTATACAGGAAGATATGCCGATTATCAGTCTAGATGAAGGGATTGAACCTGCTAGTTTTCAAGCTTTGGAGGTGAGCAATACTCAGTACCTACCTTTTGAGACACCAGCCTTAAAACTAAAAGTTTCCCACGAAGTAATGACGGTTGGTCAGGAGATGGTATCTTTGGGTTTCCACCCTGGAGAAGGGTTACGAAATAATCAGCAAGGTATCAAGAGTTCAGTGCAAATCTTGAGCCAGTTAAGAAAAGCTAGATTGGGCTATTCATCTAGGTCAAACCATTGAGAACCCACACAAGCATCCAAGAGTTCATGCTTCCACGATTTTGCTGCCAAACCTCACTGATGCAAGGTTTATGAAGCCAATGAGGAAGATTCATGCTGCTGTGTCAGCCATGCTGTTTCCTCCAGTCATCCTAATGAGTGAGAGAAAAGCCTCGGGGCTTGAGGGGGAAAGAAAAAAGGGGAAAGCAAAGTTCCTTCATGAAAGAAGAGACCCATTTGCCAACATATACTTTCTGATGCACTACGAGGGTATGAACGATGATATCCCGAACCGTGATGTAGAAGATCAGATTCGAATCCCTCGTATCAAAAGGGATAAGGGTAACAGCTCAAAAAAGAACCCCGGCCCTGATAAAAAGGATGTCTCAGTCGTAAACAAAGAAGAGTCAGACAACCACAACTCCTTTACCCTCCCTATTATTGAGGACTTGACATTGGACAATTGGAGCAGCGTCCCTTGCCTCATTCAAAAAGTGTAAAAGGGTAGAAAGTCCATCTGCCCTGGAGCATGGTTTCATTTACTGCTTATTTTGTTGCAGCAGCTATAGCAGTTACTTTTGTCATACTTTTGGTAAATGCTTTATATGTTTAAACAGTCTCATATATTAAAGTGAAAGCATTTTGTTTTCAGGACTCCAGAAGTGGATTTGTTTGTCCATGCTAATGAGATGGCAAATTTTCATAGTGACTACAACTTTGATGTAGAACTGGACTTCGACTTGATGGAGATTGATCAAGAAGAGATAGATGACTATGAGATACCCGAGGAGATCAAAGAATGGGTCGCAGATAAACCCAAGCCAAACCTCGACCAAGCCACCACTGTCAATATCGGAACCTCAGAAACCTTTAAAGAAATCTAGATAGGTATAGACCTCACCCAAAACCAAAAAATAGACCTGATTGAACTTTTAACTCAGTTCCAGGATGTGTTTGCATGGTCACGTGAAGATATGATTGGCTTGTCCACTAATATTGTCATCCATCGACTGCCCATTAAAGATGAATTCAAGACAGTCAAGCAAAGGCTCAGGCGATTGAAATCCGAATGGAGTCTGAAAGTTAAAGAAGAGGTCGTCAAGAAATTCAAAGTCGGTATCATCATGGTATCAACATACTCGGAGTGGCTGTCAAACATAGTTCCCATGCCTAAGGCTGAAGGAAAGGTACGGGTATGCGTGGATTATTGGGATTTGAACAAAGCTTGTCTCAAAGATAACTTCCCAGTACCTTTTATCCACATCATGATAGACAATACGGCGCAGTATGGCATATATTCTTATGTTGATTTCTTTGTTGGATACCATCAAATTATGGTCGTTGAAGAAGACAGGGAGAAGACAGCCTTAATCACTCCCTAGGAAACCTACTATTATAGACGTTTATCCTCCGGCCTTATCAATGCCGGTGCCACATAACAGCGAGCCATGATGGCCCTTTTCATGACATGATGCACAAGGAGATAGATATTTATGTGGATGACATCATCGTCAAATCTTGGAGGGAGGATGACCATATCAGTCATCTCAAAAAGATTTTCAATAGGTTGCACAAGTACAACCTAAAGCTGAATCCAGCCAAATATGCTTTTGGTGTCAAATTGGGTAAGTTGTTGGGATTTTTAGTAAGCAACAGAGGCATTGAGTTGGATCCTGCTAAGATTAAAGCCATCACTGAGATGCCCGTGCCTCGAACAGAAAAGGAAATACAAGGATTCCTAGGAAGAATCAATTTTATAAGCAAGTTCATCTCTCAGCTCACAGTAACGTGTCAACCCATCTTCAAGCTACTAAGGAAGAATTACTCCATAAAATGGAATAAAGATTGTCAAAAAGCCTTCCTTTCCATCAAGAAGCAGTTGATTGAAGCACCTGTCTTAGTACCCACGAGGGATGATGTTCCCCTGTTTATGTACCTATCCGTCAATACCAACGCAATAGACTGTATGCTGGGACAGAAAGATGATAGAAGCAAGGAAAGAGCTATGTACTACCTCAGCAAAAGATTCAGCGACGGCGAGCAGAAGTACACCCAAATTAAGAGGACATGTTCTGCATTAGCATGGGCTGCCACACGATTACAACATTATCTACATGGACACACGACCGACCTCATATCCCGCATGGATCCTCTGAAGTACATATTCAAAAAACCTATGTTGAATTGCTAATTGTCCAAATGGCAGTTGATCCCCCAACAGTTCGACATTGTCTACGTGACTCAGAAGTCTATCAAAGGTCAGGGAATTGCAGATCAACTGGCCGAAGCACCGTCAGGGAATTTCGAACCCTTGAAAACTTATTTCCCAGATGATGGGATCATGGCAATTCAACAAATCCATCCAGAGAATATAGTTCAGCCTTGGAAAATATATTTTGATGGAGCCATGAAGATGGATGGTGCCGGAGTTGGGGCACTTCTTGTCTCTTATATGGTAGAATAGTATCCTGTGGCTACCAAACTATAGTTTGTCAACACCAACAACACTGCTGAGTATGAAGGCTGTATAATGTGGTTGAAACTAGCCCAGTCCATGGGCATCAAATAGTTACTAGTCTTTGGGGATTCTGAGTTGGTCATTAGACAAACCACTGAGGTTTATCACACCGAAGAATTGCATATGCTTCCCTACTATCGGCAAGTGGTCAAAATGTCCATAGAGTTTGAAGAGATAACTTTCATCCACATCCCTCGAGGTAGGAATGACTTTGTTGATGCATTGGCAACGTTGGCTTCCCTAATCAACATATCTAGTGGAATAGGAATTCCTGACATCAAATTCACAAGCCAAAAGGCCCTGACATATGGGAATTACATTAGAGAAGTATCAGATGAAATACCTTCTGTTAAATAACCTTGGTATTAAGATATAAAAAAATATCTCCGAGATGGATCTACACCCATTGGGGCAAGCTAAGCTGGACGAAAGAGGATTCATAAGATGGCTATGAAGTTTTATCTTAATGGAGACGCACTCTATAAAAGCGACTCTGGAATAGGCTTTTTAATATACCTCGATAAAGATCAAGCCTAGAGATTGATGGATGAAGTCCACGGTGGAGTCTGTGGTCCACACATGAGCAGTCATTTGCTGGCCAAGAAGATATTGGGAATAGGGCATTACTGGATCTCTCTTAAAGCTGACTATGACGATCACGTCAGGAGATGCTACCAATGCCAAGTCCATGGAAATGCTATCCACGCTCCTCCAAACAAACTGCACAATATGAGTTCGCCATAGCCTTTTTCCATATGGGGAATGGATGTGATTGGGCCAATAGAACCCAAAGCCAGCAATGGTCATCGATCCATCTTCACCATAATCGATTACTTCACCAAATGGGTTGAAGCAGCCTTTTTTCCCAAAGTCACCAAAGAGGTAATCATTGGTTTCATCAGAAATAATGACTTCTGTCAATAAGGACAACCGGAGGCGATCGTATCAGACAATTGCAAGAATCGAAATAACCAGATGATGATGGAGTTATGCTGCAAGTTCCATATCAAGCATCTCAATTCCTTCATCTACCGGCCCAAGATGAATGATGTTGTCAAAGCAGCCAACAAAAATATCAAGAAGATCATACAAAAAATGTTCGCCAATTATAATGGATGGCCTGACTTGTTGCCTGAATCTGTTAGCATACATGATGTCAATGCGTACTTCTACTGGGGCTATGCCTTACTCATTGGTCTGTGGCATGGAAGCAGTACTTCCCATAGAGGTAGAAATGGAGCCCCTAAGAGTGTTAATAAATGCTCAGATGGACGAAGATCAGTGGTTGCAGGAGCGATATCACCATTTATCCCTGATAGATGAAAAGAGGGCTATATCCATTTTCCACGGGCAGTTCGGATTGCTCGGCCATACAACAAGAAAGTTCAACTCCGATAATTCAAAGAAAATGACTTTGTACTGAAGAAAGTTCTGGCCAATCAAGATGAAGCCAAAGGAAAGTTTGCACCGAATTGGGAAGGCCCTTTCATTGTCAAAAAAATGTTAACAGGAGGAGCCATCAGATTACAAGAAATGGATGAGAACGAATTTCTCTAGTTTATCAATTCAGACACCGTGTCAAGGTACTATGTCTAACAAACTTGCAAGCCATCATCCTGGTCCTACGAATCAATCAAATCATTTCAAGTTTTCACAAAAGCTCGAACTACGAATGACCTGATCTCCCTTAACCCAGGAGTACGTAGACAGCCATTCCTGGTGCGGTCAAACCAAATAAAAAGTTCAAAAACCCTCCAAACCAAACAAAAAGTTCAAATACCCATTAAACCAGACTCAAACCCAAAAGAAACTCTTCTCAAACGATTCAGGTAAAGCTCGAACTACGAATGACCTAATCTCCCTCAGCCCGGGAGTACGTAGGAAGCTATTTATGGTGCGGTTTGACCTTCAAAGAATAACAAAAACTAATAAAAACCAATCCCAAGACACCAAAACCTTATAAAACCTAAATACTATCAAGTCTCCCTGGTCAAAAGGCCCTACTGGGATACTCTTTGACATCTCAATGTCAATCCATCAAGGAAAAACTCATAATGTATCAAGACAGCAAGTCATAAAAGAAGTGGTAATCACTCAGCAATGACAATACATATCTAACAGGGAAGTGAATCAAAATATATTTCTCTGCTATATAATATTATTTGATATATACACGGTGTCCTGTACATGACAAAAATGGCTGATCTAGTATGTGCAAAAAAATAATGATAGTCTATGAACCCGTGGATAATCGGGATAGCAGTGCCAACATAGCATCCCTCTCAGATGATGAAGAAGAATCTATACGCTCATGACCCTCGGTCTCCATACAAGCTAGAATATCTACTGCCATCTGCATAGTGCTATTGTGACCATCTATGAAGGCACTCATATCTGCAATGAGGCTGTGTGTATATAATCTGAGTGCAGTGTTGTCCGCAACATAAACATCCCTGGTAGATATAGCCTCATCCCTCTCAATATAATGAGCATCCAATGCGACTAAGTCCTCCTCAATCTCATCAAAAACTACATATCGGGTAGATTGAGCCTCGTCTCTCTCAACAAATGCTGCATCTCGAGTGGCTCAAGCCTTGCCTCTATCAGCAAAAGTTATATCCCTGCTAGAAAGGGCTGTCAACATCAATGCCCTAGTCTGATCCCTCTCAAAAGTCATCCAAGCTAATGAATCAACAAGAGCTAGATCTGTCCCAATCAAAATGCTCGGAGGGTCACTAACTAAAGCTGCTGTCAAATCGGTAAACAAATCATCCTCCGTGGGTGAATCAGGATCCTCCATAGGCTCCTCCTCATCTGAATCCACGCTCGGAGCTGACTGGATAACCGTAGCCAATGCGATGCCAGCCTCCAACCATGCCGAATACTCTGGAGAACGATCTGGTTGGCTAGTTGAGAAATTAGCCCTCTCCCTATGAGTCCAACACTTATAAGTCCTGATGAGGTTAGTTTATGACAAAGATGAAGCTGATTTCTGATGATCCATAGCCCCCTCAAAGTGGTGAAGGCTCTGAAACTGATCAAATTAGCCCATGACTGCTAACAGATGGTATATGGTCACCCCTCTTAAACCAGCTAGGGGCAGATAATCCATGCAAACTGCATGAGAGATGAAGTTGTAAGGGGAGCTAAGTCCTGAGCATGGCAAGATCGAAAAAGGATGCTCGATCTTTGATAAAAAGGCCGACCATGATGCCGCATCTGAACACTCCGCTGGCCGAAAGGAGTAGGACATAGCTATCTCATGGGAAAAGTAATACCCATGATGTCGGAAGGTGCCAATATGACTCAAATGTGTCATAATCCACACATACAGCAGAACGGGGCTGCCTCTGAAAAATCCCCCTAGGATGGGTACTGCAGAAAGTAGTCGACCTCAAAGTCTCGGCTAATACCATAGGCAGAATTGTACAACCATTTCTGAGGGCACGAACCACTACTATCAAGCCAGTATCCAAGTGGTCCATGTATAGTGGCATGTACAAATAAGCAGTGACGCACATCAGCAGAACGTCTACAGGTGCAAACTGCCACTCATTTACAGGAATGATGAAATCTCCAGAATATCACTCGTAGCTGTCTAGCAGGACAAAGTGATAAATCAAAAAGTCCATGGACATAATATATCTTGCAGTAACCTCATCAGTGATGACTCTACGCCTCAGACCCGTCATAGTCATGAATGGTCACCTCATGTCACTGGTGGGTGTCCTGGCACTAGGAAGATCTAATGCCAAACTTGTGAGACGTTCATACTCCTCTATTGTAGGAGTCAACTCGTGAAGGCTGAACCAAAAAACTTAGCACTCGGGTATCCAGTAGGATAATATACCGTCCACAAACACCTGCAAGACCTAAAAAGCTAAATGGTCCAGAGAATGCCCTAGCATATGGTCAACTATCCCTCTGGTTGTGAGAGGCAGACTATCACACCACGATCTCAGTGAAGATGCTAACTATGGATGAAGACATCTGTATAACCGTATCATGAGACAAATTAGAGGTCAAATCTAAACTCACCTGTCTAAGTGCATATCCATAATATAATACATGCATAATGATAATGATAAATGACAATAAGATGTAATATATTCAAAAATATCTTGCATATCTAGAATAAACTATCTACTGAAAGCATCATCTCTGTCTGCACATAAAATACAAAATAAAAAGTACAGGGAAATAGGGCACAACCGCCCAACAACTAACAGAGGCCTATCAAAAGATATAGCGAGAAATGGGGCATAGCCGCCCAATATCTAACAGAGCCCTATCAAAAGATATAGTGAGAAAAGCTATCAAAAGAAATCTATAACATCTAAATCGAGGCGATCAACCTGCTCCATCTCCTCCTGAGTAACAGAATCTCGGCCAGTGGGAATGTTCAGTAGATACAAGGGAGGATCAGCACCTGCAAAGCTGCCAAAAATTGGATTTGCTAATGGACCAACTTTAAAGCTGGAAAGATCAAATGAATCTACCTCGGATGGATCCCGGCCAAGGTGCCGAATGAAGAAATGAGGCCTCTTCAACCGTTGAGTCAATCCTTAAATCTTCTCTAGATGAGTCATCTCTCGGAGGCAAGCTAGCCAGTCTGTCATCATCACAGACCTTGGCACCATGTCTGCCATAAACTAGGTAGCACGAGTCTAAGCCCCAATAGTGCGGGGACTCCACTAGGTATGAAATTCCTCCTGGCTGTAAGGACCCTCTGACAGGGTGAAGCCATCTATGCCCACCATGGGAATGTCTGTGAGTGGCTGAACTAATGGCCAATGATGCCCAGTAGGAGCAACAAAGGGAATGCGAATATCTTCCGTCACGCTCCGAATAGCACGCTCGCCCAAGTAGAGCTCCCAACCTCCCTCGGTCAAAAATAGAATCCGACATGTGGACAATACAAACTCCTGACCAGTCAGAAAGCCATCCTCGAACACGACTGTCAGAAAGTCTGGGGCTTACAGGACCCACGTGATGGAATCAACCATTAACAGCTCTAGCTACAAACGGGAGTGGGTAAATCCCTCTGCTACAGGGACCTCCGTCAAAGTGGAGTGATGTCAGCGCCGTCCCCTCGGATAGGTCTCCATGCCCAAGGTAGTGGCTGGGTGCAGGCAAGAAAGCCTCTCATATGCTCAGAACTGGCAATGCAAAGATCAAAAGTCCTTAGCGGTAAAGATTGATAAACACAAATAAGAAAAATTAAAAGGTGAAAGAAAAGTGACTCACCAGCAGGAATGGGTAAACACCTAGCCAAGCCTTCGTCACGCCCTTAGAGCGGAAGAGCATCCCTCAGAGAAAATAGGCAAAGGTTTAGGTACCCCAATAAAAATCCCTGAGGCGCTCCACGTATCGAGTAGCGCTGACCATGGAAAAAGACACCGTCGAGGAGTTGTCTGCAATAAAACAACCCCTGATGATAACCAAAAATAGTAGCCAAAGGATGCGATCTCTAACCCTCTGATGATCAGGCAGAGGCTCAGTGAAAGGCCTGCTCTGGGCATCTACACTCAAGGGTCCAGAACGGATAGTCCGACACTTGATGGTCGTCGCATAAACTCTTAAAAGGGAGCGAACGATAGCAGGTGAAATTTTAGCCACCAATGGCACTGGATCACCTGCAAACTCTATCCCGGTGATGAACCTTCAGTCCGTAGGTGTCATCAGCACCTCACAGTCCAACAGATGCAGAGACTGGGTTTGGTGGAACCAGCGCTTATACAAAGCCCTCAGATAACCCAGGGGCAACGGCGGGGACGAATAGAAAAGAAGGCCTCGAACCCCCAAGTGTTGATGATGGCCTGATACTCCGGATGCAGAGTATGGTATAAAGAGTGGACGCTGAACCAGTTCCCCTTGGGCTGCGTAAAGCCAGGAACCTGCATTAAATAACCAATCCAGATTAAACATGTGCCCCGAAATGGAAAAAGAAAGAAAGAAAATCTAGAAGGAAAACTTCAGTCACCTCGTTGGCATTAAGTTATATCAATGGATGGCGTCTCAAATTGCCCAGCATCTCCTAAATCGGCACAACTATGGCTGGAAGCTCCCTACGTGGAGCATGAGCTGGGGCAAGATCAACAAATGGGACACCCTTGTCGTCCACATCATCCGGCATCTCAACCTGGATCAAACAAATCACACACTCAGTCAATCTGCGAGGCGACCGGGCTGGATGTGGCTGAAGAACATCAAAAGCACTCCTCCGCCTCAGTCATGAAGTAACCCTGCTAGCACTACCGGGTCTATCTGGCTCCATAACCTGGACAAAGTCTCCAAATCACCTTAGAAAAGGGTGAGGTAAACCTTAAACCTGTGACTGATTAAATTAAATCATTGCTTTTTGTATTGTAAGTCCTAAAGCATGCATTAGTTAACAAAAATCCCTAGTAGAGTTGAAATTGCATGTTTATTAAATACTCAGGCTTTTGAAAAAAATTCGCCAGTCTCCTTTTTAAAATGGATTGTCTGCATGAACATAGGCATGACTAGGTGGCCATTCAGTAGCACACCTACAAAAAAAAATAGAAATAATTTATATTTATGAAAAACAATCAAAATTAAGCTCCCCATGGCAACTAAATTACCATGGGAATTTTTAGTTGAAAATCCAGGATCATTTAGCCTCAAAAAGGATGAGTAAACTGATCAAAAATGGCGACATTTGATTGTCTCGAAAATTAAATTTTTTTACATCAGAACGTTCAGCGCAGTAAAATATGCATATTTCCTAAATCTAAAATTTTTTATCATGTCATATAGACACGCCTATTCGCTATATTGTGTTTAGAAGCATACTATATGATATTTAACATTCTAACGGTCAAAACTAGAAAAGAAAGGATGTAAACGTTACTAGAGATGTGCGAAACGTTTGTACGGTGACGAAATTTAAAAAAAGCAGTCCGAACTCCATAGATCTGAAGAAGAAATTTTGGATTTTTTTAGATTTCAAAGTTGAAAATGAATTTTGAAAGCCTCGGGTGCCCAAGTTATAATCGCAAGGAGTAGCAGCCCCACCTGTGGCAGCCGCACCTCTACCTGCGGCTCCCTAGGGTGGGCCCCATCCCCTCCGGTTCAATCCAATTCGAGTTAAAACGGAGTTTACAGAAGTTAAAAAGTCAAATTAAGAAAAAAAACTGCTACACGATTGAGCGGATTGGCCTAAAATCCTGCGTATAAGCGACAAGTTCCTGACGAAGGAAGGAATTCATGTAAGCTATTGGTGTAATGAATGAGAATTTTATATATTAATTTTAAATATTTATTGAATGAAATAAATATTTTAATTAATTTATTTATTGAGTTAAATATATAAATTATGTGATTGTTGTGGATTAATTTAATTAAGTGTTATATACTAATTAAATGAATATTTAATAATTTATTTAATTAATGTGTAATGATTTTATGGTATAGTTCTAATTTAATTGAGATAATTAAATTAGATGAATTTTAATTGATAATTGTTGCATTAAATTATAATTAGCGAGTAATTATAATTGTTGTGGTAATTTTTATGTGCATAATTGATGTTAGCTTTTGTTTAATTGCATTAGAAGGTTGGAATTTAATTAAATAAAATGTAATATTTAAACTATGTGTTAAAAGATTTATTAAAATAAAAAAATAGTTAATTAAGTTGTTAATTCATGCATATAGGTTGCACATGAGGGGTTCATGTTCATCAAAAGTTATAGTGAAGTATTTTGAAAATATATATTTATAGTTTTCTTTTAAAATCAAAAATGTATGTTTGATTGATTAATTGTTGTTTAAATTAATTATAGAGAATGATAGCATGTTTAGAAACTAATTTATTATGCTTGAAATTGTGTAAATTGGTTTAAAATAAATTCACAGTGTTCAATTTCATCAAGAACACTTAATAATGGTCTTTCTTCAAAAATCATGAAATTAAAGTTTTGATTATGTGTTTTATTGATTGAATATGTTAAAACATGTTAGAAGCTTTAAATTATGTTTTTCTATAAAGTTTTATATGCAATTTCTTGGCTAAATTCGGAACTCGATGTGGATAAATAAGCGAAATTGGCTTTTTCTCTGCACAGTTTGCGAACTAGTCTGCTGCTGTTGCAGGGGGCCCGCCCCGGGGGGCCTATCAAGGCCAAAACACCCTCCCCAGCGGAGGGGGGGGGGTGTAGAAAAGAAAGATGTTATTTTTGTGTATTTTGTTCGTATCATGAAAAGCTAACTTTATGTAATAAACTTGATGACATGTTAGGCATACATTAAAATGCTAAATGAATAGTAATGAATTATATTAATAAAATATAATATATAATTATAATTTGAATAATTATAATTAAAGTAAAGGTTTAATTTAAATTATAATTTGTTAAATTATAATGAATATAGTTTGATTAATTTTAATCAAAGAAAATGTTTAACTTAAATTATAATTTATTTAATCATAATTTAATTAATATAAGATGCAATTATAATTTGATTAATTATAATTAAAGTAATTTGTTTAATTTAAATTATAATTTGTTTAATTATAATTTAATTAATATGGATACATAATTATTAGTTAACTAATTATGTGAGTATGTAATGTGATCATGTGATATGATTAACTATGTGATAATTAATTATTAATTTAATAATTAATGATGAATGAGTTAGCCTAATGAGTTAACTAATTATGTGAATTAGTTATGTGATAACTAATTTAGATTATTATGATTAAATATATATATGTGTAGGATTTGTTAAGGAACGTGATAGTAATTATAGCTTGCGCTTGAGGCAAGTCTTCTATCCCTAAACTTGTTAATTATATGCAAGTGTTTTAAATTCACATATTTATTGTATTTGAGATTGTCCTTTTATTTCTGCAATGGACAAGTACTTATTTAAAGTTCATAAAATTATTAAAGTGACCTTGACTTAATTGTTCAAGTAAGGTGTAGCTTATGTTTCGTATGCTTTAAGTTTAAATTCTAAAGCATAAATTTTTACATAATTCGTTATTATTGAATTATTCTTGATTATTGTGAGTCAATTCAACTACTCCTTAGTTGATGATAGTTGAAACTCTAAATTTCCTTTTAGCTATCAAACTTTCTTTGATGCGTACTTGTATCAAATACTGTGATGAACAACCTTATTTATTAGGGGAGGTTACTATGCAAAAGCGTTAAATATTTGTGCACAATACATGGTACGAATGGCTGATCCTCCTAAGTACGAGTTGAGAGTTTATAGTCTAAATGACTGTTAAAGGTTTTAAATAGATTTTTTTATATCCTAGGACAAAGTTCAAAGTCTTATGAATATCAAATGATTTCATTATTCAAAATTCTAAATATTGATGAAAGAATTATTATTTAATTCTTTATTGTTGATGAAAGGAAAGTTATTCAAATTTTTTGAAGTTATTAAGTTATGTCATCATTAATATTGTTGTTATTCCCAATGAACTTTTTTTTGCTCACTCTTGCATAATTAATAATCCCTTGCAGCTAAAGTCGAGAACGTTGACGTACCGTCAACAAATAAAGGGAAAGGCAAGATGAACAAGTGAAGACTTGTTATCTTTTGATTTTGATTGTAATAAGACTTGATGTTATGTTTTAATTATTTCTGCATTATTGTTTATGTTAAGTTTAGATAAACCCTGGGATTCTTTTGAATACAGTTGTAATCCTTTTTATAAGGAAGATTTTTATTTATTGTAAGGTTATAATTTATTTTGCATTCCTTATTTTTGGGTAGATGTATATTTTATTTAGATAGTGAACACCAAATAATGTGGAAACGAAGTACTCGAATTTGGGGGTGTCACAGGTTGGTATCAGAGCTTTAGGTTATAAACCTTAGGTGGGAAAAACCTTAGGTAGTAGCCTTATAGGAAGATCGAAAAGAGAGTGGTGATATCCAAAGATAATAAATTATCTTATGTGCTATTTGTTTACGTTTAAGTATTCGAAGAGTGTCGATGACTCAATATCCTGTAATAACTAAACTTTAAAAATTTTCATGTCAGGATGACAAACGTTGGAGAGTCCAGTCAGGCTAGAGAGGAATTACCTCAGATGCCGAGGGACGAGGAGCCCCGAGACATCCATGTCGTCTGGGAGCAGTTGGTTCGAAAAGAGCCATCTCCATTGATCATCATAGCTGGAAAGGAGATTGAGCCGACATCTGACCAAGATGATGAGGACGAGGATGAGTTAGAGGAGGAAGAGGATCCTGAAGAGGAATTCCGACCTCACTCTACTAGTGCTGAGATGTACGAGGAGGTCTACGACCACAACGTGGAGCTACATGGCCAAGTCGGAGAGCTCGAAGTAACCATACAGCAGCAGGACGAGACGATCGAAGAGCTGAAAATTGAGGTTGGAAACGTGAAGTGAGATCTAATTCACGTGGAGAGTGAAAGAGACGATGCACTGGCTGAACTAGCAAGGCTGAAGAACAACATCTAGGAGAAGTCAGCAAAGCGCTCCAGAGCGGAGGAAACAAGCTTGAGGGCTACTCAAAGTGGCAATCGAGCTGAAGACGAGGTTCAAGCGAAGAAGGCCAAGATGAGGGAGACGGAATACACTTTCCATACGGCTATAGATAGGGCTCAAGATCGTGTCTTCTATTACTCAGCTCAGTTCCAAGGTTTGCCATGGTACGTGGTGGATCGCAGAACGGTGTTCCGGGTGATGGAGGAAGAACGCAGAGAGGCTGTGGGATGTCTAAACATGCCTAGATAGTAGAGTCTTTCATTACGTGTTTCTTTATTTATAAATAAATGTAAATTCAAGAATTAGAGATAATAATGGGATAAGATAATGATGTAATCCTGCAACTTATTTCAGTTCAGGAAAGATAATATGAATAGCAGAGATGCTATCTATTCTATATTTTTCAAAAACTACGAATAAATGAATAACTGAAGTTATTTGATGTGCTATGTATTCAAATGTGAATGGAATTATTTAAAAGTTGAAGTATGAATTTGAATATCTAAGAAATGAGTAAAGGATCTAATAAGGATATTTTTTAACAGAAAATGCCTCCTAGAAGAAGACCTACACGTCAAAACCCCGAGTGTTCGACGAACAATAATAACAATAATAATAACGATGGGACGAATCCCAATTCGGTTCAGCAATTGGTGAACCTGCTGACAGGAGCACTTGCGAATCAGCCGCAGGTGTTGGGTATGACTTTTAAGGAATTTAAGGCAGTAGGACCGCCAGAGTTCCAGGGATCGGTGAACCCGATAGATTCCCAGACGTGGGTAATGGAGATAGAAAAGGTCTTCGACGTAGCTAGAGTTGGCGAAGACCAAAAGACGGCTTTTGCGACATTAATGTTGAAGTCGGATGCTAGCTTCTGGTGGCAGGCCAACAAGACTAGAGAGGGGGAAGGAGTGATAGAGTGGGAACATTTCAAGGAAATGTTCTTTGAAATGTACTTCCCCGTTAGCTCGCAGGACCAGATGGAGGTCCAGTTTCTAGAGCTTAAACATGGAGGGATGACAGGTGTCGGAATTCGCCGCGAAACTTAACGAGATGGCCAGGTTCGCTACATACCAGGTCAGTACTGACGCAAGGAAGGCAAGAAGGTTTGAGCGGGGACTTAAGCCCTAGCTCTACAACAAGGTTTCCATATTCCAGCAGAATACGTTTATAGTTGTGCTGGAAAAGGCCATCCTCGCTGAAGGTGGAAGCGACGCTATGACCAAGTTTAATCAAGACAAAAAGAAGAAGAATGAGACAGAAACCAAGGCTGGCGGTAGCGGGGTTATCAACCAGAAAAGGAAGTGGAATGACAACACCTCTGCTGGAAGTCAACAGGGGAACCAGCAGAAGAAGAAGATTGAAGCATTTGCGACATGCGAGAAGAATCACACTAGAGTGCTTATGAAGGGGAGACGGGTGTGCTTCAACTGTGGTCAGGAAGGCCACATTGCGCTGAATTACCTGAACCCGAGGAAGGCAGCTTGCTACACTTGTGGATCCAAGGATCACATGGCTAGAAGTTACACGAAGAAGCCAGCAGCAGGGTCAACAGGGAATGGAGGAAATGGCAGCGACAACACTCTAATTATCGCTGGACCACTGCAGGCCATTCGACCCATTGCCCAAACATTCAACATGATGGTGCAGGATGCTGTGCAGTCAAAAGATGAGGTGTCAGGTATTATTCCAGTCGATGGTATAAATGCATATGTATTATTTGATTCGGGTGCTACTTGTTCATTCATATCTGATGAGTTTGCTAAGACCCTAGACTTACCTAAAGAGGAATTAGTTTACCCTTGAACATAGAGATTGCGAATAGGGAGGTTATTCCTGTTAGGTTTGTATACAAGAACTATAGATTGGACATTAAGGGTCAGGAATTGAGGGTAGATTTGATTCTGATAAGACTTGGGGAATTCGATGTGATATTGGGTATGGATTGGTTGTTTAACCATGGGGCGGTAATCTACTGTCAGAAGAAGTCAGTAAACCTTACGACTCCGTCGAAATTAGTGTTCTATGGTAGAAAATTGCCTAGATAAACAAGTTGTCTGACGATCATGCAAGCCAAGAAACTTTTGACGCAAGGCTGTGTAGGATATCTAGCTTACATAGTAGATACTCTTAAGGATAGCTCAAAGATAGAAGAGATATATATCAGTGGTTAGGGAATTTGTGGATGTATTTTCTAGCGATTTGCCAGGACTTCCACCAGATAGGGAGATAGAGATTGCGATCGACTTAGCGCCAGGAACTGCTCTGATTTTGAAAGCTTTGTACCGAATGGCTCCGATCAAGATGAAGGAACTGATGGTTTAACTACAAGAACTACTGGACAAGAAGTATATTCAGCCGAGCATTTCACCGTGGGTAGCGCCAGTATTATTCGTGAAGAAGAAGGATGGATCGATGCGGCTTTGCATTGATTATAGGGAATTGTACAAAGTTACGATCAAGAATAGGTATCCTTTACCTAGGATCGATGACTTGTTCGATCAACTAAAGGGTGCTAGATACATCTCAAAAATCAATTTGAGAAGTGGATATCATCAGTTGAAGGTGAGAAGAGAAGATATACCGAAGATGTCTTTTAGAACTCGGTATGGACATTACGAGTTCTTGGTGATGTCATTTAGTCTAACGAATGCCCCAGCTACATTTACGGACTTAATGAATAGGGTGTTTAAGCCATCCTATATAAGTTCGTGGTGGTGTTCATAGATGACATCCTGGTTTATTCCAAGTTTGAGGAGGAACACACTGAACATTTGAGGCTGACCTTAGAATCGCTGAGACGAGAGAAGCTTTACGCTAAATTCTCGAAGTGCGAATTCTGGTTAAAACGTGTGCAATTTCTTGGCCACATAATTCACAAAGATGGGATTTCGGTAGATCCGTCGAAGGTTGAAGCTATGATGAATTGGGATCAGCCGAAGAAATCGTCTGAAGTGAGTAGTTTCTTGGGATTGGCAGGTTATTACCGAAGATTTATTCAGGATTTTTCCAAGATCTCAACTTCGTTGATGAATTTGACTCGTAAAATAGTTAAATTTGTTTGGACGGAAAAGTGTGAGGAGAGTTTTCAGGAATTGAAGAAGAGGTTGAGTACTGCACCTGTGTTGTCTTTACCGGATAGTAAGGGGAATTTTATAGTATATAGTGATGCCTCACATAAGGGATTAGGTTGTGTGCTGATGCAGGGTGGAAAAGTCATTGCGTATGCGTCGCGTCAGCTGAAGGATTATGAAAATGGGTATCCGACCCATGATTTAGAATTGGCGGCAGTAGTGTTTGCTCTGAAGATTTGGAGACTACTTATATGGTGAGAAGTGTGAGATATACACGGATCACAAGAGTCTGAAGTATATTTTCACCCAAAAGGATTTGAACATGCGCCAAAGAAGATGGTTGGAACTAATAAAGGACTATGACTGCGAGATACTTTACCATCCGGGTAAAGCTAACGTCGTCACCGACGCTTTAAGCAGAAAGGGTCAGGAGAAGCTAAACATATTAACTAATTAGGATCAGTTGATAGCAGAGATGGCTAGATTGGAACTTGAAGTAAAGTATCCGAAGGACCCGGATGAGAAGTTATTTCAAGTAACTACTAGTTCTACTCTGGTAGACAAGGTGAAAGAGGCACAACTTCTCGATGAGAAGTGCGAGAACAACTGGAAAAGAATAGCCAATGGTGAAGAAATCAAGTTCAAGATCGATAACGAAGGACTGTTACGATTTGAAGGAAGAATCTGGGTACCGCCAGTACCAGACGACAAAGAGGAAATTTTGAGCGAATCTCATAGTTTGAGATATTCGATTCACCCTGGGAGTACAAAGATGTACCAGGATCTCATGCATCATTTTTGGTGGTTGAATATGAAGAGAGACGTGGCTGAATGCGTTGTGAAATGTCTAACGTGCCAGAAAGTCAAAGCAGAACACCAGAGACCAAGTGGATTGCTGCAACCGTTAGAAATTCCAAAATGGAAGTGGGAACATGTCACGATGGATTTCGTGGTTGGACTTCCAGCGACTCAGAAGGGTTTCGATGCGATATGGGTTATAGTGGATCGACTGATGAAGTCAGCGCATTTCTTACTGATTAAGATTAAGTTTAACTTAGACCAGTTAGCGAAGCTGTACGTGAAGGAAATTATTTCTCGACACGGTGTTCCGGTGTCGATTGTGTCCAAAGAGATCTGCGTTTCACGTCGAATTTCTGGAAGCGACTACAAGAGTGCTTGGGAACGCAATTACAAATGAGTACGGCGTACCATCCTCAAACTGATGGCTAGAGTGAGAGAACAATTCAGACGCTAGAGGACATGCTGAGAGGTTGCATTTTGGACTTTAAAAAGCTGGGATGATCATCTACCGTTGGTGGAGTTCGCCTACAACAATAGTTACCATGCGAGTATTGGCATGCCGCCTTACAAAGTGTTATACGGCAGGAAATACAGAACTCCATTGTGCTGGGACGAGGTCTGTGAACGTCAACTGTTGGGACCTGAATTGGTGTAACAAACCGCCAAAATCGTGAAGCTGATCAGAACCAGATTGGTTGCTGCTCAAGACAGACAGAAAAAGTATGGTGATCAACATCGACAGAACCGAGAGTTTGTAGCAGGAAGCTTCGTTTTCCTGAAGGTATCTCCCTGGAAGGGAAAGATTCGATTTGGCAAGAAGAGGAAGCTGAGTCCTCGATTTATTGGACCTTTTGAGATATTGCGAAAGATTGGCGAAGTGGCTTACGAGGTGGCATTACCTCTGGAGTTAGACAATATACACAATGTTTTCCATATTTCTATGTTGCGACCGTACAAACACGACTACAAGCATGTAATAGAATACGATCATTTACAGTTTGATAAAGACTTAACATATGAAGAAGTGCCTGTTCAAATAGTTGATAGAAAGGAACAAGTACTTAGAAATAAAGTGATACCTTCTGTTAAGGTAATCTGGAGGAACCACGGTGCTGAAGAAGCTATGCGGGAACTCGAAGATGTTATGATGAAATCGTATCCCCAATTATTTGCTTAATTATTTGTGTAACCCCTTATATACCGATTCTGGGGACATAATCTTTTTAAGAGGGGAAGAATGTAACAAATGAGTTTTTTTTTATTTGTGATTCTCGGGACAGAATCTTTTTAAGTAACGAATGAGAATTTTATATATTAATTTTAAATATTTATTGAATGAAATAAATATTTTAATTGATTTATTTATTGAGTTAACTATATAAATTATGTGATTGTTGTGGATTAATTTCATTAAGTGTTATATATTAATTAAATGAATATTTAATAATTTATTTAATTAATGTGTAATAATTTTATGGTATAGTTCTAATTTAATTGAGATAATTAAATTAGATAAATTTTATGTGATAATTGTTGCATGAAATTATAATTAGCGAGTAATTATAATTGTTATGTGTCAATTTTTATGAGGATAATTGATGTTAGCTTTTATTTAATTGCATTAGAAGGTTGGAATTTAATTAAATAAAGTGTAACATTTAAACTATGTGTTAAAGAATTTATTAAAATAAAGAAAAGGGTTTTAATTTAGTTTTACCAAATAGGGCCCTTACACTTGTTTTAAAGGGTTTTTACCAAACAAGGCCTTAAGCTCTAAAAATCTATTTTTAAATAAAGCTGTTTTGCCAAACAAGCCTTATGGCTTTTAAAGATCAAAATTTTGTAACTTATATATATATTAATTGCAATTATTATTAGGGTCATTATGTTTTATAAGTTACATATTTTATATTTATGTCTTATACATATAATATATGTAAGTTACATTATATGTATATATGTTAGTTTAGAAAAACAAAAGAGTTAGTCAGTTAGAGCAAATAAGAACAAAACAGAGAAAGAAAAGAGAGAAAAGAGAGAAAAAGAAGAGAGAAGAGGAAGAAGAAAAAGGAAGAGCTTGAGAAATCAAAGCATCATCATCATCTTTTCTCCTAACGCTAAGTATAAGGGTATAATCCTAAACCTTGTAGTTTAGGAATTTTATTTTTATGTTCTTCATATTTTTGGTTCTTTATAAACATAAATTTTCATGGAAATTGTATAATCATGGTATATATATATATATATTATGTTTATAACATGCTTATGTATGATTTGTATACTTAATTAAGTTGTTAATTCAAGCATATAAGATGAACATGAGGGGTTCATGTTCATCAAAAGTTATAGTGAAGTATTTTGAAAATATATATATATATATATATATATATATATATATAGTTTTCTTTTAAAATAAAAATTGTTTGTTTAATTGATTAATTGTTGTTTAAATTAATTGTAGAGAATGATAGCATGTTTAGAAACTAATTGATTATGCTTGAAATTGTGTGAATTAGTTTAAAAACAAATTCACAATGTTCAATTTCATCAAGAACACTTAACAATGGCTTTTCTTCAAAAATCATGAAATTAGAGTTTTGATTATGTGTTTTGATGATTGAATATGTTAAAACATATTAGAAGCTTTAAATTATATTTTTCTATAAAGTTTTATATGTAATTTGTTTGCTGAATTAGGAACTCGATGTGGAGAAATAAGCTAAATTGACTTTTTTTCTACACAGTTCGCGAACCAGTCTGCTGCCGCTGCAGTGGGCCCGCCCCGACGGGCCTATCAAGGCCAAAACACCCGCCCTGGCGGGGGGGAGAAAGGGTGCAGAAATGAAAGATGTTGTTATTTTTGTGCATTTTGTTCGTATCATTGTCGACGCCTGGCGGAAAATCAAGTCCTCGGTCTCCCTTTTGTTGAAGGAGGAGGTCTCTTTTTTCTCTTTTGGAGTTGTTTGCCCCCGTCTCTTGTCCGTGGGACGAGAGAGGAGTGCCCCGATTTCCCTATTTTATTCTTTTCCCTTTCATTTTTGCTTTGTTTTTGGGGTTCCGTTTTAAAGGGTGAATTTCGTAGAATACCGGTACCGATATATGTGTCGACGATTTTGTAAGATTGATTTTATTGATTGGACCGATTGAGACAAAGTCGCCAGTTTGTATTTTGGAAATGGATGTACCAACTCATCCGGGTTTTAATAGTTTTTCGCAAGATGGTCCGATGCGTGACTCTTTGATTTGGTCTTGAAACCCGAGATTCGTGGAATTCGAGGGCTAGGTTAAGCAGGGGGAAGGTGTTAGGCACCCCCCGACTCCCGTGCAAGCACGGTAACGCGTCTTATTGATTTTCTTATGCAAAAAGTGTGTGTGTGTGTGTGTGTGTGTTTGTGTGTGTGATTTTGAAAGCTTTATTAGTTGGTTTCTAAGTCTTTTTAGTGACTTAAAAGTAGTGTTGTACCTCTTTTGCTCCTAGGTACGAAGGATTTGGTTTAGCAAAAGATTCAATTTTTAAAAAAATATGCAAATTGAAATGAGGTTTTGTAAAGTAAGGTTTTCAAATCCTTTGCCCGACTAGGAATCGAGGACTCCGATACTTCCTTTTATTCTTTACGTTCATTACATGATCTACCCCGAATCGCTTTATTTTTCATCAAAAGCTCTTTGTGGTTTTCTTTGAGAAATCATTTTGATGATTTGTATGCTAAAGCGTTAAGAAGGTTCGGATCATCATCGGGCATAAAAGCCATCTCGATGAACCGAGCTCCCGTAATGAAGGTTTTCACTATCACGGGGTCTTGAATCCGAGCTCTCGAGGCTAACCCCTCGAGTTTGTATTCAAGATCCAAATATTACATGCACATCGATATTTATGGTATTTAAAGCATTTACAACGTAAAAACCGGTCCATCGTGGAAATCAAGTCGGATCCGTTCGGGGATCTCGACACCGGGATTCCTAGGCTCACAATATTTGTACCATTTCATATATACATAACATCCACGGCTTCATTACTAAGTGATTTAATCGGTTGAAATCACCGTTCACGCCGATTCGGCCCCCCTTTCACATTTAAATATATATTTAGGGCTCTACGGGTTAACCGGGACCATTTAAAAGTAAATACATCTATAGATATACCACGGATCTAAGCCATTCTAGCTCCCGGGTTGAAGCATCATGCTAACAACCTCTCGGGAACTAGCTTAAGCTTAGCTTGAGGTATATCTAGTCTCCGGAGCTATATACAACGTATTAAAGCAATAAATAACCGATAAAAATGTTAAAACTACCAACTATTACACAATATGCTTATAATACAACAAATATAGCTAGATTCAAAAAAGATCCTTCATTAATCTATCATTTCAACATAGTTTACAAAGAAAACGAAGCTAGAAGTGCGTTATTTCACCTTGGGGGACGCGTGAACAAGCGTTTTGACTCACGGGATGAAGTAAGAACACTAAGATGGCTTTAATGAGATGCTAGATGGAAGAAATAAGCTTCAAGTTGCTATATTGTTGTACAACCTGAGCCTTTCTCTCTCTAGAAATGTTCTTCTCTCTCTATATCTATCTATTCTTTTTTTAAAAAAATGAACTAAGTGGGGGGTTATAACCTGTCCGGGGCAGCTGCACACATGTATGCGGCTAGCCGCATACATATTGGAGGCTACCCAGGTGGGACCCCCCGGCTTAGTTAGGGCTCCTTCGGTCTCGATTCGGCAGAAGTTGACGTTTCCCGTTTGATCTTTCGGACCGTATTTGACGAACGCAGCGAGATATGACCGAGTTCGACTGAGTTAGGGTTCAGGAAGTTGATACTCGTAGCCGAGACACCTTCTAGATCCAGATATCAGTCTGTAGGCTTATCTCTTGATGGTACGTCGTTCGAGGTTTGCTGAGGTGATTTCCGATGATCACTGTCTCAGCTCGTCGATCTTCGATCGGGTTGTAGTATGTTCAGACTTTATTGGTCCTCTTCACCATTCCCGGGGTTGTCTCCGAGATGACCGGGATCTTTTGCCCTACTTCGGGGTTGTGTCTGAAGTAAAATGACACTTTTACCCTCCTGCAGGGTTAGTACGACAAAAGCAAAATTTTGAGTGTCTACAAATGCCCCTCTTTGTCATGTTCATGCAATGTAATGGAATGAACACGATAAAGATTTAATAGACATGGAGAGTGCATGACAAGGTATATCTGATGATGCAATGTCATGTATGATCGATGCAATGGTATATGAGATGTATAAAAGGGTTACTTCCCCTGCTGGGGAAGTTAAGGATTACGTTATCGAGGTTGAGTCGACCTGCGTTGAATTGTAATCAACGGATTGCACCATCGGGGTCATGTCGATGCCTTCACTGGTTTGTAGCCAACGAATTCATTATCAGGGTTGAGCTGATTCCTTCACTGGGTTGTGGCCAACGGATTACATCATCGGGGATTTACCGATCTGCGTAGGGTTGTAGCCAACGGATTACACCATCGGGGATTTACCGATTTGCGTAGGGTTATAGCCAATAGATTACATTCATAGGGGATTTACCAATCTGCGTAGGGTTGTAGCCAACGAATTACATCATCAGGGATTTGCCGATCTGTGTAGGGTTATAGCCAACAGATTACATCATCGAGGATTTGCCGACCTGCGTAGGGTTGTAGCCAACAGATTACACCATCGGGGATTTGCTGACCTGCGTAGGGTTGTAGCCAACGGTTTACACCATCGGGGATTTGCCGACCTTCACTGGTTTGTAGCCAACGGATTACATTCATCGGGAATTTGCCAACCTGCGTAGGGTTGTAGCCAACAGATTACATCATCGGAGATTTGCCGACCTACATAGGGTTGTAGCCAACGGATTACATTCATCGGGAATTTGCCGACCTTCACTGGTTTGTAGCCAACGAATTACATTCATCGGGTATTTGCCGACCTGCGTAGGGTTATAGCCAACGGATTACATTTATCGGGGATTTGTCGATCTGCGTAGGGTTGTAGCCAATGGATTACATCATCAGGGATTTACCGATACCTTCACTGATTCATTGTCGGTGGATTACATCGTCGGGGTCAAGCCGACGCCTTCACTGATTCATTGTCGGTGGATTACATCGTCAGGGTCAAGCCAACGCCCTCACTGATTCATTGTCGGTGGATTACATCGTCGGGGGAAAGCCGACGCCTTCACTGATTCATTGTCGGTGGATTACATCGTCGGGGTCAAGCCGACTCCTTCACTGATTCATTGTCGCTGGATTACATATTGTAAGTTTGATTATTATTGATTTCCTGGTCTTCCGACGTTCAACGTCGGGTTGTCTGATCTTCGCCGAACTTTTGCTATTTTCGAGGATTTTTAGGGTTTTCGGAGTTTCAAACTGTCCTGGAAAGACATCATTTTTCATAATGTGACCATTCTGAACCCAAAAGAACACATTCTAGACATCGTGTTGCCAAACGGAATGCTGCGGGACCCACTTAAGGTAGCCGTATACATGGTTGCGGCTAGAGCAGCCATATTCAAGGCTACCCACGTTCGAGCTTATACCTTCGGGAAGCCTCATTTTCATCCATTCCATTTGGATTTCATCTTGTTTCTCTCTACAAAACCGAGCGTTTCTTCATCTATACTCGATTTTGACTTGA
The DNA here is from genome assembly GCA_020205555.1 of Panax stipuleanatus. Lineage (NCBI taxonomy): Eukaryota > Viridiplantae > Streptophyta > Magnoliopsida > Apiales > Araliaceae > Panax > Panax stipuleanatus. Next base: position 109,307,550 of record CM035122.1, read on the forward strand.
TTTGGAGCGATCCGCCACCGTATACTCTTTCTTCGGACTACGGGTAACATCTAAACTCTGTTCTTTCATGTTTTCGTTGGCGAAAACACGTATTTCCTTTCTTAAAGGCAATATATCTAACATGTATGCATGTATAGATGGATAAATGTGTTTTTGATGCAATGCATGGATACAAATCATCTTATGGATCTTATGAATGCGAGATATTGCCATTTATCAGTTAATCTAGACATACATTGTACATATGTGTTAGAATAACAGTTGAAATTGATGTTTGCATGCTTGGTTGTGATGATGTACCCTCATAAGGTGATTTAATACATGCTTCGGGCATGTGGATAGTCCGTTTTATAAAGGAGACTATGGAAAAAAAAAATTCATAAACCAAATGTCTGGATCATAGATACATTATAGATGTACTAAGATGCAAATGACATACACATTTAATGACACATGTAAGACATGCATAATGTGATGATCTTATTTTATGGGTTTAATTTGAAATTTACAAATGGTAAGAATATACCTGACTTGGCTTTAATTCCTACGAACTCATTGTTCAGACATGGATCCTGAGGAGCTTAGTCGTGCCACTGGACGACCAATTTCATCAGGAGTTCACAGGCGTAGGACCCCCTCTGAGGTTCCGGTTCCACGTATTAGCCGACGGGTGCAGCGTTTGACTGAGCCCGCTCAGTTTGCCGGCTGGGGAGGATCAGCCACTTCTGCACGAGGACATTCCCGAGCCTGAAGTTCCGCCTCTACTCCCTACTGTGTCTAGATTTCTTCCTGGCATTGAGGTAGAGGTCCCAGATTTGCTGGGCACAGATTTGAGCCACCATCTGTCCATTCACTTGTAGGCGAATGAGGTATGGGATTAATTATTTTTTTTTATTTTTCTTTCTGCCATAGACGGGTTTTCTTAACCTTGACGTCGTACAGGTGCCAGAGTTTACCCAGCTGAGGGGTAACTGGTTTAGTATCTACGCTCTATATCAGTCACTACATCCCAAGTACAGAGAGATTATAGACTCTTGAGGATTTGGAGCGTTCTTCACCATTGTTCCCCGTCATTGCTCTGGGGGCTATTTGCATGCTTTGGGTGAGAGATGGCTTTCACCAGAGTCAGTCGCTGCATCTATTGGATTATGAGGTGATGATAACTCCCATGGATTGGAGGTACATCACTGGCTTGGAGTTTACCGGGGATAGGGTGCCCTTAAAGCCGTCTATCACCGGGGCTGCTATGCGTGCCCTCCTAGGGTTTTCTCCTCAGGAGCGAGCCTTCAAGGCTCGTAGTATTCGATCAGGATGCCTGGGCATTGATTCAGCTCGAGGCACCTTGCAGCAGGAGTTGCCTGTTGATTTGGCGGAGAGGGATCGCATCTTGCGGCGTCTGTTCCTAACCATCATGAGGGGTTGTTTCATAGCGAACAACTCCTCCACTGTCCCCTTCAGCATGGTAGGGGCTGTTCGATATGTAGACCGTATTGGGGACTACGATTGGGGGTCGTTCACATTCGCTCTTTTCTTGCATGGGGTGCGACTGCGATCCGAGGGAGTTACTGACGCCTGGGTCGAGTTTTTCCTGTTTCTTCTGGTAAGTCTTCTTGACCAAATTTTATTTATTTGCATTTTGATTGATTTCTCTTTTACTACAACCGATGGAGGGTTTGTTTGAATTGACAGTTCTGGGCTTATGAGAAGCTTCCCTGTCTTCGCCTTACCTCTGTCTTAGGCTTGGATACTTATCCCCGGGGACGTAGATGGCATCAGTCTACTCTGTCTGAGGTCCCGATCATGGAGGACTTTGCCCATGCCCGTCTTCAGTTGGAGACATTGCTTGCTCGAGACATATTGTGGACCCCATATTCTGGAGAGCACTTGGCCGAGGGATTTGAGGATGGTGTGCCGACAGGGCCAGAGTTCTATTTATCGACTCGCCGGATTCCACTCCTTTTTGATGGAGGTTGGGAGCTCTACCTTGGAGAGTGCGCTATTCGATGCATTACTGGGGAGATTCGCCTGCCGTATCTTCCTCCAGCCCAGCGCTTTTGGCCTCTGACTTCGTCAATTGCATCGATTCCCACCTTGGGGTTTGATGGTTTCCTCCTGTCTGAGGGTCCGATCTCTTCAACGGACTTTATCGCTTGGTGGGTCCGGCGCACGATAGGAGCTCAGACCCAGGCTACCTAGTTCTTGGGTGATCTGGTTCCAGGATCCCTTATGATGAGGGACTAGATATCGTGTTTTTAGGAACCGTCTCATCAGGATCAGATTGCTGCCTTGAGACTTCAGTTGGAGGAGTTGTCAGCCTAATGTAGTTACAATGGCTTGGACCGGTCCTTGGCTCACACTTTTGCTTCTCGGGGTCATGAGGCTAGATCGTCAGGCGGTGGTAGCTCCCATGGTGCTGGACCCTCAGATTTTGGTGGCTTCCGGGATAGAGATGTTCCCTTCACCGTTCCCCCGGATACCCAGGAGACACCTTATCGGCCGGATCAGCAGGATGCACCCACTCTAGGTAGACGACCTCAGGTTGATCAGTTTGATGAGACCCTCACCTTCTTGGATAATTTTGATGAGGGGACGAGTCCATAGGTCCTCTGTTAGTTATTGGGCATTTGTGACCCAATATCCTGTACTTTTTATTTTTAGTTTTCACATGTATCATAGGTATGACAGTGATGTTTATGAAACTAATGTACTTGGCAGATATTTATATATGATGATTCTTATTTATTCATCACACATGTTGTTTTATCATTAGTATGATGCATGCTTCAGATATATTTAAATGATTGGATAGAGATTGACCCATTTATGGTCTTATTGACACAGGTTTTACAGATGTCGTCCTCTGTAGTGGTACGTTTGGACCACATTCCTGCTAGCCATATAGCTACCAGCTTGAGGGTTTGGTATGACCAGCTGCCATCAATCGATCATACCGATGTCAACCGCATGCTAGGCCACTCCATGTCTTTACTATCCTTCCAGATTCTAGAGGGATTTGTTGCCGGGATACTCAGGTATTGGACTCCTGAGCGTCATGTCTTCCGATTTGGCTCAGCCGAGTTGACTCCTACATTGGAGGAGTATAGTCTTATTTCAAGACTGTCGATAGAGGGGCCATGTGCTCGAGTGGCTTTGGGCCATATGCGCCGCCAGTTCATGACGATGACTGGATTGAGGAGAGCAGTTGTGATGGCTGAGGTGGGTGGTAACCACATCATCTCCATGGACTTTATGTTTAGGCATTTTGCTTTTGCGAATAGTTTCACTATTTATCACAAAGACTTCGCCATTTCGGAGGAGCGCTGATACGTTGCCCGCGTGGATGCCTTGGTTATGTGCCTCGTAGCTTATCTATATATGCCATTTTATACCGATCATCTGGATGTGGCGATGTCGATGGCTGTTAGGGCTCTTCGAAAGGACTTTACTATATTGCCCCTTATCCTGGCAGAGACATTGATTTCAGCCTCTATCTGCCATGACACTGGTGATCAAGAGTTCAGAGGTAGTCCAGTGCTTTTATACATCTGGTTGATGACGCACCTCCGATCGATAGGGCGGCTTCAGCCGTCATGGTTTCTATTTTGGACATGGCCTGTCTCAGGTTTATTCATATCGCCCGACTTCTTGCGTCGATGAGGCGTCTTGGACTTCATTTTTGGGTGTCATGGAGGAGCCTTTTGCTATAGTTATGTATTATGGGTACTGCTCCTTTATGAGTTTCACCACCCATGTCGCTGACTTGGATTTCCTCCCCTTGGCGGGTTTGAGGCGTGTGACTGACCTATCATCCTCTGGCGATGATGAGTCAGTTTGATCAGTACCAGGAGGTCCATGCATTTGAGGGGATTGAGGATTATCGATTCCTCATCTGCTTAGTTACCAAGGCTGATTTGGCTCGGGTTTATGGGTTCTGGTCTCATCGACAGATAGCAGAGTTTAGAGATTGCCATCCTGGTCACTCTGCAGAGTATTCAGCTTGGCTTGAGTCGAATTTGGCACCAGAGACCGCAGATTAGGTTGGTATAGGATCTTTATCTAACGACGATGGTTGGTCCACTGATGCAGCGGAACCGATGGAGGATCCTATATCTCCGACTGAGGATGCGTTATTTGCAGAGTTGACAGCTTCTTTAGTGAGCATTGTCCCGCGTTTGGCGTCAGTTTCCATGGAGGCGATGGATAGACAGCTTCAGCTGGTGACATTTGAGAGAGATCAGGCTCGGGCTCTATTGTTGACCACCGTAGCTGGTAGGGATACTGCTATCACTAAGAGAGATGCAGCCCATACTTCTAGAGATCAGGCCATTATTGATAGAGATGCAGCTGAGACTTTCTCAGATGGACTCATTGATCGCGAACAAGGTGTAGTGCAGAGTTAAGAGGAGATTTTCCGCATTGCAGCGGAGATGCTGAGGAGGGTTGACACGTTGGAGCACTAGCTCAGAGCTGCTCCCTCGACTTCAGAGACTGTTGGATATTTGGCGATGTTGGCTCGTCTTACCACTGATTTATAGCTCTATTTTATTTTCTTGTAGAGACTTTGTTATTATCACTTGTCATAGGTTAGAATCAACTTTTGTATTCTAAACAGTTGTATATATTAAAAAGAAGCAAGTTTAGTTCACTTCCCTTGTTTGCGCATGTCTAACCATGTCCACTGTTGTCATTTTTGCTTCATGATTTATTATGTCGACATGGAACTAGTCTCGTCATGTGGCATCAGATTCGGCAGGAGTAATCCTGAGATGTCGCTAGGTCTTCCCCGCATGAGCCGTCGATTGGTTTGGGCTTAATGGATAGGTTTTGGATTTCTGTATAGGTTAGGAAAGTATTTGACTTTTTTGAAGGTTAGACCGCACCATAAATGGCTGCCTACGTACTCCCACAGATATGAGATCAGGTCTTTCGTAGTTCAGGCTCAGACCTGAAAAGTTTGAAAGGGGTTTATTTGGGGTTTGAGTTTGATTTGATAAGATTTTTATGTTTCTCGGTTTGATTTGATGAGGTTTTTGATGTTTTTCCAGGGTTAGACCGCACCATAAATGGCTGCCTACGTACTCCCATAGATAGGAGATTAGGTCTTTCGTAGTTTAGGCTCAGACCTGAAAAACTAGACTTGATATATTTTTTCTTTCCTTTTTTCTTTTTTTTCTCTTTTTTTTCCTTTCTTTTTTTTTTATCAAGACATAGCAGTCCAGTCAGAAGGTGAAAAGGGATCTCAGACATAATACCGTTTCACCGAGTCGGAATTGATCAGTTGCAGGAATTCCTCACTGTCCATCTCTTCCAATTTCAAAGCTCCACCTGATAGGATTGCTTTGACAAGAAAGGGTCCTTCCCAGTTTGGGGCAAATTTTCCCTTAGCTGCATCCTGGCCCGGAATGATCTTCTTCAGTACCAAATCATGCTCTTTGAATTCTCGAGGTCGCACCTTCTTGTTATAAGATCGAGACATTCACTGTTGATAGAGTTGACCGTGAAATATAGCAGCAGCTCCTCTTTTTTTTATCAGGGATAAATGATCGAATCGATCTTGTATCCATTGGCTCTCCTCTATCTGGGCATCAAGGATCACTCTTAGTGATTCCATCTCCACTTTGATATGAAGTACAGCCTCCGTACCATATACCAATGAGTAGGGTGTTGCTCCAGTCGAGGTTCGAGTCGACGTCCGATATGCAAGTAGGGTTAACGACAATAGCGCAGGCCATCCCCGGTGATTTGCTGACATCTTCATCATTATCTTCTTGATGTTTTTGTTAGCTGCTTCCACCGCGCCGTTCATCTTTGGACGATAAATAACCTAATTGAGGTGTTTGATATTAAACTTACTGCACAGTTCCCTCATCATCTCGTTATTCAAATTCTTCGTGTTGTCTGATATAATAACCTCGAGTTGTCCATACTGGCAGATAACGTTGTTTCTAATGAAACCAACGATGACCTCTTTGGAGACCCTGGGGAAAGAAGCTGCTTCCACCCACTTGGTAAAGTAGTCAATCATAGTGAAGATGAATCGATGACCGTTACTGGCTTTAGGCTCAACTGGTCCTATCACGTCCATTCCCCACATGAAAAAAGGCCATGGTGATGTCATGCAATGCAGTTAATTTGGAGGCGCATGAATAATGTTGGTGTGGATCGGGCATTGATAGCAACGCTTGACATGATCATCGTAATCCGCTTTGAGGGATATCCAGTGGTGTCCTATCCTCAGAATCTTTTTGGCAAACAGAGGTCCACTCGTATGTGCTCTGCATACTCCACCATGTACTTCATTCATAAGTCGTTGTGCTTACTCTGGGTCTAGACATATCAGAAGGCCTACACCTGGATCTCTCTTATAGAGAGCATCTCCACTTAAGTAGAAATTCATAGCTATTTTTTGTATTCGCTTCTTCACATCTTGACTCATCCCTTCCGGGGTTGACTGATCTCGTAGATATTCTGTTATATGGTGGTACCAAGGTGGTCCCGCAGGTAGTATCTCATCTGATATCTCCCCTACATTGTTCCCATATGACGGTGTCTTCTGCACAGTGAAAGTGATAACAGGCATTCCCCTTCTTGCTGACAGGTTCACCAGTGAAGCTAATGTGGCCAATGCATCGGCAAAATTATTTCGGTTCTGGGGGATATGCATGAAGGCAATGTCTTCAAATTCCCCTGCCAATCTGAGAACATGTCGATGATACGGCAGTAGATGCAGTTCTTTGGTGGTGTATGCCCCGGTAGACTATCTGATAACTAGCTTCGAATCTCCAAACACCGCTAAACGTTTCACTCCCATGGACTGAGCCAGCTTCAACCCCAAAATGCACCCTTCATATTTGGCGGTATTGTTCGAGTTGTTGAATTACAACTTGGTTGCCACGGGGTATTCATCTCCAGTGATGGATACCAGGACTGCCCCGGCTCTGGCACCTTCAGCTTTTGTTGCGCCGTCAAAGTACATTTTCCATAATTGACATTGATCCTCCTTATCCATCAGGAGAACAGTCAACACTTCTTCCTCAGGGAAATACGTTTCCAGAGGCTCAAAACCCCCTGTTGGTGCAGCCGACAGGTGGTCCGCAATCCCTTGCCCTTTGATGGACTTTTAGGTGACATATATGATGTCGAACTGTTGAAGGATTAACTGCCACTTGGATACGGTAGTTCAAAATTGGTTTGCTGAAGATGTATTTCAAAGGATCCATCCTCGATATAAGATAAGTGGTATGGCCATGCAAATAATGTTGTAACCTGGTGGTTGCCCAAGCTAATGCACAGCAGGTTCTTTTGATCAGAGTATATTTCTGTTCTCCGCTGCTAAAGCGCTTACTGACATAATAGATTGCTCTTTCTTTCCCCATATCATCCTTCTGCCCCAGTAGACAACCCATAGCATTGGAGTTGACCGAGATATATGTGAACAACGGAATCCCATCCTTTGGGGGTACCAAAATAGGTGCTTCAATCAACCTCTTCTAGATGATATGAAAGGCTTTCTGGCAGTCTTCATTCCATTTTCCCGAAGAGTTCTTCCTTAATAGTTTGAAAATGGGTTCACAGGTTGCTGTCAAATGCGATATGAACCGACTGATGAAGTTGATTCTTCCCAGGAAACCTCAAATTTCCTTCTCGGTCTTTGGTTCAAGCATTTTCGTGATGGCTTGGATTTTGGCAGGATCCAACTCAATGCCCAGGTTGCTCATCAGAAATCCCAGTAGTTTGCCAGATTTCACCCCAAAAGCACACTTTGCTGGGTTTAACTTCAAATTGAATTTGCGGAGTCGTTCAAACAACCTCCGAAGATGGGTGCAATGGTCATCAGCCTGCCGGGACTTTACGATGATATCATCCACATACACCTCGATTTCTTTGTGCATCATATCATGGATTAAAGTCATCATGGCTCTTTGATAAGTAGCCCCAGCGTTGGTAAGGCCAAAAGCTAGTCTTCGATAACAGAAGGTTCCCCACGGGGTAATGAAGGCGGTCGTTTCCCTGTCTTCTTCAGCAACCATGATCTGGTGATATCAAGCAAAGCAATCAGCGAAAGAATACATCTCGAATTGCGCAGTGTTATCGATTAATACGTGGATGAACGGCACTGGGAAGTCATCCTTAAGGCTGGCTTTGTTGAGATCTCGATAATCCACACAAACTCGCACCTTTCCTCCAGATTTCAGCACCGGGACTATGTTGGACAACCATTCAAGGTACGTTGACACCATAATGATTCTCGCTTTTAACTGTTTAATAATTTTCTCTTTGACCATCAGGCTCCATTCTGGTTTCAACCGTCTCAGTTTCTACTTGACTAGTTTGAACCCTTCTTTAATTGGTAGTCGATGGACGACGATGTCAGTGGATAGACCTATCATATCTTCATGAGATGAGGCAAAAACATCCTTGAATTTGGGTAAGAGTTGGATTAGTTCTTTTTCTTGGTTAGAGGGAAAGTTGGTTCCGATCTGTATCTCTTTGGGATCGTTGGGGGTTCTGATATTTATGGTGGTGGTTTGATCGAGGTTGGGTTTAGGTTTATCTTCGACCCATGCTTTGATTTCCTCGGGCACCTCGTCGTCATCCCCTTCCTTCTGCTCGATTCCCATCAAGTCAAAGTCCAATTCTATGTCAAAATCGTAATCATTACTCAAATTCGGCAAACTATAGACGTGGCTAGAGACATGCAAATTTGGAAACCTGATACAAAAACTTGATTGCTAAATATATACAAGTAGTCGTCAATTACAAAAAGATTCATCAGTTAATATGACAACTGGCAATAACAATCTACAGATGAAATAAAATAGACATAAATATAGATAAAGGTGGAGCTCCCTGTCAGCGGTCGCTTCTCGGTTTTTACCCTTTTCGGACGATCTGTGGTGTGATCGTCCAATTGCTGGTCTGCAGTTCCTGGGGAGTCATTGAGATAGACGCGCTACTAGAGTCGCAGTCTTCCAAGATGGCCATAACTGGTTTGGAACCGGTCCCTGGATCACTGCTTGGGATGTTTACATTTCCCCAGTTAAGTGTCGGGAGGTTAGGTTGATCACTTGACAGATCTGCCCCGTCGGACTTCTTCAGGTCCTCTTCAGAGAGGCAAAAACTGCTCATGAATTGCAGCTGGATCTCTTCCAAAAACTTTAAGTATTTGGCCTTCTGGGCCACATCCTTGAGAGGCTTTTCATCCCCGTCCGTCTGATGTTCTCTTTGATCGACTTTAGGAATCAGAAGGTTTGAAATCATGAGGGGGATCTTCTTGAGTGGCTCTTTAGATACGGTTTCACCCAGGTTTGGCTTGAGGTGAATTAACTAATTAACTGGTTGACGCCTGTGAGGATTCTGATGCTTGGATCCACCATGGTATCCAAGTCCATCCTTTCCCAACTGCGTGGGTATTTACGGTATTTAAAGCATTTACAACGTAAAAATCGATCCATCGTGGGAATCAAGTCGGATCCGTTCGGGGATCTCGACACCGGGATTCCTAGGCTCACAATATTTGTACCATTTCATATATACATAACGTCCACGGCTTCATTACTAAGTGATTTAATCGGTTGAAATCATCGTTCACGCCGATTCGGCCCCCCTTTCACCTCTAAATATATATTTAGGGCTATACGGGTTAACCGGGACCATTTACAAGTAAATACATCCATAGATATACCACGGATCTAAGCCGTTCTAGCTCCCGGGTTGAGGCATCATGCTAACAACCTCTCGGGAACTAGCTTAAGCTTAGCTTGAGGTATATCTAGTCTCCGAAGCTATATACAACGTATTAAAGCAATAAATAACTGATAGAAATGTTAAAACTACCAACTACTACACAATATGCTTATAATACAACAAATATAGCTAGATTCAAACAAGATCCTTCATTAATCTATCATTTGAACATAGTTTACAAAGAAAACGACGCTTGAAGTGCTTTATTTCACCTTGGGGGACGCGTGAACAAGCATTTTTACTCCCGGGATGAAGTAAGAACACTAAGATAGCTTCAATGAGATGCTAGATGGAAGAAATAAGCTTCAAGTTGCTATATTGATGTCTAACCCGAGCCTTTCTCTCTCAAGAAATGTCCTTCTCTCTCTATATCTATCTCTTCTTCTTTTTTTAAAATGAACTAAGTGGGGGGTTATAACCTGTCCGGGGTAGCCGCACACATGTATGTTGCTAGCCGCATACATGCTGGAGGCTACCCAGGTGGCACCCCCCGACTTGGTTATGGCTCCTTCGGTCTCGATTCGGCAGAAGTTGACGTTTGCCGTTTGATCTTTCGGACCGTATTTGACGAACGCAGCAAGATATGACCGAGTCCGACTGAGTTAGGGTTCTGGAAGTTGATACTCGTAGCCGAGATACCTTCCAGGTCCAGATATCAGTCTGCAACCTTATCTCTTAATGGTACGTCGTTCGAGGTTTGCTGAGGTACTTTCCAATGATCATTGTCTAGCTCGTCGATCTTCGATCGGGTTGCGGTATGTTCAGACTTCATTGGTCCTCTTCACCATTCCCGGGGTTGTCTCCGAGATGACCGGGATCTTTTGCCCTACTTTGGGGTTGTCTCCGAAGTAAAATGACGCTTTTACCCTCCTGCAGGGTTAATACTACAAAAGTAAAATTTCGAGTGTCTACAATCATGAAAAGCTAACTTTATGTAATAAACTTGATTACATGTTAGGCATACATTAAAATGCTAAATGAATAGTAATGAATTATATTAATAAAATATAAAATATAATTATAATTAAAGTAAAGGTTTAATTTAAATTATAATTTGTTAAATTATAATGAATATAGTTTGATTAATTTTAATCAAAGAAAATGTTTAACTTAAATTATAATTTATTTAATCATAATTTAATTAATATAAGATGGAATTATAATTTGATTAATTATAATTAAAGTAATTTGTTTAATTTAAATTATAATTTGTTTAATTATAATTTAATTAATATGGATACATAATTATTAGTTAACTAATTATGTGAATATGTAATGTGATCATGTGATATGATTAACTATGTGATAATTAATTATTAATTTAATAATTAATGATGAATGAGTTAGCCTAATGAGTTAACTAATTATGTGAATTAGTTATGTGATAACTAATTTAGATTATTATGATTAAATATATATATATATATATATATATATATATATATATATATATATATGTGTAGGATTTGTTAAGGAACGTGATAGTAATTATAGCTTGCGCTTGAGGCAAGTCTTCTATCCCTAAACTTGTTAATTATATGCAAGTGTTTTAAATTCACATATTTATTGTATTTGAGATTGTCCTTTTATTTCTGCAATGGACAAGTACTTATTTAAAGTTCATAAAATTATTAAAGTGACCTTGACTTAATTGTTCAAGTAAGGTCTATCTTATGTTTCTATGCTTTAAGTTTAAATTCTAAAGCATAAGTTATTTCATAATTCGTTATTATTGATTATTGTGAGTCGATTCAACTACTCCTTAGTTGATGATAGTTGAAACTATGACACCCCCAAATTCGGGTACTTCGTTTCCACAAGATTTGGTGTTCACTTTCTAAATAAAACATACATCTACCCAATAAATAAAACATACATCTACCCAATAAATAAAACATACATCTACCCAAGATTTGCTTTCCCTTTTGCTTTCTCAAGCTTCTCTTCTTCTTCCTTCTTTTTCTCTGAGTTCTCTCTAACCTTTTTTCTGTTTTTCTTTCTTTCTCTAACAGACTAATTTCTAACTAACGTTTATTATAGATATGTAATATACATATACATATATTACATATATGTAACTTATAATATAATGTAGATAATAAGTATTATACTAATTACTATTTAATATATAGGTTACATCTTTTGAATTTGAAAAGTCCTAAGGCCATGTTTGGTAAAACAACATTATTTTTTTAAAACCGATTTTTATTAACTAAGGCCCTGTTTGGTAAAACAGATTTAAACAAAAGTAAGGGCCTTGTTTGGTAAAATCAATTTAAAACTCTTTTTAATTCTTTTAATAAATTCTTTAACCTATAGTTTAAATGCTACACTTTATTTAATTAAATTGCAACCCTCTAATTTAATTAAATATAAGCTAACATTAATTAATTAATTAAAATTGCATATAATACTAAATTGTCACACAATTATAATTCACTTATTAATCATAATTCATGTAACAATTAGTAAATCATTATAAGCACTTAGTACATAATATTACTCTAATTTAATTATTCTCAATTAAATTAGAATCATGCTACACCATTACTTACACATCAATTTAATTAATTCTATTGCACTTAATTAAATTAATCCATGCCAATCACACAATTTATTTATTTAGCTCAATAAATAAATCAAATCAAATATTTATTTAATTCAATAAATATTTACAATTAATATATGAAAATCTCATTCGTTAAAATCTTCCCTCTTTAAAAGGATTCTGTCCCCAAAATCACAAAATAAAAAAAAATTCTCATAAAAAATTCTCATCTATTACATTCTTCCTCCCTTAAAAGGATTCTATCCCCAGAATTGATATATAAGAGGTTACACAATCAATTAAGCAAATAATTTAGGATACGATTTTCTCATTACATCTTCGAGTTCCCACGTGGCTTCTTCAGCACTGTGGTTCCTCCAGATTATCTTAACAGAAGTTATTACTTTATTTCTAAGTACTTGTTCCTTCCTATCAACTATTTGAACAGGAATCTCTTCATAAGTTAAGTCTTTATCAAACTGTAAAGGCTCGTATTCTATTACATGTTTATAGTCATATTTATACGGTCGTAACACGAAAATATAAAAAATGTTGTGTATATTGTCCAGCTTTGGAGGTAATGCCACCTCATAAGCTACTTCGCCAACTTTTCGTAGTACCTCAAAAGGTCTAATAAATCGGGGACTCAGCTTCCCCTTCTTGCCAAATTGAATCTTCCCCTTCCAGGGAGATACCTTCAGGAAAACGAAACTTCCTGGTAAGAATTCTCGATTCTGTCAATGTTGATTGACATATTTCTTCTGTCTGTCTTGAGCAGCAACCAGCCTCGTTCTGATCAGCTTCACGATTTTGGCAGTTTGTTGTACCAGTTTCGGTCCCAATAGTTGATGTTCACCGACTTCATCCCAGCACAAAGGTGTTCTGCACTTTCTGCCATATAACGCTTCGTAAGGCGGCATACCAATACTCGCGTGGTAACTATTGTTGTAGGTGAACTCCACCAATGGTAGATGATCATCCCAGCTTCCCTTGAAGTCCATCACGCAAGCTCTCAGCATATCCTCTAGCGTCTTAATTATTCTCTCGCTATGGCCATCAGTCTGAGGATGGTACGCTGTACTCATTCGCAATTGCGTTCCCAGAAACTCTTGCAAATGCTTCCATAAATTTGACGTAAAATGCGGATCTCTGTCGGACACAATTGACACTGGAACACCATGTCAAGATATAATCTCCTTTACGTATAGCTTTGCCAACTGGTCAAGGTTGTACTTAATTCTGATTGGTAGAAAGTGGGCTAACTTCGTCAGTCGATCCACTATCACCCATATCGCTTCAAAACCCCTCTGAGTTGCTGGAAGACCAACCACGAAATCCATCGTGATATGCTCCCACTTCCACTCTAGAATTTCGAACGGTTGTAGCAATCCGCTAGGTATCTGGTGCTCTGCTTTGACTTTCTGGCACGTTAAGCATTTCGTAACGCATTCAGCAACATCCCTTTTCATATTTGGCCACCAAAAATGGTGCTTGAGATCCTGGTACATCTTCATACTCCTAGGGTGAATAGAATATCTCGAGCTGTGAGATTCGCTCAAAATCTCCTCTTTGACTTCTAGTACTGACGGTACCCAAATTCTCCCTTCGAATCATAACAGTCCTTCGTTATCTATCTTGAACTTGAACTCTTTGCCATCGGCTATTCTTTCCTGATCTTTTCGCACTCTTCATCGTGAAGTTGTGCTTCTTTCACTTTGTCTACCAGAGTAGAACCAGTAGTTAATTGAAACAACATCTCATCCGATTCCTTCGAAACTTCACTTCCAATTCTAGTCTAGCCATCTATTCTATCAACTGATCCTGATCAGTTAATATGTTCAGCTTCTATCGACCTTTTCTGCTCAAAGCGTCGGCGACGACGTTAGCTTTACCTAAGTGGTAAAGTATCTCGCAGTCGTAGTCCTTGATCAGTTCCAACCATCTCCTTTGGCGCATGTTCAAATCCTTCTGGGTAAAGATATATGTTGGTTCACTTTTAAATAATGACAAATACGTGCAAGTATACTCGGTCAACAAGTAATAAAGAGTAAGTATAGATATCGTTCCTATGGAGAATTAAATAATAAAAAATCGCCAAACCACTAGCCCATAACCATTTAAGTCTTATTTAAACGAGCGATAGAATGTTTTAATTAAAAACTAAATAATTAAATTTAAACTAATTAACCCTAGAGTAAAATCATATAATGAAGATATGAGATCTCAACTTCCCCTAATGATTCATCTAAATCAACATACTCCCAGTTAGGTCAAATTAATCATCACAGAATGTTAGTCGAGAACACGAAAGTGAGATAAGGCCATCTTTCAATGCACCTAATCCATATCACATACAATCCACAGATGATAGAATGCACATGAACACCCACATCACCTAAACCACTATATGTCTATGCGGTCTACAAATAATTAAGGTTTAAGTCCAGGTTCTCAATTGACTACGAGCGGTGCTTCGGTATATGTCTATCCTAAGCACAATTCATACATCCCAACGTCATGTAGAACATACAATCACCCGCTACTAAAATTAGATCTAAACCCATATTTCATCTTTCAAGTCCATATGGGTTATCACAGTAATTAGGTAGCTAATCAATTAAGCAAATAAAGCATAAATCGTAATAGAGAATCTCAAAGCAATCAATAATACCAACATGGAAGCATATTAATATAAACTATTCAAAAAGTTCCATTGAAATCTCAAAATAGAGTTTAAGATATAATAAATGAAGGATATCTATCATCCACTAGTTGAATACACATCATAAGATTACAAATAGGAATCAAAGAGATTATAAAGATAGAGAATGGAAATCTGAGTGCTCAAGCTCGTTTATTTAATCTCCAATGAAATTCACTTGCTTCAATCTTCTTCTCTAATTAAACCCTAGAAACTAACTAAGTTAAACCTAACCTTAATATACTCCTAAGCTAATCTAGACAAGAAATTAAAGAGAAGGGAAAGGAAGAACTAGGGCTAAGCTAAGCTCCCAAGAGGGGAGTATGTCTATATGTGCCAAAATGAGCCCCCTTATATGCCTTTCTCTAAGCCAAGTCCCGTTTAATTTCAAAGTCAAACTCTGGTTAAGCTGGGAACCGGTGCAGGCCGCGTGGATTTAGGCCTTTAGGAGGGCGCGGCCGTGCGCATCTGCAGACTTTTCTATTGCTTTGCTTCTACTGCTGCTGCACTTGGTTTCTACTCCTACCGTCAACACTCCCATTTCATGACAAGTTAACCCATTTGATCCTCATAGCATCACATTTCATGCTCCTTGTCTCTTTTAGCACTATTTTAACCCTTTTAGCTGCTTGTGCACCTGGAGAGTTCCAATTTGAGAAAACTACAAAATAAAGCAAAAACACATGAAAAGCACAATAATACCCGAGTTCAAGCAACAAAAAAGTTAGATAATATCCGAATAAGTGGTCATACAAGCACTTATCAAATACCCCCAAACTTAAACGTTACTTGCCCTCAAATAACACAAACAAAACCAAACAAAAGATGCAATGAAATAACTACAATGAATGTAACCTATCCTATTATGAATGTGAATCCAAGCATCAGTCAGTGTTGAGATTCATAAGAAATGACTCAGAAAAATGACAAGATGATCAAACAGAAAGCTACCCAAAAACAGGATCATAAAGCATAACATTCTACAAATCCAAACCTGTCAGCACTGATGTAGTGTGTGTGTGAGATGGAATCATTAAACATGCTTTTGAACAAATTTATCACATACTATGCTTCTTAGGGGAAAGACCAGCTTCAATTTAAGAAAAATAGTAAATAAGATAAGTCCTAACCAAGACCATGCATCACTTAAGCTAAGAGTCCAGAGGGGGTTTATTCTTGCTATTCTTTACTCACGAGGGCGATTTCACTCATTCCCGTGTACACACTCGACAGTGCAATACCTAGTCCTCTTAAGCTATTCAATGATACCCGTGTAGCGAGCTTTCGACCAACGACTTCTAGACCAAACGGCCTTAAGGCGCTGGGTGTAGAGACACCCCAAGGGCTTACTTGCTTGAATATCAAAGGCTACAGAACTTGACGTAGCCGACGTGTTTATTCTATTTTTCTCCTTTTTCTTTTTCTTTGTATTTTCTTTTCTTTTCTTTTATTTTTCCACATACAGCATGCATACCCCCTGTTTTCCCCAAACTTAAACTTTTTACAGTCATAGTTATTATCACCTGATTACTGAAACTCTTTCATTAAAACATAGATTTCCCACCAGAAGACAAGTATGTGAAAATTTATACTAAGCAAAACATGATGGTTGCTAAAGAGTGCTAACCGGAGACATTAGTATCTGACAGATAAGGACTTACATATATGACATGACATTATAATCAAGCTTAAGTCTCAATTCAGTTCAAAAATCAAGTAATTTCAGTTTCCTCATAGGCCAAATAAATGACAAACCAACAGAAAACTGGATTCATGTAATATGCCCTAACACAGTTAACTGAAACAAAACAAAATAATTTTGATAAATTTTAACAAAATACGACCTACATGCACTATATGAACTAACATAGTATGCAAAAATAACCCTAATACCCCCAAACTTAAAAACTACAATGTCCTCAATGAAGGTAAAAGGTAAAAGGAACTCCCCTAGTCGGCCTCTTCGTCGTCGTCGCCCTTCTCCTCAGCTTGTTCAGGTGGTGTGTCTGGAAGAGGGTAGGCCGCAGCGGATCCGTATGTAGGGAATTGCACCTGCACTCCCATCTAGCCAAAAGCTTGGGACAATGCCCCACAGAAGTTAGTCGTGAAGGCTTGGACGTTCGTGCTCATAGCATTCATCCTGTGCTGCAATCGTCTCTCCATCCTATCTATCTGCTCTTGATTCGTGTGGGAGAACTGAAGATTGTAAGTAATGAAGGAATTTCGAAACTAGGAGAGAAAACTTGGAGCTCGAAGGATATTGAAATGATATGGAGGGTTCAATTTCTGCCAAAAATTTACTCAAGTCAAAAACAGATTGCCCGATGCGCCGCCACGTGCCAACTTAGTCATATCCAGGCGCGGTCGCGCCCTATGCCAGATTTTTGTTCTGTAGCTTTTGACATGTATTGAGGCTGGCCTTTGAGCTTTTCTCTATGTCAAGTGGATTGAACCTGAGAAAGGCATGCAACATTTATTAAACCCTTTAAAACCACCAAAACTTAATATGAACCATTTACAACAATAAGGAAAATTAAATATAGGAGGGGATATATGCATGTGAAGTCCCAAAAATAACTATATGTGCTTATATGAAATATGCTCGTACTCCAGAAATATGTTCAATACTTCAAAGTCCCAAAAATGCACGCACTACTGCCTAAGTCCAAAAATGTAGGCAATGAACTCCTAATTCCAAAAATATTCAAAAAATTTCAACTAAATCAAACTACTAAGAATTAAACAGGGGAGAAATGGAGATCAACAAGCAGAATTAAATAAGTAGGGAGAGAGAGAGAGAGAGATTTGATGGGGTACCTCCCATCGAGCGCTCGTTTATAGTCTGATAGCTGGACTTTCTCTCTGACACCGCTATCCGATTCCTTTACGATATTTGAGAAACCCTCCATCCATTAGAACTGCAGTGTATATTGGAAGGGTCCTTTTCACGAGAGGTTTCAGATTTAAGTCGCCTAGCACATGATGTGTATATGCATTCCCCATTTTGAAGTTCGGGGAGCTAGGCACTTCTTCCGTTGTATTTACGAATAGAGTCTTGCATTGAGGTATGAACAATACAACGTGGCTCTTCTTCAATTCTCTCTTCCTCAGACCACCATGGTTTCAAAAACGTTGAATCTCTCATATCATCAAGATCATTGTCTGTGAGGTGACTACTAAGGGGACACGGGTGTGTAAAACTTCACTGGTTTTTCTAACTTTGGCGGAGAAGGCTCTTGGGGTATTATCACTGTTGGCTCACATTCATAATTTTCCACGTTTCCAATTGTCTCCTCGATGTCGCCTTCTTTCAGTTCATCTAGTTGCATGTGCAATTTGGGCTCTCCATCATTGTCAGCGTCCATGTCATAGCACCAATTTTTATGAGGACCATTGCTCACGGCTTCCAATACTTGAGATAATTGATTCTGAAGATTCTGAGACTTACTCCTTGCTCAATCAACTCCTCTTTCATTAAAGCCATGCTAATTTGATCCTTCCATTTTTGAAGATTCTCAATTAACTTTGCTTGCTCAATCAAGGTCTCTTTCAGTGATGACATGCTACATTCTTCCTCTAAGCTTGCCTTTTCTATTTCAGCCTCAAAATCCATGTATTGAGGCTCATGAGTTGGAGTTTGGAATGTGAATTCTGGTGCGTACGCTAGATTTGGATCCCAGTATTGGTCTTGATAATAACTTCTTGAAGACTCTAGGTGATACTCCACATCTTGATGATAATTGGGATCCTCATTGTGGTTGAAGTAATAACCCCCAAACTGGCCTTGACCGAAATTGATGGGGCACTGATGGCTCATATAGTTGCCAGCACAATGATCACAAGTAACTGCCGTCTCTCGACTCCATTGGGCTGTAACAATGTCCAACTTACCCGAGAGTGTCTCAAGTTGTGCTGATAGTGTAGCGATGTGGTCGAGACCATCATTCCCTGTTTTCCTTGGTTGATCATTTGTTGTGTAAAACTATGGATAAGCATTGAGATCCATTGTTCCTGAAAAGAGAATATTGGAAGAGAATTAAACAAAATAAAAAATGTTTAAATTAAGATTAATTTGATTGAAACTAATGTTGACAAACAATTATCAAATTAAGTCCCAGGCAACGGCGCCAAAAACTTGTTGGTCACTTTTATATAATGAAAAATACGCCCAAGTATACGCAGTCAACAAGTATTAAAGAGTAAGTACAGATATCGTTCCCACGGAGAATTAAATAATAAAAATTCACCAAACCACTAGCCCATAACCATCTCAGTCTTATTTAAACGAGCGATAGAGTGTTTTAATTAAAAACTAAATAATTAAACTTAAACTAATTAACCCTAGAGTAAAATCATATAATGAAGATATGAGATCTCAACTTCCCCTAATGATTCATCTAAAACAACATACTCCTAGTTAGGTCAAATTAATCATCACAGAATGTTAGTCGAGAACGCGAAAGTGAGATAAGGCCATCTTTCAATGCACCTAATCCATATCACATACAATCCACAGATGATAGAATGCACATGAACACCCACATTACCTAAACCACTATATGTCTATGCGGTCTACAAATAATTAAGGTTTAAGTCCAGGTTCTCAGTTAACTATGAGCGGTGCTTCGATATATGTATATCCTAAGCACAATTCATACATCCCAACGCCATGTAGAACATACAATCATCCGCTACTACGATTAGATCTAAACCCACATTTCATCTTTCAAGTCCATATGGGTTATCATAGTAATTGGTTGCTAATCAATTAAGCAAATAAAGTACAAATCGTAATAGACAATCTCAAAGTAATCAATAATACCAACATGGAAGCATATTAATATAAACTATTCAAAAAGTTCCATTGAAATCTCAAAATAGAGTTTAAGATATCATAAATGAAGAATATCTATCATCCACAAGTTGAATACACATCATAAGATTACAAATAGGAAGCAAAGAGATTATAAAGATAGAGAATGCAAATCTGAGTGCTCAAGCTCCTTTGTTTAATCTCCAATGAAATCCACTTGCTTCAATCTTCTTCTCTAATTAAACCCTAAAAACTAACTAGTTAAACCGAACCTTAATATACTCCTAAGCTAATCTAGACAAGCAATTAAAGAGAAGGGAAAGGAAGAACTAGGGCTAAGCTAAGCTCCTAAGAGCGGAGTATGTCTATATGTTCCAAAATGAGCCCCCTTATATGCCTTTCTCCAAGCCAAGTCCCATTTAATTGCAAAGTCAAACTCTGGTCAAGTTGGGAACCGGCGCAACCGCGTGAATTTAGGCCTTGAGGAGGGCGCGGCCGCGCGCATCTGAAGACTTTTTTGTTGCTTTGCTTCTGCTGCTGCTGCACTTGGTTTCTACTCCTACCGTCAACACTCCCATTTCATGACAAGTTAACCCATTTGATCCTCGTAGCATCACATTTCATGCTCCTTGTCCCTTTTAGCACTCTTTTAACCCTTTTAACCGCTTGTGCACCTAGAGAGTTCTAATTCGAGAAAACTACAAAATAAAGCAAAAACACATGAAAAGCACAATAATACCCGAGTTTAAGCAACAAAACAACTTAGATAATATCTGAATAAGTTGTTATAAAAAAACACTTATCAATATACTTCAGACTCTTATGATTTGTGTATATCTCACACTTTTCTCCATATAAGTAGTGTCTCCATATCTTTAGAGCGAAACACTACTGCCGCCAAGTCCAAGTCATGGGTCGTATACCCCTTCTCGTAATCCTTTAGCTGACGTGATGTGTAGGCAATGACCTTGCCATTCTGCATCAGCACGCAGTCTGAACTCTTGTGTGAGGCATCACTATAGACTACAAAATTTCCCGTACTATTCAATAAAGATAACACAGGCGCAGTACTCAACCTCTTCTTTAGTTTCTGGAAACTTTCCTCACACGTTTCCGTCCAAACAAACTTAACAATTTTACGAGTCAAATTCGTTAACGGAGTCGCGATCTTGGAAAAATCCTGAATAAATCTCCGGTAATAACTCGCCAATCCCAAAAAACTCCTCACTTCAGATGGCAATTTCGACTGATCCTAATTCATTACAGCCTCAACCTTGGACGGATTCTACCCAAATACCATCCTTATCGATCACGTGGCTAAGAAATTGCACACGTTCCAACTAGAATTCGCATTTCGAGAATTTTGCATAAAGCTTCTCTCGCCTCAACGATTCCAACGTTAGTCTCAAATGTTCGGTGTGTTCTTCCTCGGTTTTAGGAATAAACCAGGAATGTCATCTATGAACACTACCATGAACTTATCTAGGAATGGCTTAAACACCATGTTCATTAAGTCCATAAATGCAACTGGGGCATTTGTCAGACCAAATGACATCACCAAGAACTCGTAATGACCTATACCGAGTCCTAAAAGCTGTCTTCGGTATATCTTCTCTCCTCACCTTCAACTGATGATACCTGCTTCTTAAATCAATTTTTGAGAAGTATCTAGCACCCTTCAATTGATCGAACAAGTCATCGATCCTAGGTAAAGGATACCTATTCTTGATCGTAACTTTGTTCAACTCCCTATAATCAATGCAAAGCCGCATCGATCCATCCTTCTTCTTCACGAATAAAACTGGCGCTCCCCACGGTGAAACGCTCGATTGAATATACTTCTTGTCTAGCAGTTCTTGCAGTTGAACCATCAGTTCCTTCATCTCGACTGGAGCCATTCGGTACGGAGCTTTCAAAATTGGAGCAGTTCCCAGCGCTAAGTCGAACACGAACTCTATCTCCCTATCCGGCGGAAGTCCTGGCAAATCATCCAGAAACACGTCCAGAAACTCCCTAACCACTGATATCTCTTCTAACTTTAGGCTCTCCTTACGCGTATCTACTATGTAGGCTAGATATCCCACACATCCTTGGGTTAAAAGTTTCTTGGCTTGCATAACCGTCAGAAAACTCGCTTGTTTAGGCGATTTATTACCATAGAACACTACCTTCGATGGAGTCGTAAGGTTTACCAACTTCTTCTGACAGTCGATTACCGCCCCATGGTTGAACAACCAGTCCATACCCAGTATGACATCGAATTCCCCAAGTTTTATTAGAATAAAATCTACCCTTAATTCTTGACCTTTAATGTCCAATCTACAGTTCTTGTATACAAACCTAACAAGAATAATCTCATTATTCGCAATCTCTATGTTTAAGGAGTAAACTAATTCCTTTTTAGGTAAGTCTAGGGTCATAGCAAAATTATCAGATATGAATGAACAAGTAGCACCCGAATCAAATAATACATATGCATTTATACCATTGATCGGAATAATACCTGCCACCACATCTTTTGACTGCACAGCATTTTACACCATCATGTTGAATGTGCGGGCAGTGGGTCGAATGGCTTGCAATGGTCCAGCGATAGTCAGAGTACTGCCGCTGCCATTTCCTCCATTCCTTGTTGACCCTATCGCTGGCTTCTTCGGGCAATTACAAGCCATGTGATCCTTGGATCCACATGTGTAGCAAGATCCCTTCTTCGGGTTCGAGAAATTTGGCGCAATATGGCCTTCATGACCAAAGTTGAAGCACACCCGTTTCCCCTTCATGCACACTCTAGTGTGATTCTTTCCATATTTAGCACATGCTTCGAACTTCCTCTTCTACTGGCTTCCCTGCTGACTCCTAGCAGAGGTATTATTGTTCCATTTCCTTTTCTGATTGATAGCCCCGCTACCACCAGCCTTGTTTTCTGTCTCAATCTTCTTCTTCTTGTCCTGGTTGGATTTGGTTACCGCGTCGCTTCCTCCCTCAGCGAGTATAGCCTGTTCCAGTACAGCTGCAAACATGTTCAACTTGAACATGGAGACCTTGCTGTAGAGCCAGGGTTTCAGTCCCCACTCAAACCTCCTCGCCTTCCTAGAGTCCGTGCTGACCTGGTAAGTAGCGAACCTGGCCAACTCGTTAAACTTTGCGGCATATTTCGACACCGCCATCCCTCCCTACTTAAGCTAAAGAAATTGGACCTCCATCTAGTCTTGCGAGCTCACGGGAAAGTACATTTCAAAGAATATCTCTTTAAAACGTTCCCACAGTATCACTCATTCACCCTCTCTGGTCTTATTGGCCTACCACCAGAAGCTAGCATCTGACTTTAACATAAAAGTCGCGAAAGCCATTTTCTGGTCTTCGCTAACCCTAGCCACATCAAAAACCTTCTCCATCTCCATAACCCACGTCTGTGAATCTATCGGGTTTACCGATCCCTTGAATTTAGGAGGTCCTACTGCCTTAAACTCTTTAAACGTTGTGCCCTGCACTTGCGACTGATTTGCAAGGGCTCCTGTCAGTAGGTTCACCAATTGTTGAACCGAGTTGGGATTCATCCCATCGTTATTGTTGTTGTTATTATTTGTCGAACCCTCGGGGTTTTGACATGTAGGTCTTCTTCTAGGAGGTATTTTCTGTTAAGAAATATTATTATTAGCTCCTCTACTAAATTCTTAAGTATTCAAGTTTGTACTTAAACAGTTAAATAACTCAGTTTGTATATGAACACATAGCACATCAATAACTTCTTTTATTCATTACTCGTAGTTTTGAAGAAAAAAAATATAATAGATAGCATCTCTGCTATTTACATCATCTTTCCTGAACTGGAACAAGTTGCAGGATTACATTATTATCTCATCCCATTCTTATCTCAAATTATGGGATTTACATTTATTTATTACAAAAAGAAACACCTAATTAAGAGCTCTACTATCTAGGCATGTTAAGTCGTCGCACAACCTCTCTGCGTTCTTCCTCCATCACTCGAAACACTGTCCTTCAATCCACCACGTACCATGGTAAACCTTGGAACTGAGCTGGGTAATAAAAGACACGATCCTGGGCCCTATCTATGGCCATATGGAAAGCGTATTCTGTTACCCTCAGCATGGCCCTCTTGGCTTCAGCCTCATCTTCAACTCGATCGGCTCGTTGAGTAGCCCTCAAGCTTGTTTCCTCCGCTCTAGCACGCTTCGTTGACTCTTCCTAGATGTATTACTTCAGCTTCACTAGCTCGACTCGTGCCTCATCTCTATCATTCTCTACATGGATTAGCCTCCACTGCATTTCTCCTAGCTCACTATCCATCTTTTCGATAGTCTCATCCCGCTGCTGGATGGTTTCTTCGAGCTCTCCGACTCGACCATGTAGCTCCACGTTACTGTCGTAGACTGCCTCGTACATCTCAGGACTAGTAGAGTGAGGTGGGAATTCTTCCTCGGGATCCTCTTCATCCTCTGACTCATCCTCGTCCTCCTCCTCTGGAATAGGTGTCAGCTCATGCTCCCGACCAGCTACGATGATCATTGGAGATGGGTTTCTCCTAACCAACTACTCCCAGACAACATGGATATCTCGAGGCTCCTCCTCTCTGGGTACCTGAGGTATATCCTCCCTAGCCTGACTGGATTCTCCAATGTTCGTCATCCTACCAAAAGAATTTTAAAGTTTATTATTACGTGATATCGAGTCGTCACTCATTGAATACTTAAACGTAAACACATAGCATATAAGGTAGTTTATTATCTTTACCTATCACCACTATCTTTTCGATCTTCCTATAAGGCTACTACCTAAGGTTTTCCACCCACCTAAGGTTCATAACTAAATCTTTGATACCAACCTGTGACACTCCCAAATCCGGGTACTTCGTTTTCACAAGATTTGGTGTTCACTTTCTAAATAAAACATACATCTACCCAATAAATAGGAATGTAAAATAAATTATAACTTCATCAATTAATAAAATCTTCCTAATGAAAAAGGAATACAACTTTAATCCAAAACTATCCCAGGTTTGCTAACCTTAACATAACAAATAAGTGCAGAAATAAAACATCATAAACTAGGTCTTATTACAATCAAGATTCAAGATAACAAGTCTTCACTTGCCCATCTTTCCTTTCCCTTTACTTGTTGACGGTATGTCAACATTCTCGGCTTTAACTGCAAGGGGTTATAAAATACGCAAGAGTGAGCAAACAAAAGCTCACTTAAAATATACAATGATATGTCATGCCTGAATAACTTCAAAAGGAATTTGAATAACTTCACTTTCGTCAAAATAAAGAATTGAATAATAATTTTTTCATCATATTTAGAATTCGAATATATAATTTATCTGAGGGTCAAACGACCTTGAACTATGTCTTAGGTTATAAATATTTCTATTTAAACCTTTAACAGTCATTGAGACTATGGACCTTTAACTCGTACTTAGGGGGATCAGCCCTTCGTACTATGTATTGTGCACTAACATTCAACGCTTTTGTGTAGTAACCTCCCCTAATAAATAGGGTTGTTCATCTCAATATTTGAATATAAGTCCGCACCAAAGAAAGTTTGGTTTGGATAACTACAAAGAAATTTGGATTTTCAACTATCATCAACTAAGGAGTACTTGAATCGACTCACAATACTTTAACAATTCGATAATATAAGAATCATGAACCAAATGTAAGATACATCAATAGATTTCATAATAACTAGATATGCTTTGGAATAACTTAAAGCATTCGAAAGATTGGTAAATCTTGCTTGAACAATTAATTCAAGATCACAACATTATGATAATAACTTCGATACTTGTGCATTATGAACATCAGAATACAAAATAACTTGTACAATACATAACAAGTTAAGAATCGGAAATAAACTTGCATGATATAATGAGCAAGGGTTAGAAAACTTGCACAATAAAAAGATACATTGAGAAGGCTTGCATAAACGAAAAAGAATGATTTAGAAAACTTGCTTAACGTAATAGATAAGGAGTAAAGAACTTGCCTCAAACGCAAGCTACACTTTACTATTACAAACCACTTCCACAATTATCCTACATATCACGTGGTTTTTATAATATCAATTAGTACACGATTGTTACGTTAACATCGTTGAACTTCTACTTAAGTTCAATTCACAACGTGGTTTATAACATAAGTCGCTAACATGCCACAAATGTGAGTTTAACTCACAATCATACACGTATAGCACTTTAAACTATTATATCGTACTCTAGGATAATAATTTCCAAGTACACACTTAATATAATAACGTAAGACTTCAAATTATCTTAATCACATCAAAAGTATGTTATCTCATTATCTATTACACTTAACAAGTCATCAATATGCATTAGCTAAAGAAACACGACACAAAAACTCAACGAAGCACAAACCTCATCTCCGGACAGCAGGGTGCCCCGCTGGGGCAGGTCTTCATTGGGTAAAAGCCCAGCTGGGGTGGGGCCCACTACTGGTGGGAACCCCCCAGCTAGCAAACGGCAGAGAAATAAGCCAATTTGGCTTTATTTCTTCACACCAAAATCCGATTTTCAACATGATGTACATGAAACTTAATGACAACAAAATTTTAGACTCTTAGCATGATTATAACATACAAAATCATTACAACACATAATCAAAAAAGTAGTTTTCATAATCTTTTGAAGAAAAACACAATATCAAGCGTTCTTGACAAAATTACTACTGTAATTTCGATTTTAAACCAATTCATGAAATTCTAATTGTACTAACTCTAATTCTTAACATATTAACATTACCCATGATCAATTGACACAATAATCAATAATCAAACACCAATTTGATAGTTTAAAAAGGCTATTTTCAAAATTAGTCTACAGTAAATTACTATGAATATGAATTCTTCGTGTTTATCAAAATTACATGAATTGAATCCCTACAGCAACTATATAACTCATATATAAACATTCTATAACACATATTACACATAAATTTCATGTTTACATCAATCTTTCATTCTAACTCAACCAAAAATATGAAAATTTCATAAAAACACAATTTCTCCATAAAACTTGTTCCTACAACAATTTGATTTCTGAAAACTTGTGTATGGCATACAATTCAATTATAAACAGTTTGTAAACACAAATTCTACATATCTACAACCACATCACCAATTCATGAAGAATATTTTCACACAGAACTCAAAATAAAGAAAACAAATAAATAAAGTTCTTAGAATTTTAAGGTTATAATTATACCCTTTTTGCTTTGGTGATTGAAGAAGAAGATGATGGTGGTGTTTGCTTCCCCTTTTGCTTTCTCAAGCTTCTCTTCTTCTTCCTTCTTCTTCTCTGAGTTCTCTCTAACCTTTTCTCTGTTTTTCTTTCTTTCTCTAACAGACTAATTTCTAACTAACGTTTATTATAGATATGTAATATACATATACATATATTACATATATGTAACTTATAATATAATGTAGATAATAAGTATTATACTAATTACTATTTAATATATACTAATTACTATTTAATATATAGGTTACATCTTTTGAATTTGAAACTATGCCCTTTTTACTGTTTTTCTATATATATTTCAATTCTGTCCAGTCTGGATTATTCCATGGCTTTTATACAGCTTTTATAAATATATATATATATATATATATATATATTTTTAATTCCAGTCAGGGCACCGGTGTGAAAACTCATCGCCCTTTATAGCTTTTGTATATATATAAGTGTATATATATTACTTTATTCATTTTTATTAAACTGTTGCTTTAAATATTCATTTTGTATGAATCGGCACTGACATATCTGCGGGCGAACTAGATTTATTTAAATCTCGCCAACTCTAGCTTTCAAACGGTTCAAAATCGGTACGGACGAAATCGGGAAGCTAGAATGGCTGAGATTTATTTAAATCTAGCATTTTTCTAGTTTCAAATGTAAAAGCAACCTCGCGGCCTTTAGATCGCTATCTAGTGGGAACGAGACGCTTCGGCCATGTGCGAGCCAGGATTTATTGATGAATCCTCGGTTCTGGTGACATTTGGGATATATATATCTGTTTCTGTACAAATTTGAACTTTGCAGGTTTATTGGCTACTCATATGTGAGCCTAGGAATCGTGGGATTTGTAAGAACCCGAATTTTTAGATATTATTAAATAAGGATTTAATAAATAAAATTCTTAAACTGTGAGATGGGTTCGAATAAGAGTATATATATGTGATATGAGGTATGTGGTATTATATTACATAGGGTAATATGGACTATGTAATATGTGTTTTTGTGATTTATAAATATATTATTAATATATATTTGTTACTTAGCGTAGAGACGTTTCAGTTGAGATAAAGGGAGTGGATAAAATTATCTATAGATATTAAATAATTTATAGAATTATTTTATCATAGTAAGTTGGTGACATTAAATATCCTTAATGTATAATCACCATATTCTTGTGTATGTGTATTAATAACTAGTATGTTTATAATATAGGTTATTAATAGCACTTAAGCTATCCGTGAATAGGTTTGGATAGTGAAGCATGAGTTAGTTAAGGAATTAACTAATAAGAATAAATATTAGTTAATTTAAGTTGGGAGTTATATTATGGAATAATATAATGAGAGTATTAAACCTTAATTAACTATGGTGATATAGTATAGGGTTTAATTTACTTAAGTAAATGAGTGAATTAATAAGTGTGTGGAATATGTAATTATAGTTGATACTTTTATATTACTTAGAATAGTAATATGTGAGAGAGTCTAATGTGCGAATAACGTTAATAAATATATATACGTTATTAAAAGGGAGATGTAAATCATTATTTTATTGAAATAATTATTTTATATTTCTAATAAAGGGTATTAAAATAATTTTTAATGTTGAATTATTTTAATAAAAGGGGGAAATGTTATTTTTGAATAATAATATTACCTTATATGTTTTTGTATGAGGTGTGATTGGTTAATATAGTAAATATATTAAAACGTATTTGCTATATGTAATTAAATTGATGGAAACGGTTTATTATAATAGAAAATAAACTTATTATCTATTTTCTATATATAATATATGTACATGTGTCATACATATAGTTATTTGATATTATATTAAGAATAATATCATGAGACAATAAGTAAATTATTTTCTAATAACGAATGTGCTTATTTGGAGAAAACATAATATTTTATGATATGGCTAAATACATAATTTTAAATGTATTTTCAAGGGAGTTTAATTAATGAAAGGAAACTAAGTTATTTTTAATATATTAAATAACTTAAGTTATTATTTGATCGTGAATATTATTATTGAAATAATTAATAGAGTATATATTAATTAAAGGTTATACTTATTATAAGTATAATTAATTGAAGTAGTTTAGCATTTTAATAGCTTGAGTTATTATATTACCGTAAAGGTTATATAGAATATTGGCGTATTTCCATTCACGATATATTTATATATGTGAACCTTGTGACTTAATAGTTCTAATTATATTGAACATGTTATAAGTAGTAAGTGATGGGAATAATAATAAGCTTGAGATTAAACTTGTGAGAAATGTCTTGTGTGGCACGATAATAAATTCGGTAATGACTCGATTAATTCAAGGATGAAAGAATTATTAATTAAGCAATTAATCTATATTAATTGTTATTATAATAATATGTTGAATTATTATTATTGCGAGTGATAGTATGATAATAAGTATATTTCTTATAAATATAATAAGATAATTAACTATATAAATGTTAATTAATTGTTATGGAAATTATAATTCCATTGATTAAATGAGAAATAGATTAATTAATATTATTATTAATTAATTGATAAGATAAGTAATTTATTAAATTCTATGTGCAACCATGCGATATTAAAAGTATAACGTATGATAGTTAACTATATGTTATGCGAAATATATAGTGCAATATGACTATGTTATTTATGAATATAAACTATATAGTAAAGTTTATTGAGTTGTAAGAGATACATGTAATGTGGGTGTGACAATGTGTATACAATAAATAAATATATCATGGATATATTGTAAATAATTATTGAATTAATAAAATTTAATAATAAAGGAGATAATACACTGTGATAGTACCCGAAAGAATTATATCCGGTAGGATGAAATGTACATGGATTATATATGTGCAAGTTAAAA
This sequence comes from Panax stipuleanatus, assembly GCA_020205555.1. Taxonomy (NCBI): domain Eukaryota; kingdom Viridiplantae; phylum Streptophyta; class Magnoliopsida; order Apiales; family Araliaceae; genus Panax; species Panax stipuleanatus. The sequence goes on from CM035122.1 coordinate 109,337,534, forward strand.
ATTTCTACATGATAGTATTATTATTTATTAGGATTACATGGTGACTCTAGTTATAACTTAAGTATATATTATATGTATATAACTTAAGTGTTAATACTCTTCATTTGCCAAATGCTGAGTTTTCTGCCTTGTCCCTAATTGAGTGACCCAATTCCTTCTCACGTGTATAACTCATGAAGCCTAAGCCTATTTCTATCAAACTCAGCAACATTAGCTTCATAGTAATAATGATAAGGGAGTGGGGATCATGATGGATTTCAACAACTACTCCAACTACTCTCTATGAACCAATGTGCTCTTCTCATTTCTGTTGGTTTGAATTGGTGGAGAAAACCATTGTCTGTGTAAAAGAGTTTCTATATATAGAACACTTCTCCTTCTCATTTCATTTGCTAGAAGTTTTCTGTTAACCAAGAATTTAGAGGGAGTATATCATTTTGGTAAAAATCTGAGAATTAAGGGAAATTGTAGCAGCAAGCTTAGCAAGCCACCTTAATAGAGGTATAATACCTATTGTTGTCCTTCATGCTCTTCATTTCTTATTCTCTGTAAAATTCCCATTCATACTCTACATTGTCAATTTCTTGATTATGCTATCTAGATGTTAATTGAATTATGGAGTATGTCTGTTAAGTATTAGTCGAGTTAGTAGGCATGTTAGAACTGTTTTATGGCTGGAACATGAACGAAGTTCATAATTAATTTGTGAGTTGGGTTGCAGTCTGCCGAGCAGAAAGCTGCTCTGTCTCTGGCCGACCAACTGCGCAGCTGCGCCAGTTTTGTACTGGCCAGAGGCGCAGCTACGCCGGTACCAGACGTTTTGTTGGCCATGGCCCTGCGCAGCTGCACCAGTTTTGAACTAGGGAGCTGCGCAGCTGCGCCGGGACCAGTTTCTGGGTTTTATTTTCTGTGCAGGTTCTGTTATATGCTAGCATAAGTTATCTAATTAGAACAAGCATACACACATAAATAACATGTATATATGAGTATCATGACATGACATAAGCATGATAGTATACATTATTGATGAAGAACTCATAATTTTCAAATAAAACTTATGGTTTTCGATATGAACTTTAATACTTGTATAAACATGTGTGTTCTGACCTTGTAAGCGCATTTGTACGATCTAGACATGCATGAAAGTTGGTATTAACTTATAGTACGTGTTCTTGATACTACATGTACATGCATGGCCATGTTAGTATGTACTATGGAAGGAAAACGTATAATTTTAAAATAAAACTTCTAGTTTTAGATTTGAACTTGGACGTATACATACCATGTATATATTCTGATTTTGTGAGCATGTTTAGATGACTTAGAAATGCATATCGGACATGTCAACCTATATATAGATAGCATGAACATGTTAGGTTTTGTTAGTGAGCTTCACTAATAAAAATGCGAGCTTTAAACGTGGACGTTAACATGTTACCTTAAGATTTGGGATTTTGATGTTTATGGACATATGTGATAGCACACTTGGACTCTCTCATGTATCATACATGTATATATATACCATGACTACATATCATGAAACCAAGTTTAGAGTAAACGAAGCATGTTTTCAAACTAATAATCGTGATAGTTACATGCATGAAGTATGAATATTTATGAACATGCCCAATATGAGTTATATAAATACTTTATGTGTTTAAAGAACTAGCATGATAAACTTTGTGATGTTCATGACCTTGAGTGGACTTAAATTATTGGAATGTCGACTTAGAACCTATATCATGTAAATTGAACGTGAAAAGGTTAATCGAGCATGAAAGTATCCTTTAATATGTATACATATTATGTAGGACCATATGTTAATACTTGAATCCGACTTCGATGGTTAATAGCGTATATTTGCTTTAATATAGTCTTATGTGTTAGTAATGATATATGAGAAGGATTAGTTCAAAAGATGGACTACACTAGCTATATGTAAATAGATTAGTGGTAGACGGGCATGTGTATGTGAAGAATGGTAGTAAGTACGTAAGGTTAAAGTATACTTATACGTACATAGTTATTCTAAGAAATACGATAAGAAAGTGAGACGAAGGTTCTAAGAACCAAGTTAGACAATAATGTAACCTTTATTATTACATTGAGAATGTGTGGATACATATAACTAATGAGTGTGATCTCTATGGTTAATATAACTGTGTAGGATTACACGAAGTGCAGATATTCTTAAGCAGTTAAGTCGTAGTTATTAAACTACGCATCAGGCAAGTCTTTCAGTTCCTATTTGATATATGAATTCAATAACTGTTAGTTGAATTATATTATGCTGTGATAATGTGAACTTATATATGAACTGTATTTCAGATATAAATGAGATTGAAAGTTGATCTTTGATGATATACTTGTTATGTGAAAAGTAACATGCATAGTAAATATAAATTGTTTATAAATGCATGAACTGAGTATGATGTTATATGCTATGTGATGCATGAGGACTGTTAGAATTGCTGAGCTGTCGAGCTCACTCTTGCAAATAACCACTTTTGCAGGTTAAGGATTCACGGTAAAGATTTCGTGCTTCTTGATTGATAAAGATAGATAGTATCGCATTGAAGAATATTACTTAGATTATTGTCTGGACCATGTTTAGATTCTAGATGATGTACTCGATAGTTGCTTACACTGTTTAATACTTGTTGTATTGTAAGAATGTATTAATTAATACATAGAGGATATCGAGTTGAGTTGTAAACGTTATACGATAACTCAAATAGAATGAATCATATTTTATAATTGATTCAAGGATTGTAATTGATTCAAAGTTATGGAATCAATAAGAAGAATTTATTCAAAGGATATTGAAAAGTTTAAATTATTCCGCATTTTAGTAACATTGAATATGATGTAAAGACGAGATCTTGGATATAAATAGAATTTATATTCTAAATTGTAATAAAGCAAGTTATATTCTTTTAGTTTTGAATAAAAGATGTAATAGTTTGACGATAGTAGTATCGTGACTGCACCGGATCCGAGATTTCGAAGGAACGTGGATTTGGGGGCGTCACAGGATTCATGATCAAACTAATCAGAATCTAATTCTCACGATTGACAAACTCCACTTTACAAATGTACCCTGCCAGTTTTTTTGTAAAATGTACATACAAAAGACCTTAAAACGGTTATCCAGATTTAAGGTCTCAAAATAATGAAAATAATGGTTTGTCGTGTCAGAGTCCCTCCGATGGTTGTCATGCCAATGAGGAAACCGACATTCGTATTTATTTTTGTGGTCGAGGATGCTTCGCAGCCCAGCAATCACCATTCAAGTTGTACCTTAAGGCTAAAAAGATAAAATTAAAGTATCAATATGCTTCAATTCCTATGTTAGCATATGGGTTTGATAAAATGCTTTCAAAATAATAGTTTAATATTCTTTTCGAAAAAAGAAGCTTTTGTAAATCAAATCAAACACTTTCACAAATTAAATCAAAGACTTTTTGCAAATCAAATCAAAACCTTCGTATATAGGTTCAACGATGCATAGACATGCTTTCCAATCAAACATAGGCCCAATTTTCAAACAATATTCACACACACATTTTAGTTTTTTAAAGGAAATATTGAAAAGATGTGGTACTGTGTTTACACGGGAGTTGTGGGGTGCCTAACACCTTCCCCACACTTAACCAAGCCCCCGAGCTCAAAACTTTGTTTTCAAAGATCAAGTTTTGATAGTGTCCAACAATTGGGCCTCTTTCAAACAAAACTCGGTTGAGTTGGTGCAACCATTTCAAATCTACCAACTGGCGACTGTATAAAACGTTCAAATCGTCGACATGATACATGTTGACTTTTTTCTAAAAAACCCTTCAAAACCTTTTTTTGAAATAAAAAGAGTAAGGGTAGAGATAACTTAGGAAGAGAGAAAGATCCGGGTTGTGACCCGACCCGTGGATTTTTTCCCGACGTCGGCAATATGTTTATATGTTGTAGAGATTGTAAAGACTGAGTAGCGCACACTTAAAAGGTGTAACGATGCGAAGGCAAGTTTTCTAACTCTTGTATTAACGTTACGTTATGCAAGTTTTTGAACCTTGTTCAGGTTATGCTTGATGCAAGCTTTCTAAACTCTTGTCCATAATTTATGTTCAACAAGCTGTAATGATGCATAGTTGCCAATGCATGAATTGTTATTGGATAGTCGATGCCATTTGATTCGGCTAGACATAGCTGTAGAGTGTTTTGATTAATTTTTCATAAATCTTTCAAAGCATTATTGATGTGCTATCTTATGCCAATTGATTTGGTACGGATTCAAAGGAAAACTTGAGTATAAATACACAAAGGTTTTAAAGTCGTTAATTCGACAGGAACTGAGTTTCCACAAAGTTTAAACGTGAAAACGTTTAAACAATGGAGTGTTGATCAACATAGAGTACTACAGGCTGATCACCTGGACGTGCTCGTAAGATATATCGAGCATACGACCTTAGTGCTAGGATGTTCTTTTATTCTTGAAAAAGAAAATGATGTTCATGGTTTTAAAGGAATTCAAAACCTTATCTTAATTACTCCTACTACTTCATAACTATTGTATAGTTATTGAAGATGAAGTCATGTGATTCTTGATTTTGTGGTTGCTAAGTAAAATATTAAACTTGCTGAGCTAGTTATGCTCATTCTTGCTTAAAATCATATGTTTTAGCTAAGAGCTATCGGACCGAAGGATCCGGTAAGGACAAGGGCAAGTCCAAGATGGATACTTAGTTATCCTTGTAATAACGTAGTATTATTGTTGTAATAAATGATATTATGACACCGAATGAATGTAAAGGTTATAAAGAACTTGGGAAGGAATTCTTATAATGAAATGTTTGGTAAACTTATACAAGTTGTTGAAGTATTCAATTAAATGTATAAGTAGATAGTAGTACCGTGTAGCACTATATCCAAGGTTTGAAGGTACCCGGATTTGGGGGCATCACAGATATGATGGTTCCTTAATACGCGACCAAGTTCAATGAAATGGCGAGGTTTGCTCCACACCAAGTAAATACTGAGGAGAGGAAGGCGAGGAGGTTTGAGCAAGGCTTGAAGCCTTGGCTCAACAGTAGGATTTCGGTGTTCCAGAGTGCTTCGTTTAGGACTATTCTGGAGAAGGCAATAATTGCTAAGGGTGGTAGTGGGGCCTTAAGCCAATATACAGAGAGAAGAAGAATAAGAATAAGGGAGATGGAGTAGCTAAGATGGAGGGTGTAATGTCCCCAAAATTCATACAATACAACTCTCGACATCGGTCGTTAACAATACATCGAACTTCTAACTTTACATCATTAATCGGTATTAAACTTAATAAAATGCAGAATAATTAAAACTTTTCTATTTTTCTTTGTTCATTTCCCTGAATCACAACCTTTATCATTTATATATTTTTGAATCAAATCTACTTTTATGACTCGCTTCAGCAGAGTTATTATATAAAACCTTACATCCTAATTCAGTATCCTTTATACTTCGAATAACTCAAACCTTACAGTTCAACATAAAATAAACATCATAAACTATTAAAGTACATCTCCAGAATATTAAACATGGTTTAAAGGAATAACAACGTTAGCTAAAATATTTAATCTTCGTGCATTCCATCTGATCCACGTCATTCAAGTAGCACATAGCGTTACCTTGAATCCGTAGCCTGTATAAATGGTTATTTGCAAGGTTGAGCTCGACAGCCCAACAAATCTAACAATTTTCATGCATCACGTAGCACATAATAACATGCTCAACATACATCTCATAATCATACAGGCTGCAATTCACATAATAAATATAAAGATTGAGTTCCTTACTCAATCAACATTCTTTACTCAATCAACATAGTCATAAATTGACTTTAACATTTTATACTTACAAAATATATAGCACATCATGCTCTTTGCAATACAGATTTAAAATAGTTCATCATCAAGTTCACATAGCAAATAGAAACTGAATGACTTGCCTTGATCGTTGTTTACCAATAAAAGATTAACAGCTTACAGCTATCTGCACTTCACGTGCCCTACACAATTATATAATCATGCACATCAACTACTAGTCTCATAGCAACGCATATTAATTGTAATGTAAACTTTACTACACATTCATAACCTTCCTATTAATCAATACATAATGTTCAATTTGATTGTGTTAACTTTTAACTTAAATATCACTATATTTCTTCTTAGTCATACTCAAAGTTCATTGAAGTGTTTAAGTCTTGCTAGGACTCCTTATTGGTTTATATTAATCCCATTCCATATCTTATAATGTTCATTTCGTTTGAGTTAAAACACTTTTTAAGTTCATTAATACTTGGCACGGCGTTTTAACGTTCATTCGTCGCACGCCCGAGTCGTCCCTCTTGTGTATGCTTAGCATGCTCATACAACTTGTCTAAAACATCATTAATTAATGTTAAGCATCATTATATTTCATATTATTCATGTTTTATAACTTAGAACAATATCTTTTATCGTTGGGAGCACTACACTTGCTTACGTCCATGTCCGACGCCCTCCGATTGCCTTCGAATACACATTAGTCACAAAGATTGCCATTTTTAACCATTCTAACAACTTCAAATCGAAAATCTTAAAAAATAAATGTTGTAGGTCTACTTGTTATCTTTCTGAATCATCTTGAATTGCCTAAATCGAAGTTTGTACGAAGACGTTATGCTCGTTTTACTACTGGAGGTCAAAATAGTCCAGCCTGACACTATTCCAGCGCAGCTACGCCCTAAATGGCCTTGGGGCAGCGTAGCTGCGCCCAAGATGACCTTGGGGGCATCGCAGCTGCGCCCATGATGCAGAATGGGTTTCCTAGATTTTGTTCTTTGCGATTTTCAGACCATTTCTGCTTCCGATCTTCGTAACTCGAGTTATACACATCTAAATTAGTTTGTTTTTGATTCTATGGATTCGTAATTCATAGAACTATAACATACCAAAGAATCAATAATTTACAGAAACATTAACTAACCCAAATCTTAACCCAAAACTCATGTTCATACTAAATTTTCATATTTTAACATGTTTACCGTAATCAACCACCACGAATTCGATTCTTTGCCAAATTAATTCGTTAAACCTTCATTGTTTTCTGAATTTAACATACTTACAATATCTATCATCAATTTCAGATTCTAACCATAAACTAACCAACAATTTTGACTCCGAAACAAGCCAAAATACACATATATACCAACAAAACTCAAATTCTTCATCTTTCAACCCATCTTTATGAATTTGATTTCTTAGAAATCACTTTTAGATGATATAAAACGGATTAAACATACACATTAACATCTATAGCCAATTCTTTAACAAATTAACCGTGACAACCCGAGAATTTAGACAATTTATTAAAATATTAAATGATTAAATTAAGGTTAAATAATAGACCTAGACAGAAAATAAGTGTATGAATTTTACATTTTTGTGAAAAAATTTGGTGGATTTAAAAATTTTAAGAAGAACCTATAAGGTTTACTATTTGAATAAGAATAAAAAAATATAACCTAATATATATGTTAGGTAGAGTAATTAAATATTCTAAGAGATTTATTTTGTACATCTTAAATAATTGATTTTATAACTTAAGTAAAGCAAGTCTAACTGGGTTATGGAATTAAAGATATATGAGTAGATGATTTATTTATAAAAGTGTGTGGTGGAACCCTAACTAAATGATTAGGGTGATATAAAATTAAAAGTATGGGACTAAAGTGATTTTATGGCCCAAAAAAATATTTAAGTAGCCCAATTAATAAGCCCAATTATTTATTTAAGCATTAGACTTGTAGCTAATTTGAATTAATAGCAATTATGTTATTAATTTAGCCCATTATAACATGTATAAGACAAGTATGGTGATGGCCCAATTTATTTATGGTAGAAGTCAAAGTGCATTTTGTTACTAAGTAAATAATTAAAATTGCTAGCCCAAAGGATTAAAGAAGTGGCACAACTAATAGCCCACATGAGCAAGGGTATATTAGTCATTAGAGGAAGCATAAATTAAAACCAATTTGGATGAATAAGGAGCAAGTTGACCAGACTTGTAGAGAGGAGGAATAACGGAGATGGATTTAATGATTTGATTTACTTTAGTTGATAGATCACTTTAGTAGGTGGCATGCTTTTAATGGACCAACACATTTGAGCTTGTGTTGGGTATTTTCAACGCGCAACACACAAGTGTACGTGATCAACAAGTAATACAGTGACAAATCAAAGATCGTACCCACAGAGATAATAATTACTATTTAATCGAACAAGTACCAACTTTAGAGTATTTCAACTTTATCAAACTATCAGCAAAAAAATATGTTCTTCTATAACTAAATTAATAATGAGAGTAACCACACACTAAATCGAGATCTTAACAGAATTGAGAGAATTAAGCCTACATCTTCACTTATTATTACACTTCAGATAATATCTTTTGACCCCAGTTTATTTCAATTACCCCCAGGTTATTAATCGAAAACACTAACGTAGATAAAACCACCTCACGATGCATAATATCCGTACTTATTTGTATCCACATATGATAGATTCAAATAAGACATCCCAATTAACTAATTCACTATATTTCTATGTGAATTACAAATAACCAGAATTTATTACCAAGTTCCCTTTCAGATTACATATGGCGTAAAGGAATACATCTATCCTAAACACGAATCACGAATTCCATCAATGCAGAATTTACAAACATATGTCACTATGGCCAGTTCTAATCTCCTATGTTCCTTCACAAGTTCATAAGAAATAACAGAATAATCGTTGATTAGGCAATTATATAAATTAATCACACACATAGTGAATACCCTGGAAATAACCTTCATATACTGGATTTAAAAATAATTAATCATCCATTACATAATAAGATCCGTTATAGACTTAAATAAATAATTAGTTCATAACGAATGAAATAAAATCTACAATCCACAAAGTACTAATCATAACGAATACAAAGATAATATGAATCGAGAAAGATAGAAATATAAAACTCCTGTCGTTACTGTCTCCAAATTGGTCCGTGTTCATCCGATCACGCTCCGCTTCAATTCTCTTCTTCCGGTTCAGATCCACAAAAATAGTGTTTTTTTCAAGTGGTTTTCGTCTCATATAATATATATGCTAACTTAACATATCTAATTGAAATATATCCTAATTGAATAAATAATACTAGACTATCTAATATAATATATATTATATTCTAATTCTTTTTCGTCCCAGGCTAAGTCTTATTACTATCCAAGTTATATCATACTTGAAGTCTATTAGATATTCAATACTCATGGCCCACTTGCTTTTTAATCGTGCACTGAATCCTTGTGAGAAAGGAGTCTTCAGCTGCTGTACATTATTATTTTCCTCTTGCTAGCCCACAATCCGTCCAATGGCTAGCCCATTCATGCTGTCGTGTCCGAATCAGCAAAGGAATTTAGCATCAACACAGCCGCCTCCCCGCCCCAGCAAGGAGTTCTTTAGATAATCACCAGCCCCGGCGGGTTAATTCACTGGCCAGCCCCTACATTCTTGCCGATTCTCATATGTTAAATAACTACTGACCCGTATGCTCACTAAGCTCCCACGTGCCTTGAATACCAGATGAGTCCCACTATCACTTTGCCATTCCTTGTGCCAGCTATTCCTTTTCCATGCCTATCCACATATACTTATGATTTAGTTGTCATGTTACTTTCATTTTGTAGAATTAGACAACCGTGGGCCCCTATCATTCCCTTGCATGGATTCCTTATTGCTATTTACTCCAAATGCTAGCAGCTACGTCACCCTCTATATCCTATCATCCACTAGCACAAGCCAAGCCTCAATAGAAAAAGAAGTCCAGCCCTTTTTAATTATCTATTTAAGTATATTATATATATATACCTCAACAAGTTCGGTCCTTTCTTTTTCCCATACATGTGCAGCCTTAACTTTCCCTTTTAATTCCAATAACTATCCGCCTAGCTCCTTGCCTCAAGTGAATTGCTAATGAAAAGTTGCATGGATTTAAAACAATTCGTACCCCCCACACAAAATAAGCTGGACAGAATTCCTTGAGCTGTTAACCGTTTACCAATTGATATCCCACATTAAGCCATTAACCCACCTGCTTGTTCATGTTGATTCCATCTGTTGAAAGAAAAGGATCCGTCCCATTATGTTGCCCATATGTTAATAATAAATCTCGCCTAGCCCATTTATAATTTCCAGGAAATCCAAATCATCTAGGAAATTTTAGTAATCCATAATGCTCAACTCATCCTCCAATTTATTTCCAACATCACGGAACTCTTCAATTGTACCTAAAATAAGCATGCAAGAATAATGGTTATATTCAGGTACACAATAAAAAGAATATGTACTAAAGACCAAACATATGACATACACTTTTGTCCTTTAAAGCTATTCTTGCCTACATTTCATTATTTGCATATAAATGTATACACCCAGTAGAAATGATAGGCAAAGTACTCGATAACATGCAGAAACAAGCTATAACGACTACCGATTCGTAGGTATAAAACCCACTCATCAAATACCCCCAAACTTTAGAATTTGCTTGTCCTCAAGCAAAAACCATGCATATGTAAGAATATACAATGCTCATGAATGCATCTGTCAATGTATACAAAGCTAACTCATCGTGCCTCAGAGAATTCACAACAGATATAAACATTAAATCCAACCAGAGACGTATCCGCAATTAAAATCAATTTATGAATCTATACCTGTTAACACTGAAGCTGTGTGTGTGTGCTTAACAACAAAATACTCAACTATAGATCAAATATATAACATAATACGCGTCTTAGAATGCAATTAGAGTTCAACTCAAGATATCGCGTAAACTAAGTATAATGAATTCAAGTAAATGTCAACCAAGTCGAAGGTTATTATGGGAGATTTTCTATCTTTCTTTATTCACGGAGGCATTTTGCTCTTTTTTTGTATCTCAATTTTCCTCATGACTGTACAATGTCTAGCTCCCTTAGGCTCTTCAATGATATTCATGTAGCGAGCTTTCGACCAACGACTCCCAAATCGAATGGCTTTAGGGCGCTGGGTGTAAAGACATCCCCTAGGGTGTACTTACTCGAATATCAAGGCCACGAAACTAAACTAGTCACGGTGTTTATTAAAGTTTCTATTTTTTTTCTTTTCATCAATTTCTTTTTTTCTTTCTTTCAGATAGCTCCCATATCTTCCCTAAACTTATGTTTTAGTCTAATCTCAGCCACTACTACCAGTTCACTAAATTTCCTTCATTAAAACCCAATTTCTGTTCAAGACGACCATTATGTGACTATTTGAACGGAGTTAACTAAATTGGTGTCTATCGTGATTACCGGTGCAACAATGTCAAACAGGTAAGAACTCATGTAAATGTCTGAATACACATCAACATTCTAGTTATCATCATGTTTATGTTCTTTTGTAAGTCCAGTCTCATCATAGGCTAAAGTTATTTCTTATCACTGACATACTGACTCAAACAATTCTAATTAACAACTCTTTTTGGTCTTTTATGATTTTTCATTTTTTTTTCTTTTCAATATTTGATAAGCATAGAAACTTAAACTACTCTACTATGCAAATTCTAACAAACCTACTATGCAACTATACCCATTCTAACCATTCATGCACATGCTAACCAAATTCATGATGATTAAGACACAACACAAAATAAATACCCCCAAACTTAAATGAAACAATGCCCTCATTGTGAAACATATAGAATTTAAGTGTAGAGGACTTCCCTGTTTAGTCAAACATTCGGGCCGGCCTCCTCCTCGATGTCTGAGTCAGATCGTGGGTATGGCAGGATCGACTGTGGAGCAGGGAACTGGATGTGGACCAGTGGCGGTGTTGAGGCGGGAGAAAGCCTCAGCAAGAACGGCATTAAAAGTGTTCTGTGTAGCGAACATGTGAATCTGTCGCTCCGCTGTGCGATCAATTCTTCGCTGAAGGCGTCTAAACATGGCAGTTATCGATGTGGACGATGCTTGTGGTTCAAATTCCTTGTTGGACATTCGGTTTTCTTCACCTCGAAGCTCCTCTTCCGTGTTTGAAACTATAAACCCGAGGCCACGAGGATGTGCCGGAGCTCCCGTCCATGACTCAAATCTGTTTATCAGCTTAGAGTCCAGAACCATTGAAGGTGATTGGACTGGCTCATTCGGTGTCCAGACTACGCCTGCTTGTAAACACAACCCAGTGATTAAGGATTGGTGTGGTAATCCTCCGGATATTCCTCCTTGCAAACACCGGCGAATTGAAAAATTAATGATCGTCCCAATATTGATGCTAAGATCTTTGACAATTGCATACAATAGTGAGATTTTCTCTTTAGTGATATCACTCTGTTGTGTGTTGATGGTAGTAGTTTAGCACAGAGGGAAGAATACCAGACTTTCCCATATTTGTTCAAAGTGGTGGTCAGGATGATAATACCTTTTCGACTGTCTTTTACCCAGACAGTGTCCGGCTTGCATATTTCTTTAATAAGCCAATCATAGTCTATCTCGGCGTCTCGCTGATAGTAGTGTGTGCATACAAGCCAATCATGTATGATGATAAAGCACGTACTTTGTAAACAATCTTATTTATTTATTAATAAAATATTCATTTATTAAAGGCATTTAATTATCTACATGGTGCTGTTTTTATAATATGTAAATAACCCATAGTTTTAAGCAATGCTTTTAGAATCATGATGTTGATCATGCTAATGAGATCTAAATTCTTAGAAAGCTTTAAAACTAAAATAGTTCCCAATCGTGGGATTACTAAACAGGGGATTAGTAAATTCAGATAGATTGGTACATATGTTGCTTGCTCATTGGATGAGGATGATTGATCTCATGATCATTTGTGTGGAGACACTAAAGCAAGTATGTAGGTGCTTATTGGAGAATAAGTTCACTGAACGTGACTCGCTATGGAATACCTAATGGAGTTTTACTCGCCTGTCAATAGGAATTCCTAATGTGAAAGTAGTACAAGCGATCCTTGGACTTGAGATCATCATAGTATCTTGTATGTAATAAATTATACTTTGACTTATTCCTTAAGACCTTTTAAGGCATATATAGGGTATGCTTGGGTATAATGAGTTACATATGGAGATAATGAATGATCAATAAAGAATCTACCACCTCTAGTAAAAGAGGAGATATGTCCTATGTGATTCGTTAAATGACAACCCAGGAATCCTTGGCCAAGGTGGAATAAAATTAGAAAGAGGTTTCTAATTTGCATTAATCGGAGTTGTGCATTTTCTAATCGAAATACATATAATTAAATAAAATAAGACTTGACAGTAAATTCATGTCTTATATTTAATTGGGACATTGTATGGTGGAAGGATTGAATTGTATGGTAACTATTTACTCACAGGTTCTTTTATGATTAATGTTGAAATCTATATTATCTGAAAAGTCGTTAATCGCTAGGGAGGCTTATCCCTATTGTAGAATAAATATTATTTATTTAAATAGATTATTAGTTTTATTTATTTATTTAAATAAGATTAGAATTGTTCTAATTGATTTATTCACAACCGGTTTAATATAGAGAACCTTAAGGGTCACACCATAAAAGGAAGAATAATTATTTAAGAAGGTAATGGCATAATCGTAATAATGCATTAAGTATAATTAATTTAATATATAGTGATAGAATAAATTAAATAGCTTAATATTTATTATTTAATATTTTAGAAATATTAAATATAAATTAATAAGAGGAGTCTTATTAATATTATTACAATTATTATTATTTTAATTTCTAAAGGAGTTTAGTAATTAATTTAATATTAGTACTCTCATTTATTCCTAATAAGATTAGGAGACAAATTAATTAAATGAATTTAATTAATTATTCCCATGTGGTGGGAAGCCTAAATTAATTAAAGGAGTTTAATTAATTAAAAGAAATTCCATGTCTAATAGGATTAGAAGGGTTGACCAATATCTATATAAGATGAGTCTTATAATAGATATTGATTGATAAAATTCTAATTGTTGGAGAGTACTCCTTTTCTATAGAGGATAGAAAACTAAGGTTTAGCTAAACACCCTCCTTCTTGATAATTCCTCTTACTTGGTGGATCACCTCTAGAGGCCAAACACTTGGGTGGCTAACGTTGATCAAAAGAAGGAATCTAACCCGAAAATTCAAGGAGATCACGAAGAACAAAGAGTTGAACTAGTACCTGTGGAAGCTTCGTTCTACAAGGGTATGATTCCATAACTTCTTATTTATCGTTTTAAATTAATAATTTGCATAAAGGATGATCCGGGTAATGGTTTTGTAGAAATTTTTTAAACTCTGATATACCATGCTTCCGCTAATTTTTGCAATTTGATTGCATCACGATTTCGTACAAACCCAACACTCGCATCTGAGTGTACTGACACATAGTAGGCGGTGTGATATTGAAGAAGGCATTGATTGCTTCGGGACTGAGATCGACCATTTTGCCTCTTACAAAAGCTCTATTTGGAAGGACGTTCTCCGCATTGGCATAGAATTCTTTCACTACTGCTACCACTGCTGGTTCCGGCTGTTAAGTGAAATAGTGCCAAAGTCATTCATTGATTTGCCTGTGCATTTCGCCATCTATGGGATCCGGTCTAAGTCCACGTTCTGAGATGATGGCTTTTCTTGACACATACTCAAAACGTTCAGTTGCGGCCGCGTTTCGAAATTTTTTTCTGTCGAATGGTGGAACGGCAGCGGATGAGGACCCTTCCCCCTTTTGCTTCTTTTTTGGCCGGGGAGGTATGTTGTTGTTGGGCGGAAACTCAAGAATTTCCAAAGATTTGTTATTCAGTACTTTTACCGAACACTTGTTGTGCACTGTCAAGTTGGGTTGATGTTGAGTGAGTTTGCTCTCTAGGATATCCCCAAATTTTGCTACTCCACCAAGCAATCAATTATAATATAACAATGAACGACCCATTCTTCACAAGCACTTATCCAATCAAAACAGAATTTCCAAGTGTTCTTTTTACCCAATTGAACAATAAAAACTATTACCTTAGTATGCCATTCAATTCGGATGTAGTGGACTGTATGACTGAGCGTCAATATTGAATGTAATATCCTTGAAATTCGTCTGGATAGTAGCAGGATGATGGGTTGGGATTCACAAATTTGGGGGGAAGTAATTGGGGCGTCCGTGTTTTGGGGATGTCGTGGGGTTGGTTAAGGATTTAGGGTGGAGATGGGATAAGATAGTGGGTGACGTAGTGGGTATTGGAGAAATAAGTTGAGTGAATTTGTATTGGTTTGTGGGAGGTTTGATCGTGGGGGTGTGGAGAGATAAGGTGGGGAGAAGACTAGCAGGTTATGGGATGGGAGGTTAGGTGGATATGTATTGCAGGAGGCGTGGGGTGATGGAGATGTAGTGGAGGTGGTATGGGATTTGTGGATTTGCTGAATTGAAGGTTTCAGAATCCCGTATCTCTGCCCCAGCGGAACATTTTGCTTTTAATCCCCCGCCCCAGCGGCTAATCTCACTGTCCAGCAATATTCAAGGCCCGCCCCGGCGGGAATTTGAAGCCTATTCCACCTGCCCCAGCGGGTTGATGGGTTGTGATGGTTTAATTTGCTTCTGCTGCATCCCTTCCTTTTTACTCCCTTTAAGTGACTATGTGCCCCCACCTTGATGCCAGGTTCAAATCATGATTCATGTGACCTGTATCCATACACAACATGAATTTTTATTAGACATGTATTATGAAGGAAAATTACCCAGGATGCTACAGTGTTACAACTAGATGATATAAATGTAAATAAAATAAAGAAATAAAATAAAATAAGATAAAATAAAATAACCGATGGGTTGCCTCCCATCAAGCGCTTAATTTTTAAGTCTATAGCCTGACTCCTTCTGTTTTTCATATTGTTTCGGCCAGGTCGACCGTGGTTGCTTGGCGATCAATTTTTTCGCCCCAGTAATGCTGTAATCATTGACCGTTGACTTTAAATGTTTCGGTTGACTCCTTAGTATATAATTCAATGGCAGCCATGCGGGAATACCGTTTTTATTGTGAATGGACCTGACCATCTAGATTTCAGCTTTCTGGGGAATAATTTCAACCGAGAGTTGAATACTAATACTGATTGACCCAGTTCAAACTGGCGGTGCATTATTTTCTGATCATGCCATTTCTTCACCCTTTCCTTGTACAACTTTGAATTCTCATATGCCTGCAAGCGAAATTCGTCTAGTTTCGTTGAGTTGTAACAACCGCTTTTCACCTGCTGCTGACAGATCGAAATTCAGCTTTCTGATTGCCCAATATGCTCGATGCTCGAGTTCTACCGGCCAGTGACATGCTTTCCCGTAGACGAGTTGATAAGGAGACATGCCTATTGGAGTCTTGTAGGCAGTCCGGTACGCCCACAACGCATCGTCCAACTTCACTGACCAGTCCTTCCTATTTGGATTTACAACTTTTTCCAGAATTCTTTTGACATCCCGGTTGGACACCTCCGCTTGTCCACTTGTTTGCGGGTGATAGGCTGTCGCTATCCGATGTTTTACCCCATACTTTGCCACAAGAGCAGTGAAGTATTTGTTACAGAAGTGGCTCCCTTCATCGCTAATGATTGCTCGTGGGGTTCCGAACCGAGTGAATATATTCTTTTGCAGGAACCGTAACACCACTCTTGCATCATTTGTCGGTAATGCCACCGCTTCAACCTATTTCGAGACGTAATCTACAGCTAAGAGGATGTACAGATTGTTGAATGAAGATGGAAAGGGTCCCATGAAATTGATCCCCATACGTCGAAAACCTTGACTTCCAATATCATGTTCAATGGCATTCATTCCGTTTCGTTATATTCCCCACTCTCTGACATCTATCGCAATTCTTCACACATTGATGTGTGTCTCTGAACAACGTGGGCCAATAGAATCCTGATTGAAGAACTTTTGCTGCTGTGCGATCAATCCCATAGTGTCCCTCCATATGGTGATGCGTGACACGCCTGTAGGATACTCTCCACTTCACTTTCCGGTATAAATCACCAGATCATTTTATCAGCACATTGGCGGAACAAGTACCGGTTCGTCCCACATGTACCACTTTACATCGTGTAAGAATTTTCTCTTTTGGTGAAGGGACAAGTCTGGTGGGAAGACGTTACTGACCACGTAATTGGCGAAGTCCGCATACCACGAAAATTCGTCGTTTATCGAAAATAGTTGCTCGTCAGGAAATAGCTCATTTATGGCTAACTTGTCTGTTTCATCCTGCTTTGGGTTCTCAAGTCGTGAGAGGTGATCGGCCACCTGGTTCTCTGTCCCCTTTATATCCTTGATTTCCAGGTCAAATTCCTGTTGTAGCAACACCCAACGGATAAGACTTGGCTTTGCGTCTTTCTTCTCAACTAAATACCTGATGGTTGAATGGTCAGTGTACACCACCACCTTAGTTCCCACCAAGTATGAATGGAACTTGTCAAAGGCATACACAACCGCAAGTAGTTCTTTTTTCGTCGTAGTGTAGTTTAACTGTGCATCCGTTAGAGTCTTGCTTGCATAGTAGATGGCATGAAGGATTTTATCCTGTCTTTGTCCTAGTACTGCTCCAACTGCAAAATTACTGGCGTCACACATGAGTTCGAAGGGCTTGGTCCAATCATGTGCTATTATAACGGGGGCCAAGGGTCAATTTTTTCTTTAACTGCTCAAAGGCCACTTGACAATCTTCATCAAATTTGAATGGGATATCTTTTTCTAATAGACTGCAGAGTGGTTTAGTGATTTTTGAGAAGTCCTTAATAAACCGTCTGTAGAATCCAGCATGACCGAGAAAACTCCGAATACCCTTTACCGATGTCGGCGGTGGAAGATTTTTAATTATTTCTAACTTTGCTCGGTCGACTTCCCACCCTTTTCCTGAGACTTTGTGGCCAAGAATTATCCCCTCTTGGACCATAAAGTGGCACTTCTCCCAGTTGAGCACCAGGTTCGTTTCCACACACCTCTTCAAAACCAATACCAGATTTTTGAGGCATCTATCAAACGACTCCCCAAAGATGGAGAAATCGTCCATAAAGACCTCAACACTTCGCTCCACCAGATCTGAAAATATCACCATCATGCACCGCTGGAATGTTGCCGTTGCGTTGCACAGTCCGAATGACATCCTTCTAAAGGCAAAGGTGCCATATGGACATGTGAATGTCATCTTTTCTTGATCCTCTGGTGCAATGACGATCTGGTTGTATCCGGAATACCCGTCCAATAAGCAGTAATATTCATGTCCGGCTAATCTGTCCAACATCTGATCAATGAAAAGCAAGGGGAAATGATCCTTTCTAGTCACCTTATTCAGTTTTCTATAATCCATGCAGACTCTCCAGCCGATTACTATTCTTGTCGGTATTAACTCATTATTTTCGTTCTTCACCACTGTCATACCACCCTTTTTAGGCACACACTGGACCGGACTCACCCAAACACTGTCTGAAATTGGGTAGATGATTCCTGCGTCTAGCCATTTCAAGATCTCTTTCTTCACCATTTCTTTCATTAAGGGATTGAGCCTCCTCTGTTGTTCTACCGTGGGTTTGCTATCTTCCTCCATCAGGATCTTGTGCATACAGAATGATGGACTGATCCCTTTAATGTCGGCGATGGTCCAGCCAATAGTCGATTTATATTCTTTTAACACCCTCAGCAGCCTACTTTCCTGCATTGGGCTAAGTGTAGATGCAATAATAACAGGTAGAGTGGATGAACCGCCTAAAAATGCATACCTGAGGTGATCAGGTAACGGCTTAAGTTCAAGCTTAGGTGGTTCCTCTAGAGATGGCTTGATTTTTTCTGATAAGGCTCCTTCCATTTCCAAAGGTTCAACTGGTGGTGTGAATCTATTTACTCTCGGAATTGCTTCCAACAACTGTATATATTCTATTATTTATGCATCCTCCTCATCACACTCTTCCATCAATGCTAATTCTAGTGGATCAGTATTCAGTATCCGCAGTTGTTCCTCATCCACCACTGTGTCTATTGTATCCATCCGGTGACATTCCTCATCTTCCTTGGGAAAGTTCATGGCCTTGAATACATTGAAGGTGACTTGTTGATCGTGCACCCTCATGGTCAACTCTCCTTTCTACATGTCGATGAGTGTATTACCAGTAGCCAAGAATGGTCGTCCAAGGATTATTGGAATTTCCTTATCTTCTTCAAAATAAAGGATGATGAAATCTGCTGGGAAGAGTAATTTATCCACTTTCACCAAAATGTCTTCGACAATTCCCCGAGGATAAGTTACTGATCTGTCCGCTAATTGTAGGGAGATGTTGGTGGGTTTAGGTGCTGGTAACCCTAGCTGAGTGTAAACTGATAATGGCATCAGGTTAATATTGGCACCTAAATCACAAAGGCATTTGTTGAAGGTTACACTTCCTATAGTGCATAGAATGGTAAAACTACCCGGATCTTTCAACTTCGGTGGAAGCTTCTTTTGTAGAATCGCACTACATTCTTCTGTTAGTGCCACAGTTTCAAAGTCCTCTAATCTTTTTTTCTTTGAAAGAATGTCCTTCATGAATTTGGCATAACTGGGCATCTGCTCTAATGCCTCCGCAAACGGTATATTTATATGCAGCTTCTTGAACACTTCCAGGAATTTTGTGAACTGTTGTTGTAGTTTCTGTTTGTGGAGTCTTTGTGGAAATGGCGGTGGAGGATAAACTACTGGTGTAACCACTTGTTCCTTTACTGTTGGTTTTTCTCCTGCCTCTCTTTCCACTGTTTGTTCCTTACTGGTTCCAGCTTGATCTTCGATTATCGGCTTCTCCACATCTAACTCATCTAGCTGTTTTCCACTCATGAGTGTCACAGCTTGACATTGCTCATGTCCTCCCTTCAGGATTCTTCTCGGTGTCGCTGGGCAACGATCCCTAGGGCCGGTTATTCATTGCACTTGCTATTTGTCCCATTTGAATCATTAGATTTTTCATGTCCACCGCGAGAGCCTTCGTCTCTTTCCTCGCTAATTCATTTTCTGTTCTGACTCTGGCTATAGCTTCTTCCAAACCTAGCTTTTCCACCTGTTGTGGTGCTTCCTGTTGCTGCGGATTCTGAAAACCAGGAGGGTATGGTTGTCGTGGAGCCTGTTGTTGGTTCTGTGTGTTACTCCATGAGAAGTTGGGTTAGCTTCTGTTCCCTTGATTATATGTATTCTGGTATGTGTTGGCTGATCTGTTATAGTTACCCACACAATTAACTACGGCTGGGTTGATTGCACACTGTTCAATCGGATGTTCTCCTGCACAAAGTTCGCATACGACTACTACGTGTTGCATGTTTCCCTTTGTCATGGTCTCAATACTCTTTTGTAATGAAGCCAGTTGTGCCAATATAGCTGTCGAATTATCCACTTGCAGAACACCCGCTACTGTGGGCTGAGTCAATCTTTCAGTCGGCCATTGGTACCCATTCAAAGCCATCGTTTCTATCAATGCCCATCCGTCCTCAAATTTCTTCGTCAGAAAAGCTCCCTGTGACGCTGCATCAATGCTAGACCGTATCTGACTCGATACTCAGTTGTAAAAATTACTCAACTGCATCCATGGTGGAAATCCGCGATGAGGGCACTTCCTCAACAATTCTTTGTATCTTTCCCATGCTTCATACAGTGGCTCCCTTTGATACTGTGCAAATGCAAATATCTCCGACCTTATCTTGTGTGTCTTCGATGGTGGAAAGAACTTGGCCAAAAATTTCTGTGCTAGGTCATTCCATGTCGTAATTGACCCCGGTGGTTCAGAATGTAGCCAAGCTTTCGCCTTGTCTTTGAGCGAGAATGGGAATAACCTCAGCTTGAGCGCATCGTCTGACACTCCATTGCACTTGAAAGTGTCGCAGATTTCTATGAAAATGAAGATATGATCATTCGGATCATCATTCGGAAGACCCCCAAACTGACATATGTTCTGCACCATTTGTATTGTTTCAGGCTTAATCTCAAAGTTATTTGCATTAATTGCTGGCCTGGCTATACTTGAATGGATTTCTGAGATTTTTGGTATATCATAATCCTTCATTGATTTGTCTTCCTGTTGCTGGTCCGCCATGTTTGTTTTAGGTATTTCAAATTCCTGTCGATTCTTTGCAATCCACTCAGTTACCCCCTGAAACCGTTTGTCGATATCGTCCTCAAAGGGCAACAACTCTGGTTTCATCGATCTAGTTTGCATGCACTAATCGAAAGTAACTAAAATATCCAAACAAACAAAAATAAGAATAAATATATATATGTTTAATTAAAATTGATCTACTTAAATCGATATTGTAAGTAATAAACGCAATTACTGTCCCCGGCAACGGCTCCAAAAACTTGTTGGATATTTTCTACGCGCAACACGCAAGTGTACGTGGTCAACAAGGAATACAGTGATAAATCAAAGATCGTACCCACAGAGACAATAATTACTATTTAATCGAACAAGTACCAACTTTAGAGTATTTCAACTTTATCAAACTATCAGTAAAAAAATATGTTCTTCTATAACTAAATTAATAATGAAAGTAACCACACACTAAATCGAGATCTTAACAGAATTAAGAGAATTAAGCCTACAACTTCACTTATTATTACACTTCAGATAATATCTTTTGACCCCAGTTTATTTCAATTACCCCCAGGTTATTAATCGAAAACACTAACGTAGATAAAACCACCTCACGATGCATAATATCCGTACTTATTTGTATCCACATATGATAGATTTAAATAAGACATCCTAATTAACTAATTCACTATATTTCTATGTGAATTACAATTAACCAGAATTTATTACCAAGTTCCGTTTCAGATTACATATGGCGTAAAGGAAAACATCTATCCTAAACACGAATCATGAATTCCATCTATGCAGAATTCACAAACATATGTCACTATGGCCAGTTCTAATCTCCTATGTTCCTTCACAAGTTCATAAGAAATAATAGAATAATCGTTGATCAGACAATAATATAAATTAATCACACACATAGTGAATACCCTGAGAATAACCTCCATAAACTGGATTTAAGAATAATTAATCCTCCATTACATAATAAGATCCGTTATAGACTTAAATAAATAATTAGTTCATAACGAATGAAATAAAATCTACAATCCACAGAGTACTAATCATAACGAATACAAAGATAATATGAATCGAGAAAGATAGGAATATAAAATTCCTGTCGTTACAGTCTCCAAATTGCTCCGTGTTCATCCGATCACGCTCCGCTTCAATTCTCTTCTTCCGGTTCAGATCCACAAAAATAGTGTTTTTTTCAAGTGGTTTTCGTCTCATATAATATATATGCTAAGTTAACATATCTAATTGAAATATATCCTAATTGAATAAATAATACTAGACTATCTAATATAATATATATTATATTCTAATTATATGCCTCCCTGCTATCCTTTTTCGTCCCACGCTAAGTCTTATTACTATCCAAGTTATATCATACTTGAAGTCTATTAGATATTCAATACTCATGGCCCACTTGCTTTTTAATCGTGCACTGAATCCTTGTGAGAAAGGAGTCTTCAGCTGCTGTACATTATTGTTTTCCTCCTGTTAGCCCACGATCCGTCCAATTGCTAGCCCATTCATGCTGCCGTGTCCGAATCAGCAAAGGAATTTAGCATTAACACAGCCGCCTCCCCCGCCCCAGCAGGGAGTTCTTTAGATAATCACCAGCCCCGGCGGGTTAATTCACTGGCCAGCCCCTACATTCTCGCCGATTCTCATATGTTAAATAACTGCTGACCCATATGCTCACTAAGCTCCCACGTGCCTTGAATACCAGATGAGTCCCACTATCACTTTTCCATTTCTTGTGCCAGCCGTGGGCCATGATATTCCTTTTCCATGCCATCCACATATACTTATGATTTAGTTGCCATGTTACTTTCCTTTAGTAGAATTAGACAATCGTGGGACCCTATCATTCCCTTGCATGGATTTGTTATTGCTATTTACTCCAAATGCTAGCAGCTACGTCACCCTCTATATCCTATCATCCATTAGCACAAGCCAAGCCTCAATAGAAAAAGAAGTCCAGCCCTTTTTAATTATCTAATTAAGTATATTATATATATATACCTCAACAAGTTCGGTCCTTTCTTTTTCCCATACATGTGCAGCCTTAACTTTCCCTTTTAATTCCAATAGCTATCCGCCTAGCTCCTTGCCTCAAGTGAATTGCTAATGAAAAGTTGCATGGATTTAAAGCAATTCGTGCCCACCACACAAAATAAGCTGGACAGAATTCCTTGAGCTGTTAACCGTTTACCAATTGATATCCCACATTAAGCCATTAACCCAGTTGCTTGTTCATGTTGATTCCATCTGTTGAAAGAAAAGGATCCGTCCCATTATGTTGCCCATATGTTAATAATAAATCTCGCCTAGCCCATTTATAATTGCCAGGAAATCCAAATCATCTAGGAAATTTTAATAATCCATAATGCTCAACTCGTCCTCCAATTTATTTTCAACATCACGGAACTCTTCAATTGTACCTAAAATAAGCATGCAAGAATAATGGTTATATTCAGGTACACAATAAAAAGAATATGCACTAAAGACCAAACATATAACATACACTTTTGTCCTTTAAAGCTATTCTTGCCTACATTTCATTATTTGCATATAAATGTATACACCCAGTAGAAATGATAGGCAAAGTACTCGATAACATGCAGAAACAAACTATAACGACTACCGATTCGTAGGTATAAAACCCACTCATCAGCTTGCTTGCAAGCAAACCTTTTCATAATGAGAGAGAGAGGAAAGCAAGATGGTCAAAATACATAGATATATGAAATATATCTATACTTTTCATATTAAGTAAATATAACTTTTCATTTTGTTTTCTTTCATTTCCTAAGTTGAAGAGAGAGAAAGCAAATAACCAAGAGAGAGAAGGGGTAGAGTCCGGCCACAAGAGAGAAGAGAGAGGGAGGGTATTTGGTATTCTCTTAGTTTCCTAAATTAATCTTAGGAAGAAGAAGAGGAGAAACAAACAAAGGTATAACAAGATTTCTATTGATGTAGTCTAATTTCTTTTTGGTTTGATTTAAGTTTTAATTTTTGGTAAAGTTATGATCTTAAGGTTAAAACCCTAGATATATGTGTTTAATAGTGTTTCATATTTAGATCTAACCCATTAAGGGATCAAAAGTTAGATCTAAACTAAGAAATGGGAACTAAGTTGTTCAAAAGTGAGAAAACTTAATTTTTCTTACCTTGATTGTGTTTATCTTGTGTTTGATATCATGATAGATCCATGAATATATTTAGTATTAGTTTGTGTTGTGATGATTGATGATGGAATATGTTGGTGAATGGGTGAGAATATGGAAGATTTCTTAAAAATCACTAAGTATGGAAAAATTAGATTTTTGGAAAATGCACCGTCAAATGGAAAAGACCTTATCTCTCATTCTACTTTGAATTTTTGAGTGTGGTCAATTTTTGGAGTTAGATATACAAGTCTTCTAACTTTTCCAAGTGGAATCACTGAAAAATTTCATGTAGATTTCCGTATGGACTGATTTTAGTAAAGGAAGCAAAATCTGAAAATTGAAGAAAAATAGGCTGTCTGGGATTTCCAAGGGCAGTTTCGTCCACTTAAGTTATGAAATAAAATCAGGACTTTTGGGACATTAAAATATATGTTATAAATTAGCTTGTGTCAGAAAAATGAGCTCATTTTGACTTAAATTGAGCAAGTTATGACTATTTCAATATTTGTATTTTCTGACAGAAATCGCTATAACCGGAGTTGTATAACTCCGATGGCCACGAAATTTAAACTGTAAGCCCACGTTACCATATGTAAGATCCTGCCAAGAGTTGGGAATTTCTGGAGTTAAGCGTAAGGTAGCTAATTTGTTAAGGAATTAACTAGAAATGGATTTTTGGAAAATACTTAAGTTGAAAAATTCTAAAAAAATTCTTTTTTTGTATGGAATATATGTATATATGATTGGCCAAAAGATAGAAAAATAATAAGCTGATTTTGTATTTTCATGAATAGTGTATTTCAGCTTCCTGAAATGAACATTTTAGGTTACTGAAATAAGAAACTGAAATGTCAGAAGAGATGTCAGCTTTGTTTTAGCTTGCTGAAATGGAAACTGAAAATGTTAGGAAGACAGTTTGGTTTCAGCTTGCTGAAATAGAAACTGAAAAGGTTAGGAAAGGAAGACATTTTGGTTTCAGTTTCCTGAAATGAAATATTAAGTCTCCTGAATTCATAAATAGTTTGCCGAGTTATAATAATAACTTATAAATGAACTAGTAAGTGTTAAGTCTAAGGTAGTGCAATCGTACCCTTTAATGGTTGATGTATAGTAGCTGGGCTAAACGACTCCTTTATATGGGGAAGGTATCTACGGATTAGTAACCGATCTAACTCACTGTGAAAACAGTGTAGACGAGACGGAAACTAATTTGTTAGTTGTTTGTGAGAAATCACTCAGTATACTGTATTGAATACTATTAAAGACTCGATCTGTGCTAGGTTTAGACTTGTGAATATGTTTAGTGTTAAGATTATCTGATATTTGACTATGTGTTTAAATGTTAGATAGTTTACTTATAAGGTATGTTATACTAATTGAAAGATCAATCTTATAACTGATAGGTCTTTCTAATAAAGCGATTAAATTAGATTGCGTAGCAGTAATTGACGATACATGCAAGTTTTCTAACTCGAACTCGAGTTGTTATTATAAAGCATGTTCGTGATTAATCATTGTTGATTATATCACATCTATGATTTATTGATTTGTATATGTTCATCAGGTATGAAAGGCTGATCACCTTCATTACCATATTGTTCAGTTGAATTTAGTCATGTTCATTGTTGGTTATTAATCATTATTGATTCATGTTCTTTCACAATTCTTATATTGTTGAAAGTTTGTCAACTTATTATTCTTTTTAATCATGATATATCTTTATTTGAACTTAAACTTGCTGGGCAAATTTGTTGCTCACCCTTGCTATATAATGATTTCAGATTAAAGAAGAAACTTCGGACATAGTCAAAGGCAAAGACAAGTTCCAGGATGGAATTATTATACGGTTAAAATGGTAATAATATTGAAGGCAAATGACATGGTATGTCGTATAGGATATTGAATGCAAGTATTAAGTTAAGGTTGCAGACCTTGGGAATTATGTTATAAAAGTAATTGTATAAACAATTTATGTTTATATCTTCCGCAATAGTTATAGAAATGATGTATCGTAACGTACCAGGTACGAGGTTCTGGGGACCCGGATTTGGGTGCGCTACATTAACCATAGAAATCCAATTAATCAATGAAGAACTCAAGAAATAAAACTTAAGGGTTTAGAATTGATTCTTACCTCTTGATTCTTCCTAATCTTAGTTAGATGATGAAGAATAATTGTTTAATCCCCTCCTTGCTTCTCTTTGATTCCTCAGCATTCTTCTCAAATTTTCATATAGAACATCCTTTCTCTCCCTTACCCTCTCAAAACTCAGTTTTTCTAAAACTGAAGAATGAGGCTTAACGTAACACCTATTTAGATTAATAAAACATTAAAATAAATGGTTTCAGTAGTTTTTGTTTCTCAAAGGTCACTAAGCCATGTTTGGCTAATTCAAATAGGCTCTAATTCATTTATTTTCATAACTCCCTTATTATATGATCCTTTTGTTAAACCCATTAACCAATTCTCATATTTTCAATTAAACTTAAATGAATCATACTCTTTACTTAGCCAACACAATATTTACTTAGCTAGTAAAATAATTTTATATAATAAATCATTAACCCTCTAATTTAATTATTTAATTAAATTAGAATATTTCTATTCCATTAGCGTAATAAAATACGCACTGATTACAAAATAATTTCACATAAATTTAATCAATATTATCATACTCGAATAAATTATTCCATACTAATTTCTATCGAATATTTATCTTATTCCATAAATATTCCAACTAAAATATTTATTTAATTTATTAATCATAACACCAATATTTATTTATAATTATATTGGTTCTTATCATTCTCATAGTTAATTTACATTCACTTGAGTAAATATAATATATTAAGCCATTACATAAATGTATTATATTTATATGTAATATATTATCTCTCATTTTATTAAAACAAATATCTTTACATTAATTCATTATTTCAATTAAGTGAATTACTCACATTATTTATGAAATTTAATTCATAATAATTCCATTACCAACAAGGCATAACAATCAAATTATATTATCTCATAATACAATTTTTAACTCAATTAAATTAACTAACTTTCCTCACTTTTTTAATAATTCAATTAAATATTAAACCTCTTTTCCCTAATACATGAATATAATTCTCTTCATACGAAATCACACATTTTAGAATATAACACATATACACATACTCGTACTCGAAAAATCTTATAATAAGAATTTTATTTATTAAATTCTTATTAATTAATTCTTGAAAATTCGGGTTGTAAAATCCTTCCATCTTTATAAGGATTCTGTCCTCGGAATCAACGAAACCTCCCTTACTCGGTTCTCACTAAATCTCTTTCACAATTATCGTTGAATAACTTATCACATTACCTTAGTGTAGGTTTTATTTCTTCACCATCACTTAAACCTGGGACACTTCGAGTATTATATATTCTTTAACACTTTAAAGTATTCATTTCCTTTTTCTAAGGATCATTGCATAACATACTCGTTGTAATCATTTAATATCCTGATTTAGCATCGTACACATATTCAGGATATCACATTCACCCCTTCTTGTAAGAATTTCGTCCTCAAAATTTTGATTTAATAATCTTCGTTCATTTGATCTACCAAAATATACTTTACATTATTCTTTATTCACTGGATTGTTACATTCTACAACTACTTCTTTCTAGGCAATATCCTTCTTGCCACATTCACCTTCATAATAATAAGAATCTTGCACAATTGCCCAATAATTGGGAAGCGATATAAATAACTCAGGAATTTAAAAGATTTCAAATCATGCTGCGGGGTCATAAGACCTTGAATTCTTCTCTAGGTTTAATAGTGTATCACCACTGCGAACCATCTTTAACAGAATGTTTAGCAATCACACAGACTGAAAACACTCTCTGCAAGTACTCTAGGTGATCAACCTATTGTACCCCTACGTTGTGCACAACGTATTAAATTATAATATCGTAACGAATAAATGCGTTACTTTCGGAACCATTGTCTCCGATAACGTGTCCCCTTTATAGGGTTGTTCATATCAGTTTTCAACATCTGAATCCGCCCCAAAACAATTTGGTTTGACATACTTTGTCAAGAACGCTCGAATTTCATAAACATCTTTCAATATTTGTCTAGCTGAGTCAAGTAGCATCGACTTTTAGCAACAACTGGGACATCAATCGAAATATATATATATATATATATATATATATATATTTAACCAACTCAATAAATATATTTTTTTATAATTTAAGGAAACTAAAGATAAATAAATCTTTTTATAATATCCTGATACAGTACCGTAGTAATGGTACGTTGAGGATTTCGTCATTACATGACGTCGTCATACTACATCATACCATAGTGGGCTGACGATCCTACGATCACATCCAACACTAGGTTCAACTGCATTGATGACTTCATCGATTATTATTTCTACACCATATCAAATGATGCATAGAATATATAAAATACATTTTGAAATTTTCAAATCATTTTTGTCTAGCTGAAGAAATTAGCATAGACATGTGAATAATAGCACTATTTTAAAAATTCATTGGTTCAATCATTTGATCTAATATTTTTCAAAAGACTCATAAGTGCAAACATAAGCACGAAGTCAATAAATTTCAAAAATCTAGCATAGCTAGAAGATTTAGAATATCCAATTTTCCTCCATCAATATAAATCTTTACTCCACTGTTTCATTACTTAATCATTCTATCAATATTCAACACTATCAATGTTTTCTATACCATAACCTTTCTATACCCAGTATATAGTTCATACCACACTTTGGATGTGCAGGAACTTCCCACAATAATATGAGTTTAAGAACTTGTCCTAGCAATACGTAGTCCAAGAACCTATTTAGGACTATCCATACGCTTAAGGGTTCAAAAACATACAAAAGATTAAAAGTCACGAACTTACCACAAGCACCGCACCTAACCTTAATATCATCTAATCTAATCTTAATTGTCTCTAACTATCAAATATAAACATGGGACAAAAATCACCTTCTCACCATATAAATATCGATAGCACAACACCATCATTCTAATGATTATCCATGCGATAAACTAAGTGTAAGCACAAAACCCTTGCCCATACAAAGGTTTGTATAACTCAGCCACCACATGAGTCCTCAGTTGAAATCCCACTTAACTCTATCTTGCTCATAACTTACTCTTTGGTCGATACGAATTTGTTGTATCTTATCATTTATAACTCCTCGTGAATTTATCTCGTACTATATCATAGTACATTATCTTTATAGCATCAAACTATAACTATTCAATCATTACAGACCATCTGTCTTTTAAAACTTTAAAAGATCACCTCGTGATCTTATTTTATAATCATCTCCCTTATGATTCTTTTCTTATCCCATGATCGTTTTGTTTTACAATCTTCTTATCTTTCCCTTTCATCATGTCATAATATAATTTTTTTATGCTTTTAATCTTATAGACTTTGTCTATTCATCGTTATTCGTCATCTTGATTATTGGAGTTAGATAACTCCTGATTCTTGTCTTCATATCTCTTCAAGATTCTTCTTTGAATCTTCTTCTTTATTTATCAATTCTTCCTTTAAGAAGTTTTAATTTCATTCATATTGCCCAATATTTTATTCAAGTTTACTCCTCGTCATTCTCATATTCTTCTTATAATATTTATAGGACTTAACTCATCCAATACATCTACGTATGTGAAAGAATCACCTTTTTATCATACGTATCCATAACCCTATGCTCGGTACACATCGAGTCTCTAAAAGTATTCAATGTAGTAATCTAAGTGGATTCCCACAAACAACCAACAAACTAATTTTCCGTCTCGTCTACACTGTATTTCACAGCGAGTTAGATCGGTAGCTAGTTCCTATATACCTCCGCTCCTTGAAGAAATCGTTTAGCCCAGATACTATATATCGACCATTAAAGAGTACGACTGTACCACTACTTAAACTTAACTTCTTATAACCTAAGGTCATAGCCTAAGGTACTCTTACCTAATGTGTATAACGTATCAGCTCTGATACCAACTCAAACGTCCCCCAAATATATACAATACAACTCTCGATATCTGTCGTTAACAATACATCGAACTTCTAACTTTACATCATTAATCGGTATTAAACTTAATAAAATGAGGAATAATTAAAACTTTTCTATTTTTCTTTCTTCATTTCCCTGAATCACAACATTTATCATTTACATATTTTTGAATCAAATCTACTTTTATGACTCGCTTCAGCAAAGTTATTATATAAAACCTTACATCCCAATTCAGTATCCTTTATACTTCGGATAACTCAAACCTTACAACTCAACATAAAATAAACATCATAAACCATTAAAGTACATCTCCAGATTATTAAACATGGTTTAAAGGAATAACAACTTTAGCTAAAATATATAATTAATCTTCGTGCATTCTATCTGATCCACGTCATTCATGTAGCACATAGCATTACCTTGAATCCTTAGCCTGCAAAATCATATAGGCTGCAGTTCACATAACAAGTATAAAGATTGAGTTGCTTACTCAATCAACATTCTTTACTCAATCAACGTAGTCATAAATTGACTTTAACGTTTCATACTTACAACATATATAACACGTCATACTCTTTGCAATACAAATTTAAAATAGTTCATCTTCAACTTCACATAGCAAATAGGAACTGAAAGACTTGTCTTGATTGTTGTTTACCAATAACAGATTAACAGCTTACAGCTATCTACACTTCACGTGCCCTACACAATTATATAATCATGCACATCAACTATTAGTCTCATAGCAACGCATATTAGTTGTAATGTAAACTTTACTATACATTCATAACCCTTCCTATTAATCAATACAAAATATTCAATTTGATTGTGTTAACTTTCGACTTATATCTCACTATATTTCTTCTTAGTCATACTCAAAGTTCATTCAAGTGTTTAAGTCTTCCTAGGACTCGTTATTGGTTTATATTAACCCCATTCCATATCTTATAATGTTCATTTCATTTGAGTTAAAACACTTTTTAAGTTCATTAACACTTGGCACGGCGTTTTGACGTTCAATCGTCGCACGCCCGATTCGTCCCTCTTGCGTATGCTTAGTATGCTCATACAACTTGTCTAAAACATCATTGATTAATGTTAAGCATCATTATATTTCATAATATTTATGTTTTATAACTTAGAACAACATCTTTTATCGTCGGGAGCACTACACTTGCTTACGTGCATGTCCAACGCCCTACGATTGCCTTAGAATACACATTAGTCACAAAGATGGCCATTTGTACCCCTTCTAACATCTTCAAATCGAAAAACTTAAAAAATTAAAGTTGTAGGTCTACTTGTTATCTTTTTGAATCATCCTGAATCGCCTTAATCGGAGTTTGTATGAAAAAGTTATGCCCATTTTACTACGGGAGGTCAAAATAGTCACGCCTGGCACTATTTCGGCATAGCAACACCCTAAATGGCCTTGGGGCAGCACAGCTACGCCTAAAATGGCATTGGGGGTAGCGCAGCTACGCCCATGATGCAGAATGGGTTTCCAAGATTTTGTTCTTCGCGATTTTTAGACCATTTCTCCTTCCGATCTTTGTAACTCAAGTTATACACATCTAAATTAGTCTGTTTTCGATTCTATGGATTCGTAATTCATAGAACTATAACATACCAAAGAATCAACAATTTATATAAACATTAACTAACCCAAATCTTAACCCAAAACTCATATTCATACTAATTTTTCATATTTTAACATGTTTAGCGTAATCAACCACCATGAATTCAATTCTTAGCCAAATCAATTCGTTAAACCTTCATTGTTTTCGTAATTTAACATACTTACAATATCTATCATCAATTTCAAATTCTAACCATAAACTAACCAACAATTTTGACTCTGAAACAAGCCAAAATACACATATATACCAACAAAACTCAAATTCTTCATCTTTCAACCCATCTTTATGAATTTGATTTCTTAAAAATAACTTTTAGATGATATAAAATGGGTTAAACATACACATTAACATCTATAGCCAATTCCTTAACAAATTAACCATAGAAATCCAATTAATCAATGAAGAACTCAAGAAATAAAACTTAAGGGTTTAGAATTGATTCTTACCTCTTGATTCTTCCTAATCTTAGTTAGATGATGAAGAATAATTGTTTAATCCCCTCCTTACTTCTCTTTGATTGCTCAGCATTCTTCTCAAATTTTCACATAGAACATCCTTTCTCTCCCTTACCCTCTCAAAACTCAGTTTTTCTAAAACTAAAGAATGAGGCTTAACGTAACTCCTATTTAGCTTAATAAAACATTAAAAGAAATGGTTTCAGCAGTTTTGGTTTCTCAAAGGTCACTAGGCCATGTTTGGATAATTCAAATAGGCTCCAATTCATTTATTTTAATAACTCCCTTATTATATGATCCTTTTGTCAAACCCATTAACCAATTCTCATATTTTTAATTAAACTTAATTAAATCATACTCTTTACTTAGCCAACACAATATTTACTTAGCTAATAAAATAATTTTATATAATAAATCATTAACCCTCTAATTTAATTATTTAATTAAATTAGAATATTTCTATTCCATTAGCGTAATAAAATACGCACAGATTACAAAATAATTTCACATAAATTTAATCAATATTATCATACTCGAATAAATTATTCCATACTAATTTCTATCGAATATTTATCTTATTCCATAAATATTCCAACTAAAATATTTATTTAATTCATTAATCATAACACCAATATTTATGTATAATTATATTGGTTCTTATCATTCTCATAGTTAATTTCCATTCACTTGACTAAATATAATATATTAAGTCATTACATAAATGTATTACATTTATATGTAATATATTACCTCTCATTTTATTAAAACAAATATCTTTACATTAATTCATTATTTCAATTAAGTGAATTACTCACATTATCTATGAAATTTAATTCATAATAATTCCATTACCAACAAGGCATAACAATCAAATTATATTATCTCATAATATAATTTTCAACTCAATTAAATTAACTAACTTTTCTCACTTTCTTTAATAGTTTAATTAAATATTAAACCTCTTTTTCCCAATATATGAATATAATTCTCTTCATACGAAATCACACATTTTAGAATATAACACATATACACATACTCATACTCGAAACATCTTATAATAAGAATTTTATTTATTAAATTCTTATTTATTATTTCTTGAAAATCCGGGTTGTCAAATCCTTCCCTCCTTATAAGGATTCCGTCCTCGGAATCAACGAAACCTCCCTTACTCGGTTCTCACTAAATCTCTTTCACAATTATCGTTGAATAACTTATCACATTATCTTAGTGTAGGTTTTGTTTCTTCACCATCACTTAAACTTGGGACACTTCGAGTATTATATATTATTTAACACTTTAACGTATTCATTTCCTTTTTCTAAGGATCATTGTATAGCATGCTCATTGTAATTATATAATATCCTGATTTAGCATCGTACACATATTCGGGATATCACATTCACCCGTTCTTGTAAGAATTTCGTCCTCAAAATATTGATTTAATAACCTTCGTTCATTTGATCTACCAAAATAGACATTACATTAATCTTTATTCACTGGATTGTTGCATTCTACAACTACTTCTTTCTGGCCAATATCCTTCTTGCCACATTCACCTTTAGAATAATAAGAATTTTCCACAATTGATCAATAATTGGAAAGCGATATAAATAACTTAGGAATTTAAAAGATTCCAAATCATGCTGACCTTGAACTCTTCTCCAGGTTTAATAGTGTATCACCACTGTAAACCATCTTTAATAGAATGTTTAGCAATCACACATACTGAAAACACTCTACAAGTACTCTAGGTGATCAACCTATCGTACCCCTACGTCGTGCACAACATATTACATTATAACATCGTAACGAATATATGTGTTGCTTTCGAAACCATTATCTCCGATAACGTGTCCCCTTTATAGGGTTGTTCACCTCAGTTTTCAACATCTGAATTCGCCCCAAAACAATTTGGTTTGGCATACTTTGTCAAGAACGCTAGAATTTCATAAACATCTTTCAATATTTGTCTAGCTGAGTCAAGTAGCATCGACTTTTAGCAACAATTGGTACATCAATCGAAATATATATATATATATTTAACCAACTCAATAAATATTTTTTTTTAGTTTAAGGAAACTAAAAATAAATAAATCTTTTTATAATATCCTGATACTGTACCGTAGTAATGGTACGTTGAGGATTTCGTCATTACACGACGTCGTCATACTACATCATATCATAGTGGGCTAACGATCCTACGATCACATCCAACACTAGGTTCCACTACATTGATGACTTCATCGATTATTATTTCTACACCATATCAAATGATGCATAGAATATATAAAATACATTTTGAAAATTTCAAATCATTTTTGTCTAGCTGAAGAAATTAGCATAGACATGTGAATAATAGCACTATTTTAAAAATCCATTGGTTCAATCATTTAATCCAATATTTTTCAAAAGACTCAGAAGTGCAAACATCAGCACGAAGTAAATAAATTTCAAAAATCTAGCATAGCTAGGAGATTTTGAATATCCAATTTTCCTCCATCAATATAAATCTTTACTCCACCGTTTTATTACTTAATCATTCTATCAATATTCAACACTATCAATGCTTTTTATGCCATAACCTTTCTATACCCAGTATAGTTTATCAAACTTACCACACTTTGGAAGTTCAGGAACTTGCCACAATAATATGAGTTTAAGAACTTGTCCTAGCAATACGTAGTCCAAGAACCTATCAGGGACTGTCCATACGCTTAGGAGTTCAAAAATATACATACGATTATAAGTCACGAACTTACCACAAACATGAGTTTTAAGAACCGCACCTAACCTTAATATCATCTAATCTAATCTTAATTGTCTCTAACTATCAAATATAAACATGGGACAAGAATCACCTTCTCATCATATATATATCGATAGCGCAACACCGTCATTCTAATGATTATCCATACGATAAACCAAGTGTAACCACAAAACCCTTGCCCATACAAAGATTTGTATAACTCAGCCACCACATGAGTCCTCGGTTAAAATCCCTCTTAACTCTATCTTGCTCATAACTTGCTCTTTGGTCGATACGAATTTGTTGTATCTCATCATTTATAACTCCTCGTGAGTTTATCTCGTACTATATCATAGTACATTATCTTTATAGCATCAAACTATAACTATTCAATCATTACAGACCATCTGTCTTTTAAAACTTTAAAAGATCACGTCGTGATCTTATTTTATAATCATCTCCCTTATGATTCTTTTCTTATCTCATGATCGCTTTGTTTTACAATCTTCTTATCTTTCCCTTTCATCATGTCATATTATGATTTCTTTTATGCTTT
Organism: Panax stipuleanatus; assembly: GCA_020205555.1. Lineage (NCBI taxonomy): Eukaryota > Viridiplantae > Streptophyta > Magnoliopsida > Apiales > Araliaceae > Panax > Panax stipuleanatus. Next base: position 109,373,307 of record CM035122.1, read on the forward strand.
TAATCTTATAGACTTTGTCTATTCATCGTTGTTCGTCATATTGATTATTGGAGTTAGGTAACTCCTAATTCTTGTCTTCATATCTTTTCAAGATTCTTCTTTGAATCTTCTTGTTTATTTATCAATTCTTCATTTAAGAATTTCTAATTTCATTATACTGCTCAATATTTTATTCGAGTTTACTCCTCGTCATTCTCATAATCTTTTTATAATATTTCTAGGAATTAACTCATCCTATATATCTATGTATGTGAAAAAAATCACCTTTTTATCATACGTATCCATAACCCTATGCTCGGTACACATCGAGTCTTTAACAGTGTTCAATATAGTAACCTGAGTGGTTTTCCACAAACAGCCAACAAACTAGTTTCCCGCCTCGTCTACATTGGATTTCACAGTGAGTTAGATTGGTGGCTAGTTCGTATATACCTCCGCTCCCTGAAAGAATCATTTAGCCCAGATACTATATATTGACCATTAAAGAGTACGACTTTACCACTACTTAAACTTAATTTCTTATAACCTAAGGTACTCTTACCCAATGTGTATAACCTATCAGCTCTGATATCAACTCTAACGTCCCCAAAATTCATACAATACAACTCTCGACATCGGTCGTTAACAATACATCGAACTTCTAACTTTACATCATTAATCGGTATTAAACTTAATAAAATGCGAAATAATTAAAACTTTTCTATTTTTCTTTCTTCATTTCCCTGAATCACAACCTTTATCATTTACATATTTTTGAATCAAATCTACTTTTATGACTCGCTTCAGCAGAGTGATTATATAAAACTTTACATCCCAATTCAGTATCCTTTATACTTCGGATAACTCAAACGTTACAACTCAACATAAAATAAACATTATAAACCATTAAAGTATATCTCCAGAATATTAAACATGGTTTAAAGGAATAACAACTTTAGCTAAAATATCTAATCTTCATGCATTCTATCTGATCCACGTCATTCAAGTAGCACATAGCGTTACCTTGAATTCTTAGCCTGCAAAAATGGTTATTTGCAAGGTTGAGCTCAACAGCCCAGCAAATCTAACAGTTTTCATACATCACATAATACTAAATAACATGCTCAACATATATCTCATAATCATACAGGCTGCAGTTCACATAACAAGTATAAAGATTGAGTTCCTTACTCAGTCAGCATTCTTTACTCAATCAACATAATCATAAATTGACTTTAACATTTCATACTTACAACATATATAACACATCATGCTCTTTGCAATACAAATTTAAAATAGTTCATCATCAAGTTCGCATAGCAAATAGGAACTGAAAGACTTGCCTTGATCGTTGTTTACCAATAACAGATTAACAGCTTACAGCTATCTGCACTTCACGTGCCCTACACAGTTATATAATCATGCACATCAACTATTAGTCTCATAGCAAGGCATATTAGTTGTAATGTAAACTTTACTCTACATTCATAACCCTTCCTATTAATCAATACACAATATTGAATTTGATTATGTTAACTTTCGACTTATATCTCACTATATTTCTTAGTCATTCTCAAAGTTCATTCAAGTGTCTAAGTCTTGCTAGGACTCCTTATTGGTTTATATTAACCCCATTCCATATCTTATAATGTTCATTTCATTTGAGTTAAAACACTTTTTAAGTTCATTAACACTTGGCACGGCATTTTGACGTTCATTCGTCGCACGCCCAATTCGTCCCTCTTGCGTATACTTAGCATGCTCATACAACTTGTCTAAAATATCATTGATTAATGTTAAGCATCATTATATTTTATAATATTCATGTTTTATAACTTAGAACAACATCTTTTATCATCGGGAGCACTACACTTGCTTACGTGCATGTCCGACGCCCTCCGATTGCCTTCGAATACACATTAGTCACAAAGATGGCCATTTTTACCCCTTCTAACAACTTCAAATCAAAAAATGTAAAAAATAAAAGTTGTAGGTCTACTTGTTATCTTTCTGATTCATTCTGAATCGCCTTAATCGGAGTTTGTATGAAGAAGTTATGCTTATTTTACTACGGGAGGTTAAAATAGTCCCGCCTGACACTATTCCGGCGCAGCTGCACGCTAAATGGCCCTGGGGGCAGCGTATCTGCACCCAAAATGGCCTTGGGGGCAGCCCAGCTGCACCCATGATGTAGAATGGGTTTCCCAGATTTTGTTCTTCGTAATTTTCAGACCATTTCTCCATCCGATCTTCATAACTCAAGTTATACACATCCAAATTAGTCTGTTTTTGATTCTATGGATTCATAATTCATAGAACTATAACATACCAAAGAATCAACAATTTACATAAACATTAACTAAACCAAATCTTCACCCAAAACTCATGTTCATACTAATTTTTCATATTTTAACATGTTTAGCGTAATCAACCACCACGAATTCGATTCTTAGCCAAATCAATTCGTTAAACCTTCATGGTTTTCGTAATTTAACATACTTACAATATCTATCATCAATTTCAGATTCTAACCATAAACTAACCAACAATTTTAGCTCCGAAACAAGCCAAAATACACATATATACCAACAAAACTCAAATTCTTCATCTTTCAATCCATCTTTATGAATTTAAATTTTTTAAAATCACTTTTAGATGATATAAAACGGATTAAACATACCCATTAACATCTATAGCCAATTCTTTAACAAATTAACCATAAAAATCCAATTAATCAATGAAGAACTCAAGAAATAAAACTTAAGGGTTTCGAATTGATTCTTACCTCTTGATTCTTCCTAATCTTAGTTAGATGATGAAGAAAAATTGTTTAATCCCCTCCTTGCTTCTCTTTGATTCCTCAGCATTCTTCTCAAATTTTCACATAGAACATCCTTTCTCTCCCTTACCCTCTCAAAACTCAGTTTTTCTAAAACTGAAGAATGAGGCTTAGCATAACTCTTATTTCGCTTAATAAAACATTAAAACAAATGGTTTCAACAGTTTTGGTTTCTCAAAGGTCGTTAGGCCATGTTTGGCTAATTCAAATAGGCTCCAATTCATTTATTTTAATAACTCCCTTATTATATGATCATTTTGTCAAACCCATTAACCAATTCTCATATTTTCAATTAAACTTAATTGAATCATACTCTTTACTTAGCCAACACAATATTTACTTAGCTAATAAAATAATTTTATATAATAAATCATTAACCCTCTAATTTAATGATTTAATTAAATTAGAATATTTCTATTCCATTAGCGTAATAAAATACGCACTGATTACAAAATTATTTCACATAAATTTAATCAATATTATCATACTCGAATAAATTATTCCATACTAATTTCTATCGAATATTTATCTTATTCCATAAATATTCCAACTAAAATATTTATTTAATTTATTAATCATAACTCCAATATTTATGTATAATTATATTGGTTCTTATCATTCTCATAATTAATTTACATTCACTTGACTAAATATAATATATTAAGCCATTACATAAACGTATTACATTTATATGTAATATATTACCTCTCATTTTATTAAAACAAATATCTTTACATTAATTCATTATTATAATTAAGTGAATTACTCACATTATTTATGAAATTTAATTCATAATAATTCCATTACCATCAAGGCATAACAATAAAATTATATTATCTCATAATATAAGTTTCAACTTAATTAAATTAACTAACTTTCCTCACTTTCTTTAATAGTTTAATTAAATATTAAATCTCTTTTCCCCAATACATGAATATAATTCTCTTCATACCAAATCACACATTTTAGAATATAACACATATACACATACTCGTACTCGAAACGTCTTATAATAAGAATTTTATTTATTAAGTTTTTATTTATTAATTCTTAAAAATCCAGGTTGTCACAGAGGGAGCTAGTGGTAGCGGTAGTGCACCAAAGAGGAATGGTTTTAGCTCTAGGAATACAGGAGTGAAACAAGGAGATCCTAAGAGGAGGATCGAAACTTACAAGACGTGTGGGAAGGCTCATCTAGGAGTCTGTCTGAAGGGGAAGTTAGTTTGTTACAACTGCGGGCAGAAGGGGCATATTTCATCTAACTGTCCTAACCCTAAGAAAAATAAGGGGTGTTTTGTGTGTGGGTCGATGGACCACATGGCAAGGAACTGCCCAAAGAAAGGGTTGGATGGTAGCAATGGTACTAGTAGTGGTAAATTAGCCATTACTTGACCAACACCACCGAGTAGACCAACGACACGTAATTTTAATATGACAGTCCAAGATGCAGTTGCATCAGCAGATGTAGTGGCATGTATTATCCCAGTCAATGAAATAAATGCTTATGTGCTGTTTGATTTAGGTGCTACTTGTTCTATTATAGCATGTAAATTTGCTAGGCATTTAGGATTACCCCTAGAAAGATTAGCAATACCTTTAAACATTAACGTAGCGAACAAAGAGATAATTCCTGTTGAACATATTCATAGGAATTGTTGTGTAGATATTAGAGGTAATAAATTATTGGTAGATTTAATACCGATAAGGTTGGGAGAATTTGATATAATTCTTGGGATGGACTGGTTGTTTAACCACGGAGCGATAATCGATTGTCAAAAGAACAGTGTAAACCATAGGACTTCTAAGAAACCCAAGGTAGTGTTCTACTGTAGTAAATCACCGGGATGCTCTTGTTGTTTGACCATTACACAAGCTAGAAAGTTGTTAAAGAAGGGGTGTGTAGAATATATGGGCCATGTTGTTGATACCCAAAGAGTGGGAGCACCATTGGAACATATACATATAGTATAAGAATTCGCTGACGAGTTACCAGGTCTTTTGCCAGATAGGGAGATCGAGTTTGTTATCGATCTTGTGCCAAGACCGACACCAGTTTCTAGGGCACCATATCGTATGGCGCCAGAAGAGATGAAGGAGTTAATGATTCAGTTACAATAATTATGAGATAAGAAGTACATCCAACCGAGTGTCTCTCCATGGGGAGCACTGATATTGTTTGTAAAGAAGAAGGACAGATCGTTAAGACTTTGTATTGACTATCATGAACTGAACAAGTTAACGATCAAGAATAAATACCCATTGCCTAGAATCGATGATCTATTTGATCAGTTAAAAAGGGTGAAGTATTTTTTTAGGATAGATTTGTGTACGAGGTATCATCAGTTGAAAGTGAGGAACGTGGATGTACCTAAGACGACGTTCAGGACTCGCTATGGTCATTACGAGTTTCTGGTAATGTCGTTTGGGTTAACTAATGCGCCAGCCGCATTCATGGATATGATGAACAGAGTGTTCAAGCAATACTTGGACAAGTTCGTCATAGTGTTCATTGATGATATTCTAGTCTATTCTAAGACGCTAGAAGATCGCGCTGAACATTTAAGATTAGTGTTGGAAACACTATGGGAGGAAAAGTTGTATGCAAAATTCACTAAGTGTGAATTTTGGTTTTAAAGAGTGCAGTTTTTAGGTCACGTGGATCCAGCGAAGGTGGAAGCAGTTATTAATTGGGAGCAATCAAAAACACCAACTGAGGTGCGAAGTTTCCTTGGGCTAGCGGGATACTATCGAAGATTCATCAAGGATTTTTCTAATATAACTACTCTGTTGACGAATTTGACGAGGAAGACCGTGAAGTATGTGTGGACAGAGAAGTGTGAGGGCAGTTTTCAAGAACTAAAGAAGAGGTTATGTAAAGCACATGTATTATACTTACCAGATGATAGGTGAAATTTTATAGTTTATAGCGATGCTTCGCATAGAGGACTTGGTTGTGTGCTCATGCAGTATGACAAGGTCATTGCGTATGCATCACAGTAGTTAAAGGATTATGAGAAAGGTTATCCAACTCATGATCTAGAACTGGCAGCGGTAGTTTTTTCCTTAAAGATTTGGAGGCACTACCTATATGGGGAGAAGTGTGAGATATACACGAACCATAAAAGTGTGAAATATATTTTCACGCAGAAGGAGTTGAATATGAGACAGAGAAGGTGGTTGGAATTGATAAAAGATTATGATTGCGATATCTTATATTATCCAGGGAAGGCGAATGTTGTGGCCGAAGCCTTAAGTATGAAGGGTCAGGAGAAGCTATCAGTGTTAACGGCTCAGAACGTGTTAGTAACAGAGATGGAAAGAATGGAGCTAGAGGTTAGATTATCGAGTTAATAGGGAGGGAGATTTTTTACAATAGAGACTCGACCAACAATTGTGGAACGAGTGAAGGAAATGCAACTCAAAGACGAGGTGTGCGAGCAGATGAAGAAGAGGATTGAAGATGGAGAGAAGACTAAGTATAGCCTCGACAAGGAGGAGTTACTACATTTTGAAAGAAGAATTTAGGTTCCGTGTAATGCAGAAATAAAAGAGGGAATAATGGAAGAGGCTCATAGTTCGAGGTACTCGATATATCCGGGTAACACCAAGATGTATCAAGACCTTCGACAAAACTTTTGGTGGCCAAACATGAAGAGAGAAATTGCAGAATATGTTAGTAGGTGCTTAACTTGTCAAAAAGTTAAGGCCAAACACCAACGACCGAGTGGATTGTTACAATCACTAGAGATTCTGGAGTGGAATTAGGAGCATATCACGATGGACTTTATGGTGGGACTTCCAACCACGCAGAAGGGATACGACGCTATTTGGGTAATGAAGACACTCAAAATTTTTCATTCCTGTTACTAACCCTGCAGGAGGTCAAAACTGTCTTTTACCTTCAAGCGACAACCCTGGAAGTTCAAACCAAAGTCAGCAACCTCGGTCACAATACTGGGATGTCAGTCAAACCTCGTCGACAACCCTGGGAGGTACATCAACCCTGGCAACAACCTCGGGAGATCAAACTAAACCCATATCATAATACCGGGATGTCAAGTCAAGCCCCGAAAACACCAGGATGTCAAGTCAAACCCTGACAACAACCTCGGAGGTACAAGAGCCCCGGCGACAACCCCAAGAGATCAAACTCAACCTCGATCACAATATCGGGATGTCAAGTCAACCCTGGTCTCAATATCGGGATGTTAAGTTAAACCTCAACAACACCGGGAGGTAAAGTCAAACCCCGACGACAACTCCGGGAGATATAGGAACCCCGACGACAACACTGGGAGATCAAATCAACCTTCAGAGATAGCTCCGAAGCATCAAATCATCCCCAAAGACAACCCATGGAAAACTAAGTCAACCTCGGAGACAACCTTTAGGACAAATAGAGTCGGCTGTGATTAAACCTCGGAGACAACCCCGAGAAAGCAGTCGAAAACCTCGCCAACACAAGAGATAACCCCTGGAGGGGCAAAATGGTTATTTTACCAACTTAAAGCCAAATCAGTCAAAATCAAGCCGAATTGATATAATAAAGGTCAGAAAGAGCCATAACATCAATCTCGAGTGAAAACAACACAATACAGCTCAACGGACAAATTGTAAAAAAAATGAAGATCTGATTATAAACCAATCTTCCTGGATTCGAACAAGGTTAAGTCCAATATCATTGTGTCTCTCTCGGAAAGGGCTTTCCAGAAAGTTACAGCACGCCTCAAACGGACGCTCTGATCAAAAGTTATGAAAGTTCAAACCTGACATCGCGTTCCTCGGAGTGCACGTACTACTAGATAACTGGAGCCACCAGGTGGGACCCACCACGATGAACCACACCTCTACTCATGATAGCCGCAGGTAGACCCGCTACCATTTTGGTCTATAAATGAGACCCCCCACCCTTGGCAAAAAAGATGAAAAAAATAGAAAAAAGGTCTGAAACTCCGCCCATTTCGTCTCTTAGCCCTACTTCTAGTACTCCAAACCTAGATTTTATTCTTCCAATTCGTTTGCATACGTATATTCTACATCATACCAAAAATTAACCTGTGGAAACCTCCATTTGAAGCCTATCGAGTGGCAAAAAGCCTGTATAGCAGTCCATTGTATGTTTTTTTTACGATCAGAACTCATTTCTTACTTTATTACGTATATGTGAACGTGCATATAAAGTTTCAGCTTTTGGTTTTACCCGGAACTCAGTTCCATCGCCTTTTTAGCTTATTTTTTAGTATATATAAGTATATATATACGTTTTTCTTCGTTTGCACAGCCTGGATCGTCAATCCGTGGCTTTTATTCGCTTTTATGTATATATATATATATATATATATATATATATATATATATATATATATATACTAACTTGCTCTACTTCTAGTACTCCAAACCTAGATTTTATTCTTCCAATTCGTTTGCATACGTATATTCTACATCATACCAAAAATTAACCTGTGGAAACCTCCATTTGAAGCCTATCGAGTGGCAAAAAGCCTGTATAGCAGTCCATTGTATGTTTTTTTTACGATCAGAACTCATTTCTTACTTTATTACGTATATGTGAACGTGCATATAAAGTTTCAGCTTTTGGTTTTACCCGGAACTCAGTTCCATCGCCTTTTTAGCTTATTTTTTAGTATATATAAGTATATATATACGTTTTTCTTCGTTTGCACAGCCTGGATCGTCAATCCGTGGCTTTTATTCGCTTTTATGTATATATATATATATATATATATATATATATACTAACTTGCTCGGCCTGGATCACTGATTCATGGCCTTTTCAGCTTTTTTATATATATAATTGACTATATATATACTAACTTTTAATTTAGTCGGGCCTGAATTGCGAATTCGTTGCCCTTTTACTGCTTTTATATATATAACTATATATATATATAATTTTTCAAACTTTGTTTGGTCTGGATTGCTAATTCGTGATTTTTTCGCTTTAATATATATACTAACTGTATATATTAACCTTTACATTTCAGTTGGCCTAGATTGGAAATTAGTAGCCCTTTACAGTTTTTATATATATATTTACATTCCAGTTGTGCCTGGATCAATTCGTGGCTCTTTACAGTTTTAATAAATATATATATATTTACATTTTGTCGAGCCTAGAATGCAAATTCGTGGCTATTTATCGCTTTTATGTATATATATATATATATATAGGGAAATGATCCATAGAATACGTTAGCTATTAGGACTGTTTCAACTAACCCTCATCCTGCCGTCCAAAATTAGAGTTAATGGCTGAGATGAGGGCCCAGCCGCTAGAGGGAGTAGCGGTCAGCAATAAATTTTAAATTCCTCTCTGCTGGCCGCTAGAGGGAGTAGCGGCCAATTAAAACGTCGTCGTTTTAACTGGCCGCTACTCCCTCTAGCGGCCAGCAAAGAGGAATTTAGAGAATTTGACCCAGCCGCTAGAGGGAGTAGCGGCCAAGCGTTTCCCAGATCTAAACTAAGTCTTATATAAAAAAAGCTGATTCAATTTTTTTTTATAAATAATTGACTAAAGTTTTTAATTTTTTCTAAATTTTTTTCTTGAAAATTTTAATTATTTTTTTAAAAAATATTTATTTATTTATTTAAAAAATATTGAATCATTTTTTTAATCTTTTACTTTTTTTGTGTTTTAGTTTTTATTTTTAAAAATTCTAATATTAAGCATACATATATTAATTAGAATACATATTTTTATTATATATATTCTTAATATTAGAATTTTTAAAAATAAAAACTAAAAATAAAAATTAAAACACAAAAAAAGTAAAAGATTAAAAAAAATGATTCAATATTTTTTAAATAAATAAATAAATATTTTTTAAAAAAATAATTAAAATTTTCAAGAAAAAAATTTAGAAAAAATTAAAAACTTTAGTCAATTATTTTTTTTTAAAAATTGAATCAGCTTTGTTTATACAAGACTTAGTTTAGATCTGGGAAACGCTTGGCCGCTACTCCCTCTAGCGGCTGGGCCAAATTCTCTAAATTTCTCTCTGCTGGCCGCTAGAGGGAGTAGCGGCCAGTTAAAACGACGACGTTTTGATTGGCCGCTACTCCCTCTAGCGGCCAGCAGAGAGGAATTTAAAATTTATTGTTGACCGCTACTCCCTCTAGCGGCTTGGCCCTCATCTCAGCCATTAACTCTAATTTTGGACGGCTAGATGAGGGTTAGTTGAAACAGTCCTAATAGCTAACGTATTCTATGGATCATTTCCCATATATATATATATATATATATATATATATATATATATATATTTACATTCATGTCTGCCCTAGATTAGAAATCCGTGGCCTTTTACAGCTTTTATAAATATATATATATATATATTGTGACACCCCCGAATCCGGGTCCTCTGACCCCGGTCCGGTCGCCACGAAACAATACTAACATCCACCTTTAAGTAACATACGATAACTAAAATGCAGAATATAGTAAACGTACATTGTTCATTCAAAAGGTGTTACTAGTCCCAAGATTCGATAACCTTAATACACCAATACAAATATACCCTAGAATAAACATTAGGGTTCATATTACATTAACAGTAATTAAACAAATCACAAAGACAAAGTCTGCTCCTTGCAAACCATCCTAAATCTTTCCTTTACCCTTGTCCTTCCCTGAGGGCTCGGGCTTAACTGCAATATAAGTCATGATATAGCAAGGATAAGCAACAAGTTTGCTCAGCAAGTTTAAATACAACAATAAAGGATATATCATGATGAATGGAAAAATATCTGACAATGAATTCAACAAAATGAATATCTTAAAGATTCAACAATATGAATATTAGAACGATTCAATAATATGAATATCTGAAAGATTCAACAATATGAATAATAGAATGATTCAATAATATGAATATTAGATAGATTCAACGATATGAACATCTGAACAATTCAACAATATGAATATTAAAAGAAAAGATAATAATTGCCTTTAGAATGACTGATAGTCGAGTAGACTTTGAACTATAACTTTCCAATGGATTCAATAGCTAATTGACCCTTTTAGAATTACTGGCTTCTGGCTATAGAAACTAAGTACCTCGAGGAGATCAACCTCGGGCACAACGTGAATATGCATAACACTTATATCTGCTTACTCGTATCATATATATTAAATACCTGGGCACACTCCTACATATAAGGGGTGTTCTGTTCCGTCTAAGAATCCTTACCATCAATTAGTTTGGATAGCTTCAAAGAAAACTTCATACACTAGTCTGACCGAGCCAAGGTTCAGACTCTTACTGACATAGTTCAAGAAATTTAGAACCTTGAATAATGTACAAGTCCAAGACTGTACGAGCTCAAATGCACTAGGTGCGGACATCAATAATATCAATGTGGAATAATTGATAAGTAATTAAACCACTAAAAAACATGCTTGGAAATAAAGTTCAAGCAATTAAGTAAACAACTTTCGATTCAACAATAACCTACTCAATAAAATATGAGAAGGGTAGAGAACTTGCACAAAGTGAAGTTTAGAATTTGCACAATATATGAATTTGTGTAAGTTCGGGGAACTTGCACAATACTCAATGTGTGAAGTTCAGGGAACTTTCACAATACTCAAAATGTGAAGTTCGGAGAACTTGCACAATACAATAATAACCTACTCAATACAATATGAGAAGGATAGGAAACTTTCACAAAAAACAAGTGAAGTTTAGAAACTCGCTTACACGGTTTATTGAATAAGGTAGTACAAGAATTTAGAATACTTGCACAATAGGGTCCGGATACTTGTACAATAAATAAGTATAAGTCAAGAAAAACTTGCTCAAATAAAAGAGTAGTTCAGGAAAACTTGCAATATAATAATACCCTGCTAGATATAAATTTGAGTAAAGTTAGGGAGATTTGCATATAATACAAGAATGTTTTCAAAGGAACTTGCACAATCAAAGAGTGAAGTTCGGGAACTTGCTTATAATATCCGTTGAATAAAGTAATACAAGGGTCCAGGATACTTGCCTGTTTGCTCAGCTATAATTAATTTTAGCTTTAATAAAACTGCGTTGGAACGACCTAGCATTAACAAGTCGGCCTTTCAATTAGCATGTATAAACTAATATAAGTCTACACTTAACAAACATCTACTTATCATATAATTATAGCACATAGTTCACGTAAGTCAATCTACTCATGTCTTAGATTTAATAACTTTAGATTATCTAGTTACTATGCATTAATATAGGCTTGAACACATAGCACTTCAAGTTATAAATCAACACACATGCTTATAAGTTTTATAATTTCAAGTTTGAAAACCTAGCATGCTCATCCTAATCCAATTTAAAGTCATGTTTTCATGCCAGTAATTCACATACTTTAACTAATACAAGTTCATGCTTCAAAGTTGATTACTAAAGTCATGTTTTCATATAACAAGGCTAAACAATATATAATATGTATGCTCGAGTATACTACACACATATACTTTAATCACGTAGTTCGTGCTTCAGAAATTCATTTCTTATGAATACGTGCATATGCGAAATTCACGCTTTGACCAAACGAGGTCTATGTTAATATGCTTATAGGTATAACGAACTCTAATACACATGCTCGCATGGTCATAATATCATTCACATGGTATTTAATGTTATTTACTTTCACATCTTAAGTTCTCTTTCAAAAATATACTAAGTCCACAAGGACACTACGATATATGTAAAGCATCTCATAGCCGTGATTCACATGTATTAGAACGCTTATATAAGTCGCATACATGTATTCAAGTGGTCCCAATCTAAACGACACAAGTCTTGGTTATGTTTACCTTAAAAGTTTTTAAGTTTCACTTGAAAAACTCTTGAAACTTTCAATCAAGTATGCTAGTGTATGACTAACACTTTAAGCTAAGTTCTCATGTCCATATAGACCATACGATCGTGTTCTGAAAATTAGAATATAAACATGCTACTTATATGACAAAGTTCGCATTCAAAACTATAAGTTTTCTTTTGTAAACCTTTGAGTCTTTCAAACACGTATACTAGTGCGTTCGATACTAATCATGCATTCTATGTTCATATAAACGACACTATCATGCTTGCCAAAAATCAGAATGTACATATGCTAAGTTATGATAAAGTCCACTTTAACTAGTCTAGGTCATTTCAAAACCATAAGCTTTCTTTCCATAACATGTACTACATGGTCAAAATTTTGTATGTAAGCATCAAGGAACATGTACTATAAGTTAACATCATCTTTTATGCATGTCCAAATAGATACCAACTGTTATCACAATAGCTTAACAGAAGTAGAAAACAAAAACTGGTCATAGGAACCTGCGCAGCTGTCAGGCACCAGGTATAAACCCGGCGCAGCTACGCCGGTGTCCGGCCAATCCAAGAACAGGCTATTTTCTGCAGTAACCATAAACCCAACATAAAAAATACCAACGAAATCATTCTAGACCAATCACAATATATAACTAACATGCTTACTAACTTACACCACACTTAACAAGCATACTTCATAATTCAATTAACATCTAAATAGCATAAACAAGAATTTGCCATTGATTGAACAAGAATGGAAAAATGATATACCTATGCTATTAGGGACTTGCTACTAAACAATTGCTACAATGCTGCTATACTAACTCCTTCTTAACTCTAATGAAATACTCAGCAAATGAAAGTAAGAGGAGAAGAGTTGATATTTATAGGCAATTCAATACACAGACATTTTAATTCTCCATTAGAACAAATCAAAGGAATAATTGTTTATACAATGGTTAAGGAATGGTGGGTGAGTAGTTGGTAGATTCAATCATGAATCCCACATCTCTTACAATTATGAGCTAGCTTGTGAGGAAATTGAGAAGAAGTAGAGTAGCTAGTAGCTCATTGTTTGTTCACGTGAAGAAAGAATTGAGGGTGAGCTTTTAAGCAATCTCAGCAACTTAAATATATGGGTAATATATGTCAATACTTAGCTTATACCAACTACACTTGGATTATATAATACATATACACATAGTATATACATAGGTTATATGTATTTATTCCATATATATTAAAATGGGTGTTACAATGTTATCTCAATAAAATAATGTATCAAGTAGGTATATATATACACTCATATAATTCATGTACATTTTCCTTAATACCAATTATAATTCAATTAGGCATTATTAGTATTTACCAACACAACTGTTATTATAATTATTATAACTTATTGAAATCATTTATCAATTAATAATTATTCATTAATATTACTATATGTTGATGAGGCATACATGAATGTTTACTTACACACTTCAAGTCACATAAGCAATATTAATGTGTAACTCTACTAATGCAAATAAATCTTACTATATAGTCTATATATAATATACATAGCCACATTAATGTGCACATTACACTTTATATAATATGAAGAGAACCACCAAATATTACAAGGTTTAATATATTGCATACTTGTATAAAATAATTAACCAAGTAAATATAATATTATTATATTTATAAGTCTTTTGCTCATTAATTTATTAATAAATTATACTCTTATGTTTTATTATTCTCAACAATAATAATTTCATACATTATCGATTAATTACAACAATATCAATTAATCAATCACGATTAACTCTCTACACTATATTCAAGTAAATTTGAATATGTAATTACTAACACTTTTATCAATACTCTGATATAAAAGTCTCAAGGTTAATCTACTAATTTATAAATAACCATTAGTGATTCCTTAAAAAAAATCCTAGCATTTATTTGTATAGGTTAAATTCACATAAGCACATAACCACATAAGGTTTAAATAAGTTTGAAAAATTAACTCTTAAAAATTTTAAATCACATATAAAATTAATAAAGAACTTAAAATTCTTGGTCGTTACATATTTACTTTCTGTCGAGCCTGGATTAATTCGTGGCTCATTTACAGTTTTTATAAATATATTTATATTTACATTTCAGTCGGGCCTGGATTGGAAATCCGTGACCCTTTACAGCTTATATATATATATATATATATATATATATATACTCTTCATTCATTATAATTAAATATATTTTTTAAATATTCATTTGATACAAATCTGTACTGATGTAAATATTGTGGATTAGATTTATCTAAATCTAGCTCCTTCTGACTTTCAAATGGTTTAGAATAGGTCCAACCAGAACCGGGAAGCTAGAATGTCTAAGATTTATTTAAGTCTAGTTTTTTCTAGTTTTGTAAATATTAAAGCGACCTCGCGACCCTAGATCCATATCTAGCGGAAACGGGAAGCTTTGGTTACGCGCATACAAGGATTTGGCTGATGAATCCTTTATTTTTTGTGACATCTAGAGTACAATCTGCTTTTTTTGTGAATATTTATGATGTGCATGTTTTCTTGGCCCTTTTCTGTGAGCCTAGGAATCGTGGGATTGATGATCAAACTGATCTAAATCTGATTCCCACGATAGACAAACTCCACATTACAAATGTACCCTGCCAATTTTTCTGTAAAAAATGTACATCCGAGGGACCTTAAAACGGTTATCCGAATTTAAGGTCTCGAATATAGTGAAAAAATGATTTGTCGTGTCGGAGTCACTTAGATGGCTGTTATGCCCATAAGAAAACCAACACTTGTACATATATTTTGTGGTAGAGGATGCTTCGCATCCCGACAATAAACATTCAAATCAAGCCAAAAGCTTAATAGAATAAAATGGAAGTATCGATATGCTTCAATTCCTATGTGAGCGTAAGGGTTTGAAAACAAACATTTTAAAACATCATTTTCATATCTTATCTAAACAAAAGGACTTTTCAAAACAAATCAAACCCTTCGTATGTAGGTCCAACGAAGCATGGCAATGCTTTCAAAATCAAACAAACGTATGCTCAATTAATTTCAGCATCCACACAGACATTACAAATAAAAAGGAAAATATTGTAAAGATGCGGTATCGTGTTTCACGGGAGTCGGGGGGTGCCTAACACCTTCCCCCCACTTAACCAAGCCCCCGAACTTTAAGAATCTCGGTTTCAAGGCTAAGTATCGACAGTGTCCAGTAATTGTGCTTACTTGCAAAAAATAAATAAAACTCGGTTGAGTTGGTACAACCATTTTAAAATCTACCAACTGGCGACTCTGTAAACCTTTCAAAATCGTCGGCATGATACATGTTGGCCTTTTTCCTAAAAAACTTCTTCGCCCTTCCTAAAACAGATAAGACAGATAAGGGTAGAAAATAACAAAATTTAGGAAGAGAGAAAGATCTATCCAAAGAGACGGCATATTTTTTTCCCGACGTCGACAGGATTCCGACTCTGCTGGGAACAGTATAGGGCTTAAGCCGCGTTCAAATCTTTTCAAAATTTCCCCTTTTATCAACGTATGTGTGAATGCTGGGTTTTACCTTGAATGGATGTGAATGAATGCTTTACTGCTTTATGTTAGTGCTTCGCACCATGTCATCATTTCATACGATGAGATGCGATGTATGTGAATGTATGTTATGTGATTCCTTCACCAGGAGGCGAACCCTTCGGTGTTTGATTACTGGACTCAAAGGAGACTAATCCTGCGAGCCTCAAGAAAGGCACCACTACAATCCACACTAACTGAAAGATCGAATTAATTTTTCCTCTAGTAGATTGCGATGATCTGGGGACCTTCATGTCGAAAAGCCGCGAGAGTAGTCTAAGGTAGGTCAGCCTCTAATTAACCAAATCCAAAGGTATGCTTCTTCATGCCTTGCACATTTCCAATTCCAATATAAATTTAAAGATTCAGTGTAGATATACATTTCATTGTAAATCCTGTCACACTATCCTGTCATCAAAATAACTAACCTTTATTTTACATGATGAGATAAAAAAAACCTCAAAAATAAACACATTGCATAGCATGCATCCAGTTGATACCTACATTGAAAAATAACGCATCTACTTTTATTGTAGGCAAAAATTGGTCCCGTTACCAGATCCAAATCTAAGAAAGCACTAAGCCCATCCTCAAGCATGGCTTCAAGTGCTCAACCCGAGTCCAACCCTGTCTCTAGGGAGGAGTTTGAAGGATTAAAGAACAGATAGTGGAATTAGCTATTTTCCACAAAGAGAAAAGCAAAGGCCTTCAAGGGAAATAAACACTCGGTCATACAGAAGTGTCTACACCTGGTGGCAGTCAAGAGACCAAAAAGAAAGACACTCAGATTCCTGAGTCCCAGAACTAAGATCCCGCTAACAAAACCCCAGAAATCATCAAGTTAGACAAAAAGCATGAGGCTGATGATATTCTGAAGAAGGTCCAACAAATGGAAGACACAATCCGGTCCATCAAATGGACTGGGGCATTTGGGAGTGTCAATTACTCAGACTTGTGTATATTTCCAGGGCTCGTTATCCAAAAAAAATTCAAGTTCCTGATTTTGAGAAATATGATGGATTAGGAGATCCCTACACCTATTTGAAGGTATTCATTGGAGAACTCGAATCCTATGCAGAGGACAAGAAGCTCAGGATTCAACTATTCCATAAGAGTCTGACCGGAGAGGCTAGAGCATGGTATGCTAGACTAGACAATTCAAAAATTCATAACTGGGAAGAGCTAGCACATGCCTTCCTCAATCAATACAGCTTCCAGTCTCAGATGGCTCCAGATAGATATCAAATCACCAAAATCAAGAAGCAAAACAATGAGTCATTCATAGAGTATGCCTACGAATGCCTACTCTGTCAGACGATGCAATCAGGTTGAGGTTATTTCTGTTCACACTAAGAGACAAAGTGAAGGGTTGGCTCCATTCTCTACCGCCAGGGTCAATCACTACATGGAATGATCTGGCGCAGAAATTTTTGGCTAAATTCTTCCCTCCAACGAAGACACATAAGATGAGAACGGAGATATCTTCATTTGCACATATGTAAGGGGAACCACTGTATGAAGCATGGGAACGGTACAAGGAGCTGTTGAGAAAGTGCCCACATCACGGATTCCCACATTGGATGCGGCTTGGTAATTTTTATAATGGGATAGCAAGTCATATACGGACTAGCATCGATGCAGCCTCAGGTGGAGCTTTTATGACGAAGAAATTTGAGGCGGCATGGGCATTGATAGACATACTGGCTTCAAATGGCTATCAATGGCCGACTGAAAGATTGACTCAACCCTCAGCAGCAAGTGTTCTGCAAGTGGATTCTATGACAGCCATATTGGCACAAATAGCAGCATTATCAAAGAAGATAGACATCATGTCGATGGGAAATGTGCAGCTGGTAGCATTCATATATGAACTTTGTGCAGCTGAACATCCGACGGAACAGTGTGCAATAAACCCAGCGTCGGTTCAGTATGTGGCTAACTACAACAGGCCACCCAATACATATCCGAATACATATAATCAGGTGAATAGGAACCATCTGAACTTTTCATGGAGCAACAACTAGACCCAGAACCAGCAGCAGGCTCCACGACAAGCATAAACTCCTGGTTTTCAGAATTAGCAGCAACAGGCAGCTCCACAGCAAGAGTAACAAATGGATTTGGAGGAGATACTGGCCAAATACATAATAGGCAATGACGCAACAATGAGTACTCAAGAAGCTGTGATGAAAACTCAAGAAGCGGCAATAAAATCTCATACAGTGGAGATAAAAAATCTAGAAATTCAATTAGGACAGATCGCGAGTGCCTTGAACAGCAGATCCCAAGGAACCTTGCTGAGTGACACGGAGAAAAATCAACGGCGAGGTCACGAGCAGTGCAATGCCATCTCTCTTCGAAGTGGAAGAGAATTAAAAGAAAATATTGATGACAATCGTCAGATAATGCCAGTCCATGGAAAAAGAATAGGAGCAGAAAAGTGTGGAGAAGGGAACCGAGGAAAATAGAGGGGATAAGTCAACACTAGAAAACAGAACTCATACATACCTTGGGTGCCTTTTCCTAAACGGTTGCAAAGTCAAAAGCTCAATGACCAGTTCTCAAAATTTATGGAGATCTTCAAGAAAATTCACATCAATATTCCGTTCGCCGAAGCACTAGATGAAATGCCTAGCTACATGAAGTTTATGAAAGATATACTATCTAAAAAATATAGGTTGAGCGAATATGAAACTGTGGCATTAACAGAAGAGTGTAGTGCAATTCTCCAGAGAAAGCTCCCTGCTAAAAGTGAAAGATCTAGGGAGTTTTAACATACCTTGCTCGATCAAAAACCAATTTGTGGGAAAAGCTTTATGTGATTTGGGAGCAAGTATCAACCTCATGCCACTGTCAATATACAAGAAGTTGGGTCTAAAGGAAGCCAAGCCAACGAATATCACTCTACAACTTGCAGATAGAACGATCACGTATCCGTTTGGAATAGTGGAGGATTTTTTAGTTAAGGTTGACAAGCTAATCTTAATTGAGAATTTTGTGGTACTGGACTATGAAGACGACAAAGATATTCCAATAATATTGGGAAGACCATTCCTGGCCACTGACAGAATGGTGATTGACGTGCCAAACGATCAATTAACTATGAGAGTTAATGACCACGAAGCAAAATTTCAAGTGTTCAATCCAATAACTTTCCCAAGCAGTGCCGCGGATAGTCCTGACATCACAGATAGCAACGAAGATGCTCAGAATAAGCCCAGGGATAAAGTTGGTGAAAGAAGTGGAATTGGTGATGACAGTCGCAGACTAAAGCAGAGTCTTGATGAAAAAAGACAAACATTAAAACAATGTTGGGTATGCGCAATGGAAACAAAGAGCTCCCACAATATCCCAGCAGACCCGGATTAGTGAAGCAAAGAAGTAGTCAGGTTGAATGACTCAAAATTCAAGCGCTCGATGGGCAGAAACCCATCCTTTACGTTCATTTTTATTTACATTAATATCATGTAGTTGTAATAATATATAATACTTAGTAATTTTTTTTCTTCATAATACATGTCTAACAAATTTTATGGTGTGTTGATACAGGACACTTGCAACATCAATCAAACATAATATCAAGGTGAGGGAACATCATCACATAAGGGAAGAAAAAGGACATTTGCAAGATCATTCTTGGAATAAAAAAGGGAAAGCAACCTCAGGATAAGCTTTTCCATGCACGAATGCAAAAAAAAAAAAATACGCTGGGCAGACTATTCACCCACCCCAGCGGGTGATTAATGAAGTAATGCACTACCCTAGCGGTGATGGTCACTGGTTGGCTCTGTAGGCATCCCGCCCCAGCGGCGTGGCAGCAAAAAAAAATGTCCCACCCCAGCAGGGGATCGCGACAGCAGCCTAACTTAATCCTATTTGCGTGCCTTTTTGACTTCTATCCCCAAAACAAATTCAATTCAACCACACCTCTAAGCAAACCACCATCGAATTGATCTTCCCGCACCAGCCGAATTCAACCATCCTAACCAAATATCATCTCCCCTTTTCAATCCATCTACAATTGAAACTCAATTCCACACCAACCCACAACCTACCCCATACGAAAAACAAAAATCACCAGGGAAGGGCAATCACCGAATTCTTCATCCTCTTGGAACATCAGCCATATATCCCACCCCACCATTGTTCCACACCAACACAAGGTATTATTTGCTTATTATTTGGGTTGAAAGTTTGGGTGAATAATTGAGTTATTTGTGTGGATTGGGGAATTACTAGTGGAGATTTGGGTATTCAAGATACATATCTGTGATTGCTTGGTTGTGGGTTTGGGAAAAACATAGTCATCAACCTCACTCAACATCAAGCCAATTTGCCTTCGCCCGACAAGTGTTCGACGAAAGTCCACAACCACTTTGCTTAGGGAATTCTTTAATTTCGAGCAACAAAACCATCATGCCACCACGTCCACAGAAAAGGCAAAAGGGTGAAGGTTCCTCCTCAGTCGTTCCATAGTTTGATCGGAAGAAATTTCAGAGCGCAGTCGCCACCGAACGATTTGAGTATATGGCGGGAAAGGCCCTCATACAAGAACATGGACTTAGACCCGATGTTTTGGATGGAGAAATGAGCAAGAAATTCATGAACGACATTGGGCATATTTCACACAACAATCGGAAGCGGCGGTGGTAGCCGTGGTTAAGGAATTCTACGCCAATGCGGAGGACGTACCTCCTTTTAAGGCATTCGTACGGGGCAAGCTGGTAAACTTCAGTGCCGAGACCATAAACGCCTTCTATAATATCACACCGCCTGAGGTTTGTCAGTACACTGAATTGTGAGACGGTGGGATTGATTACGATTAGATCCTCAAGGAAATATGCAACACTGATACAGTATGGGTGAAAGAAAGTTGAAGAGGCACGATCATTCAGAGATCCATCTTGAACAAATATGGGAAAGTGTGGTATTCTTTCCTCTATGCTAAACTCTTACCTTCAATACACACGAGCAAAATCACTAAGGAAAAGATCTCTTTATTGTATGCGATTGTCAAAGATCTCCACATCAATATAGGGACGATCATAAGCTTCTTCATTCGCCGGTGTTTGAGGGTGGACTAACGAAAGGTTTATCACACCCATCGCTAATCACTGGGCTATGCTTGTAAGCAGGGGTCATATGGGCAGCGAATGAGCCAGACTGATGGTTCTAGACTCAAAGATTATGAACTTCTTTGAACCATGGAAGGGGGCACCTTCGCATCCTCGTGGCCTTAGTTTTATTTTTCTGGACTCGAATGAGGGGGAGGATGAGGCCATGGATGAGGATTACGTGATGCTCGAGGATGAATTGGAAACAGATGAAACGTCGAGCTCGACGATCGCCATGCTCAGCAACATTCAGCGGCAATTGAATCAACAACGAAAGAGAACTGACAGAGTGGCGGCTAGGCAGACTCATATGTTAAATAACCAGATCCAATTTCAAGCCATTGTCACTGAGGCCTTAGCATGAATCACCACCGCCTCCGATCCATTGCAGTTTCATAATCCACAGCCACTCCCAGCGTATCCACCGTCCGACTCTGACACGGAGGAGGGTGGCGGACCGGATGCTTGACTTAACAGGGAAGTCCTCGAACTTAATTTCTTTATTATTACAATAAGGACATTATTTAGTTTAAGTTTTGGGTTTGTTATTTTTCATCATATTCTTGTTAGCATTGTTGCATGATTAGTGTAGTATTTTTAATTTGCATCATAGAATAGATTATTTGTTTAAAAAGCAATTTATTTAGGCTTATGAAAAAAAAAAGAAAAAAAAGGAAAAAAAAACAGTCGTAGTTAGGATTGCATGAGTCATGTATGTCAGTCTGTATAAAGTAACCATTAGCCAGTGATGAGACTCGACTTACACAAGAACATAATCACTAATGATAACTAGAACATTGATGTACATTCAGACCTTTACATGAGTCCTTACCTGTTTGACATTATTGCACCGGTTAGCACGATAGACAACAATATCGTCAACTTAGTTCAAATAGTCATATAATTGTCGTCTTGAATAGAGATTGGGCTTTAATGATAGAAATTCAGTGAACTGGTAGTAGTGACTAAGATGAGACTAAAACTTAAGTTTGGGGGAAGATATGGGAGATATCTAAATGAGAAAAGAAAGAAAAGAATTAAAAAATGTGAAAAAAATAGAAACTTATGAATAAACACCATGACTAGTTTAGTTTCGTGGCTTTTGATATTCTAGTAAGTATGCCCTAAGGGATGTCTTTACACCCAGTGCCCTAAAGTCATTCGATTTAGGAGTCGTTGGTCGAAAGCTCGCTACATGGGTATCATTGAAGAGCCTAAGGGAACTAGACATTGCATAGTCATGAGGAAAATAGAGATACGGGAAAACGAGCAAAATGCCCCCGTAAATGAAGAAAGATAGAAAATCTCCCATATTAACTTCTGACTTGGTTGTCGTTTAGTTGAATTCACTTTACTTTGTTTACGCGATTTCTTGAGTAAAACTGTGATTGCATTCTAAGACGCGTATTATGTATACCTCGTACACAAATCTATCTTAGAAATATACTTCGCCCCTTTCAACTGATAAAATAAATCATCGATTCTAGGTTATGGGTATTTATTCTTGGTCGTTAACTTGTTCAATTCACGATAGTCAATACAAAGTCTTAACTATCTGTCCTTCTTTACAAACAATATCAGTGCTCCCCACAGAGAGACGCTCGGTTGGATGTACTTCTTGTCTAACAATTATTGTAACTGAATCATTAACTCCTTCATCTCTTCTTGCGCCATACGATTTGGTGCCCTAGAACCTGGTGACGCTCCTGGCACAACATCGATACCAAACTCGATCTCCCTATTTGGAGAAAGACCTGGTCACTCGTCTGGAAACACGTTCACGAATTTTTATACTATATGTATCTGTTCCAATGGTGCTCCCACTCTCTAGGTATCAACAACATGGCCTAGATATCCTACACACCCTTCTTTAACAACTTTTTAGCTTGTGTCACGGTCAGACAACAAGAGCGTCCTGGTGATTTACTACCGTAGAATACTACCTTGGGCTTCTTAGAAGTCCTATGGTTTACACTGTTCTTTTGACAATCGATTATCGCTCTGTGGTTAAACCACCAGTCCATCTCGAGAATTATATCAAATTCTCCCAACCTTATCGGTATTAAATCTATCGATAATTTGTTACCTCAAATATCTACACAACAATTCCTATGAATGTGTTTAACAAGAATTATCTCTTTGTTTGCTACCTTAATGTTTAAAGGTATTGCTAATCTTTCCAGGAGTAATCCTAAATGCCTAGCAAATTCATATGCTATAACAGAACAAGTAGCACCCGAATCAAACAGCACATAAGCATTTATTTCATTGACCGGGATAATACCTGCCACTACATCTGCTGATGCAACTGCATCTTGGACTGTCATATTAAAATTACGTGTCGTTGGTCTAATCGGTGGTGTTGGTCAAGTAATAAATAATTTACCAATACTAGTACCATTGCTACCATTTGACCTCTTCTTCAGGCAGTTCCTTGCTATGTGGTCCATCGACCTACACATAAAACACCCCTAGTTTTTCTTAGGGTTAGGACAGTTGGGTGAAATATGCCCCTCCTGCTCGCAGTTGTAACAAACTGACTTCCCTTTCAGACAGACTCCTAGATGAGCCTTCCCACACGTCTTGTAAGTTTCGATCCTCCTCTTAGGATCTCCTTATTTCACTCCGGTATTCCCAGAGTTAAAACCCTTCCTCTTTGGCCCACTACCGCTACCACTAGCTCCCTCCATCTTAGCTACCCCATCTCCCTTATTCTTATTCTTCTTCTCTTTGTGCTATTGGCTTAAAGCCCCACTACCACCCTCAGCAATTATTGCCTTCTCTAGAATGGTCCCAAACGAAGCGCTCTGGAACACCGAAATCCTACTGTAGAGCCAAGGCTTCAAGCCTTACTCAAACCTCCTCGCCTTCCTCTCCTCAGTATTTACTTGGTGTGGAGCCAACCTCGCCATTTCATTAAACTTTGTCCCGTGTTAGGGAACCGTCATATCTGTGACGCCCCCAAATTCGTGTACCTTCAAACCCTGGATATAGTGCTATACGGTACTACTATCTACTCATACATTCAATTGAATACTTCAATAACCTGTATAAGTTTACCAAATATATCATTATAAGAATTCCTTCCCAAGTTCTTCATAACCTTTACATTCATTCGGTGTCATAATATCATTTATTACAATAATAATACTACGCTATTACAAGGATAACTAAGTATCCATCTTGGACTTGCCCTTGTCCTTACCGGATCATTCGGTCTGATAGCTCTTAGCTGAAACATATGATTTTAAGCAAGAATGAGCATAACTAGCTTAGCAAGTTTAATATTTTACTTTGCAGCCACAAAATCAAGAATCATATGACTTCATCTTCAATAACTGTACAATAGTTAATCATATGACTTCATCTTCAATAACTGTACAATAGTTATGAAGTAGTAAGAATAATCAAGATAAGGTTTTGAACTCCTTTAAAATCATTCTCAAGGACATAAAGTTACTTAAGAATCTGAGCTGGTCTCAGACCACTGAACATCATTCACTTTTTCAAGCATAAAAGAACATCCTGGCACTAAGGTCGTATGCTCGATATATCTTACGAGCACGTACAGGTGATCAGCCTGTAGTACTCTATGTTGATCAAAACCCCATTCTTTAAACGTTTTCACGTTTAAACTTTGTGGCAACTCAGTGCCTATCGAATTAATGACTTTAAAACCTTTGTGTATACATACTCAGGTTTTCCTTTGAATCCGTACCAAATCAATTGGCATAGGATAGCACATTAATAATGCTTTGAAAGATTTATGAAAAATTAATCAAAACACTCTACAGATATGTCTAGCCGAATAAAATGGCATCAACTATCCAATAACAATTCATGCATAGGCAACTATGCATCATGACAGCTTGTCCAACATAAAGTATGGACAACAGTTTAGAAAGCTTGCATCAAGCATAACCTAAACAAGGTTCAAAAACTTGCATAGCGTAACGTTAATACAAGAGTTAGAAAACTTGCCTTCGCGTCTTTACACCTTTTATGTGTACGCTACTCAGTCTTTACAATCTCTACAACATATAAACACATAGCATACCAATTAGGTTATCATAACTGATATATATTGTGTAACTACCTTCTCTTTCTTGTATAACTTAGTCGAATTATTAAACTAATAACATCCGTTTAAGTTATTTATCATTCGTCATAGCTTGATAACATATATTAGTCATAAGCCGACTCTCATCGATCATCGTTATGCACAACGACCGATGAAACCCTAATCGATTCGTTACATCGAACACATTTCCATCGAATTCTCGTCATCGGACTCCGTATGGAAATTAGGTAAGTTTTAACTTCACTTGATAACATTCAAGTACTTCGCACCCTTATTACATGTTATATAACCTTAAGGGATGCTCACAACTCGATTACGATTTACGGTTTACATTATCGGTTTTTGAGTTTTAAATTTAAATACGTTTTGTCAACGTTTAATTTATAAAATCTGTCTTAAACATGTTGTATAAGTGATTTCTCTTATGAATATTAACCATATAGTTGCTCCGTAATTACCATGTAGTAAGCTAGGTTAATAAATATTCATGTCAGAAAATTTCCACTTAAGGGCGCTGTAGCGCCAGACTTAGGCTTAAAGTCGGCGCTGCGATGCTGGCTTGCAGAAACATTTCCCCTGTTCGGCGCTGAGGCGCCAAGTTTGCCTTGTCAAGCGGCGCTGCGGCACCCCCTATGCAGGGTTCCCTCCCCGAGCTGGCACTGCGGCACTGGGGACTACTACATGGGCGGCGCTGCGCTGTCGACCATGTTCTTCAGAAAAATTTTACAAAATTTGAATTTCACGAGCTCGTAACACGATCACTACAACTCAGAATTGGCTCGTTCCAAAGCCAATAGTTCATAAATTCTATGTTTTATCATTTCATCAAGTCATAATTTATTTCTGAATCCATCAGGTGAGCATTTAGCCGATTAGTCCATCTTTACGCGTTTGTTAAACGTTTGTGAACGTTCGACGCTCAATTCTTTGTTTTAAGTCCGAATTAGTTCAGTTCTTACTCTCACAAGTCTTATTTACCTAATTACATGTTACGCCATCGAAAACCATCTTTTCTAAATCAAACGGCGACTTTAGACTTCTATTCCGAGAAAATTCACGGTTTCGACGAATAACGTCTAATCACGTAACTTTCGTTGAATCTTCGTTCTTCGATATTTTTACTTCAAACCAATTGAAATCAGTCCATTGGTTGATTATTAATGATTCTAACCATTGTAAGCATTTATGTTTTAATGGTTTGACATTCTTATTAATCAAACTCTTATTAATTTGATAGTTCTTCATTAATTCTTTAATCAATTAATATGATTTCATTATGCATGGCTTGTTAGTGTTCTTATTTCACTATATAGCCAAACTTATGACTTCTTATGATTCATGCTTTCCCAAATCACTTCTCTATCAATTCTATTATTGAAAGACAATTGATTTTTATCAATCTTCCTTATATTTATACCTTTGCTGTTCTTTGGTGTTCTTGGTAGAAGACTTATGACTTCTTGGCTCCTTGGTTTGCTTGATTCTTATCAAAGACACAAACTAGCTTCTCTTTCTCTATCTCTCTCTTAATGTGTAAAAATTTGATCAACCAACAAATGAAGAGCAAAGATCTTATATTTATAGATTTTGTAAGCTTAGGGTAGTTTTGTCAATAGGACCAAACCTCCTTAGCCCTCATGTCTTGCCATGTGAAGCCATGTGCTAGCATGTGCTAGCACATGCACCCCACTTGCCACTCTTGTCATCCCATATGCCCATGGGTTGACCTATGGGTTTAACCCACCCGTTAACCTATCGGTTCGACCCACTAATTTAATTATTAAAATAATTCAAATTGAACGTACTTCGTATAAAATTCGTATTATACGTCGTACTAGTTCCAGTATACTCCTCGTATTATACTCGTACAATATCTCATATTTATTCTGTATAATAATCATTTATTATTATACTTGAACAATTATCATTAGGTTTTACTTTCCCTAACACTTAAGTTTTTAAGTCCGCAAACGAAAACTTTACGAGCTATAAATGAAATATTATTACATATTCCATCTAGTCTTAAAATCCCATCACTACGCGTTTCTCTGAATTTCAATAATAATTCTCGAGCAGAAACGGATGAATAGTAATTTTCTTTCTAGAAAGCTTTTCTCGGCTAACTTAACTTTCATGATATATTACCTTCAAATTTTTTGACAGAACATCATTCCGACATTTCGATCTCCCGAAAAGGCTTAGGGTCTCAAACCCTAGCCCTTAGGGTGAAACCCTAACCCTTAAGATTTCATATATGAATAATGCCTATTTCGTCTTTTTCTCAGAAATATTTTTATTCCCGGAAAGCTGTTATTTTTCGTCTTATAAATTCACATCAATTATTTCCAGCACGTAACTAGAATCCTAACCATTTCTGCATTCTCCAGGTCATAAAACGACCTTCGAGTAGCTTACTCAGTTTAATAAACAAGAAATCAAATTTTATTCAATAAATCAAATAAAAATCATTTACATAAACATTCGATTTTCTTGGGCGGTACAATATCCCCCTCCTTAAGTTCTAAAAACTTAATCTCCATCCAACTTTTCATACTAGCAGGAAAGTAATTCTCGAAGATAAGTTCCTTAAACTTCTCCCACGTAACTGTTCCCTCTCCAGCCCTACTCTGATTTTCCTCCCACCAGTAGTTGGCTTCTCTTTTCATCATGTAGGCATCAGAAGAAGTCTTTTGCGCCTCTCCAATGTTTGCTACCCCAAATGCCTTTTCAATTTCCTTTACCCAGGTTTGGGCCTCGATAGGGTCCGTAGTTCTCCTGAGCTCCGGCCGACCCACGCTCTTGAACTCCTTAAAGGTAGTTGCTCGAACTACCCTAGGAATCACTGGTACGTTACCCCCAACTCTATTAAATGCAGCCGTTAATAAATTAACAAACTTTTGCATAGGGTTGTTCTGACCCTCTTAGTTCATATTACGTGACTCAGCTTCCTGATTACGTTGTCTCCTTCTTGGAGGCATTTTTCTATTTAAATAAATAAAGTTTCATTATTATTTTCTTATTCTTTTACTTAGTTATTATTCATCAAACAATAACACAAAACTAACATCAAGCACATTTAATAGAAACCTCGTTATATTAATACGATTCTTCATAGTTCAAAACTATTTACACATTGGTTCCATAACTATGGCTATTACATTTCTATCCCGCGATTGGTTTACAAAAGTTGGGGTTTACAAAAGACTCCCCTTTGATTATTAAAAAAGGGTTTTACGTCACTACATAGATACACAAAATATTTACATATCTACACATTCTCTACTACTACTAACACTGCCTAATTACATTCTCGCACTTCTGGTTTGCAAGAATCGCCACAATATCCCTACTGATAGTGTGATGAGTCTGCCCCGACACAATCGAATAACAAGCGATCCTCAGCTTGAAATCCTCATGAGCACTCCAATGGATGTAAGACAACTGTGCTATCTTCTTGTTATTCTCTCCCAATTCCTTGCGAAGCTCAACAACCTCGTTCTTATAGTCTCTGTGACACCCCCAAATTCGGGTACTTCATTCCCACATGATTTGGTATTCATTGTCTAAATAAAACATAACTAACTGCCCATAAATAATGAATGCAAAATAAATTACAACCTTAATCAATAAAATCTTCCTTTAAAAAGGATTACAACTTATCAAAACGTTCCCAGGGTTTCTAACCTTAAACATCATCAATGCAGAAAATAAAACATCATAACATAATTAAAGTCTTATTATAAAAATCATATCAAATATGAACAAGTCTTCACTTGTTCATCTTGCCTTTTCCTTTGCTAGTTGACGGTTCATCAACTTTCTCAACTTTGGCTGCAATGGTTATATAAATGCAAGAGTAAGCGAACAAAGGCTCACTTGAAATAACAATCAATAATTATGACATATTACTGAATAACTTCAGTTGAATTGAATAATATTTCTATCATTCATAATCAAGAATTGAATATAGAATTTAGAATTCATCTGAGGGTCTTAAGACCTTGAACTATGTCCTAGGTTATAAACATTTCTATTTAAACCTTTAAACAGTCATTAGACTAAATGGACCTTAACTCGTACTTAGGGGGTCAGCCGTTCGTACCATGTATTGTGCACAAACATCTTAACGCTTTCGCATGGTAATCCCCTATTACTAGGGTTGTTCATCTCAGTATTATTTAACGAGTCCGCACCAAATAAAGTTTGGCTTGAATAAGTTCAAAAGGTAATTTAAAGCTCAACTATCATCAACTAAGGAGTAATTGAATCAACTTACAATAATTAATAGTTCGATAACAAAAGTATTATAAAGTAACTATGAGTCATAACAATAGACGTCATATTCAAAAGTCATGCTTTTAGAAATAAACTTAAAGCATTTGAAAGATATAATTAAAGCCTTACTTGAACAATTAAGTCAAGGTTACATTATTTCTATAATGAACTTCAATAAAATACTTGTCCATTGCAGAATAAAAGGACTTGCTCAAATAAAGGTATAGTTAGAAAACTTGCATAATGTAAAAAAAAGGTTTAGGAACTTGCGTAATTAAAAGTAGAGTTAAGAAACTTGCCTTATGCGCAAGCTAACAATTAACAACTCGTTCCACAATTATCCTACGTAAACGTAATTAACAATAATAACATAAATTAGTTACCATATAGCTAATTCACATCATTAGTTAACCCATCTAGGTTAACACATCATTCTTTTAGTTATTAGGTTTAATCACTAATTATCACCTAATATGATTAAATCACACATTCACATCACACTTTATAATTAATCAAATTATAATATAAAATCATACATTTAAAAATATGATTTAATACTTTCCAATTAACATATAATTTTATTAACATGCTTTTATATTTATTACATTATCATTCCCATAAATTTATACATTTAAATATAATTTTCTGGCTAAACTGCATAGGTGGCGCTGCAGCGCCACACAATAAACTGTAGCCGGCGCTGCAGTGTTGTGCCACGTCATCAGGGGCTCTACAAGCCTGGCGCTGCAGCGCTCCAGTTATACTCATAAGTGGCGATGCAGCGCTGCCACGTCAGCACTCTCTGAAATTCGGTCTTGGCGCTACAGCGCTGTAGTTAACAAACATAAATGGTGTTGCGGCGCCGTGCCACGTCACCTGACTCTGCAGTGGCTTTGTAGCCCCCATTTTACTCACAGAACAGGTGCTGCGGCGCCACATCACAGTCAGACGCATACATCCTTGCGAACTGTGAAGGAAAAAGTCAGTTTGACTTATTTCCTCGAACCAAACTCAGAATTTAACTCACATAATGCATATGAAGCTTTATAAAATGATAACTTTATGCTTCTAACATGTTTTAACACATATAATCATTACAACATCTAATTAAAAACCTTTAATTTTATGATTTTGAAGAAAACACCATTGTTTTAAAATAATTCACTATAAATTGCTATGAACATGATTTCTTCATGTTAATTATATTTTCATGAATTGAACAACTTAAACACTCATATAAATCATATAGAAATATTTTATAACACAAATTACATATAAAATTCATGTTTACATGAATTTCATGAAAAACTCAAATACAGAGAACTTAAAACTATAAAAACATGGAAGAACAAAGCTTAAATTAGATTATACCTTTAGAAGAAGATGATGATGGTGATTATAATGATTATGTGTTTTGATTTACCAAAGCTTTCTCCTCATTCTTTCTCTCTTTTCTCTCTAGTTCTGTTTCTCTGTTCTTCTTATTTTCTAACTCGCATACTAACAATATACATATAACTGACATATAGATATAATTTACATATAATATATAACAGACAAAACATAATATCCTATATTAATATTATATCGGTTACTTTTTATTTTGAAAATTAAAAGCCATAAGGCTTGTTTGGCAAAATCAATTAAAAACTAGATTTTTAAAACTAAGGGCATTGTTTGGTAAAACTACATTAAAATAGACTTAAGGGCTTTGTTTGGCAAAACTGAATTAAAACCCTTTTACTTTATTTTAATAACTCTTTTACTACATAGTTTAAATGTCACACTTTATTTAATTAAATCTCAATATTCTAATTTAATTAAATTAAAGCTATCATCAATTTATTAAATAAAATTGTCGCATAAATTAAATTGCTATACAATAATAATTTACTCATTAATCATAATTCTGTAACAAACGAGAATTTTGTATATTAGTTTTAAGTATTTATTGAATTAAAATAAATATTTTAATTTATTTATTTATTGAGTTGAATAAATAATTTATGTGATTATGTTGTGGAGTAATTTATTTAAGTGTAATATGTTAATTAAATGGATGTGTAATAATTTTGTGGTATAATTCTAATTTATTTGAGATAATTAAATTAGATGATTATTATGTGGTAATTGTTACATGAGATTATGATTAGTGAGTAATTATAATTCTGTAGCAATTTAGTATTATGTGACAATTTTAATTAATTAATTAATGTTAGCTTGTATTTAATTAAATTAGAATGTTAAGATTTAATTAAATAAAGTGTGACATTGGAAATTATGTGTTAAATGATTTATTAAAATAAATAAAAGGGTTTTAAATTAGTTTTGCCAAACAAGGCCCTTACATCTGTTTTAATCCTGTTTTACCAAATAGGGCCTTAACTACTAAAAATCTATTTTTGAAAATAAATTATTTTTGCCAAACAAGCCCTAGTGACTTTTGATTTTCAAAAATATATAACTGATGTATTTATTAGGTTGATTAATTGTTATCAGTTATATATATTATGTAATTATATGTATAATATATCAGTTATATTATATCAGTTAGTGTATTATACGTTAAGTTAGAAAATAAGAAGAATAGAGAGAGAGTAGAGAAAGAAAAAAGAGAAAAGGAGAAGAAAGAAAGAGGAAGAAGAAACCTTAGAGAAATCAAAAGCTAGATAATCATCATCATCACTATATTCATCTTCTTTTCCTAGAAGCAAATGTATAACCTAATTCTAATTATGTTCTTCCATTGTGTTTATGAAAAAATATATTTTTAGAACTTCTCATTAAAAATAGTTTTTCATGAAATATATATGATTATGAAGTATATATGTTGTATTGTATATATATTTACTATTATATATGTGGTATATGATAATTTAAGTAGTTTAATTCATATAAATATGATGAACATGAATAAATCATATTCATAGCAATTTTCAGTGAATTACTTCAAAAAATAGTCTTTAATTATCAAAATTTGTGCTTGATTAGGCTATGTTATATAAATTATGTTTAGATTGTAATAATATGTTACGAAACAAAATCAATATGCTTTGAATTGTGTGATTTGGCTTAAAAACCAACTCACAGTGTTAATTTTCTTCGAAAAAACGCTTAACAATGGTGTTTTCTTTAAAATCATGAAATTAAGTATTTTTATTATGTGTTGTGGTGTTTATGTATATTAAAAACATGTTAGAAGTTTAAGATTACATTTTTATAAAGTTTCATATGCATTGTGTTAGTTAAATCAAAATTTGGTGCGAAGAAATAAGCCAAATTGGCTTTTTCTCTGCACATTTCGCGAACCAGGTTTTCCACCAGCAAGGGGACCCGCCCCAGCGGACTTTTTGCCCTGAAAAATACGCCCAAGCGGACTTTCCTACTATCCGGAAAGTTATGTTGTTTGTTTTGAATCCTAACTTGATGAATTAATTGAATGTAATGATTTTGATGACATGTTAAGTATATAGAACAATAATATAACATATTGTTGACATATATGAGACAATTTGAAGTCTCATATTAACATGTTATGTGTGAACTTAGATATTGTTATCATAGGGTATGATTATGATGGTTTAAAATGTTATACACGCATGATATGCATGTTGTGAGTTTAGACTCATGTTATGTGGTTAGTTAGCTAGTTAAGTTTACAAACCACGTTGTTAAGTTGAACTTAAGTAAGAAGTTCAATGGTTAAATATAGTGGTTATGAAACTAATTGATATTGTAAATGTAATGTAATATGTAGGATAGTTATGGAACGTGATTGTAAATTGTAGCTTGCGCTTGAGACAAGTTTCCTAATCTTTATCTTTATTGAGCAAGTTGTTATATCATTTCTTATTATATTTATGCAAATTATTGTATTCTCTATAATTCTATATTGAACAAGTATCTTATTGAAGTTCATTATTAAATTGATGTGACCTTGACTTAATTGTTCAAGCAAGGTTCATATTGTCTTTCCAATGCTTTAAGTTTATTTCTAAAGCGTGATTGGTAAATATAATGTCTATTATTATGACTCATAGTGATTTCCTAATTCTTTTATTATCGAATTCTAAATTATTGTAAGTTAATTCAACTACCCCTTAGGTTGATGATAGTTGAACTCCAAATTTCCCTTTAAGCTTATCCAAACCAAACTTTCTTTGGTGCGGACTTGTTATCAAATACTGAGATGAATAACCTATTTAATAGGAAAATACCATGCGAAAGCGTTAAGATATTTGTGCACAATACATGGTACGAAGGGCTGATTCCCCTAAGTACGAGTTAAGAGTCCATATAGTATAACGATTGTTAAAGGTTTTAAATAGAAATATTTATAACCTAGGACATCGTTCAAGGTCTTATGACCCTCAGATGAATTCTAAATCTTATTCTTGATTATCGATGAATGAAATATTATTCAATTCAGTTAAAGCTATTCAATACTATGTCATCACTATTGTTTGTCATTTCAAGTGAGCTTTTGTTTGCTCACTCTTGCATTATATAACCCTTGCAGCTAAAGTTAAGAAAGTTGACGAATCGTCAACTAGCAAAGTCAAGAGCAAGATGAACAAGTGAAGACTTGTTTATATTATGATATGATGTGTACTAAGATTTTTATTATGTTATGATGTTTATTTTCCGCATTGACGATATTAAGGTTAGATAACCCTGGGAACGTTTTGAATAAGTTGTAATCCTTTTTATAAGAAATATTTTTATTTGATTTATAAAGGTTATAATTTATTTTACATTCTTTATTTATGGGAAGTAGTTATGTTTTATTTAAATAGTGAGCACCAAATCTCGTGGAATTGAAGTACCCGAACTTGGGGGTGTCACAGGTTGGTATCAAAGTAGTGTTTAGATTATGAACCTTAGGTGGGGGAACCTTAGGTAGTAGCCTTATAGGAGATCGAAAAGATAGTGATGATAGCTAAAGATAATAAACTATCTTACGTGCTTTGTGTTTACGTTTATATACACGAAAAGTTTAGATCGATGACACGTAATAATTAAACTTTAAAAATTTATTGTCAGGATGACGAATGTTGGAGAGTCTAGTCAGGCTAGGGAAGAGTTATCCCAGATGACTAGGGATGAGGAGCCCCGAGACATCTATACAGTCTGGGAGCAGTTGGTTCAGAGAGAGCCATCTCCATTGATCACCGTAGTTGGTCAGGAGCATGAGCTAGTTGTGGACTGAGATGACGAGGATAAGTCAGAAGAGGATGAGGAGGATCTTGAAGAGGAATTTCCACCTAACTCGACTAGCGCTGTGATATACGAGGAGATCTACGACCGCAACGTTGAGCTACATGGTCGAGTCAGAGAGCTTGAGAAACTGGTGGACGAGAGTCGAACTACTATACAGCAGAGGGAGGAGACAATTCAAGAACTGGACGAGAAACTTGGAAACACGAAGTGGGATCTAGTCCACGTGGAGAGTGAAAGGGATGATGCACTAGCTAAATTAGCAAAAATAAAGAACGACATAAAAGAGGAGTCAGCAAAGCGTGCTAGAGCTGAGGATGCTTGCTTGAAGGCTACTCTACGTGCAGATCAAGCTGAAGACGAGGTGCAAGTTAAGAAGGCCAAGCTGAGAGAGACGAACTATGCTTTTCATACGGTTATAGATAGGGCCTAGGATCGTGTCTTTTATTACCAAGCTCAGTTCAAAGATTTACCGTGGTATATGGTGGATCGCATAACAGTGTTTCGGGTGATAGAAGAAGAACGTGGAGAGGCTGTGCGACGTCTTAACATGCCTAGATATTAGAGTAATAAACTATGTGTTCCCTTATTTAATAAATATATGTAAATCCCAGAATTTGAGATAATAATGAGATAAGATAATTATGTAATCCTGTAACTTATTTCAGTTCAGGAAAGATGATGTAAATAGTAGAGATGTTATCTATTCTATGTGTTAAAACTATGAATGAATAAATAACGAATTTTATTGACATGCTATATGCTCAAGTGTGAATTGAGTCATATTAGATGTTTGAGTTTGAACTTGAATATTTAAGAGATAAGTAAGGGATCTAATAAGAGTATATCTTAACAGAAAGATGCCTCGAAGAAGAAGACCTACACATCAAAACCAAGAAGGTTCGACTAATAACAACAATAACAACAACAATGGGACGAACGCCAATTCGGTTCAACAATTGGTGAATTTACTGACGGGAGTGCTTGCGAATCAGCCGCAAGTTCAGAACACGACGTTTAAGATATTCAAAGCAGTAGGACCGTCAAAATTCTAGGGATCGGTGAATCTGATAGATGCCCAGACGTGGGTGATGGAGATGAAAAGGTCTTCGATGTGGCCAGAGTAAACGATGACGAGAAGACGGCTTTTACGACCTTCATGCTGAAGTCGGAGGTTAGTTTCTGGTGGCAGGCCAACAAGACTAGAGAAGGAGAGGGTGTTATAGCGTGGGACCGATTCAAAGAAATGTTCTTTGAAATGTATTTCCCCATAAACTCGTAGAACCAGATGGAGATTCAGTTTTTAGAGCTAAAACAGGGAACGATGACAGTTCCGGAATACACCGCGAAGTTCAACGATCTGGCAAGGTTTCCAACGTACCAGGTCAGTACTGACGAGCGAAAGGCGAGAAGATTCGAGCAGGGATTGAAGCCATGGCTCTACAACAAGGTCTCCATGTTCCAACTAAACACGTTTGCAGCTGTACTGGAAAAGGAGATCATCGCAGAAGGTGGGAGCAATGTATTAACCAAGTATAATCAGGACTTAAAGAAGAAGAAGAATGAGACAGAAATTAAGATTGGTGGTAGCGGTGTTAACAACCAGAAGAGGAAGTGGAACGATAATTCATCTGCTGGGAGTCAATAGGGAAGCTAGCAGAAGAGAAGGACTAAAGCATGTGCTACATCCGAGATGAATCACACTAGAGTATGTCTGAGGGGACGGCGAGTGTGCTTCAACTGTGGTCAGGAAGGCCACATTGCACCAAATTGCCCTAACCTAAAGAAGGGAGCTTGCTACACATATGGATCTAAGGATCACATAGCCCGAAGTTGCCCGAGAAAGCCAGCTAGAGGGTCAACGAAAAATGGAGGAAATGGCAACGGTAGCAGTTTGACTATCGCTGGACCACTGCAGGCGATCCGACCCACTGCCAGGATGTTTAACATGACGGTGCAGGATGTTGTACAATCAAAAGATGTGGTGTCAGGTATAATTCTGGTCAATAGTATTAATGTTTACGTATTATTTGATTCGGGTGCTACTTGTTCATTCATATCTGATGACTTTGCTAAGACCTTAGACTTACCTAAAGAGGAATTAGTTTATCCCTTGAACATAAAGATTGTGAATATGGAAGTTATTCATGTTAGGTTTGTTTATAAGAACTGTAGATTAGACATTAAGGGTCAAGAATTGAGGGTAGATTTGATCTTGATAAAACCTGGGGAGTTTGATGTTATACTGGGTATGGATTAGTTGTTCAACTATGCTGCGGTAATAGATTGTCATAAGAAGTCTGTAAACTTTACGACTCCGTCAAAAGTAGTATTTTATGATAGCAAATCTCCTAGAAAAGCGAGTTGTCTGGCGATTATGCAAGCCAAGAAGTTATTGAAGCAAGGTTGTGTAGGGTACTTAGCCTATATAGTGGATACTCGTAATGAGAGTCCGAAGAAAAAAGAGATATCAGTAGTTAGGGAGTTTATGGACGTATTTCTAAGCGATTTTCTAGGACTTCCGCCAGATAGAGAGAGAGAGTTCGTGATCAACTTAGCACCGGGGACTGCTCCGATATCGAAAGTGTGACGCCCCCAAATCCGGGTCCTATAATCTCGGACTTGGTACGTTACGATACGTCATTTCTATAACTGATGCGGAAGATATAAACATAAATTATTTATACAATAAGCTCTTACAACATAACCCAAGGTCTAACAACCTTAACTTACATTTGTACCTTTAAAATTTTCAAAAGGTTTACATAATAACTTACATCAGATAACTTAACAGTTAACACGCATAACAATCTACTATTGGATTCTATCCTTATTTTTGTCTTTCTTCGAGCCTTCGCTTTAATCTGAAAATGTTATCATGATATAGCAAGAGTGAGCAACTACTTTGCTCAGCAAGTTTAAATACAACAAGGATATATCATGATTAAAAAGGAATAAGCTTTCAAGTTTTCAACAATGTATAATAATTATGAAAAACCATGAATCAAAATTTCAACAACTGAATGACTGAATCAATAGTATTTGGTGGCCAACAATGACCATGAACAAATTTAACTGAACTTTATGGTAATGAAGGTGATCAGCCTTTCATACCTGATGAACATATGCAACATGCACTAAGTGCTAATCAATAATCATAGATGTGGAATAATCAACAATAATTATTCACTAACATGCTTTGAAATAATAACTCCAGTTTGAGTTAGAGAACTTGAAATATTAACTTTTTGAGTTAAGAAAGGCTGATGTACTTAATAACATCTTAACTATTCTTTTTGAAGCTGATTGGAATAAAAATGTTATATAACCTTGTATTATTCATAAATAATGAGACGGACAGTTCAAAATTTAGAGAGTCCATCTAGATATGAATAATTCTAGAATACTTGTTCAATAAAGAGTAAGATTTAGAAACTTTCCTGGTTCGTGGACTATGGATAAAATTCAGCTTAATAGGTTCTCACAGACCCTACACAGTTATATATATGCATTTATAAGCATATTAGCCACATAACCAATTCATATAGCTTGCACGTATGTTCACATATCACACAATCATATAATCACATTGATTATATTTTTAGTTCATAATTCTACTTTCGAGACATTTTTATACATTTTTCAAATACCTCATCCATGCTTTAAAAATAGCTGTTTTTCTCTTTAATAGGGTTCAACATGTTTGTAATAGGTAATCATACTACAATTATCATTTTCATTCTATTCATGATTTAGAACATATGTACTTCATGTGTTCTTTAGTTAAGTTCTAACATCCTATGTGATTCCATAGCTTATCATCCGTTTTGAAAGTATTTCTTACATGAATAATTAACTCATAGCTTTATCCTATGATTTATAGTTCATTGTGTCACCCCAATGCATCAATTATCATTATTTTCTTCCATGAGGCTAAAACAGCCCTTTAGGGCTTTAATAGATAAAAAAAATGATTTAAGAATTCCAAAATAGATGACTGTTTATATTAGCTTCTATTATAAATTACTCATTCCCTTGCTTGTATTCTCCTATATGATATGAATCACAACTCTACTCATTATAGAAACATAAATTATCCTTTATAGATAATCTTGTCACTTTAAAAATTTATATCAAGCATGGTCTTACAAAACTGTCATCGTGGTAGCTGCTATATAGCAATTGTTGATGCTCATTCTACTTGTTTTGGCTTACTGGCATTA
The DNA here is from genome assembly GCA_020205555.1 of Panax stipuleanatus. Lineage (NCBI taxonomy): Eukaryota > Viridiplantae > Streptophyta > Magnoliopsida > Apiales > Araliaceae > Panax > Panax stipuleanatus. Next base: position 109,412,461 of record CM035122.1, read on the forward strand.
GCTACATGCTGCCACCTTTAGGCAACAAGTCCCTTCTTTGCACTCCACCTTAATCAATTTTTATAGAATAGGTGGAGCAGTCCTTGCCCCAAATCACTATATTAACTGTAGTGACAAACAGAATCTGTGTACAAGGATGATTCTAAAGCAACCTATTTAGTTGGTCTGGCATCCCTTGCAGACCTTAAAGGTTTCAGTGTGAAGGCAGTTAAGCTTTGCTTATTGTTCTTTTGCCTACTCTATTTGATTATGTATGTTTGCTAATGTATCAACAATTTCTTAGCTTCTTTATGCTAACAGTCATTTAAATTTGATTTGTAGGATTTAATGTGACTTTAATGGACCTCAGCTCTAACTGGATCTAACCAGCCCCTTATTGTCACCTGCTGCTGGTTCTAGCCACTGCCAGTGGGCAGTAGGCCTTTCTTTTGGCCACTTGCTTTGCCATACTATAGTTCCCACAGTTTTGACTCATTCTTACCAAACTTTAAATCACCAACTAGACTGACCAAAGTTGCTATAGTAGTAGCTCGAAGCTAGCTGCTGCTAGGACTCGCTGTTGCCTGCTGCTACCTGCTGCTGCCGATAGGCAGCAGCTGCTACTCGTTAGTCCACTACAGCAGTCCCCTCCTTAGCAAATTTTTAGAACTCTATTTCACAAGTTTAATTATACCCATCTTTCAGCATCATAAAGATGTTATACTAGCCTACTTAAGAAAGTATTAGGCTTGTATTTTGGTCTTGGCCAGCTGCCAAAAACCGTGATCCCAAATGGCTTGACACGCCAATATTCAAACTTTTGTTTTAGCTTAGAATTGAATTTTGATTTAATCTCATATACTTAAACTCTCTAAATATTATCACATATGATTTATAAGCCAAGCCCAAGTTTTAGTTTCGCCCAATATTTCGTTTTTAGCCGAAACAGTCCACTTGGGACTTTTAACAAACACTTGGAGTGCACAATTTTAAAACCTTCTTCTCATTGCCATTTTCTTGTGATATAAATCCATTTCAACCTCCTTATTCCTCCACAACCCATCCTAATCTCCTTGTGCCTAAACTCAGCCATAACAGTTACATACACAATCACATATACTCTATTTTCGGATGGCATAGAAAGGCCACGCCAATTCAGCCCATAACAAGTCATTTAAGCATGTAAATTATATTACAACATGACTTATATAAGCACAAGAATATATTTGAGGCATTTCTTTTAACATGGTAGCATATAGATATTATTTTAGACTTAAATACATAGTTAATATCAAAACAACCTTTCTTGGTCATTTAATCGAACAAATAGTGAGCAGTCCACATTAATATATATTACATATATATCTAGCTCTTTGGCCCCAGCCTTATGGCTTTTGATCATTAATGACCCTCATTTTTAACTGAGCACAACAATCACTATAACAGCCACATTAAAACCTTAACAATTCTAACACATTATAGCAGTCCTTCAATTCTATTCCCAGCCATTCGGCCATAAAGACTATTAGAAGCAAGAAAATGGAATGGAAAGGATTGGAAAGAGTTTACCTTAATAGCTCAAAGATTTCTATTGGCTGCTACTCAATTTATTCCCTTCTCAATCGTACTTCCTTCCCTTCTCTCTATGTACTACGATTTTGGAGGCTTGGTGAAGTGGTGGAGCTGGCTGATCTTGAGGTCCATTATAAGGCCAAATATGGCTGAGTTTAATCACTCTCTCACCAGTCTACTTGGCCCCTACATTGTTCCATCATTGCTGCTACTCACCTAAACCTTGTCTTCCTTCATCCCCCTGACAGAAACTGCTACTAGTAGTCAGTTGGCCCCTATTAGGCTTAGCTGAAATATTGCACTTGGCCCCTACATTAGCTACCTTACCCCCTTGCCTCTTGCAGCAACTTAACCCCTAGCAGCCTCCTATAGCTTTGTCTAGCATCTAACTAAGTTATCAATTGACTAACCAATTTAACTGACCAACTAATCCCAAACTCAATTCCTCAAAGTGGTTGCCGAATTGAATAAGAAGAGGAACAGATATGGCTTTTATTTGGGCTTAGTATGCTTATCTCATATTTTAAATAGAATAAGGAAGGCTTGTAAACTTACCTGAGAGTTTATTTGGCCCACTTATATAGCTTGGACTCCTTTTTACACCTCTTTAAGTAAGACATGGGTTCATAATTACTAACATTTAAAATATTATAGTTGCAAGTTCACATAACCCATTTAATATGGTCCAATATTCAATATAGCTCATATTACTTAGTAATATGCATGGATTTGATCTATCACCTTTATTTGGGCTAGCAAAATATATCGCACTCACATCATCAAAATAAAGGTTCCCTGTAATTCAAATATCCATGCTAGTACACACCATTTACCTTCTTTACCACTAAGTAATACTTTTGAATGAAATAAATTATATCACAATATAATTATTCCTTAAGCATATATATATATATAGCTTCATATCAAGAATCTGACTCACTCAAGCAATGTTGGCTTTCCTTTTCGTTCTTGATATTTATATATCATTATAATAATGTATATCATCAACTCTTTCTTTATTATTCATAATATAAGATACTTAATAAACTACTAAGTAATAATTATAATGTCACAATAAAAAAAATTATACGCAATAATTAACATTATAATAGCTGAATATTACATAGAATTTTTTGAGTCATTACATTTTCTCTATTTCCACTCTAGGTTTTGAACTTAAACCTTTAATTAATCATTCAAGATTTTATAAATCTCAAAGATTTTCGGGTTATCAAAGAAAGCCCCGTACAGAATGGCTCCAGTCGAGATGAAGGAGTTGATGGGTCAACGGCAAGAATTACTGGACAAGAAGTATATTCAGCCGAGCGTATCGCCATGGGGAGCGCCAGTATTATTCGTCAAGAAGATGGATGGATCGATGCGGCTATTCATTGATTATAGGGAGTTGAACAAAGTCACGATCAAGAATAAGTATACTTTACCTAGGATTGATGACTTATTCGATCAACTGAAAGGTGCTAGATACTTCTCAAAAATAGATTTGAGAAGTGGGTATCATCAGTTGAATGTAAGAAAGGAGGATATATCGAAGACGACTTTTAGAACTCGGTATAAGCATTACGAGTTTTTGGTAATGTCATTTGGTCTAACGAATGCACCAGCGGCATTTATGGACTTAATAAATATGGTGTTTAAGCCATTCCTAGATATATTCATAGTGGTGTTCATAGATGACATTTTGGTTTATTCCATAACGGAGGAGGAACACACTGAGCATTTAAGGCTGACATTAGAATTGCTGAGATGGGAGAAGCTTTATGCAAAATTCTCAAAATGCAAATTTTGGTTAGAATGTGTGCAATTTCTTGGCCACGTGATTGACAAAGATGGGATTTCAGTAGATCCGTCGAAGGTTGAAGCTATGATGAATTGGGATTAGCCGAAGACACCATCAAAAGTGAGGAGTTTCTTAGGATTAGCAAGTTACTACAGAAGATTTATTCAAGACTTTTCCAAAATTACAACTCCGTTAACGAATTTTACTCGTAAGACTGTTAAGTTCGTTTGGACGAAAAAGTGTGAGGAAAGTTTTCAAGAACTAAAAAAGAGGTTGAGTACTGCGCCTGTGTTGTCATTGCGGATAATAGAGAAAATTTCGTGGTTTACAGCGATGCTTCACATAAGGGTTTAGGCTGTGTGCTGATGCAGAATGGCAAAGTCATTGCTTACACATCACGTCAGTTGAAGGATTATGAGAAAGGGTATCCGACCCATGATTTAGAATTGGCGGTAATAGTGTTTGCTCTGAAGATTTGGAGACACTACCTTTATGGAGAAAAGTGTGAGATATACACAGATCATAAGAGTTTGAAGTACATCTTTACACAGAAAGATTTGAACATGCGCCAAAGGAGATGGTTGGAAATAATCAAGGACTACGATTGCGAGATTCTTTATCATTCGGGTAAAGCTAATGTGGTTGCCGACGCTTTAAGCAGAAAGGGTCGTGAAAAGTTAATGTTGCTAACTGCTCAGGAACAGTTGGTGGAAGAGATGGCTAAGTTAAAGCTTGAAGTTAAGTGTCCGAAGGAAGCAGATGAGAAGTTATTCCTAGTAACTATTGGTTCAACCTTGGTGGACAAGGTGAAAGAGGCACAACTTCATGATGAGGAGTGCGAGAAGATCCGGAAGAGAGTAATCGATGGTGAAGAGATAAAGTTCAAGATTGATAATAATGGACTGCTACGTTTTGAAGGAATAATCTGGGTACCGCCAGTTCCAGAAGTCAAAGAGGATATTTTGGACGAAGCTCACAGTTCGAGATATTCGATTCACCCCAGGAGTACGAAGATGTACCAGGATCTCAGACAGCATTTTTGGTGCCGAATATAAAGAGAGATGTGGCTGAATGCGTTGCAAAATGTCTAACGTGCCAGAAAGTCAAAGAAGAACACCAGAGACCAAGTGGATTGCTAAAACCATTGGAGATTCTTGAATGTATGTGGGAACACATCACGATGGATTTCGTGGTTGGTCTTCCAACGACTCAGAAAGGTTTTGATAAAGTATGGGTTATTGTGGATCGATTGACGAAGTCAGCACATTTCTTACCTATCAAGATTAGATTTAACTTGGATCAGTTGGCGAAGCTGTACGTAAAGAAAATTATTAGTGTTCCAGCATCGATTGTGTGTAATAACCAAGAATTTCTAGTGTGACACCCCCAAATCCGGGTACTTCGTTTCCACATGATTTGGTGTTCACTTTCTAATATAACATACATCTACCCAATGAATAATGTAAAATAAACTACAACTTAAATTAGAATAGATAAATCTCCCTTAAAATAAGGGTTACAACCTTTTCAAGATAATCCCAGTTTACTCTAACCATGACATGAATATAATAAAGTGCGAACAAAAACATAACATTCAAGTCTTATTACAATCATTCTCAATATAATAAAAAAAACAAGTCTTCACTTGCTTTGCTTTCCCTTGCCCTTACTCGTAGACGGAGCATCAGCGTTATCAACCTTAACTGAAATTGTTATTTAATGCAAGAGTGAGCAAACCACAACTCACTGGAGTTTAACAATAACATAGACATGAAAGGATATATTTAAAAGAATCTAAACAACTTAGCTTGCTTCAATAATAAAGAATTGAATAATAATTCTCTATCAACATTAAAATTCAAATATAGAATTTATCTGAGGGTCATAAGACCTTTGAACTCTTATCCTTGGTTATAAATATTTCTATTTAAACCTTTAACAGTCAATAAGACTATGGACCTTAACTCGTACTTAGGGGGATCAGCCCTTCGTACCATGTATTGTGCACAAACATCTTAACGCTATGCGTAGTAACCTCCCCTAGTAAATAGGGTTGTTCAACTCAGTAATTTGAATTCAAGTCCGCACCAAAGAAAGTTTGGTTTGGATAAGCTTACAAGGGTAATTTAGAATTCACGTTCATCAACTAAGGATTAGTTGAATCGACTTCCAATAATTCATAAATAAAGAATTATGAATTAACATATGCTTTAGAATCAACTTAAAGCATTTAAAATAATAACTGGATCTTACTTGAACAATAAGTTAAGATCATTTTAATTAAATAAACAATTGTCTAATACAGAAATAGAAAAGGACATTCTTAACAAGAATATATGAACTCAAGAAATTATACAAGATTAGGGTTTAGAAAATTTGCATAAAATTAACGAGTTTAAGGTTTAGAAGACTTGCCTCAAGCGCAAGCTACTTAATTCAATTCACGTACTTTAATACTTCCTATACACATTCAATTATAATAATCTAAATCAGTTAACACATAACTAATTCACATAAGTGGTTAACCCTCATGGTTAACTCACTCTAATTAAATAAACAATAATAATTAACTATCACATAGTTAATCACATCACACATATACTCACATAATTAACTTAATTATGTATTTAACTAAATTATAATTAAACAATTATAATTCAAACACTTAATCAAATTATAATTACCATTTAAATTATAAATAATTATAATTTAAAATCAATTAAACTACATTCATACATTTATAATTACACAATTTATAATTAATCATGTAATTATCAATTTAATTAATAATTACTTAAACTATACCATGCATTATAATTACACAGTTTATAATTAATTATGTAATTATCAATTTAAAATCCACAATTAAACATGCATTTATTAAATTATAATTACATAAATTATAATTTAAATTAACATCTAATAAATCAACCTTTATTCATTATAATTTAATTATAATTTAAAATAAACATTTACTTTTGATTATAATTATTTAAATTATAATCATATATCACATTTAAATAATAATTCAAATCATACTTTAAGGTTATCAAACCTCTTTTCTTTTCTAAATATAAATTTGTCAAATTTATGTTAACAACATGTTGTAGCAACTAGATACATGCTCACTGTCATAGCATAATTAAACTAGGTTCAAAATCAACACTGCACAATTAGCTAACCTTCACTGCCTAAGCACTATGCCCGGCACAGCTGCGCAGCCAGCTGCCCTATAACCGGCGCAGCTGCGCAGGGAAGGATTCTGGGAAAGGCAGCCGGCGCAGCTGCGCTGCTTCTGACTGTGTTACCGGCGCAGCTGCGCAGGAACACGGATAGAGGCAGACAGCAACGGCACCCTGCTTCACTGATTAACCCATACAAGCCAACAATCGGCAATTCACAGTAACTTAAACATTGTAAATCATACCTATGCAATAATACATATATATAACATGCTTCTAAAACACAAAACCATCTAAACAATGATAATCAAAAAATTTAAAATCTAATTTGGCCATTTTCATGAAAACTCATATTTTTCATAAAATAATTCACTGTAACTATTTTTCTCCATCAATTCGAACTTATATACATGCATTACATACGAAGTTGAAGATAGCATCCATAAATTACTTAATAAGCATATTAACACATACCAATTGCATGAATTTCTCAATTAACATTAACCACACTCATGAAATTCCATATGAACTCATATAAACATGAATTTTCTGTTAAAAATATATTTCTACAGTAATTTAATTTTTGAAAATCCTCTTATGTCATACAATTACCACAATCAACACATAGATACAATACATATATATATAATTTATGATTTCATAATTTCATGAAATTCACAGAAAACTAAATTTACAGAAACTCAAAACAATGAAGAACAACTGATCACAATTCTTTAAAACTATAAGATATTAATTACCTTTTTGATGATTGGAGAAGAATACAATGACTAATTCTAGCCTTCACAAGTTTCTTCTTCCTTCTCTTCTCTAACTTCTCTGCTCTTCTTTTCTCTTTTTGTTCTTAGCTTTACAAATTAACTTCTAATCTAACGTAGTATAGATATATTATAACTGATATAATATACGTATACTAATGATATATATGTAACTGCTAATTACTTAATATATATAATAAATACATTTATTATATAAGTTACAAAATTCAAAAACCACAATGCCTTGTTTGGAAAAACAAGGTTATTTTCAAAAATTGATTATTAATGCTAAGGCCATGTTTGGTAAACAGTTTATTTAAAAATAGCTTTTTGATAGTTAGGGCCCTGTTTGGTAGAAATAGGTTTAAAACAAATACAAGGGCCTTGTTTGGTAAAAATCATTTAAAAATTCTTTTCCTTTTATTTTAATAAATCATTTTGACACATACTTTAATGTCATATTTTAATCAATTAAATATTAATCATCTAATTTAATCAATTAAAATCTAACATCCATTAATCACATAAAATTTGCCACATAATTATAATTACTCGCTAATTATAATTCATGTAACACTTCATCACATAATTCATCTAATTCAATTATCTCAATTAAATTAGAATTATAATATAACATTAATATATTTACATATCAATTAAATAACATTCATTAAATTAATATATAACACTCAATTAAATCATTACCATAAATTACTTAATCTATTTATTTACTCAATAAATAATTCACATAAATATTTATTTAATTCAATAAATATTTAAAATTAAATATAAAATCTCAATCGTTACATCTAGTCACTTTGTAAATAGATATATCAATTATGAATGATATTAAAAACCTTGTGGCATATGGATTGAGTGATTAAATTTAAATAATAAGTGTGTTATGAGAATTTATAGGAAGTCCCTCTTATGAAATAATTAAAGTAGTGGACTAGCCTAAGAATGTTAACAATCAAGAAAGTTGATTAAGTTGATGAACCCTAATTGAATATTCAATTTACTTGTAGGTGGCAAGTCTAATTGGGTTATGAAAGTAAAGTGGTATTCTTGATTTATGGGTATGTCCAATAGTCCATGTAGTAAGTGATACTAGTGGGCTAACGCAATTGAATGATTAATCAAGCCCACTAATTTTATTGGGAGATATAATTTAATGGCATTAGTGAAATTAATTAACTTAGCCCAACATGTGGAATTAATAATAGTAGCCCAAGTAATATATAACTAAACTTGACTACTAATATCCCAAACTAATTAATTATAAGCCCAACCATTAATTAAAGAGGCCTAACCCTTGGTCCATGAAAGAAAGGACATTTAATCATTATAGTAAGTATATAATACAATAAAAATAAATCTATAATGGGTAAAATGGGGGGTATGGCTGGCCACTAAGGGGCAATATGGGAAGGATTTTGAAATTTTATTAAGCTTGTACAATATCTTGGATATAATCTTTTGGGCCCAACACCCATGACAAGTGTCACCTTCCTAGCATGTCCAACACTTGTATGTAGTTACTAAGCAAGCAAGTAATGATTAGGGGAGAGAGTTAGTGGGAGCATGCTTACAATTTTCAATTATACCCATTTCCACTAACTACATTTCATTTACATACTTACACTTCAAAGCTCCTTAGTTAGAGAAAGAAAGAAAATATAGAGAGAAAAGAGGGAGAGAATTTCGGCCAAGAAGGAAGAAGAAGAGAGGTCTTGAGCTTCATGCATGCTAAGTTTTTAAGCTACTTTGGCAAGATAAGGAAGATAGCAAGAAAAATTAGGTATTGATTCTCTTTATTTTTAAAGTTTGATTTCTTATTTGGTGGGTTTTTGATGAAACAAGAGTCTTAAGTTTGATCTTTGATAAACTCTTCATCTATTGATGTATAAATGTTTTATTTGATGATCAAAATATTTTTGAAGTTGAATGTAAGATCAAAAAGGGAGATTTGTACCAAATGAGTAAAGAAAGGCACATGCATGCATGCACTATGTGATTTTATAATAGATTCTTGTGATGCATGTTGAATATGGATAATATCATGATTAGAGTGTTAGATCATGGGTTTATCAAAGGAGACATTTGAATTTTTATGAGTTCATGTGATTGAGATTTGAAAAAAGATGTTAGATGGATGTTTGAAGGAATTTTCGTTTAACTAGTATGCTTTATCATGTGCATGTTGAAATCTACAAGAGATATTTGAGGTTTTCTTACTTGGTATGTTAGATGCATGTGTTAAGGGCTAAACTCCTTTGTAATCACTCAAATATGTTTTAAAATGAGCAAGTTATGAATTAAATCCCAAACTACCCAACTGTTGAGAATATGCTACTAATCAGTCACTTGTAGACTATTTTCGGTAACCAAAACAAACTCAAATTTGGTGTTTGATATATTAAAAATGTATTTCGGGAAAATACGAATCCAACGATACCAAATGGACCCAAATCCGAGATGTAGATCTCGAGATATGAGTGTTTCTGTAAAGAACCTCAAATCTGGAAAAAGACTAAATTGCTATTAATGTTTTTCCGAATCAGTACACTTTGACACTGATTTCTGGGACCTAAACAAAATAGAATCTGATGTTTGATGAATTGAAATTGGAGTTCGGGAAGATACGAATCCAACGCCTCTGACGGAACCAAAATCCGAGTTGTAGACTCCGTTCTACAAGCGTTTCTGTGAAGGACCCCAAATCTAAAAATTCTAGGCGAAAATTTGAGTGTCAATATGAAGTGTAATTAAAATGGGTTATTGTAATAAATAACTTTAAAGCCACTAATGAGCTAGTAAGTTAATTACATATAAAAGGAAATATAATTAATTATTTAATTATTATTTAAATGATGTTAAGTAATAATTAAAATGCGTTAGTGTTAATAAGATAACTACTTATTATTTAATTAAGATTAAATAATAAATTGAGTTAATCAATTAATTAATTATTATTTAATTAATATTAAATAATGATTAAAGTATAATTAAGTAAGATTAAGTAATTACTTATTTACTTTGACATAAAAGTTTATAGAATTAATTAATTATTATTTGAATAATAAATAAAGATGAATGTCAATTAATTATCCTTTTAATAATAATAAGGAATGATTAAAGAAGAATAAAGTGAATAAATCAAATATTATTTATTCAAGGATGATGGAGTTATTAATTATTATTTAAAGACAAATAATAATTTAATTGTCCATTTTTTAATTAACATTAAATAATGAGAAGTTATAATTGGTTATTAGTTAGTAATAACTAATGGTAAATAGTTAATTACTATTTAACTAATATTAAATAGTAATCGAAGCAAGAGGGAGTTAACAATTGAACGAAATTAAATAACTCCTTAATTAAATAATTAAAATAAATTGTTTAATTATCTAATGAGTGTTTATCACTAAAGAGAAGTCTTATTAACTATTAATCCTTAACCTAAGATCAATTAAATATCTTATAGGATTAATGATAGTACATTAAATGCATGTACCCTGTGAATGTATTATTGGTGAGATAATAATACAAGTAACCATATTGATGAAATATACGCAATACTAATTGACAGATCTACCTTATCAATGATAGGTCATTCAAAGACTGTTAATTAAAGCTGGAAAGTTGTAGCTCGCTGAACAGGCAAGTTTCCTAACTCAAACTCGAGTTATTATTGTTTAAGCATGCTGGTGGTTAAATATTGTTGATTTTTCCACATCCTGATGAATTATTGTGAATCGCACTTGGTGAAAATTGAATTCCTGTTCTACTATATGTTGAACTATTTGTGATATGCATCTATGCTAGTTGTGTCGGCTAGATCAATTATGTTTAACATTGCTTATGAGATGGATCTATGCTAGTTGTGTCAGCTAGGTCAAGCATGTTTAAAATTTGTTTATGAGATGGATCTATGCTAGTTGTGTCAGCTAGATCAAGTATGTTTAACATTGCTTATAAGAAGGATCTATGCTAGTTGTGTCAGCTAGATCAAGTATGTTTAAAATTTGTTAAATCAAATTCGTTTTAAAGTGCTGTGCCTATTCAATTGATTTGATACGGACTCTTGACTGAGAAAAGAATGTTATTAAGGCATCATATTGGAAACAAGGAAACAATTGTTGTTGTCAAGTAAGTGTTTATGCATATTACACCGGGTACGAAAGGCTGATCCCCTTGACTACCAAATCGTAAAGGACTAGTTTGAATACTGACACCCTTTACAGATGTTCATGGTCACATTGGACCACTCAGTATCTATGGTTCATGGTCATGGTGGACCACTCCGAACCCATTTGTATCTATGGTTCATGGTCCTGGTGGACCACTCCGAACCTATTATTCAAATGTTCGAATAATAAGAAAGCAATTCATGTTCTTTTACAATCATACTCTATTGTTGAACATCGAGTGATAAATTCATTGTTATCATGATATATCTTCTTGTGTTTATACTTGCTAAGAAAATTTGTTGCTTACTCTTGCTATATCATGACATTTATTTCAGCTAAGTCAGGATCGTCTAAGAGAGACAAAGGAAAGGGCAAGGCTCAGGAGTGGTTTGTTATGAACTAAGAAAGTATTTAGTTTAAATATTTGATGTAATCCTTTTGTAATGTTAAGGGTATGTTTTATGTTGAGGTTGAGGTTGAGACATTGGGATTTATGATGAAGACTTTATATTAATGAACAACGTATGTTTATTATTCTGTAATAGTCTTAGAATATTTGTGTTGATGATGGGTCGTGACCACCGAATTCGAGGTTAGAGAACCCGGGTTTGGGGGCGTCACATTGTGTCCGACAGAGATCCGCGTTTCACGTTAAATTTTTGGAAGTGATTACAATAATGTTTGGGAACGCAATTGCGAATGAGTATAACGTACCATCCTCAGACTGATGGCCAAAGCGAACGAACGATTCATACTTTAGAAGATATGTTGAGAGCTTGTGTTATGGACTTCAAAGGAAGTTGGGATAATCATTTACCGTTGGTGGAGTTCGCCTATAACAATAGTTACCATGCAAGTGTTGGCATGCCTCCGTACGAAGCATTGTACGGTAAAAAATGCAGGACTCCATTGTGGTGGGATGAGGTTAGTGAACGACAGCTGTTGGGACCGAAATTGATTCAACAAACTACTGAGATCGTCAAGATAATCAGAATGAGATTGGTTGCTGCTCAAGACAGACAAAAAAATATGCCGATTATCATCGACAGAATCAAGAGTTTGAAGTAGGAAGCTTCGTTTTCTTGAAAGTATCTCCCTGGAAGGGAAAGATTCAATTTGGCAAGAAGGGGAAGCTGAGTCCGCTATTTATTGGACCTTTTGAGTTATTTCGAAGGGTTGGCGAGGTTGCTTACGAGGTTGTGTTACCTCCGGAGCTAGATAACATACATAACGTTTTCCATATTTTTGTGTTGCGACAGTACAAACACGACTACAAACATGTGATAGAGTATGAACCTTTACAGTTTGATAAAGACTTAACATATGAAGAGATTCATGTTCAAATAGTTGACAGAAAAGAACAAGTACTTAGAAATAAAGTGATACCTTCTGTTAAGGTAATTTGGAGGAACCACAGTGCTGAAGAAGCTACGTGGGAACTCGAAGATATAATGATGAAAACGTATCCCCAATTATTTGTTTAATTTCTTGTATATCAATTTTGGGGACAGAATCTTTTTAAGGGGGGAAGAATGTAACGAATGAGTTTTTTTTAAGTTGTGATTCTAGTGACAGAATCCTTTTAAGGAGGGAAGATTGTAACAAACTAGAATTTTGTATATTATTTTTAAATAATTATTAAATTAAAATAAATATTTCAACTGATTTATTTATTGAGTTGAATAAATAATTTATGTTATTATGTTGTGGAGTAATTTAATTAAGTGTAATATGTTAATTAAATGGATGTGTAATAATTGTGTGGTATAGTTCTAATTTAATTGAGATAATTAAATTAGATGAATATTATGTAGTAATTGTTATATGAGATTATGATTAGTGAGTAATTATAATTCTGTAGCAATTTAGTATTATGTGACAATTTCAATTAATGAATGATTGTTAGCTTGTATTTAATTAAATTAGAATGTTAGGATTTAATTGAATAAAGTGTGACATTGAAAATTATATGTTAAATGATTTATTAAAATAAATAAAAGGGTTTTAAATTAGTTTTACCAAACAAGGCCCTTACATCTATTTTAATCCTATTTTACCAAACAGGACCTTAACTACTAAAAATATGTTTTTGAAAATAAATGGATTTTGCCAAACAAGCCCTAGTGACTTTTGATTTTCAAAAATACATAACTGATGTATTTATTAGGTTGATTAATTGTTATCAATTATATATATTATGTAATTATATGTATAATATATCAGTTACTGTATTATACATTAAGTTATAAAATAAGAAGAACAAAGAGAGAGAGAAGAGAAAGAAAAGGGAGAAAAGGAGAAGAAAGAAAGAGGAAGAAGAAAGCTTAAAGAAATCAAAAGCTAGATAATCATCATCATCACCATATTCATCTTATTTCCCTAGAAGCAAAGATATAACCTAATTCTAATTATGTTATTCCATTGTGTATATGAAAAATATATTTTTAGAACTTCCCTGTAAAAATAGTTTTTCATGAAATTTATGTGATTATGAAGTATACATGTTGTATTCTATATATATACTATTATATATGTGATACATGATAATTTAAGAAGTTTAATTCATGTAAATATGATGAACATAAAGAAATCATGTTCATAGCAATTTATAGTGAACTTACTTTGAAAAATAGTCTTTAATTATCAAAATTTGTGTTTGATTATGCTATGTTATATAAATTAAGTTTAGATTGTAATAATATGTTAAGAAAAAAAATCAATATGCTTTGAATTGTGTGATTTGGTTTAAAAACCAACTCACAGTGTTAATTTTCTTCAAAAAATGCTTAACAATGGTGTTTTCTTTAAAATAATGAAATTAAGTATTTTTATTATGTGTTGTGTTGTTTATGTATATTAAAAACATGTTAGAAGTTTAAGATTATGTTTTTATAAAGTTTCATATGCATTGTGTTAGTTAAATTGGAATTTGGTGCGAAGAAATAAACCAAATTGGCTTTTTCTCTGCACAGTTCGTGAACCAAGTTTTCCACCAGCAAGGGGACCCACCCCAGCGGACTTTTTGCCTTGAAAAATCCACCCAACGGACTTTCCTGCTGTCCGAAAAGTTGTGTTGTGTGTTTTAAGTCCTAACTTGATGAATTAATTGACGTAATGAATTTGATGACATGTTAAGTATATAGAACAATAATATAACATATTGTTGACATGTATGAGAAAATTTGAAGTCTCATATTAACAAGTTATGTGTGAACTTAGATATTATTATCATTGGGTATGATTATGATGGTTTAAAATGTTATACACGCATGATATGCATATTGTGAGTTTAGACTCACGTTATGTGGTTAGTTAGCGAGTTAAGTTTACAAACCACGTTGTTAAGTTGAACTTATGTAAGAAGTTCAACGGTTAAACATAGTGGTTATAAAACTAATCAATATTGTAAACATAATGTAATATATAGGATAATTGTGGAAAGTGATTGTAAATTATAGCTTGCGCTTGAGGCAAGTTTCCTAATCCTTATCTTTATTGAGCAAGTTGTTCTATCCTTTCTTGTTTTGTTTATGCACATTATTGTATATATTCTCTATAATTTTTATATTGAACAAGTATCTTATTGAAGTTCATTATTGAATTGATGTGACCTTGACTTAATTGTTCATGCAAGGTTCATATTGTCTTTCAAATGCTTTAAGTTTATTTCTAAAGCATGATTGTTAAATATGATGTCTATTATTATGACTCATAGTGATTTCCTAATTCTTTTATTTTCAAATTCTAAATTATTGTAAGTTGATTCAACTACCCCTTAGTTGATGGTAGTTGGACTCCAAATTTCCTTTTAAGCTTATCAAAACCAAACTTTCTTTGGTGCGGACTTGTTATCAAATATTGAGATGAACAACCCTATTTAATAGGGGAATACCATGCGAAAGCGTTAAGATGTTTGTGCACAATACATGGTACGAAGGGCTGATTCCCCTAGGTAAGAGTTAAAAGTCCATATAGTCTAACGACTGTTAAAGGTTTTAAATAAAAATATTTATAACCTAGGACATCGTTCAAGGTCTTATGACCCTCAGATAAATTCTAAATCTTATTCTTGATTATCGATGAACAAAATATTATTCAATTCAGTTAAAGCTATTCAATACTATGGCATCACTATTGTTTGTCATTTCAAGTGAGATTTTGTTTGCTCACTCTTGCATTATATAACCCTTGCAGCTAAAGTTGAGAAAGTAGCAAAGGCAAGAGCAAGATGAACAAGTGAAGACTTGTTTATATTATGCTATGATGTGTAATAAGATTTTTATTATGTTATGATGTTTATTTTCCGCATTGACGATATTAAGGTTAGATAACCATGGGAACGTTTTGAATAAGTTGTAATCCTTTTTATGAGGAAGATTTTTATTTGATTTATAAAGGTTGTAATTTATTTTATATTCCTTATTTATGGGCAGTAGTTATGTTTTATTTAGATAGTGAGCACCAAATTCCGTAGAATTGAAGTACCCGAATTTAAGGGTGTCACAAATTCCATGTAACAAATTAGTAAATCTCAAATTTAATTATTTAAATTAAATTAGACATTACTATAATTATTTATTAAATCATTAAATCCTTATTACCAAATACCATATAATATTAATCTAATTTAACTATCTCAATTAAATTAGAACTTCATCACAAAATAACTTATACATCAATTTAATATTAATATCAATTTAATTCATATATTGCACTTAATTAAGCTATTCCACAACATAATCACATCAACTATTTATTCAACTCAATAAATAAATCAATTAAAATATTTATTTAATTCAATAAATGTTAAAAATTAATATACAAAAATCTCGTTTGTTACAGTATCCCCTCCTTAAAAGGATTCTATCCCCAGAATCACAACTAAAAAAAACTCATTCGTCACATTCTTCCCCCCTTAAAAATATTTTGTCCCCAGAATCGTTACACAAGAAATTAAACAAATAATTGGAGATAAGTTTTCCTCATATCATCTTCGAGTTCCCACGTAGCTTCTTCAACATTATGGTTCCTCCAGATTACTTTAACAAAAGGTATCACTTTATTTCTAAGTACTTGTTCTTTCTAATCAATTATCTGAACAGGAACATCTTCATATGTTAAATCTTTATCAAACTGCAATGGCTCATACACTATCACATGCTTGTAATCGTGTTTTTATGGTCGCAACACAGAAATATGGAATACGTTATGAACATAATCTAACTCCAGAGGTAACGCAACCTCGTAAGCTACCTCGTCAACCCTTCGCAGTATCTCAAAAGGTTCAATGAATCTGGGACACAATTTCCCTTTCTTGCCAAATCGAATCTTCCTCTTCCAAGGAGATACCTTCAGAAACACGAAGCTTCCAACTTCAAACTCTCGATTCTAATGATGATAATCGACATATTTCTTCTGTCTGTCCTGAGTAGCTACTAACTTCGTTCTGATCAGCTTCACGATCTCAGTAGTTTGTTGTACCAATTCCGTTCCCAATATTTGTCGTTCACCAACCTCATCCCAGCATAATGGAGTTCTTCATTTCCTGCCTTACAATGCTTCGTAAGGCGTTATGCCAATACTTCCATGGTAACTGTTGTTGTAAGCGAATTCCACCAACGGTAGATGATCATCCCAGCTTCCTTTGAAGTCCATAACATAAGCTCTCAGCATATCCTCTAAATTCTGAATCATTCTCTCGCTCTGGCTATCAATTTGAGGATGGTACGCCGTACTCATTCGCAATTGCGTTCCCAAGCATTCCTGTAATCGCTTCTAGAAATTTGATGTGAAACGCGGATCCCTGTCAGATAAAATTGATACCAGAACACCGTGTCTAAAAATAATTTCCTTAACGTACAGCGTCGCCAATTTATCCAAGTTGAATCTAATCTTGATAGGTAAGAAATGTGCTAACTTCGTTAGTCGATCCACTATAACCCACACTGCATCAAAACCCTTTTGAGTCGTCGGAAGACCAACCACGAAATCCATCATGATATACTCCCACTTCCATTCTAGAATCTCCAGCGGTTGTAGCAATCTACTGGGTCTCTGATGTTCTGCTTTAACCTTCTGACATGTTAGACATTTTGCAACACATTCAACAATGCCTCTATTCATATTCGACCACCAAAAATGTTGTCTGAGATCCTGGTACATCTTCATACTCCCAAGGTGAATCGAATATCTCGAACTGTGAGCTTCGCCCAAAATTTCCTCTCTGATTTCTGGTACTGGCGGTACTCAGATTCTCCCTTCAAATCGTAGCAGTCCATCATTATCAATCTTGAACTTCATCTCTTTATCATCGATTACTCTCTTCCGGATCTTTTCACACTCTTCATCATGTAGTTGTGCCTCTTTCACCTTATCCACCAAGGATGAACCGATAGTTACTTGAAACAGTTTCTCATCCGACTCCTTCGGATACTTAACTTCGAGCTCCAACTTAGCCATCTCACTCGCCAACTGTTCCTGAGCAGTTAATAACATTAACTTCTCTCGACCCTTTCTTCTTAAGGCATCGACAACGACATTCGTTTTACCCGGATGATAAAGAATCTCACAATCATTGTCTTTGATAAACTCCAACCATCTCCTTTGGCGCATATTCAAATCTTTATGTGTAAAGATATACTTCAGACTCTTATGGTCTGTTTATATCTCACTCTTTTCTCCATATAAGTAGTGTCCTCATATCTTCAGAGCAAAGACTACTGCCGCCAATTCCAAGTCATGGGTCAGATACCCTTTCTCATAGTCCTTCAGTTGACGTGATGCATAAGCAATGACTTTGCCTGTTTGCATCAGCACACAACCTAATCCTTTATGTGAATCATCGTTGGAAACCACAAAATTTTTGGTAATATCCAGCAAAGACAACACAGGAGCAGTACTCAACCTCTTCTTCAGTTCTTAAAAACTCTCCTCACACTTTACCGTCCAAACGAACTTCATCGTTTTTCGAGTCAAATTCTTCAACGGAGTTACGATTTTGGAAAATTCTTGTATGAATCTTCTGTAGTAACTTGCCAATCCCAAGAAACTCCACACTTTTGATGGTGTCTTCGGCTGATCCCAATTCATTACAGCTTCAACCTTCGACGGATCTACTGAAATTCCATCTTTTTCAATCACGTGACCAATAAATTGCACACGTTCTAACCAGAATTCCCACTTCAAGAATTTCACATACAACTTCTCCCATCTCAGCGATTCTAATGTCAGCCTCAAATGTTCCGTGTGTTGTGACACCCCCAAATTCGGGTACTTCATTTTCACGTGATTTGGTGCTCACTATCTAAATAAAATACAACTACTACCCAATAATAAGGAATGCAAAATAATTTACAACCTTTATAAATAATAAAATCTTCCTTATCAAAAGGAATACAACCTTGCTCAAAATATCCCAGGGTTATCTAACCTTAACATAAACAAATTGCGGAAAAGTAATCATCACATAATAAAGTCTTATGTCTTATTAGAAATCATGATCAGCAAATACAACAAGCCTTCACTTGTTCACCTTGGCCTTACCCTTACTAGTTGATGGTTCATCAACTCTTTCGACTTTAGCTACAATGGTTATTTAATTGCAAGAGTGAGCAAACAAAGCTCATTTGAAACAACAACAATAATAATGATGACATAATATTTGAATAGCTTCAACTGAATTAATAATAATTCATTCATCGATAATCAAGAATAAGATTTAGGATTCATCTGAGGGTCATAAGACCTTGAACTATGTCCTAAGTTATAAACATTTCTATTTAAAACATTTAACTGTCGTTAGACTATATGGACTCTTAACTCGTACTTAGGGGGATCAGCCCTTCGTACCATGTATTGTGCACAAACATCTTAACGCTTTCGCATGGTAATTCCCTATTACTAGGGTTGTTCATCTCAGTATTAAATAACAAGTCCGCACCAAAGAAAGTTTGATTTGGATAAGTTCAAGGGTAATTTAGAGTTCAACTATCATCAACTATGGAGTAGTTGAATCAACTTAAAATAATATAGAATTCGATAATAAAAGAATTAAGAAATAACTATGAGTCATAATAATAGACATCATATTTAATAATCATGCTTTAGAAACAAACTTAAAGCATTTGAAAGACAATATGGACCTTGCTTGAACAATTAAGTCAAGGTCACAACAATTCAATAATGAACTTGCTCAATAAAATAAGGATTAGAAAACTTGCATAAACGTAAAAAGAAAGGTTTAAGTTTAGAACACTTGCCTTGAGCCCAAGCTAACAATTACTATCACGTTCCTTAATTAATCATACATACACGTAATTACAATAGTAACATAAATTAGTTACTATATAGTTAATTCACATAACTAGTTAACCCATCTAAGCCAACTCATTATTCTTTAAATATTAGGTTAAATCACTTATTATCACACAATAGGATCAACCCATACAATCTTAATAATCTATCAAACCATTTGTTTAATCAAGTCATAATCACCTTATAAGATTAAGTCATACTTTCACATTAATTGAATTATAATTAATCAAATTATAATTTACTTTATATATTTCCTATTTACAAATTAATCATGTGAAATATATTAATGAATCACTTTAACATCTTAATGTATGCCTAACATGTCATCAAGTTCATCACATTAGGTTAGCTTTTCATGATACGAACAAAACTACACAAAATAACAAAATAATTTACTTCTGCACCCCCCACTGGGGCGAGTATTATGCCTATGAGGGGCCCGCAGGGGCGGGTCACCCTGCTATGGCAACTCTTGGTTGGCGAACTGTGCAGAGAAAAAGTCAATTTGGCTTATTTCTTCGCACCAAATTTCAATTTTAACTAACATGTTGCATATAAAACTTTATAGAAAATATAATTTTAAGCTTTTAACACATTTTAACATGTATAATCATCATAACATATAATCAAAACTCTTAATTTTGTTATTTTGAAGAAAAAGCCATTGTTAAGTGTTCTTGATGAAATTAAACACTTTGAGTTTGTTTTTGAACCAAATCACACAATTCAAAGCATATTGATTTTGTTTCTAAGCACATCATCATAATCTATAATCAATTTATACAATATAATACAATCAAACATGAATTTTGATTTTAAAGAAACTATATATTTTCAAAATAAGTTCACTGTAACTTTTGATGAACATGATTTCTTCATGTTCATCATGTTTACATGAATCAAACAACTTAAATCATTATACAATTCATATATAAACAATTTATAACACACTATATATATAAATCATGTTTACATGAATTCTTATAAAAACTCTAATCACAGAGAACAAAAACATGAAGGACATAAAAACACAATTTTAATGGTTAGAGAGTTAGAATTATACCCTTTGATTTTAGAGGAAGAAGATGATGGTGATAATAGGCTTCAAGTTTTAACAACTCCTTCTCTTTCTTCTTCTTTTTCTCTCTTTTCTCTCTAACTTTTCTTCTCTGTTCTTTCTTTTTAACACTGACTAACTCTCTAACTAACGTATAATATAAACTACTTTAATATAAATGATATATTATACATATAATTATATAATATATATATATATAACTGACAAATATTAACTTCCTCTACTAAATACATATCAGTTACATTTTTTTGAAAATTAAAAAGCCATAAGGCTTTGTTTGGCCAAAACCTCTGTAATTTTAAAAACAGATTTTTAGTAGTTAAGGCCCTGTTTGGCAAAACGGAATTAAAACAGTTTTAAGGGGCTTGTTTGGTAAAACTAATTTAAAAATCCTTTTTATTTACTTATAAATCCTTTAACACATACTTTCAATGTTACACCTTATTTAATTAAATTCCAACTTTCTAATTTAATTAAATTAAAGCTAACATCAATTAATCAAATAAAATTTGCCACATAACAATTATAATTAGTTGCTAATCATAATCTCATGTAACAATTACCACATAATATTTATTTAATTAACATATTGCACTTAATTAAATTACTCCACAATAATTACATAAATTATTTATTTAACTAAATAAATAAATTAATTAAAATATTTATTTAATTTAATAAATATTAAAATTCATATATAAAATTCTCATTCGTTACATGCGTCCCTCCTTAGTTTTGGAATACACCAAAATGTCATCAATGAACACTACCACGAACTTGTCTAGAAATGGCTTAAATACCTTATTCATTAGGTCCATAAATGCTGCTGGTGCATTCGTTAGACCAAATGACATCACCAAGAACTATTAATGTCCATACCGAGTTCTAAATGTCGTCTTCGGTACATCCTCTCTCCTGACCTTCAACTGATGATAATCACTTCTCAAATCTATTTTTGAGAAGTTTCTAGCACCCTTCAGTTAATCGAACAAGTCATCGATCCTAGGTAAAGGATACTTATTCTTGATCGTGACTTTGTTCAACTCCCTATAATCAATGCAAAGCCGTATCGATCCATCCTACTTGTTAACGAACAATTCCGACGCTCCCCACGGCGATACGCTCAGCTGAATATACTTCTTTTCTAATAATTATTGCAGTTGAACAATCAACTCCTTCATCTCAAATGGTGTCATTCTGTACGGGGCTTTTGATATCGGAGCAGTCCCTGGTGCTAAGTCGATCACGAACTCTATCTCTCTATCCGACAAAAGTCCTGGCAAATCGCTCAAAAATACATCCACAAACTCCCTAACAACTGCTATCTCTTCCATCTTTGGACTCTCCTTACGAGTATCCACTATGTAGGCTAAGTACCCTACACAACCTTGCTTCAATAACTTTTTAGCCTGCATAATCGTCAGACAACTCGCTTGTCTAGGCAATTTGCTACCATAAAACACTACCTTCGACGGAGTCATAAGGTTCACCGACTTCTTCTGACAATCAATGACTGCCCCATGGTTGAACAACCAATCCATTCCCAGTATAACATCGAATTCCCCAAGTTTTATCGGAATCAAATCTACCATCAACTCATGACCCTTAATGTTCAATCTATATTCCTTGTATATAAACCTAACAGGAATAACCTACCTATTCGCAATCTCAATGTTCAAAGGGTAAATTAATTCCTCCTTAGGTAAGTCTAAAGTCTTAGCAAAGTTATCAGATATGAATGAACAAGTAGCACTCGAATCAAATAATACATAAGCATTAATACTATTGACCAGAATAATACCTGACACCACATCCTTTGACTGCACAGCATCCTGCATGGTCATGTTAAATGTTCTGGCAGTAGGTCGACTCGACTGCGGTGGTCCAGTGATAGTCAAAGTGTTGCCGCTGCTATTTCCTCTTCCCCCTGTCAACCCTCCAGCTGGCTTCTTAGGGCACTCCCGAGCCATGTGATCCTTCAACCCGCATATGAAACAAGCTCCCTTCTTCGGGTTAGGACAACTTGGTGCAATGTGGCCTTCTTGACCACAGTTAAAACATACTCGCCTTCCCCTCAAGCACACTCCAGTGTGATTCTTCCCGCATGAAGCACATGCTTCAATCCTTCACTTCTGCTGGCTTCCCTATTGGCTCCCAGTAGATGTGTTGTCGTTCCATTTTCTCTTCTGGTTGTAAGCACTACCACTAGCCTTGTTCTCAGTCTCATTCTTCTTCTTCTTCTGGTCTTGATTGTATTTGGTTAAGGCATCGCTTCCACCTTCCGCGATGATAGCCTTTTCCAATACTGCAGCAAATGTATTCAGCTGGAACATGAAGACTTTACTATACAACCAGGGCTTCAATCTTTACTTGAACCTTCTTGCCTTTCTCTTATCAGTACTGACCTGGTATATTACAATCCTTGTCAGCTCGTTGAATTCGCGACGGACTCCGGCATCGACATCGTTCCCTGCTTCAGCTCTAGAAACTGAACCTCCATCTGGTTCTGCGAGCTTACTGGAAAGTACATTTCAAAGAACATCTCTTTGAATCGATCCCATGATATCACACCTTCCCCTCCTCGAGTCTTGTTAGCCTTCCACCAGTAGCTAGCTTCTGACTTCAGCATGAATGTCGCAAAAGCTATCTTTTGGTCGTCGCTAATTCTAGCCACATTAAATACCTTCTCTATTTCCATCACCCACATCTGGGCCTCTATCGGGTTTACAGATCCCTAGAATTTCGACGGTCCTACCGCTTTGAATTCCTTAAACGTAGCGGCTTGTACTTGTGGCTGATTCGCAAGCGCTCCCGTAAGTAAGTTCACCAGTTGTTGAATTGGATTGGCATTCGCCTCATCATTGTTGTTGTTTATAGAACCCTCTGGTTGTTGACGTATTGGTCTTCTTCTAGGAGGCATCTTTCTGTTAAGACATACTCTTATTAGATCTCTACTCATCTCTTAAATATTTAAGATCAACTTAAACATTTAAAAATAAATTAATTGACACTTGAACACATATCCATTCAATAAACTTCAATATTTATTCATTCATAGTTTTTAAAACATAGAATAGATAGCATTTCTGCTATTTACATCATCTTTCTTGAGCTGAAACAAGTTGCAGGACTACATCATTACCTTATATCATTTTTTATCTCAAATTCTGGGATTTACATTTATTTAATACATAAAGAAACACATAATCTATTACTCTACTATCTAGGGATGTTCAGATGTCGTACAACCTCTCCACGTTCTTCTTCCATCACCCGAAACACTGTTCTGCGATCCACCATATACCACGGCAAATCCTTGAACTGAGCTGGGTAATAAAAGACACTATCATGGGCCCTATCTATAGCCGAATGAAAAGCATAGTCTGTCTCCTTCATCTTGGCCTTCTTCACTTGAACCTCGTCTTCAGCACGATCTGCACGTTGAGTAGCCTTCAAGCAAGCATCCTTTGCTCTGGCACACTTTGCTGACTCCTTTTTAATGTCGTTCTTCAATTTCTTTGTTCAGCCAGTGCATCATCCCTTTCACTTTCCACGTGAAGTAGATCCCACTTCACGTTTCCAAGATGATCATTCAGTTCTTGAATCGTTTCCTCCTTCTGTTGTATGGTGGTCTGACTCACATCCACCAGCTCCTCTACCTCTCCAACTCTACCCTGCACCTCAATGTTGCGGTCGTAGACTTCCTCGTACATCACAGCGCTGATAGAGTTAGGTGAAAATTCCTCTTCTGGATCCTCCTCCTCTTCCTCTGACTTATCCTCATCGTCTCGATCAAAGACTAGCTCATGCTCCTGACCCACTATTGTGATCAATGGAGATGGCTCTCTCTGAACCAACTGCTCCTAGACAGTATGGATGTCTCGGGGCTCCTCATCCTAGGCATCTGGGGTAACTCCTCCCTAGCCTAACTGGACTCTCCAACAATAGTCATCCTGACAACAAAATTTTAATGTTTAATTATTACGTGACATCGATCGATACTCATCGTCACTCAATGTTACTAGAGAGTATCTAAACATAAGCACATATCATATAAGGTAGTTTATTATCCTTAACTATCATCACTATCTTTTCGATCTCCTATAAGGCTACTACCTAAAGTTCCCCTTCTAAGGTTCATAACCTAAAGCTCAAATACCAACTTGTGACACCCCCAAATTCGGATACTTAATTTTCACAGGATTTGGTGTTCATTGTATAAATAAAACATAACTAACTACCCATAAAAAAGGAATGCAAAATAAATTACAACCTTAATCAATAAAATCTTCCTTTTAAAAAGGATTACAACTTATCAAAACGTTCCCAGGGTTTCTAACCTTAAACATCGTCAATGAGGAAAATAAAACATCATAACATAATTAAAATCTTATTACAAAAATCATATCAAATATGAACAAGTCTTCACTTGTTCATCTTGCCTTTTCCTTTGCTAGTTGACGGTTCGTCAACTTTCCCAACTTTGGTTGCAATGGTTATATAAATGCAAGAGTGAGCAAACAAAGGCTCACTTGAAATAACAATCAATAATGATGACATATTACTGAATAACTTCAACAGAATTGAATAATATTTCTATCATCGATAATCAAGAATTGAATATAGAATTTAAAATTCGTCTGAGGATCATAAGACCTTGAACAATGTCCCAGGATATAAACATCTCTACTTAAACTTTTAACAGTCATTAGACTATATGGACCTTAACTCGTACTTAGGGGGGTCAGCCCTTCGCACCATGTATTGTGCGCAAACATCTTAATGCTTTCGCATGGTAATCCCCTATTACTAGGGTTGTTCATCTCATTATTAATTAACGAGTATGCACCAAAGAAAGTTTGGTTTGGATAAGCTCAAAGGGTAATTTAGAGTTCAACTATCATCAACTAAGGAGAAGTTGAATCAACTTACAATAATTAAGAGTTCGATAACAAAAGTATTATGAAGTAACTATGATTCATAACAATAGACGTCATATTTGTGATAACCCGAAAATCTATAAGATTTTAAATGACTAAAATAAATGTTAAAGAATAAAACCTAGATGAGAATTTAAGAATTTATTTAGAATTTTTAAGTAAAACCTATATGGTTTACTATTTGAATGAGGATAAAGAAAATATGGGTTACAAAATTCCAAACCCTAGAAATGAGTTATATATATTTGAAGGAATGTTAAGGATAAGGTATTACGATACCTATAAATTCAATGTGAACTGAATAGTCTAAGAAATGTTATATTGATACATGGAAAATTTTGAAAAGAAAATAAGATTTCACATGAAGAGATGCTATGAGATTTAACGAAGATGTGTATATGTATGTATATATATATATATATATATATATATATATATATATATATATACTCAGAAATGTGCTATATATTTTAGCAAGAGGAATGATGAATTAAGTTAAGGATATGAGGATCAAGATAAAACTATGTTAGAAATTAGCATAGTTTGAATGTTGGCCTTGACTGACAAATAAGAAGAGGAATAAGTAGAAAGTTATTAGCTAATATAATTAGCAATAAAAATGGAGTAAGTTAAAACTCAAAATTTGAGCTAGAGATAGAATTTTGAAGAACGGACCGCTCGGTTGCGTCTGGAACGTCAAGTTTAGTTAGAAAAGACAACAAACACAAAATGTGTCAGGGTTGACTTTTTGGTCAAAGTCAATAGTTGACTTTTATGGAAACAAAGTCAAAATTGGACTTAAAAGTTGAATATGTTATGATTTATGTGAACTATGTGTATGATTAAATAAATATACATTATATAATGTGTATACATTTCTTGTGTATATAAAGAATATTAAGAATTAAATTATGTAACCTAAAATATATATTAGGTATGATAATTAAATAACCTAAGGGGTTATAATATGGGAGAATATTAGTATATAAAATTATATACTAACCCTAAGAGAATTATTTTATACATCTCAAATTAATTAATTTTATAACCTAATTAAAAGAAGTCTAATTGAGTTAAGTAATTAAATGTACATGAGTAAGGATTTAATTATAAATTGAGTGAATAGAAATCCTAATTAAAAGATTAGGGTAGAATAGAATTAAAAGTAGTGGACTATGTTAATTTACATAGCCCAATTATTCTATTAGTAAGTCCAAACTTTTAAATGGGAGCCCAACACATTATATAAGGTGGTCCAACTAAGCCCACCAAGTGTAGGGAATTATTGAACTCTAATGACATATTTGATTTATTTGAATATGGTAAGTCTAATTGAGTTATGTAAGTGAGTTAATATTATTGATGAATAATAATATGAAAATATCGAGAAGGATGAGCGTTAGTTCAAGTGAATTAAGATTTAATGGATTAAGATGAGTAAGTAATTTAAACAAGTCCAATTAATTATTTAGGCATTGGACTTGTAGATAAATTGAATTAAGGACAATAAAATTATTAAACTAGCCCAATATTATGTATGGAGCAATATAGTGATGGCCCAATTTAATTATGGGAGGAAGCCCAAACTTATTTTAACTAGTAAGCAAAATAAGTATTATTGCAAGTCCAATAGAAATTAATTTGGAAGCCCAAAAGGTTAAATGAGTAACCCAAACTAAGCCCAACAAGTGTAGGACTTTTTGGGACATTTGATTAAGTAAAATAGAGCATTAAAAATTAAACCAAATGGGGAGGAAAGGCCCAAAATTTCGGCCCAAGAAGGAGAAAGGGAGAGAGCATGTGGGTTAAATTATTTTACTTCACAAGTTGGTTTAACTCACCTTACACTCAACTTAGGTGTCCAATTATTATTTAACCAACAACTTTAGCAAATTGTGCAAGCAAGAGGTGGAGTGTAAGCAACACTTATAATGATTAAGTAAGAGAGAGATGAGTGTTGGGAGATATAATAGATATATACAATGTATATCTACTAGCATAATAAAAATATACCAACCAAGTTCATTTCATTCTCTTTCACATTTTATTCCTTTCACTTCCAAGTTGTTAAGCTAAAAGAAAAACAAAAAGAGAGACAAGAGAGAGAGGGAAAATTCGGCCAAGAGGGGGTCTAAAGTGGAGAGCTTTGGATCTTCCTGCATCCTAAATACTTATTCTATTTTGGAAGATTAAGAAGAATAGCAAGAAGAACAAGGTAAGAACTCTAAAAATTTTCAAGTTTAGTTTACTTATTTTGTTAGATTTTGATGAAACAAGAAGCCTTATGTTTGATCTTTAAAAACTCTTCATCTATATGGATCTGAGTGTTTTATATGAGGATCAAAATAGTTTTAAAGTTGAAAATTAGATCCAAAGTGAGAAAAGAGAATTTTGTACAAAATGGGTAACGAAAAGTAATATGCATGCATGCTCTATGTATTCTATGTTAGATTCTTGGGATGCATGTTGTATATAATTAATATCATGTTAGAATGCTAGATCTTGAGTTTAATAAGTTAAACTTGTGGATTTGTATGAGTTCATATGAAAAAGTTTAGAAAAAGGAAGTTAGATGGATTTTTTGGGAAATTTTTATCTAACTAGTGTGCTATAGCATGTGCATGTTAAACTTTACAAGTGATATTTGAGATTTTCTTTCTTGGTATGCTAGATACATGAGTTAAGGGCAAAATTCCTTTGGAATCACTCAAATATGTTTAAAAATGAGGAAGTTATGAGTTTAATCCGAAACTACCCAACTGTTGGAATCATGCTACTGATCTGCCACTTCTGGGCTGTTTTCGATAACCAAAACAGACTCCAATTTTGTGTTTGGTAGATGAAAATTGTATTTCGGGAAAATACGAATCCAACGATACCAATTAGACTTAAATCCGAGATGTAGATCTCGAGTTACAAGCGTTTCCGTGAAGGACCCCAAATTTGAAAAATAAACCAACTGTTATAAACATCCTTGTTGATCAGCCTGATTTCTGGGACCTAGACAGATCAGAATTTGATGTTTGATTAATGGAAACTATAGTTCAGGAATATACGAATCCAACGCCTCCGACGAAACCTAAATCCGAGTTGTATACTTCGTTCTACAAGCGTTTCCGTAAAGGACCCCAAATCTAAAATTTTGGGCGAAAATTATAGTAATAGTAAAAGTTGAATGGAAAATGAATAATTATCATAAATAACTTTTAAAGCCACTAATGAGTTAGTAAACTAATTACATATAAAGCTAAATGTAATTAACTATTTAAGTATTATTTAAATGATATTAAGTAATAATTAAGTAGAGTTAGTGTTAATAAAATAACTATTTATTATTTAATTAAGATTAAATAATAATTAGAGTTAAACAATTAATTAATTATTATTTGAATAATATTAAATAATGATTAAAGAATATTTAAGTAAGATTAAGTAATAATAAAGTAATTACTTACTTACATTGACATAAAAGTTTGTAAAATTAATTATTTATTATTTAATAATAAATAAGGACGAATGTTAATTAATTATTCTTTAAATAATAATAAGAAATAATTAAAGACTAATGAAGTGAATAAATTAATTATTTATTATTCAAGGATAAGGAATTAATTAATTATTATTAAAGACAAATAATAATTTAATTATCTATTATTAACATTAAATATTGAGGAGTTATAATTGATTATTATTTATTATTAAATAATGACTAAAGGTAATTAATTAATTACTATTTAATTAATATTAAATAGTAATTAAATGAAGAGGGAGTTAACAATTAAAGGAAATTTAAATAACTCCTTAATTAAACAATTATAATAAATTATTTAAGGATCCAATAAGTGTTTATCACCTAAGAAAACCCTTATTAATTATTAAATCATTAAACTAAGATCAATTAAATATCTTATAGGATTAATGATAGTACATTATATATATGTACTTTGTGATTGAATTACTTGTTAAATAATAGTACAAGTAAGCGTATAGATGGACAATTATACGCAGTACTAATTGATAGATCTACATTATCAATGTTAGGTCATTCAAAGAGTTTTAATTAAAGCTAGTAAGCCGTAGCTAGTCGAGCAGGCAAGTTCCCTAACTCAAACTTGAGTTGTTATTTTTCAAGCATGGTAGTGGATAATTATTGTTGATTATTCCACATCTAAGATTATTATTGAATATTCGCATTTACTGCAAGTTTCTTAACTCAAACTCGAGTTATTATGTTTCAAGCATGCTAGTGGTTTAATTATTTACAATTATTCCACATATCTGATTATTGATTCACACTTAGTACAAATTGCATATGTTCATCAGGTATGAAAGGCTGATCACCTTCATTACCATAAGGTTCAGTTAAATTTGTTAACGGTCATTGTTGACCACCCAACATTATTGATTCAGTCATTCAATTATTAAAATTTAATTCTCAATCTTTCATAATTTTTATATATTGTTGAAAATTCAGAAAACTATACTCTTTTCTTCAATCATGATATATCTTTATTGTATTTAAACTTGCTGAGCAAAGTTGTTGCTCACTCTTGCTATATCATGATAACACATTTCAGATTAAGATGAATGTTTCAGGATTAAAGATAGAGATACAAGCAAATGACAAGATTAAAGTGTTATGTAAAATAACTTTTTAGTTATCTTATGTAAACCTTTTGTAATGTTGAAGGTATGTATTCAGTTAAGGTTACTAAACCTGGGAAAATGTTATAGAATCATGTGAAATAAACAATATATGTTTATGATTTTGAAGAAAACACCATTGTTTTAAAATAGTTCACTATAAATTGCTATGAACATTATTTCTTCATGTTCATTATATTTACATGAATTGAACAACTTAAACACTCATATAAATTTTATACAAACATTTTATAACACAAATTACATATAAAATCCATGTTTACATGATTTTCATGAAAAACTCAAATACAAAGAACTTAAAACTATGAAAACATAGAAGAACAAAGCTTAAATTAGATTATACCTTTAGAAGAAGAAGATGATGGTGATGATGATGATTATGTATTTTGATTTACCAAAGCTTTCTCCTCCTTCTTTCTCTCTTTCTCTCTAGTTCTATTTCTTGCTATTTCTCTGTTCTTCTTATTTTCTAACTCACGTACTAACAATATACATATAACTGACATATGGATATAATATACATATAATATATAACTGAAAAAACATAATATCCTATATTAATATTATATCAGTTACTTTTTATTTTGAAAATCAAAAGCCATAAGGCTTGTTTGGCAAAATCAATTAAAAAATAGATTTTTAAAACTAAGGGCCTTGTTTGGTAAAACTGTTTGGTTTGTACGAAATTGTGACGCAATCAAATTGCAAATTTAGCGGAAGCATGGTATATCAGAGTTTAAAAAAATTTCTACAAAACCATTATCCGGATCATCCTTTATGCAAATTATTAATTTAAAACGATAAATAAGAAGTTATAAAATCATATCCTTGTAGAACGAAGCTTCCACAGGTACGAGTTCAACTCTTTGTTCTTCGAGATCTCCTTGAATTTCCGGGTTAGATTCTTTCCTTTGATCAACGTTAGCCACCTAAGTGTTTGGCCTCTAGAGGTGATCCACCAAGGAAGAAGAATTATCAAGAAGGAGGGCGTTTGGCTAAACCTTAGTTTTCTATCCTCTATAGAAAAGGAGTACTCTCCAATAATAGAAATTGCATCAACTGATATCTATTATAAGACTCCTTTTATATAGATATTGGTCAACCCTTCTAATCCTATTAGACATGAGATTTCATTTAATTAATTAAACTCCTTTAATTAAATTAGGCTTTCCACCACAATGGAAATAATTAATTAAATTCATTTAATTAATTTACCTCCTAATCTTATTAGAATAAATGAGAGTACTAATATTAAATTAATTACTAAACTCTTTTAGAAATTAAAATAATAATAATTGTAATATTATTAATAAGACTCCTCTTATTAATTTATATTTAATATTTCCAAAATATTAAATAATAAACATTAAGCTATTTAATTTATTCTATCACTATAGATTAAATTAATTACACTTAATGCATTATTACGATTATGCCATTACCTTCTTAAATAATTATTCTTCCTTTTATGGTGCGACCCTTTAGGTTCTCTATATTAAACCGGTTGTGAATAAATCAATTAGAACAATTCTAATCTTATTTAAATAAATAAATTAAACTAATAATCTATTTAAATAAATAATATTTATTCTACAATAGGGATAAGCCTCCCTAGCGATCAACGACATTCCAGATAATATAGATTTCAACATTAATCATAAAAGAACCTTTGAGTAAATAGTTATCATACAATTCAATCCTTCCACCATACAATGTCCCAATTGAATATAAGACATGAATTTACTGTCAAGTCTTATTTTATTTAATTATATGTATTTTGATTAGAAAAATGCACAACTCCAAAAAATGCAAATTAGAAACTCCTTTCTAATTTCATTTCACCTTGGCCAATGATTCCTGGGTTGTCATTTAACGAATCACATAGGACATATTTCCTCTTTTATACTAGAGGTGGTAGATTCTTTATTGATCATTCATTATCTCCATATGTAACTCATTATAACCAAGCATACCCTTTTATATACCCTAAAGAGCTTTAAGGAATAAGTCAAAGTATAATTCATTATATACAAGATACTATGATGATCTCAAGTCCAAGGATCACTTGTACTACTATCACATTAGGAATTTCTATTGACAGACGAGTAAAACTCCATTAGGTATTCCATAGCGAGTCACGTTCAGTGAACTTATTCTCCAATAAGCACCTACATACTAGCTTTAGTGTCTCCACACAAATGATTATGAGATCAATCATCCTCATCTAATGAGCAAGCAACATATGTACTAATCTATCCGGATTTACTAATTTCCTTTTTAGTAATCCCATGATTAGGAACTATTTTAGTTTTTAAGCTTTTTAAGAATTTAGATCTCATTAGCATGATCAACATCATGATTCTAAAAGCATTGCTTAAAACTATGGGTTATTTATATATTATAAAAACAGCACCATGTAGATAATTAAATGCCTTTAATAAATAAATATTTTATTAATAAATAAATAAGATTGTTTACAAAGTATGTACTTTATCATCATACATGATTGGCTTGTATGCACACTACTATCAATCTCCCACTTGCACTAAAGCCAATCGCCATTGTATCTCATACCCATCTTCTCTAAGTGACGATCAAACTACTGTTGTGTTAAAGTTTTAGTAAATGGATCTGCAATGTTGTCTTGAGAGTCTACACGCTCCAAGGTGACGTCTTCTCTTTCAATGATCTCCCTGATCAAGTGAAATCGCCGCAACACGTGTTTAGATTTTTGATGAGACCTCGGTTCCTTAGCATGTGCAATTGCTTCTGTGTTGTCACAGTAAATGGGAACTGCTTCTCCAATGCTAGGAACCACACCAAGTTCAGTTATGAACTTCTTCATCCAAACAGCTTCCTTTGCAACTTCAGTTGCAGCTATATACTCTGCCTCTGTCACTAAATTAGCAACTGTTTGTTGCTTGGAACTCTTCCAACTCACTGCGCCTCCGTTCAAGGTAAAAATATACCCCAAAACAGATTTACTGTCATCTTGGTCTGTTTAAAAACTTGAGTCTGTGAAGCCCTCGAGTTTTAATTGAAACCCACCGTAGACAAGAAAAATATTCGTAGTCCTTCTCAAGAATTTTAGGATATTCTTCACTGCCTTCCAGTGCTCTTCTCCTGGATTCGACTGGTACATGCTCGTTACACTAAGTGCATGAGCAACATCCGGTCTAGTACATATTATATCGTACATGATAGATCCTATTGCAGAAGCATAAGGGATCTTACTCATACGCTCTCTCTCCTCAGGTGTCTTTGGGGCCTGTTTCTTGGAGAGATGTATTCCGTGGCTCATCGGCATGAGACCTCTTTTGGAATCTTCCATGTTAAACCTCTTTAGCATTGCATCAATGTACGTTCCTTGGGATAAACCAAGCATCCTTTTAGATATATCTCTATAGATCTTTATCCCCAAAATATAGGATGCTTCTCCCAAGTCCTTCATGGAGAAGTGTTTGGATAACCAGATTTTAATCGATTGTAGCATAGGATTATCATTCCCTATCAGTAATATATCATCAACATATATTATAAGAAATGAAACAGCGCTCCCACTAACCTTCTTGTACACACATGGTTCATCGTCGTTTTTGATAAAATCAAACTCTTTGATTGTCTCATCAAAACGAATGTTCCATCTACGAGAAGCTTGCTTTAATCCATAAATGGATCGTTGCAGCTTACAGACTTGATTTGTTCCAACCTTTGAAACAAATCCCTCTGGCTGTGTCATATACACATCATCCTCAAGTTTCCCATTGAGGAAGGCCGTTTTCACGTCCATCTGCCAGATCTCATAGTCGTTATAAGCTGTAATCGCAAGCAAAATCCGAATGGACTTGAGCATTGCTATTGGTGAAAAGGTTTCATCATAGTCAACTCCTTGTCTTTGTTTGAAACCTTTTGCAACCAGTCGGGCCTTATAGGTCGCTACCTTGCCGTCCGCTCCATTCTTTCTTTTAAAGACCTATTTACACCCAATAGGCTTAATGCCTTTAGGTGGTGAAACCAAAGTCCATACTTTGTTTTCATACATGGAGTCCATTTCGGATTTCATGGCTTCAAGCCATTTCCTTGAGTCTTTATTACTCATAGCCTGTTCGTAATTCAATGGATCATCATCATTCATGATGTGTACCTTATCGTCATCCTCTATAACGAATCCATACCTCTTAGGTATCTTTGGTACTCTTCCAAATTTACGAACAGGGTGTGGTGTAGTAGGTTCTTCTACTTGGTCAGGTACCTGACTTTGATCCGTGATAATTTGTGGTTCTTGAACTTCTTCAAGATATATCTTACTCCCACTGACCCCTTCATGGATAAACTCCTTTTCCAAGAAGGCAGCATGTTTCGCAACAAACACCTTTTGATCAGTTGGATGATAGAAATAATACCCTAAAGTTTCTTTAGGGTATCTCACAAATCTACACTTATCGGATTTAGTCTGTAGCTTATTATTTTCAAACTTTTTGACATAAGCTGGGCAACCCCAAGTCTTAACATGCTTAAGATTTGGTTTCCTCCCCTTCCACATCTCACATGGAGTCTTTGGGGCAGATTTGGTAGGTATCTTGTTAAGTAGGTATGCAGCCGTTTCTAGGGCATATCCCCAGAAGGAAATTGGAAGGTCGGTAAAACTCATCATGGATCGAACCATGTTCAACAGTGTTCGATTTCTCCTTTCAGATACTCCATTTAACTGTGGTGTACTTGGAGGAGTCCATTGTGAGATTATACCATTTTCTTTGAGACAATTGAGAAACTCACCGCTTAAGTATTCTCCACCTCGATCTGATCGAAGTATCTTTATACTCTTGCCCGTTTGTTTCTCAACTTCACTTCTGAACTCTTTGAACTTTTCAAATGATTCTGACTTGTATTTCATTAAATACACATATCCAAATCTTGAGTGATCATCAGTGAAAGTAATAAAATAAGAATACCCACCCCGTGCACTTGTTGTCATAGGTCCACAAACGTCTGTGTGAATCAATGTCAACAACTCTGTAACTCTTTCTCCTTTTTCACTAAAAGGAGATTTAGTCATTTTACCCATGAGACAAGATTCACAAGTTGGATATGATTCATAATCGGATAACTCGAGGAGCCCATCTTTATGTAACTTGGATAATCTTGTTTCATTGATATGACCGAGTCTACAGTGCCACATGTAGGTATAATTAATATCATCTCTTTTCCTTTTCTTAGTTTGTTCAATTTGAAATATATTTTCTTGTAAGTCAAGTGGATAAAGTCCATTTCGCAAATTTTCAATACCATATAAAACATCGTCTTTATAAATAGAACAACTATTGTTCTTTATAACAACGTTAAATCCTTCCATATCCAATACAGAAATTGAAATAATTTTTTTTAATAATATTCGGAACATAATAACAATTATTAAGATAAAATGGACTTGCCCGAAGGCATTGCTAAATAATAAGTTCCTACAGCTAATGCAGCAACCTTTGCTCCATTCCCCACTCGTAGGATCACCTCATCATTGTTCAGCTTTCTACTTCTGACCAGTCCCTGCACAGTATTACATATGTGAGAACCACAGCCGGAATCCAATACCCAAGTAGAATTATGACTTTCAAAAAAATTAATTTCAATCATAAACAAACCTTGATTGGAAGTCGAAGCTTCTCCAAGCTTCTTCTCTACTAGATACTTCTTGCAGTTCCTTTTCCAATGTCCCGGCTTGTTGCAATGAAAGCACATTCCTTTAGCTGGTTTAGGTTTCTTTTGTTCCTTTTCTTTCGCCTTTTCCTTAGCCTTCTTGGATTTCTTCTTTTCAGAAGATACCTTGGGCCTCTTCCTTTTATTGGAAGAATCCACCATCAAGATATGGTTCTTCTTGGATGGAAAGTGACCTTCTGCAGTTTTCAGCATGTTAAGCAGCTTAGGCAAGCTGACATCTAGCTTATTCATGTGAAAATTAACCACAAACTGCGAGAAGGTCTCAGGGAGTGACTGCAAGACCAAGTCTTGACTCAGCTCCCCATCCATGACGAACCCCAGTTGTCCAAGGCGTTCAATCGAATTGATCACCTTTAGGACATGAGTCTCGACGGCAGTACCCTCGGTCATCCGAGATCGGAAGAGCTCCTTAGATATCTCATATCTAGCAGTCCTACTCTGTTCACCATACAACTCCTTGAGGTGAAGCAGCATAGCAGGAGCATCCATGTTTACGTGCTGACGCTGAAGCTCGTTATTTATGGACGCGAGCATGATGCATTGAGCCACAAATGCATCATCTTGCCACTTATTGAAAGAGGCAATCTCTTCCTCAAGGGCTGTTTCCGAAACAGATTCAGGGACAGTTGAATTTAGGACATAAGAAATCTTTTCAGCAGTGAGAATAATTCTCAGATTTCTTAGCCAGTCCTCATAATTCGGCCCGGTAAGCTTATTTGCATCAAGTATGATTCGTAGTGAGATTAGTGATTTAGACATTTTTAAAATTTTGCATGTGAAAGAAAACAACATTTTAGCAAACATTCATTTTATTAATATTGCATACCAAAATAAATTTAGGTCTTTATTTTAAATTGGTACCTCCCACTATTTTCATCAAACTAATTAAAGATTTGCTAGTGAGATTAAGGATCCCATTTCAAATGTATATAACCTTATGGATAGCACAACAAGCGATATACAAATAAATAGGTAGACAACTCTTGTCAATTACATCACCATGTAACTCTTTTTATTTTGGCTCTTAAATTATAATGGTCATGTGTGTGCACATCCGAACTAAAATGATTTAAGTTAAGTCCAGCCTAGCACTTCCATAAATTCAAAAAAGAAAAATATTCGTCCTTGTGGATAGCACAACAAGACTAGATCGTTCAATTTTCTTGATAAGCATCAAATGTGATTAATTAACATCTTAAATACTCAATACTCGCCTTGTGGATAGCACAACAAACTCATATTAAATATTTAATACTCTATTAATTAATCATGCTAGAAGGCGGCGTTCGATATTCTAAATATCATTTGAACGCTTCGGACTTAATATTATTTCTTTGAGGGTTTTGTTATTATTTGTCTCATCTTGTTTAGCGCGCATGCACATATATATATAAAATACGTGTTATTTTATTAAACATGCGAAGCATGTTTGCATAAAATATAATATATATAATATTTAGCATGCAATATAGAATACTATATTCTACCCGGATTGATTATGGACTTTTATTCTAGTTTGGTTCACTAGAGCCACCAAGTGAACCAAAAGGTCAAACCTAGGAGTGCAAGAATTTAAATTTAAACGTAACTTTTACATTTAAACTCGGGCTCCATACAAATGGGGCTCCATACAAATGGGTCTTCACGCGCTCCTTGCTCTTTGGTCTCCAATTTCTTCAAGATAATTCTAACTATTTCTATTACATTAAACTATTTAATTTAAATAGAAACCTTGATCAGCAGTCAAGGGGAAGTACATAGGAGAGAGATAGAATTTACATCGAGAAAAAATAAAACCATAGAAGGCGAGGTACGCAGACCCCATTTAATAAAATCCATTCATTCAAGCATTCAACTAAAATAAAATCCAATCACATTGGTCAAATAGTCCATAATCAATCCCTATTTATTATCATACATATCACCATATATATCAATAAATAAATATCCATCTCATGAATTAAAATCATTACATATATATATGAGTATCATTTAATGGGCAAATTTAAATTGCATGAAATCCAATTTCAAGATTAAAATAAACTCTTTATTTTAATTATAAAATTATTAACAATAATATATATATATATATATAATATTCGTGACACCTATTTGTTCAGGTCACCTTTGAAAAACAAATTTTGAGATCCTTTTGAAACCATGAATCATGTAATGATTAAGAATCAATTTAATGCCCAGCAAGATAAAAAAGAAAAGAAAACGTAACCAACCCAAAAAAAGACTTTCACCGAATTCACAAGCAACTTGATTTGGCGAATATATTTCGGTTTCGTTTTTTTTTCTTCATAAAAATAATTTTATACAATTAATTATGCCCAATAAATTATTTTAAATACATACTCATATATATATAGAATCAAAACAATTAATAACTGCATAAAGGTTTGGCTTTGATGCCACTGTTGGGTTTGTACGAAATTGTGACGCAATCAAATTGCAAAATTAGCGGAAGCATGGTATATTAGAGTTTAAAATTTTTTTTACAAAACCATTACCCGGATCATCCTTTATGCAAATTATTAATTTAAAACGATAAATAAGAAGTTATAAAATCATACCCTTGTAGAACGAAGCTTCCACATGTACGAGTTCAACTCCTTGTTCTTCGAGATCTCCTTGAATTTCTGGGTTAGATTCCTTCCTTTGATCAACGTTAGCCACCCAAGTGTTTGGCCTCTAGAGGTGATCCACCAAGGAAGAAGAATTATCAAGAAGGAAGGCGTTTGGCTAAACCTTAGTTTTCTATCCTCTATAGAAAAGGAGTACTCTCCAACAATAGAAATTGCATCAACTGATATCTATTATAAGACTCCTTTTATATAGATATCGGTCAACCCTTCTAATCCTATTAGACATGAGATTTCATTTAATTAATTTGTCTCCTAATCTTATTAGGAATAAATGAGAGTACTAATATTAAATTAATTACTAAACTCCTTTAGAAATTAAAATAATAATAATTATAATAATATTAATAAGACTCCTCTTATTAATTTATATTTAATATTTCTAAAATATTAAATAATAAATATTAAGCTATTTAATTTATTCTATCACTATAGATTAAATTAATTACACTTAATGCATTATTACGATTATGCCATTACCTTCTTAAATAATTATTCTTCCTTTTATGGTGTGACCCTTTAGGTTCTCTATATTAAATCGATTGTGAATAAATCAATTAGAATAATTCTAATCTTATTTAAATAAATAAATTAAACTAATAATCTATTTAAATAAATAATATTTATTCTACAATAGGGATAAGCCTCCCTAGCGATCAACGACTTTCTAGATAATATAGATTTCAACATTAATCATAAAAGAACGTGTGAGTAAATAGTTACCATACAATTCAATCCTTCTACCATACAATGTCCCAATTAAATATAAGACATGGAATTACTGTCAAGTCTTATTTTATTTAATTATATATATTTCGATTAGAAAATGCACAACTCCAAATAATGCAAATTAGAAACTCCTTTCTAATTTCATTCCACATTGGACAAAGATTCCTGGGTTGTCATTTAACGAATCACATAGAACATATCTCCTATTTTACTAGAGGTGGTAGATTCTTTATTGATCATTCATTATCTCCATATGTAACTCATTATACCCAAGCATACCCTTTTATATACCCTAAAGGGCTTTAAAGAATAAGTCAAAGTATAATTCATTACATACAAGATACTATGATGATCTTAAGTCCAAGGATCACTTGTACTACTATCACATTAGGAATTCCTATTGACAGGCGAGTAAAACTCCATTAGGTATTCCATAGCGAGTCACGTTCAGTGAACTTATTCTCCAATAAGCACCTACATACTTGCTTTAGTGTCTCCACACAAATGATTATGAGATCAATCATCCTCATCCAATGTGCAAGCAACATATGTACTAATCTATCTGAATTTACTAATTTTCTTTTTAGTAATCCCATGATTAGGAACTATTTTAGTTTTTAAGCTTTCTAAGAATTTAGATCTCATTAGCATGATCAACATCATGATTCTAAAAGAATTGCTTAAAACTATAGGTTATTTACATATTATAAAAATAGCACCATGTAGATAATTAAATGCCTTTAATAAATAAATATTTTATTAATAAATAAATAAGATTATTTACAAAGTATGTGCTTTATCATCATACATGATTGGCTTGTATGCACACTACTATCAAAAACTACATTAAAATAGACTTAAGAGCCTTGTTTGGCAAAATTGAATTAAAACCATTTTACTTTATTTTAATAACTCTTTTACTACGTAGTTTAAATGTCACACTTTATTTAATTAAATCTCAATATTACAATTTAATTAAATTAAAGCTATCATTAATTTATTAAATAAAATTGCCATATAAATTAAATTGCTACACAATTATAATTTACTCATTAATCATAATTTCATGTAACAACTTAGTAAATATCTAATTTAATTATTTAAATTAAATTAGACATTACTATAATTATTTATTAAATCATTAAATCCTTATTACCAAATACCACATAATATTCATCTAATTTAACTATCTCAACTAAATTAGAACTTTATCACAAAATAACTTATACATCAATTTAATATTAATATCAATTTAATTCATATATTATACTTAATTAAATTATTCCACAACATAATCACATCAATTATTTATTCAACTCAATAAATAAATCAATTAAAATATTTATTTAATTTAATAAATATTAAAAAATAATATACAAAAATCTCGTTTGTTACAGTCTCTATCTTTATTCTTCAGAAGTACTTTCTCGTCATGCTCCAACTCAAAATCTGCTTCTGCAGACTCCTTTACCTCCTGGAGGTCATCAACTTCCTCCCTCAGATTCTGCACCTCAGCGCGCAATTGCACATTACGGTCAAGCACCGCCAGATACAATGCCCTCACTGCCTCTGGTGGTGTTGGCTCTAGTGTAGGTATCGCCGTATTGAATGATGCTACCTCCATGTTATCATCCTCATCGGCCACCGCATCGAAGTATGATGCCGACCATAAGTTCTCTGACAGATCTTCCTCCTCCAGCTCTGACTCCTCTATGTTCACCATCGGTACCTCCGCCACTAGCATTGGTACAAGCTCTATCATATTCACTGTCTCCTCGCTCACCACATGTATATCCATATACATAGAGCTATCGATTGACATCTATAATAACACATAACCCGTTGATTAGTACATAATATAAAATATTATAAGCACAAATCACATTTAATTTATTTAAGGTTAATTTCCAACTTTTAAATATTTGGGTAATGAGTTTCCTCAATACCATACTTAAGAATTCTATTTGAATTCATTAACTTCTAAATTCTTCTAATATTACCGAGGTTATAGCCTAAGGTTCTTCCCCCTTAAGTTTTATAATCTACATCTTTGATACCAACCTATGACGCCCCCAAATCCGGGTACTTTCAACCCACAAATATGGTGCTACACGGTGCTACTAACTATACATTCGCTTGCATTGAAAACTGCATCAAGATGAACATATTTACTAAATTCTTATTATAATAATAATAAATCCTTCCTAGGTTCTGTTAACCATTACATCATTCGTTGTCATAGTATGAGTTTATTCAAAATATACTATTCTATTACAGGATATCTATTTATCCATTTCGGCCTTGCCTTTATCTTTACCGGAACATTCGGTCCGTTCGCACTTAGCTGCAATCATATAATTCAAGTAAGAAATGAGCATAACAAGCTCAACAAGTCCAACAATATATAAAGCAACCACAAAATCAAGAATCATATGATTTATCTTCGATAACTAAACATATAGTTAAGAAGTACTATGAACAATCGAAATAACACTTTTCATTCTCTTAAAACAATCCAAAGTACATATAGTAACTTAAGAATTCTAAGTTGGTCAAAAGACCATGAACATTCTCATTTATTTTCATTCATGAAAAGGACATCCCGACACTAAGACCGTACATCCGATATAACTTATGAGCACTTCTAGGTGATCAACCTATAGTACTCTATGTTGATCAACACTCATTCGTTAAACGTATTTACGTTTAAGTTTTGGCAACCTCACGTGCCCGTCGCTGAATGATGTAAAATACCTTTGTTTATTCGAACTCGGGCTTACCTGTAAATTCGTACCAAAACAACTAGCATAGGATAGCGTTAACAATAATACTTTGAAAGACTTATAAATAAATCAATCAAATCATTAAGGTTCGTCTAGCCGAGTTAACATTGGCACCGACTCTTTCGTAATAATTCATGCACGATATAACATAAATCATAGAAACTTGGCTAAAACGAAGGTTAAACAAGAGTTAGAATAACTTGCCTTCAAGCGTCTTCAAACTTAAATTCACTACTCTTGGTCTTTATAGTTCTACATGATATATTCACATAACACACTAAAATTAGCTACCAAATAATCTATACACATTGTTTATACCAACTTCTTTCTCTTCTATAGCTTAATCGAATTTATTTCATTAATAATATTTGTTAAGTTATCTAACGTTCATTATGTCTTAATAACATCTAACATCAGAAATTAACATTCATCACTCATCGTTTACGTATTATGATAGCTATAACTCTAACCGGTAGGTTGATTCGAATCTGTTTCCCCCGGATTACCGATATAGGACCTCGTATAACGATTACATAAGTTTTATCTTCATATATCATCATCTTTGTATCACATCTATCTATTACATACTATATAACATTAAGACGCGTGTTAAACTCGAACACGATACATGATTAGCGTTTTTGCATTTCACGTTTTTCGTTTAATTACTTTTAATCAACTTTTAATTCCTAAACTCATAGTTATACATGTTGTTTGTAACGAATGAGATTTTGTATATTTAATTATAAATATTTATTGAATTAAATAAATATTTTAGTTGATTTATTTATTGAGTTGAATAAATAATTTATGTGATTATGTTGTGGAGTAATTTAATTAAGTGCGATATGTTATTAAATGGATGTGTAATAATTTTGTGGTATAGTTCTAATTTAATTAAGATAATTAAATTAGATGATTATTATGTGGTAATTGTTACATGAGATTATGATTAGTGAGTAATTATAATTATGTAATAATTTAGTATTATGTGACAATTTTAATTAAAGAATAAATGTTAGCTTGTATTTACTTAAATTAAAATGTTAGGATTTAATTAAATAAAGTGTGACATTGGAAACTATGTGTTAAAAGAGTTATTAAAATAAAATAAAAGGTTAAATTAGTTTTGCCAAACAAGGCCCTTAAATATGTTTTAATCCTGTTTTACCAAACAAGGCCTTAGTTCTAAAA
This sequence comes from Panax stipuleanatus, assembly GCA_020205555.1. NCBI lineage: Eukaryota > Viridiplantae > Streptophyta > Magnoliopsida > Apiales > Araliaceae > Panax > Panax stipuleanatus. The sequence goes on from CM035122.1 coordinate 109,456,029, forward strand.
ATCTATTTTTTTAATTTAAAAAGTTTTTGCCAAACAAAGCCTTATGGCTTTTGATTTTCAAAAATTAGTAACTGATATATTTATTAAGTGGAATTAAGTATATCAGTAATATATTATATACTTATATCCTATATCTATCAGTTATATATGTATATAGTTTATACGTTAAGTTAGTCAGAGTTAGAAGAAGAACAAAGTAAGAAAACTAGAGAGAAAAAAGAGAAGAAGAGAGAAAGAGAGAAAGAATAAAAACTTGTGAATTCATAAAGATAATCATCATCACCATATTCATCTTCTTCCTCTAGAAGCAAATGTATAATTTAGTTTAAGTTTTGTTATTTCATGTTTTCATAGTTGTAAGTTCTCTGTAACTTGATTTTTATGAGAATTTGTATAATATGATTCATATATGTTTAATATGTATTATAACATGCTTATATATGATTCATATGGTTGTTTAAGTGATTAATTTCATGTAAATATGATGACCATAAAGAAATCATGTTCATAGCAATTTACAATGAACTAGTTTGAAAAATAGTTCTTTAATTATCAAAATTTGTGTTTGATTGTGATATTTTATGTAAATTGATCATAGGTTATAATAATATGTTAAGAAATAAAATTAAAATAATTTAAATTAGGTGATTTGGTTTAAAAACAAAGTCATAGTGTTAATTTTCTTCAAAAACGCTTAACAATGGTGTTTTTCTCCAAAATCATGAAATTAAGTGTTTTGATTATGTGTTGTGGTTTTTATGTATATTAAAATCATGTTAGAAGATTAAGATTATGTTCGTATAAAGTTTCATATGCATTGTGTGTGACGCCCCAAAATCCGGGTACTTAAAACCCGTATTTGTTGCTACACGATACCATTCATATGAACTGCTTACTATATTATAAACTTAAAAAATATATCAAAGTTAACTAATCCCCAGATACGGAGAAACAAAATTAAAATGATTTAAATTAGGTGATTTGGTTTAAAAACAAAGTCACAGTGTTAATTTTCTTTAAAAACGCTTAACAATGGTGTTTTTCTCCAAAATCATGAAATTAAGTGTTTTGATTATGTGTTGTGATTTTTATGTATATTAAAATCATGTTAGAAGATTAAGATTATGTTCGTATAAAGTTTCATATGCATTGTGTGTGACGCCCCCAAATCCGGGTACTTAAAACCCGTATTTGGTGCTACACGATACCATTCATATGAACTGCTTACTATATTATAAACTTAAAAATTATATCAAAGTTAACTAATCCCCAGATACGGACCTTTAAGTACATTATTACATGATAGATATTATATTATAATAATACAAAGTTCTAAATATTACAACCAACACCTTAAAACTATTCCTTCAGCTTCCCTTTTCTTTGTCCTTGCCAGAACCTTCTGGTCGTTCATGCTTACTGAAAACATTTAATTTAAAGCAAGAATTAGCATTCAATTTCTCAGCAAGTAATAACATTTAATAAACCTTAGCTGAAAGAAGTAAATATTTTCTTTGAGGACTACTTCTACAACGAATCAACAATGAAGTCATTTGAAACAATTCTTAATAACATATCAAATAGTTTAAAATTTTGAAACGACGTAGTGACTATAAATGCTGAGCAGTTAATAGACCTTAAACCATTGTTTTCATTTTTTGAAAAGGTTTGTCCAGAAATTCATCTGCAAACCGTCATGACTTACGAACACGTTGGGTGATCAGCCCATATGCCCTGTATTGATCAACAATAAATACTGGAATGACATATTCGCCTTTGGCGCATAAAAATTTCCCAATTTTGGGATGTTCATACTCAGTCTGGAGTCCGAACCAAAGCAATTTAGTTGGACGACTCTATCCTAACTAATAAAATTCAACGATATATTTTAAACTATGTCTAGCCGAGTCAAATAGCTTAGACAACTTTTAAACCATGTATTTATACCAATATTAAATGGTAGGCATCAATACTTGTATTATCAAAGAATTTTGAGTTCAAGGATACTTGTTTAGATACAATCATTCATACAAGTAAGGACACTTGCACAACCAAACTTAGCTTACAAATAACAGAACAATTTTGATCATATATGAATCATATGAAGACAATAATAAGATACTGGTAAACAATAAACGAATCAATAATAAATAAGTTAGAGATACTTGCTTACACAAAGAACCATTGCATAAAGTAAATGCAAAGGTTGGAATACTTGCACAATAAAGAGTAAGGTTTCGATACTTGCCTTGTTCGTTGCTCACGGCTATGCAATATAGTTTTATCTTTAGCACAAAGACCTATTATTAATAAGATTATTCTTGAAATCAGTATATCACATTATACTTCATATACTACTACTTTATAAATAAATTATCTAGAATGTAATCACATAATCAAACATTAGATAACCTCTTAACACCTTAATTATTCACTTATAAGTTTTTATTTACAAACTAGTAAACCATATAACCAATCCAGTAAACTGCATTATCAATCCAAAAACTTGGATAATAAATCCAGCAACCTGGATTGACCGAACCTACCAATCCAGTAACCAGGATTATCCAAATAGACCAATTCAGCAACCTGGATTATCCAACGTAACAATCCAGCATACTCGTGGCTAATCCAGCAAACCAGATTGCAATCCAGCAAATTGGATTACAATCCAACAAACTTTATGGCCAATCCAGCAAACCAGATTGCAATCTAGTAAACTGGATTCCAATCCAGCAAACTGGATCCGCATCAAAATACCAAATCATATTATTATTTTGTTATCTTTTGTCCACACATATATACATAATGTCGCCAAGGAGACGAAATCGGATCCAAAAAGTAGAAGAATCTGTTAATAATGCAGAAGGTCAAGCAAACCCGATGCAGAATCTTGCGATTTCGTCTCCTTGGCAGCATTATGTATATATGTGTGGACAAAAGAAAAAATAATAATAATATGATTTGGTATTTTGATGCGAATCTAGTTTGCTGGATTGGAATCCAGTTTACTGGATTGCAATCTGGTTTGCTGGATTGGCCATCAAGTTTGTTGGATTGTAATCAAGTTTGCTGGATTGCAATCTGGTTTGCTGAATTAGCCACAAGGATGCTGGATTGTTACGTTGGATAATCCTGGTTGCTGAATTGGTCTATTAGGATAATCCTGGTTACTGGATTGGTAGGTTCGGTCAATCCAGGTTGTTGGATTAATTATCCAGGTTTTTGGATTGACAATGCAGTTTGTTGGATTGGTTATATGGTTTACTAGTTTGTAAATAAGAACTTATAAGTGAATAATTAAGGTGTTAAGAGGTTATCTAATGTTTGATTATGTGATTACATGCTAGATAATTTACTTATAAAGTAGTAGTATTATGAAGTATAATGTGATATACTGATTTCAAGAATAATCTTATTAATGATAGGTCTTTGTGTTAAAGATAAAACTATATTGCATAGCAGTAAGCAGCGAACAAGGCAAGTATCGAAACCTTACTCTTTATTGTGCAAGTATTCCAACCTTTGCATTTACTTTATGCAATGGTTCTTTGTGTAAGCAAGTATTTCTAACATATTTATTATTGATTCGTTTATTGTTTACCAGTATCTTATTATTGTCTTCATATGATTCATATATAATCAAAATTGTTCTGTTATTTGTAAGCTAAGTTTGGTTGTGCAAGTGTCCTCACTTGTATGAATGATTGTATCTAAACAAGTATCCTTGAACTCAAAATTCTTTGATAATACAAGTATTGATGCCTACCATTTAATATTGGTATAAATACATGGTTTAAAAGTTGTCTAAGCTATTTGACTCGGCTAGACATAGTTTAAAATATATCGTTGAATTTTATTGGTTAGGATAGAGTCGTCCAATTAAATTGCTTTGGTTCGGACTCCAGACTGATTATGAACATCCTGAAATTGGGAAATTTTTATGCGCCAAAGGCGGATATGTCGTTCCAGCATATAGTGTTGATTAATACAGGGCATACGGGCTGATCACCCAACGTGTCCATAAGTCATGACGGTTTGCAGATGAATTTATATACAAACCTTGTCAAAAAATTGAAAACAATGGTTCAAGGTCTATTGACCGCTCAGCATTTATAATCACTACGTCGTTTCAAAATTTTAAACGATTTGATATGTTATTATGAATTATTTCAAATGACTTCACAACTGTTGATTCGTTGTAGAAGTAGTCCTCAAAGAAAACATTTACTTCTTTTAGCTAAGGTTTATTAAATGTTATTATTTGCTGAGCAATTGAATGCTCATTCTTGCTTTAAATAAAATATTTTTAGCTAAGCGTGAACGACCAGAAGGTTCTGGCAAGGGCAAAGAAAAGTGGAAGCTGAAGGAATAGTTTTAAGGTGTTGCTTGTAATATTTAGAACTTTGTATTATTATAATATAATATCTATCATGTAATAATGTACTTAAAGGTCCGTACCTGGGGATTATTTAACTTTGATATAATTTTTAAGTTTATAATATAGTAAGCAGTTCATATGAATGGTATCGTGTAGCACCAAATACGGGCTTCAAGTACCCAGATTTGGGGGCATCACAAGTTGGTATCAAAGCTTTAGGTTAGAAACCTTAGGTGGGGATACCTTAGGCTATAACCTTAGGATAGATAAGAGCGTTGGAAAAAAAATAAAAATAAATAAATAACTCAAATAGAGTTTAAAGGAGATGAATTAAGGAAATTTGTCATAAAATAAAATAAAAATAATTTATATAAAACTATTGTTTGTTATGTATATATTATATACTAATCAAGACAATTTGTGTATAGATGTCAGGAAGGAAAGGATTAGAAGACTCTCATGTCGTAAAAAAGGAGCAATTCACTCCGCTTGAAAGCAACCAAGATGATGTAATCACTTTGGAAAACATAGAACCAGAACCAGAAACGGTGTTATTGACAGATAGTGATTCGGACACTGAAGTTGGAGCTGATCAGGAATCAACTGAAGTGCAGAATTTGAAGAATAAGGTTTCTTCTCTAGAAAGGCTATGGGAAATAGAAAAGTTACTAAATAGTCAATTGCAAAAGGCTTTAATAGAAACAATGGAAGAACAAGATAAGTTGAAGGTTCAAATTGAACAGATGGGAGCCAACTGCAGCAAATCGTGTGCAGCTCCAAGCCAGAAAAGGAAAAGAAAAATGAATGACCGTGATTTAGGAAATTCTGATTTTAATCAAGGAAACTTCAAGAAAGGAGGAACGTGTGCGAAGTGTAAACGGAAACATGAAGGCGTATGTATGAAAGGACAGAATGTATGCTATAATTGTGGACGTGAAGGATATATCTCTCCTCATTGTCCCAATCCGAAGTAAGGTGTATGTTTTATATGTGGGTTGGTAGGTCACCAGGTGAAAGGTTGTCTAGGATCAAGGGAGGGTGTAGGAAACAAGTAGGATAAGTATCATATGATTATGTATGGTAATAAATGTGTGTATAATATGCCTATGTATGTAATGTATTACCTAACTTTTGTATAAGTAGTAGCAGGGATTCCCGACTTTTGTGGCCACAGGGAATGATAAATGTTTATAGCAATATATGCTATATGATATGGAATATTATAAACTCGTTGAATGAATATGAATATGTATGTTTAATTAAGTAAATAAGTTTTCAAAATTAAGATAGCAATTATCTATCTGATTATATATTTGTTTGAGTTTAAGATCTCGCGTTACATTTTAAACGTTAACACTTATACGATGAGGCATAAAATGTAAAACAAGAAAGAATAATTTAAGTTTTGTTTAACCAAATAATGCTGCCAAGGAGACAAATATGGAACCAAAGAGCAGAAGAATCTGTTAATAACACAGAAGGTCAAGCAAACCTGATGCAGAATCTTGCGAATATGTTGGCACAAGCCATGCAGACTAGAACACTAGCAACAAGGAATCGAACAAACAATCGATTGGCAAACTTCAAAGACTTTAAGGCAGTAGGACCGCCAGAATTTAGAGGGACAACTGACCCTATAGAAGCCCAAACATGGGTGAAAGAGATGGAGAAGGCTTTTGTTATTATTAGGGTAACAGAGGAGCAAAGGATAATTTTTGCTGCCTATATGATGAAGGGAGAGGCAAATTTCTGGTGGGAGGCAAATCAAACTAGAGCTGGCGAAGGAGTGGTAGCATAGACTAGGTTTAAGGAACTGTTCTTCGAGAATTAGTTTTTGTCCAGTATGCAGGCTAGGATGGAGGTGAAATTTTTAGAATTGAAGCAGGAAAATATGTCTGTATCGAAATACGCAGCTAAGTTTAATGAGTTAGCTAGATTCACTCCACACCAAGTGGATACGGGGGAAAGGAAGGCAAGAAGGTTTGAGCATGGCCTAAAGCCCTGGATCTACAATAAGGTGGCGGTGTTGCAGATTAATTCTTTTGGATCGCTCTTGGAAAAGACTATCATAGCCGAAGGAGGAAGTGAGGCCATGAGCCTCTACAATAAGGAAAAGAAGAATAAGGTTAAGGTCGAGGGAGCTATCAAGGTGGAGGGAAGCAGTGGAGGTGGAAAAAGAAAGTGGGACAGTGCGGAAAATACTGATAATAGGCAGGGAGGTAGGAAGAAGCAGGTTGAACCATGTGGAAATTGTGGGAAAAATCACTCGGGTGAGTGTCTGAAGGGGAAGTTTGTGTATTTTAAGTGCGGGCAGGAGGGACATATCTCTCCTAACTATCCTAATCCAAGGAAGAATAGTGGGTGTTTTATTTGCGGGTAGACAGATCATATGGTGAGGGATTGCCCAAAAAGGAGAACTGACGGGGGAAATATGAATGCAGGGAAAAGCAGTGGAACGTTAGCAATAGCTGGTCCAACTCCACCAAATAAACCGACTGCAATGACCTTCAATATGACGGTTCAAGATATAGTAGCAGCTGGAGATAGAATTCTAGGTATGATTTTGATCAATGTATATACTTGATTCGGATATAACCTATTTTTCTTACTGTAAGATTGTTAAGATAAGTACGTTTATCCTTGTGAACGTTAGGAACCTTTGAATATAGATATACGAAAGACAACTTCAGGAAAAGATATATATATATATATATATACATATATATATGTATATATATATATTATAATAGTAACTCGTTAATAAAAGGATTTTGAAAGAGAAATTTGAGTTCCGTTGGAAACTACCATAATTGGTGTAAGCAGACAGTCAGCAATGGATCAATACGCGCAAATGTTTTGGACTCGTAATATGGAATCGTATAAGGAGGGCAGAATGTAATAATTTAATAAAATTTTTATAAATAAAATATAATGATAGACATGAAATTAAGCGTATGGGAATGGTGATTCTTGGGATGAAATCCTTATAAGGAGGGGAGAATGTAATGACCGAGAATTTTATATGATAATAATTTTATGAATGAATTTATATATATATATATATATATATATTATTTTATTAACTATTATCATTATTGTTATCAGTGATATTTTGAACATATGCGATACGAATTAAACAAGTTAGTCAATTTAATGATTATGAGTTGACTAAGAAAGGAAGCCAAGATAAATAGTTGTTCAAAATCCTAATTTGAATTTTAAATAGTGATTTGAATATTAATACAATTGTTATTATATTTATGATGATATATATGTACATTATGTGATTAATGTTAAGTGATTAATTATTGAAACAAATTATATAAATATTGATTATATGAGTATGTGAGTATTTAAAGAATTTATCAACAATGATAAATGTGTTATGAATTATGTGGAATAATGTTAGTATTTAAATTATATACTAACTATAAGGGACTTATTTTATATATCTCTATTAGTTAATTTTATAACTTAACTAAAGCAAATCTAATTAGGTTATAGAACTAAATGTATATGAGTGATTATTTGAATTTACTAAAGAGTAAGATGGAAACTCTATTTAAATGATTAGGGTAAGAATAAAATTAAAAGTATTAGACCTAACCTAAATTGCATGGCCCAAATAATTGTTTAGAAAGCCCAAAAGAAATTAATTAAAGCCCAATCTTTTAGCTAGTTGAAGATGGGCATTTTGGACATTTAGTAAAGCTAAATATTGCAATAAAAACAAACCAAAATTTGGGAGAAGAAGGGCCACATGGGCGGGCATGAAGGGGATAGAAAAGGGGGAAGAATGTAATCATTATCTACTTTAGTTGGTGGCCAAATCCTAACAACTCTTCCTTAGGTGTCATTTCCTCATTTAGCCAACATCTTTAACAAAACTTGCAAGCCTCAACTTAATGAGTGAGAGAGGGAAGGAGCAAGGAATGTGGGAGTGTATCTTAGATATACATCATGTATCTATATATTTCATCCTAACAAAAATCTAATTTATTTCTCTTTCTTCTAATTTCCATAACATAGCAAAACAAAAGCTAGAAAAAAGAAAAGAGAGAAAGAGAGAGAGAGAGAGAGAGAGAGAGAGAGAGAGAGATTCAGTCAAGAGAGGGGAGAAAAGAGAGAAAGCTTTGTGTGTTCAAATCCCCATAAACAAACGTTAGGAGGAATAAGGAAGGGAAAACAAAGCAAAGGTATAAGCTTTAACTAGTTTATGCATTTTATTTTAATTATTTTCAATCAAAACATAGATGTATGATTTCAAAACTCCAAAACCTTAGATCTATGTATTAATAAGTATTTTATGTTTAGATCTATCACTTTTGAATGTCAAAAGTCAGATCTAAAGCAAGAAATAGAAACTATGTTTTGAAAAGTTAGAAAATTTTAATTTTTCTTAGCATAGATTATGTTTTGTGTGAGTTTGGTGAATTTTTAATGAAATAGATGATGAATCATGGCAGATCTATGATCTTAAGGAGTATTAGTATGTATGATGATGTTATATGATATTTATTGTATGATTAATCAAAAGATTATGGAAGTTTTCTTAGAAAACACAAAGGTTAGAAAATCAGATTTTTGAGAAAATGCAGCATACAATTCAAAAGACCATATCTCCTATTATATTTTGAATTTTTGACTGTGATCAATTTCTAGAGTTAGATCTATGAGTCTTATAGCAGATCCCAGTGGAATCACTTAAAAGTTCCATGTAGATTTCCGTCTGGACAGTTTTTAGCAAAGTAGGAAAATTCTGAAAAACCCAAAAAATAATCTATCCAGATTTTTAGGGGAAGTTTCGTCCACTTAATTTGTGTAATAAATTCCAACCTTTTGGAACATTAAAATATATGTTATAAAGTAGCTTGTGTCCAAAAATGAGCTCATTTCGACTTAAAATGAGCAAGTTATAACTATTTTAATATTTATATTTTTTCGACGAAAACCACTATAATCGGAGTTCTATAACTCCGATGGCCACGAAATTTAAACTGGAAGTCCACGTTAACATGTGTAAGATTTCGCCAAGAGTTGGGAATTTCTGAAGTTAAGCGTAAGGTAGCTAATTTCTTAAGGAATTAACTAGAAATGGATTTTTGAAAAATACAAAAGGAAATTGAAAAATTTCAGAAAAATTATTTTTATGTATGGAATATATGTATATATGTGTGGACAAAAGATAAAAAAAAAAAAATATGATTTGGTATTTTGATGCAAATCCAGTTTGCTGGATTGGAATCCAGTTTACTGGATTGCAATCTGGTTTGCTGGATTGGCCATCAAGTTTGTTGGATTGTAATCTAGTTTGCTGGATTGCAATCTGGTTTACTGGATTAGCCACGAGGATGCTGGATTGTTACATTGGATAATCCTGGTTACTGAATTAGTCTATTTGGATAATCTAGGTTACTAGATTGGTAGGTTCGGTCAATCCAGGTTGCTGGATTGATTATCCAGGTTTTTGGATTGACAATGCAGTTTGCTGGATTGGTTATATGGTTTACTAGTTTGTAAATAAGAACTTATAAGTGAATAATTAAGGTGTTAAGAGGTTATCTAATGTTTGATTATGTGATTATACGCTAGATAATTGACTTATAAATTAGTAGTATTATGAAGTATAATGTGATATATTGATTTCAAGAATAAACTTATTAATGATATGTCTTTGTGTTAAAGATAAAACTATATTGCATAGCAGTAAGCAGCGGACAAGGCAAGTATCGAATCCTTACTCTTTATTGTGCAAGTATTCCAACCTTTGCATTTACTTTATACAATGGTTCTTTGTGTAAGCAAGTATCTCTAACTTATTTATTATTGATTCGTTTATTGTTTACCAGTATCTTATTATTGTCTTCATATGATTTATATATAATCAAAATTATTCTGTTATTTGTAAGCTAAGTTTGGTTGTGCAAGTGTCCTCACTTGTATGAATAATTGTATCTAAACAGGTATCCTTGAACTCAAAATTCTTTGATAATACAAGTATTGATGCCTACCATTTAAAATTGGTATAAATACATGGTTTAAAAGTTGTCTAAGCTATCTGACTCGGCTAGACATAGTTTAAAATATATCGTTGAATTTTATTGGTTAGGATAGAGTCGTCCAACTAAATTGTTTTGGTTCGGACTCCAGCCTGAGTATGAACATCTCGAAATTGGGAAATTTTTATGCGCCAAAGGCGGATATGTCGTTCCAGCATGTAGTGTTGATCAATACAGGGCATACGGGCTGATCACCCAACGTGTCCGTAAGTCATGACGGTTTGCAGATGAATTTATGTACAAACCTTTTCAAAAAATTAAAAACAACGGTTCAAGGTCTATTAACCGCTCAGCATTTATAGTCACTACGTCGTTTCAAAATTTTAAACGATTTGATATGTTATTAAAAATTGTTTCAAATGACTTCACAACTGTTGATTCGTTGTAGAAGTAGTCCTCAAAGAAAATATTTACTTCTTTCAGCTAAGGTTTATTAAATGTTATTATTTGATGAGCAATTGAATGCTCATTCTTGCTTTAAATTAAATGTTTTCAGCTAAGCGTGAACGACCAGAAAGTTTTGGCAAGGACAAAGGAAAGGGGAAGCTGAAGGAATAGTTTTAAGGTGTTAGTTGTAATATTTAGACCTTTGTATTATTATAATATAATATCTATCATGTAATAATGTACTTAAAGGTCTGTACCTGGGGATTAGTTAACTTTGATATAATTTTTTAGTTTATAATATAGTAAGTGTGACGCCCCCAAATCCAGGTCCCCAGAACCTCGGACCTGGTACGTTACAATACATCATTTCTATAACTACTGCAAAAGATATAAACATAAATTGTTTATACAATAACCTTTACACAGAACTTCCCAAGGTCTGAAACCTTAACTTAACGCATGCCTTTTATATCCTATACGACATACAATGTCATTTGCATTCAATACTATTACAAGTTTAATCTGCTTCGAAATCCAATTCTAGAGTTTGTCTTTATCTTTGCATGTGTCCGAAGTTTCGTTTTGATCTGAAATATTTATCATGATATAGCAAGGGTGAGCAACAAGTTTTCCCAGCAAGTTTAAGTTCAAATGAAGATATATCATGATTGAAAAGAATAATAATAAGCTGTCAAACTTCCAAAAATATAAGAATTTTGAAAGAACATGGATCAATTTCCATAACTGAATGACAGAATCAATAATGTTGAATAGCCAACAATGAATATGAATAAATTCAACTGAGCAATATGGTAATGAAGGTGATCAGCCTTTCATACCTGATGAACATATACAATATGCACAACGTGCGAATCAATAAATTATAGATGTGATATAATCAACAATGATTAATCATGAACATGCTTTATAATAACAACTCGAGTTCGAGTTAGGAAACTTGCAAGTATCGTTGATTACTGCTACACAATCTTATTTAATCGCTTTATTGAAAAGACCTATCAGTTATAAGATTGATCTTTCAATTAGCACAACATACCTTATAAGTAAACTATCTAACATTTAAACACATAGTCAAATATTAGATAACCTTAATACTATACATATACACAAGTCTAAACCTAGCACACATCGAGTCTTTAATAATATTCAATATAGTATACTGAGTGATTTTCCATAAACAACTAACAAATTAGCTTCCGTCTCATCTACATTGTTTGCACAGCGAGTTAGATCGGTTACTAATTTGTATATACCTTCCCCATATGAAGGAGTCATTTAGCCCAGCTAGTATACATCAATCATTAAAGGGTACGATTGTACTACCTTAGACTTAACACTATTGTCTCATATAACTTGTGAATTAACACTTAGTCTTTCATTTTATAAGTCCTTTATAATTTAGTAAGATGAATACCTAATCCAGCAACCTGGATTCAGACTGAATTTTAATTTAGTAACTATTTTCCAATCTAGCAAACTGGATTCAATTGACCTCCAATCCAGCAAGCCTGGATTCAACTAACATCTAATCCAGCAACCTGGATTCACTAATCCTTCAATCTAGCAACCTGGATTCAATAATTTTTCAATCCAGCAACCTAGATTCAATTTTTTTAACCAAATCATCTTATTATTTTTCAACCCTTTGGCCAAACATATATATACACAAAAATAATTTTTCAGGAATTTTTTAATTTCCTTAAGTATGTTTCAAAAATCCATTTCTAATTAATTTCTTAAGAAATTTGCTACATCACGCTTAACTCCAGAAATTCCCAACTCTTGGCGGGATCTTACACATGTTATCGTGAGCCTCCAGTTTAAATTTCGTGGCCATCGGAGTTATACAACTCAGGTTATAGCGATTTTTGTCAGAAAAATATAAATATTGAAATAGACATAACTTGCTCAATTTAAGTCGAAATTAGCTCATTTTTGGACACAAGCTACTTTATCCCTTATATTTTCATGTCCCAAAAGGCTGGAATTTATTACGCAAAATAAGTAGACGAAACTGCCCTTCAAAAATCCGGACAGCCTAGTTTTTAGGTTTTCCAGATTTGGCGTCCTTTATTCAAAACAGTCCACAAGGAAATCTATATGGAATTTTTCAGTGATTCCACTTGAAAAAGTTAGAAGACTTATAGATCTAAATCTAGAAATTAACCACACTCAAAAATTCAAAACACAATGAGAGATATGATCATTTGAATTTTAGGTTACGTTTCCCCCAAAAATAATTTTTCTAATCTTTGTGTTTTGTAAGAAATCTTCCTAGATCTCTTGATTAACCAAACATTAAACATCATAAACTATTATAATACATACTAATACACCTTAAGATCATATATCTACCATGATCCATGATCTATTACACCAAACATACACTAAATCCTAGAAAAACATAATTTATGTTAAGATTATCAAGGTTTTCTAATTTTTAAAACATAGTTTCTTTTTTCTTGCTTTTGATCTAACTTTTGATCATCAAAAGTGATAGATCTAAACATATAATACTTATAAACATATAGATCTAAGGTTTTAGAGTTTTAAAATCTTAGATCCAAGTTTTGATTGAAAATAATTAAAATACATTACATAAACTAGTTTAGAGTTTGATTTTCTTATACCTTGATCTTGTAGCTTTCTTCCTTTACCAAACTAAGAGATGAACTTGGAATGTATTCAAGATCAAAACTCTCCTCTTTCCTTCCTTCTAGGCTGCCGAAATATTAGCTCTCTCTCTCTTGTTTTGTTTTTGTTATTTTAGGAAGTGAGATGAAAGAGAAATAAAATGGGTTTTTGTGTGTAAGTAAAAAAAATGAATACTTACATATTCTATAAGCACACAATTCTCCCAACACTCTTCCTTTTTATCTCACTCATTAAAGAAACAATTGCTTGCACACATGGAGAAATAAAGTGTTAAAAGGAGAGCTTGACACATAAGGGAGTAGTTGAGAGTTGTTCACCTAATAAAGTAAACAATGATTGCATACTTCCCCTCCTTCTCCTCCTTATCATGACCGGCCACATGGCCCTTTTTCTCCAAATTTGGTTTTGTTTTTATTACATATAATGCTTTATTAAATGTCCAACATGACCCTCTTCCAATGGGCTAAGACTTGGGCCATTCCTTTAATTCTTTGGGCTCACATTTAATTTAGTTTGAGCCATGTAATTCACTATGGTTCCATTACTTTTAATTTATCTTACCCTAATCATTTAATTAGGATTTTCATTCCCCACATTTGTACTTTAATTTATTACTCATGTTCATTTAATTTCATAACCCAATTAGACTTGCTTTAATTATGTTATAAAATTAATTAATCGAGATATATAAAATAAATCTCTTAGAGTTAGTTAATATTTTCAATATTAATATTTTCCCATGCCATAACCCTTAGGTTATTTAATTCCTATACCTAATTTATATATTAGGCTACATTAGTTTCTTTTATTTGCTTATTATATAATAAACAAATATAAGCAATCAAATAATATATATACTCATACCAAATAATTTAATACTTTGAGAAATGTACCACAAATCTCATATTATCTTTATTCTTATCATTCCTCTTGCTAAAATATATATATCACATCACTAAATATATATATATATATATATATATATATATATGTACCTATACATATACATATTTTAAGAATTCATATCAAACCATATAGGTTCTTTAAAATTTTTAACTAAATCCTCAAATTCCCATCTAGGTTTACTCTTTTAACCTTTATTTAATCATTTAAGATTTTATTAATCTTATAAATTTTCGAGTTGTCACAGTAAGCAGTTCATATGAATGGTATCGTGTAGCACCAAATACGGGTTTCCAGTACCCGGATTTGGGGGCGTCACATTGTGTTAGTTGAAATCAGAATTTGGAGCGAAGAAATAAGCCAAATTGGCTTTTTCTCTGCACAGTTCGCGAACCATAAGTTCCACCAGCAAGGGGACCCGCCCCAGCGGACTTTTGCCTTGAGAAAATCTGCCCCAACGGACTTTCCTGCTGTCCGAAAAGTTGTGTTGTGTGTTTTAAGTCCTAACTTAATGAATTAACTGAATGTAAAGAACTTGATGACATGTTAAGTATATAGAACAATAATATAACATATTATTGACATGTATGAGACAATTTGAAGTCTCATATTAACATGTTATGTGTGAACTTAGATATTGTTATCATAGGGTATGATTATGATGATTATGATGGTTTAAAATATTATACACGTGTGATATGCATGTTGTGAGTTTAGACTCACGTTATGTGGTTAGTTAGCGAGTTAAGTTTACAAACCACGTTGTTAAGTTGAACTAAAGTAAGAAGTTCAACAGGTTAAACGTAGTGGTTATGAAACTAATCGATATTGTAAACGTAATGTAATATGTAGGATAATTATGGAACGTGATTATAAATTGTAGCTTGCGCTTGATTCAAGTATTCTAAACTTAAACCTTACTTTTACGTTACGCAAGTTTCCTAATCCTTATCTTTATTGAGCAAGTTGTTCTATCATTTCTTATTATATTTATGCAAATTATTGTATTCTCTATAATTTCTATATTGAACAAGTATCTTATTGAAGTTCATTATTGAATTGATGTGACATTGACTTAATTGTTCAAGCAAGGTCCAAATTGTCTTTCAAATGCTTTAAGTTTATTTCTAAAGTATGATTGTTACATATGATGTCTAATATTATGACTCATAGTGATTTCCTAATTCTTTAATTATCGAATTCTAAATTATTGTAAGTTGATTCAACTACTCCTTAGTTAATGATAGTTGAACTCCAAATTATCTGTGAGCTTATGTAAACCAAACTTTCTTTGGTTTGGACTCGTTATTAAATACTGAGATGAACAACCCTATTTAATAGGGGAATACCATGCGAAAGCGTTAAGATGTTTGTGCACAATACATGGTACGAAGGGTTGATCCCCCTAATTACGAGTTAAGAGTTCATATAGTCTAACGACTGTTAAAGGTTTTAAATAGAAATGTTTATAACCTAGGACATAGTTCAAGGTCTTATGACCCTCAGATAAATTCTAAATCTTATTCTTGATTATCGATGAATGAAATATTATCTATTAAGTTGAAGCTATTCAATACTATGTCATCACTATTGTTTGCTATTTCAAGTGAGCTTTTTGTTTGCTCACTCTTGCATTATGTAACACTGCAGCTAAAGTTGAGAAAGTTGACGAACCGTCAACTAGCAAAGGCAAGAGCAAGATGAACAAGTGAAGACTTGTTTATATTTGACTATGATGTGTAATAAGACTTTAATTGTTTAATATGTTTTATTTTCCGCATTTGATGTTTATTAAGGTTAGAAACCTGGGAATGATTTGAGAAGTTGTAATCCTTTTTATAGGAAGATTTTATTAATTATTAAGGTTGTAATTTATTTTGCATTCCTTATTTATGGGCAGTAGTTATGTTTTATTTAGATAGTGAGCACCAAATCCCGTGGAATTGAAGTACCCGGATTTGGGAGTGTCACAAGTTAGTATCAGAGCTTTAGGTTATGAACCTTAGGTGGGGGGAAACCTTAGGTAGTAGCCTTATAGGAGATCGAAAAGATAGTGATGATAGCTAAAGATAATAAACTACCTTATGTGCTATGTGTTTACGTTTAAGTATTCAAAGAGTATCGATCGATAACACGTAATAATACCACTTTAAAACTTTGTTGTTAGGATGACAAATGTTGGAGAGTCCAGTCAGGCTAGGGAGGAGTTACCCCAGATGCTTAAGGATGAAGATCCCCGAGACATCCATATTATCTGGGAGCAGTTGGTTCAGAGAGAGCCATCTCCATTGATCATCGTAGTTGGTCAGGAGCAGGAGCCAGTCTTTGACCGAGATGACGAGCATGAGTCAGAGGAAGAGGAGGAAGGATCCTGAAGAGGAATTTCCACCTAACTTTGTTAGCGCTGTGATGTACGAGGAGGTTTATGACCGCAACGTTGAGCTACATGGTCGAGTAGAAGAGCTTGAGGAACTGGTAGACGAGAGTCGAACTACCACACAACAGAGAGAGGAGACGATTCAAGAACTGGATGACGAGCTTGGAATCACGAAGTGAGATCTAGTCCACGTGGAGAGCGAAAGGGATGATGCACTAGCTGAATTAGAAAAAAATTAAGAATGACATCAAAGATAAGTCAGCGAAGCGTGCCAAAGTTGAGGGTGCTTGCTTGAAGGCTACTCTGCGGGTAGATCGAGCTGAAGACGAGGTGCAAGTGAAAAAGGCCAAGCTGAGAGAAATAAACTATGTTTTTCATACGGCTATAGATAGGGCACAGGATCGTGTCTTCTATTACCCAGCTCAGTTCAAAGATTTATCGTGGTATATGGTGGATCACAGAACAGTGTTCCGGGTGATAGAAGAAGAACGTGGAGAGGCTGTGCGACGTCTTAACATGCCTAGATAGTAGAATAATAAACTATGTGTTTCCTTATTTAATAAATAAATGTAAATTTCAGAATTTGAGAAGATAATGGGATAAGATAATGATGTAATCCTGCAACTTATTTTAGTTCAGGAAAGATGATGTAAATAGCAGAGATGCTATCTATTTTATGTTTTTAAAACTATGAATGAATAAATAACAAAGTTTATTGTCGTGCTATGTGATCAAGTGTGAATTAAATTATTCTAAATGTTTAAGATGAACTTGAATATTTAAGAAATGAGTAAGGGATCTAATAAGAGTATTTCTTAACAAAAAGATGCCCCCAAAAAGAAGACCTACACGTCAAAACCTTGAGGGTTCGACTAATAACAACAATAACAACAATAACAACAACAACGATGGGACGAATACCAATTCAGTTCAACAAGTAGTGAACCTACTGATGGGAGCGCTTGTGAATTAGCCGCAAGTTCAAGCTATGACGTTCAAGGAATTCAAAGCAGTAGGACCGCCGGAATTCATGGGATAGGTGAACCCGATAGAGGCCCAGACGTGGGTGATAGAGATGGAGAAGGTCTTTGATGTGGACAGAGTAAACGATGACCAGAAGATGGCTTTTGCGACATTCATGCTGAAGTCGGAGGCTAGTTTCTGGTGGCAATCCAACAAGACTAGAGAAGGAGAGGGTGTTATAGTGTGGGATCGATTCAAAGAAATGTTCTTTGAAATGTATTTCCCCATAAGCTCGCAGAACCAGATGGAGGTCCAGTTTCTAGAGCTGAAGCAAGGAACGATGATGGTGCAGGAATACGTCGCAAAATTTAACGAGCTGGCTAGGTTTGCAACGTACCAGGTCTGTACCAATGAGAGGAAGGTGAGAAGGTTCGAGCAGGGATTGAAGCTCTAGCTCTACAGTAAGGTCTCCATGTTCCAGCTGAACACGTTTGCAGCTGTGTTGGAAAAGGCGATCATCGCAGAAGGTGTGGGCAATGCCTTGACCAAATACAATCAAGACCTGAAGAAGAAGAAGAAGAAGAAGAAGAAGAAGAATGAGACAGAAATCAAGACTGGTGGTAGCGGTGCTAACAACCAGAAAAGGAAATGGAGCGACAACACATCTGCTGGGAGTCAACAGGGAAGCCAGCAGAAGAGAAGGACTGAAGCATGTGCTACATGCTGGAAGAATCACACTGGCGTGTGTCTGAGGGGAAGGCGAGTGTGCTTCAACTGTGGTCAGGAAGGCCACATTGAGCCGAATTGTCCTAACCTGGAGAAGGGAGCTTGCTACATATGCGGGTCCAAGGATCATATGGCCCAGGATTACCCTAAGAAGCCAACTGAATGGTCGACATGAGGGAGAGGAAATGGCAGCGACAACACTTTGATTATCGTTGGACCACTGCAGGCGATCCGACCTACTAGGACATTTAACATGACGGTGTATGATGTTGTGCTATCAAAAGATGTGGTTTCATGTATTATTTCGGTCAATAGTATTAATGCTTACGTATTATTTGATTTGGGCGCTACTTGCTGATTCATATCTGATGACTTTACTAAGACCTTAGACTTACCTAAAGAGGAATTAGTTTACCCCTTGAACATAGAGATTGTGAATAGGGAGGTTATTCCTGTTAGGTTTGTTTATAAGAACTGTAGATTGGACATTAAGGGTCAGGAATTGAGGGTTTATTTGATTCAGATTAAACTTGGGGAGTTTGATGTTATACTGGGTATGGATTGGTTGTTCAACCATGGAGCGTTAATTGATTTCCAATAGAAGTCTGTAAACCTTACGACTTTGTCGAAGGTAGTATTTTATGGTAGCAAATTGCCAAGACAAGCGAGTTGTCTGACGATTATGCAAGCCAAGAAGTTGTTAGAGCAAGGTTGTGTAGGGTATTTAGCCTATATAGTGGATACCCGTAAGGAGAGTCCGAACATAGAAGAGATATCAGTGGTTAGGGAGTTTGTGGACGTATTTCTGAGCGATTTTCCAGGATTTCCGCCAGATAGAGAGATAAAGTTTATGATCGACTTAGCACCGAGGACTGCTCCGATTTTGAAAGCCCCGTACAGAATGGCTCCAGTTGAGATGAAGGAGTTGATGGTTCAACTACAGGAATTGATGGACAAGAAGTATATTCAGCCAAACGTATCACCGTGGGGAGCGCCATTACTATTCGTCAAGAAGAAGGATGGATCAATGAGGCTTTGCATTGATTATAGGAATTTGAACAAAGTCACGATCAAGAATAGGTATCCGTTACCTAGGATCGATGACTTGTTCGATCAACTGAAGGGTTCTAGATGCTTCTCAAAGATAGATTTGAGAAGTGGGTATCATCAATTGAAGGTAAGAAGAGAAGATATACCGAAGATGACTTTTAAAAGTCGGTATGGGCATTACGAGTTCTTGGTGATGTCATTTGGTCTAACGAATGCTCCAGCGGCATTTATGGACTTAGGGTGTTTAAGCCATTCCTAGATATATTCGTAGTGGTGTTCATAGATGACATTTTGGTTTATACCAAAATGAAGGAGGAACACACTAAACATTTGAGGCTGACATTAGAATCGCTGAGACGGGAAAAACTTTATGCAAAATTCTTGAAGTGCAAATTCTGGTTAGAACGTGTGCAATTTCTCGTACACATGATTGACAAAGATGGGATTTTAGTAGATCCGTCAAAGGTTGAAACTGCAATGAATTGGGATCAGCCAAAGACACCATCAGAAGTGATGAGTTTCTTGGGATTGGCAGGTTACGACAGAAGATTTATTCAAGACTTTTCCAAAATTGCAACTCCGTTGACAAATTTAACTCGGAAGACGGTTAAGTTTGTTTGGACGAAAAAGTGCGAGGAGAGTTTTCAGGAACTAAAGAAGAGACTGAGTACTACGTCTATGTTGTCTTTGCTGGATAGTACAGGAAATTTTGTTGTTTACAGTGATGCTTCACATAAGGGATTAGGTTGTGTGCTGATGCAGAACGACAAAGTCATTGCTTACGCATCACGTCAGATGAAGGATTACGAGAAAGGGTATCTGACCTATGATTTGGAATTAGCGGCAGTAGTATTTGCTCTGAAGATTTGGAGACACTACCTTTATGGAGAGAAGTGTGAGATATACACAGATCATAAGAGTCTGAAGTACATCTTTAGATAGAAGGATTTGAACATGCGCCAAAGGAGATGGTTGGAACTCATCAAGGACTACAATTGCGAGATTCTTTACCATCCGGGTAAAGCGAATGTTGTTGTCGATTCCTTAAATAGAAAGGGTTGAGAGAAGTTGATGTTATTAACAGCTTAGGAACAGTTGGTAAACGAGTTGGCTAGATTAGGGCTTGAAGTTAAGCATCCGAAGGAGTCAGATGAGAAGTTATTTCAAGTAATTACCGGTTCAACCTTGGTGGACAAGGTAAAAGAGGCACAACTTCGTGATAAAGATTGTGAGAAGATCAGGAAGAGAGTAACCGATGGAGAAAAGATAAAATTCAAGATTGATAATGATGGACTACTATGATTCGAATGAAGAATCTGGGTACCGAAAGTACCAGAAGTCGAAGAGGAGATTTTGGCCGAAGCTCATAATTTGAGATATTCGATTCACTCTGGGAGTACAAAGATGTACCAGAATCTCAGACACCATTTCTGGTGGCTGAATATGAAGTGAGACGTTGCTGAATGCGTTGCGAAATGTTTAACGTGCCAGAAGGTTAAAGCAGAACACCAAAGACCAAGTGGATTGCTACAACCGTTGGAGATTCCAGAATGGAAGTGAGAACACATCACGATGGATTTCTTGGTTGGTCTTCCAATGACTCAGAAAGGTTTTGATGTAGTATGGGTTATTCTGGATCGACTGACGAAGTTAGCACACTTCTTACAGATCAAGATTAGATACAACTTGGATCAGTTGGCGAAGCTGTACGTAAAGGAAATTATCTCTAGACACGGTGTTCTAGTATTGATTGTGTCCGACAAGGATTCGCATTTCACGTAGAATTTTTGGAAGCGATTACAAGAATGTTTGGGAACACAATTGCGTATAAGTACCGCGTACCATCCTCAAACTGATGGCCAGAGCGAAAGAACAATTCAGACTCTAGAGCATATGCTGAGAGCTTGTGTTATGGACTTCAAAGGAAGTTGGGATGATCATCTATTGTTTGTGGAATTAGTCCACAACAATAGTTACCATGCAAGTATTGACATGCCACCTTACAAAGCATTGTACGACAGAAAATGTAAGACTCCATTGTGCTGGGATGAGGTTGGTGAATGACAGCTGTTGGGACCAAAATTGGTGCAACAAACTGCTGAGATTATCAAGATAATTAGAACGAGATTGGTTGCTGCTCAAGACAGACAGAAGAAGTATGCCGATTATCATCGTCACAATCGAGAGTTTGAAGTAGGAAGCTTTATTTTCCTGAAAGTATCTCCCTGGAAGGGAAAGATTCGATTTGGCAAGAAGGGGAAGCGAAGTCCCCAATTTATTGGACCTTTTGAGATACTGCGAAAGGTTGGTGAAGTAGCTTACGAGGTTGCGTTATCTCCGGAGCTAGATAATATACATAACGTCTTTCATATTTCTGTGTTGCGACCGTATAAACAAGACTACAAGCATGTGATAGAGTATGAGCCATTGCAATTCGATAAAGACTTAACTTATGAAGAGGTTCCTGTTCAAATAGTTGACAGAAAAGAATAAGTACTTAGAAACAAAGTGATACCTTCTATTAAGGTAATCTAGAGGAACCACAGTGCTGAAGAAGATACGTGAGAACTGGAAGATGTTATGATCAAAATTTACCCCCAATTATTTGTTTAATTTCTTGTATATCGATTTTGGGGACATAATCTGTTTAAAGGGGGGAAGAATGTGACAAATGAGTTTTTTTTATTGTGATTCTGGGGACAGAATCCTTTAAGGAGAGAATATTGTAACGAATGAGATTTTGTATATTTAATTGTAAATATTTATTGAATTAAATAAATATTTTAAATGATTTATTTATTGAGTTAAATAAATAATTTATGTGATTATGTTGTGGAGTAATTTAATTAAATACAATATGTTAATTAAATGGATGTGTAATAATTTTGTGGTATAGTTCTAATTTAATTGAGATAATTAAATTAGATGATTATTATATGATAATTATTACATGAGATTATGATTAGTGAGTAATTATAATTCTGTAGCAATTTAGTATTATGTGGCAATTTTAATTAATTAATGAATGTTAGCTTATATTTAATTAAATTAGAATGTTAGGATTTAATTAAATAAAGTGTGACATCGGAAACTATGTGTTAAAGGAGTTATTAAAATAAAATAAAAGGGTTTAAAGTTAGTTTTGCCAAACAAGGCCCTTAAATCTGTTTTAATCCTGTTTTACCAAACAAGGCCTTAGTTCTAAAAATCTGTTTTTTTAATTTAAAAAGTTTTTGCCAAACAAAGCCTTATGGCTTTTGATTTTCAAAAATTAGTAACTGATATATTTATTAAGTGGAATTAAGTATATCAGTAATATATTATATACTTGTATCCTATATCTATCAGTTATATATGTATATAGATTATCCGTTAAGTTAGTTAGAGTTAGAAGAGGAATAGAGTAAGAAAACTAGAGAGAAAAGAAAGAAGAAGAGAGAAAGAGAGAAAGAAGAAAAGCTTGTGAATTCATAAATATAATCATCATCACCATATTCATCTTCTTCCTCTAGAAGCAAAGGTATAATTTATAAGTTTTGTTATTTCATGTTTTCAGAGTTGTAAGTTCTTTGTAACTTGATTTTTATGAGAATTTGTGTAATATGGTTCATATATGTTTAATATGTGTTATAACATGCTTATATATGATTCATATGGTTGTTCAAGTGATTAATTTCATGTAAATATGATGAACATGAAGAAATCATGTTCATAGCAATTTACAGTGAGCTAGTTTGAAAAATAGTTCTTTAATTATCAAAATTTATGTTTATTGTGATATTTTATGTAAATTGATCATAGGTTATAATAATATGTTAAGAAGCAAAATTAACATGATTTAAATTAGGTGATTTGGTTTAAACACAAAGTCACAGTGTTAATTTTCTTCAAAAACGCTTAACAATGGTGTTTTTCTCCAAAATCATGAAATTAAGTGTTTTGATTATGTCTTGCGGTGTTAATGTATATTAAAAACATGTTAGAAGATTAAGATTATGTTTGTATAAAGTTTCATATGCATTGTGTTAGTTAAAATCAAAATTTGGTGCGAAGAAATAATCCAAATTAGCTTTTTCTCTTGCACAATTCGCAAACCAGAAGTTCCAACAGCAAGGGGACCCGCCCCAGCGGACTTTTGCCTTGAGAAAATTCACCGCAGCGGACTTTCCTGCTGTCCAAAAAGTTATGTTTTGTGTTTTAAGTCCTAACTTGATGAATTAACTGAATGTAATGAACTTGATGACATGTTAAGTATATAAAACAATAATATAACATATTGTTGGCATGTATGGGATAATTTGAAGTCTCATATTAAAATGTTATGTGTGAACTTAGATATTGTTATCATAGGGTATGATTATGATGGTTTAAAATGTTATACACGTGTGATATGCATGTTGTGAGTTTAGACTCACGTTATATGGTTAGTTAGCGAGTTAAGTTTACAAACCACGTTGTTAAGTTAAACTTAAGTAAGAAGTTCAGTGGTTAAACGTAGTGTTTATGAAACTAATCGATATTGTAAATGTAAGGTAATATGTAGGATAATTATGGAACGTGATTGTAAATTGTAGCTTGCGCTTGAGGCAAGTGTTCTAAACTCAAACCTTACTTTTACGTTACGCAAGTTTCCTAATCCTTATCTTTATTGAGAATGTTGTTCTATCCTTTCTTGTTATGTTTATGAAAATTATTGTATTCTCTATAATTTCTATATTGAACAAGTATCTTATTGAAGTTCATTATTGAATTGATGTGACCTTGACTTAATTGTTCAAGCAAGGTCCAAATTGTCTTTCAAATGCTTTAAGTTTATTTCTAAAGCGTGATTATTAAATATGATGTCTATTATTATGACTCATAGTGATTTCCTAATTCTTTTATTGTCGAATTCTAAATTATTGTAAGTTGATTCAACTACTCCTTAGTTGATGGTAGTTGAACTCCAAATTACCTTTGAGCTTATCCAAACCAAATTTTCTTTGGTTTGGACTTGTTATTAAATACTGAGATGAACAACCCTATTTAATAGGGGAATACCATGCGAAAGCGTTAAGATGTTTGTGCATAATACATGGTATGAAGGGCTAATCCCCCTCAGTACGAGTTAAGAGTCCATATAGTCTAACGACTGTTAAAGGTTTTAAATAGAAATATTTATAACTTAGGACATATTCCAAGGTCTTATGACCCTCAGATGAATTCTAAATCTTATTCTTGATTATCGATGAATGAAATATTATCTATTCAGTTGAAGATATTCAATACTATGTCATCACTATTGTTTGCTATTTCAAGTGAGCTTTTGTTTGCTCATTCTTGCATTATGTAACCCTGCAGCTAAAGTTGAGAAAGTTGACGAACCGTCAACTAGCAAAGGCAAGAGCAAGATGAACAAGTGAAGACTTGTTTATATTTGACTATGATGTGTAATAAGACTTTAATTGTTTAAGATGTTTTATTTTTCGCATTTGATGTTTATTAAGGTTAGAAACCTGGGAATGATTTTAGAAGTTGTAATCCTTTTTAAAAAAAGATTTTATTTAATTATAAAGGTTGTAATTTATTTTGCATTCCTTATTTATGGGAAGTAGTTATGTTTTATTTAGATAGTGAGCACTAAATCCCGGGGAATTGAAGTACCCGGATTTGGGGGTGTCACATTATTTATGATATCTTTCTTCATGTATATTAAGTATATACTTTCCCCATAATTACCACGTGAAAAGTTGGATTAACAAAAGCTAGCTCGTCAGAAAATATTTCCCTAAGGGAGCTGTTGCGCCACCCTTAGGCTTAAAGCTAGCATTGCAGCATGGCATGACAGTGAAAGGGCCTCCGGCCAGGCGCTGCGGCGCGCCTATAAAAGGCATGGGCGGAGTAACGATTGAGATTTTATGTATTAAATTTTAATATTTATTGAGTGAATAAATATTATATGTGATTTATTTATTGAGTTAAATAAATAAATTATGTGATTGTGTGGACTGATTTAATTAAGAGTAATATTTAATTAAATGGATGTGTTAATAATATTGTGGCATAATTCTAATCTAATTGAGAAGAGTTAAATTAGATTTAAAATTATGTGCTAAGTATTAGTTGTAATTTACTAATTGTTACATGAATTGAATTTCAAGTGTAACAATGTGGTATTATGTGTTTTTATTAATTAATGAATGTTAGCTTTTATTTAATTGAATTAGAATGTTGTAATTTAATTAAATAAGTTTAGTATTTAATCTGTGGAGTAAAGATTTGTTAAAAGAATGGAAAAGGGTTTTAAGTGATTCTACCAAACAAGACCTTACTTTTCTTTTTAAGCTTATTTTACCAAACATGACTCAAGTTAATAAAAGGATTTGTTTTAAAAAAATTGAGTTTGCCAAACATGGCCTAACCTTTCAAATTATTATAACCTATGTAATTAGTAATATTTATTATGGTAATTAGTATTATACTTATTACTTATAGGTTACATATATATTATATATGTATATGTATATGGTATAATATATGTTGAGTTAAAAGTTTGTTAGTTTTTACAAACAAAGAAAGAAAGAAAACAAGAGAAGGGGTAGAGAGAATTATCAGAGAAGAAGAAGAAGAAGAGAAACCTTGAGAAAACAAGTGGAGAGCTTTCATCATCCCCATCTCTTCTCCTAATTCAAACTAGATAAGGTATAAGCTTAGAACCCTATAAGTTGTAATCACGTTCTTCTAGGTTTTCATGGTTTTAGAATTTTCTGTAAAAATGTTTGTATGAAAGTTCTTGATTTTGATATATATATGGGATGTGTACATATATATTTATATATATATGTTTACATATGATTTTTTTAATTGTTTAAGTGTTTTCATTCATAAGGATATGATGAACATGGAGAAATCATGTTCATAGTGTTTTATTATGAAGTTATTTTGAAAATAGTTCGTAAATCATCAAAGAGATTGGTGTAAGCATAAAGTTATGAGTAAGATGTGATATAGCATGATTATATATGATTTATATGGTTGTTTTAATAATTCAATTCATGAAATTTTGATAAACAAGAAGACTTGTGTTCATAGTGATTTTTTGTAAATTAATTTCTAAAAAATGGCTTTTGAAACTATCAAATTGATATTTGATTATGAGTTATTGTTGAAATTAATCACGTATTATGTTAGTATGTTAAGAATAAAAGTTATTACAATTGGAATTACTTGAATTGATTGAAAAACGAATTCGTAGTAGCAATTTTCGTCAAGAACGCTTAATATTGTAGTTTTCTTTGAAAATCATGAAATCATGGTTTTGATTATGTGATGTATGGATTTTATATGTTATGATCATGTTAAAGAGTTTAAAATATTGTTTTTATCAAGTTTCATGTTTATCATGTTGAGAAAAATCGAATTCGGTGTGAAGAAATAAGCTAAATTGGCTTATTTCTTTTCCAGTTCGCGAACCAGCCCCTTCACCAGACCAGGGACCCACCCCAACGGGGATATTGCGCTTGGGGGACCCGCCCCAGTGAGTTAGCTTGCTGTCCAGAAAAGTTGGTTTTTGCTTGTTGAGTTTTCATGCCCCGTTTGTTTAGCTAACTTACTTCTATGACTTGATAAGTGTAATATGTAATAAGATAACATGTTTTTGATGTGTTTAAGATATTTTGAAGTGTTATGTGAATGTGTTACACTTGTATGGGTGTATTACTTTTATAAGGTACACAACAAGATTCAAAGCGTTATAAGCTTATGAAATGTATGTCGTGAGTGTAGACTTACGTATGTGGCTAGTTAGCAACCTATGTTGTAAACAACGTTGTGAGTTGGACTTAAGTGAGAAGTTCAACGGTTTAAACATTGTAGTTTGTTACTAATAGATGTTTTGAACGTAATATAAATGTGTAGGGTAACTGTGAAGTGGTTATAATTGTGAAAGTGTAGCTTGCGCTTGAGGCAAGTTCTCTTATCCTTATTCTCTTATGTTAACCAAGTCTTCTATCTCTAAACTTGTTATTTAAATTGTGCAAGTCCTCTAATTCTTATTCTCTTACGTTAAGCTAGTTTCCATTTCGAAACTTGCTATTTACTTTGTACAAGTCTTGTTGTATTCTAATATTCCTAATACACAAATATTGAAGCATTATTGAGGTATTGCGATCTTGACTTAGTTGTTCAAGCAAGATCTACTTATTCTTTCAGTTGCTTTAAGTTATTCTAAAGCATGCCTACTTATTATGTAGTTTATTGTCATATCCTGCAATTGGTTCATAATTCTTATATTATTGAATTGTTAAAGTACTGTGAGTCGATTCAACTACTCCTAGTTGATAATAGTTGAAACTCCAAAGTTCCCTTATCTATCCAAACCAAACTTTCTTTGGTGTGGACTTTTATTCAATTACTGAGAATGAACAACCCTATTACTAGGGGACATTTATGCGAAAGTGTTAAGATGGTTGTGCACAATTCAAGGTAGAAAGGGTTGATCTCCCTGAGTACGAGTTAAAGGTCCATAGTCTTATTGACTGTTAAAGGTTTAAATAGAAATATTTATAACCTAGGACATAGTTCAAGGTCTTATGACCCTCAGATGATTCTATATTCGAATTCTACGTATTGATGAAAGAATTAATATTCAATTCTTTATTTTGATGAAAGTAAAGTTATTCAAACTCTTTTGAAACTATTCACTTATGTCATATCATTGTCGTATTTCCAAGTGAGCTTTTGTTGCTCACTCTTGCATGTTTTACCACCCATTGCAGTTGAAACCAAGAATGTTGACATACCGTCAACAAGTAAAGGAAAAGGGAAGATGAGCAAATGAAGGCTTGTGTTACAAGTTTTTATTTAAGTTTTATGAAGGTTGTAATTTACTTTGCAATTCTTTATTATTGGGTAGACATATGTTTTAATTTAGAAAGTGAACACCAAATCATGTGCAAACGAAGTACCCGGATTTGGGGGTGCCACAGGTTGGTATTAAAGCAGTAGGTTATGAACCTTAGGTGGGGGGGGGGGGGAAACCTTAGGTAGTAGCCTTATAGGAAGATCGAAAAGATATTGGTGATAGGTAAAGATAATAAACTATCTTATGTGCTATATGTTTACGTTTAGGTATTAGAAGAGTGATGACTCGATGTCACGTAATAATAAACTTTAAATTTTTTTTGTCAGGATGACGAATGTTGGAGAACCCAGTCAGGCTAGAGAGGATATACCTCAGGTGCCTAGAGAGAAAGAGTCCCAAGACATCCATGTTGTCTGGGAGCAACTGGTTAGGAGAGAGCCATCTCCAGTGATCACCGTAGTTGGTCAGGAGCGTGAACTGACACCTATTCTAGAGGAAGAGGACGACGACGAGTCAGAAGAGCAGGAAGAGGAGGAAGAGGATCCCGAAGAGGAATTTTTACCTCACTCTGTTAGTGCTGAGATGTACGAGGCGGTTTACGACTGTAACGTGGAACTTTAAGGTCGAGTCGGAGAGCTCGAAGAAACCATCCAGCAGCGGGACGAGACTATCGAAGAAATAGCTAGTGATCTAGGAGAGGTGCAGTGGAAGCTATTCTACGTAGAGCATGATCGAGACGAGGGTCGAGCCGAGCTAGCAAAGCTAAAGCAAGATATCCAAGAGGAGTCGACAAAACATGCCAGAGCTGAGGAAATAAGCTTGAGGGCTACCCAACGAGCCAATCGAGTTGAGAACGAGGCTGAAACCAAGAGAGCCAAGATAAGGGAAACAGAATACACTTTCTGTAATACCCGAGAATTTTTGAATATTAATAAACGAATATATTAATGGAAATGAATATTTATTTGAATATAAATAATTTTGTGTTATGAGATGAGTTAACTCAATTATACTAAATTAAATAATTATGATAATTGAGAAAATGTGGAGTTTACAATAAGCTCAATGAATGCCTTGTGTGGCATAGCGACAGAAAGTATATAGTTTAATTCATAAAAGTAAAAATTTATGAGTGGATGATTAATTAATAATATGTTATTAATTAATGATTTTTATGAGTAATAACATATTAATGAATAAATGGTTAATTAACGTTGAGATTAATGTTGTTCAATTAATTGCTGAATGTAAAGTTATGTAGTCACACGTTGCATAGTAACTATGTCCATATATATAAACTATATTATATGATGTATAATGTGACATTTTGGCATAACTACGTAATATATAATATGAAGTGCATTGTGATAATACAAGCAACTATGTAATACATATATACTATACTATAAAGTGTAGTCTGACACTTTAGTAAGGCTATGCAATATGAAAATTATCTCATATAAGTTACATAAATAATGCCTATGTGACCATATGGTAGGTATAGTACTTTAATGTATATTATATGGAATATTAGGTTAAAGTATGTAAATAATTGATATTCCTAATCATCTCTATGAGTAACATACTTAAAATATTAATAATAATAAGAGTTGGGATAATTCAATTAACTCATAAATGTGATATTGTTAAAGTGTACATGGATTATATGTTGTATATATATGTGTACCCCAATGTGCTACCACGTGAAGTTGTTATGGTATTTTAGTCCATCTATGCCCCTAAGTGAGTATAAGCTAAGGTATACATATATGTACTAAGTATATAATATATGGTCTTTTATCCCCAATTTGTTATGGCTGATGATATGTTTAGCTAGTCCCACATTAAGTGTCCAGTTCCCCTCCTTTCTCTCATTCACGTTTAGAACAAAAAGGCTAAGGAGCTACTCTTTCTTCTTCTCCCAAGATCATTCTAGCTCATCATTGTAGGGGGAGTAGGATTCATGATGCATATTACCAACCACTCACCAACCATCTATTGTCCAACATCTTCTTCCTTCATCTCTTAGTTTATTTTCATGGACAAAGGCTTGGCATGGGTTTTGATTTTTCTATAAATTGAGCATCCCTCTTCATTTTCTATGGTGATTAATTAATTGCTAAGTGATATAGAGAGATTATTGTGAGTTCGTAATCTGAATTTGAGAGCAAGTTGTGTGCAAGTTTGAGCTCAAGAGGTATAACCTCTAAACCCATTTGAATTTCAATTCATAGAGATTGCATGATATTGTTGAAATTAGTGTGTGATAAGGTGCTAGCATAAGTTGTTAAGTATATCTATGTGTCAGGAATGTAAAGTGATGGTAGGCAAGCATGCTAGCTAAGTACATTATGAGAAATTCTGAAGCTCTGCAATAACAGAACATCCTCTGGTCTGGAAAGGGAGCCGCGCGGCCGCGCCTCTCCCTAGTACAACTGGCGCGCGGCCGCGCTGTTCTGTAAAAATTATTGATGATTTTGTTAAGTATTCTGATATTTTGAGCATGTTATACTAAGTAGGTTATGCATGCAAATCACCATGACATGTACAATAAGGCTGTTATGTATATAGTAAGCCATATTAGTTGTTTAGCTTGAGAATTTTGAAGAAAGCTTAAGGATTGGTAAACTAGTTTGATAAACATGATGTACTACGTAAACCGACCTTATGAGTAAATGAATCACATTCCGATATGCCTTGACATGTGATAATGTGATAGTTATATTATTAGACTATCCAAACATGAATTGAAATAAGTTTCCAAGTAAAAGGCTATACTTGCTATGTGTACAATAAGCTATGTGAACTTGGATTCCGAACTTGATATCATGATCTGAATTACATATATGCATGCACAAGAAAGTGTAGAAGCATGACATAGAGTATATGAACTTACCTTGCATACTTAAATAGTTTTAATAGCATTCTAATGGAAACATAAGAATTTCGAAGGTGAACCTTGGCACGTAAATATCATACATACATTATGATTTTGTAAGCATGTCTATGTGGCCTAGGAATACATGTTGGATATATTAACTTACGTGTATGGACTTCGTAAGGAAGAATGAACATGTTGGACTTGTTAGTGAGCCTTACTAATGAAAATACAAACTTTGAACGTAAATGTTAACATGCTACTTTGAGAGTTAGAATATGATATTTGTGAACATGGTTGATGATACTCTTGGACTCACTCATATATCATAAATGTATATGTGCCATGCTTAGGTGTCGTAACTCAAGTAAAGCATAAACGAAGCATATTTCAAACAAAACGATACTAATTGCGCATATACGATATGAATACTCACAAGCATGTCTAATATGAGTTATATGACTACCTTATATGTTTAAGAAGCAAGCATGTTAGACTTTGTGATTTTCATGACCATGAATGATCGTAAGTTGTCAAAAGTGTTAACTTAGAGCCATATCATGAAAGAGAAAACTTAGATGGACTTGAGAAGCATAAAGGCATCCTTTAATATGCATATATGTTATGAGATATCATATGTTGATGCTTGAATTCGATTTTTGACGATTGACTTATTAAAATACCATAACTCACTGAAATAACATATATTTAGTATTGATTGTGGTCTTGTGTGATAATAATGATATGAGAGTGTGTTTAACTCAAAAAGAGGAACGTTAAGGATAAAAGTATATTAGTCGAGACTTGTGAATCAAATATAATACTATATGTGGTATGACTGTATAGTGAAGTTAAAGACTTAACTTATATGTCGATTGTATATCTAAAATAAGATATGTTGTTGAACTATATGACTAATGAATATCATATATACATAACTATATTACGATAGGATTTGAAAAGTGTTGATTAATTTACGGGGATAAACTACGCTTAAGGCAAGTTTCCTAACTTACACTCTTTTACGGTGCAAGTATTCTATCCTTTTATATTGCAAGCTAGTTTCTTTACTTACTCGTTTGAATTGAATTAGCATACTTGAACTCTTATTTCATTAAAGCTATTATATATGTTGAACTTGGTATTGTTCTTAAATATTGTGAAAGTGGCTATGCCATTTGATTCGGCTAGACTTATATTATTGAAAAGCTACCCACACCAATTGATTGGTGCGGGATCTCGTATTTGACTGAGAAGAACAACCTTCTTTGAAGGGAAAATATAATTGTCGGAGAACCGACGTGCGCACTTGAGTATGATTGATTGTTATGCATAACGTAGGGTACTTTAGGCTGATCACCTGTTGTACCCATTTTTGATTTGGGTTATTAGTTTAATACTGTTAATTCTAGTAGAAGTTCAAAGTCCTTAGTGACTGCTCAGTATTCATTTATCTTGAAATCTTGAATTAGTTTATTATTAAATCACATTGATATTATTCTGTCCTTAGAGACTGTTATTGAGAACTGTTGATATTCTTGTTATCCTTGAACTATCAAACCTTGATATACCCTTTCGAGAATTGAGAATTTTATTACTCACCCTTATTGTATATTACTTACTGGGCAATTTGTGCTCATTCTTGCTTTCCCTAAAATATTTCAGTTAAGGCATAGCAGTGCGGACCTTCGGGCAAAGATAAGGGCAAGGGAAAGGCTACTGAGTAGCTTAAATTATGTAGGACTTATGATTGTAATAAAGAACTTATGATATTATGTACTAGTTAAGGTTATTTATACTTAAGATATGTCTAAGCTATGTAATCATTGCTTAAGTTACGAGACCTTGGGACGTGAATAATTATATTATTTAAATGTAATTTATTCGGTATTAGTTATGTATTATTCCGCTGTGCGATGCGACATTTAGTCGTATTATTATTGTGATGTATTACCATGAGCACGTGACGAACCGAATTCGAGCTACCCCGTGACGGTCCTGGAATTTGGGGGCATTACACTTTCCATACGGCCATAGATAGGGCCCAGGACCGTATTTTCTATTACCCAGCTCAGTTCCAAGGTTTACCGTGGTATGTGGTAGACCGAAGGACAGCTTTTCGGATGATGGAGGAAGAACGAAGAGAGGCTGTGCGACGTCTTAATATGCCTAGACATTAGAGCGTTTAAATTATGTGTTTCTTTGTGGAATAAATAAATATAAATCCCATAGTTTGAGATAATAATGGGATAAAGTGATGATGTAGTCATGTAACTTGTTCCAGTTCAGGAAAGATGATGTAAATAGCAGAAATGTTATCTATCCTATGTTTTAAAAACTATGAGTAATGAATAAAAGAAGTTTATGGATGTGCTATGTGTTCATTTATGAACTTAGTTATTTAAAATGTTTAAGCTGAACTTGAATACTTAAGAATTGAATAAAAGGAGCTAATAATATTATTTCTTAACAGAAAATGCCTCCTAGAAGAAGGCCAACACGTCAAAATCCCGAGGGTTCGACGAACAACAATGATGGAACAAACCGTAACTCGGTTCAGCAGTTAGTGAACCTGTTGACAGGAGCAATGGCCAATCAGCCGCAAGTGCAGACCACGACGTTCAAAGAGTTTAAGGCAGTAGGACCGCCAGAATTCAAGGGATCGACTAACCCGATAGATGCACAGACGTGGGTTATGGAAATGGAGAAGGTCTTTGACGTGGCTAAGGTCGGTGAAGACAAGAAAATGGCATTTGCAACTTTCATGTTGAAGTCAGATGTTAGCTTATGGTGGAAGGTGAATAAGACCAGAGAGGGTGAAGGAGTCATACCGTGGGTTCGTTTCAAAGAGATATTCTGTGAAATGTACTTCCCTGTGAGTTCGCAAGACCAGATGGAGGTCCAATTCCTAGAGCTGAAGCAGGGGGGATGACGGTGTCTGAATATGCCGCTAAGTTCAACGAGTTGGCCAGGTTCGCTACATACCAGGTCAGTATGGACGCTAGGAAGGCGAGGAGGTTTGAGTGGGGACTGAAACCCTGGCTCTACAGCAAGGTCTCTATGTTTAGCTGAACACGTTTGCAGCTGTGCTGGAGAAGGCCATACTAGCTGAAGGGGGGAGTAAAACCGTGACTAAATTCAACCAAGACAAGAAGAAGAAGAATGAGACAGAAAATAAAGCTGGTGGTAGCGAGGCTATCCATCAGAAAAGGAAGTGAAACGACAGTACCTCTGCTGGGAGTCAGTAGGGAGGACAACAGAAGAGGAAGCTCGAAGCATGTGCTACATGAGGGAAGACTCACATTGGAGTGTGCATGAAAGGGAAACAAGTGTGCTACAACTGTGATCAGGAAGGCCACATCGCGCCAAATTGCCCAAACCCAAAGAAGGGAGATTTCTATACATGTGGATCCAAGGATCACATAGCTCGTAACTGCCCTAAGAAGCCAGTGGCAGGGTCAACATGGAATGGAGGGAATGGCAGCGGCAACACTCTGACTATTATCGGACCGTCGCCACTGCAAGCCGTTCGACCCACTGCCCGTACGTTCAACATGACGGTGCAGGACGCCGTGTAATCAAAGGATGTGGTGGCAGGTATTATTCTGATCAATAGTATAAATGCATATGTATTATTTGATTCAAGTGCTACTTGTTCATTCGTATATGATGATTTTGTTAAAACTCTAAACTTACCTGTAGAGGAGTTAGCTTACCCCTTGAACATAAAAATTGTGAATAAGGAAGTTATTCCTGTTAGGTATGTATACAAGAACTGTAGGTTGGATATTAAGGGTCAGGAGCTGAGGGTAGATTTGATTCCGATAAAACTTGGGGAATTCGATGTCATATTGGGAATGGACAAGTTGTTCAACCATGGGGCAGTAATAGACTGTCAGAAGAAGTCGGTAAATCTTACGACTCCGTCAAAAGTGGTGTTCTATGGTAGTAAATCGCCTAGACAAGCGAGTTGTCTGACGGTGATGCAAGCCAAGAAACTTTTGAAGCAAAGCTGTGTAGGATATCTAGCTTACATAGTAGATACGCGTAAGGAGAGCCCGAAGGTAGAAGAGATATCAGTGGTTAAGGAGTTTGTGGACGTTTTTTTGAGCGATTTGCCAAGACTTCCACCAGATAGGGAGATAGAGTTTGTGATCGACTTAGCACCGGGAACTGCTTTAATTTCGAAAGCCCAGTACCGAATGGCTCCAATTGAGATGAAGGAACTGATGGTTCAACTACAAGATTTGCTGGACAAGAAGTATATTCAACCGAACGTTTTGCCGTGGGGAGCGCCAGTTTTATTCGTCAAGAAGAAGGATGGATCGATGCGTCTTTGCATTGACTATAGAGAGTTGAATAAAGTTACGATCAAGAATAGGTATCCCTTACCTAGGATCAATGACTTGTTTAATCAATTGAAGGGTGCTAAATACTTCTCAAAAATCAATTTGAGAAGCGGGTATCATCAATTGAAGGTGAGAAAAAAAGATATACCGAAAATGGCTTTTAGGACTCGGTATGATCATTACAAGTTCTTGGTGATGTCATTTGGGTTAACAAATGCCCCAGCTGCATTTATGGACATAATGAACAGGGTGTTTAAGCCATTCCTGGACAAGTTTGTAGTGGTGTTCATAGATGATATTCTGGTTTATTCCAAGACTGAGGAGGAACACGCTGAACACTTAAGGCTAACCTTAGAATCGCTGAGACGAGAAAAACTTCATGCAAAATTCTCGAAGTGCGAATTCTAGTTGGGTCATGTGCAATTTCTTGGCCACGTGATCGACAAGGATGGTATTTTGGTGGATCCGTCGAAGGTTGAAGCAGGTAATGAATTGGGATCAGCCAAAAACGTCGTCTGAAGTGAGGAGTTTCTTGGGATTGGCAGGTTATTACCGGAGATTTATCTAAGATTTTTCCAAGATCGCAACTCCGTTAACAAATTTGACTCGTAAAACAGTTAAGTTTGTTTGGACAGAAAATTATGAGGAAAGTTTCCAGGAATTGAAGAAGAGGTTGAGTATTGCGCCTGTGTTGTCTTTACCGGATAGTACGGGGAATTTCGTGGTATTTAGTAATGCCTCACATAATGGTTTAGGCTGCGTGTTGATGTAGAGCGGCAAGGTCATTGCTTATGCATCACGACAGCTGAAGGATTACGAGAAGGGGTATCCGACTCATGAATTAGAATTGGCGGCAGTAGTATTTACTCTAAAGATTTGGAGACACTACCTATATGGAGAGAAGTGTGAAATATACACAGATCACAAGAGTCTGAAGTATATTTTTACCCAGAAGGAATTGAACATGAGCCAAAGAAGATGGTTAGAACTGATCAAGGACTACGACTGCGAGATACTTTACCTTCAGGGTAAAGCTAATGTCGTCGCCGACGCTTTGAGCAGAAAAGGTCGGGAGAAGCTGAATATGTTAACTGATCAGGATCAGTCGATAGAACAAATGGCTAGATTAGAGCTGGAAGTGAAGTTTCTGAAGGAATCGAATGAGAAGTTGTTTCAAGTAACTACTGGTTCTACTCCGGTAGACAAAATGAAAGAAGCACAACTTCATGATGAGGAATGTGAAAAGATTCGAAAAAGAATAGCGTATGGTGAAGAGTTCAAATTCAAGATTGACAGTGAGGGACTGCTATGATTTGAAGGTAGAATCTGGGTACTGCCAGTACCAGAAGTTAAGGAGGAGATTTTGAGCTAAGCTCACAGTAAAAAATATTCAATTCACCCTGGGAGTACGAAGATGTACCAGGATCTTAGGCATCATTTTTGGTGGCCGACTATGAAGAGGGATGTTGCTGAGTGTGTTGCGAGATTTCTAACTTGCCAGAAAGTCAAGGCAGAACACCAGAGACCTAACAGATTGCTACAACCGTTGGAAATTCCAGAGTGGAAGTGGGAGCATATCACAATGGATTTCGTGGTTGGTCTTCCAGCGAATCAGAAGGGTTTCGACGCAATATGGGTCATTGTAGATCGATTGACGAAGTCAACCCACTTTCCGCCGATCAGGATTAAGTACAACTTAGAACACTTGGCGAAGCTGTACGTTAAGGAAATTATTTCTCGACACGGGGTTCCAGTGTCGATTGTGTCCCACAGAGATCCGCGGTTTAAATTAAATTTCTGGAAGCGATTGCAAGAGTGTCTGGGAACACAATTGCGAATGAGTACAGCATACTATCCTCAGACCGATGGGATGATCATCTTGAGGATATGCTGACAACTTGGGTGATGGATTTCAAGGGAAGCTGGGATGATCATCTACCATTGGTGGAGTTCGCCTATAACAACAGTAACCACGCGAGTATCGGCATGCCGCCTTACGAAGCGTTATACGACAGAAAATGCAGAACTCCTTTGTGCTGGAATGAAGTCGGTGAACGGCAACTGTTGGGACCGGAATTGGTGCAATAAACTGCCAAAATTGTGAAGCTGATCAGAACAAGATTGGTTGCTGCTCAAGACAGACAGAAGAAATATGATGATCAACATCGACAGAACCGAGAATTCTTACTAGGGAGCTTTATTTTCGTAAAAGTATCTCCCTGGAAGGGGAAGACTCGATTCGATAAGTAGGGGAAGTTGAGTCCCCGATTTATTAGACCTTTCGAGGTACTACGAAAGGTGGGCGAGGTTGCTTACGAGGTAGCATTACCTCCAGAGCTTGAGAATATACACAACGTATTCCATATTTCCATGTTACGACCTTACAAACATGACTATAATCATGTAATAGAACATGAGCCTTTATAATTTGATAAAGACTTAACGTATGAAGAGATTCCTTTTCAAATAATTGATAAGAAGGAACAAGTACGTAGGAATAAAGTGATACCTTGTGTTAAGGTAATCTGGAGGATCCACAGTGCTGAAGAAGCCACGTGGGAACTCGAAGATGTTATGATGAAATCTTATCCGCAATTATTTGCTTAATTGATCTTTGTAATCCCTTATATATCGATTCTGGGGACAGAATCCTTTTAAGGGAGGAAGAATGTAACAGATGAGAGTTTTTTTTATGAGAATTTTTTTTTATGTCTTGATTCTGATGACATAATCCTTTTAAGGAGGGAAGATTGTAACGATTGAGATTTTATGTATTAAATTTTAATATTTATTGAGTGAATAAATATTATATGTGATTTATTTATTGAGTTAAATAAATAAATTGTGTGATTGTGTGGACTGATTTAATTAAGAGTAATATTTAATTAAATGGATGTATTAATAATGTTGTGGCATAATTCTAATCTAATTGAGAAGAGTTAAATTAGATTTAAAATTATGCGCTAAGTATTAGTTGTAATTTATTAATTGTTACATGAATTGAATTTCAAGTGTAACAATGTGGTATTATGTGTTTTTATTAATTAATGAATGTTAGCTTTTATTTAATTGGATTAGAATGTTGTAATTTATTTAAATAAGTGTAGTATTTAATCTATGGCGTAAAGATTTGTTAAAAGAATGGAAAAGGGTTTTAAGTGATTCTACCAAACAAGACCTTACTTTTCTTTTTAAGCTTATTTTACCAGACATGACTCAAGTTAATAAAAGGATTTGTTTTAAAATAATTGAGTTTGCCAAACATGACCTAACCTTTCAAATTATTATAACCTATGTAATTAGTAATATTTATTATGGTAATTAGTATTATACTTATTACTTATAGGTTACATATATATTATATATGTATATGTATATGGTATAATATATGATGAGTTAAAAGTACGTTAGTTTTTACAAACAAAGAAAGAAAGAAAACAAGAGAAGGGTTAGAGAGAATTATCAGAGAAGAAGAAGAAGAGAAACATTGAGAAAACAAGAGGAGAGGCTTTCATCATCCCCATCTCTTCTCCTAATTCAAACTAGAAAAGGTATAAACTTAGAACTCTATAAGTTGTAATCACGTTCTTCTATGTTTTCATGGTTTTAGAATTTTCTATAAAAATCTTTGTATGAAAGTTCTTGATTTTGATATATGTATGGGATGTGTACATATATATATATATATATATATGTTTACATATGATTTTTTTAATTGGTTAAGTGTTTTAATTCACAAGGATATGATGAACATGGAGAAATCATGTTCATAGTGTTTTCTTATGAAGTTATTTTGAAAATAGTTCTTAAATCATCAAAGAGATTGGTGTAAGCATAACGTTATGAGTAATATGTGATATAGCATAATTATATATGAGTTATATGGTTGTTTTAACAATTCAATTCATGAAATTTTGTTAAACAAGAAGAATTGTGTTCATAGTGATTTTCTATAAATTAATTTCTAAAAAATGGCTTTTGAAACTATCAAATTGATGTTTGATTATGAGTTATTGTTGAAATTTATCACGTATTATGTTATTATGTTAAGAATAGAAGTTATTACAATTGGAATTACTTGAATTGATTGAAAAACAAATTCGTAGTAGCAATTTTCTTCAAGAACGCTTAATATTGTAGTTTTATTCAAAAATCATGAAATCTTGGTTTTGATTATGTGATGAATGGATTTTATATGTTATGATCATGTTAAAGAGTTTAAAATATCATTTTTATCAAGTTTCATGTTTATCATGTTGAGAAAAATCGAATTCGGTGTGAAAAAATAAGCCAAATTGGGTTATTTCTCTTGCAGTTCGCGAACCAGCCCCTTCACCAGACCAGGGACCCGCCCCAGCGGGTTAGCTTGCTGTCCAAAAAAGTTGGTTTTTGCTTGTTGAGTTTTCATGCCCCGTTTGTTTTGCTAACTTACTTCTATGACTTGATAAATGTAATAGGTAATAAGATAACATGTTTTTGATGTGTTTAAGATAGATTGAAGTGTTATGTGAATGTGTTACATGTGTATTGGTGTATTACTTTCATAAGGTACACAACACGATCCTAAGCGTTATAAGCTTATGAAATGTATGTCGTGAGTGTAGACTCACGTATGTGGCTAGTTAGCAACCTATGTTGTAAACAACGTTGTAAGTTGGACTTAAGTGAGAAGTTCAACGGTTTAAATGTTGTAGTTGGTTACTAATAGATGTTTTGAACGTAATATAAATGTATAGGGTAACTGTGAAGTGGTTATAATTGTGAAAGTGTCGCTTGCGCTTGAGGCAAGTTCTCTTATCCTTATTCTCTTACGTTAAGCAAG
This sequence comes from Panax stipuleanatus, assembly GCA_020205555.1. Lineage (NCBI taxonomy): Eukaryota > Viridiplantae > Streptophyta > Magnoliopsida > Apiales > Araliaceae > Panax > Panax stipuleanatus. The sequence continues at coordinate 109,496,442 of CM035122.1, forward strand.
TCTTCTATTTCTAAACTTGTTATTTAAATTGTGCAAGTCCTCTTATTCTTATTCTCTTACGTTAAGCTAGTATGCATCTCGGAACTTGCTATTTACTTTGTATAAGCCTTGTTGTATTCTAATATTCCTAATACACAAATATTGAAGCATTATTGAGGTATTATGATCTCTACTTAGTTGTTCAAGCAAGATCTACTTATTCTTTAAGTTGCTTTAAGTTATTTCTAAAGCATGCCTACTTATTACGTAGTTTATTGTCATATCCTGTAATTGGTTCGTAATTCTTATATTATTGAATTGTTAAAGTACTATGAGTCGATTCAACTGCTCCTAGTTGATAATAGTTGAAACTCCAAAGTTCCCTTATCTATCCAAACCAAACTTTCTTTGGTGCGGACTTGTATTCAATTACTGAGAATGAACAACCCTATTTACTAGGGGACATTTATGCGAAAGCGTTAAGATGGTTGTGCACAATTCATGGTACAAAGGATAGATCCCCCTGAGTACGAGTTAAAGGTCCATAGTCTTATTGACTGTTAAAGGTTTAAATAGAAATATTTATAACCTAGGATGTTCAAGGTTTTATGACCCTCAGATGATTCTATATTCGAATTCTACATAATTGATAAAAGAATTAATATTCAATTCTTTATTTTGATGAAAGTAAAGTTATTCAAACTCTTTTGAAACTATTCACTTATGTCATATCACTGTTGTATTTTCATGTGAGCTTTTGTTGCTCACTCTTGCATGTTTTACCACCCATTGCAGTTGAAACCAAGAATGTTGACATACCGTCAACAAGTAAAGGAAAAGGGAAGATGAGCAAGTGAAGGCTTGTGTTACAAGTTTTTATTGTAATAAGACTTAGTTGATTATGTTTTATTTTCGCATTTTTGTTTGATGTTAAGGTTTAGATAACCCTTGGATTTTATTTGGACAACTTGCAATACTTTATCAAGGAAGATTTTATTTAAGTTTTATGAAGGTTGTAATTTACTTTGCAATTCTTTATTATTGGGTAGACATATGTTTTAATTTAGAAAGTGAAGACCAAATCATGTGGAAACAAAGTACCCGGATTTTGGGGTGTCACAGGTTGGTATCAAAGCAGTAGGTTATGAACCTTAGGTGGGGGAAAACCCATAGGCAGTAGCCTTATAGGAAGATCGAAAAGATAGTGGTGATAGGTAATGATAATAAACTACCTTATGTGCTATGTGTTTACGTTTAGGTATTCGAAGAGTGACGACTCGATATCACGTAATAATAAACTTTAAAATTCTTTTGTCAGGATGACGAACGTTGGAGAACCCTGTCAGGCTAGAGAGGATATACCTCAGGTGCCTAGAGAGGAAGAGTCCCGAGACATCCATATTGTCTGGGAGCAGCTGGTTAGGAGAGAGCCATCTCTAGTCATCACCGTAGCTGGTCAGGAGCGTGAGATGACACCTATTCTAGAGGAAGAGGACGAGGACGAGTCTGAAGAGCAGGAAGAGGAGGAAGAGGATACCGAAGAGGAATTTCCACCTCACTCTGTTATTGCTGAGATGTACGAGGCAGTTTACGATATTAACGTGGAACTTCATGGACGAGTCGGAGAGCTCGAAGAAACCATCCAGTAGTGGGACGAGACTATCGAAGAGATAGCTAGTGATCTAGGAGAGGTGCAGTGGAAGCTAATCCACGTAGAGAATGATCGAGACGAGGCTCGAGCCGAACTAGCAGAATACCCTATTCATTAAGTCCATAAATGCAGCTGAGGCTTTCGTCAGACCAAATGACATTACCAAGAACTCATAATGACCATATCGAGTCCTAAAAGCCGTTTTAGGTATATCTTCCTTCCTCACCTTCAATAGATGATACCCGCTTCTCAAATCAATTTTTGAGAAGTATTTCGCACCCTTCAACTGATCAAACAAGTCATCGATCCTAGGTAAAGGATACCTATTCTTAATCGTAACTTTATTCAATTCCCTATAATCAATGCAAAGACGCATCAATTCATCCTTCTTCTTCACAAACAAAACTGGCGCTCCCCACGGTGAAACGCTTAGTTGAATATACTTCTTGTCTAGCAATTCTTGTAGTTGAACCATCAGTTCCTTCATCTCAACTGGAGCCATTCTATACGGAGCCTTCGAAGTCGGAGCAGTTCCTGGAGCTAGATCGATCACGAACTCTATCTCCCTATCTGGCGGAAGTCCTGGCAAATTGCTTGGAAAAATGTCTACAAACTCCTTAACTACCAATATCTCCTCCACCTTCGGGCTTTCCTTACGCGTATCTACTATGTAGGCTAAATATCCCACACAGCCTTGCGTCAGAAGTTTCTTAGCTTGCATAACCGTCAGACAACTCATTTGTCTAGGTGATTTGCTACCATAGAACACTAACCTTGATGGAGTCGTAAGGTTTACCGACTTCTTCTGACAGTTGATTATCGCCCCATGGTTGAACAACCAGTCCATACCCAATATGACATCGAATTCCCCAAGTTTTATCGAAATCAAATCTACTCTAAGCTCATGACCCTTAATGTCCAATCTACAGTTCTTATAAACGCTCCTAACAGGAATAACTTCCCTATTCGCAATCTCTATGATCAAGGGGTAAACTAACTCTTCTACATGTAAGTCTAGGGTTTTAGCAAAATCATCAGATATAAATGAACAAGTAGCACCCGAATCAAATAATACATATGCATTTATACTATTGACCAGAATAATACCTGACACCACGTCTTTTGATTGCACAGCATCCTGCACTATCATATTGAATGTTCGTGCAGTGGGTCGAACAGCTTGCAATGGTGCTGCGATAGTAACAGTACTGCCGCTTCCACTCCCTCCGCTCCCTGTTGACCCTGCCATCAGCTTCGTAGGGAAGTTGCGAGCCATGTGTTCCTTAGATTCACATGTAAAGCAAGCTCCCTTCTTCGAGTTTAGGCAATTAGGTGCAATGTGACCTTCCTGACCACAGTTGAAGCACACCCGCTTTCCCTTCATACACACGCCAATGTGATTCTTACCGCATGTAGCACATGCTTCGAACTTCCTCTCCTACTGGCTTCCTTGCTGACTCCCAGCAGAGGTATTATCAGACCACTTCCTCTTCTGGTTCACAGCGCTGCTACCCCCAATCTTGGTTTCTACCTCATTCTTTTTCTTCTTATCTTGGTTGAACTTCATCACCGCTTCGCTTCCTCCCTCAACAAGTATGGCTTTCTCCAGCACAGCTGCAAATGTGTTCAGCTGTAACATGGAAACCTTGCTGTAGAGCCAGGGCTTCAGTCCCTGCTCAAACCTTCTCGCCTTCTTAGCGTCAGTGCTGACCTGGTAAGTAGCGAACCTGGCCAGTTTATTGAACTTAGCGGCATACTCGGACACCGTCATCCCTCCCTGCTTAAGCTCTAGGAACTGGACCTCCATCTGGTCTTGGGAACTCACTGGAAAGTACACCTCGTAGAACATTTCCTTGAAACGTTCCCACGTGATGACTCCTTCTCCCTCCCTGGTCTTATTAGCCTGCTACCAAAAACTAGCATCCGACTTCAACATGAAAGCCGTGAATGCTGTCTTCTGGTCTTCCCCTACCCTAGCCACGTCAAATACCTTCTCCATTCCCATAACCCATGTCTGAGCTTCGATAGGGTTAGTCGATATTTTAAACTCAGGCGGTCCTATAGCCTTGAATTCCTTGAATGTAGTACCCTGCACTTGCGACTGATTCTCAAGAGCTCCTGTCAACAGGTTCACCAACTGCTGAACCGAGTTGGGATTCGTCCCACCGTTATTGTTGTTGTTCGTCGCACCCTCAGGGTTTTGTCGTGTTATTCTTCTTCTAGGAGGCATTTTTTATTAAGAAAATATTATTATTAGACCCTTTATTCAATTTTTAAATATTCAAGTTCATACTTAAACGTTTTAAACAATTCAGTTCACATAGAACACATAACACGTAAATAAACTTCCTTTATTCATTAGTCGTAGTTTAAAAAAATCAATCAGATAGCATTTCTGCCATTTACATCATCCTTCCTGAACTGGAAAAGTTGCAGGATTACATTATTAACTTATCCCATTCTTATCTCAAATTATGGGATTTACTTTATTTACTACAAAAAGCAACACATAAACAAAAGCTCTACTACTACTGCTACTACTACTGCTACTACTGCTACTGCTACTGCTACTGCCTAGGCATATTATACGTCACACAGCCTCTCTGCGTTCCTCTTCCATTACCCAAAACGCCGTTCTTCGGTCCACCACATACCATGGTAAACCTTAGAACTGAGCTGGGTAGTAGAAAACACGGTCCTGAGCATCTTTCTATAGCTGTGTGAAAAGCATACTCTGTTTCCCTCAGCTTGGCTCTCTTGGCTTCAGCTTCACCTTCAGCTCGATCGGCTCGTTGATTAGCTCTCAAGTTGACTCTTTAGCTCTGGCATGCTTCCTCGACTCCTCCTGGATGTCTTGCTTCAGCTTTGCCAGTTTAAATCGAGTAGCAACTCTATCAACCTCCATATGTATCAGGTTCCACTGTCCATCTCCTAGGTCACTTGCCATTTCCTCGATCGTCTCGTCTCGCTGCTGAATGGTTTCTTCGAGCTCTCCGACTCAACCATGAAGCTCCATGTTGCTGTCGTAGACTGCCTCGTATATCTCAGCACTAGTAGAGTGAGGTGGGAATTCCACTTCGGGATCCTCTTCCTCCTCCTCCTCATCTTCAGACTCGTCCTCGTACTCTTCTTCTGGAATAGGTGTCAGCTCACGCTCCCGACCAGCTACGGTGATCACTGGAGATGGCTCTCTCCTAACCAGCTGCTCCCAGACAATATGTATGTCACGGGGCTCCTCCCCTCTAGGCATTTGAGGTACATCCTCTCTAGCCTGACTAGGTTCTCCAACGTTCGACATCTTGACAAAAGAATTTTAAAGTTCATTATTACGTGATAATGAATCGACACTCTTCGAATACTAAAATGTAAACACGTAGCACATAAGGTAGTTATTATCTTTACCTATCACACCTATCTTTTCGATCTTACCTATAAGGCTACTACCTAAGGTTTTTCCCCACCTAAGGTTTCATAACCTACAGCTTTGATACCAACCTGTGACACTCCCAAATTCGGGTACTTCGTTTCCACATGATTTGGTGTTCACTTTCTAACTATAACAAACATCTACCCATTATATCTCAAAATAAATTACAATCTTGTTCAAAATAATAAAATTTACCTTAAAACAAGGGTTACAACCTTCTTAAAACTCAATCCCAGGGTTACTCTAACCTTGACATAAACAATAAAGTGCGGAATAAAACATGACATAAAAGTCTTATTACAACCATTTCAAAATAATTAAACAAGTCTTCACTTGCTCATCTTTCCCTTGCCTTTACTCGTAGACGGGGCATCAACGTTATCAACCTTAACTGCAATTGTTATTTAATGCAAGAGTGAGCAAAAAACAGCTCACTAGAGTTTAACAATAATAAATACATGAAAGAATATCTTTAAAAAGATTTGAATAACTTAGCTTACTTCAACAATAAAGAATTGAATAATAATTCTCTATCAACATTAAAATTCGAATATAGAATTTATCTGAGGGTCATAAGACCTTTGAACTCTTGTCCTAGGTTATAAATATTTATATTTAAACCTTTAACCGTCAATAAGACTACGGACCTTAACTCGTACTTAGGGGGATCAGCCCTTCGTACCATGTATTGTGCACAAATATCTTAACGCTATGCGTAATAATCTCCCCTAGTAAATAGGGTTGTTCAACTCAGTAATTTGAATTCAAGTTCGCACCAAAGAAAGTTTGGTTTGGATAAGCTTACAAGGGTAATTTAGAATTCATGTTCATCAACTAAGGATTACTTGAATCGACTTTCAATAATTCATAAATAAAAGAATTATGAATTAACATATGCTTTAGAAGTAAACTTAAAGCATTTAAAATAATAACTGAATCTTACTTGAACAATAAGTTAAGATCATTTCAATTAAATAAATAATTGTCCAATACAGAAATGGAAAGGACATTCTCAACAATGAATATATTAACTCAAAAAAATTGTATAGAATTAACAAGTTTAGGGTTAGAAGACTTGCATAAAATTAATACAAGATCAGGGTTTAGAAAACTTGCCTCAAGCGCAAGCTACTTAACACAATTCACGTACTTTAATATTTCCTATATACATCCAATTATAATAACCTAAATTAGTTAACACATAACTAATTCACATAATTGGTTAACTCATTTCAGTTAAATAATTAATAATAATCAACCATCACATAGATAATTACATCACTTACATATACTCACATAATTAAATTAATTATGTATTTAACTAAATTATAATTAAACAATTATAATTCAAACACTTAATTAAATTATAATTACTTAAATTATAACTAATTATAATTTAAAATTAATTAAACTACATCATGCATTATAATTATACAATTTAAAATTAATCATGTATTTATCAATTATAATCTATAATAATCATGTATTTATTAAATTATAATTACATAAATTATAATTTAAATTAACATCTAATTGATTAAAATAAATCAACTATTATAATTTCACAGAATTATAATTTAAATTAAATATTTACTCTTAATTATAATTAATCAAATTATAATTAAATAACTTATTTTACAATTACACAATTATAGCTTATAATTTAAATACTATATTTGGTTTTCAAAACTTTCTTTTTCTCAAATTATGAAATTATCAACTTCATGTTAACACATGTTATATCAGCTAGATACATGCTCATTATCTTAGCAATAATGTAATGGAAACATAAAAACACACTTAACACTTGATTAAAACTCACTGCCTCTGCCCAGGACACGGCGCAGCTGCGCAGCCAGCTGCCCTAAAACCGGCGCAGCTGCGCAGGAGATGGTTCTGGGAAGGGCAAGCGGCGCAGCTGCGCTGCTCTTGGCCTTGCTGCCGGCGCAGTTACTGCAGCAACGCGGCCAGACGCAGACAGTTTCGACCCTCTGTTTTACCGAACATCCCAGACAAGCCATCAAACGAAAATTCACAGTAACTTAAACATTGTAAATCATACATATGCAGTAATACATATATATAACATGTTTCTACATCATAATAACCATTTAAATAATGATAATCACAAGTTTTAAAAATCCAATTTGGCCATTTTTATGAAAACTCATATTTTTTCAAAATAATCCACTGTTAAAAAATTTCTCCATCAATTCCACTCGATATACATACATTATATACGTAATTGCATGTAATCATCAAACAATTTCCCAAGAAGCATGCTAGCATATTCCAACTCATCAATTTCTCCAACCAAAATTGACAACAAAACTAAAACTCATATGAACATGAATTTTCTGTTAAAATATCTTTCTACACTAATTTGATTTCTGAAAATCGTTATGGCATACAATCACTATTAGTATAACATGAACACAATACATATATTAAATTCATGATTATACCACTTTCATGAAAATTTACTTTTACAGAGAATAAAAATATGAAGAACATAAAATTCAACTTCAAAACAATAAGTTCTAGAAATTGTACCTTTTTGATTTAGTAGAGAAAGGTGAAGATGGTGATGATTGTATGCTTGATTAACAATTTTCTCCTCCTTCTTCTTACGTCTTCTTCTCTCTTTTCTTTTCTCTGCTCTCTTTTTCTCTCTATGTTCTTTAGCTTAGACTAACTTAGCGTAAACTAAACTAACGTATAATATAATACGTAGTAATAGATATAGGATTAATTATATATAATATAACTGACAAAGCATTATAACTATATTAAGTTTAATATCAGTTACAAAATTTTGAATTTAAAACTTAAGGTCATGTTTGGCAAACCCTTTATTTAAAAACGGATTATTAGCTAAGGCTTTGTTTGGAAAATAGATTTAAAAACAAATGCAAAGCCTTGTTTATTTAAAATCATTTAAAATCCTTTTTCTTTTATTTTAACAAATCATTTAACACATATTTTAAATGTCATATTTTAATTAATTAAATATTAATCATCTAATTTAATCAATTAAAATCTAACATCAATTAATCACATAAAATTGCCACATAATTATAATTACTCTCTAATTATAATTCCCGTAACACTTCATCACATAATTTATCTAATTCAATTATCCCAATTAAATTAGAACTATAATATAAAATTAATATACATTAATTAAATAAATATTAAACATTCAATTAATTAATATATAACACTTAATTAAATCACTCCATAAATCACATAATTTATTTAACTCAATAAATAATTCACATAAAATATTTATTTAACTCAATAAATATTTAAAATTATTATATAAAATCACAATCGTTACAGTCCTTAACTTGCAAAAGTGGTTATTTGCAAGAGTGAGCTCGACAGCTCAGCAATTCCAACAGTTTTCATACAGCATATAGCATATAACCTCATACTCAGTTCATGCATTTATAATCAATTTATATTAACTACGCATGTTACTTCTCATATATCAAGCATATCATCAAAGATCATCTTTCAATCTCATACATATCTCATATACAGTTCATATATAAGTTCACATCATCATAGCATAATATAATTCAACTAACAGTTATTGAATTCATATATCAAATAGGGACTGAAAGACTTGCCTGGTTCGCGGACTATGGATAAAATTCAGCTTAATAGGTTCTCACAGACCCTACACAGTTATATATATGCATTTATAAGCATATTAGCTACATAACCAATTCATATATCTTGCACGTATGTTTACATATCACATAATCATATAATCACATTGATTATATTTTTAGTTTATAATTCTACTTTCGAGGCATTTTTATACATTTTTTAAATACCTCATCCATGCTTTTAAAATAGCTATTTTTCTCTTTAATAGGGTTCAACATGTTTGTAATAGGTAACCACCTTATAATTATCCTTTACATCCTATTCATGATTCTTATAGTCATGTAATGTCAATTCATTTTCCTTTTGTATCTCACTATATGAGTATTTTGTAATTTCCTTCATAACTTAAGTATGCAAGGTGAATACATAAGATATTTTATGACTTAATTAGGATTGTATAATACAGGAATAGAATCTAGTTTCCAATCTTCTTGGTAACTTATATTGACAAACCATTTATTCAAACTTATTTTATTTCTTTCCTTATCAATCTAACTATATTATAGGTTTGTTATAAATTTCTATACTTGTTTAATTAAGAAAATACAATCGCTTTATATGGCTAGGCTATTAAACTAAACTTTGAAAACCAAGGAGGTTTCCTAACACTTCTGTAGTAGCCATGTGTTGCTGCCATTCTAGGCCATCTGCTGCTGCTAAGGAGCAGCAGCCCTTACTCTATTTCATTTCCCACAGCTACATGTCTTTACCCTCCTATTTTATGGCCTTTTCCAATTGTAGAAGGGAAATAATTTAACTGCAGCAGATCACCAACAGTTGGGCACCTGCAGTAGTATAATTACACTAACTAAAAACCTAAGGGAGGGTCTCAACCGATGCCGAGCATAGTGACTGTTGCTGCCGTGGGCTGCAGCTCTCCATCTTATTTCAGGCCACTTTTGGGTTCCTATTTTGGTAGTCCATTTGTAACCCATTTTCAATATATATATATATATATATATATATATTGTATACAAAATTGTATTTGCAGATTATAACCTATCCAATTTGGAATCTTCAAGTTACCGATAACAGTGCTCAAAAATTACTTGGTACTATAGATTCCCAACTTTTCATTTTAGCTTAACATCATTTTCTTTTCAATTTCAAGTATACAAGTTCAATGACAAGTTTATTTACATGTTTATTTTTAGGAGTCCAAAACCTAAGCCTTACGGGTAATTATCAATTAACTTGTAAAGCCAAAATAGCTCACCTATGACGAACGAGAATTTTGTAAAGATATTTGAATATTTATTGAAATAAATAAATATTTTTAATGATTTAATTATTGAATTAAATAATTAATTTGTGAATTTGTGATAAATTAATTTAATTATATGTGTGACATTAATTAAATTAATATGTAGTAATTTAATAGTTCAAAGAATATATTTAATTGAGTTTATTTGATTAATTAAATAAGCATATGTTACTTTAGTTAATTTAATAATTAATTAATGAATTAATGAATTGACATAATTAATAAATAAAAATATTAATTATGTGACAATGTGATTTAATGTGAATTATCTTATTTTATTTAATTGATTTAAATAAAATTAATTAATCAATAAGTAAGGTGACAATTAACTATATAGTAAATTAGTTTATTAAAATAAATGGGGAAAGAAAAGAAGAGGAAGGCAAACAAGGCCTTAAGAGAGGTTAATCCGTTTATTATACAACGGTATAATATATATACATATACGTATATGATTGTCAGACATAAGTTATTTTCAAAGTCAGAAAAAAAAATTAGAAAAGTTCAGAGAAGAAAATAGAGAGATCGGGAAGAAGAAATTGAGAGTGAAAGGGAGAAAGAGATTTGAGAAAATCTTAAGTGTTGTCTTTGATTATCTTCATACTAACAAAGGGTAATCTTCTTTCAAAGTTTTTAAAATTATATTTTCTAAAGTTTTCATATACGAGTTTAGAGTTTTCTGTGAAATTGGGTTTCCCAATTGGGTTACGATATGACTTTATCTATATGGGTATGGGATCATAACGTGTTTTTCTAACATATAATCATGTTTTAAAGGATCAATTTTATATAATTTGGCCTTTAATTGGGTTTTCAAAGATTTACAGAGTTTTCAAATACGTGTTTTGTAAAAGTCCTCTGTCAATGGAGAAAATTGACAATTAATGATTTCATGGGTATATATATATATATATATATATATATATATATATATATTAATATATGTCTATGATATAATTTAGGCTATACATTCACGATTCACAGTGATTACACCAAGTAATTTTGTTAATAATTGGGTTTATGAAATTACAGAGTATTGAATATGGGTGAATAACCCATATGGGTTAAATTAATGATTGAATCATATGTTTATATTTAAATTGATACATGAATATGATTGTATATGTTAAAACAAAGAAAATGAAATTGAAATGAATGGATTCGGTGTAGTAACGAATCCGTAAGGAGATTTTTTTTATATTTTTCATTAAACTCTTGAAAGTTTTGAAGAACAGTGAAAATTAATATGTTGATTTGTGTAGTTACATGACTTGGAATGTTAAGAACATGTTATAAGTGATATATAATGTTCCTGTGAAGTTTATACTTCATGGGTAACATTATAAATCAGTGTAATGATGTGAATTGTGAGAAAATGGGAGAAAATCTGTGTTCGTTCGCGAACTTCAGATTTTGAAATTCCGCAGCCGCGCGACCGCGCCGACTGTAAGGCAAAATGGCGCGCGGCTGCGCCTGTCCAAAATTTTTGAAAAAAATTGCTAAGTGTTGGAAATTTGTGAAATGTGTTTTGAGTCTAATGAACATGAACACATGTTGTATAAATATAATAAAATATTGATATGAGTTTAATAATTTATGTTATGTTATGTAATTAATTAATAAATTAATTACGTGACTTAAACTATTATTTGTAAAGGTTAAATAATGTGTTATAAACATTAAGACATTATTTTAAATCTAATTAACATGAAGACATGTTATGTATGTAATTAGTTATTAATACAAGTTAATAACTTAAGTTACGTGATTAATTAACAAGTTAATTAATCAACGTAAACCATTATTTGAAAACTTAATAATGAGTTTGAAGAATACAATTGTAAATCAATAATCATATCGAACTTGTGATTAATTGATATTGTAAATGTGTGATAGGTAAGAGTAATTAAAGAAGTGAGAAATAATTGTAGCTTGTGCACGAGGCAAGTTTTCTATCCCTAACTTACTATTATTGTTGGGCAAGTCTCCTACTAAACTCTTTAAATTAAGCAATTGCTATGCTTAATTAATATTGTTGAGCAAATTCTTACTCTTGAATATCCAAGTTTAGAATTTCACATGAGATGCCATGATTCTTTTAAAGTATCATTTAAGTGTACAATACTTATTCGATTGTATACCTTGAGAAGTTAATATTCAATTCGAATATCATTTATTGAGTTATCCAAACCAACTTTATTTGGTGCGAATTCTGATGTCAAACTGAGATGAATAACCCTAATATAGGGAATTAATGAAGATGCTTAAAGCGTTAAGATAGTGTGCACAGTATCAGTACGAAGGGCTGATCTCCCTAAGTACGAGAAGTAAAGTCTATAGTCTTATGACTGTTAAAGGTTGGAAAGATTAATATACTTGACAACCTAAGACTCGGTTCAAGGTCTTAATGACCCTCAGAAGTAATTTGACTCTTGATTAATATTCTTGATTCAAAAGTTGAGAAGTAATTTGACTATTGATTAATATTCTTGATTCAAATGTTGAGCTTTCTGTTATTCAGAATTTTTTCACTCGCATGTTATTATTCTGTCATATTTTTATACTTGCGGGCATTCGTGCTCACTCTTGCATAATAACATTGCAGCTAATAATGAACGAAGTGATGTACCTTCTAGTAGCAAGGGCAAAGGAAAAGCTAACAAGTGATGAAGACTTGCGTTGTCATGAATAATGTTAAAGTTTAAGATTTATGTGTGATGATTTAAGACTTATTTATTTACGTTTCCGCAACAGAGATTTAAGGTTAAGTATAACCTGGGATTTCTGATGTATTTTATTTCAGATGATGTAAGATGATGATTTATTTATCTAATAAATGAATTTCATAATTTATGGGTAGATAGTTGTATGATATTGGAACAGTGAACACCAAATCCTGTGGAAATTAAGATACCAGATTTGGGGGTGTCACAAGTTGGTATCAAAGCCGTAGGTTATGAACCTTAGGTGGGGAAAAAATCTTAGGATAGTAGCCTTCGTAAAGATAGTAATAACAACTCTAATTGAGTTCTAAGAAAGATAATAAAATTACGTTATGTGCTATGTGCTTATGTGTTTATACTTGTTAGAGTATTGATTAGCATCACGTAAAAACTAAGACTTAAAATTTATTTTGTCAGGATGTCAGATACTGAAGGAGCTAGTCAGCCCAGGGATGTTGTACCCCTAGAGACTAGAGATGAGGAGCCCCGGGACATACATACTGTCTGGGAACAATTAGTACAGCCAGAGCCATCTCCTGTGATTCCAGATTTTGGTCAGGAGCATGAGCCAGAGATTGACTCAGAGGAGGACCCTGAGGAGGTTGAGATCCCGGCTGAGGCAGCCGAGGAGGAGGAAGAGGAAGACCCTGAAGAGGAAGAGGAGGTGGAAGAACTTGAGGAGTTCCCACCGAACTCTGTCAGTGCTGATATGTATGATTTATTATATAATCGCAATGTAGAGTTACGAGATACAATTCAGGAGTTGAGGAAGCAGTCAGTTGCTCAGGGTGGTGAGATTGAGACACTCCACACCCGTCTTGGCAATGTGGAGTGGGATTTGGTTCATGAGAAGGGCCAAACTGAGCAGAAGACAGAGGAGATAGAAAAGTTAAAGAATGAGTTGAAAGAGAAATCTGAAAGACTCGCCATAGTGGAAGAAGCTTGGGTGAGAAATGCAAGACGTGCAGATCTGACAGAGGATGATGCGTGTGCGAAGAGAGTTAAGGTTGCAGAGACGTGCTACACGTTTCTGAGGGCAATGGATGAGGCCCAGGACCGAGTTATGAGATATCCAATTCAGTTCGAGGGACTGCCTGGGTATATGTTAGATCGCAGGACTATGTCCCGCATTATAGAGGAGGAACGTAGTGAAGCTGTCTGACGCCTTAGTAGGCCGTGATAGGATAATATGATATTGTTAATGTTTAAATAATCGTAAATAATGTAAATTCCGATGTGATTATAAACAAAGGAATATTGTGATAATGTAAATCCTGTAGAAACTTTATTTCAGGATAGTTGATGTAAATGGCAGAAATGCTATCGTATTGTATTAAAAGCTTTTGGTTTTAATAAAATAATAAAGTTGTTTAAGATGATATGGGTTAAGTGAGTATGTTAAAGTATTTAACATTATGTGATACTCTTTGGAGTAGTTAATGTAAATTCCGATGTGATTAAAAATAAAGGACTATTTTGAGAAACTAAATCCTGAAAATTCTTTATCTTGGGATAGTTGAACTAAATGGCAGAGATGCTATAGTACTATGTTTAAAACTTTTGATTTAAATAAAATATCAAAGGTTATTTAAAAAGAAAAGAGTTAAAGTGGTTATGTTAAATATTTGAGTTAAGTCTTAAATATTTAAGAGATTTAATAAAGATCTAATGAGCATATATTCTTAACAGAAATATGCCGCCAAGAAGGAGACAAAATCGTCGACAAGCCCAAGAGGGGTCAACCAATAGCAACAATGATGCCAATGCGAACCCCGTTCAGCAGTTGGTAAATCTGTTGGCTGGAGCGATGAACAATCAACCTCAAGCTCCACCAAACACCTCATTTAAAGACTTTAAGGCAGTGGGACCGCCAGATTTTAAGGGTTCCACGAACCCGATAGAAGCTCAGACTTGGGTTATGGAAATGGAGAAAATTTTTGAGGTCGACCGAGTTAGGGAAGACCAGAAGACCGCCTACGCGACATTTATGTTAAAATCAGAAGCCAGCTACTGGTGGCAGGCAAATAAGATCAGGGGAGGAAAAGGTGTAATAACCTGGGAAAGGTTTAAAGAAATATTTTTCGAGATGTATTTCCCGACCAGCTCCCAGAATCAAATGGAGGTGCAGTTTCTGGAGTTGAAGCAGGGGAATATGTCTGTGCCTGACTAAGCGGCAAAGTTTAACGAATTGTCTAGGTTTGCCCAATATCAGGTGCATACTGACGAAAGAAAGGCTAGGCGTTTTGAACAGCGACTGAAACCCTGGTTGTATAGCAAGGTGTCGATGTTTCAATTGAACACTTTTGCTGGAGTTCTGGAGAAGGTAATTCTCGCTGAAGGTGGAAGCAAAGCGGTGTCTAAGTACAATCAGGATCAAAAGAAGAAGAAGAATGATAGTGAAGGAAACAATAAGGCTAGTGGCAATCACACAAGGGGAACTAATAATCATAAACGAAAATGGAATGACAACCCGTCGTCTGTAAGTCAGCAAGGTAGTCAGAAGAAAAAGTTAGAACCATGCCCAACCTGTGGGAAGACTCACTTGGGAGTCTGCATGAAAGGAAAAAGAGTTTGCTACAATTGTGGTCAGGAAGGCCACATAGCACCTAACTGCCCTAACCCTAAGAATGGCGCCTGCTACACATGTGGGTCAAAGGATCACTTGGCTAGAGACTGTCCAAAGAAGGCATCTGGAGGGGCAGGGTCAGGTGGACATAAGGGAAATAATAGTGGAAATCCTCTTACCATTACCGGACCGACTTCAACAAACCGACCAACTACAAGGACATTTAACATGACCGTACAAGACGCTGTGCAGTCTCGTGATGTGGTGTCAGGTATCATTCCGATCAATAAAGTCAATGCTTATGTTTTATTTGATTCTGGTGCTACTTGTTCATTTATATCCGATGACTTTGCAAAAAATTTAGAATTGCTTAAAGACGAATTAGAAATCCCTATGAACATAGAGATTTCGAACAAGGAAGTAATTCCTATTAAGTATATACACAAGAACTATAGAGTGGATATTAAGGGTAACGTTATGAATGTAGATCTTATCCCGATTAAACTTGGGAAATTTGACGTTATCCTGGGAATGGATTGGCTATTCAATTATGGAGCCGTAATTGATTGCCAGAAGAAATGTATTAACCTTATGACTCCATCAAAGGTTGTGTTTTATGGCAGTAAATTTCCTAGACAAGCTAGTTGTCTGACGATGATGCAGGCCAGGAAGTTATTAAGACAAGGCTGTGTGGGGTATTTAGCCTACATAGTCAATAGTCGTAAAGAGAATCCAAAGTTAGAAGAAATACCAGTCGTAAGAGACTTTGTGGATGTTTTCCCGTATGATCTGCCAGGACTTCCGCCTGACAGGGAAGTAGATTTTGTTATCGATTTGGTGCCAGGAACGGCTCCAATATCGAAAGCACCGTATCGGATGGCTCCGATAGAAATGAAGGAATTGATGGTATAGCTACAAGAGCTGTTGGACAAGAAATATATTCAACCGAGCGTATCACCGTGGGGAGCGCCGGTATTATTTGTTAAGAAGAAGGATGGAACGATGAGACTTTGCATTGACTATAGAGAATTGAACAAGGTTACTATTAAGAATAGGTATCCGTTGCCAAGGATTGATGATCTGTTTGATCAATTAAAAGGAGCGAGATATTTCTCGAAGATAGACCTGAGAAGTGGTTATCATCAGTTGAAGGTAAGGCCCGAAGATGTCCCAAAGACAGCATTTAGGACACGATATAGTCACTATGAATTTTTGGTTATGTCATTTGGTCTAACAAATGCGCCTGCCGCATTTATGGGCCTAATGAATGGAGTGTTCAATCCGTTTCTGGAAAAATTCGTAGTGGTTTTTATTGATGATATATTGGTCTATTCTAAGACCAAGGAATAACATGTTGAGCATTTGAAGTTGATGTTAGAAGTATTAAGAAGAGAGAAATTGTATGCCAAATTCTCAAAGTGTGAATTCTGGATTGAAAGGGTGCAATTTCTCGGACATGTGATTGATAAGGAAGAATTTCGGTGGATCCCTCCAAAGTCGAAGCGGTGATGAATTGGGATCAGCCGAAAACACCGTCGGATGTAAGAAGTTTTCTTGGATTAGCTGGTTACTATAGAAGATTTATTCAGGATTTTTCCAAGATCGCCACTCCATTAACGAATTTGACTAGGAAAGTTGTGAAATTCGTTTGGACGGAGAAGTGTGAGGAAAGTTTTCAAGAACTTAAGAGAAGGTTAAGTACAGCACCTGTGTTGTCCCTTCCGGATGACACAGGAAATTTTGT
This sequence comes from Panax stipuleanatus, assembly GCA_020205555.1. Taxonomy (NCBI): domain Eukaryota; kingdom Viridiplantae; phylum Streptophyta; class Magnoliopsida; order Apiales; family Araliaceae; genus Panax; species Panax stipuleanatus. Next base: position 109,513,474 of record CM035122.1, read on the forward strand.
GGTATATAGTGATGCGTCGCATAAAGGGCTAGGCTGTGTGCTTATGCAAAACGGCAGAGTTATTGCGTATGCGTCACGACAACTAAAAGATTACGAGAAGGGATATCCAACCCATGATTTGGAATTGGCTGCGGTGGTATTCGCTTTAAAGATTTGGAGACACTATCTCTATGGGGAGAAGTGTGAAATATATACAGACCATAAGAGTCTGAAGTATATTTTCACACAGAAAGACTTGAATATGCTCCAAAGAAGGTGGCTGGAGTTAATAAAGGATTATGATTGTGATATCTTATACCACCCAGGAAAAACAAATGTTGTAGCCGACGCCTTAAGCAGAAAGGGTCAGGAAAAGTTGATGATGCTGACAGCACAGGAAGAATTGATTTCAGCAATGGAAAAGCTGGAATTGGAAGTAGGATGTTCAATGGAGACTGACGAGAAACTGTTCCAGATCCAAGCTGGTACAACTTTATTGGATAAGATTAAGGAAGCACAAATCCTGGATAAGGAATATGAGGAAGTAAAGAAAAAGATATCTGAAGGGACTGAACTTAGATTTAAAATGGATAGCGAAGGATTTTTGAGATTTGAAAGTAGAGTTTGGGTACCGCCAATACCAGAAATCAAGGAGGACATTCTGAGCGATGCTCATAGTTCGAGGTATTCCATTCACCCAGGAAGTACCAAGATGTATCAGGATTTACGACAACACTTTTGGTGGCAAAATTTGAAGAGGGACGTTGCCGATTGTGTTGCCAAGTGTCTAACTTGCCAAAGGGTCAAGGCAGAACACCAAAGACCAAGTGGTTTGTTACAACCTTTAGAAATCCCAGAACGGAAATGGGAACATATTACAATAGATTTTGTTGTTGGCCTTCCGACGACCCAGAAAGGCTATGACGCAGTATGGGTTATCGTCGACCGATTAACGAAATCCGCACACTTTCTTCCGATTAAAATCAGATTTAACCTAGAACAATTGGCGAAGTTATATGTAAAAGAGATTGTTTCGAGGCACGGGGTGCCAGTGTCAATTATTTCTGACCGTGATCCGCGCTTCACATCGAATTTTTGGAAGCGACTGCAAGAATGCATGGGAACACAGTTGAGGATGAGCACCGCTTATCACCCTCAGACTGACGGGCAAAGTGAAAGAATGATCCAAACATTAGAGGATATGCTTAGAGCATGCATAATGGATTTTAAAGGCAATTGGGATGATCATTTGCCGCTTGTAGAATTTGGTTATAATAATAGTTACCACGCTAGTATTGGTATGCCGCCTTACGAAGCGTTGTACGGTAGAAAGTGCAGAACTCCACTGTACTGGGATGAAGTTGGTGAAAGACAATTGCTAGGACCAGAGTTAGTCCAACAAATGGCAGAAATAGTTAAAGTAATTCGGATAAGATTAGTAGCGGCTCAGGATAGGCAGAAGAAATACGCCGATCCACACCGCAAGAATGTAGAGTTTGAATCAGGTAGTTTTGTATTTTTGAAGGTCTCTCCTTGGAAGGGAAAGATCAGATTTGGTAAGAAGGGAAAATTAAGCCAGAGGTTCATTGGACCCTTTGAGGTACTCCGAAGAATTGGAGAAGTAGCCTATGAGGTAGCTTTACCTCCGGCACTGGAGCATGTCCACAACGTTTTTCATGTGTCGGTATTACGACGTTATAAACCCGATTACAAACATGTGATAGAATATGAACCCCTACAATTTGAGAAAGATTTATCATACCAAGAAGTTCCTGTTCAGATAGTTGACAGGAAAAAGCAAGTTCTCAGGAACAAAATAATACCTTCTGTTAAGGTAATTTGGAGGAACCACAACGCTGAAGAAGCTACGTGGGAGCTCGAAGAGAATATGATGAAGAATTATCCACACTTATTTTCAAGAATAGATGAACGTGATTCTGGGGACAGAATCCTTTTAAGGGGGAAAAATATGACAAACGAGAGTTTTGCAAAGTTGTTTGAAATATTTATTGAAATAAATAAATATTGAGAATTTTGCAAAGTTGTTTTGAATATTTATTGAAATAAATAAATATTTTGGTTATGAGAATGTGATGGGAGAAATTATTAATCGAACCGCGATTCTGAGGACAGAATCCTTTTAAGGGGGGAAAGATGTGACGAACTAGAATTTTGTAAAGATATTTGAATATTTATTGAAATAAATAAATATTTTTAATGATTTAATTATTGAATTAAATAATTAATTTATAAATTTGTGATAAATTAATTTAATTATATGTGTGACATTAATTAAATTAATATGTAGTAATTTAATAGTTCAAAGAATATATTTAATTGAGTTTATTTGATTAATTAAATAAGCATATATTACTTTAGTTAATTTAATAATTAATTAATAAATTAATGAATTGACATAATTAATAAATAAAAATATTAATTATGTGACAATGTGATTTAATGTGAATTATCTTATTTTATTTAATTGATTTAAATAAAATTAATTAATCAATAAGTAAGGTGACAATTAACTATATAGTAAATTAGTTTATTAAAATAAATGGGGAAAGAAAAGAAGAGGAAGGCAAACAAGGCCTTAAGAGAGGTTAATCCGTTTATTATACAACAGTATAATATATATACATATACGTATATGATTGTCAGACATAAGTTATTTTCAAAGTCAGAAAAAAAATTTAGAAAAGTTCAGAGAAGAAAATAGAGAGATCGGGAAGAAGAAATTGAGAGTGAAAGGGAGAAAGAGATTTGAGAAAATCTTAAGTGTTGTCTTTGATTATCTTCATACTAATAAAGGGTAATCTTCTTTCAAAGTTTTTAAAATTATATTTTCTAAAGTTTTCATATACGAGTTTAGAGTTTTCTGTGAAATTGGGTTTCCCAATTGGGTTACGATATGGCTTTACCTATATGGGTATGGGATCATAACGTGTTTTTCTAACATATAATCATGTTTTAAAGGATCAATTTTATATAATTTGGCCTTTAATTGGGTTTTCAAAGATTTACAGAGTTTTCATATACGTGTTTTGTAAAAGTCCTCTGTCAATGGAGAAAATTGACAATTGATGATTTCATGGGTATATATATATATATTAATATATGTCTATGATATAATTTAGGCTATACATTCATGATTCACAGTGATTACACCAAGTAATTTTGTTAATAATTAGGTTTATGAAATTACAGAGTATTGAATATGGGTGAATAACCCATATGGGTTAAATTAATGATCGAATCATATGTTTATATTTAAATTGATACATGAATATGATTGTATATGTTAAAACAAAGAAAATGAAATTGAAATGAATGGATTCGGTGTAGTAACGAATTCGTAAGGAGATTTTTTTTTATGTTTTTCATTAAACTCTTGAAAGTTTTGAAGAACAGTAAAAATTAATATGTTGATTTGTGTAGTTACATGACTTGGAATGTTAAGAACATGTTATAAGTGATATATAATGTTCCTGTGAAGTTTATACTTCATGGGTAACATTATAAATCAGTGTAATGATGTAAATTGTGAGAAAATGAGAGAAAATCTGTGTTCGTTCGCGAACTTCAGATTCTGAAATTCCGCAGCCGCGCGGCCGCGCCGATTGTAAGGCAAAATGGCGCGCGGCCGCGCCTGTCTAAAAATTTTGAAAAAAATTGCTAAGTGTTGAAAATTTGTGAAATGTATTTTGAGTCTAATGAACATGAACACATGTTGTATAAATATAATAAAATATTGATATGAGTTTAATAATTTATGTTATGTAATTAATTAATAAATTAATTACGTGACTTAAACTATTATTTGTAAAGGTTAAATAATGTGTTATAAACATTAAGACATTATTTTAAATCTAATTAACATGAAGACATGTTATGTATGTAATTAGTTATTAATACAAGTTAATAACTTAAGTTACGTGATTAATTAACAAGTTAATTAATCAACGTAAACCATTATTTGAAAACTTAATAATGAGTTTGAAGAATACAATTGTAAATCAATAATCATATCGAACTTGTGATTAATTGATATTGTAAATGTGTGATAGGTAAGAGTAATTAAAGAAGTGAGAAATAATTGTAGCTTGTGCACGAGGCAAGTTTTCTATCCTTAACTTACTATTATTGTTGGGCAAGTCTCCTACTAAACTCTTTAAATTAAGCAATTGCTATGCTTAATTACTATTGTTGAGCAAATTCTTACTCTTGAATATCCAAGTTTAGAATTTCACATGAGATGCCATGATTCTTTTAAAAGTATCATTTAAGTGTACAATACTTATTCGATTGTATACCTTGAGAAGTTAAAATTCAATTTGAATATCACTTATTGAGTTATCCAAACCAACTTTATTTGGTGCGGATTCTGATGTCAAACTGAGATGAACAACCCTAATATAGGGAATTAATGAAGATGCTTAAAGCGTTAAGATAGTATGCACAGTATCAGTACGAAGGGCTGATCTCCTTAAGTACGAGAAGTAAAGTCTATAGTCTTATGACTGTTAAAGGTTGGAAAGGTTAATATACTTGACAACCCAAGACTCGGTTTAAGGTCTTAATGACCCTTAGAAGTAATTTGACTCTTGATTAATATTCTTGATTCAAAAGTTGAGAAGTAATTTGACTATTGATTCATATTCTTGATTCAAATGTTGAGCTTTCTATTATTCAGAATTCTTTCACTCGCATGTTATTATTCTGTCATATTTTTATACTTGCGGGCATTCATGCTCACTCTTGCATAATAACATTGCAGCTAATAATGAACGAAGTGATGTACCTTCTAGTAGCAAGGGCAAAGGAAAAGCTAACAAGTGATGAAGACTTGTGTTGTCATGAATAATGTTAAAGTTTAAGATTTATGTGTGATGATTTAAGACTTATTTATTTACGTTTCCGCAACAGAGATTTAAGGTTAAGTATAACCTGGGATTTATGATGTATTTTATTTCAGATGATGTAAGATGATGATTTATTTATCTAATAAATGAATTTCATTATTTATGGGTAGATAGTTATATGATATTGGAACAGTGAACACCAAATTTTGTGGAAATTAAGATACCGGATTTGGGGGTGTCACATCACCCACACAGCCATAGCTGTTGCTGATGACCACTACTTGCTGCTGCCACCGAGCAGCAGCTTCAGCTCTAACTCCTCATTTCATAATTTAATATATTGCAATATATTAGCCCATTCATGCTGAATTCTGGTTATTATATAGATAATATACTTACCTATTTACATAAAATATGAGCTATGTCATTTAAACATCTTAGCTTTGCCGACTGAGAGCTCAAAAAGAGCCCCCAGCCCAGTCCAGTTCGCTGCTACTACTGCTGCCAAAGGCAGCAGCCCTGCACCCATGTTGCAGTTTAATAACCTTAGATACATAGGTTTATACATGCCCAATTCTAGATATATTAAACATAGTATATTGAAGTATGTTCAGAAGTTATAATACCACCATTTTGGACTCAAAAGGCTGCTCACAACAGAGCTCATAGATGGCTTGTCATACTAAATTTTAATTTTCATTCTAGGTTGAAAACTGATTTTCGTTTGCATTTAATATGTTCAAACACTTTACTTAACCTCATGTAGGGAGTATATACATAACCCAAACTGCAATTCTTTCTAGAATTCCGTTTTTAGTCAAAACAGCCCACTTGGGATTTTTAACAAACACATGGTGTGCACAATTTAAAACTACTAGTGTCACAGTCATTTGCTTGAGTTCAAATCCATTTTTATCCTTATTACTCCACAGCCCATCCTATCTCCTTGTGCTTAAATTCAGTACATAACAGAAATAAAGCTTAACAAGAATCATAATGGTTAACATAGAAACAAAAATCAATATAGCAGTCCTTCATGACCATCCCAGGCCATCCGGCCATAACAGATCATTGATGGCACGAAATTGGAAAGGAAAAAAAAGAATGGAAAAAGGAATTGAATTGCTCACCTTGCTGGTTGATAATTTCCAGACTTCAAGTCAACTGAAGTGGGAGTTGTTTTAGACTCCTATTCTCCTTCTACACCAGCCAAATCACTGCTCTCTCTTCCAACTGATTTCAGCACTTAGTATATTGGTATTGCTACTGAATTGGGTTGTAAAGTGTGGCCATATACGGCTGAGCTTTCTTTCTCTCTCAATGCTACTAATTTGGAATTCTCAAATTTTTACCACAATGATATACTCCCTCTAAATTCTTAGTTAACAGAAAACTCCCAGCAGATGAAATGAGAAGGAGAAGTGTTTTATTTCTAGAAACTCTCTTACACAGACAATGGTTTTCTCCACCAATTCAAACCAAAAGAAATGAAAAGAACACATCGGTTCATAGAGAGTAGTTGGAGTAGTTGTTGAAATCCATCATGATCCCCACTCCCCTTATCATTATTACTATGAAGCTAATGTTGCTGAGTTTGAGAGTAATAGGCTTAGGCTTCATGAGTTATACACGTGAGAAGAAATTGGGTCACTTAATTAGGGACAAGGCAGAAAACTCAGTATTTGGCAAATAAAGAGTATTAACACTTAAGTTATATACATATAATGTATACTTAGGTTAGAACTAGACTTACCATGTAATCCCAATAAATAATACTACAATATAGTAATTAAATTTGTACATGTATAATCCATGTACATTTTATCATGCCGCATATAATTTAATCAGGTATTATCACATTACATTATCTCATCTCTATCATTTCAATTATATTAAATTATTGAAATCATTAACAATTAACAATTGTTTACTTATCATCATATTCACGAGGTACTTATTTAATGTTCCCTCACACACATTGTCACATACCCTTATGTACACATTTAATGTCCTCAAACCCACATAGTGCCACATAAGCATTAATTATGTAACTTACATTATTCATTATATGGTTCTTATAAATTATAAAGCCACATTGAAATGTCACACTACACTTTCTTGTTAATAGAATGTAGGTACTATATATTATATGATTAATTATCATACATATTGCACACAATAATAAATTAATCTCGTCTAATCATTTCTTCATTAATTTAATGAATTTCCCTTTCTACCACTTAGCCACACTAGGCATAATCCACGAGCTTACATTAAGCTCATTATCCCTGTCACCACACTTTAGTGTTTCTTTAATATAAAGTTTGTGTGACACATACACTTTAATGCTAAGCTACCTTAAATAATTATGCACTTATAATATGTATAACCTTTACGCTTATAATAATTAATATTTACTCTATTAATTATTTAAATAATAGAATCTATGGTAAAGTAATAATAACTTAAGTTATTTAGTACATTAAAATAAATTAGCTTTCTTTTATTAATTAACTCTCTTGAAAATACATTAAAAATTATGTATTTTGCCATAACATAAAATATTATATTTTCTCCAAATAAAGACATTCATTATTAGAAAATAATTTACTTATTGTCTCAAGATATTATTCTTAATGTAATGTCTATTAAAAATAATTACATGTACGGCACATGTACATATATTATGTATATAGAAAATAGATAATAAGTTTACTTTCTATTATAATAAATTATTTCCATCAATTTATTTATATATAGCAAATATATTTTAATATATTTATCATATTAATTAATCATACCTATTACCTCATACAAAAACATATAAGGTAATATTATTATTCAAAAATAACATTTCCTTCTTTTATTAAAATAATTCTATAAATTATTCAATATCGATAGGAAATTTTATCCACTTCCTTTATCTCAACTGAATTGTCTCTACGATAAATAACAATATATATTTATTAATCACATATTACATAGCTCATATTACCCTATGTAGCACAATACTACATAACTTGTACCACATAAATGTTCTTATTCGAACCCATCTCACACTTTAAGAATTTTGTTTATTAAATTCTTATTTAATAATTTCTGAAAATTCTAGTTCTTACACTAAGTATTAGTTGTAATTTACTAATTGTTACATGAATTGAATTTCAAGTGTAACAATGTGGTATTATGTATTTTTATTAATTAATGAATGTTAGCTTTTATTTAATTAAATTAGAATGTTGTAATTTAATTAAATAAGTGTAGTATTTAATCTATGGAGTAAAGATTTGTTAAAAGAATGGAAAAGGGTTTTAAGTGATTCTACCAAACAAGACCTTACTTTTCTTTTGAAGCTTATTTTACCAAACATGACTCAAGTTAATAAAAGGATTTGTTTTAAAATAATTGAGTTTGCCAAACATGGCCTAACCTTTCAAATTATTATAACCAATGTAATTAGTAATATTTATTATGGTAATTAGTATTATATTTATTACTTATAGGTTACATATATATTATATATGTATATGTATATGGTATAATATATGTTAAGTTAAAAGTACGTTAGTTTTTACAAACAAAGAAAGAAAGAAAACAAGAGAAGGGTTAGAGAGAATTATCAGAAAAGAAGAAGAAGAAGAGAAACCTTAAGAAAACAAGAGGAGAGCTTTCATCATCCCCATCTCTTCTCCTAATTCAAACCAGAAAAGGTATAAACTTAGAACTCAATAAGTTGTAATCATGTTCTTCTATGTTTTCATGGTTTTAGAATTTTCTGTAAAATTCTTTGTATAAAAGTTCTTGATTTTGATATATGTATGGGATGTGTACATATATTTATACATATATATATATATATGTTTACATATAATTTTTATAATTGTTTAAGTGTTTTAATTCACAAGGATATGATGAACATGGAGAAAATCATGTTCATAGTATTTTATTATGAAGTTATTTTGAAAATAGTTCTTAAATCATCAAAGAGATTGGTGTAAGCATAAAGTTATGAGTAATATGTGATATAGCATGATTATATATGATTTATATGGTTGTTTTAACAATTCAATTCATGAAATTTTGATAAACAAGAAGAATTGTGTTCATAGTGATTTTTTGTAAATCAATTTCTGAAAAATGGCTTTTGAAACTATCAAATTGATGTTTGATTATGAGTTATTGTTGAAATTGATCACGTATTATGTTAGTATGTTAAGAATAGAAGTTATTACAATTGGAATTACTTGAATTGATTGAAAAACGAATTCGTAGTAGCAATTTTCGTCAAGAACGCTTAATATTGTAGTTTTCTTCGAAAATTATGAAATCTTGGTTTTGATTATGTGATGTATGGATTTTATATGTTATGATCATGTTAAAGAGTTTAAAATATTTTTTTTATTATCAAGTTTCATGTTTATCATGTTGAGAAAAATCGAATTCGGTGTGAAGAAATAAGCCAAATTAGCTTATTTCTCTTCCAGTTCGCTAACCAGCCCCTTCACCAAACCAGGGACCCGCCCCAGCAGGGATATTGCCCTTGGGGGACCCGCCCCAGCGGGTTAGCTTGCTGTTCAAAAAAGTTAGTTTTTGCTTGTTAAGTTTTCATGCCCCGTTTGTTTAGCTAACTTACTTCTATGACTTGATAAGTGTAATAGGTAATAAGATACATGTTTTTGATGTGTTTAAGATAGATTGAAGTGTTAAGTGAATGTGTTACATGTGTATGGGTGTATTACTTTCATAAGGTACACAACACGATTCAAAGCGTTATATGCTTATGAAATGTATGTCGTGAGTGTAGACTCATGTATGTGGCTAGTTAGCAACCTATGTTGTAAACAACGTTGTGAGTTGGACTTAAGTGAGAAGTTCAACAGTTTAAATGTTGTAGTTGGTTACTAATATATGTTTTGAACGTAATATAAATGTGTAGGGTAACTGTGAAGTGGTTATAATTGTGAAAGTGTAGCTTGCGCTTGAGGCAAGTTCTCTTATCCTTATTCTCTTACGTTAAGCAAGTCTTCTATCTCTAAACTTGTTATTTAAATTGTGCAAGTCCTTTTATTCTTATTCTCTTACGTTAAGCTAGTTTCCATTTCGGAACTTGCTATTTACTTTGTACAAGCCTTGTTGTATTCTAATATTCCTAATACATAAATATTGAAGCATTATTGAGGTATTGTGATCTTAACTTAGTTGTTCAAGCAAGATCTACTTATTCTTTCAGTTGCTTTAAGTTATTTCTAAAGCATGCCTACTTATTATGTAGTTTATTGTCATATCCTTCAATTGGTTCATAATTCTTATATGAATTGTTAAAGTACTGCGAGTCGATTCAACTGCTCCTAGTTGATAATAGTTGAAACTCCAAAGTTCCTATATCTATCCAAACCAAACTTTCTTTGGTGCGGACTTGTATTCAATTATTGAGAATAAACAACCCTATTTACTAGGGGACATTTATGCGAAAGCGTTAAAATGGTTGTGCACAATTCATGGTACAAAGGATAGATCCCCCTGAGTACGAGTTAAAGGTCCATAGTCTTATTGACTATTAAAGGTTTAAATAGAAATATTTATAACCTTGGATGTTCAAGGTCTTATGACCCTCAGATGATTCTATATTCGAATTCTACGTATTGATGAAAGAATTAATATTCAATTCTTTATTTTGGTGAAAGTAAAGTTATTCAAACTCTTTTGAAACTATTCACTTATGTCATATCACTGTTGTATTTCCATGTGAGCTTTTGTTGCTCACTCTTGCATGTTTTACCACCCATTGCAATTGAAACCAAGAATGTTGACATACCGTCAACAAGTAAATGAAAAGGGAAGATAAGCAAGTGAAGGCTTGTGTTATAAGTTTTTATTGTAATAAGACTTAGTTGATTATGTTTTATTTTCGCATTTTTGTTTGATGTTAAGGTTTAGATAACCCTGGGATTTTATTTGGACAAGTTGTAATCCTTTATCAAGAAAGATTTTATTTAAGTTTTATGAAGGTTGTAATTTACTTTGCAATTCTTTATTATTGGGTAGACACATGTTTTAATTTAGAAAGTGAACACAAAATCATGTGAAAACGAAGTACCCGGATTTGGAGGTGTCACAGGCAGCGCTGTGGCGCCTCCCCTGAGCCTTTGAAAAATTATTATAATATTCGAACCGCTTACTTCCCGAGCTCGTAACTCGATCGTTATAACTCAAAATAGGCTCGATCAAAAGCCATTTTCTTACTTATCTTACGTACTTCGATTTTCTCTGAACAGAATAATTTTCTGAATCCGTTAACGACCATTTCATTGGTTCAAATTTCATTATCCGTTCATTATTCATTCTTGAGCGTTCTTCCCTCGTTCGTTCATTTCTTATTCATTTTACGTCCGAATTCGTCCGTGTTTGAGTCCACGAATCTTAAATTCATAGTTCTTCGATATGCTAATGAAAACCTAGGTTTCTAAGATCATTAGTAAAAATTCACTATCGTTCGGAAATCCTAGTTAACTACGATTTCGGCGATTAACGTCTTTTACTATAAATTTCGCTATAACTTTGTTACACAAGATTTTTACGCCATACCAAATCGAATCAATCCATTGGTCAGTCATCTACATCCTAACCAAGGAATTTCCACCAAACTTATACGCGATGGTTTTCAATTTGTCCCTCAACAACAAGCTCTAAGTTTTATGCATTCTTCAATTAATGCTTAACCATTCAATTATGATTCTCCCTTATACATGGCTTATTAACATTTTTGTTCACTAATAGCCATCCTTATTACTCCGGAAGAGACATGCTCCACTAATTCATACTTTTCTATAAAAGTTTAATCGAAAGGAATCAAAGGTTAGGGTTTATGTGTTTTTACCTTAGCGTTCTTCGCGTTCTTGATAGTTGATGAACTAATTAGCTTCTCCTTCCTTTGAGTACTTGTTAAAGCTCTTCCTTATCTCTCAATATGTGTGTTCAATGTTTGTAAAACAACAAATGAAGACTTAAGCTTCTTATTTATAGAAAATCAAGACCAAGGGCAAAATAGTAAGGAGGCTAACCTCCTTACTATTTACACCTCCTCACCAAAGCTTCCCAAGGAAGCTTTGGCCATGTGCCCCATGGGGGGCCCACATGGGTTGCCCCATGGGTTTTACCCATCCAGTGACCCATCGGTTCAACCCACGGGTTTAGTTCTTGGTTCGGGCTTAGAATTAATTCATATTGGGCCTAACTTTGGGCTTTATTTAATTTAATTCATCATTGGGCCTCATTCATTATTCAATTGGGCTTGACAAAGTCTAAGCCCAATAGCTTATAGTCCATTTAAGACTTATTCGTATTCTAACCGTATAATTATCTTTCTTACTATACTTAATTATTTCTTTCTTAGAATTCTAATTTCCCTAACCCTTAGATTTTAAGTCCTCATGCGAAAAATTTGTTTTCCATAACTGAAATATTATTGTATATTCCATTTCGTCTCAGAATTCTATCATTACGCATTTCCCAGAAATTCAAAAATAATTCCCGAGCAGAAATGGATGAATAGTAATTTTACAAAAATTTCTCGAAAACTTTTATTTTCATCTTGGAAATTCATTCCATTTAATCCTAGGTCACAGCCAGCTGAATCCTAACCACATTCAGTCATTCTAGGTCATAGAACGACCTTTACATAGCTTACTATGTTTAATAAACATATAATCTCATTTATTCAATATAATTAAATAAAAATTAATTTACATAATAATCCGATTTATCTCGATCGTTACATTATATGGTTTGGATTATGCAGGAACAGGGCCTGGTTTGGGACTGTCCCAGAGTGGCGCAGCTGCGCCATTTCTGCAATACAAACCAGCGCAGCTGCGCTAGTGACCAATCTTTGAAAATTCTTTTTGTTGCTTCTGATGTGCTGAGCATATAAATAAATAATGCAATAATGTTGCTTCATGCATAAGGTATAATGTGGGATATCAAAAATAATAATATAATGTATATATAAGACCATATGATAAAAGTAAGCTTGAATTATGTAATTTACTAAGTTGTATAAAAGAGCCTTGTGTGGCCTTATGGTTCATAGTGAATAAATTAAATGTGTATTTTAAAAGTATGTATGAAAAATAATTTTAAGGAAATAAATATCTGATACTAATTATCATTATAATATTTGAGTTTAATTGAAATAATAAGTTTATGGAAAATAATGGGTTGTTAGAACCCAACTAAAGTATATTCTAACCCCATTTCAAATATTATTTGGACTAACACAATGTACATGGATTATATAATTATGTGTATATGTGTCCCTAACTTATCACAAGGTAATAATATTAACTCATTAAAATTGCACTTGTGAGCCCAAAAGGAAATAACTTAGTATATTAGTAGCCTTTTTAGCTAATGTAGTAGAATAAAATGCTTGTCCCATATTCATTATTCCTTTAGCTTTTCTTCAACCGTGTATTAGGCTAATGGCCTATCCCTCTATATTGCCTAAAATCAGAAATTGAATGATGGCAAGAGTAATGACTGAAGATGGAAACAGTAGAAACTTTCCACCAACTCCTCCTTGTCCAATGGCTTCTTCTCATTCCTAATGGATTCAATCCTTGAGGCAAATCTATTGTATAGGTAAGTAATTCTCTATAAATAGACGCTTCCTCTTCTTAATTCAAATGGTTAGTTGTATGATTAGTTTCAATTAGAAAGTGAGTTGCTAATTTGAGGAGCAATCAGAAGTTAGGAAGCAAGAATTAGCATTTGAAAGCCCTAAGAAGGTAATGTCCATATGTGTTCTTGATTTCAAAGTTCTACAAATTCTTAGAAATTCATGAAATTACTTGTTAATTGATTTGTAATTGGATTTCATTGTGTTATCTGAGTTTATATGTTTGTTATAAACACAATATGGTTGGCCTGAGTTGCATTTAGAAGAGGAATTCACGTTTTGCTTTGAGTTCTGCAGAAGAAGAACCATTCTTGGTTTTGTCCAGAAGTGGCGCAGCTGCGCCACTCTCGCAGTACCAAACTTCGCAGCTGCACCGGGCACCAAAACTTGATAGTGAATTCTTGCTATAATGTGATATCTCTAGCATGTTAGTTTAACTTAGTTATGCATGAAAATAGGTTTGACATGTGGTCTAGAGTCCCTTTGCATATCATGAATTGCGTTAGTTTCTTTAATGTATATTTTCTAAAGAAAACTTGAAACTTTGAAAATGAACTTGATGAAACTTGTGTACTTTAAGTTCTAACCTTGTTAGCATGTGTATATGGCTTAGTTATGTATGAAATGTGATTCAAAATTACCTTGCATATCTCTCATATGCTTCATTACGCAACTCCTCTAGTTCTTCTAACTGTAACTTCCTATGGATGCCAGCTTGATCTACGTTCATGTTGCACTGTTTGATTGCCCAGAAGGCTTTATGCTCCAACTCTACTGGTAGGTGGCACGGTTTCCCAAACACTAGCCTATAAGGCGATATACCTATTGGATTTTTGTATGCCGTCCTATATGCCCATAGTGCATCATCTAATTGAAGACTCCAGTCTTTTCTGTTCGGTTTGACTACCTTTTCCAAAATGGACTTGATCTCTCGGTTGGATACCTCTGCTTGGCCATTGCTCTGCGGATGGTAAGATGTAAATACCCTGTGAAGAACGTTATATTTCTTCAACAAGGCTGCTAACACCCTATTACAGAAATGTGTTCCACGATCACTGATGATGGCCCGTGGTGCTCCAAACCTGACAAATATATTAGTCCTGACAAAATCTGCAACAACTTTAGAATCGTCAGTTATGGTGGCTTTAGCTTCCATCCATTTGGAAACATAATCAACTGCAAATAAGATGTAAATATTGCCAAAAGAGACAGGAAATGGTCCCATAAAATCAATACCCCAAACGTCAAAGATTTCAACAATTAGAATAGGGTTTTGTGGCATTTGATTTTTATGAGATATATTACCAGTTCTTTGACAATTTTCACATGATTTACAGAATACATACGAGTTTTCGAAAACAGAGGGCCAAAAGAAACCACTCTCTAACACCTTACGTGTTGTTTACTTAGATCCAAAATGACCTCCACAAGCATAGGAATGACAGAAAGTTATAATAGAGTTGAATTCATTATCAGGTACTGATAAGTGGATTGTATGACCACTTATTCGGATAGTAACCAAGTCATTCTGTTGCTTAAACTCAAGTATCGTTGTGCGTTTTATGTGTTTGCTTTATTTTGTGATTTTCAGGTTTAGAAACTCTCCAGGTGCAAATTGAGCTTGAAAGGGAGAAAAAACGCTTAATTGGGGTAAAGCACTGAAATGGGCTTAAAGCATGAAGATAGCATAGGTGAGGAAGCAATGAAGGTGATGCCACGAGTCTAGAGGCCAAAAGGAGCAAGAATGGCATTTGAAGCAAAAATGGGAAGGAAATGCAATCCGGACATCATTTGGGGGGTTTATGTTCATTTCATGTTCTTAGATTGGAGCTTGGGTCATATTGTAGAGCATCTTATAAGCTTTCCAGAACATCTTGAATCATCCCAATCGGAGTTCGGAGGCGAGAGTTATGCCCCGTATACCAACGAACGTTAAACTTTACGATTTTAAGTTTTCATGCACAGCTGTCACTTGGAGCTCAATTTCAGCTTTCATTCATCCATTATTTCTCAATTCTCAAAGAATGAAAGTTGTATATCTCTTCGATAGCTTCGATTTGACAGGTGGCAGGCCTTGTAACTCCTCCCGGATCAAAAGTTATGACTATTTTACCAGAGGACTCTGCAGCAGAAAATCCTTGGCGCGGGCGCGCGGATTTTAGGGCATTTTTGGGCGCGGCCGCGCCAGTCCCCAGCTGTGCCAGACTTGACTTTTCAATTGAATGGGACTTGGCTTTTGATTGGAATATAAGGGGGCTCATTTGTGGCCAGAAAAACCATCATATATTGGCCCTAAGCCCTAGTTCCTCTCTTTTCTTCCTTTACATCTTGTTTAGTCTAGATTAGGAGTAGATTAGAGAGTAGATTAGTGCTAGTTTAGTGTTAGTTAGTTAGATTCTAGGGTTTAGTTTATTTTTGAAGATTGAAGCAAGTGTTTTGACATCAAAGGATCCAAGCTCGGAGAAAGATTTGCAATTTCTATCCTTAATCTCTCCTTGTTATCATTGTATATTCGGATGATGTTTATCAATCTCGTGGATAATATATTTGAGTTGTCTATGACTTAAATTGTATTTTGAGGTTCCAATGGAACCTAATGAGTAGTTAATGTTGATTTCTCTTCCATATTGGTTCTTATTGATTGTTATGTGATTGTCTACTGCGATATATGCTTTCATTGCTTAATTGAGTCATGACCAATTAGTGTGATAACCTATGTGGACTTGAAAGACGAAGTGTAGGTTTAGATCTAATCGTAGTAGCGGGCGATTGTACGTTCACATGGTGTTGGACGTATGATTTGTGCTTAGGATAGACATATACCGAAGCGCAGCTCGTAGTCAATAGAGGACTTGACCTTAAACCCTATTTATTTGTAAACACCATAGACATATAGGGGTTTAGATAATGTGGGTGTTCACGTGTGTTCAATCATCTGTGGATTGCACGTGATATGGATTAGGTGCATCGAAAGATGGCCTTCTCTCACTTTCGTGTTCTCAGCTAGCAACTGTAACGATTAATTTGACCTAATTGAAAGTATGTCGACTTAGACGAATCATTAGGAGAAATTGGAATCTCTTATCTTCATTATCTGATTCTACCGTAGGATTACTTAGTTTAAGTTTAATTCCTTGCCTAGTTAACTTAGTTTAAATTCATTCTCTTTCTCGCCCGTTTAAATAAGATTGAGATGATTATGAGCTAGTGCTTTGGCGACCTATTATCCATTAATTCTCCGTGGGAACGATCTTTACTTACTCTTTATTACTCGTTGGCCGCGTATACTTGCGCGTTAATTGTGTCATCTAATCAGACCAACAAGTTTTTTGCGCCGTTGCTGGGGAATTAATTGGATAACTGTTTACCAACATTAGTTTCAATCAAATTAGTCTTAATTTAAACATTTTTATTTTTATTTAATTCTCTTCCTATATTTTCTTCTCAAGTACAATGGACTTGAATTTCTATCTATGGAACCAAAGGCAAGAGCAACCAAGGGAAGCATACAATGATGGCGTCGACCCAATTGCTTCACTTTCAGCATAGCTAGAGGTTCTCTCGAGGAAGCTGGATACTGTCTCAGCTCAGCAGAATCGAGAGACGGCAGTGACCTATGACTACGGTGCTGGGACCTATGCGAGCCATCAGGAGCCTATCAGTTATGGGCAAGAGCAGTATGGGGGTGAGTACTCCTACAATGAGCCTTATCCCAATTATCAGCAGGATTGGGGGTATCATCTAGAGCATTCATCAGACTATTATCAAGACCAATATTGGGATCCAAATCCCGTTTACGCCCCAGAATGCACCTTCTAGACTCCAGTTTACGAGCCTCAACATAATTTTGAGGGTGACACAGAAAATGCAAGCTTGGAGGAAGGAGGTGATATATCACTGAAGGACATCTTGATTGAGCAACAGAAGTCCGTCAAGAATATCCAGAACTGGGCAGAGCAAATTAGTAGGGCCTTGATGATAGAGGATGAGCAAGGGCAGACCCATACTATGAGCTATCAAGAACAATGCAAGCCAAGTCCAAATTGTGCACCCAAACCCACTTATCAATCCCTATGTTTACAAGGAGAACAATCAACAATGGACTTCATGTATGCAAGCTCAGAAACCCAAGAGGAGTTGTTTGGGAGCCAGGAATCATCAAACAAAAATTTTCAATATCAGATGGCCCCAATTAACTATGCTTCTACCAGTGAGCCTCAATACAGGGAGCCCGTGGCTGAAACAGAAAAGGAAGGATTGATAATTATGTGGGGGAATTCCATAGCATCAACAAAGGAGATCTTGGTCGAACAAGAGAAGTCAATTGAGGATCTTCAGACTTGGGTGGAGCAGATTAGCACGGCATTAAGGAAGGAGGAGGTATGTGAACAAAAGACAACAATGCAAGATTTTGTACCTCCAATGACTGAAGCCATAAGTTATGAACCCCAAGATACATGGTGCTATGACATATGTGCAGAGACTGATGAAGAGCCCGAAGTGCACTTAGAACTGGACGAGCAAAAGGCAATGGATATCGAGGAGCCAATTGGGGTTGTGGGGTATGAATGTGAACCAACAGTGACAATCCCCCAAGAGCCTCCTCTGCCTAAGTGGAACAAGCCAATCAAGTTTGCACACCCTTTCCCCCTTGGTAGCCACATCACTGAGACGGATCTCGATGACATGAGAGATTTTGCAGTCTCGACACCATGGTGGTCAGCAGAAGAGAGAATAGAAGAAGAGTCCGTTGTGTGTTCCATGCCTTCATGCCCCTATCTTGTCACAAGCACAACGGAACCATTGCCTAGCTCCCCTACCTTCCGTACGGGGAATTCTTATTAATATCATGTGCTAGGTAGTTTAATTCTGAGTCCTCCTCTGTTGGGAAGCCTCCAAAAGCACATTGCAGTTCTAATGGATGGAGGGGTTCTCCAATATCGTCGGGGAGTTGGGTAGCAGTGGGCAGACACAGTTGAGCTAGAGGACTATACATCAAGCGCTAGATGGGAGGCACCCCATCATTTCTCTCTCTCTTTGTTTAATTCTCCATTACCTACTTCCCATCATCCCTCTCTCTATTTGTTTAATTCTCCATTTACATGCTTTCTATCACATTTCCCTCCCCCTCGTTTAATTCTTATTAGTTAATATTTAGTTTAAATTTTTGCATACTGTAGGAATTAGGAGTTCATTGCCTATATTTTTGAACTTAGGCATTAGTGCATATCTTTTTGGGACCATGAAGCTTATAGCATACTTTTGATACACTTGCACATTACGTATACGCACTTAGAGAATTTTTTGGGAATTTGAATGCATATATCTTTCCATGTTTAATTCTCTTGATGTAAATAGTTAATATAATTTTGTTAGTATAAGAGGGCTTAATAAAGATGTTATGCTTTCTCTCAGGTCAAAGTTGCTGGATAGAATGCAAGCTCAAAGCCAACCTCATTGCCTAGCAAAAATCAGCAGCAAAAAAATCTGATGGCCCGCGCGGCCGCGCCCAATCCAAGGCATTACTACGTGCGGCAGCGCCACACATAAACTGGGCCTGTCTTGGGAAAAATCCTATAGATTTTGGGGGGTACCACTTCATGTCAATTATTAGCAGCCCCCAAGCCTCAGTCCTTTTAATCCCAAACCCTTAGTTCCTTAATGCAATCCCCCCCCCCACTACAAGCCTTAGTTTTGAAAACCTCCTACCTATTTAATCCAAAGTACCAATTCCCATCCACCTCATCCTCTCAACCTGATTAATTGAGACATTGAGTGTGGAATCTCTAGTAGAGCAAGATTGATATGGAGCTGGGTTGGTTCGTTAAGTATAGTGTTGAGCAGAGTTTATTTTACCAAGAGCAGAGATGAGACGGGGAAACTTCTGAGAGGGCGCCACTTCATTTCATGCAGCATAAGAAGCCAAATAGGGGAGTTTCTTTCTTTTTACCTTTACCTTCAATGAGGACATTGAACAGTTTAAGTTTGGGGGTATTGGTGTTTATTTTGCATATAGGTAATTCATTTCATGTTTTGCATGTAAATAGTTCATTGCATGTAAGTTAGTTCATATAGTGCATGTAGGTTGTAAATAGTTAAAATTTATAAAAATTAAAATTTTTCTTTTGTTTTTACATTCTGTGTTAGAGCATAGTGCATGAATCCAATTTTCAGTTGGTTAGTTATGTATGTTGCCTGTGAAGAAACTGAAATCACTTGATTGTTGAACTGATTTGAGACTTAAGCCTGATTTCATGGTCATATATGTAAATCCTTACCTGTCAGATACTGTGTAACCAGTAAGCACGATAGAGTAAACACCATGATATGCTAAGTTTAAATGTTTACATACTTGTCTTCTGGTGGAAAAACTATGTTTTAATAAAAGAGTTTCAGTTCGCATATAATAATAACTAGACTGTTAAAAGCTTAAGTTTGGGGGAAACAGGGGACATGCATGATATATGCGGGGAGATGGAGCGTAAGACGCACTCCCTTGCAGGAAAAGAAAAAGAAAAAGAAAACAAAAGAAAATGCATTGAAAAAGAAAAAAATAGAATAAATACTTCGGCTACGTCGAGTTCTGTGGCCTTTGATATTCGAGCAAGTAAGCCCTCGGGGTGTTTCTACACCCAGCGCCCTAAGGCCGTCTGGTCTGGGAGTTATTGGTCGAAAGCTCGCTACACGGGTATTATTGAAAAGCCTAAGAGAATTAGGCATTGCACAGTCGAATGTGTACACGGGAAAGTACAAATACGCCCTCGTGAGTAATAAAAGCTTAATGAAAACCCCCTGTTGACTCTTAACTCTAGTAATACATGGTCTTAGTTATAACTTATATGATTTACTGTTTTTCTTAAGTTAAAGCTTTTTTTTCCCTTAAGAAGCATAGTGTGTGAGTTATTTATATGAATGCATATCTAATGGTTGCTAAGCACACAACGCACAATACATCAGTGCTGACAGTTTTGGATTTGCAGAATATGCCTTATGGTCTTGTTTTGGGTAGCTTATTTGTTCGACAATATCGTGGTTTTCTGAGGCATTGCTTTGAAAGTTCAATACTGGCTGGGAACTTGGATTCGCATTCATGATAGCGTAGCTTGCATACATTGTAGATACGGCATTGCATCTTTTGTTCAGTTTTGTTTTGGTTGCTTGAGGGCAATCAACGTTTAAGTTTGGGGGTATTTGATAAGTGGATTGTATGAACACTTATTCGGATAGTAACCAACTCATTCTATTTCTTAAACTCAAGTATCGTTGTGCGTTTTATTTGTTTGTTTTGTTTTGTGATTTTCAGGCTTAGAAACTCTCCAGGTGCAAATTGAGCTTAAAAGGGCGAAAGAACGCTTAAATGGGACAAAGTACTAAAATGGGCTTAAAGCATGAAGATAGCATAGGTGAGGAAGCAATGAAGGTGATGCCACGAGTCTAGAGGCCAAAAGGAGCAAGAATGGCATTTGAAGCAAAAATGGGAAGGAAATGCAATCCGGACATCGTTTGGGGGGTTTATGTTCATTTCATGTTCTTGGATTGGAGCTTGGGTCATATTGTAGAGCATCTTATAAGCTTTTCATAACATCTTGAATCATCCCAATCGGAGTCCGGAGGCGAGAGTTATGCCCCGTATACCAACGAACGTTAAACTTCACGATTTTGAGTTTTCATGCACAGCTGTCACTTGGAGCTCAATTTCAGCCTTCATCCATCCATTATTTCTCAGTTCTCAAAGAATAAAAGTTGTAGAGATCTTCTATAGCTTCGATTTAACAGGTGGCAGGCCTCGTAACTCCTCCCGGATCAAAAGTTATGGCTATTTTACCAGAGAACTCTGCAGCAAAAAATCCTTAGCTCGGGCGGGCGGATTTTAGGGCATTTTTGGGCGCGGCCGCGCCAGTCCCCAGCTGTGCCAGACTTGAATTTTCAATTGAACGGTACTTGGCTTTTGATTTGGATATAAGGGGGCTCGTTTGTGGCCAGAAAAACTAGTATATATTGGCCCTAAGCCCTAGTTCCTTTCTTTTCTTCCTTTACATCTTGTTTAGTCTAGATTAGGAGTAGATTAGAGAGTAGATTAGTGCTGGTTTAGTGTTAGTTAGTTAGATTCTAGGGTTTAGTTTGTTTTTGAAGATTGAAGCAAGTGTTTTGACATCAAAGGATCCAAGCTCGGAGAAAGATTTACAATTTCTATCCTTAATCTCTCCTTGTTATCATTGTATATTCGGATGATGTTTATCAATCTTGTGGATAATATATTTGAGTTGTCTTTGACTTAAATTGTATTTTGAGGTTCCAATGGAACCTAATGAGTAGTTAATGTTGATTTCTCTTCCATATTGGTTCTTATTGATTGTTATGTGATTGTCTACTGCGATATATGCTTTCATTGCTTAATTGAGTCATGACCAATTAGTGTGATAACCTATGTGGACTTGAAAGACGAAGTGTAGGTTTAGATCTAATCGTAGTAGCAGGCGATTGTACGTTCACATGGCGTTGAACGTATGATTTGTGCTTAGGATAGACATATACCGAAGCGCCGCTCGTAGTCAATAAAGGACTTGACCTTAAACCCTATTTATTTGTAAACACCATAAATATATAGGGGTTTAGATAATGTGGGTGTTCATGTGTGTTCTATCATCTGTGGATTGCACGTGATATGGATTAGGTGCATCGAAAGATGGCCTTCACTCACTTTCGTGTTCTCGGCTAGCAACTGTAACGATTAATTTGACCTAATTGGATGTATGTCGACTTAGACGAATCATTAGGAGAAATTGGAATCTCTTATCTTCATTATCTGATTCTACTTTATGATTACTTAGTTTAAGTTTAATTCTTGCCTAGTTAACTTAGTTTAAATTCATTCTCCTTCCCGCCCGTTTAAATAAGATTGAGATGATTATGAGCTAGTGCTTTGGCGACCTATTATCCATTAATTCTCCGTGGGAACGATCTTTACTTACTCTTTATTACTCGTTGGCCGCGAATACTTGCGCGTTAATTGTGTCATCTAATCGGACCAACAGGTACACAACGTCTAACTATCTGATCAGCACAAAATTTCCACAAGTATGGGTCATCCCACACATAATGTTTTGCGTCACTCCTAACCTTTTCTGTCTGGGATTTAGAAAATTCACTTAGGTAAATACGCACTTACCAAATAATTCACAATATCAGCATACCAGGGAGTTGTGTTGCCAATGGTGAGTAAGTGCTCGTCCGGGAACATGTCTTGTAATGGTAGTGGTTCCTCTTCTTTAAGAATTCTGCTCAAGTGATCCGCTACCAAGTTGTCCGCACCCTTTTTATCCTTAATCTCCAAGTCAAATTCTGGTAGCAGCAAAATTCATCTTATGATTAGAGGTTTGGATTCCTTCTTGGTCAGCAAGTACCTGAGAGTAGCATGGTCAGAATAGACTATTACTTTAGTACCAAGTAAATATGATCTAAATTTTTCTAAAGCAAAAATCAACAGATAAGAGTTCTTTTTCTGTTGTTGAATAGTTTATCTGAAGCAGAGTAGATTGGACAGCTTTGTCAATCTTTTGGCCCAAGACGGCGCCGACAGCATAATTGCTTGCATCACACATTATCTCGAACGGGAGCTTCTAATTTGGTGGTTGAATGATAAGGGCTGACGTCAATAACTTCTTCAAGGTATTAAAAGCCACCTTGCATTCATCACTAAACTGGAATTCTTCATCTTTTTGAAGCAACTTGCATAAGGGCACTGTTATCTTGGCGAAATCTTTGATAAACCTGCGATAAAGTCCTGCATGTCCAAGAAAAGAACGTATCTCCCGCACACTGACGGGGTAAGGCAATGCAGATATAATATCAATCTTAGCTTTATCAACTTCTAAACCATTAACTGGCACTACATGACAAAGTACAATTCCTTGTTCTACCATAAAGTGATATTTTTTCCAATTTAACACAAGGTTTGTTTCTAAACATCTATCCAATACACGTGTCAGATTATCTAAATAGGCATCTAATGAATCACCATGATCTGTGAAATCATCCATAAAGACTTCAATGCATTCTTCTAAAAGATCTGAAAAGATACTCACCATGCATCTCTGAAAAGTACCTGGGGCATTGCAAAGTCCAAAGGACATTCACCGGTAGGTAAAGGTTCCAAAGGGATAAGTGAATGTGGTCTTTTCCTTGTCTTCGGGGGCGATCACAATCTGGTTATAACCTAAAAAACCATCTAGAAAGCAATAGTAAGAATGCCTAGCTAATCGTTCTAACATTTGATCAATAAAAGGAAGGGGAAAGTGATCTTTTCTATTTACGGTATTCAATCTCCTATAATCGATACACACTCTCCAACCTGTTTGCATTCGTGTGGGCACTAACTCATTATTGTCATTCTTGACAGCCGTGATACCGGATTTCTTAGGAACTACCAGCACCGGACTTACCCATTGACTGTCGGAGATGGGGTAGATGATTCCTGCATCAAGCAATTTAATCACCTCTTTCTTCACTACCTCTATCATCAGTGGGTTCAACCATCTCTGTGCATCTCTCGTCGGTTTAACTCATTCCTCTAACAAAATTCGATGCATGCACATCGTGGGACTAATACCCTTGATGTCTACTGTAGTCCAACCAAACACTGTGATGTGATCCCCAAGGACTCTCAACAATTTTTCTTCTTGCACTTTGGTTAGTTTACTAGCAATGATCACAGGTAAAGTCTCATTAGGCCCTAAATATGCATATTTCAAGTGTACCGGTAATTGTTTTAATTCAAGTGTAGGAGCTTGCTCCACAGATGGTAATAATTTTTGATGAGTTACATGTAATTGAATTAATTGGACTGCATGCTTATCTATGAGTTTTGACAATGACTGTAGTGCAGCCACAGTTTCCTTCAATTCATGACTGTTCTCAAGTTCATATGTCCCATCCATGTCCAAACTGCTGGAAATAGCAACCTCCAAACTGTCTCTCTGAATTTGCTCAAAAGTTTCCTGCACTAAAGAGTCACACACATCAATTGCAAAAACCTGACAAATATCACTAGGGTACCTCATTGCATCATAGATGTTGAATTGGATCTGCTCGCCATCAAATTCCATTGTCAAGGTCCCGTTGTGAACATCAATCATTGTCCTTGCTGTCTTTAGGAAAGGTCTTCCTAGCAAGATGTGTGATTGTTCGGGGATGTATCATCTTCCATATCCACTATATAAAAATCTGCAGGAAAGATTAGTTCGTTTACCTGCACTAAGACATCTTCAACTACCTCTCGAGGGTAGGTGTTAGTACGATCAGCCAATTGAATAATAACACCAGTATTTTTCAAAGGTCCAAGATTCAAAGACTTACAAACAGATAATGGCATGACATTTATTGAAGCACCTAAGTCTAGCATGGCATTTTCAAATCTAGTGTTTCCTATTTTACATGGGATCGTAAACATGGCTGGATCTTTACATTTAGGGGGTATTTTTCTTTGCAGAACAGCTGATACATTCTCCCCAACTGTGACTTTCTCATCATTTTCCAATTTACGTTTATTAGTGCACAATTCTTTCTAAAATTTTGCATACCGTGGCACATGTTTAATTACGCCAAGTAAAGGAATGTTCACTTCTACCTTCCTAAAAGTTTCTAGAATTTCATTATCTTGTTCATTTTTCTTTGAATTTCTAGAATTTCTATGAGGGAAGGGAAGTGGGATATCATTAATCTGACAAGGAGGTTTAGGATGTACCTTAGTTTTCTCCGGTTCCTCCTTTGCTTGCTCTTCCTCTAACTCAACTGTAGCTTTAGGTGTATCCATCTGTTTTCCACTCCGTAAGGTTATGGCACTGGCGTTCTCCTTTGGGTTCACAACAGTTTATGATGGAAGCTTCCCTGAACCTTGAGAGTCCAACCAACCTAAAATAGTGGCTAATTGGCTCATTTAACTTTCCAAACTGTGGATGGAAGACTTCTTCTCTTGTTGGAACTGTTGTGTCTGTTGCATGAACGCCTTGAACATGTCCTCCAAGGATGTTCCAGGATTGGTCGGTGCTGCTGGTCTGGGTTGGTATTGTGGCTAATTTGGCTAAAACTGCGGTTTAACTTGGTAAAACCCTTGCGCCTGCGGCCTAGCACCCCCATAACTGAAGTTAAGGTGATCCCTCCATCCTGGATTATATGTGTTGGAGAAAAGATCATATTTTCTTTGTGGCTGAGCCTGGTAGTTTCACACTACATTAGCTTGCTGTGTACTATCTTCCTCTTGTAATGTCGGGCATGCATCTGTAGGGTGCCCCGCCATTAAACAGATTTGGCAAGCTTGTGCAACTGGTGCATTACCTGTAGCTAATTGTTTCACCAAAGCTGTTAAGTCAGAAATCTATTGCTCTACATTAGTCGTGCTTACCTCACTTACCCTTTGTACTTGATAATCATTTCGTGTTCCATATTGTTGTGCATTAGCGGCCATGTTTGCAATCAGATTCTTTGCAGCCTCCGGTGTTTTCTCCACTAATGCTCTTCCACTAGCAACATCGATCATACTCCTATCTATCGGTATGAGTCCTTCATAAAAGTAGATGATGAGGTGTTGATCGTCAATCTGGTGAGGTGGAAAGCTGGAGTAAAGCTTCTTGAATCTCTACCAGCACTCATACAATGTTTCACCACTGAATTGTCGGACTTCGCAAATTTCCTTCCGTATGTTGGCTACTCTCGAAGCAGAAAGAACTTCTCCAAAAATAGCCACTTCATATCCTTCCATGATTGTATTGATCCCAAAGGGAGATAATACAACCAATCTTTTTCTAAGTCTGCCAGTGAGAAAGGGAAAGCTTGCAACTTTATCTGCTCCTCCGTAATATTATGTGGCTTCATGGTCGAGCACACCACATGAAACTCCTTCAAATGCTTGTACGAATCGTCACCTGTAACACCACGAAAAGTAGGTAAAAGGTGAATTAGTCCAGATTTTAGTTTAAACGCAACATTCAAAGCAGGATATTCAATACAAAAGGGTTGTTAAGTAAGATTAGGAGTTGACAACTCCTTCAAAGTCCTGTTATTTAGCACCGCCATCACCTCTTCTGATTCACTTGAAGAAGATTGGTCCGAAAGTAGTCTGAGTGTGATGTTGAGGCCCAGTGATGGAGCTTCTTCGAATCTGCAAGTGAACCTTGGTTTTTTCGAGCTTCCGTCCTAAGCCTTCGCGCTGTTTTCTCTATTTCTGGATCAAATTTCAAGTTACGAGAGTGAGAGGATCGAGGCATAAAAATAAAAATACAAATATGAAAACAATCGAATAAATAAAAACAAATAACACTCCCCAGCAACGACGCCAAAATTTGATAGCTGTCGTCTAGCATTACAAAATTTATCTTACTCTTTATTCAACTAACTCAAGAATTAGTATAGTAATAAGCAAGGATCGATCCCACAGAGAGTAAATTGTCTTTTAGTTATCCAATGATTTCCAATGAATTGGGGTTTTTAGTGAGAACAGTTGAATTAACTAAAGTGAATTAATAAGAAAATATCAATGAGTAAAAGAGCTTCAATTCTTTAATTCAGTATCCCCTTTTCTCAATTATGAATTAATCAAGTTATTATACTATTTACCTTTTCAGTTAGATTAATAACCCTAGATAACCGCGATCGCAAATTACTTGAAATTCTCCTTATATGTAGATCTAATGGGACGATCGCCAACAAATGATTCTAACTAACATACAACCTAAAACTATCAGCCTAGATTTAATATGATAGAAGCATTAAGAATGAGAATTAGATTATTACAAGCAATAATTACACCATCAGGAATTATTTAACTTGTCTTCTGAAAATCTTAACAATATTTCAAAGCTTGACCACAATAAAATATCATTAATTGTTACTTAGATTAGACACACTTCGTTTGCTTAAAATATGCTTAATCCAACAGATGATATCAATTTACTAATTTAATCCTGCAGAAACCAAATTAGTCAATTGAATAACATACATGAAAGTTTATATGGATAATTAGAATAAATCTCAATATGAAAGAATAAATATTATAAACTTAATCAAACCATGAATTGATAATCAGGTTCAACATCCCTTCAGAATTAAAATAAAGAACTTAGCCTGACATGCTTGAATCTTCAAAACAAGGGTTTGTAGCCTCTAAGCAATCCAAGAGAATATAGAATAAAAGATAGCTAAAACCTAATAAATTAACTCCTATTTATAGCCTAGACAAACCCTAATATAATTAGAGTAAGTCCCAATCCTATTCCTACTCAACTTATGTTTTAAAAATAAACTAAATCCTGTCAGGCAGTCAGAGTCGCTCGGTCCGCGCTTGATTCCCTTCTATAGCCCCGCGGTCAGCGCCCGTCATGCAGCAACTTGATCTTGCTATAGCGCGATCAGCGCTTGAATTCCTCTTACAGCTGCGCTGGCAGCGCTCCTAATACAGCATGTCCTCCTTTATAAGCGCGATCAGTGCTTCAATCACCCTGGCAGTGGCACGATCAGCGCTTGTCCATCAGCCTTGTCCAAATTTCATTCTTTTCAGCTTCGAGTCCATTCTAACCCTCATACCTGCATTATAAACACAAAACACCAAAAGTAATACGAACAATACCTAAAAAACTTACAATATAACAAGCTAAACGAGATCAATTCATAGGTTTTCAACCTACTCATCATTAAGCCATTCCTGGAAAAGTTTATAGTAGTGTTCATAGATGACATCTTGGTTTATTCCAAAACTGAGGAGGAACACACTGAACATTTAAGGCTGACCTTAGAATCGCTGAGACGAGAGAAACTTTACGCAAAATTCTCGAAGTGCGAATTCTAGTTAGAACGTGTGCAATTTCTTGGCCACGTGATTGACAAGGATGGGATTTCAGTAAATCCGTCGAAGGTTGAAGCGGTGATGAATTAGGATCAACCGAAGACGCCGTCTGAAGTGAGGAGTTTCTTGGGATTGGCAGGTTATTACCGAAGATTTATCCAAGACTTTTCCAAAATCGCAACTCCGTTGATGAATTTGACTCGTAAAACAGTTAAGTTTGTTTGGACGAAAAAGTGTGAGGAAAGTTTTCAGGAACTGAAGAAGAGGTTGAGTACTGCACTTGTGTTATTTTTACCAGATAGTACGGGGAATTTGTAGTATATAGTGATGCCTCATATAAGGGATTAGGCTGTGTGCTAATGCAGAGAGACAAAGTTATTGCCTATGCGTCGTGTCAACTGAAGGATTATGAGAAAGGGTATACCCATGACTTAGAATTGGCGGCAGTAGTGTTTGCTCTAAAGATTTGGAGACACCACCTATATGGAGAGAAGTGTGAGATATACACAGATCACAAGATTCTGAAGTATATCTTCACCCAGAAGATTTGAACATGCGCTAGAGGAGATAGTTGGAACTTATCAAGGACTACGACTACGAGATTCTTTACCATCCAGGTAAAGCTAAGGTTGTTGCCAACGATTTAAGTAGGAATGGTCGGGAGAAGTTAAATATGTTAACTGATCAGGATCAGTTGATAACAGAGATGGCTAAGTTAGAGCTGAAAGTCAAATATCCGAAGGAATCAGATGAGAAACTGTTTCAAGTAACTACTAGTTCTACTCTTGTAGACAAGGTGAAAGAGGCACAACTTCAAGACGAGGAGTGCGGGAAGATCCGTAAGAGAATAACTGATGGCAAAGAAATCAAGTTTAAGATCGCTAGTGAAGGACTGCTACTATTTAAAGGGAGAATCTGGGTACCGCCAGTACCAGACGTCAAAGAGGAGATTTTGAGTGAAGCTCACAGTTCGAGATATTCGATTCACCCTGGGAGTACGAAGATATACCAGGATCTCAGACAATATTTTTGGTGGCTGAATATGAAGAGAGACGTAGCTGAATACGTTGTGAAATGTCTAACGTGCCAGAAGGTCAAAGCAGAACACCAGAGACCGAGTGGATTATTGCAACCACTAGAGATTCCGGAATGGAAATAGGAGCACATCACGATGGATTTCTTGGTGGGTCTTCTAGCGACTCAGAAGGGTTTCGATGCGATGTGGGTTATAGTGGATCGATTGACGAAGTCAGCCCATTTCTTATCGATCAAGATTAGATACAACTTGGATCAGTTAGCAAAGTTGTATGTGAAGGAAATTATCTCTAGACACGGTGTCCCAGTGTCGATTGTATCCGACAGAGATCCGCATTTTCACATCAAATTTTTAGAAGCGACTACAGGAGTGCTTGGGAACGTAATTACGAATGAATACGGCGTACCATCCTCAGACTGATGGTCAAAGCGAGAGAACGATTCAGACGCTAGAAGACATGCTGAGAGCTTGCGTGATGCACTTTAAAGGAAGCTGGGATGATCATCTACTATTGGTGGAGTTTGCCTACAACAATAGTTACTACGCGAGTATTGGCATGTCGCCTTACAAAGCATTGTACGACTGAAAATGCAGGACTCCATTGTGCTGGGATGATGTAGGTGAACGACAATTGTTGGGACCAGAATTGGTGCAACAAACTGCTGAGATCGTCAAGGTAATCAGAACGATATTGGTTGCTGCTCAAGATAGACAAAAGAAGTATACCGATCATCATCGACAGAATCGAGAATTGGCAGTGGGAAAGATTCGATTTGGCCAGAAGGGGAAGCTGAGTCCCCGATTCATTGGACCTTTAGAGATACTACGGAGGGTTGGCGAAGTGGCTTACGAGGTTGCGTTCCTCCGGAGATAGATAATATACACAACGTTTTTTATATTTTCGTGTTGCGACCGTACAAACACAACTACAAGCATGTAATAGAATACGGGCCTTTACAGTTTGATAAAGACTTAACTTATGAAGAGGTTCCTGTTCAAATAGTTGATAGGAAAGAACAAGTTCTTAGAAATAAAGTGATACCTTCTGTTAAGGTAATCTGGAGGAACCACAGTGCTGATGAAGCTACGTGGGAACTCGAAATGTTATGATGAAAACTTATCCCCAATTATTTGTGTAATTTCTTGTATACCGATTCTGGGGACATAATCTTTTTAAGGGGGGAAGAATGTGACGAATGAGTTTTTTTATTGTGATTTTGGGGACAAAATCCTTTTAAAGAGGGAATATTGTAACGAATGAGATTTTGTATATTTAATTATAAATATTTATTGAATTAAATAAATATTTTAATTGATTTATTTATTGAGTTAAATAAATAATTTATGTGATTATATAATGGAGTAATTTAATTAAGTGCAATAGGATTAATTAAATTGATGTATAGTAATTGTGTAGTATAATTCTAATTTAATTGAGAATAATTAAATTAGAGAAATATTATGTGCTATGTGTTTATAATGATTTACTAATTTGTTACATGAATTATGATTAATAAGGGAATTACAATTGTGTAACAATTTAGTAGTATGTGCAATTTTAATTAATTAATTAATGTTAGCTTGTATTTAATTAAATTAGAAGGTTGGGATTTAATTAAATAAAGTATAACATTTAAACTATGTGTTAAAGGATTTATTAAAATAAAGAACCGAGTTTTAAAGAGTTTTGCCAAACAAGGCCCTTGCACCTGTTTTAATTTCGTTTTGCCAAACGGGGCCTTAACTACTAAAAACTTGTTTTTAAATAAGCTGTTTTGCCAAACAAGCCTTATGGCTTTTAAAATTCAAAATATTGTAACTTATATATTAATTGCAATTATTATATTTATTAAGGGTCATTATGTATTGGCAGTTATATATTTTATATTTATGTATTATATGTATAATATATGTAAGTTATATTATATGTATATATGTTATTTTAGAAGAACAAAACAAAGTTAGTCTGTGTTAGATAGAAAATAGAGAATAGAGAAAGAAAAAAGAGAAAAGAGAGAAGGAAGAAGAGAAAGAAGAAGCTCTGTGATTTTGTAAACAAAAAATCACCATCATCATCTTCCTTGAAAGCTAGAAAGGGTATAATCCTAATTCCATGATTTTTAAATTTGTGTTCTTCATTGTTTTCATGCTTTAAGTCCTCTGTAAATTAGTTTTCATGAAATCTATGTGATTATGATTTATATAGGTTGTATTGTATATATATATACTATTTTATAGGTGTTATGTGATAATCTAGATGGTTCAATTCATGTAAATATGATGAACATGAAGAAATCATGTTCATAGCAATTTACAATGAACTAGTTTTGAAAAATAGTCTTTAAATTATCAAAATTTGTGTTGGATTGTGATATATTATGTAAATTGATCATATATTATTATAATACATCAAGAAATAAAAATAACATGCTTTGAATTGGTTGATTTGGTTTAAAAACAAAGTCATAGTGTTAATTTTCTTCAAGAACGCTTAAAAATGGTGTTTTCTTTAAAATCATGAAATTAAGTGTTTTGATTTTGTGTTAAGGTGTTTATGAATGTTAAAAACATGTTAGGTGTTTAAGATTTTGTTTTCATAAAGTTTCATATGCTTTGTGTTAGTTAAAATCGGATTTTAGTGGCTTATTTCTCTGCACAGTTCGCGAGCTGGGGAACCCACCAGTGGGGGGCCCCGCCCCAGCGGGGCTTTTAGCCTAGAAACCCCCGCCCCAATGGGGCTACATACTGTACGGAAATGTTAGATTGGTTTCGAGTAGTGTTTATGTAGTACATGATTAGCTAATTTAATGTGATGGCATGTTAAGTGTATTAAACAATAAGATAATATATTTTTGATATGTTTAAGATAATTTTAAATCTCATATTAATATGTTATGTGTGTACTTGGATATTATTATCATAGGGTACGATATAATAGTTTAAAGTGTTATATGCGTATGATATGAATGTTGTGAATTTAGACTCACGTATGTGGTTAGTTAGCGAGTTAAGTTGTAAACTACGTTGTTAAGTTGAACTTAAGTAAGAAGTTTAATGATTAAACGTAATGGTTATGAACTAATTGGTATTGTAATCGTAATATAATATATAGGATAATTGTGGAAGTGATTGTAAATTGTTGCTTGCGCTTGAGGCAAGTTTTTCCTAAACCTTTCTTTTACGTTTATGTAAGTCTTCTAATTATACTCTTTCCTTGAGCAAGTTTCATATTCTAACTTGTTATTCATATGCAAGATATTGTATTCTCTATAATTTATATATTGAATAGTTATCTTATCAAGTTCATTATAGAATTGACGTGACCTTGACTTAATTGTTCAAGCAAGGTTTATCTATCTTTCAAATGTTTTTAGGTATTTCTAAAGCATGCCTATTTAATATGAAGTCTATTGTTATGACTTATACTTGGTTCATAATTCTTATATTATTAAACTCTTAATTATTGTGAGTCGATTCAACTACTCCTTAGTTAATGATAGTTGAACTCCAAATTTTTTTTTAAGCTTATCCAAACCAAACTTTCTTTGGTGCGGACTTGTATCAAATACTGAGATGAACAACTTTATTTAATAAGGGATTACCGTGCGAAAGCGTTAAGATATTTGTGCACAATACATGGTACGAAAGGCTGATCCCCCTAAGTACGAGTTATGAGTCCATATAGTCTAAAAGATTGTTAAATGTTTTAAATAGAAATGTTTATAACCTAGGATATAGTTCAAGGTCTTATGACCCTCAGATGACTTCTATATCAGAAATTCTTTATTATTGATGAAAGAAAAGTTATTCAAATCTATTGAAGCTATAAAGTTTATGTCATTATTATTATTATATTCCAAGTGAGCTTTTGTTTGCTCACTCTTGCAATTAAATAACCATTGCAGCTAAAGTTGAGAACGTTGACGTACCGTCAACGAGTAAAGGGAATGGCAAGATGAACAAGTGAAGACTTGTTGTGTTTTGATCATGATTGTAATAAGACTTCGTTTATGTTATGTTTTATTTTTCGCATTTATTGTTTATGTTAAGGTTAGCAAACCTTGGGATTTATTCAATTAAGTTGTAATCCTTTTATGAGGAAGATTTTTATTTATTGAGAATGTTGTAATTTATTTTGCATTCCTTATTACTGGGCAGTAGTTTTATGTTATAATTAGATAGTGAACACCAAATAATGTGAAAATGAAGAACCCGAATTTGGGGGTGTCACAACCTAAGATACCTGAAAGGTATGGATTTGTCATAGAGGATGACGATGAGGTACACGTCATGAATGATGATGATCCATTGAATTACGAACATGCTATGAGTAATTAAGACTCAGAGAAATGGTAGATGACCACAAAATCTAAAATGGATCTTTGAAGTAATGCACAAGACCATTTGGATTTTACTTGCGATTGCAGCTTATTATTACTAGATCTGGCAAAATGGACGTGGAGACGCCCTTCTTCAAATATAAATTATTAGAGGAGAATGTATGTATGATACAGCCAGATGGATTTGTTTTAATGGTTGAAGCAAATCATGTATATGAGCTATAATAATCCTTTTATGGAACATTCATTTTGATGAGACAATCAAAAGAGTTTGATTTTATCAAAAATAAGAATGAACCTAGTGTGTACAAAAAGGTTAGTGGGAGCGCTGTTTCATTCCTTGTATTATATGTTGATGATATATTACTGAAAGGGAATGACATTCATATGCTACAATCAGTAAAGATAATGTTATCTAAACATTCCTCTATGAATGATTTGGGTAGAACGTCCTAAATTGGGGATATAAATCTATATAGAAAGATTTAAAAGGATGTTCGGCTTATCCTAAGGAACATATATTCATTAGATGCTAAAGGCGTTTAGCATAGTAAACTCCAAAAGGTGTCTCATGATGATGAGCCATAGAGTGTATCTCTCTATAATTATCCTCAATAAAAGAGAGATCACATGAGTTACTATCATGTATGCAATGAAATATACGAGACTTGATGTTGATCAGTCATATTCTGGAGAAGATCATTGTAAGATAGTGATAAACATCCTAAAGTACTTAACTGACACTAAGGATGTCATCATGACACATGATGGGTCTGAATTAAACTAGAGGACTAAACAGACTCAAGTTTTTCAGACTAACCAAGACGATAACAAATCCACCTTAGGGTAAGTCGTTACCTTGAAAGGCGGTGCAGTGAATTGGAAAGATTCCAAACAGCAAAAGGTTGTTAGTTTAGTGACAAAGACAAAATATATAATTGTAAATGAAGCTGCAAGTTGATGTTTCAGATGAAAAGTTCATTACAGAAATAGGAATAGTTCCTAAGTCTCATCTTGAATCCAAACATGTGTTGCGATACTTTGATTAAAGAAATCATTGAAAGAGGAGAAGTCACTAGAGATAGTGAACTCTCAAGACAACATTGCAGATCCATTTACTAAAACTTTAACACAACAACAGTTTGATCATCACTTAGAAAAGATGGGTATGAGATACCATGGCGATTGACTTTAGTGCAAGTGGGAGATTGATAGTAGTGTGCATACAAGCCAATCATGTATGATGATAAAGCACATACTTTGTAAATAATTTTATTCATTTATTAATAAAAATATTCATTTATTAAAGGCATTTAATTATCTACATGATGCAGTTTTTATAATATGTAAAAAACCCATAGTTTTAAGCAATACTTTTAGAATCATGATGTTAATCATGCTAATGAGATCTAAATTCTTAGAAAGCTTAAAACTAAAATAGTTCCCAATCGTTGGATTACTAAAAAAGGGATTAGTAAATCCGGATAGATTGGTACATATGTTGCTTGCTCATTAGATGAGGATGATTCATCTCATGATCATTTGTGTAGAGACACTAAAGCAAGTATGTAGGTGCTTATTGAAGAATAAGTTCATTGAACGCGACTCGCTATGGAATACTTAATGGAGTTTTACTTGTCTGTCAATAGAAATTCCTAATGTGATAGTTGTACAAGTGATCCTTGGACTTGAGATCATCATAGTATGTTGTGTGTAATGACTTATACTTTGACTCATTCCTTAAGACCCTTAGGGTATATCAAAGGGTATGCTTGGGTATAATGAGTTACATATAGAGATAATGAATAATTAATAAAGAATCTACCACTTCTAGTAAAAAAAGAGATATGTCCTGTGTGATTCGTTAAATGACAACCCTAGTAGTCCTTGGCCAAGGCAGAATAAAATTAGAAAGGGGTTTCTAATTTGTATTATTTGGAGTTGTGCATTTTTTAATCGAAATACATATAATTAAATAAAATAAGATTTGACAGTAATTCTATGTCTTATATTTAATTGGGATATTGTATGGTAGAAGAATTGAATTGTACGGTTACTATTTACTCACAGGTTCTTTTATGATTAATGTTGAAATCTATATTATCTCGAAAGTCGTTGATCGTTAGGGAGACTTATCCCTATTGTAGGATAAATATTATTTATTTAAATAGATTATTAGTTTAATTTATTTATTTAAATAAGATTAGAATTATTCTAATTGATTTATTCACAACTGATTTAATATGTAGAACCTAAAGGGTCACACCATAAAAGGAATAATAATTATTTAAGAAAGTAATGACATAATCGTAAAAATGCATTAAGTGTAATTAATTTAATCTATGGAGATAGAATAAATTAAATAGCTTAATGTTTATTATTTAATATTTTGGAAATATTAAATATAAATTAATAAGAGGAGTCTTATTAATATTATTTCAATTATTATTATTTTAATTTCTAAAGGAGTTTAGGAATTAATTTAATATTAGTACTCTCATTTATTCCTAATAAGATTAGGAGGCAAATTAATTAAAGGAGTTTAATTAATTAAATCCTAATATGTTGGGAAGCCTAATTAATTAAAAGAGTTTAATTAATTAAATGAAAACCTATGTTTAATAGGATTAGAAGTGTTGACCAATATCTATATAAGAGGAGTCTTATGTTAGATATCAGTTGATGAAATTCCAATTGTTGGAGAGTACTGCTTTTCTATAGAGGATAGAAAACTAGGGTTTAGCCAACCACCCTCCTTCTTGAATAATTCCTATTCCTTGGTGGATCACCTCTAGAGGCCAAACACTTGGATGGCTAACGTTAATCAAATGAAGGAATCTAACCCAAAAATTCAAGGAGATCACGAAGAACAAGGAGTTGAACTCGTACCTGTGGAAGCTTCGTTCTACAAGGTTATGATTCCATAACTTCTTATTTATCGTTTTAAATTAATAATTTGCATAAAGGATGATCCGGGTAATGGTTTTATAGAAAATTTTAAACTCTGATATACCATGCTTCCACTAATTTTTGCAATTTGATTGCGTCACGATTTCGTACAAACCCAACACTTTGTAACCATTACATTCGTTCTGTGTCATAATATTATTCATTACAAAAATAATACTATGCTATTACAATGATAAACTATTTATCCATCTTGGTCTTGCCCTTGTCCTTACCAGATCCTTCGGTCCGTTCGCCCTTAGTTGAAATCATATAATTTTAAGCAAGAATGAGCATAACTAGCTCAGCAAGTTTAACACTATATTCTGCAACCACAAAATCAAGAATCATATGATTTAATCTTCAATAACTATACAATAGTTATGAAGTAGTATGAATAATCAAAATATCACTTTGATTCCTTTAAAACCATTCCCAAGGGCTTATAGTCACTTAAGAATCTGCGTTGGTCAAAGACTATGAACATTCTCCTCACTTTTCATTCATAAAAGAACTACTCAGCACTAAGATCGTAAGTTCGATATATCTTACGAGCACATCCAGGTGATCAGCCTGTAGTACTCTATGTTGATCAACACTCATTTATTAAACGTATTTATGTTTAAGTTTTGGCAACTTCAGGTGCCCGTCGATTTAACGACATAAAAACATTTATGTATTCATACTCAGGCTTACCTTTGAATCTGTACCAAAGCAATTGGCATAGGATAGCAACATTGTGAATATTTTGGAAAGATTTGTGGAATACAAGCCAAAATACTTTAAGGCTCAGTCTAGCCGAATCAAATGGCATTAACTATTTAATAACAGTTTATGCATAGGAAACCATGCATATTGACAACTTGGCCAACATAACGGGTAGACAAGAGTTTAGAAAACTTGCCTTTGCGTCTTTAATCCGTTAAGTCTACATTACTTGGGTCTTTATAACTTCTACAAGACCTAAACACATAGTATACCAATGAGATTACCACAATTGATACACATTGTATAAACTATATTCTCCTTCTTGTATAGCTTTGATGAGTTGGTTTTATACCTACGAATCGATTACCTTTCTAGCTTGATTCTTTGATACGTTGAGTAGTTTTAGTGTTGTTTTACTCATTTTCTTTGTTTTCATTGCAGGAATTAGATTGGATGGAGATTAGGACTTAAAGGCAAAAGAATGCATATTTTAGCCAGCACACCTGCCGGGGCGGGCTTTCACAGGCCAAATCACCCGTCGGGGCGAGGGTCATATTTTTAAAATTATTGAACACCCGCCAGGGCGGGCATTCTCAGTACAAAATAGTCGCCGGGGCGGGGTGCGCGACAGATAGAGGAGGTTTCCATATTGGAAAAGGATTCTGAGGATCTCT
This sequence comes from Panax stipuleanatus, assembly GCA_020205555.1. Taxonomy (NCBI): domain Eukaryota; kingdom Viridiplantae; phylum Streptophyta; class Magnoliopsida; order Apiales; family Araliaceae; genus Panax; species Panax stipuleanatus. The sequence goes on from CM035122.1 coordinate 109,551,535, forward strand.
TAGAGCGTGATGTCAGACGTGAATTAGGAAGGATTAAAGAGGCACATAGAAGGAAAAGAACATTCATTCATCATCATTAATAGAACCCTAACTTTGGGATCACTATTGGAGGATTGAAGTGAGGATTTCAAGCACGAAAAACAGGAAGGAGATTGAAAAAGAGTAGCAGTTCTTCTTACAGTTTTTACTCTCTATCTTCACCTTTGTATTCAGAATGCTAGTATCATTGTGGATTTTAGTTTCTTATTCATCTATCATGAAATAAATTACTTTTTAAGTCTACAATGGATCTTTATGTGTAACAAAGATTGACATGCTTCTATATTAATTCAGGGAGACTAACTCCACCCGTGTCTACTATGGTTTATTCTTAATTTATAAATTGCTTGATCACTAATTTCTTGACAACCCATATGAAATAGAGAAATGGATTATTGGTTTAGACCTAATCATAGTGGCGTGTGATTGTGATTTTTGCATGGCTTTGGGAGTCATAATTTATGCTTAGTATAGAGATATACTTACGCATCGCACGTAATCTTATGAAAATTTGTGATTAAACCTTCTTTAATTATAATTCACATAGAGATATAGTGGATTAGTTAACTAAGGTGTTCTATTTAATTCTATCAATTATGGAATTACGTGGATATGGATATAATTCATTGAAGGATGGTTATATCTACTTTTGTGTTTTGATTTACAAGGTGGGGTAGTTGATTTGAATTAAAAGAAAGTGTGTCATTCAAAGTTAAGCATAAAGTGAAATTGTAGACTTAATTCTCCATTATCTGATTAAAAGAAAAGGTAGTTAGTTGGTTTTGAATTCATTAGTAGTTTTCATAAGTTTCACAAAATTGATCATTAGTTTAATAAAATTGAGATAATATAAAGTTGGTAATTGTTAGGATAAAATTCAGTTATTTTCTCCGTGGGAACGATACTAGACTCAAAATTTTATTACTTGTGGACCACATATACTTGCGTGTTGTGCGTAGTAGGTTTTACCCAACAAGCTTATCCAAATTGTTAAACTAATAACATTCAGTTAAGTTATTTAACATTCGTTATGGCTTATTAACATACATATGTTATAAGTCGATTCTCATCGATCATCGTTAAGCACAATGATAGATGAAACCCTAATTAAGTCGATAATTCGGACAACCTCCAGAATTACCTATATCGAATTCCGCATAGAAATTACATGAGTTTTATCTTCATTTCTTATCATTTTCCTACTACACACATCTATTTCATAACATATGACTATAAGACGTGCGTTAAACTCAACTACGATTCACGTTTTACGTTTTTGCATCTTGAGTTTAAAATTTAAATACGTTTATTCAACGTTTAATTCTTAAAACTGATCTTAAACATGTTTTTCAAGGGTTTTCTCTTTATGTATATTAATTATATACATTCCCCATAATTACTATGTAAAAGGTTGGGTTCACAAATGTTCATGTCAAAAAAATTTTCTTTAAGGGCGCTACGACGCTGAGATTAACCTTTGGAGCCGCGCTGCAACGCCATACCTGCAGGGAATTCCTCCCGGACTTGCGCTGTGGCACTGGGAAACAAGGCTTGGGCGCCGCTGCGGCGCTGACCCTGAGCCTTAGAATTTTTTTTCTAAACTTAAAATTCCGGAGCTCGTAACGCGATCGTTAGTACTCGGAGATCGCTCATTCCAGAGCCATTAGTTCACATATAACATGTTCTACGATTCCATCCAGTCGGAATTCATTTTTGAATCCGTTGGCGAGAAAATTCATCGGTTAGTCCATTTTTACGCGTTCGTTAAACGTGTGTGAACGTTCAATGCTCATTTCTTCGTTTTAAGTCCGAATTCATTAGTTCTTGCTCCTGCAAGTCTTATTTACCTAATTATACGTTACGCCATTGAAAACCAAGGTTTCCGAGTTAAACTTCGACTTTTGACTATCATTTCTAGGAATTTTACGATTTCGACGTTTAACGTCCAATTCTCGTAACTTTCGTCATAACTTCGTTATTCAAGATTTTAACTCCAAACCATATGGAATCAATCCATTGGTTATTCATCGATGATTCTAACCATTTAAAACATCTAACTCTTAATGGTTTTAATTGTTCATTTACAATAATTTTAAAGTTTTCTTCCTTAAATTCTTAACCATTCAATCATGGTTTTACTAGTTCTTGGTTATTAATGTTCTATAGTCCACTAATATCCACCTTATCACTTCGTACAATTCACCCTCCACCAATCAACACTTCTCTATCAATTACATATTGAAGGAAGATAAGGATTAGGGTCTAAGTGTTTATACCTCTTTGTGCTCTTGAGTTGTTATTAAGTTATGAAGATAACTTGACTTCCTTTCTACTTCTCTTGCTCTTAGCTCTCTCTTCTCTCAATATAACGTGTTGGTGAACTTTGTAACCAAAAAATGAACAACCAAGCTCTTCTTATATTAGATTGCAAGATGGAGGGCAAAGTGGACATTAAGCAAACCTCCACACTATTCATACCTCCTCTAAATTGCTTTCCCACCAAGTTTAACCCATGTGTCCACCATGTCTCCCATATGTCTCCCCATGTGCCCTATGGGCCCCTCGTGGGTTTCCCCATGGGTTTAACCCACCCGTTAACCCATCGGTTAGATCCACGGGTTTGATTATTAGAATTAATTCAAATTGGACAAATTTACTTCGTATAATATTCATATTATATGTCGTATTAATCCTCGTACCATACTCGTATAGTACCTATTACCATACTCGTATTCATTCTGTATAATAATCATTATTATTATAATTAACCATTTCGTTCTTAGGTTTCACTTTCTCTAACCCTTAGGATTTTAAGTCCTCAAGCGAAAACTTTGCGAGCCATAACTAAAATATTATTAGTTATTCCATATTATCTTCCAATCCTATCATTACGTGATTCTCAAAAATTCATAAATGATTACCGAGTAGAAACGGATGAATAGTGATTTTTGGAAATTTCTCGAAAAGTTTTTATTTTCGTCTAAAAAATTCACATGATTTAGTTCTAGCACGTAGCTAGAATCCTAACCACATTCACATCTTCTAGGTCATAGAACAACCTTTAATTATCTTACTCACTTTAATAAACATATACTATAATTTTATTCAATAAATCAAAAAAAAATTATTTACATAAAAGTTTGATTTTCTCGGGCGTTACAAATATACATTCCATGCCTTGTCAAATTTTATTTTTTCACATATATTAAATCCTGACATGTTATCCCGTCAGCAAAATAACTAACAGCTGTTTTGCAGGAACAGATTAAAAAACCTCTAAAAATGACACATTGCATAGCATGCATCCTGTTAATATATATCAAAATTAACATAACTACTTTTATTGTAGGAAAAGATTGGTCCCGTTACCAGATCAAAGGTTAAAAAGACACTAAGCCCATCTCCAGGCATAGCTGCAAGTGCCCAACCTGAATCCACCCCTGTATCTCGGGAAGAGTTTGAAGGATTAAAAAATCATATAGCAGAATTGGCTATTTTCCTAAAAGAACAAAGCAAAAGTATTAAGGGTAAACAAATACCCGTTCAAACAGAGTCATCCACACAAGGTGGTAGTCAGGATACCGACAAAAAGAAAGAAAAGGTAGTTCAGGACCTTGAACTATAAACTAATGAAAAAACCAACAAACCCCCCAAAATCACCAATCTCAAAGAAGATCGAGAAACTGGTGACATTAGAAAGAAAGTCCAGCAAATGGAAGAAACCATTCGGTCGATTAAAGGGATTGGAGTCTATGGGAGTGTAAATTACTCATATCTTTGTATCTTTCCAGAGGCTCGTTATCCAGACAAGTTTTAAATACCTGTATTTGAAAAAGATGATGGATTAGGAGATCCTTACACTCATTTGAAAGTGTTCATTGGAGAACTCGGATCATATGCTGAATATGAGAAACTAAGTATGCAGTTGTTCCAAAAAAGTTTAACCGGGGAAGCTAGAGCATGGTATGCCCGACTGGATAATTCTAAAATCCACAGCTGGGAAGAGCTAGCATATGCCTTTCTAAATCAATACAGTTTCCAATCACAAAAGGCTCCAAATAGGTATCAAATTACCAAGGTTAAGAAGCAAAGCAGTGAATATGCGCAATGGTGGAGACGTCTGGCTGATCAAGTCATTCCATCAATGACAGAAATAGAAATGGTCAAGACATTCATTGATATACAGGAAGCTCCATTTTATGAGAAGGTCCTAACAGGCATAGGAAAACCATTCTCAGAAATGATTAATCACGGAGAAATGGATGAAATGGGATTGAAGTCCGGAAAGATCAAAGACCTTACTTCTTTGGAGGTCGTGACTGAGCACATTCAAGCTGGAAGTTATGTGAATAATGAAAGTAGTATGCATATAAGTCAATCATGTATGATGATAAAGCATATACTTTGTTAATGATCTTATTTATTTATTAATAAAAGTATTCATTTATTAAAGACATTTAATTATTTACATGATGCTATTTTTTATAATATGTAAATAACTTATAGTTTTAAGCAATGCTTTTAGAATCATGATGTTGATCATGTTGATCGATGGATTACTAAAAAGGGGATTAGAAAATTCGAATAGATTGGTGCATATGTTGCTTGCTCATTGGATGAGGATGGTTGATCTCATAATCATTTATGTTGAGACTGTAATATCTGAGATTTATTGTGTAATTTAATAATTATCAATAAACGAATCTATGTGAAACCCTTGTGTGTCTTCTATTGTTAGATGTATATGTGCGATTCATATATGTTATGTGATGAGATATATTTAAATGGTTGGTTTCGATTAATTTAACTATTTGAGTTAGTTATGTAATTAAATTAATTAATTTCGTGGAATGGTATTAAAACATGAGTTGGAGTTCGGAGTGGAATTTAGAGACACGGACTACGGATTTTAGTCCAGAATGTCGAAATTAGTCAGGATAGACTGTAACCAAAAAAATATGCCACGATTGACTTTTTGGTCAAAGTCAATTGGTTGACTTTTTGGCATGAATTTCGAAGATGAATTTGACGAAACGGATAGTTCCATGACGTCCGGAACGTCGACTTTAGTAGGAATCGATATAAGTATCGAAACGTTTGGCTACGGAGGGTAAAACGGTCAAATAGTTTATGAATTGATTTAGATGAATAAAATAATATTTTTAATAAAGAAGTGCAGCAGTTGTGGGGCCCACGTGACTTTCAAGTTGGGACAAGATGGAGGAGTATATACGTATATAGTAAACTAAAGGGAGGAGGGAGTTAGTTTTATTCTTTAAACCCAAAATCTCTTCATTTCTCTAACTCCCACTTTCTTTTATTTATTTAACTAGATTGATTAGGGGTTAAGCCAAAAGCCTTGCAACTGATGAATCTATGTTCCATATATATATACAATCCACCAAAAATTCATTCTTCCTTTTTCCTAAAAGTTCCACTCAAGAGAGCAAAAAGAGAAATTGAGAATGAGAGTTTGAGAGCTTGACGATTCTGGGGTTTTACAAAGCCTAAGAAAGCAAGAAGGGAAGTATTTTCAGATTAACACAGGGGAAATTCGTCCAAGAGGTAAGCATGAACCTACTTTTATGTTTTTGAGAAAAATAATAAGAAATTACATGTATAAAAATGGGAAATGAGCTGTGTGGACCTTGTGATGCCATGCTATTGCTTGTTACTGTTATATGGATATTAAGACCGAAAGTTCTGGGTTTTGTCATGCCTCAATTACATAGAGAATCAAAGAATTCGTGTATGTATGCTAACTATTTCATAAAATGCCACTAACATGCTAATTTGGTCAAATTATGGAATTTAGTAAGTTTGATTGTTGTAACATGTGTACATATGTTAGTAGATGTGAGCTGGACAGTAGGAATCAATCCCTTGCATGCTAGAATCAAAATCATGATTTTGTCAAAGTTGGTTTAAAAGTGACATCTGTGATTTTAGGGTTTTTCGGAGACTTGGAATCAAGATTTCTATGACCTGATTAGTGTATGTAATAATTTTGTAAAATACTATGTAGTATCGTGTACAACCTGACCAAATTTCACAAGGAACGGAGTTAAATTGAGAGAGATATGAAATTCGGAAGCAAGCATGTTCATAAGAAAATCTATAGAAAATATGGGTTTTCCAGAAATTTTCTAAGTATGAAAATCAGTTCTGGGACGCTTTTCTAGGTAACCGGTTTGTGGTCTTAACATGATAGTTTCTGGTATGTGTTATTTTTGTAAAATACTATGCTATATGAAGTATGTTGTGTCCAAGTTTTATTGTCATATCATGTATGGTTTATTAGGAATTAATTTGCAAAGTAAGCTGCTCGAGTTGCAAAATTTTCTAGGCAACGAAGAGCAGCGCAGCTGCGCTGCTCATCAGGCTCGTGCCTGCGCAGCTGCGCCGGTCTGGGTCGGGTCGGGCCGGGTCTGAAAAATGTCAGAAACATATTTTTGCTCAGAATCTTATATTGAACCACTTTACCTATATGACGCTATATGATATGTGATTAAATAAGTTTGATGATAACATACGTGGTAGTTTAATAAACTTATTAAAATAAAAGGAAGCCATTATACTTACAAGCCGTGTTCGAAAACCTAATTGCTTAACGTGACACATATGAATAGGTTACGTGAAGGTTAATTGCTAGCTTTAGCAATAACAGACGTATCAGTCAAGTTTCTTACCCTATTTTTTTCATTGATAAATTAATCAAGCCCTACTTCTTTTATTGCGGTAAGGGTAAGTACCGAGCTCGTGTTTATTCGTTGACACGTACAAGTTCCTTTGACGTAAAGTTCTACAACTTCAATTATCTTGCCAGATTTGTTATTGATTACTCAGTTATTACTTCAACTGCTATGCTTTAAAGTTCTATTTATTTAAAGAACTGTTTCTAAGTATGTTTCCTGGCCTTTGTTTTCGGCTAGTTATTATTGATGAAAAATGGTTTAATTCAAATCCTTCGAAGCTATTTAATGTTTACCAATCCAAATTGCTTTGGTGCGGTCTCGCATGAATACTAAGATGAACAACCCGTATAAACGGGCAAATAGATGTCGAGCATATAGTTCCATTTATGCTTATGCAGTTTAAACTTTATACTTGTGCACAATGTAGGATACGATAGGCTGATCACCTGGAGTACTTGCAGAGACTGTTTACAATCTAATTGATTGTTAAACCGTCTGATGGTTTTCGATGAAATAAAGTAACATTCAGGGTATTTAACACCCCTTAGTATGATATTGAGGATTCTTACACTCCTACTCTTTTATATTCTTGTTTAACACTTGATAATTCTTTCAACTGTTGAGATATAGCCATACAGATGCTTTTACTCCTGATGTATGATTTCAAACTTCTTTATATACTTGCTGGGCAATTTGTGCTCATTCTTGCTTAAACCTTTCAGTTCAGGCTGACAACGCTGAGAGCTCAGGCAAGGACAAGGGGAAGTCTAAGATGAAATGATGAGAGTTATTTATGTTATATTTCCGCATATGATGTAATGTAGCGATAAACGCTAAGTTTGAGTTCCAGTTTATTTAAGGTTGTAAAGACTTGGGATTTTATTTGAATAAGTATGTAATAGTTATTATTATTATTTCTGGAGTTTATATAGTTAGATGATGATGTATGTTGTACCGTGAGCACCATGTCCTGTAATCGATGTTACACGGGTTTGGGGGAGTCACAGGTTTGTTTCAGAGCCAAGTTATAAACCTTAGGTGGGGAACCTTAGACTATAACCTTAGAGGAGCTAGTGGAGGTAATAAGGAGATGAACTCACGTAAAGTTCTAAGTGTAGTGTCGAATCTATTTTTATAAAAACAAAATCAATATCTATTTTAAAATACTAATCAAGTTGTTTATCTTGATTGTAGGATGTCAGGAGAATAGGAGGTTAGAGATATTCACGTTGTGAGTGAGTAGTTGGTGACAGCTGTACCTGAGCCCATAGTTGAGGCAGCAGCTGACTCAGACCCAAAGGAGTATCCTGAAGAGGAAGAGGAGCCTGAGGAGGACTTTGAAGGAGCACCTGAGAATAGTCTGTTAGATGAGTTGATGGATAGGATTACCGAGCTGGACGACAGAGTCCATGAGTTGGAGAAGCTGTATCAGGGGGAGCAGGAAGCTACAGCATTGCTTGGGGCATTGGTGCAACACCTGGTGATTAGGAACGAGGATCTGGCTGACAAGCTGCGAGCAGCAGGTCAGAAGGCAGACAGGGTGAAGGATGAGAAAGAAGCTATCAAGACCCACTTGGGTCATACCATTAATGGGTTGGAGTCAAGGATTCAGAGTCTCCAAACTGATAAGTAGATCATTGCCACATTCTGGGGAGATGAGAGGAGAGGCTGTACTCGGGCCGAAAAGCTAACTGGCGAGTTAGAAGGAGAAGTGAGAGATAAGAATGTTAGGATAGACAAGATGAAGTACGCGTTTAAGTCAGCACATGGAAGATTCCAGCTAGGGTGCATCACTTTCCACGTGAGGAGCACCGGTCTAGACATGTTATAAGCCGAGGGCTGGTGCTGGAGATAACGGATGAAGAGCATGAAGACGCCATTAGGCGGGGTCTCTAGTATTCATGATGAACTTTTACTATTAGCGTATAGGATGCTTAGCTATGGAATAAAAATTTGGTTTCCAGTTTTTCCAAGTGTTTTGGGTTAAAGAGATGTAAATGGCATAATGCCATAAGATGATGAGATACTTTGTGGTTATGGGTTTTTTTTTAATAAATATGCTTTTATTTAAATATGTGATGTGATGATTAAGTTTTATATAAATTATATATGCTGTAGGAATAAGTTATGAGATGATAACATTAAGTTTATTTAAACAGAAGGATGGCTAGAGGAAGACGTCGTCAACAAGTACCAGAAGGGTCAGGCGATAATGCTGGGGGTCCACCGAATCCCATGCAACAGTTTATAGACATGTTAGTTGGGGCATTACAGAATCGAACCCCGAATACCAATAACCCTCCAACGGCCCAAGTGGCAAACTTTAAGGACATCAAGAGCGCAGGACCCCCTGAGTTCAAAGGAACCACAGAACCCATCGAAGCCCAGACATGGATCAAAGAAATTGAAAAGGCGTTCGCTATCGCCCGAGTAGGAGATGAGCAGAAAATAATCTTCGCCAATTATATGATGAAGGGTGAAGCCAACTTCTGGTGGGAGGCAAATCAGACCAGGGCTGGAGAGGGTGTGATACCTTGGGAGGGGTTTAAAAAGATCTTTTTCGAAAACTACTTTCCTATGAGTATGCAGAGTCACATGGAGATGCGATTCTTGGAGCTGAAGTAAGAAGACATGACAGTACCCCAGTACGCCGCAAAGTTCAATGAGCTGGCGAGGTTCGCGCCTCATCAGGTCGACACTGAGGAGAGGAAAACGAGGAGGTTCGAGCAGGGTCTCAAACCATGGTTATACAGCAGGCTTTCGGTATTGCAGACGAATAGCTTCGCGACTCTTTTGGAGAAAGCTATAATCGCTGAGGGCGAAAGTGAAGCCCTGATGAAATTCAACAAGGAGAAGAAAAAGAAGGGTGAAAGAGGAAATCGAGGGGAAGGTAGTAGCAGCGGTGGGGCAAACAAAAGAAAGTGGAATAATAACAACAGCAGCAACATCAACTTCAATCTGAGAAACTCTGGGGGCAAACCAGGGGAAGCAAAGAAGAAAATTAAGGCATGTAAGGAGTGTGGAAAGAATCACTCGGGTGCATGCCTAAAAGGGAAGAACGTGTGTTTTAATTGCGGGCAAGTGGGACACATCTCTCCCAATTGCTCTGCACCAAAGAGAAATGGATGCTTCAACTGTGGAGCACTGGATCATCAGGCAATGAATTGCCCAAAGAAGAATTCAGCAGGAGGAAATGGAAGAAGGGGACCAAGCGGTGGAAATCTCACAATAACTGGACCGCCAACTCAGAATCGACCAATAGCAAGAACATTCAACATGACAGTTCAGGATGCGGTCGCATCCAAGGATGTGGTTTTAGGTATCATTTCGATCAATGATATATATGCTTACATATTATTTGATTCGGGTGCTACTTGTTCCTTCGTGTCGCATGAATTCTCCCAACGATTAAACTTACCCCAGGAAGAATTAGAATATTCGATGAACATAGAAGTTGCTAATAAGGAAATAATTCCCGTTAGCCATGTCCATAGGAATTGTGTTGTAGATATCAGGGGATATAATTTACCTGTGGATTTAATTCGGATTCAATTAAGGGAATTTGATGTAATTCTAGGAATGGATTGGTTATTTAACCATGGAGCGATGATAGATTGCCAAAGGAAGTGTATAAACCTTAAGACTCCAGATCAGTCTAAGGTAGTGTTCTATGGTAGTAAGTCACCGAGACACTCGAGCTGTCTGACGATAATGCAAGCTAGGAAGTTACTAAGGAAGGGATGTGTAGGATATTTGGCCCATATTGTCTATACGCAGAAGGTAGGGAAAGGGATGGGACAGATACCAGTAGTGAATGAATTTCTAGATATATTTTCGGAGGAATTGCCAGGTCTTCCGCCAGATAGGGAGGTCGAATTCGTTATAGATTTAGTACCAGGAACGACCCCGATCTCAAAAGCCCCATACAGAATGGCACCGGCAGAGATGAAGGAGCTGATGGTACAGTTGCAGGAATTATTGGATAGAAAGTATATTCAACCGAGTGTGTCTCCTTGGGGAACACCAGTTTTATTTGTGAAAAAGAAGGACGAATTGATGAAACTTTGCATCGACTATCGAGAGTTGAACAAAGTGATGATTAAGAACAAGTATCCGTTACCTAGGATAGATGATCTGTTCGATCAATTGAAGGGAGCGAAATATTTTTCCAAGATCGACTTGAGGACGGGATATCACCAGTTGAAGGTGAGGAAGGAAGATGTACCTAAGACAGCATTCAGGACCCGTTACGGACACTACGAGTTTCTGGTGATGTCATTTGGGTTAACGAACGCGTCGGCATCATTTATGGATATGACGAATCGGGTATTCAAGCAATACTTAGATAAATTCGTGGTCGTGTTCATAGATGATAGCCTGATCAATTCCAAGACTCGGGAGGATCATGTTAAACACTTATGGTTGGTATTGGAGGCATTAAGGAAGGATAAGTTATACGCAAAATTTTCGAAGTGCGAGTTCTGGTTCTAGAAAGTTCAATTTCTGGGTCACGTGATCGACAAGGATGGAATCTCCGTGGATCCAGCAAAGGTGGAAGCGGTACAGAATTGGGAACAACAAAAGACACCGACTAAGGTAAGAAGTTTCTTAGGACTGGCAGGTTATTACAGACGGTTCATTCAAGATTTTTTGAAGATAGCGGGAACGTTGACGAATTTAACGAAGAAGTCGGTAAGATTTGTCTGGACAGAGAAGTGTGAAGAAAGTTTTCGGGAACTTAAGAAAAGATTGAGTGAGGCACCGGTGTTGTCTTTACCAGACGATATAGGTGATTTTGTGATTTTCAGTGATGCGTCGTACAAAGGACTTGGCTGTGTGCTTATGCAACATGGCAAAGTTATTGCGTACACGTCGCGACAGTTGAAAGATTATGAGAAAGGATATCCTACCCATGACCTGGAATTAGCAGCGGTAGTATTTGCCTTAAAGATATGGAGGCACTATTTATATGGTGTAAAGTGTGAAATATACACGGACCATAAAAGTCTGAAGTATATCTTCACGTAGAAGGAGTTGAATATGAGACAGAGAAGATGGTTGGAACTAATAAAGGATTACGATTGCGATATCTTATATCATCCGGAGAAAGCTAACGTGGTCGCAGATGCGCTAAGCAGAAAGGGCAGTGGTAGGTTGGCAATGCTAACAGCTCAAGAGGAGTTGATTAAGGAAATGGCCAGTTTGGAAGTCGAGGTAAAGAGTCTGAGTGAGTCAGATGAGAAGTTGTTCGCAATGGAGGTTCGACCGACTCTATTAGACAAAATCAAGGAAGAACAAAGCAGCGATGAAGAATGCAAGAAGGTGAGGAAAAGAATTTTAGATGGAGAGGAGCTTAAGTTCAATGTGGGTGGTGATGGATTATTAAGATTTGAGAGGAGAATTTGGGTGCCAGCGGTATATGAGTTAAAGGAGGAAATCTTGCAGGAAGCTCATAGCTCAAGCTACTCAATCCACCCGAGAAGCACAAAGATGTATCAGGATCTTCGCCAACATTATTGGTGGCCCAATATGAAGAGAGAAGTCGCACAGTGCGTCAACAAGTGTTTAACATGCCAGCGAGTCAAGGCGGAACATCAAAAACCGAGCGGGTTACTTCAACCTTTAGAAATTCTGAAATGGAAGTAGGAGCATATCACGATGGACTTCGTGGTAGGACTTCCAACTACACAGAAGGGTTACGATGCAATATGGGTGATCGTTGATCGATTGACCAAGTCAGTGCATTTCTTGCCAATCAAGATCAGATATAACTTGGATCAGTTGGCAAAGCTTTACATTAAAGAGATCGTTTCCAGGCACGGTGTGCCGGTATCAATTATGTCAGATCGCGATCCACGATTCACAGCAAATTTTTGGAAAAGCTTTCAAGAACGCATGGGAACGCAACTGAGGTTGAGCACTGCTTATCTACCTCAAACAATTGGGCAGAGCGAGAGAACTATTCAAACGTTAGAGGACATGCTGAGAGTATGTGTTATGGACTTCAAGAGAAGCTGGGATGACCATCTACTGTTGGTAAAATTTGCATACAACAATTACCACGCGAGCATCGGTATGCCACCTTATGAAGCTTTATATGGAAGGAAATGTAGAATGCCATTGTGTTGGGATGAAGTGGGAGAACGACAATTGCTAGGACCAGAATTGGTGCAGCAACTGCGGATGTGATCAAAATAATAAGAGCGAGGCAACAATGAGACTTCGACGTCGGCACATATGTGTTTCTAAAGGTGTCACCTTGGAAAGGGAAAATGAGGTTTGGGAAGAAGGGAAAACTTAGTCCCAGATTCATAGGACCCTTTGAAGTGTTAAGGCGAGTCGATGAGGTGGCTTATGAAATAGCTTTACCTCCAGAGTTAGAACATATACACACGTGTTCCACGTCTCAGTTTTACGACCATATAAACAGGATTACAAGCATGTCATAGAGTATGAACCCATCCAGTTTGAGAAGAACCTAACTTATGAAGAGGTTCTTGTATAGATAATTGAAAGAAAAGAGCAAGTGTTGAGAAATAAGATAATACCTTCGGTTAAGGTAGTATGGAGGAACCACAACGCCGAAGAGGCTACGTGGGAACTCGAGGAGAAAATGATGAAAAATTACCCTAGTCTTTTTGTTTAACTTTATAATGATTCCGGGAACGGAATCCTTATAAGGGAGGGTGAATGTAATATCCAAGATTTATTGTGTAATTTAATAATTATCAATAAACTGAATCTATGTGAAACTCTTGTGTCTTCTATTGTTAGATGTATATGTGCGATTCATATATGTTATGTGATGAGATATATTTAAATGGTTGGTTTTGATTAATTTAACTATTTGAGTTAGTTATGTAATTAAATTAATTAATTTTGTGGAATGGTATTAAAACATGAGTTAGAGTTCGGAGCGGAATTTAGAGACGCAGACTGCGGATTTGAGTCCGGAACGTCGAAATTAGTCAGGATAGACTGTAACCACAAAAATGTGTCACAGTTAACTTTTTGGTCAAAGTCAAATGGTTGACTTTTTTGGCACGAATTTTGGAGATGAATTTGACGAAACGGATAGTTCCATGACGTCCGGAACGTCGACTTTAGTAGGAATCGATATAAGTATCGAAATGTTTGGCTACGGAGGGTAAAACGGTCAAATAGTTTATGAATTGATTTAGATGAATAAAATAATATTTTTAATAAAGAAGTGCAGCAGCTGTGGGGCCCATGTGACTTTCAAGTTGGGACAAGATGGAGGAGTATATACGTTTATAGTAAACTAGAGGGAGGAGGGAGTTAGTTTTATTCTTTAAACCCAAAATCTCTTCATTTCTCTAACTCCCACTTTCTTTTATTTAAAGCCTTGCAACTGATGAATATATATTCACATTACATGAGAATCCATGTTCCATATATATATATATATATATATATATATACAATCCACCAAAAATTCATTCTTTCTTTTTCCTAAAAGTTCCACCCAAGAGAGCAAAAAGAGAAATTAAGAATGAGAGTTTGAGAGCTTGACGATTCTGGGGTTTTGCAAAGCCTAAGAAAGCAAGAAGGGAAGTATTTTCAGATTAACACAAGGGGAAATTCGTCCAAGAGGTAAGCATGAACCTACTTTTATGTTTTTGAGAAAAATAGTAAGAAATTGCATGTATAAACATGGGAAATGAGTTGTGTGGACCTTGTGATGCCATGCTATTGCTTGTTACTGTTATATGGAGATTAAGAACGAAAGTTATGGGTTTTATCATGCCTCAATTACATAGAGAATCAAAGAATTCGTGTATGCATGCTAACTATTTGATAAAATGTCACTAACATGCTAATTTGGTCTTTAGTAAGTTTGATTGTTGTAACATGTGTACATATGTTAGTAGATGTGATCTAGACAGTAGGAATCAATCCCTTACATGCTAGAATCAAAATCATGATTTTGTCAAAGTTGGTTTAAAAGTGAAATCTGTGATTTTTGGGTTTTTCGGAGCCTTGGAATCATGATTTTTATAACCCGATTAGTGTATGTAATAATTTTTTAAAATACTATGTAGTATCATATACAACCTGACCGAATGTCATAAGTTACGGAGTTAAATTGAGAGAGATATGAAATTCAGAAGCAAGCATGTTCATAAGAAAATCAGCAAAAAATCAGGATTTTTTAGAAATTTTCTAAGTATGAAAATCAGTTCTGGCACGCTTTTCTAGGCAATCAATTTGTGGTCTTAACATGTTAGTTTCTGGTATGTGTTATTTTTGTAAAATACTATGCTATATGAAGTATGTTGTGTCCAAGTTTTATGGTCATATCATGTATGGTTTATTCGGAATTAATTCGCAAAGTGGGCTGCTCGAGTTGCAAAATTTTCTGGGCAACGAAGAGCAGCGCAGCTGTGCTGCTCATCAGGCTTGTGCCTGCGCAGCTGCGCCGGTCTGGGTCGGGTCGGGTCAGAAAAATGTCAGAAACTTATTTTTGCTCAGAATCTCATATTGAACCACTTTACCTATATGACGCTATATGATATGTGATTAAATAAGTTTGATGATAGCAGACATGGTAGTTTAATAAACTTATTAAAATAAAAGGAAGTCATTATACTTCCAAGCCGTGTTCGAAAACCTAATTGCTTAACGTGACACATATGGATAGGTTACGTGAAGGTTAATTGCTAGCTTTAGCGATAGTAGACGTATCAGGCAAGTTTCTTACCCTATTTTTTTCATTGATAATCAAGCCTTACTTCTTTTATTGCGGTAAGGGTAAGTACCGAGCTCGTGTTTATTCGTTGACACGTACAAGTTCCTTTGACGTAAAGTTCTACAACTTCAATTATCTTGCCAGATTTGTTGTTGATTACTCAGTTATTGCTTCAACTGCTATGCTTTAAAGTTCTATTCATTTAAAGAACTATTTCTAAGTATATTTCCTGGCCTTTGTTTTCGGCTAGTTATTATTGATGAAAAATGGTTTAATTCAAATCCTTCGAAGCTATTTAATGTTTACCAATCCAAATTGCTTTGGTGCGGTCTCGTGTGAATACTAAGATGAACAACCTGTATAAACGGGCAAACAGATGTCGGGCATATAGTCCCATTTATGCTTATGCAGTTTAAACTTTATACTTGTGCACAGTATAGGGTACGATGGGCTGATCACCTGGAGTACTTGCAGAGACCTGTTTACAATCTAATTGATTGTTAAACCGTCTGATGGTTTTCGATGAAGCAAAGTAACGTTCAGGGTGTTTAACACCCCTTAGTATGATATTGAGGATTCTTACACTCCTACTCTTTTACATTCTTGTTTAACACTTGATAATTCTTTCAACTGTTAAGATATAGCCATACAGATGCTTTTACTCCTGATGTATGATTTCAAACTTTTTTATATATTTACTGGGCAATTTGTGCTTATTCTTGCTTAAACCTTTCACTTAAGGCTGACAACGCTGAGGGCTCGGGAAAGGACAAGGGGAAGTCTAAGATAAAATTATGAGAGTTATTTGAGTTATATTTTCGCATATGATGTAATGTAGCGATAAACGCTAAGTTTGAGTTTCAGTTTATTTAAAGTTGTAAAGACTTGGGATTTTATTTGAATAAGTATGTAATAGTTATTATTATTATTTTCGGAGTTTATATAGTTAGATGATGATGTATGTTGTACCGTGAGCACCATGTCCTAGTAATCGATGTTACACGGATTTGGGGGCGTCACAGAGACAATAAAGTAAGTATGTAGTTGCTTATTGGAGAATAAGTACACTGAACCGTGACTCGCTAAGGACTACCTAATAGAGTTTTACTCGCCTATCAATAGGAATTCCTAATGTGATAGTAGTACAAGTGATCCTCAGACTTGAGATCATCATAGTATCTTGTGTATAATGAATTATACTTTGACTTATTCCTTAAGACCCTTAAGGTATATCAAAGGGTATGCTTGGGTGTAATAAGTTATATATGGAGATAATGAATGATTAATAAAGAATCTACCGCTTCTAGTAAAAGAAGAGATATGTTGTGATTCGATAAATGGCAACCCAGGAATCCTTTCTCAATGTGGAATGAAATTAGAAAGGAGTTTCTAATTTGCATTATTTGGAGTTGTGCATTTTCCGATCGAAATATATATAATTAAATAAAATAAGACTTGACAGTAATTTCATATCTTATATTTAATTGAGACATTGTATGGTGGAATGATTGAATTGTACGATAACTATTAACTCAATGGTTCTTTTATTATTAATGTTGAAATCTATATTATCTGGAAAGTCATTGATCGCTAGCTAGGGAGGCTTATCCCTATTGTAGAATAAATATTATTTATTTAAATTAATTATTAGTTTAATTTATTTATTTAAATAAGATTAAAATTGTTCTAATTGATTTATTCACAACCGGTTTAATATGGAGAACCTAAAGGATCACACCATAAAAGGAAGACTAATTATTTAAGAAGGTAATGACATAATCGTAATAATATGTTAAGTGTAATTAATCTAATCTATGGTGATAGAAAAAAGTAAATAGTTTAATGTTTATTATTTAATATTTAATATTTTGGAAATATTAAATATAAATTAATAAGAGGAGTCTTATTAATATTATTATAACTATTATTATTTTAATTTTTAAAGGAGTTTAAGAATTAATTTAATATTAGTACTCTCATTTATTCCTAATGAGATTAGGAGTCAAATTAATTAAAAGAGTTTAATTAATTAATCCTAATGTGTTGGGAAGCCTAATTAATTAAATGAGTTTAATTAAATAAATAAAACCCTATTTCTAATTGGATTAGAAGGGTTGACTAAATATCTATATAAGAGGAATCCTATATTAGATATCAGTTGAAGAAATTCTAAATGTTGGAGAGAGTATTCATTTTCTATAGAGAATATAAAATTAGGGTTTAGCCAACCACCCTTATTCTTGAACAATTCCTCTTCCTTGGTGGATCACCTCTAGAGGCCAAACACTTAGGTGGCTAACGTTGATCAAAGGAAAGAATCAATCCCGGAGATTCAAGGAGATCGCGAAGAACAAGGAGTTGAACTCGTACCTGTGGAAGCTTAGTTCTGCAAAAAGTATGAATCTATTCTCCTTCTATTTCGTTTTAATTATAATTGTACATAAAGGATGATCCGGGTATATGGTTTGTAAAATTTTAAAACTCTGATTTACCATGCTTCCGCTATTTTTGCAATTTGATTGCGCTATGATTTCTTACAAACCTAACAGTAGTATCAGAGCCAAACCTTTATGCGAGTTATTAATTGTTTTGATTTGATATATATACTGATATAAATTTTGAACAATTTAATTGGGCATAATAGTTAACTAGGAATTATAGTTTAGGAGAAAAACTGCACAATTCGCGAACCAGGAAAACTGATTCTGCCTAGCGGCGCCGCAGCGCTTGTTCCAGGCTTTATTATTGCGCTGCAGCGCCGGCTCCGTGTCCATGGTGCTGACGTGGCGCTGCAGCGCCTGAGGCCAGTACTTTAGCAGCGCCAGCCAGCTGTCTCAGTTTTTGGTAACGTGGCGCCACAGCGCCGGATGCTAGTTCACTAGCAGTGCCGCAGCGCCACCCCACTAGAAATAAAAATTATTTTATTTTATTTTTAAAATTAAGATAAAGGTTTATTTTAATTAAAAATTATAATTAAATATTTTTTCTGTAATTCCATATTAATAAAGGAGTTTATTAGATTTGGAATTGGATTAAACTAAATATGTTTATTTTAATTAGAATTGGATTTCATGTTAACTAATTAGAGTTGGAATTGGATTCCAAGATAATTAATTGGAGGTGAAATTGAATTCCATGTTTCCTAAAATAAAAGAGTTTATTTGTGATTAGGAAAGGGGATTCCATGTTTTCTTAAATAAAAGAGTTTATTTAGATATGAAATAGGATTTTATATTAATCAAAATAATAGAGTTTATTTTGATAAGGAATTGGATTCCACATATTTTGTTCCTCCCAAAAAAGTTTTTTAAAAGTTAAAATAAAGGAGTTTATTTTGACTTGGAATTGGATTCCATATTAATTAAAATAAAGGATTTTATTTTGATTAAATAATTTGACTAAAAAATAAAGGAGTTTATTTTTATTCAAAAATAGATAAATTAAAAAAAGTTTATTTTGATTTAAATTTGGATTAAAATAAAAGAGTTTATTTTAATTTAGAATTGAATTTTATTCTAACTAAAATTGCCCATTAAATCGATATCAATGTATATATTGAATGTTTATTATTCATGAGATGAATGCTATATTTATTGATGCTTGTGTTGATGTGTATGATAATAAATGGGGTTGATTATTGACTATTGACCAATGTGATTATATTTTATTTTAGTTGGATGCTTGAATGTATGAATTTTATAAATGTGTTCTGTGTACCTTGTCTTTTCTAATTTTTCTTAATGTAAATTCTATCTCACTCCTATGTACTTCTCCTTGACTGCTGATCAATGTTTCTATTTATAGTAAATAGTTTTTGTATAGGAACAGTTAGAATTAAATTATGAAGAATTGGAGAGCAAGGAGTACGGAGCACGTGAAGACCCGTTTGCAATGGAGCTCGGGATTTAAATGTAATAGTTATATTTAAATTTAATTCTTGCACCCTAGGTTTGACCTTTTGGTTCACTTGGTGGCTCTGGTGAACTAAACTAAAATAAAATCCCATAATCAATCCGGGTAAAATATAGTATTCTATATGTGCATGCTAGTATTATATATTATATTTTATGCAAACATGCTTCGCATGTTTTAATAAAATAATGCATATTATATATATATATATATGTGTGTGTGTGTGTGTGTGTGCGCGTGCGTGCGCGCTAAACAAGATGAGGCTAATAATAACAAATCCCTCAAAAAAATTATATTAAGTCTAAAGCGTTCAAAGATATTTGGAATATAGAACGTCGCCTTCTAGCATAATAAAATTAATAGAGCATTAAATATTTAATATGAGTTTGTTGTGTTTTTCACAAGGAAAGTATTAAGTATTTAAGATGTTAATTTATCACATTTGATGCTTATAAAGAAAATTGAACAATATTGTTTTGTTGTGTTTTTCACAAGGACAATATTTATTTTTTTTAATATATGGAAGTGGTAGGTTGGACTTAACTCAGATAATTTTAAGTCAGATGTGTTACCACTTGATCAAAATAATCTGAGAGCCAAAATAAAAAGAGTTACATGTTAATGTAATTGACAAAGAGTTGTCTACCTATTTATTTATATATGGTTTGTTGTGTTTTCCACAAGGCTATATACATTTGAAATAGGATCCTTATTCTCACTAGAAAATCTTTAATTAAATTCTCCGAACTATATATTGTGAGGGTAATATAGTTTGAAGAAAATAATGGACGATACCAATTTAAAATAAGACCTAATTTATCTTGGTAATTAATAAAAGAATGTATGCTATAATGTTGTTAATTACAAATTTATTTACAGAATTTTACAATGTCTAAATTACTATCACTGCGTAGCATATTAGATGCTATTTTATCGGACCGAATTAAACGAATTGGTTAAAGAATTTGAGAATAGTTCTCAAGGCTGAAAAACTATCTTATGTCCTTAATACACCTATCCCTGCAATGGTTGTAGACAATGCCTCTGAGGAAGAGATTGCTACTTTTAGAAAGTAGCAAGATGATGCACAGTTGGCTCAATGCATCATGCTCATATTCATGAGTAACAGCTTCAGCGTCAGCATGAAACTATGGATGATCCTATAATATTCCTACACTTCAAAGAGTTGAATGGTGAGAAAAGTAGGGCTAATAGATATCAGATATCTAAGAAGTTTTTCCAATCTAGAATGACCGATAGGACTACAGTAAAGACACATGTGCTTAAGATGATCAATCTGATTGAACAAATAAGACAACTAGGTTTTGTCATGGATAGAAAATTGAGCCAAGATTTGATCTTGCACTCACTCCTGGACTCCTTCTCACAATTGTTGTGAATTTTTAGATTAACAAACTAGATGTCAGCCTCGCTGATTTGCTTAAACATATTGAAAATTGTTGGGTATCACTTTTCGGCCAAGAAAGACCAAGTCTTACTGATAGGGGCCAAAGGATCTTCTAAAAAAAAGAACGATTCAAAGAAGGTAAATAAAAAGACAAATACAAAAGATAATAAGAACAAAACTGATACGGATAACAAAGGAGTTTTCTTCCACTACAATAAGCCTGGACACTTAAATAGAAACTGCGAGAAGTATCTTGTAGAGGCTAACTAGAAGAAGCTTAGTAAAGCTTCGGTTACAAATACAGGTTTGTTCATAATTGAAATAAATCTTTCAGTAAGTAAAATTTCTACTTGGGTATTGGATTTTGGCTATTATTCTCATAAATAAATATTTATGAAGGGACAAAGCAGAAGTAGAAAGCTAAACAAAAGAAGTCTTCCTGCGTGTGGAAATGGAGCAAAGGTTGGTCCATTAAATGTAGGAACTTATTGTTTAGCGCTGCCTACGGGCAAGTCCATTAGTTTAAATAATTAACAATTTACTAAGTGGATTTTACATACTTGACTTACATGAAAAATAATTTTAAATTGAACAAACTAGTAAAAGAAAAGGAGATGATCATTCAAAGAGTTGAATATTTGTATTTGGTGAAATACAAGTCTGAATCATTTGAAATGTTCAAAGAATTCAAAAGTAAAACTAATTGGCATGGTATATTGATTTTTCGATTGGATTGAGGAATAAATACTTGTGCAATAAGTTTTAAGATCATCTTAAATGGTTTTCTTAAAATGGACGTTTACTGATACACAATAATTGATTGGTGTATCTAAAAGGAAAAATAGTACCTTGTTAGACGTAGTGCGGTCTATAATGATTTTACAGACATTCCAGTATCCTTCTAGGTTAATTGTGACACCCCCAAATCCAGGTAATTCATTTCCATAGGATTTGGTGTTCATTATCTAAATAGAACATAGCTAACTGCCCATAAATAAGGAATGCAAAATAAATTACAACCTTAATAATTAAAATCTTCCTTTAAAAGGATTACAACCTTGTCAAAACGTTCATAGGGTTTCTAACCTTAAACATCGTCAATGCGAAAAATAAAACATCACATGACAATTCAAAGTCTTATTACACAATAAATATGAACAAGTCTTTACTAGTTCATCATGCTTTTTCCTTTGCTGGTTGACGGCTCGTCAACCTTCTCAACTTTGGCTGCAATGGTTATATATGCAAGAGTGAGCAAACAAAAGATCACTTAGAATAATAATCAATAAGGATAACATATCAATGAATAAGTTTAATTGAATTGAATAATATTTCTATCATCGATAATCAAGAATTGAATATAAGATTTAGAATTCATCTGAGGGTCACAAGACCTTGAACTATGTCCTAGTTTAAAAACATTTCTATTTAAACCTTTAACAGTCGTTAAACTATATGGACCCTTAACTCGTACTTAGAAGGATCATCCCTTTGTACCATGTACTGTGCACAAACATCTTAACGCTTTCGCATGGTAATCCCCTATTAATAGGGTTGTTCATCTCAGTTTTAATTAGCAAGTCCGCACCAAAGAAAGTTTGGTTTGGATAAGCTCAAAGGGTAATTTAGAGTTTAACTATCATCAACTAAGGAGTAGTTGAATCAACTTACAATAATTTAAGAGTTCGATAACAAAAGAATTATGAAATAACTATGAGTCTTAACAATAGACATCATTTTCAACAGTCATGCTTTAGAAATAAACTTAAATCATTTGAAAGATACAATAAAACCATGCTTGAACAATTAAGTCGAGGTTACATTATTTTCAATAATGAACTTCAATAAGATACTTGTCAAGTGCAGAATAAAAGAACTTGCTCAATTAAAAGTAAACATAATCGAGTTAGGGTAAGAAAACTTGCATCGTGCGCAAGCTAGCAATTATTAACTCGTTCCATAATTTATCCTACGTACACGTAATTAACAATAGTAACATAAATTAGTTACTATATAGCTACATCACATCATTAGTTAACCCATCTAAGTTAACTCATTATTCTTTAGTTATTAGGTTTAATCACTAATGTTCACAAAACATTATCAAACCACACATTCAACTTCAAATTATAATTTAAAATCATACATTTCATATTAAAAATATGATTTAATACTCTCCAATTAGCATATGACTTTATTAACATGCTGTTATATTTGTAGACACTCGAAATTTTGATTTCCTATTACTAACACTGTAAGAGGGAAAAGTCGTCTTTTTGACTAAACCCCGGTCCTGATATCGGGCCTCCAATCCAAATCCGGCCCCCAATGCTGGTCCTCCAGCCTAAATTCGATCCCAAATGTTGGTAAACCTAAATCCGATCCCCCAATGTAGGTAAACCAAAATCCGATCCCCAATGTCGGCACTCCACTCAACTCTGATCGTCAATCGGACCGTCAATCCAACTCCGATCGTCAATCGAACAGTGTATCCAGCTCTGATCATTAATCGGACCATTAATCCAACTCCGATCGTTAATCAGACCGTCTATACAGCTTTGATCGTCAATCGGACCGTTCATCCAACTCCGATCGTCAATCGGACCGTCAGATCATCCCCGATCTCAATATCGGGACATCAGCTCAAACCCGGTCACCAATATCGGGACAACCACAACCCCGATCTCAATATTGAGATTTCAAAACAACCTTAGAAGCAACCCGAGAGGTACAAATCATCCCCGATAGCTATCTGGGAGGTACCGATCAATCCCGATCTCAATATTGGGCCATCAGTCAGCCCCGGCAGTAACCCGGGAAGTCAGGACAACCTCAGGCACAAACCTAAAGCATCACAATACCTCCAGAAGAAAATTTGGAATGACCACATCAGCTTCAGAAGCAACACTGAGGACAAACAGACTCGAATGAGATCCAAGTCTTGGAAACAGCTCCCGAAAGTCAACCATAGGCCATGCCGACACAAAGGACCACCCCGGGAGGAGTAAAATGGTCATTTTACCAACTTGAAGCCAATTAGGTCAAACTCAAGCCAAATTAATGTCACCAAGGTCAGAAAGATTCATAACGATGATCCCGAATGCAAACAGCGCAAGATGGCTCGACGGACAAACTGCGGGGAAACAAAGACCCGGTCATGAACCTATATTTTTGGAATTAAAAAGGGTTAAATCCTATGTCATTGCAACACTCTTGGCGAGGGCTTTTCGGAAAGATATAGCATGCCTCAAACTGACGCTCCGATCAAAAGTTATGAAGTTTCAAACTTGACATCGCATTGTTCGGCATGCACGCACTTTGCGACGACAAAGC
The DNA here is from genome assembly GCA_020205555.1 of Panax stipuleanatus. Taxonomy (NCBI): domain Eukaryota; kingdom Viridiplantae; phylum Streptophyta; class Magnoliopsida; order Apiales; family Araliaceae; genus Panax; species Panax stipuleanatus. Next base: position 109,575,632 of record CM035122.1, read on the forward strand.
CGGGCATGTGGGCCCCACCTTGGGGAGTCGCACCTCTACCTGCAATAGCAAAAGGTAGAGTGGAGGCTCCCTGGCCTATAAATAAATGTGCACCCCCCCCCCCTCATATTTCATAATTCAAAACGCAGCGAAGCTTTGCCAGTTGGATTTTCTAACTTTTACACCTCTTCCAAACCCAAATTTTTTCACGTCCAATACATAGATATACCCATATATTACCACATATCAAAAAATAACCAGTAGATTTGGATGTATGGAGCCTACGATTTGGCAAAAAGCCCGTGTAGAAGTCCATTGTAAGTATTTTCACGATCAGAAAGTGAATATTACTTCTTCGTACTTTTATACACTTGCACGTTAAGTTTTGTTTTCTAAAATGCCCGGAACTTAGTTTCGTGGCCGTTTTCATCAAAATTTGGTACATTTTTGTACATAAACTGATTTTTTGGCATTTCTACAACTCGGATTAACTGATCCGTCAGCTCTAGTAGCTTCAATGCACTAGCACACAAAATCTAGAAACTTCATCGGACTGTGTTATCTTTCCAGTCCGGATTTGGCCCTTTTTTGTATATATTTAACTGTATATGTACTAACATTTCAATTCTGTCAAGTCCGGATGTCAAAAACGAGGTAGTTTACCTCTTTTATATATATTTACGCATATATAAGCAATTTTCACCATCACTGGTCCTTTTACCAGTCCTGGTTGACTACATTTCTGTCAATATATATATATATATATATATATATATATATATATATATATCAATTTCAGTCCGGACACCGGCGTGAAAACCCATCGCCCTTCAACAATTAAACGTAAACACATTTAATGTACGAGTGTTGATCAACATAGAGTACTACGGGTTGATCACCTGGATGTGCTCGTAAGCTATATCGAACTTACGGTCTTCGTGTCAGGTTGTTCCTTTTATGATTGAGAACTAAAAGATGGTTCATGGTCGTTGACCAATATGGATTTCGAAGAGGCTATAACGTCCTTGGGAATGGTTTTAAAGGAATCAAAATGATATTTTGATTATTCTTAAGTACTTCATAACTATTATACAGTTATTGAAGACCAAGAGATATGATTCTTGATTTTGTGGTTTCAAGATATAATGTTAAACTTGCTGAGCTGTTTATGCTCATTCTTGCTTAAAACTAAATGATTTCAGCTAAGAGTGAATGGACCGAAGGATCCAGTAAAGACAAAGGCAAGTCCAAGATAGACAAGTAGTGACCTTTGTAATAGTATTAATATTATGATTACTGATATTATAACACTGAACAATGTAATGGTTGCGAATAACCTAGGAAGGGATTAATAAAATATAACAATTAGTAAAATTATGCGTTGTTATTGATGTCTTCAATTGAATGTATAAGTAGATTGTAGCACCGTGTAGCACCATATCTTGGGTTTGAAGGTACCCAGATTTGGGGGCGTCACACTTATGTACAAAATATCATGCTTTAATTGTTTATTAAACATTAAATTAATAGTTGATTATTATTATGCATGTTTAAACGAACAAAACGAAATTCAAACAGACAGATTCAGAATTAAAAAGAATCTGTAATGTCGAATTTCATGATTTCTCTTAAAACTTTACAAAATACCAAAAACAGTGAATTTAAGCGTTCCAATTTGAATGATTATATGATCTAAAGTGTTAAAAACATGCTAGAAACATTGTATAATACTTCTGTGAAAGTTTATAGTTCATGGGTAACGTTAAAATTGCTGTGTTAGTTTAATTTAGGATTTATTTGGGCTGATGAACAGTGCAGTCGAGACTTGCAGTTCGCCATACAAGGGACCTCGCCCCGGCGAGCTTCCTAGTATAAGAACCCCCGCCCCGGCGGGCTACCTGCAGTCCAAACTCCCTCCCCGACGGGGTACAAAGATGGAATGGTTTGGTTTTGTGTGTTTTTAATCCATAACATGATGAGTTAACTTAACCTAATGAACCTGATAATGTATTGAGCATGTAACACAGTACTATAACATATTGTTGACATGTATAAGACGATTTTAAGTTGTATATTAACAAGTTATATGTGAACTTGGATTTGTTGTTGTAAGGTTTGATTATGATTGTTTAAGAGATTATACTTGTGTGATATACATGTTGTGGGTTCAGCTTCATGTGATGTGGTTAGTCAACAAGTTAAGATTATGAACCAAGTTGTTAAGTTGAACTTAAGTGAGAAGTTCAACAGTTAAACGTAGTGGTAATGGAACTAATCGATATTATAAACGTAATGAAATGTGTAGGACGATTGAGGAAGTGAATTGTAATTATAACTGTAGCTTGTGCACGAGGCAAGTGCTCTATCTCTAATTTACTATTGTTGAGCAAGTTTCCTAATTCCTACTTTTAATTAAGCAAGTTTTCTAACTTTACTTTTATTGAGCAAGTATTCTAAACTCAAATCAGTTATTGAACAAGCTTTCTATTCTCGAATTATTATAATGATGCAAGTTCTTATTCTTGTTTATTCAAGTCAAGATTCATATGAGATATTATAATTCCTTTAAAATATTACTTCAGTTATACAATACTTATTCGATTGTATACTCTTGAGATTTATTATTCGAATTGAATATCAATTTTAATGTTGAACCATGTAAGACTAGCGAACCGTTAATGATTCGACTATTCCATAGTTGATGAACGTTCTAAATTCTAAAACTGTTATTGAGCTTATCCAAACCAAACTTTTTTTGGTGCGGACTCTGATGTCAAATTGAGATGAATAACCCTTTAATAGGGGATTATTTATGCATTAGCGTTGAGATGATGTGCACATTATGGTACTAAGGGCTGATCCCCCTAAGTACGAGTAGTAGAGTCCATATAGTCTTATAACTGTTAAAAGTTCAAAGTATAGATACTTGAAAACGTAGGACATAGTTCATGGTCTTATGACCCTCAGATGTATTTTTGATTCTTGTTATTCATTCTTGATTCAAAAGCTGAGCTTTATTTATATAGAACTCTTTGATTCACTCGCATGTTATTATTATGGTTATATTGTTATTCTTGTGGGCAATCATGCTCACTCTTGCATAATAACATTGTAGTTAAGAACGAAAGGTCCGACGAGCCTTCCACTAGCAAAGGAAAGAGCAAGGTTAAGAAGTGTTGAAGACTTATTATTTAATTTGAGAATGTTATGTTTAAGACTTTGTTGTGTTAAGACTTATGTATTTGATTATGTTTCTACATTTGAGATTTAAGGTTAGTTCAACCTGGGATTTATTTAATTATCATTCAGATGTTGTAACCCCATAGGGGAGGATGTTTTTATCGATTTCATGAGATGCTTTTATTATAGGTAGATAGATATGTGATATTTGTACAGTGAACACCAAATCCTATAGAAATTAAAGTACCCGAATTTGGGGGTGTCACAAGTTGGTATCAAAGCTGTAGGTTATGAATCTTAGGTGGGGGAAAAACCTTAGGGTAGTAGCCTTTTAAGAGATTGATAACATAGTGGTGATAGACTCTTATCGAGTTCTAAGAAAGATAATAAATTACCTTATGTGCTTTGTGTTTATACTTATGTACTCACGAGTATCGATTAGCATCACGTAATAACTAAAGACTTTAAATTTTGATTGTCAGGATGTCAGATGTTGGAGGATCCAGTCAGCCTAGGGAGGTTGTACCTTGAGTGGCTATTGAGGAGGAGCCCCGAGACATTCATACAATCTGGGAGCAGTTGGTTCGTAGAGAACCATTTCCTTTGATCATTGTTGTTGGTCAGGAGCATGAGCCAGCGTTTGGCTCAGAGGAGGACTCTGAGGAGATTGAGGTTGAGGCTGAGGCAGCTGAGGAGGAGGATGAAGACCTTGATGAGTTCCCACTGAACTCTATCAGTGCTGAGATGTACGACGAATTGTATGACCATAACATAGAGTTACAAGATACTGTTCGGGAGCTGAAGGAGGAGACAATTACTCAAAGGTGTGACACCCCCAAATCCGGGTTCTCTAACCCCGATTCGGTCGTCACGATACAATATAACTATTCACCTCTAAACAACATACAATAACTAAATGCGGAAATATAATAAACGTATGTCGTTCATTCAAAAGGTGTTACTAGTCCCAAGATTCGATAACCTTAATACAAACATACAAACATACCCTAGAATAGACATTAACATAACAGTAATTTAACTAGGCATAAAGTAAAGTCTGCTCCTTGCAAACTAATCCTACATCTTTCCTTTACCCTTGTCCTTCCCTGAAGTCTCGGGCTTAACTGTAATAGAAGTCATGATATAGCAAAAATGAGCAACAAGTTTGCTTAGTAAATTTAAATACAACAATAAAGGATATATCATGATGAAAGGAAATATACCTGACAATGAATTCAACAATATGAATATTGGAAGTAAAATTAATAATTACTTTTAGAATAACTGACAGTCAAGTAAACTTAGAACTATAAAACTCCAATGGAATCAATAGCTGATTGACCCTTTGGTTACTGGCTACAGAATAAGTACTTGAGGGGATCAGCCTCGCGTACGCCATGTATATGCATAACATTCAACTCTACTGTTTGTACCTTATATTAGATACCTGGGTACTCCCCTATATATTAGGGGTGTTCTCTTCAGTCAAAGAATCCCTACCATCAATTGGTTTGGATAGCTTTTATAAAGTTTCATACAATTGTCTAACCGAACAAGGGTTCAGACTCTATCTGACGCAGTTCAAGAATTATAGAACTTTAAATAATGTACAAGTCCAAGACTGTACGAACTCAAGTGCACCAAGTGCGAATATCAATAAGATCGATGTGAAATAATTGTAAAATAATTAAACCACTTAAAGCATGCTTGGAAATAAAGTTCAAGCTTAAATGAATAACTTTCAATACAATAATAACCTGCTCAATACAAATATGAGAAGGATAGAAAACTTGCACAATAAAGAATGAGTTTCAGAAGACTTGCACAAATAAAGAGTGTAAGTCAGAGAACTTGCACAACCAAAGAGTGAAGTTCGAAAACTTGCTTACAATGTTCCTTAAATAAAGTAAATACAAGGATAGGATACTTGCAACACCACAAAGGTAGGGTTTGGATACTTGCATGATTGCTTAGCTACAATAAGTTCTAGCTTTAATTAAATAGCGTTGAAATGACCTAACATTAACAAGTCGGTCTTTTAATTAGTATTGTGTAAACCGGTAAGAGTTTATACTTAACAAACATCTAATTATCATGCCACATTGTCATAGTATGTAGTTATCTCAAGTAATCACATATTAGTAGGGTCAGATGTAACGACCCCAAAATTCATACAATATAATTCTCATCCTCGATCGTTAGCAATACATCTTTAATCTATCTTTACATCATTATTCGATATTAAAATAACTAAAAATGCGGAATATTTAAATTTTTATAAACTTTCTTTCTATATTGCCCTGAATCGCAACCTTAACATTACAAATATTTGATTCAATTCTATTACATGAATCGCTACAATGAAAGAACTATACAAAGTCTTACATCACTAAGCAATATCCATTACACGTCGGATAGCTCAACTTACAACTTAACAATTAAGTTACAATGAAAACATTAACTACAATTTGAAATTTAACAAAATTAATATTCTTGAACATTGCTCTCTATAAATCACTTAACACGTATCTTTACCTTGCATCCTTGACCTGCAAAAATAGTTATTTGCAAGAGTGAGCTCGACAGCTCAGCAAGATCTAACAGTTTTCATGCATCATATAGCACATAATTAACATGCTCAACATTAAAGTAACATGGCATACATGCTTTAATCACATAACAAATATAAAAATTGAGTTCCGTACTCAATCAACATTATTAAATCAATCAATGTAGTCATAAATTGACTTTAACATTTTATGCTTGCAACATATACAACATAGCATACTCTTTGCAATACAATTTAAAACAGTTCATAATATCATCAAGTTCACATAGAAAATAGGAACCGAAAGACTTGCCTTGATCGTTATTTACCAATAATAGTTTAACAGCTTATAGATATCTGCACTTCACGTGCCCTACACAATTATATAATCATTCACATAAACTATTAGTCACACAGCAAAGCATATTAGTTGTAATATAAACTTTACTCTACATCTCATAACCCTTCCTATTATCAATACACAATGTTCAACTTGATTGTGTTAACTATCGATTTATATTTCACTATATTTCTTTTTCGTAATATTTGAAATTTATTCAAGTGTTTAAATCTTGCTAGGACTAACTATTGGTTTTATACTAACCCCATTTTATATCTTATAATGTTATTTCATTAGAATCGAAATACTATTTAAGTGTATTACCACATTACACGGCGTTTCGACGTTTATACGTCACACGCTTAACTCGCCTCTTTTGCATGTGCTTTGCATGCTCCTAGATTGGGTTACATTACTCTATAATATTTCATTCTTATTAAAAACATAATATTAAACAAGGTCATACACACTTGTTGCGGCGTTGAAACGCTTGCACGTCCGTATGCCAAACTTGCCTATTCGAACGCCCAAACGACACGCATTTGCGCACGCTTAGCACGCCCAACCGAATTGTCTAATACTCAAGGGTTAATGCTAAGTATCATTATAATACCTAATAGTCATGTTATGAAAGTTAGAACATCATTTTCCATGGTCGGGACCATTACATGTGCTTACGTGCATGCCCGACGCCCCCCGATTGCCTTCAAAAACACATCAGTCCCACAAATGACCTTTTTGACCCTAGCTAACGACCTCAAATTGAAAAACTTAAAGAACGAAAGTGTTAAGTCTACTCGTGCTCGTTCCAGATCATCTTGAATCACCTCCATCCGACTCTGTATGAAAACGTTATGGCCGTTTTACCACAGGAGGTCAAAATATTCCCGGACTAACTTTTCCTCCCGGCGTAGCTGCGCCCCAACCAGCCTTGGGGGCAGCACAGCTGTGCCCCTGACAGCATGTTACGCGATGTTTTTCTCCAGTATGTTGTTCTGACGAATTTTCTAACCATTTCCTCCTTCCAATCATCATAAATCAAGCTATACACATCCAATTGAGTCCGTTTTCGACTCTATGGATTCGTAATTCATAGACCTACACATCTACATGATAATTATAACACTTTAAAAATATTAACAACTCCTTTTAATTGTTCCAATTCAGTGTTCATGCTAATTCTTCATGTTTTACATATATTTAGCGAATTCAATCACTACGAATTCGTTTTACATCCGTTTTGACTCGTTCAACTTGGGTTATTTTTGTTTTTTCGACTACTATCATGATACATCATCAATTTTCATTCTAAAATTCAACCAAAACACATAAACCCATAAGAACACAAATTCTCCATTAAAAACTTGTTTTTACAATACTTTGATTTTCGAAAAATTGTTTATAGTATATATGTAAGGGATTACAACATCTATCAATTCATTCATAAAAACTCATGAACACGTTATGTATATATAATCATATATATACCAATTTTCATAGAAGTTCAATTAACATAGAACTATCAATGAAAAATATAAAACAAACTCTTTAAAAATACAAGGGTTCAAATCATACCCTTAATGCTTAGTGAGGAAGAAGATGGTGAGATTTAGCAATGACTCTCTCAAGGCCTTCCTCCTTTCCTCTTCTTCTTCTCTCTTCTTCTTCCTTCTTTTCTCTCTATCTTTTCTCTGTATTTCTTTTTGTTTCTAACACTGACTGTTTTCTTTAACTCTTGTTTTAATCTAACGTTTATTGTAATATACATATATCTATATACATATAATACAATCATAAATATAAACATAATAATCCTTATTAACTATAATAATTACAATTAATATATAAGTTACAAATTTGAATTTTAAAAGCATTAAGGCTTGTTTGGCAAAACAAGTTATTTTAAAAATAGTTTTTAGTAGTTAAGGCCATGTTTGGGTAAAACAGTTTTAAAACAAAAGTAAGAGCCTTGTTTGGGAAAAATCATTTAAAAACTCTTTTCTTTATTTTAATAAATCCTTTTAACATATACTTTAATGTTACCCTTTAATTAATTAAATCTTAACATTCTAATTTAATTAATTAAAAGTCTAACATCAATTAAGCATATAAAATTGTCACATAATTACAATTAATTGCTAATTATAATTGCATGTAACACTCATCACGTTACTCATCTAATTTAATTATCTCAATTCAATTAGAACTATAACATACAATCATTATATCAATTAAATTAAATACTAAATATTCATTTAATTAATATACTACACTTAATTACATTATTCCATAATAATCACATAATTATTTATTTAACTCAATAAATAATTCAATTAAAATATTTATTTACTCCAATAAATATTAAAATTAACATTCAAATTATCTTCACATAAATTCACATATTTCACCATATATGACACGTATTCACATACTCAAACTCAAAACATCAGATAATAAGAATTTTATTTATTAAATTCTCATTTAAAAAATTCTAAAAATCTGGGATGTCACATCCTTCCCTCCTTATAAAGATTTCGTCCTCGGAATCACCTAAACCCTACCTTACTCAGGTTTTCATCAAATTTCTTTAAAAACATTTATTGTTGAATAACTTCAACACATTGCATTAATATAGGTTTTATATTTTCTACTACATTCAGTTCTTCAACAAATTTTAGGTTTTATTTCATAACCCACAATTATGTTTCAAATATTATATATTCTCTAACTCGTTCATTTCCTTTCTAAGGATCATTACTACATACTTTACTCGTCGAATTAATATATTTCGTACTTCACCATCTATAATTATTCGGGTTATCACATTCACCCATTCTTCTAATAATTTCGTCCTCGAAATTTAAGTCTATCAATCTATATATAACATTCTATTAAAATAGATTATACGGTAATTTCTACTCACTGGATTAAGGCGTTCAACAACTACTTCTTTCAGAATAATAAGAATCTTCCACAATTGCTCAATAATTGGGAAGCGATATAAATAACTCAGGAATTTAAAAGATTCCAAATCATGCTGAGTGGTCACAAGACCTTGAACTTTGTTTTTAGGTTTATTAGTGCTTCACCCCCGGTACTTCACACTATAAAATCGCATCGGTACTCTAGGTGGCCAGCCTATCGTACTCCTACGTCAGGCCCAAACGTAGTACATCGTAACGACTATATGCGTTACCTTCGGAACTATAGACTCCGATAACATGTCTCCCTTTTATAGGGTTGTTCAACTCAGCTTCTTAACATCTGGATCCGCACCAAAACAATTTGGTTTGGCATAGTTTGACCAAGAACGCTCGAATTTCATAAACATCTTTCAATATTTGTCTAGCTGAATCAAGTAGCATAGACTTCTAGCAATAATTCGGACATCAATCAAAATATATATATATATATATATATATATTTTTAACCAACTCAATAAAATAAATATTTTTTTTAAGGGAACTAAAAGTAAATAAATCTCTTTTATATATATATATATATATATATATAGTTTAAGGAAACTAAAATAATAATAAATCTTTTCACAATATCCTGATACCGTATCGTATTACTGATACGTTGAGGATTTCGTCATTACATGACGTCGTCATACTACATCATACCATAGTGGGCTGACGATCATACGATCACATCCAACACTAGGTTTAACTGCATTGATAACTTCCTCGATTTTTGTCTCTACACCATATCAAATGATGCATAGAACACATAGAATACCTTTTGAAATTTTGAAATTTTGAAATTATTTTTGTCTAGCTGAAGCAATTAGCATAGACATGTGAATAATAGCATTATTTTAAAAAAATTCATTGGTTCCATCATTTGATCCAATGCTTTTCAAGAAAACAGGAGTGCAACATCAGCACGAAGTCAATAAATTTTGAAAATCTAGCAAATCTAGGAGATTTAGAATATAAAACTTTCTCTATCAATATAACTCTTTACTCCATCATTACTTAATCATTCTATCAACCTTAACAACATCAATGCTTTCTATATTATAAACTTTCTATACCAAATATAGTTCATCGAACTTACCGCACTTTGGAAGTTCAGGAACTTGCCACAATAATATGAGTTTAAGAACTTGTCCTAGCAATACGTAGTCAAAGAACTGATCAGAGACTGTCCATATGCTTAGGGGTTCAAAACATACATACGATTATGAGTCACGATCTTACCATAAGTATGAGTTTGAAGAACTCGCCTAACCTTAAGATCATCTAATGTAATCTTAATATCATCTAATCTAATCTGTATTGACTCTAACTATCAAATGTAATATGAGAAAAGAATCACCTTCTCATCATATATATATCGATATCGCGACACCAACCTTCCAACGATTATCAGTATGATAAACCAAGTGTAAACACAAAACCCTGCCCATACAGAAGTTTGTACAACTCAGCTACCACATGAGTCCTCAATTGAAATTCCACTTAACTCTATCTTACTTATAACATCTCGTTCTATACTCGATACAGACTTCCTGTATCCCATCATTTATAACTCCTCGTGAGTTAATCTCGTACTATATCATAGTACATTCTCGTTATAGCATCAAACTATAACTATTCAATCATTACATACCATCTGTCTTTTACAACTTCAAAAGATCACGTTGTGATCTTATTCTATAATCATCTCACTTATGATTCTTCAATATCACATTATCGTTTTGTTTGAAAACTTCTTATCTTTACCTTTCATCATGTTATATCATGACTTCATTATGCTTTTAATCTTATAGACTCCGTCTATTCATTGTTATTCGTCATCTCGATTACCGGAGTTAGACAACTCCTGGTTCTTATCTTCATATCTCTTCAAGGTTCTTCTTTGAATCTTCTTATTTATTTATTAACTCTTCTTTTAAAAATTTCTAATTCCATTCATATAGCTCAATATTTTATTTGAGTTTTATTCCTCGTTATTCTCACCTTGTCCTTATAACATTACTAGGACTTCACACATCCTACACTTCTACGTATGTGAAAGGAATCACCTTTTCGTTATACGTAACTTAACTTCTTATTCTTTAAGGTCATAGCCTAAGGTACTCTTACCTAAGGTGTATAACCTATCAGCTCTGATACCAACTATAACGACCCCAAAATTCATACAATATAATTCTCATCCTCGATCGTTAGCAATACATCTTTAATCTATCTTTACATCATTATTCGATATTAAAATCACTAAAAATGCGGAATATTTAAAATTTTTATAAACTTTCTTTCTATATTGCCCTGAATCGTAACCTTAACATTACAAATATTTGATTCAATTCTATTACATGAATCGCTACAATGAAAGAACTATACAAAGTCTTACATCACTAAGCAATATCCATTATACGTCGGATAGCTCAACTTACAACTTAACAATTAAGTTACAATGAAAACATTAACTACAATTTGAAATTTAACAAAATTAATATTCTTGAACATTGCTCTCTATAAATCACTTAACACGTATCTTTACCTTGCATCCTTGACCTGCAAAAATAGTTATTTGCAAGACTGAGCTCGACAGCTCAGCAAGATCAAACAGTTTTCATGCATCACATAGCACATAATTAACATGCTCAACATTAAAGTAACATGGCATACATGCTTTAATCACATAACAAATATAAAAATTGAGTTCCGTACTCAATCAACATTATTAAATCAATCAATGTAGTCATAAATTGACTTTAACATTTTATGCTTGCAACATATACAACATAGCATACTCTTTGCAATACAATTTAAAACAGTTCATAATATCATCAAGTTCACATAGAAAATAGGAACCGAAAGACTTGCCTTGATCGTTATTTACCAATAATAGTTTAACAGCTTACAGATATCTGCACTTCACGTGCCCTACACAATTATATAATCATTCACATAAACTATTAGTCACACAGCAAAGCATATTAGTTGTAATGTAAACTTTACTCTACATCTCATAACCCTTCCTATTATCAATACACAATGTTCAACTTGATTGTGTTAACTATCGATTTATATTTCACTATATTTCTTTTTCGTAATATTTGAAATTTATTCAAGTGTTTAAATCTTGCTAGGACTAACTATTGGTTTTATACTAACCCCATTTTATATCTTATAATGTTCATTTCATTAGAATCGAAATACTATTTAAGTGTATTACCACATTACACGGCGTTTCGACGTTTATACGTCACACGCTTAACTCGCCTCTTTTGCATGTGCTTTGCATGCTCCTAGATTGGGTTACATTACTCTATAATATTTCATTCTTATTAAAAACATAATATTAAACAAGGTCATACACACTTGTTGCGGCGTTGAAACGCTTGCACGTCCGTATGCCAAACTTGCCTATTCGAACGCCCAAACGACACGCATTTGCGCACGCTTAGCACGCCCAACCGAATTGTCTAATACTCAAGGGTTAATGCTAAGTATCATTATAATACCTAATAGTCATGTTATGAAAGTTAGAACAGCATTTTCCATGGTCGGGACCATTACATGTGCTTACGTGCATGCCCGACGCCCCCCGATTGCCTTCAAAAATACATCAGTCCCACAAATGACCTTTTTTACCCTAGCTAACGACCTCAAATTGAAAAACTTAAAGAACGAAAGTTGTAAGTCTACTCGTGCTCGTTCCGGATCATCTTGAATCACCTCCATCCGAGTCCGTATGAAAAAGTTATGGCTGTTTTATCACAGGAGGTCAAAATATTCCAGGACTAACTTTTCCTCCCGGCGCAGCTGCGCCCCAACCAGCCTTAGGGGCAGCACAGCTGTGCCCCTGACAGCATGTTACGCGACTTTTTCCTCCAGTATGTTGTTCTGACGAATTTTCTAACCATTTCCTCCTTCCAATCATCATAAATCAAGCTATACACATCCAATTGAGTCCGTTTTCGACTCTATGGATTCGTAATTCATAGAACTACACATCTACATGATAATTATAACACTTCAAAAATATTAACAATTCCTTTTAAGGGTTCCAATTCAGTGTTCATGCTAATTCTTCATGTTTTACATATATTTAGCGAATTCAATCACTACGAATTCGGTTTACATCCGTTTTGACTCGTTCAACTTGGGTTATTTTCGTTTCTTCGACTACTATCATGATACATCATCAATTTTCATTCTAAAATTCAACCAAAACACATAAACCCATAAGAACACAAATTCTCCATTAAAAACTTGTTTTTACAATACTTTGATTTTCGAAAAATTATTTATAGTATATATGTAAGGGATTACAACATCTATCAATTCATTCATAAAAACTCATGAACACGTTATGTATATATAATCATAGATATACCAATTTTCATAGAAGTTCAATTAACATAAAACTATCAATGAAAAATATAAAACAAACTCTTTAAAAATACAAGGGTTTCAAATCATACCCTTAATGCTTAGTGAGGAAGAAGATGGTGAGATTTAGCAATGACTCTCTCAAGGCCTTCCTCCTTTCCTCTTCTTCTTCTCTCTTCTTCTTCCTTCTTTTCTCTCTATCTTTTCTCTGTATTTCTTTTTGTTTCTAACACTGACTGTTTTCTTTAACTCTTGTTTTAATCTAACGTTTATTGTAATATACATATATCTATATACATATAATACAATCATAAATATAAACATAATAATCCTTATTAACTATAATAATTACAATTAATATATAAGTTACAAATTTGAATTTTAAAAGCATTAAGGCTTGTTTGGCAAAACAAGTTATTTTAAAAATAGTTTTTAGTAGTTAAGGCCATGTTTGGGTAAAACAGTTTTAAAACAAAAGTAAGAGCCTTGTTTGGGAAAAATCATTTAAAAACTCTTTTCTTTATTTTAATAAATCCTTTTAACATATACTTTAATGTTACCCTTTAATTAATTAAATCTTAACATTCTAATTTAATTAATTAAAAGTCTAACATCAATTAAGCATATAAAATTGTCACATAATTACAATTAATTGCTAATTATAATTGCATGTAACACTCATCACGTTACTCATCTAATTTAATTATCTCAATTCAATTAGAACTATAACATACAATCATTATATCAATTAAATTAAATACTAAATATTCATTTAATTAATATACTACACTTAATTACATTATTCCATAATAATCACATAATTATTTATTTAACTCAATAAATAATTCAATTAAAATATTTATTTACTCCAATAAATATTAAAATTAACATTCAAATTATCTTCACATAAATTCACATATTTCACCATATATGACACGTATTCACATACTCAAACTCAAAACATCAGATAATAAGAATTTTATTTATTAAATTCTCATTTAAAAAATTCTAAAAATCTGGGATGTCACATCCTTCCCTCCTTATAAAGATTCCGTCCTCGGAATCACCTAAACCCTACCTTACTCAGGTTTTCATCAAATTTCTTTAAAAACATTTATTGTTGAATAACTTCAACACATTGCATTAATATAGGTTTTATATTTTCTACTACATTCAGTTCTTCAACAAATTTTAGGTTTTATTTCATAACCCACAATTATGTTTCAAATATTATATATTCTCTAACTCGTTCATTTCCTTTCTAAGGATCATTACTACATACTTTACTCGTCGAATTAATATATTTCGTACTTCACCATCTATAATTATTCGGGTTATCACATTCACCCATTCTTCTAATAATTTCGTCCTCGAAATTTAAGTCTATCAATCTATATATAACATTCTATTAAAATAGATTATACGGTAATTTCTACTCACTGGATTAAGGCGTTCAACAACTACTTCTTTCAGAATAATAAGAATCTTCCACAATTGCTCAATAATTGGGAAGCGATATAAATAACTCAGGAATTTAAAAGATTCCAAATCATGCTGAGTGGTCACAAGACCTTGAACTTTGTTTTTAGGTTTATTAGTGCTTCACCCCCGGTACTTCACACTATAAAATCGCATCGGTACTCTAGGTGGCCAGCCTATCGTACCCCTACGTCAGGCCCAAACGTAGTACATCGTAACGACTATATGCGTTACCTTCGGAACTATAGACTCCGATAACATGTCTCCCTTTTATAGGGTTGTTCAACTCAGCTTCTTAACATCTGGATCCGCACCAAAACAATTTGGTTTGGCATAGTTTGACCAAGAACGCTCGAATTTCATAAACATCTTTCAATATTTGTCTAGCTGAATCAAGTAGCATAGACTTCTAGCAATAATTCGGACATCAATCAAATATATATATATATATATATATATATTTTTAACCAACTCAATAAAATAAATATTTTTTTTAAGGGAACTAAAAGTAAATAAATCTCTTTTATATATATATATATATATATATATATATATATATATATATATATATATATATATAGTTTAAGGAAACTAAAATAATAATAAATCTTTTCACAATATCCTGATACCGTATCGTATTACTGATACGTTGAGGATTTCGTCATTACATGACGTCGTCATACTACATCATACCATAGTGGGCTGACGATCATACGATCACATCCAACACTAGGTTTAACTGCATTGATAACTTCCTCAATTTTTGTCTCTACACCATATCAAATGATGCATAGAACACATAGAATACCTTTTGAAATTTTGAAATTTTGAAATTATTTTTGTCTAGCTGAAGCAATTAGCATAGACATGTGAATAATATCACTATTTTAAAAAAATTCATTGGTTCCATCATTTGATCCAATGCTTTTCAAGAAAACAGGAGTGCAACATCAGCACGAAGTCAATAAATTTTGAAAATCTAGCAAATCTAGGAGATTTAGAATATAAAACTTTCTCTATCAATATAACTCTTTACTCCATCATTACTTAATCATTCTATCAACCTTAACAACATCAATGCTTTCTATATTATAAACCTTCTATACCCAATATAGTTCATCGAACTTACCGCACTTTGGAAGTTCAGGAACTTGCCACAATAATATGAGTTTAAGAACTTGTCCTAGCAATACGTAGTCAAAGAACTGATCAGAGACTGTCCATATGCTTAGGGGTTCAAAACATACATACGATTATGAGTCACGATCTTACCATAAGTATGAGTTTGAAGAACTCGCCTAACCTTAAGATCATCTAATGTAATCTTAATATCATCTAATCTAATCTGTATTGACTCTAACTATCAAATGTAATATGAGAAAAGAATCACCTTCTCATCATATATATATCGATATCGCGACACCAACCTTCCAACGATTATCAGTATGATAAACCAAGTGTAAGCACAAAACCCTGCCCATACAGAAGTTTGTACAACTCAGCTACCACATGAGTCCTCAATTGAAATTCCACTTAACTCTATCTTACTTATAACATCTCGTTCTATACTCGATACAGACTTCCTGTATCCCATCATTTATAACTCCTCGTGAGTTAATCTCGTACTATATCATAGTACATTCTCGTTATAGCATCAAACTATAACTATTCAATCATTACATACCATCTGTCTTTTACAACTTCAAAAGATCACGTTGTGATCTTATTCTATAATCATCTCACTTATGATTCTTCAATATCACATTATCGTTTTGTTTGAAAACTTCTTATCTTTACCTTTCATCATGTTATATCATGACTTCATTATGCTTTTAATCTTATAGACTCCGTCTATTCATTGTTATTCGTCATCTCGATTACCGGAGTTAGACAACTCCTGGTTCTTATCTTCATATCTCTTCAAGATTCTTCTTTGAATCTTCTTATTTATTTATTAACTCTTCTTTTAAAAATTTCTAATTCCATTCATATAGCTCAATATTTTATTTGAGTTTTATTCCTCGTTATTCTCACCTTGTCCTTATAACATTACTAGGACTTCACACATCCTACACTTCTACGTATGTGAAAGGAATCACCTTTTCGTTATACGTAACTTAACTTCTTATTCTTTAAGGTCATAGCCTAAGGTACTCTTACCTAAGGTGTATAACCTATCAGCTCTGATACCAACTATAACGACCCCAAAATTCATACAATATAATTCTCATCCTCGATCGTTAGCAATACATCTTTAATCTATCTTTACATCATTATTCGATATTAAAATCACTAAAAATGCGGAATATTTAAAATTTTTATAAACTTTCTTTCTATATTGCCCTGAATCGTAACCTTAACATTACAAATATTTGATTCAATTCTATTACATGAATCGCTACAATGAAAGAACTATACAAAGTCTTACATCACTAAGCAATATCCATTATACGTCGGATAGCTCAACTTACAACTTAACAATTAAGTTACAATGAAAACATCAACTACAATTTGAAATTTAACAAAATTAATATTCTTGAACATTGCTCTCTATAAATCACTTAACACGTATCTTTACCTTGCATCCTTGACCTGCAAAAATGGTTATTTGCAAGAGTGAGCTCGACAGCTCAGCAAGATCTAACAGTTTTCATGCATCACATAGCACATAATTAACATGCTCAACATTAAAGTAACATGACATACATGCTTTAATCACATAACAAATATAAAGATTGAGTTCCTTACTCAATCAACATTATTAAATCAATCAATGTAGTCATAAATTGACTTTAACATTTTATGCTTGCAACATATACAACATAGCATACTCTTTGCAATACAATTTAAAGCAGTTCATAATATCATCAAGTTCACTTAGAAAATAGGAACCGAAAGACTTGCCTTGATCGTTATTTACCAATAATAGTTTAACAGCTTACAGATATCTGCACTTCACGTGCCCTACACAATTATATAATCATTCACATAAACTATTAGTCACACAGCAAAGCATATTAATTGTAATGTAAACTTTACTCTACATCTCATAACCCTTCCTATTATCAATACACAATGTTCAACTTGATTGTGTTAACTATCGACTTATATTTCACTATATTTCTTTTTCGTAATATTCAAAATTTATTCAAGTGTTTAAATCTTGCTAGGACTAATTATTGGTTTTATACTAACCCCATTTTATATCTTATAATATTCATTTCATTAGAATCGAAACACTATTTAAGTGTATTACCACATTACACGGCGTTTCAACGTTTATACGTCACACGCTTAACTCGCCTCTTTTGCATGTGCTTTGCATGCTCCTAGATTGGGTTACATTACTCTATAATGTTTCATTCTTATTAAAAACATAATATTAAACAAGGTCATACACACTTGTTGCGGCGTTGAAACGCTTGCACGTCCGTATGCCAAACTTGCCTATTCGAACGCCCAAACGACACGCATTTGCGCACGCTTAGCACGCCCAACCGAATTGTCTAATACTCAAGGGTTAATGCTAAGTATCATTATAATACCTAATAGTCATGTTATGAAAGTTAGAACAGCATTTTCCATGGTCGGGACCATTACATGTGCTTACGTGCATGCCCGACGCCCCCCGATTGCCTTCAAAAATACATCAGTCCCACAAATGACCTTTTTTACCCTAGCTAACGACCTCAAATTGAAAAACTTAAAGAACGAAAGTTGTAAGTCTACTCGTGCTCGTTCCGGATCATCTTGAATCACCTCCATCCGAGTCCGTATGAAAAAGTTATGGCTGCTTTACCACAGGAGGTCAAAATATTCCCGGACTAACTTTTCCTCCCGGCGCAGCTGCGCCCCAACCAGCCTTGGGGGCAGCACAGCTGTGCCCCTGACAGCATGTTACGCGACTTTTTCCTCCAGTATGTTGTTCTGACGAATTTTCTAACCATTTCCTCCTTCCAATCATCATAAATCAAGCTATACACATCCAATTGAGTCCGTTTTCGACTCTATGGATTCGTAATTCATAGAACTACACATCTACATGATAATTATAACACTTCAAAAATATTAACAATTCCTTTTAAGGGTTCCAATTCAGTGTTCATGCTAATTCTTCATGTTTTACATATATTTAGCGAATTCAATCACTACGAATTCGTTTTACATCCGTTTTGACTCGTTCAACTTGGGTTATTTTCGTTTTTTTCGACTACTATCATGATACATCATCAATTTTCATTCTAAAATTCAACCAAAACACATAAACCCATAAGAACACAAATTCTCCATTAAAAACTTGTTTTTACAATACTTTGATTTTCGAAAAATTGTTTATAGTATATATGTAAGGGATTACAACATCTATCAATTCATTCATAAAAACTCATGAACACGTTATGTATATATAATCATATATATACCAATTTTCATAGAAGTTCAATTAACATAGAACTATCAATGAAAAATATAAAACAAACTCTTTAAAAATACAAGGGTTCAAATCATACCCTTAATGCTTAGTGAGGAAGAAGATGGTGAGATTTAGCAATGACTCTCTCAAGGCCTTCCTCCTTTCCTCTTCTTCTTCTCTCTTCTTCTTCCTTCTTTTCTCTCTATCTTTTCTCTGTATTTCTTTTTGTTTCTAACACTGACTGTTTTCTTTAACTCTTATTTTAATCTAACGTTTATTGTAATATACATATATCTATATACATATAATACAATCATAAATATAAACATAATAATCCTTATTAACTATAATAATTACAATTAATATATAAGTTACAAATTTGAATTTTAAAAGCATTAAGGCTTGTTTGGCAAAACAAGTTATTTTAAAAATAGTTTTTAGTAGTTAAGGCCATGTTTGGGTAAAACAGTTTTAAAACAAAAGTAAGAGCCTTGTTTGGGAAAAATCATTTAAAAACTCTTTTCTTTATTTTAATAAATCCTTTTAACATATACTTTAATGTTACCCTTTAATTAATTAAATCTTAACATTCTAATTTAATTAATTAAAAGTCTAACATCAATTAAGCATATAAAATTGTCACATAATTACAATTAATTGCTAATTATAATTGCATGTAACACTCATCACGTTACTCATCTAATTTAATTATCTCAATTCAATTAGAACTATAACATACAATCATTATATCAATTAAATTAAATACTAAATATTCATTTAATTAATATACTACACTTAATTACATTATTCCATAATAATCACATAATTATTTATTTAACTCAATAAATAATTCAATTAAAATATTTATTTACTCCAATAAATATTAAAATTAACATTCAAATTATCTTCACATAAATTCACATATTTCACCATATATGACACGTATTCACATACTCAAACTCAAAACATCAGATAATAAGAATTTTATTTATTAAATTCTCATTTAAAAAATTCTAAAAATCTGGGATGTCACATCCTTCCCTCCTTATAAAGATTCCGTCCTCGGAATCACCTAAACCCTACCTTACTCAGGTTTTCATCAAATTTCTTTAAAAACATTTATTGTTGAATAACTTCAACACATTGCATTAATATAGGTTTTATATTTTCTACTACATTCAGTTCTTCAACAAATTTTAGGTTTTATTTCATAACCCACAATTATGTTTCAAATATTATATATTCTCTAACTCGTTCATTTCCTTTCTAAGGATCATTACTACATACTTTACTCGTCGAATTAATATATTTCGTACTTCACCATCTATAATTATTCGGGTTATCACATTCACCCATTCTTCTAATAATTTCGTCCTCGAAATTTAAGTCTATCAATCTATATATAACATTCTATTAAAATAGATTATACGGTAATTTCTACTCACTAGGATTAAGGCGTTCAACAACTACTTCTTTCAGAATAATAAGAATCTTCCACAATTGCTCAATAATTGGGAAGCGATATAAATAACTCAGGAATTTAAAAGATTCCAAATCATGCTGAGTGGTCACAAGACCTTGAACTTTGTTTTTAGGTTTATTAGTGCTTCACCCCCGGTACTTCACACTATAAAATCGCATCGGTACTCTAGGTGGCCAGCCTATCGTACCCCTACGTCAGGCCCAAACGTAGTACATCGTAACGACTATATGCGTTACCTTCGGAACTATAGACTCCGATAACATGTCTCCCTTTTATAGGGTTGTTCAACTCAGCTTCTTAACATCTGGATCCGCACCAAAATAATTTGGTTTGGCATAGTTTGACCAAGAACGCTCGAATTTCATAAACATCTTTCAATATTTGTCTAGCTGAATCAAGTAGCATAGACTTCTAGCAATAATTCGGACATCAATCAAAATATATATATATATATATATATATATATATATTTTTAACCAACTCAATAAAATAAATATTTTTTTTAAGGGAACTAAAAGTAAATAAATCTCTTTTATATATATATATATATATATATATATATATATATATATATAGTTTAAGGAAACTAAAATAATAATAAATCTTTTCACAATATCCTGATACCGTATCGTATTACTGATACGTTGAGGATTTCGTCATTACATGACGTCGTCATACTACATCATACCATAGTGGGCTGACGATCATACGATCACATCCAACACTAGGTTTAACTGCATTGATAACTTCCTCGATTTTTGTCTCTACACCATATCAAATGATGCATAGAACACATAGAATACCTTTTGAAATTTTGAAATTTTGAAATTATTTTTGTCTAGCTGAAGCAATTAGCATAGACATGTGAATAATAGCATTATTTTAAAAAAATTCATTGGTTCCATCATTTGATCCAATGCTTTTCAAGAAAACAGGAGTGCAACATCAGCACGAAGTCAATAAATTTTGAAAATCTAGCAAATCTAGGAGATTTAGAATATAAAACTTTCTCTATCAATATAACTCTTTACTCCATCATTACTTAATCATTTTATCAACCTTAACAACATCAATGCTTTCTATATTATAAACTTTCTATACCCAATATAGTTCATCGAACTTACCGCACTTTGGAAGTTCAGGAACTTGCCACAATAATATGAGTTTAAGAACTTGTCCTAGCAATACGTAGTCAAAGAACTGATCAGAGACTGTCCATATGCTTAGGGGTTCAAAACATACATACGATTATGAGTCACGATCTTACCATAAGTATGAGTTTGAAGAACTCGCCTAACCTTAAGATCATCTAATGTAATCTTAATATCATCTAATCTAATCTGTATTGACTCTAACTATCAAATGTAATATGAGAAAAGAATCACCTTCTCATCATATATATATCGATATCGCGACACCAACCTTCCAACGATTATCAGTATGATAAACCAAGTGTAAGCACAAAACCCTGCCCATACAGAAGTTTGTACAACTCAGCTACCACATGAGTCCTCAATTGAAATTCCACTTAACTCTATCTTACTTATAACATCTCGTTCTATACTCGATACAGACTTCCTGTATCCCATCATTTATAACTCCTCGTGAGTTAATCTCGTACTATATCATAGTACATTCTCGTTATAGCATCAAACTATAACTATTCAATCATTACATACCATCTGTCTTTTACAACTTCAAAAGATCACGTTGTGATCTTATTCTATAATCATCTCACTTATGATTCTTCAATATCACATTATCGTTTTGTTTGAAAACTTCTTATCTTTACCTTTCATCATGTTATATCATGACTTCATTATGCTTTTAATCTTATAGACTCCGTCTATTCATTGTTATTCGTCATCTCGATTACCGGAGTTAGACAACTCCTGGTTCTTATCTTCATATCTCTTCAAGATTCTTCTTTGAATCTTCTTATTTATTTATTAACTCTTCTTTTAAAAATTTCTAATTCCATTCATATAGCTCAATATTTTATTTGAGTTTTATTCCTCGTTATTCTCACCTTGTCCTTATAACATTACTAGGACTTCACACATCCTACACTTCTACGTATGTGAAAGGAATCACCTTTTCGTTATACGTAACTTAACTTCTTATTCTTTAAGGTCATAGCCTAAGGTACTCTTACCTAAGGTGTATAACCTATCAGCTCTGATACCAACTATAACGACCCCAAAATTCATACAATATAATTCTCATCCTCGATCGTTAGCAATACATCTTTAATCTATCTTTACATCATTATTCGATATTAAAATCACTAAAAATGCGGAATATTTAAAATTTTTATAAACTTTCTTTCTATATTGCCCTGAATCGTAACCTTAACATTACAAATATTTGATTCAATTCTATTACATGAATCGCTACAATGAAAGAACTATACAAAGTCTTACATCACTAAGCAATATCCATTATACGTCGGATAGCTCAACTTACAACTTAACAATTAAGTTACAATGAAAACATCAACTACAATTTGAAATTTAACAAAATTAATATTCTTGAACATTGCTCTCTATAAATCACTTAACACGTATCTTTACCTTGCATCCTTGACCTGCAAAAATGGTTATTTGCAAGAGTGAGCTCGACAGCTCAGCAAGATCTAACAGTTTTCATGCATCACATAGCACATAATTAACATGCTCAACATTAAAGTAACATGACATACATGCTTTAATCACATAACAAATATAAAGATTGAGTTCCTTACTCAATCAACATTATTAAATCAATCAATGTAGTCATAAATTGACTTTAACATTTTATGCTTGCAACATATACAACATAGCATACTCTTTGCAATACAATTTAAAGCAGTTCATAATATCATCAAGTTCACTTAGAAAATAGGAACCGAAAGACTTGCCTTGATCGTTATTTACCAATAATAGTTTAACAGCTTACAGATATCTGCACTTCACGTGCCCTACACAATTATATAATCATTCACATAAACTATTAGTCACATAGCAAAGCATATTATTTGTAATGTAAACTTTACTCTACATCTCATAACCATTCCTATTATCAATACACAATGTTCAACTTGATTGTGTTAACTATCGACTTATATTTCACTATATTTCTTTTTCGTAATATTCAAAATTTATTCAAGTGTTTAAATCTTGCTAGGACTAATTATTGGTTTTATACTAACCCCATTTTATATCTTATAATATTCATTTCATTAGAATCGAAACACTATTTAAGTGTATTACCACATTACACGGCGTTTCAACGTTTATACGTCACACGCTTAACTCGCCTCTTTTGCATGTGCTTTGCATGCTCCTAGATTGGGTTACATTACTCTATAATGTTTCATTCTTATTAAAAACATAATATTAAACAAGGTCATACACACTTGTTGCGGCGTTGAAACGCTTGCACGTCCGTATGCCAAACTTGCCTATTCGAACGCCCAAACGACACGCATTTGCCCACGCTTAGCACGCCCAACCGAATTGTCTAATACTCAAGGGTTAATGCTAAGTATCATTATAATACCTAATAGTCATGTTATGAAAGTTAGAACAGCATTTTCCATGGTCGGGACCATTACATGTGCTTACGTGCATGCCTGACGCCCCCCGATTGCCTTCAAAAATACATCAGTCCCACAAATGACCTTTTTTACCCTAGCTAACGACCTCAAATTGAAAAACTTAAAGAACGAAAGTTGTAAGTCTACTCGTGCTCGTTCCGGATCATCTTGAATCACCTCCATCCGAGTCCGTATGAAAACGTTATGGCTGTTTTACCACAGGAGGTCAAAATATTCCCGGACTAACTTTTCCTCCCGGCGCAGCTGCGCCCCAACCAGCCTTGGGGGCAGCACAGCTGTGCCCCTGACAGCATGTTACGCGACGTTTTCCTCCAGTATGTTGTTCTGACGAATTTTCTAACCATTTCCTCCTTCCAATCATCATAAATCAAGCTATACACATCCAATTGAGTCCGTTTTCGACTCTATGGATTCGTAATTCATAGAACTACACATCTACATGATAATTATAACACTTCAAAAATATTAACAATTCCTTTTAAGGGTTCCAATTCAGTGTTCATGCTAATTCTTCATGTTTTACATATATTTAGCGAATTCAATCACTACGAATTCGTTTTACATCCGTTTTGACTCGTTCAACTTGGGTTATTTTCGTTTTTTCGACTACTATCATGATACATCATCAATTTTCATTCTAAAATTCAACCAAAACACATAAACCCATAAGAACACAAATTCTCCATTAAAAACTTGTTTTTACAATACTTTGATTTTCGAAAAATTGTTTATAGTATATATGTAAGGGATTACAACATCTATCAATTCATTCATAAAAACTCATGAACACGTTATGTATATATAATCATATATATACCAATTTTCATAGAAGTTCAATTAACATAGAACTATCAATGAAAAATATAAAACAAACTCTTTAAAAATACAAGGGTTCAAATCATACCCTTAATGCTTAGTGAGGAAGAAGATGGTGAGATTTAGCAATGACTCTCTCAAGGCCTTCCTCCTTTCCTCTTCTTCTTCTCTCTTCTTCTTCCTTCTTTTCTCTTTATCTTTTCTCTGTATTTCTTTTTGTTTCTAACACTGACTGTTTTCTTTAACTCTTGTTTTAATCTAACGTTTATTGTAATATACATATATCTATATACATATAATACAATCATAAATATAAATATAATAATCCTTATTAACTATAATAATTACAATTAATATATAAGTTACAAATTTGAATTTTAAAAGCATTAAGGCTTGTTTGGCAAAACAAGTTATTTTAAAAATAGTTTTTAGTAGTTAAGGCCATGTTTGGGTAAAACAGTTTTAAAACAAAAGTAAGGGCCTTGTTTGGGAAAAATCATTTAAAAACTCTTTTCTTTATTTTAATAAATCCTTTTAACATATACTTTAATGTTACCCTTTAATTAATTAAATCTTAACATTCTAATTTAATTAATTAAAAGTCTAACATCAATTATGCATATAAAATTGTCACATAATTACAATTAATTGCTAATTATAATTGCATGTAACACTCATCACATTACTCATCTAATTTAATTATCTCAATTCAATTAGAACTATAACATACAATCATTATATCAATTAAATTAAATACTAAATATTCATTTAATTAATATACTACACTTAATTACATTATTCCATAATAATCACATAATTATTTATTTAACTCAATAAATAATTCAATTAAAATATTTATTTACTCCAATAAATATTAAAATTAACATTCAAATTATCTTCACATAAATTCACATATTTCACCATATATGACACGTATTCACATACTCAAACTTAAAACATCAGATAATAAGAATTTTATTTATTAAATTCTCATTTAAAAAATTCTAAAAATCTGGGATGTCACATCAGATTCTAGTTTGCAGTTTAAACATCATATAAGTCAACTAGCATAGTCAGGAAACTAGCAGGCTGCACCAATCTGTGCCAACTCTCTAGCATGCAAACTACTGACATTAAACAAATACACATGCTTATCTGGTTATTAACTAAAGTTCGAGACCTAGCATGTTCATTCTATGGCCACTTCAAAGTTATATAGTTTTATGCCGGTAATTTATATACCTTAAGCTAATCAATTCCATGCTACAAGGGTTAGCTACAAAAATTATATTGCCACATAACGAGACTTAATATGCATACTCGTGCGTATACTACACATGTATACTTTAATCCAAATAGCTCATGCCTGAGAAATTCATTTTCTATGAATATGCGTGCATATGTGAAATCCATGTATGATGTTCATGTCAACATGTCTATAGGCATAATGAAATCTTAATACTCATGCTTGCATGATCATGACATAACTCACACAGTGTTTGATGTTATTAACTTTCAAATCCTAAGTTTTCTTTGAAAATTGCACTAAGTCCTTTTAATACATGCAAGGCATCTCGACATATAACTCATATGCATTTGAAACACATATTAAAGCCACATAAACGTACTCAAATGGTCAGAATCTAAAAGATATAAGTCTTGGTCAAGTTTACTTCAAAAGTCTTTAAGTTTTTCCTTTGAAAACCTTTGAATCTTTCAATCATATATGCTAGGGTGTTCAACACTTTAATCATGCATTTCATGTCAATATAGACCATACAATCATGCTCTCAAAATTCGAATACACATATGTTACGTACATGTTAAAGTTCATATTCGAGACTATAAGTTTCATTTCAAAACCACAAGTTTTTCATCAATCGTGTGTACTAACATTGTTATACATGCCCATACTACTTTTACGTACATATATATATATATATATATATATATATTAACCATAACCACATACTTGTCAAATAAGGTACCATATGTTAGCTCATGGCAGCAGCTTAACAGAAATTAAAAACTGGAAACTGGTCCTGGCGCAGTTGCGCCGCTGGCCAGTACAATACTGGCGCAGCTGCGCAGGTGTGCGGCCAGGCCTGAAGCTACACTGCTTCGGCAGTTTCACAACCCAACTCAGAAGTTTCATATGAATTCAATTCTATTCCAGCCACATGATATAACTAACATGATTAATATCTTGTATAACACTTAACAAACACATTCCACTAGTTCAATTAACATCTATTTCAACAAATCAAGAATTTGACAATGTAGAGCATAAATGGAAATTTTACAGAGAATAAGAAATGAAGAGTATGAATGACAAACAATAGGTATTATACCTCTGAAATTTCTATTTGAGTTTGCTGCTATAACAAATTTTTCCTCACTGATATCTCTCTCAATATCTTACTATCAATTCTACACTTACATGAAAATCTCAGCAATTCAAAATGAGAAGGAGAAAAGCTAATTTATAGGCAAATTCAATACATGGTTCATGCATTTGTTCACCAATTCAAACCAATGGAGAACAAGATTGTATAATGGTTATCAATAAGTTGGTGAGATCAATCATGAATCCCACTCCCCATCTACTCATTAGCTAAAATTGATGAAATTGATGAAATTGATAAGAAGAGTAGTGTAGACTAGCTATGTGTTTGTTCACGTGAAGAGGAAATTGAGGATGGGCACTCATATTGGGACAACAATTCTCAGCAACTTGCAAGTATATATCATATATGTCCAACACTTAGTTATATAATAAATACACTAGGTTATATAATATATATACACATAGTATATACTTAAGTTATAAATAATTTAAAATCACAATTCTAATGAGCAAATAATAAAACAATGTATCAAATAAGGGTGCATATATATTAACATATATTCCATGTACATTTTCTTAATACCAACTATAATTTAATTGGGTATTATTACTACTCATTACCATAACTGTTATTATTATAATCATAATAACTTAATGAAATCATTATCAAATCACAATTGATTATTGATGTTACTACATGTCAATAGGGTATACATGAATGTTTACCCACACATTCATTGTCACATAAATATTATTATAATACAATTAATCTTACTATATAGTCTATATATATAATATATAGACATATTAATGTTGTAATACCCGAGTATTTTCTAATATTATTAAATAGATATATTAATGGAAATGAGAATTTATTAAAATATAAATGATTTTGTGTTATGAGAATGATTAATTCAATTATATTAAATTGAATAATTATAATAATTGAGAAATTGATGGAGTTCACGATAAACTCGTTGATAGCCTTGTGTGGCACAGTGACGTAATATAAGAATGATTATAATAATTTAAGCGAATAATTAATCTATATTAATTGTTATTGTAGAATATTAATTAATTGTTATCGTAGAATATTAATTAATTATTGTGGAATATTAACTATGATTGATTAATAATATGTGATTATTATTATTGCATGAAATATAATAATAATAATGAGCAACATGTTTATAAATATAATAAGATTTATATTAAAGTGATAATTAAGCATATAAGGGTTAATTAAATTGTTATGGAGATTAACAATTATATTGATTGATGAAGGATGTGTGTATATTATTAATTAATATTTAATTAATAAGATGAGTAATTCTTTGTGCAAGCATGCGAATTAAATGTGTAACATATATTAGCTAACTATGTATTATGTGAAGTGTAATATGACACTATTATATGGTAAGGCTTATTGAATTATGGGAGTTACATGATAATGCCTATGTGACATGTGAGTATACAGTAAAAGAATATGACATGGATTATATATGTGTAAATTAATTGTACCACATTGCCATGTTAAAAGTACATTGTGACTTAAAAGTATATATTATATAATCTAAGTGGACTTGTATAATATAAGTATGTGTGTATAGTTTAAGTATATAAATAATTAATAAAGTTCCTTCATTCATTGAATAAGGCAAGATGTGTTGTGACATTAAAATAGCCTATGTGACAATATGCATGCAAGTATACATTAAAATAGTGTATCATGAATATATATAATAATTGATGATTATTTATATATATAATGGAATAATAAAATTTAATAAAGGAGATAATGTGATGTGATTATATCCGAGTAAATTATATCCGGTATTAATAAATGTACATGGAAGATATGTATGTTACATTGCCATATCACATCTACTACCTTGAAATATTAAGCATGTGACTTACATTATAATGTTAATTATAATCTAAATATATAGTATGAATATATATGTAATAGCCTAAGTATATGATATATGTATATATGGCCTTAGTGTTAATACACTTCATGTTGCAAAATGCTGGATACTTAGAAGCTTGGCCCATATTGACAAACACAATCCTTGTACACGTGAACAACTCAAGCTAGCCTACTCCCTATTTCTTCCTCAAACTCAGCATTGCATAGCTCATGATTATGGAGGGAGTGGGATTCATGATGAATCCAACTACCATTTACCTACTACTCTTTAACCCCCATGCAATTCACAAATCTCGTTGGTTTAATTTGTTGTACATATACATTGTCTGGGTCTTGGCTTTGCTATTTATATGGCCCCTTCTTCTTCAATTTCATTTGCTGTGAGTTTGCATACGTGTTGAGTTGAGAGAATACATTGATAGTATAGCAGCATTGTGAGTGGGAGTATAGCAACAAGTTCAGTTCACAATTTAACAGAGGTATAATTCCTCTTCTTGTCTTCATTTTGATTCTCTGTCAAATTTCATTCTCTGTCAAAATTTCATTGTTGACCATGATGAATTAAGATGGTAATTCAAGCATGAGATGCATGTCTAGTTGTTATATAAGCCAATGTATGTGTTAGTAGTCAATGTAGTTGTTTAAAAACTAATTTTGTGAAGTAATTTGGCATTTGGCCTGGGAGTCTGCCGATGCAGACTGCATCTTGAATCAGACCAAGCACAGCGCAGCTGCGCCGGCATTACACTGCGGCGCAGCACAGCTGCGCAGGGCCCCTGCTGCAGATTTTTGCTTTTTGCTTCCTGCTTGATGTCTACTACATGATAGTTTACTTGAATAACTTAGATGAACATGTCATCATGAGTACTACCTATACATAAGTATATTAACATGATGTGCATGTGTGTTGCTATGATGTCATGCTAGATTAATGGAATGACGAATAGCGTTGAAATAAATTTCAAGTTTCCTAAACAAACTTTAAACATATATGACTTATGTCGGTATTCTGACCGTACAAGCATACTAGTATGATCTAGGAAGGCATGAAAAGCATGTTAATAGGTGTGTACATGTTTCATAAGGTAACATGAACATGTGAACCTAACTACTGCACTTTCCTAACGAAAATCAATGTTTTGAAAACAAACTTTGACATATGTGTAACACATTGTTGTTCTAATTTTTGTGGCACATTAGTATGACCTAGAAACACATGAGATGCATGTTAACTGGTGTATATAAGCTCCGTAGCGAAATGTGATCATGTCAACCTCACTAAGTGAACTTAGAGATTATGAAAAGGGGATTTAGATGTGCTATAATTATATTCGAACTTTGAAGATGTTATTATGGTTCAGAAATGCATGAAAGACATATTAACTTGTGTATATATGGTTCATAGTATGACAAGAGCATGTTAGACCTCACTATTGAACATTTCTAACAAAAATATAAGCTTTGATTGTGAACCTTAACATGTTATTGTAAGTTTCTTATTCTGATATTTATGGACACATGTGATAGTATTCTTAGACTCACTCACGTATCATGCATGTATATATACCATGATTAGTTGCCGTGATTCAAAATTTGCGTAAACGAAGCATGTTTTCAAACTAATGACGCTGATAGTTGCATGTATACGATATGAATACTCATAAACATGCTAAATATAAGTATACGAACACCTTATGTATTTACAAGTTGAGCATGCTAGATTTCGTAACGTCATAACCTTGAATGACCGTAAGTCGTCAAAAGTATTAACATAGAGCCTATATCCTGTAAATTGGTTGTGAAAGGGTTGAACGAATATAAAAAGACTCTTAACATGTATATATACTATGTGATATATGTGAATCTGATTTTGACGGTTAACTTATGGGAATGCCATAACTTGCTAAAATGAAATATATTTAGTATTGATTGTGATCTTATGTGATATCAATAATATGCGAGTATGTTTGCTAATTGTGGTAGTCTCACATGATAGTAATGATGTATGAATATGATCAACTTGAGAAAATTAGAAGTTAAGGATAGAAATTATATTCTATATAACTGTGTAGCTAGGTTAAAACTTAGCTTATGTGTTGATCGTATATTCGAAGATAAAATGTGAAGTTAAATTATATGACTAATGAATATCATATATATATGTAATTGTATTACGATAGGAATTCGAAAGTGTTGGCTAGCTTTACGTGAGTAAACTACGCTTAAGGCAAGTTTCCTAACTTACACTCTTTTACGGTGCAAGTATCCTAAACCCTTGTATTACTTTATTCAACGGATATCGTAAGCAAGTATTTAAACATTATGTCTTTGGATGCAAGTATTCTATCCTTCTATATTGCGAACTAGTTTCCTACTTAATCGTTGAATTGAATTAGCATACTTGAACTCTTATTTCATTAAAGCTATTATTCATGTTTAACTTAGTATTGTTCTTGAATATTGTGAAAGTGTCTATGCCATTAGATTCGACTAGACTTATATTATTGAAAAGCGACCCAAACCAATTGATTGGTGAGGGATCTTGTATTTGACTAAGAAGAACAACCTTCTTTGAAGGGAATATAATTGTCAGAGAACCGACGCGCGCACTTGAGTATGATTGATTGTTATGCATAACGATGGTACTTTATGCTGATCACCTGTTGTACCTGTTTTTGTTGGATTTTCAGTTTATTACTGTTAATTCTAGTAGAAGTTCATGGTCCTTAATGACTGCTCAATATTCAGTTATCTTGAAATCTTGAATTGATTTATTATTGAATCACATTGATATTCTTCTGTCTTTAGCGACTGTTATTGAAAACTGTTGATATTCTTGTTATCCTTGAACTATCAAACCTTGCTATACTCTTTTTGAGAATTGAGAATTATATTACAAACCCTTATTGTATATTACTTGCTGAGAAATTTGTGCTCATTCTTGCTTTCCCTAAAACATTTCAGTTAAGGCAGAGCAGGGCGAACCTTCAGGCATTGATAAGGGCAAGGGCAAGGCTACCAACTAGCTTGTGTCTTTTATGTTTTAAATATTTTAATGTTGTATTAAGATGATGTAGTAAGACTGGATTTGATTATGTTTAAGCTTAAGTTAGGTTATGTAATAAGTCGGTAATTGATATTATTATGTAATCTATTAAGTACTGTAGGTTGCGAGACTTGGGGGAATAATTATAATAAATCATTGTAAATTATTCTAGATTAGATTTTCCGCTGTGATTGTGTGATTTTTAGTTATTATTATTGTGATGTATTACTATGAGCACGTGACGAACTGAATTCGAGAGACCAAGTGGTGGGTCCCGTATTTGGGGGCGTCACAGGTTGGTATCAAAGCCGTAGTTATAAACCTTTGGAACGAGTGTCCTTAGACTATAACTTAGGCGAACTTAGAAGTTGGAAAGGAGATAAAACTCACATAGAGTTTTCCCTAGAGCGAGACTTAGCGTGTTATGAAATGTAACTTCATTCTATACAATGAACTTATATTTTATTTAACATTCAAATGGAGTTGCTGTTTGTTTATCTTGTGTTTGTGATTATAGGATGACAGACACAGGTGTACCTAGTAGAGTGGCAGAGGAGGAGCCCAGGGATATACATGTAGTATACGAGGCACCTCTAGAGGCTACACCAGTGCAGGCTGTTGCACTGTTCGAGTCTAACGACGAGGACGAGATTGAGATAGAGTCTGTTCTAGA
This sequence comes from Panax stipuleanatus, assembly GCA_020205555.1. NCBI lineage: Eukaryota > Viridiplantae > Streptophyta > Magnoliopsida > Apiales > Araliaceae > Panax > Panax stipuleanatus. The sequence continues at coordinate 109,608,811 of CM035122.1, forward strand.
GGAGGAGCCGATAGAGGACGAGCCGATGGAGGATGAGCCAGTAGAGGACTCTAATGAGGCTACTGTAGAGGAGAAGATGCTAGGAGAGTATGAGGAGCGGATCTTAGAGTTAGACTGTAGGGTCCAGGAGCTGGAGGAAGAGGCCTAAGAGAGAGAGTCCGAGTTCCAGAAACTGAGGGACGAGGACCACCAGAGGAAGCTAGCCATGCAGGAGTTAGAGGTGGAGATTGCCTACCGTAGGGAGGCAGGGATCCAGATGGGGACTCTGTTTCACAGGTCAGTTGCTCGGAACGTGGATCTGGCAGGAAAGCTGGAAGAAGTAGAACAGAGAGAATTGAGTGAGAAGACTGAGAAAGAGGCACTCCGTACTCAGCTAGAGTTGGAGGTGATGGATAGGATACACTTTGAGGAGAAGTGGGAAGCGGCAAATGAGAGAGCTGAAGACCTAGAGGATGAGGTCAGATGCAAGAAGAGAAAGATGAACAAGATGGGGTATATGTTTCGTTCAGCTTTTTAGAGGGTGATTGATGGTGTGTACCACTACCCGGCAGAACATGGACAGACTCTACATACCTTGAGTTGAGAGCTGGTTGCTTATATAGCGCAGATGGAGTACAAGAGCATTGTGGAGCGTGGGATGATGTGATGAGATTTCCTTAGATGGTCTGGTGGTAGTTTAGTAGAATTTATCTTTATGTGTTGTACATACTATGTTGTAATCCCAATCTTTTGTGTAAGATGTGGGATAATGATGTGAACCCCGTGTTAGCTTTTGTTAGAGGGGTAGTATGGTAGTAGGTTGGTATATTCCCCGTCTTTTGTGATATTAGGGGATATATGTGATAACATTTATAGCAGTATGCTAGGATAATCATGTAATGAAACGATTTGGCATATGAATATAAATGAAGTTTATTTCAGAAACGTGTTATAAATTTATTCTTTTAGTATTAAAAGAAATACTTAAGTAATATACTTGAATAATAATAAAATGAAAATTTATGTTGCAGATAATGCCACCCAAACGTAGATTGACTGCACCAGAAGAATCCGTTAATAACGAGAGGGAACAAGTTGACCTGATCCAGAAACTGGTAGATTTGTTAGGAGAGGCATTAAGGGGAAGGAACAATGAACCCATTCACCCAAACCCTCAGGCTGTGCCAGTAACAACCTTTAAAGACTTTAAGAGTGTAAGACCCCCAGAGTTCGAGGGAACTACCGACCCAATCGTCGCACAAACGTGGATCAAGGAGATCGAAAAAGCTTTCACTATAGCTCGCGTAGGAAAAGATCAGAAGATGGTATTTGCTATATATATGATGAGGGGAGAAGCGAACTACTGGTGGGAGGCTAATCAACAAAGAGCTGGAGAAGGGATAATAACTTGGGATAAGTTTAAAACACTGTTCTTCGAGAATTACTTTTCGAAGAGTATGAAGAATAGGATGGAGGTGAAATTCCTAGAGTTAAAAAAGGTGACATGATGGTGGCGCAGTACGCAGCTAAGTTTAATGAACTAGCGCAATTTGCGGAACACCAAGTTGGAGATGAAGAGAGGAAGGCTAGACGCTTCGAACAAGGGTTGAAGCCGTGGCTGTTTAATAAGGTATCAGTTCTTCAAATTGATTCCTTTGCAACATTACTGGAGAAGGCAATCATTGCGGAAGGTGGCTGTGAGGCCTTAAGTCTGTATAACAAGGAGAAGAAAGGAAAGAATACTGGAGGAGAGAACTGTACGGGAGAAAGCAGTAGCGGAGGAAGTAACTTGGGAAAGAGAAAATGGGAGAATAACAACAACAACAACAAGAACAACAATAATCAATCAGGGTATTTTCGTGGAGGTTTGAAGAAGAGGGCTGAAGGATGCTCAAAGTGTGGGAAGAATCACCAGGGCAAGTGCTGGAAGGGACGTGGCACTTGCTACAATTATGGACAGGAAGGGCACATCTCTCCCAACAATCCGAAACCAAAGAAGATACAAAGATGTTTTGCTTGCGGCTCAACTGAGCACCGTATAAGGATTACCCAAAGAAGGGAAGTGGCGGGGGTAGCAATCAGCAAGGAGGCAACAAGCTGATGATCAGCGGGCCGGCACAACCCAACCGCCCAACCGCCAGAACTTTTAACATGACCGTCCAAGATGCAGTGGCTGCGAAGGACGTGGTGTCAGGTATAATCCCAATCAGTGATATAAATGATTATGTATTATTTGATTCGGGTGCCATCTGTTCTTTTATATCTGAAGAATTTGCTAGTAAACTTAGTACACCCCGAGAACGATTAGAAAATCCTTTGATCATAGAAGTTGCTAATAAGGAAGTGATCCCTGTAGAATACGTTTATCGAGATTATCGCGCAAACATTGGAGAACATGAAATAAAAGTAAATTTGATTCCTATTAGATTGGGAGAATTTGACGTAATACTCGGAATGGATTGGTTGTATAACCATGCTGCGATAATTGACTGTTAGAACAAATGTGTGAACCTTCAGACTCTGAGTAAGTCTAAGGTAGTGTTTTATGGTAGCTTATCGCTTAAGCAATCGTGTTGCGTTACGATGATGCAGGCCAAGAAATTGTTAAGGAAATGATGTGTAGGTTATCTAGCTTACATCGTTGATACTAGAAAAAGGGAGTAGAAATTAAGGATATATCCATAGTTAATGAATTTCAAGATGTGTTTTCGGACGATCTGCCTGGTCTTCCGCCAGACAGAGAAATCGAATTCGTAATAGACTTAGCACCGGGAACTGCACCGATTTTGAAAGCTCCATATCGTATGGCGCCAGTAGAAATGAAGGAATTGATGATACAATTGCAAAAATTATTGGATAAGGGTTACATTCGACCGAGTGTGTCTTCTTGGGAAGCACCAGTGCTATTCGTTAAGAAGAAGGACGGATCGATGAGGCTCTATATCGATTATCGAGAATTGAATAGAGTAACGATCAAGAACCGATATCCGCTACCGAGGATAGATGACCTGTTTGATCAACTGAAGGGAGCAAAGTGTTTCTCAAAAATTGACCTGCGAACATGATATCATCAACTGAAAGTGAGGGATGAGGACATACCAAAGACTGCATTTCGAACCCGTTATGGACACTACGAGTTTTTGGCAATGTCATTTGGATTGACTAATGCTCCGGCAGCATTTATGGACTTGATGAACCGAGTTTTCAAGTCATACTTGGATAAATTTGTAGTGGTTTTTATCGACGACATTTTGATCTACTCGAAGACAGAGGAAGAACACGCCGAACATCTGAAGATTGTTTTGGAGGCACTAAGGAAGGAGAAGATGTATGCAAAATTTTCAAAGTGTGAATTTTGGATGGAGAAGGTTCAATTCTTAGGCCACGTGGTGGATAAGAATGGAATCGCTGTAGACCCTGCGAAGGTAGAAGCAGTAAGTAATTAGGAACAACCGAGAACACCGACGGAGGTGAGAAGCTTTTTAGGGTTAGCTAGGTACTATCAAAGATTTTTCTAAGATAGCAACCCCGTTGAATAATCTGACGAGGAAGATGGTGAAATTTGTATGGACCGACAAATGCGAAGAAAGTTTTCAAGAACTGAAAAGGAGATTGAGCGAAGCACCTTGTTATCATTACCAGATGATGCGGAAAATTTTGTGGTGTATAGTGATGCATCGCACAAGGGACGTGGCTGTGTGCTTATGCAGCACGACAAAGTCATTGTGTATGCATCACGATAATTGAAGGATTACGAAAAGTGATACCCTACTCATGACTTAGAGTTAGCGGCAGTAGTTTTTGCGTTAAAGATATGGAGGCATTATTTGTATGGGGGAAAATGTGAGATATACACGGACCACAAAAGTCTAAAATATATCTTTACACAGAAGGAGTTGAACATGTGGCAGATGAGGTGGTTAGAATTAATCAAAGACTATGACTGCGATATTCTTTATCACCCAGGGAAGGCAAACGTGGTTGCCGACGCTCTGAGCAGGAAAGGAAGGGAAAAGTTGTTTAATTTAACTACTCAGGAATAATTGATAAGAGAGATGGAGAAATTGGAGATAGAAGTGAAAGGACCAAAAAAGTCTGGTGAGAAGTTAATTGTAATGGAAGCTTGTCCGACGTTGTTGGATAGAGTGAAGGAAGCCCAGGAAAAGGATGAAGAGTGTGAGAAAATCCGAAAGAGGATCACAGAAAATGAGGAAGAGAAGTTCCGAATGAATAAAGATGGTATCTTAAGATTCGAAGGAAGAGTGTGGGTACCAGCGGTAACCGAATTAAGGGAAGAGATTTTGCACGAGGCACGTAATACGACATATTCTGTTCATCCGGGAGGCACTAAGATGTACCGAGATTTGAAGCAACATTTTTGGTGGCCTAATTTGAAACGAGAAGTCACAGAGTGCGTTAGTAGATGCTTGACTTGCCAACGCGTTAAAGCAGAGCATCAACGGCCGAGTGGTTTACTACAATCGTTAGAAATACCAGAGTGGAAATGGGAGCATATTACCATGGACTTCGTGGTAGGATTTCCAGTTACACAGAAAGGTTATGATGCTATTTGGGTTATCATGGATCGACTAACGAAGACCGCATATTTTTCTACCAATCAAGATCCGTTAAAGTTTGAATCAGTTAGCGGGTCTATACATAAAGGAGATTGTCTCACAACTTGGAGTGCTGGTATCTATTGTCTCTAATCGAGATCCGTGCTTCACGTCCAGTTTTTGGAAAAGTTTGCAAGAAAGAATGGGAACACAGTTGAGGTTGAGTACGGCTTACCATCCTCAGACAGACGGACAGAGTGAGCGAACAATACACACCCTGGAGGACATTCTTAGAACTTGCGTGATGGATTTCAAGGGAAATTGGGACGACCACCTACCCTTAGTAGAATTCGTATATAATAATAGCTACCATGCAAGTATCGGCATGCAAGTATCAAACCTTGCTATACTCTTTTCGAGAATTGAGAATTATATTACAAACCCTTATTGTATATTACTTGCTGAGAAATTTGTGCTCATTCTTGCTTTCCCTAAAACATTTCAGTTAAGGCAGAGTAGGGCAAACCTTCAGGCATTGATAAGGGCAAGGGTAAGGCTACCAACTAGCTTGTGTCTTTTATGTTTTAAATATTTTAATGTTGTATTAAGATGATGTAGTAAGACTGGATTTGATTATGTTTAAGCTTAAGTTAGGTTATGTAATAAGTCGGTAATTGATATTATTATGTAATCTATTAAGTACTGTAGGTTGCGAGACTTGGGGGAATAATTATAGTAAATCATTGTAAATTATTCTAGATTAGATTTTCCGCTGTGATTGTGTGATTTTTAGTTATTATTATTGTGATGTATTACTATGAGCACTTGACGAACTGAATTCGAGAGACCAAGTGGTGGGTCCCGTATTTGGGAGCGTCACAGGTTGGTATCAAAGCCGTAGTTATAAACCTTAGGAACGAGTGTCCTTAGACTATAACTTAGGCGAACTTAGAAGTTGGAAAGGAGATAAAACTCACATAGAGTTTTCCCTAGAGCGAGACTTAGCGTGTTATGAAATGTAACTTCATTCTATACAATGAACTTATGTTTTATTTAACATTCAAATGGAGTTGCTGTTTGTTTATCTTGTGTTTGTGATTATAGGATGACAGACACAGGTGTACCTAGTAGAGTGGCAGAGGAGGAGCCCAGGGATATACATGTAGTATACGAGGCACCTCTAGAGGCTACACCAGTGCAGGCTATTGCACTGTTCAAGTCTGACGACGAGGACGAGATTGAGATAGAGTCTGATCCAGAGGAGGAGCCGATAGAGGACGAGCCGATGGAGGATGAGCCAGTAGAGGACTCTGATGAGGCTACTGTAGAGGAGCAGATGCTAGGAGAGTATGAGGAGAGGATCCTAGAGTTAAACTGCAGGGTCCAGGAGTTGGAGGCAGAGGCCCAAGAGAGAGAGTCCGAGTTCCAGAAACTGAGGGACGAGGACCACCAGAGGAAGCTAGCCATGCAGGAGTTAGAGGTGGAGATTGCCTACCGTAGGGAGGCAGGGGATCCAGATGGGGACTCTGTTTCACAGGTCAGTGGCTCGGAATGTGGATCTGGCAGGAAAGCTGGAAGAAGTAGAACAGAGAGAATTGAGTGAGAAGACTGAGAAAGAGGCACTCCGTACTCAGCTAGAGTTGGAGGTGATGGATAGGATACACTTTGAGGAGAAGTGGGAAGCGGCCAATGAGAGAGCTGACGACCTAGAGGATGAGGTCAGATGCAAGAAGAGAAAGATGAACAAGATGGGGTATGTGTTTCGTTCAGCTTTTGAGAGGGTGATTGATGGTGTGTACCACTACCCGGCAGAACAGGGACAGACTCTACATACCTTGAGTCGAGAGCTGGTTGCGTATATAGCGCAGATGGAGTACAAGAGCGTTGTGGAGCGTGGGATGATGTGATGAGATTTCCTTAGATGGTCTGGTGGTAGTTTAGTAGAATTTATCTTTATGTGTTGTACATACTATGTTGTAATCCCAATCATTTGTGTAAGATGTTGGATAATGATGTGAACCCCGTGTTAGCTTTTGTTAGAGGGGTAGTATGGTAGTAGGTTGGTATATTCCCCATCTTTTGTGATATTAGGGGATATATGTGATAACATTTATAGTAGTATGCTAGGATAATCATGTAATGAAACGATTTAGCATATGAATATAAATGAAGTTTATTTCAGAAACGTGTTATAAATTTATTCTTTTAGTATTAAAAGAAATACTTAAGTAATATACTTGAATAATAATAAAATGAAAATTTGTGTTGCAGATAATGCCGCCCAGACGTAGATTGACTGCACCAGAAGAATCCGTTAATAACGAGAGGGAACAAGTTGACCCGATCCAGAAACTGGTAGACTTGTTAGGAGAGGCATTAAGGGGAAGGAACAATGAACCCGTTCGCCTAAACTCTCAAGCTGTGCCAGTAACAACCTTTAAAGACTTTAAGAGTGTAAGACCCCCATAGTTCGAGGGAACTACCGACCCAATCGTCGCACAAACGTGGATCAAGGAGATCGAAAAAGCTTTCACTATAGCTCGCGTAGGCAAAGATCAGAAGACTGTACTTGCTATATATATGATGAGGGGAGAAGCGAACTATTGGTGGGAGGCTAATCAACAAAGAGCTGGAGAAGGGATAATAACTTGGGATAAGTTTAAAACACTGTTCTTCAAGAATTACTTTCCGAAGAGTATGAAGAATAGGATGGAGGTGAAATTCCTAGAGTTAAAAGTAGGTGATATGATGGTGGCGCAGTACGCAGCTAAGTTTAATGAACTAGCGCAATTTGCGGAACATCAAGTTGGAGATGAAGAGAGGAAGGCTAGACGCTTTGAACAAGGGTTGAAGCCGTGGCTGTTTAATAAGGTATCAGTTCTTCAAATTGATTCCTTTGCAACATTACTGGAGAAGGCAATCATTGCGGAAGGTGGCAGTGAGGCCTTAAGTCTGTATAACAAGGAGAAGAAAGGAAAGAATACTGGAGGAGAGAACCGTACGGGAGAAAGCAGTAGCGGAGGAAGTAACTTGGGAAAGAGAAAATAGGAGAATAACAACAAGAACAACAAGAACAACAATAATCAATCAGGGTATTTTTGTGGAGGTTTGAAGAAGAGGGCTGAAGGATGCTCAAAGTGTGGGAAGAATCACCAGGGCAAGTGCTGGAAGGGACGTGGCACTTGCTACAATTAAGGACAGGAAGGACACGTCTCTCCCAACTATCCGAAACCAAAGAAGATACAAGGATGTTTTGCTTGCGGCTCAACTGAGCACCGTATTAAGGATTGCCCAAAGAAGGGAAGTGGCGGGGGTAGCAATCAGCAAGGAGGCAACAAGCTGATGATCAGCGGGCCGGCACAATCCAATCCGCCCAACCGCCATAACTTTTAACATAACCAGTCCAGGATGCAGTGGCTGCGAAGGACGTGGTGTCAGGTATAATCCCAATCAATGATATAAATGCTTATGTATTATTTGATTCGGGTGCCATCTGTTCTTTTATATCTAAAGAATTTGCTAGTAAACTTAGTACACCCCGAGAACGATTAGAAAATCCTTTGATCGTAGAAGTTGCTAATAAGGAAGTGATCCCTGTAGAATACGTTTATCGAGATTATCGCGCAAACATTGGAGAACATGAACTAAAAGTAGATTTGATTCCTATTAGATTGGGAGAGTTTGATGTAATACTCGGAATGGATTGGTTGTATAACCATGCTACGATAATTGATTGTCAGAACAAATGTGTGAACCTTTAGACTTTGAGTAAGTCTAAGGTAGTGTTTTATGGTAGCTTATCGCTTAAGCAATCGTGTTGCGTTACGATGATGCAGTCCAAGAAATTGTTAAGGAAATAATGTGTAGGTTATCTAGCTTACATCGTTGATACTAGAAAAAAGGGAGTAGAAATTAAGGATCTATCCGTAGTTAATGAATTTCAAGATGTGTTTCCGGACGATCTACCTGGTCTTCCGCCAGACAGAGAAATCGAATTCGTAATAGACTTAGCACCGGGAACGGCACCGATTTCGAAAGCTCCATATCGTATGGCACCAGTAGAAATGAAGGAATTGATGATACAATTGGAAGAATTATTGGATAAGGGTTACATTCGACCGAGTGTGTCTTCTTGGGAAGAACCAGTGCTATTCATTAAGAAGAAGGACGGATCGATGAGGCTCTATATCGATTATCGAGAATTGAATAGAGTAACGATCAAGAACCGATATCCGCTACCGAGGATAGATGACCTGTTTGATCAACTGAAGGGAGCAAAGTGTTTCTCAAAAATCGACCTGCGAACATGATATCATCAACTGAAAGTGAGGGATGAGGACATACCAAAGACTGCATTTCGAACCCGTTATGGATACTACGAGTTTTTGGCAATGTCATTTGGATTGACTAATGCTCCGGCAGCATTTATGGACTTGATGAACCGAGTTTTCAAGTCATACTTGGATAAATTTGTAGTGGTTTTTATCGACGACATTTTGATCTACTCGAAGACAGAGGAAGAACACGCCGAACATCTGAAGATTGTTTTGGAGGCACTAAGGAAGGAGAAGATGTATGCGAAATTTTCAAAGTGCAAATTTTGGATGGAGAAGGTTCAATTCTTAGGCCACGTGGTGGATAAGAATGGAATCGCTGTAGACCCTGCGAAGGTAGAAGCAGTAAGTAATTAGGAACAACCGAGAACACCGACGGAGGTGAGAAGATTTTTAGGGTTAGCTAGGTACTATCGAAGATTTATCCAAGATTTTTCTAAGATAGAAACCCCGTTGACTAATCTGACGAGGAAGATGGTGAAATTTGTATGGACCGACAAATGCGAAGAAAGTTTTCAAGAACTGAAAAGGAGATTGAGCGAAGCACCTAGTTATCATTACCAGATGATGCGGAATATTTTGTGGTGTATAGTGATGCATCGCACAAGGGACGTGGCTGTGTGCTTATGCAGCACGGCAAAGTCATTGTGTATGCATCACGACAATTGAAGGATTACGAAAAGCGATACCCTACTCATGACTTAGAGTTAGCGGCAGTAGTATTTGCGTTAAAGATATGGAGGCATTATTTGTATGGGGGAAAATGTGAGATATACACGGACCACAAAAGTCTGAAATATATCTTTACACAGAAGGAGTTGAACATGCAGCAGAGGAGGTGGTTAGAATTAATCAAAGACTATGACTGCGATATTCTTTATCACCCAGGGAAGGCAAACGTGGTTGCCGACGCTCTGAGCAGGAAAGGACGGGAAAAGTTGTTTAATTTAACGACTCAGGAATAATTGATAAGAGAGATGGAGAAATTGGAGATAGAAGTGAAAGGACCAAAAAAGTCTGGTGAGAAGTTAATTGTAATGGAAGCTTGTCCGACGTTGTTGGATAGAGTGAAGGAAGCCCAGGAAAAGGATGAAGAGTGTGAGAAAATCCGAAAGAGGATCACAGAAAATGAGGAAGAGAAATTCCAAATGAATAAAGATGATATCTTAAGATTCGAAGGAAGAGTGTGGATACCAGCGGTAACAGAATTAAGGGAAGAGATTTTGCACGAGGCACATAATACGACATATTTTGTTCATCTGGGAGGCACTAAGATGTACCAAGATTTAAAGCAACATTTTTGGTGGCCTAATTTGAAACGAGAAGTCACAGAGTGCGTTAGTAGATGCTTGACTTGCCAATGCGTTAAAGCAGAGCATCAACGGCCGAGTGGTTTACTACAATCGTTAGAAATACCAAAGTGGAAATGGGAGCATATTACCATGGACTTCGTGGTAGGACTTCCAGTTACACAGAAAGGTTATGATGCTATTTGGGTTATCGTGGATCGACTAACGAAGACCGCACATTTTCTACCAATCAAGATCCGTTACAGTTCGAATCAGTTAGCGGGTCTATACATAAAGGAGATTGTCTCACAACATGGAGTGCTGGTATCTATTGTCTCTAATCGAGATCCGCGCTTCACGTCCAATTTTTGGAAGAGTTTGCAAGAAAGAATGGGAACACAGTTGAGGTTGAGTACGGCTTACCATCCTCAGACAGACGGACAGAGTGAGCGAACAATACACACCCTGGAGGACATTCTTAGAACTTGCGTGATGGATTTCAAGGGAAATTGGGACGGCCACCTACCCTTAGTAGAATTCACATATAATAATAGCTACCATGCAAGTATCGGCATGCCACCGTATGAAGCTCTTTACGGAAGAAAGTGCAGAATGCCATTATGTTGGGACGAAGTCGGAGAGCGACGAATACTCGGACCAGAGCTAGTACAACAAACTGCAGACGTGGTGACAGTGATAAGAGCCAGACTAGTAGCAGCTCAAGATCGCCAGACGAAATGCGCAGATTTGCATTGACAGGACCGAGACTTCAAAGTCGGCAGTTTCGTATTCTTGAAAGTATCTCCATGGAAGGGAAGATCCGTTTTGACAAGAAAGGAAAATTGAGTCCAAGATTCATAGGACCGTTCGAGATACTGAAGCGAGTGGGCGAAGTGGCAAACAAAGTTACGTTACCACCCGAACTGGAGCACATCCACAACGTGTTTCACAATTCTGTGTTGCGACTATACAAGGCCGACTACAAGCACGTGATTTCTTACGAGCCCATTCAAGTGGAGAAGAACTTGGCGTATGAAGAAATTCATGTCCAGATATTAGATAGGAAAGAACAAACTTTGAGAAATAAAATTATATCTTCTGTAAAAGTGCTTTGGCGTAACCACGATGTCGAGGAGGCAACGTGGGAGTTAGAAGATAGGATAATGAGGGATTATCCCCATTTATTTGTGTAACCTTGTAGCAATTCCGAGACAGAATTTTTATAAGGGGGGATGATGTAATACCCGAGAATTTCTTAATATTATTAAATAAATATATTAATGGAAATTAGAATTTATTAGAATATAAATAATTTTGTGTTATGAGAATGATTAATTCAATTATATTAAATTGAATAATTATAATAATTGAGAAATTGATGGAGTTTGCGATAAACTCGTTGATAGCCTTGTGTGGCACAGTGGCGTAATATAAGAATGATTATATTAATTTAAGCGAACAATTAATCTATATTAATTATTTTTGTAGAATATTAATTAATTGTTATCGTAGAATATTAATTAATTGTTGTGGAATATTAACTGTGATTGATTAATAATATGTGATTATTATTATTATTGCAAGAAATATAATAATAATAATGAGCAATGTGTTTATAAATATAATAAGATTTATATTAAAGTGATAATTAATCATATAAGGGTTAATTAAATTGTTATGGAGATTAACAATTATATTGATTGATGAAGGATGTGTGTATATTATTAATTAATATTTAATTAATAAGATGAGTAATTCTATGTGCAGGCATGTGAATTAAATGTGTAACATATATTAGCTAACTATGTATTATGTGAAGTGTAATATGACACTATTATATGGTAAGGCTTATTGAATTATGGGAGTTACATGATAATGCCTATGTGACATGTGAGTATACAGTAAAAGAATATGACATGGATTATATATGTGTAAATTAATTGTACCACATTGCCATGTTAAAAGTACATTGTGACTTAAAAGTATATATTATATAATCTAAGTGGACTTGTATAATATAAGTATGTGTGTATAGTTTAAGCATATAAATAATTAATAAAGTTCCTTCATTCATTGAATAAGGCAAGATGTGTTGTGACATTAAAATAGCCTATGTGACAATATATATGCAAGTATACATTAAAATAGTGTATCATGAATATATATAATAATTGATGATTATTTATATATATAATGGAATAATAAAATTTAATAAAGGAGATAATGTGATGTGATTATATCCGAGTAAATTATATTCGGTATTAATAAATGTACATGGAAGATATGTATGTTACATTGCCATATCACATCTACTACATTGAAATATTAAGCATGTGACTTACATTATAATGTTAATTATAATCTAAATATATAGTATGAATATATATGTAATAGCCTAAGTGTATGATATATGTATATATGGCCTTAGTGTTAATACACTTCTTGTTGCAAAATGATGGATACTTAGAAGCTTGGCCCATATTGACAAACACAATCGTTGTACACGTGAACAACTCAAGCTAGCCTACTCCCTATTTCTTCCTCAAACTCAGCATTGCATAGCTCATGATTATGGAGGGAGTGGGATTCATGATGAATCCAACTACCATTTACCTACTACTCTTTAACCCCCATGCAATTCACAAATCTCGTTGGTTTAATTTGTTGTACATATACATTGTCTGGGTCTTGGCTTTGCTATTTATATGGCCCCTTCTTCTTCAATTTTATTTGATGTGAGTTTGCATACGTGTTGAGTTGAGAGAATACATTGATAGTATAGCAGCATTGTGAGTGGGAGTATAGCAACAAGTTCAGTTCACAATTTAACAGAGGTATAATTCCTCTTCTTGTCTTCATTTTGATTCTCTGTCAAATTTCATTCTCTGTCAAAATTTCATTGTTGACCATGATGAATTAAGATGGTAATTCAAGCATGAGATGCATGTCTAGTTGTTATATAAGCCAATGTATGTGTTAGTAGTCAATGTAGTTGTTTAAAAACTAATTTTGTGAAGTAATTTGGCATTTAGCCTGGGAGTCTGCCGATGCAGACTGCATCTTGAATCAGACCAAGCACAGCGCAGCTGCGCCGGCATTACACTGCGGCGCAGCACAGCTGCGCAGGGCCCCTGCTGCAGATTTTTGCTTTTTGCTTCCTGCTTGATGTCAACTACATGATAGTTTACTTGAATAACTTAGATGAACATGTCATCATGAGTACTACCTATACATAAGTATATTAACATGATGTGCATGTGTGTTGCTATGATGTCATGCTAGATTAATGGAATGACGAATAGCGTTGAAATAAATTTCAAGTTTCCTAAACAAACTTTAAACATATATGACTTATGTCGGTATTCTGACCATACAAGCATACTAGTATGATCTAGGAAGGCATGAAAAGCATGTTAATAGGTGTGTACATGTTTCATAAGGTAACATGAACATGTGAACCTAACTACTGCACTTTCCTAACGAAAATCAATGTTTTGAAAACAAACTTTGACATATGTGTAACACATTGTTGTTCTGATTTTTGAGGCACATTAGTATGACCTAGAAACACATGAGATGCATGTTAACTCGTGTATATAAGCTCCGTAGCGAAATGTGATCTTGTGAACCTCACTAAGTGAACTTAGAGATTATGAAAAGGGGATTTAGATGTGCTATAATTATATTCGGACTTTGAAGATGTTATTATGGTTCAGAAATGCATGAAAGACATATTAACTTGTGTATATATGGTTCATAGTATGACAAGAGCATGTTAGACCTCACTATTGAACATTTCTAACAAAAATATAAGCTTTGATTGTGAACCTTAACATGTTATTGTAAGTTTCTTATTCTGATATTTATGGACACATGTGATAGTATTCTTAGACTCACTCACGTATCATGCATGTATATATACCATGATTAGTTACCGTGATTCAAAATTTGCGTAAACGAAGCATGTTTTCAAACTAATGACGCTGATAGTTGCATGTATACGATATGAATACTCATGAACATGCTAAATATAAGTATACGAACACCTTATGTATTTACAAGGTGAGCATGCTAGATTTCGTAACGTCATAACCTTGAATGATCGTAAGTCGTCAAAAGTACTAACATAGAGCTTATATACTGTTAATTGGTTGTGAAATGGTTGAACGAATATAAAAAGACTCTTAACATGTATATATACTATGTAATATATGTGAATCTGATTTTGACGGATAACTTATGGGAATGCCATAACTTGCTAAAATGAAATATATTTAGTATTGATTGTGATCTTATGTGATATCAATAATATGCGAGTATGTTTACTAATTGTGGTAGTCTCACATGATAGTAATGATGTATGAATATGATCAACTTGAGAAAAGAAGAAGTTAAGGATAGAAATTATATTCTATATAACTGTGTAGCTAGGTTAAAACTTAGCTTATGTGTTGATCGTATATTCGAAGAGAAAATGTGAAGTTAAATTATATGACTAATGAATATCATATATATATGTAATTGTATTACGATAGGAATTCGAAAGTGTTGGCTAGCTTTACGTGAGTAAACTACGCTTAAGGCAAGTTTCCTAACTTACACTCTTTTACGGTGCAAGTATCCTAAACCCTTGCATTACTTTATTCAACGGATATCGTAAGCAAGTATTTAAACCTTATCTCTTTGGATGCAAGTATTCTATCCTTCTATATTGCGAACTAGTTTCCTACTTAATCGTTGAATTGAATTAGCATACTTGAACTCTTATTTCATTAAAGCTATTATTCATGTTTAACTTAGTATTGTTCTTGAATATTGTGAAAGTGTCTATGCCATTAGATTCGACTAGACTTATATTATTGAAAAGCGACCCAAACCAATTGATTGGTGAGGGATCTTGTATTTGACTAAGAAGAACAACCTTCTTTGAAGGGAATATAATTGTCAGAGAACCGACGCGCGCACTTGAGTATGATTGATTGTTATGCATAACGATGGTACTTTAGGCTGATCACTTGTTGTACCTGTTTTTGTTGGATTTTCAGTTTATTACTGTTAATTCTAGTAGAAGTTCATGGTCCTTAATGACTGCTCAATATTCAATTATCTTGAAATCTTGAATTGATTTATTATTGAATCACATTGATATTCTTCTGTCTTTAGCGACTGTTATTGAAAACTATTGATATTCTTGTTATCCTTGAACTATCAAACCTTGCTATACTCTTTTTGAGAATTGAGAATTATATTACAAACCCTTATTGTATATTACTTGCTGAGAAATTTGTGCTCATTCTTGCTTTCCCTAAAACATTTCAGTTAAGGCAGAGCAGGGCGAACCTTCAGGCATTGATAAGGGCAAGGGCAAGGCTACCAACTAGCTTGTGTCTTTTATGTTTTAAATATTTTAATGTTGTATTAAGATGATGTAGTAAGACTGGATTTGATTATGTTTAAGCTTAAGTTAGGTTATGTAATAAGTCGGTAATTGATATTATTATGTAATCTATTAAGTACTGTAGGTTGCGAGACTTGGGGGAATAATTATAATAAATCATTGTAAATTATTCTAGATTAGATTTTTCGCTATGATTGTGTGATTTTTAGTTATTATTATTGTGATGTATTACTATGAGCACGTGACGAACTGAATTCGAGAGACCAAGTGGTGGGTCCCGTATTTGGGGGCGTCACAGGTTGGTATCAAAGCCGTAGTTATAAACCGTAGGAACGAGTGTCCTTAGACTATAACTTAGGCGAACTTAGAAGTTGGAAAGGAGATAAAACTCACATAGAGTTTTCCCTAGAGCGAGACTTAGCGTGTTATAAAATGTAACTTCGTTCTATACAATTAACTTATGTTTTATTTAACATTCAAATGGAGTTGTTGTTTGTTTGTCTTGTGTTTGTGATTATAGGATAACAGACTGCATCTTGAATCAGACCAAGCACGGCGCAGCTGCGCCGGCATTACGCTGCGGCGCAGCGCAGCTGCGCATGGCCCCTGCCGCAGATTTTTGCTTTTTGCTTCCTGCTTGATGTCTGCTACATGATAGTTTACTTGAATAACTTAGATGAACTTGTCAGCATGAGTACTACCTATACATAAGTATATTAACATGATGTGCACATGTGTTGCTATGATGTCATGCAAGATTAATGGAATGACGAATAGCGTTGAAATAAATTTCAAGTTTCCAAAACAAACTTTAAACATATATGACTTATGTAGGTATTCTGACCGTGCAAGCATACTAGTATGATCTAGGAAGCCATGAAAAGCATGTTAATATGTGTGTAAATGTTTTATAAGGTAACATGAACATGTGAACCTAACTAGTGCACTTTCCTAACGAAAATCAATGTTTTGAAAACAAACTTTGACATGTGTGTAACATATTGATGTTCTGATTTTTGAGGCACATTAGTATGACCTAGAAACACATGAGATGCATGTTAACTCGTGTATATAAGCTCCATAGCGAAATGTGATCATGTGAACCTCGCTAAGTGAACTTAGAGATTATGAAAAGGGGATTTAGATGTGCTATAATTATATTCGGACTTTGAAGATGTTATTATGGTTCAGAAATGCATGAAAGACATATTAACTTATGTATATATGGTTCATAGTATGATAAGAGCATGTTAGACCTCACTATTGAACATTTTTAACAAAAATATAAGCTTTGATTATGAACCTTAACATGTTATTGTAAGTTTCATATTATGATATTTATGAACACATGTGATAGTATTCTTAGACTCACTCACGTATCATGCATGTATATATACCATGATTAGTTGCCGTGATTCAAAATTTGCGTAAACGAAGCATGTTTTCAAACTAATGACGCTGATAGTTGCATGTATACGATATAAATACTCATGAACATGCTAAATATAAGTATACGAACACCTTATGTGTTTACAAGGTGAGCATGCTAGATTTCGTAACGTCATAACCTTGAATGACCGTAAGTCGTCAAAAGTATTAACATAGAGCCTATATCTTGTAAATTTGTTGTGAAAGGGTTGAACGAATATAAAAAGACTCTTAACATGTATATATACTATGTGATATATGTGAATCCGATTTTGTACAGTTAACTTATGGGAATGCCATAACTTGCTAAAATAAAATATATTTAGTATTGATTGTGATCTTATATGATATCAATAATATGCGAGTATGTTTGCTAATTGTGGTAGTCTCATATGATAGTAATGATGTATGAATATGATCAACTTGAGAAAAGAAGAAGTTAAGGATAGAAATTATATTCTATATAACTGTGTAGCTAGGTTAAAACTTAGCTTATGTGTTGATCGTATATTCGAAGATAAAATATGAAGTTAAATTATATGACTAATGAATATCATATATATACGTAATTGTATTACGATAGGAATTCGAAAGTGTTGGATAGCTTTACGTGAGTAAACTACGCTTAAGGCAAGTTTCCTAACTTACACTCTTTTACGGTGCAAGTATCCTAAACCCTTGCATTACTTTATTCAACGGATATCGTAAGCAAGTATTTAAACCTTATCTCTTTGGATGCAAGTATTCTATCCTTGTAAATTGCGAACTAGTTTCCTACTTAATCGTTGAATTGAATTAGCATACTTGAACTCTTATTTCATTAAAACTATTATTCATGTTGAACTTAGTATTGGTATTGAATATTGTGAAAGTGTCTATGCCATATGATTCGGCTAGACTTATACTATTGAAAAGCGACCTAAACCAATTGAATTGGTGAGGGATCTTGTATTTGACTGAGAAGAACAACCTTTTTTGAAGGGAATATATAATTGTCGGAGAACCGATGCGCGCACTTGAGTATGATTGATTGTTATGCATAATGATGGTACTTTAGGCTGATCACCTGTTGTACCTGTTTTTGTTGGATTTTTAGTTTATTACTGTTAATTCTAGTAGAAGTTCATGGTCCTTAGTGACTGCGCAGTATTTCAGTTATCTTGAAATCTTGAATTGATTTATTATTGAATCACATTGATATTATTCTGTCCTTAGCGACTGTTATTGAAAACTATTGATATTCTTGTTATCCTTGAACTATCAAACCTTGCTATACTCTTTTCGAGAATTGAGAATTATATTACAAACCCTTATTGTATATTACTTGCTGAGCAATTTGTGCTCATTCTTGCTTTTCTTAAAACTTTTCAATTAAGGCAGAGCAGGGCGAACCTTCAGGCATTGATAAGGGCAAGGGCAAGGCTACCAACTAGCTTGTGTCTTTTATGTTTTAAATATTTTAATGTTGTATTAAGATGATGTAGTAAGACTGAATTTGATTATGTTTAAGCTTAAGTTAGGTTATGTAATAAGTCAGTAATTGATATTATTATGTAATCTATTAAGTACTGTAGGTTGCGAGACTTAGGAGAATAATTATAATAAATCATTGTAAATTATTCTAGATTAGATTTTCCGCTGTGATTGTATGATTTTTAGTTATTATTATTGTTATGTATTACCATGAGCACGTGACGAACCGAATTCGAGAGACCAAGTGGCGGGTCCCGGATTTGGGGGCGTCACAAATGTGTCACCTTGTACTATATATAATATATAGTTGACTACCATATATTAAAGGTTTAATATGTCGCATGCTTGTATAAAATAATTAATCAAGTAAATATAATCTCATTATATTTATTAATTCTTTACTCGTTATAATACTATTTCTCACTATAATAGTTAACCGACACGTTATCAATTAATTACTCGTTAATCGTTTATCCTTTGTAATCACAATTAATCCTTTCACTATATTCAAGCAAATTGAATGTTTAATTACTAATCACCTTATCAATTCTTTTGATATAAAACTTAGGGCTAGTCCACTAATTTAATTAGGCCATTAGTGACTCCCTTTAATAATCCTAGCAATTATTCACATAGGCTTAACTCACATAAACACATAACCACATAAGGTTTAAATAAGCTCACAATACTAACTCATTAAAATTTAAATCACATATTAAATTAGTAATGAGGTCTTCACGACGTGCAGATCTTGCCGAGGATAACGATCGGGCAAAGAAGGCTAAGATCGAGGAAACAGACTATACGTTTTAGACTGCGATTGATAAGGCCCAGGATCGGGTTATGCACTATCCAATTCAGTTGAAAGATCTACCTTGGTATATGCTAGATCGCAAGACGATGTTCCACATTATGGAGGAAGAGAGCATCAAAGCTGTTCAACGCCTTAGTAGGCTGTGATAGGAACAATATGATTATGTGAATATTTCTTTGATTAGTTAATAATGTAAATTCCAATGTGATTATAAACAAAGGAATATTTTGATTATTTAAATCCTGAAGATTCTTTATCTCGGTATAGTTGATGTAAATAGCAGTGTTACTATCTTGTTTTGTTTAAAACTTTTGATTGAATAAAATATCAGAGTTTATTTGAGATGATATGTGTTAAGTGAATAATTTAAAATGTTTGAGTTAAGTTTTAAATATTAAGGAATTGAATGAAGATCTAATAAGCGTATATCTTAACAGAATTATACCGCCGAGAAGACGCCCTAACCATAAACCAGCCCAAGAAGGGTCGACTAATAATAACGACGCCAATGCCAACCCTGTTCAGCAGTTAGTGAACCTTTTAACTGGAGCTCTGAACAACCAACCGCAAGCTCCACCGAACACTTCAGTTTAAAGACTTTAAGGCGGTGGGACCGCCAAAATTTATGGGATCCATGAACCCAATCGAAGCACAGACTTGGGTTATGGAGATGGAAAAGGTTTTTGACGTCACTAGGGTGAGTGAGGACCAGAAGATGGCTTATACAACATTCATGCTGAAGGCAGAGGCCAGTTATTGGTGGCAGGCAAACAAGGTCTGGGGAGGACAAGGTGTGATCACCTGGGAGGGGTTCAAAGAAATGTTTTTTCAAGATGTTCTTCCCGACAAGCTCACATAACCAGATGGAGGTTCAGTTTCTGGAGCTAAAGCAGGGCAACATGTCTGTGCCAGACTATGCGACAAGATTTAATGAGCTGGCTAGGTTTGCCATATACCAAGTGCACACAGATGAGAGGAATGCCAGAAGATTCGAATAGGGAATGAAGTCCTGGTTATATAGCAAGGTTTTGATGTTCCAGTTGAACACCTTTACCGGAGTATTGGAGAAAGCAATCATCGCTGAAGGTGGGAGCGATGCTATGAACAAGTACAACCAGGAGCAGAAGAAGAAGAAGGGCAAAGTAGAAGGTAACAAGGTGAATGGTAGAAACACTGGTGGAGGCAGTATCAAAAGAGAAGATGGAATGACAGCCCATCAACCAGAAATTAACAGGGAAACCAGAAAAAGAGGGTAGAAGCATGTTCGACTTGCGAAAAGAACCACCTGGGGGTCTGTATGAAAGGAAAACGAGTCTGCTACAATTGTGGTCAGGAATGCCACATAGCACCTAACTTCCCTAACCCTAAGAAGGGCGCCTGCTTCACATGTGGATCTAAGGACCATCTGGCCAGGGACTGTCCCAAGAAGGTATCCGGAGGGACAAGATCAAGTGGGAACAAGGGAAACAGCGGTGGCAACGCTCTGACGATTACATAACTAACACCAATTAACCGACCTACTGCCAGGACATTTAATATGACAGTGCAGGATGCTGTGCAGTCCAGCAATGTGGTGTCAGGTATCATTCTGATCAATAATGTTAATGCCTATGTATTATTTGATTCGGGTTCTACTTGTTCATTTATATCCGATGACTTTGCTAAGAATTTAGAATTGCCTAAGGACGAGTAAGAATATCCTATGAACATAGAAATTGTGAATAGGGAAGTCATCCTTGTTAAGTATGTACACAAGAACTGTAGGGTGGATATTAAGGTTAATGTGATGAACGTAGATCTTATCCCTATTAGACTTGGAGAATTCGGCGTTATCTTGGGAATGGATTGGTTATTCAATTATGGGGCGATAATTGATTGCCAAATGAAGTGTATTAACCTTATGACTCAGTCAAAGGTTATATTTTATGGTAGCAAGTTGCCTAGACAAGCGAGTTGTCTGACGATAATGCAGGCCAGGAAGTTATTGAGACAAGGTTGTGTAGGATATTTAGACTACATAGTCGATAGTCGTAAAGAGAACCCGAAGTTGGAGGAAATAACAGTCGTGAGAGACTTCGTGGATGTATTTCTGGAAGATTTGCCAGGACCTCCGCCAGATAGGGAAGTAGAGTTTGTGATCGATTTGGCGCTAGGAACCGCTCCAATATCGAAGGCACCGTACCGTATGGCTCCAGTAGAGATGAAAGAATTGATGGTGCAGCTGCAAGAGCTACTGGACAAGAAATATATTCAATCGAGCGTATCGCCATGGGGAGCGCCGGTGTTATTCGTTAAGAAGAAAGATGGATCGATGAGGCTTTGCATTGACTATAGAGAGTTGAACAAGGTCATAATTAAGAATAAGTATCCATTGGCTAGGATCGACGACTTGTTTGACCAATTGAAGGATGCGAGATACTTCTCGAAGATAGACCTGAGAAGTGGTTACCATCAGTTGAAGGTGAGAATAGAGGATGTACCGAAGACATCATTTAAGACTCGATATGGTTACTATGAATTTTTGGTGATGTCATTTGGTCTAACGAATTCTCCTACAGCATTTATGGACCTAATGAACAGAGTGTTTAAACCATTTTTGGACAAATTCATGGTGGTGTTTATCGACGACATTCTGGTGTATTCGAAGACCAAAGAGGAACATGTAGAGCATCTGAAGGTGACATTAGAGGCGTTGAGAAGTGAGAAGTTGTTTGCCAAATTTTTAAAATGCAAATTTTGGATAGAGCGAGTACAATTTCTTGGACATGTGATTGATAAGGACAAAATTTCGGTGGATCCGTCAAAGGTCGAAGCTGTGATGAACTGGGATCAGCCAAGACACCGTCGAAAGTTAGAAGTTTTCTTGGATTAGCTGGTTATTGCAGAAGATTCATTCATGACTTTTCCAAAATCGCGACTCCGCTAACGAATTTGACTAAAAAATAGGTAAAATTCGTTTGGACGGAGAAGTGTGAGGAAAGCTTCCAAGAGCTTAAGAAGAGGTTTAGTACGGCACCTATGTTATCTCTTCCGGATAGCACAAGAAATTTTATGGTGTATAGTGATGCGTCGCATAAAGGACTAGGCTGTGTGCTTATGAAAAATGACAAAGTCATTGCGTATGCGTCACGACAGCTGAAGGATTATGAAAAGGTGTATCCGACCCATGATTTGGAATTGGCCGCGATAGTATTTGCTTTGAAGAACCAGAGACACTATCTCTATGGGGAGAAGTGTGAAATATATACAAACCACAAGAGTCTAAAATATATTTTTACATAGAAGGATTTGAATATGCGCTAGAGAAGATGGTTGGAATTGATAAAGGACTACGATTGTGAGATCTTTTACCATCCGGGTAAAGCGAATTTGGTTGTCGACGCCTTAAGTAGAAAGGGTCGAGAGAAATTAATGCTGTTGACTGCCTAGGAGGAGTTAACTTCAGCGATGGAGAAGCTGGAATTGGAGGTGAGATATCCGATGGATTCCGATGAGAAGCTATGCCAATTAGGAGCTGGTACCACTTTACTGGATAAAGTTAAAGAAGCACAACTTCAGGATGAAGACTGTGAGAAGATAAAGAAGAAGATATCTGAAGGGAATAAACTAAAAGTCAAAGTGGACAGTGAGGAACTGTTAAGATTTGAGAGCAGAGTTTGGGTACCGCCAGTGTCAGAGATTAAAGATGAAATTTTAAGTGAGGCTCATAGTTCGCGATATTCAATTCACCCCGGGAGTACCAAGATGTACTAGGATCTCCGGTAACATTTCTGGTGGCCGAATATGAAACGAGATGTTGCCGATTATGTTGCCAAGTGCCTGATATGTCAGCAAGTGAAAGCAGAACATCAGAGGCCAAGTGGGTTGCTACAACCACTAGAGATCCCAAAATGGAAATGGGAACATATTACTATAGATTTCGTAGTTGGCCATCCGACAACTCAAAATGTTATGACGCAGTACGGGTTATCGTTGATCGACTAACTAAATTAGCACACTTCCTACCGATCAAGATCAGATTCAAGTTAGATCAGTTGGCAAAGTTATATGTGAAGGAGATTGTTTCAAGGCACGGAGTTCCAGTGTCGATTGTTTTTGATAGAGATTCGCGCTTCACATCGAATTTCTAGAAACGACTACAGAAATGCATGGGAATGCTGTTGAGAATGAGTACGACATATCACCCTCAAACAGATGGACAAAGTGAAAGAACGATCCAGACATTGGAGGATATGTTGAGAGCATGCATCATGGATTTCAAAGGAAGTTGGGATGAACACCTACCGCTCGTGGAATTCGGTTACAACAATAATTACCACGCAAGTATTGGCATGCCGCCTTACGAAGCGTTGTACGCCAAAAAGTGCAGAACTCCACTATACTGGGATGAAGTCAGCGAAAGACAATTGCTAGGACTAGAATTGGTACAACAGACAGTCCGAGATAGTTAAGGTAATCCGGAAAAGATTGGTAGCGGCTCATGATATGTACAAGAAATATGCCGATCCACACCGCAAGAACGTAGAATTTGAATCGGGTAGCTTTGTATTCTTGAAAGTATCTCCTTGGAAGGGAAAGATCAGATTTGGCAAGAAGGGGAAATTGTGCCCGAGGTTCATTTGACCCTTTGAGGTGCTGCGAAGAATCGGAGAAGTTGCGTATGAGGTAGCCTTACCTCCGGCGCTACACCATGTCCATAACATCTTCCATGTGTCAGTGTTACGACAATATAAACCCGATTATAAACATGTGATTATATATGTACCCCTGAAATTTGAGAAAGATTTATCCTATGTAGAAGTCCCTGTTCAAATTGTTGACAAGAAAGTGCAATTTCTCAAATATAAAGTGATACCTTCTGAATAAGCTACATGGGAACTCGAAGAACATATGATGAAAACTTACCTACATTTATTTGCTTAATCTATGTGTAAGATATAAGTGGTTTTATTGACCGCCTATTCGGATAGTATCCAGCTCATTCTGTTGCCGAAACTCAAGTAAACTAGTGCTTTTAATGTGTTTATGTTTCCTTTTTCAGCTTTCTTGTTTAGGAACTCCTTTAGTGCAAATTGAGCGTAAAAGGACCAAAAATGGCCTAAAAGGGGCATCGCATAGAAAGTGGCTTGAGCATGAAGATGGCATGGATGATGAGGCTTGAGAGCATGGTGCCACAAGGACAAAATGATGCAAAGATGAGCTTGGTAGCATGATGGCAGGACAGGCGAAAAGCATGAAGTCAAGTTACCAAATGAGGTTGTGGTGAGGCAAAGGAGCTAAAAAGGATAAAAGGTGGCTAGAGGAGCAAGAGAAGAAAAGTGCAGTAGAAAATAGCAGGAAAAACCAGCAGTACAGGCCCGCGCGGCTGCGCCGGGTTAAGGCGGCAGGCATGCACGGCCGCGCCAAGTCCCAAGCAATATCCCACGCGACCGCGCCAACCAGCGTCTTGACCAAGTTTGACGTGCACTTGAAATTTTTGGCAGAGGCTTGATATAAGAGCCAAGCCCTCATTTTCTCAGTAAAACGAACCCCTTAAGGGTTTAGCCCTAGTTTCCAATCCATTTTACTTTTTCCTTTTAATTCTTGTTTAGCTAGCTTAGGAATAGATTAGTGTTAGATTAGTGTAGTTAGTAGATTCTAGGGTTTCTTTTGGACTTGAATATTGAAGCAGGGGATAAACAACAAAGGTCCACACTTGGAGAAAGACTCATGATTTGTAATTTCTATCTCTTAATTCTCCTTGTATTCATTGTATATTTGGATGATGTTTATGAACCTTGTGGATGATTTATTTGAGTTATTTATGACTTGAATCTATTTTGGGATTTCAATGGAACCCAAGGCGTAGTTTGTATTGATTTCTCTCTCATTACTTGTATTATGAATTGGTTATCATAACTTGTACGTTTAGATTGATTTCTTGTGAACCTATATGAACTTGACAAATGGATTATAGGTTTAGACCTAGTTATGATATCATGCGAAAGTTAGAGATTGTTGCAGGTAATCTATGAGATTATGTGACGTGTGTCTCGTTCACTGTCCTCAAGAGTTGATAATTTGATAGCATTTAGGATAAAAATATACCTAAATGTTGTATGCAACCAAATTAAGAATCTTATCTTAATGACTTCCTATGTGAAAGTTGGTAATTGAAAGAGTAGTTAACGAGATTTTCCTGTGACATGTGTCTTGTTAATTGTTCTTGATATTGGTTGCTTGATAGTGTGTAGGATAGACATATACCTATATGCCGCATTAGGAAGATTCATAGTTGTCCATCGAAAGAGGCTATTATGTAATCATGATTTCTCGGTTGTCAATTCTATATGTTAATTATTTCAAATGAGAGAGTTAAAAGATTCAAATAAAATGTTGGAGGAAATTGTAATCTCATGTCTTCATTATCTGAATTTACCCTAGGATTAGTTATTGTAAG
Source organism: Panax stipuleanatus (assembly GCA_020205555.1). Lineage (NCBI taxonomy): Eukaryota > Viridiplantae > Streptophyta > Magnoliopsida > Apiales > Araliaceae > Panax > Panax stipuleanatus. The sequence continues at coordinate 109,634,521 of CM035122.1, forward strand.
TTTTAATTCTTCCCTAGTTAACGTAGTTTTAATTCCTTCTCTCTACGGACTAGTTCTTGGCGACTATTTATCTGTTAATTCCTCATGGGAATGATATCTTACTTTCACTTTATTACTCGTTGGCCGCGTATACTTGCGCGTAAATTATGTCATCTAATCGGACCAACAAGTTTTTGGCACCGTTGCCGGGAAATTATTTGGATAACTGTTTGCCAACATTAGGTTAAATCAAATTAGTCTTAATTTAAACTTTTTATTTTTGTTTTAATTCTCTTCATTTGTTCTCTTCTTAGGTACAATGGACTTAAATTTCTATCCATGGAATGCTACAAGGAAAGAGCAACCAAGGGAAATAAACAATGATGGCGTCAACCCAATTGCAACACTTTCAGCACAACTAGAGGAGCTCTCGAGGAAGCTGGATACTGTTTCAGCTCAACAGAGTCGAGATCCAGTTATTTGTTATGAGTATGGTGCTGGGAGCTACATAAGCCATCAGGAGCCTATAAGTTATGGACAAGAGCAGTATGGGTCGGGTTACTCCTACACCGAGCCTTATCCCACTTATCAGCCAGATTAGGGGTATCACCCAGACCCTTCCGTAAACCCTTCATCAGACTATTATCAAGACCAATATTGGGATCCAAATCCCGTTTACACCCCAGAATGCACTTTCCAGACTCCAGTTTATGACCCTCAATATAATTTTGAGGCTGACACAGAAAATGCAAGATTGAAGGAAGGAGGTGACATATCACTGAAGGACATCTCGATTGAGCAACATAAGTCAGTCAAGAATATCCAGAACTGGGCAGAGCAAATTAGCAAGGCCTTGATGATAGAGGAAGAACAAGGGATTCTGACCAATACTGCAAGCTATCAAGATCAATACGAGCCAAGTCCAAATTTTGCACCCGAACCCACTTATCAATCCCCATGTTTGCAAGGAGAACAGTCAACAATGGACTTCATGTATGTGAGCTTAGCTAACCAAAAGAAGATGATTAGGAGCCAAGAAGAAGTTGAACCAAAACTTTATGAACCAGATGGCCCTAATCAACAATCCTTCAACAAATGAGCCTCAATACAGGGAGCCCGTGGCTGAAACAGAAAAGGAAGGATTGGAAAGTTTGTGGGGGAACTCTTTAGCATCAATACATGAGACCTTGGTTGAGCAAGAACTAATTAATTAAGAATCTTCAGATTTGGGTGGAGCAGATTAGCACAGTTTTAAGGAAGGAAGAGGTAGGTGAACAAGAGACAACAATGCCAGATTTTGTGCCTCTAGTGACTGAAGCTGTAAGTTATGACCCTCAGAAGGATTGGTGCTATAAGATGGATGTAGAGACTGATGAAGAGCCCGAAGTGCAATTACAACTGGAAGAGCCTATGGCAATGGAACAAGAGGATATAATTGGGGATGTGGAACAGTATGAACCAACAGTGATAATACCCCAAGAGCCTTCTCCGTCGAAGTTTGAGAATCCAGTCAAGTTTGCACACCCTTGCCCCCTTGGTAGCCACATCACAGAGACGGATCTCGATGACACGAGAGATTCCGCAGTCTCGACACCATGGTGGTCAGAAGAAAAGAGAATAGAAGAAGAGTCTGTTGTTTATTCTATGACTCCATGCCCAGATCATTTCACATACATAACGGGACCATTGCCTAGCTCCCCTACCTTTTGTACTGGGAATTCTTGTTCATATCATGTGTTAGGTAGTTTAAATCCGAGTCCTCCTCTATTGGGAAGCTGCCAAAGTCACACAGCTATTCTGATGGATGGAGGGGTTCTCTAGTATCGTCGGGGAGTTGGGTAGCAGTGGGCAGACATAGTCGATCTAGAGGACTATAAATCAAGCGCTAGATGGGAGGCACCCCATCATTTCTCTCTCTTTGTTTAATTCTCCATTATCTACTTCCCATCATCCCTCTCTCTATCTCTTTGTTTAATTCTCCATTTACATGCTTTCTATCATACTTCCCTCCCCCTTGTTTAATTCGTATTAGTTTAGTATTTAGTTTAAAATTTTGAATGCTCGTAGATTTAGGAGCTCATGCCTACATTTTTGGTTTTAGGCATGAATGCGTATAATTTTTGGGAACATAAAGCTTATAGCATACTTTTGATGCACTTGCATTGCTTATACGCACCTTTAGAGAATTTTTGGGAATTTAAGTGCAAATATTTTTCCGTGGTTAATTCTCTTGATGTAAATAGTTAATATACTTTTGATAGTGTATGAGGGCTTAATAAAGGTTATATGTCTTTCTCAGGGTCAATCCAAGCCACAAGAAGCAAAGCTCAAGGGGTCATCATCAGCCCATGCCAAATGCTGCAGAAGACCAAATCTGGCAAGCCGCGCGGCCGCGCTTGATTGAGCTTGTTGGGGAGCGCGGCCGCGCCGCACACTGACTATGCCTGGCTTAAATAATTTTTAGCCCATACTTCCATTGCATTATCAGACGAGCTTGCCACAAATCTCCCCCATCCCAAGCCCTAATTTCAATTGAAAACACAACCTTCTATCTTCTAATCACAATCAACCAACCCACCCATCACTCCCATCTTCTCAACCTGATCAATTGAGACAGTGTGTGGGAGTTTGATAGTATAGCAAGATTTCTAAATCGGTTGGGTTAGTTGAGTTCAGTATTGTATTGCATCGTCTATTCTCATTTCATATGGCATCCAAGAGGAGTAGGAGGGAGTCTACATCCATGGGCAGCGATTCTAAGCACTGGGGAGATGGCATCGACTATGATGCAGTCCGAGTCCTCCCACACTGTACATGAGCATATTGATAGGATGGAGAGACAGCGACAAAGCCGAATAGGGGAGTTTCTTTTTACCTTTACCTTCAATGAGGACATTGAACAGTTTAAGTTTAGGGGTATTGGTTTTACTTTTGCATCTAGTTAGTTCATTTCATGTTTTGCATGTAGTTAGTTCATTGCATATTGTGTTTGTTTATATAGTGCATGTAGGTCATATTTTGTAAAAATTGACAAAATTTTAAAAAATTTCTTTTGTTTTTGCATTCTGTGTTAGAGCATACTGCATGAATCCAGTTTTCAGTTGGTTAGTTATGTATGTTGCCTGTGAAGAAACTGAAATCACTTGATTGTTGAACTGATTTGAGACTTAAGCCTGATTTCATGGTCATATATATAAATCCTTACCTGTCAGATACTGTGTATCCAATGATCACAATAGAGTAACCATCATGACGTGTTTTGTCTAAATTTTCACATACTTTTCTTCTGGTGGAAAAAAAAACTATGTTTTAATAAAAGAGTTTCAGTTCGCATATAATAATAACTAGACTGTTAAAAGCTTAAGTTTGGGAGAAAACGGGGGTATGCATGCATGATATATGCGGGGAGATGGAGCGTAAGACGCACTCCTCTGCAAAAAAAGAAAAAGAAAAGAAAACAAAAGAAATTGCATTAAAAAAGAGAAAAATATAATAAACACTTTGGCTACGTCGAGTTCTGTGGCCTTTGATATTCGAGCAAGTAAGCCCTTGGGGTGAATCTACACCCAGCGCCCTAAGGCCGTCTGGTCTATGAGTCGTTGGTCGAAAGCTCGCTACATGGATATCATTGAAAAGCCTAAGAGAACTAGGCATTGCACAGTCGAATGTGTACACGGGAAAGTGCGAATACGCCCTCGTGAGTAATAAAAGCTTAATGAAAACCCCCCTGTTAACTCTTAACTCTAGCAATACATGGTCTTAGTTAGAACTTATATGATTTACTATTTTTCTTAAGTTAAAGCTTATTTTTTCTCTAAGAAGCATAGTATGTGAATTATTTATCCGAATGCATGTCTAATGGTTGCTAAACAAAACAACGCACAACACATCAGTGCTGACAGTTTTGGATTTGCAAGAGTATGTTGTATGGTTTTGTCTTGGGTTGCTTATCTGTTTAATTATCTTGTACTTTTTCTGAGGCATTGCTTTGACAGTTCAATACCGACTGGAGTCTGGATTTGCATTCATAGTAGTGTAGTTTGCATACATCATATATTGCATTGCATATGTCGTTTAGTTTTGTTTTGGTTGCTTGAGGGCAAGCAACATTTAAGTTTGGGGGTATTTGATAAGTGGTTTTATTGACTGCCTATTCGGATAGTATCCAGCTCATTCTATTGCCGAAACTCAAGTAAATTCGTGCTTTTAATGTGTTTATGTTTCCTTTTGTAGCTTTGTTGTTTAGGAACTCCTTTAGTGGAAATTGAGCGTAAAAGGACCAAAAATGGCATAAAAGGGGCATCGCACAGAAAGTGGCTTGAGCATGAAGATGGCATGGATGATGAGGCTTGAGAGCATGGCGCCACGAGGCCAAAATGATGCAAAGATGAGCTTGGTAGTATGATAGTAGGACAGGAGCAAAGCATAAAGGCAAGTGGCCAAATGAGGTTGTGGTGAGGCAAAGGAGCTAAAAAGGATACAAGGTGGCTAGAGGAGCAAGAGAAGAAAAGTGCAGCAGAAAATAGCAGGAAAAACCAGCAGCACAGGCCCGCGCGGCCGCGCCACGTTAAGACGGCAGGCAGGTGTGGCCGCGCCAATCTCTAGAGCCAGAATCCTAAATCCTGCACCCGCGCGACCGCGCCAAGTCCCAAGCTATATCCCGCGCGGTCCCGTCAACCAGCGGCTTGACCAAGTTTGACTTGCACTTGAAATTTTTGGCAAAGGCTTGATATAAGAGCCAAGCCCTCATTTTCTCAGTAAAACGAACCCCTTAAGGGTTTAGCCCTAGTTTCCATTCCATTTTCCTTTTTCCTTTCAATTCTTGTTTAGCTAGCTTAGGAGTAGATTAGTGTTAGATTAGTGTAGTTAGTAGATTCTAGGGTTTCTTTTGGACTTGAAGATTGAAGCAGGGGATAAACAACAAAGATCCACACTTAGAGAAAGACTCAAGATTTGCAATTTCTATCTCTTAATTCTCCTTGTATTCATTGTATATTTGGATGATGTTTATGAACCTTGTGGATGATTTATTTGAGTTATTTATGACTTGAATCTATTTTGGGATTTCAATGGAACCCAACGCGTAGTTTGTATTGATTTCTCTCTCATTACTTGTATTATGAATTGGTTATGTGCGTTTAGATTGATTTCTTGTGAACCTATATGAACTTGACAAATGGATTATAGGTTTAGACCTAGTTATGATATCATGCAAAAGTTAGAGATTCTTGCGGGTAATCTATGAGATTATGTAACGTGTGTCTCGTTCACTGTCCTCAAGAGTTGATAATTTGATAGCATTTAGGATAGAAATATACCTAAATGCCGTATGCAACCAAATTGAGAATCTAATCTTAATGAATTCCTATGTGAAAGTTGGTAATTGAAAGAATAGTTAACAAGATTTTCCCGTAACATGTGTCTTGTTAATTGTTCTTGATATTAGTTGCTTGATAGTGTGCAGGATAGACATATACCTATATGCCGCATTAGGAAGATTCATAGTTGTCCATCGAAAGAGGCTATTATGTAATCATGATTTCTCGGTTGTCAATTCTATGTGTTAATTGTTTCAAATGAGAGAGTTAAAAGATTCAAATGAAATGTTGGGGGAAATTATAATCTCATGTCTTCATTATCTAAATTTACCCTAAGATTAGTTATTGTATGTTTTAATTCTTCCCTAGTAAACGTAGTTTTAATTCCTTCTCTTTACCATCCGTTTAAATAAGACCGAGATGATTACGGACTAGTGCTTGGCAACTGTTTATCTGTTAATTCCTCATAGGAACGATATCTTACTTTCACTTTATTAGCCGTTGGCCGCGTATACTTGCGCGTAAATTGTGTCATCTAATCGGACCAACAGTAAGCGATTTTGGGGACAGAATCTTTGTAAGGGGGAGAATGTAACAGTACGAATTTAGTTGAACGGTGATTCTGGGGACAAAATCCTTTTAATGGAGAAAAGATGTGACAAATGACAATTTATAATTGAATTTAAATATTTATTGAGTTAAATAAATAATTTTGATGAGTTATTTATTGAGTTAAATAATTATTTTATGGAATTGTGGTATATTAATTTAATTATATGTGTTACATTGATTAAATTAATGTGGAGAATTTTTATAGTTCAAAGTGTGAGTTTAATTGAGTTTATTTAATTAAATGAATTATTTAATAAGTATAATGTTATTCTAACAAATTTAATAATTAATTAGAGAGTTATTGATTTGACATAATTAATAATGGGAATTTTAATTATGTGATGATGTGATTTAATGTGGAATATTATATTATATTTAATTAATTTAAATAATATTATTTGATTAATTAAAGTGTAACAATTAAACTATGTAATAAACACTTTAATTAAAATAATGGGAGAACAACCAAATATGACCTTAAGTTAGTGGGAGCAGTTAATCAGATATGGGAATTAACTAACGACCACTAACTATCAGTTATATACATTATATATATTATATACGTATATTATATATCTAAACTTATATATAATATCAGACTTTATATATCAAATTCATCAGAGAACTTAGAGAGAATTTGAGAGAGAATTGAAAGAAATTGAAGAATTAAAGGAAGTTTATATCATCTAATCTCAACAAAGTAGCAAGGGTAATCCCTCATCTTAAGTTTTAAATTTATGTTCTTACTTTTTCTCCATTAACATGTATTTGAAGTTCTCTGTAAACAACTATTTTGGGAATTAATGCATGATACGATGATATATGTGTTAATATATGTTCATAACATGTTTTCTATCACTTCTGTATGTTTTAAAACAATCAAAACCATGTAATTATGCTTTAATTAGAGAATTGAAAGTTACAGAGTATGAAAAGTATGAATATGGCTCTTATGTACAAAATATCATGCTTTAATTGTTTATTAAACTTTAAATTGATAGTTGATTATGATTATGCATGTTTAAACGAACAAAACGAAATTCAAACGGACAAATTCGGAATTATAACGAATCTGTAATGTCGAATTTCATGATTTCTCTCGAAACTTTACAAAATACCAAAAATAGTGAATTTAAGCGTTCTAATTTGAATGATTATGTGATCTAAAGTGTTAAAAACATGCTAGAAAAATTGTATAATGCTTCTTTGAAGTTTATAGTTCATGGGTAACATTAAAATTGTTGTGTTACTTTAATTTGGGATTTATTTGGGCTGATGAACAGTGCAGTCACGAACTGCAGTTTGCCAAACAGAGTACCCCTGCCCCGGCGGTGTAAGAACCGTGAATTTCATGAATAAATATTAATAAGAATGCGAATATTTATTTGAATATAAATGTTTATGTGTTATGAGATGAGTAATTCAACTAATTCAAATTGAATTTATAAAGATTGAGAAAATATAGAGTTTATGATAAGCTCGTAACATGCCTTGTGTGGCACGAGATGAGAATTACTAAGGGTTTGATTAATTAAAGAGGAAAATCAATAAGTGATGGATTAATTAATATTATATTGTTAATTAATAGCCTATTAATGAGTAATTAATTAATAATATGTTGATTAATTATTATTATGAGTAACAAAACATTTATGAGTGAATAATTGATGAATATAATAATAGTTATATTTATTTAATTATTTGTTGTGTGCAATACATGTGATAATTAATCATATAATAATGTTATTAATTGTTATTATGAATAATAATCGGTTAAATAGTAAATGAATAATTTATATAATGATTACTCAATTAATTGCTAAGTGTCATGTTATGTAATGAGTGATTGTGTATTAAAGTGCCTACATCTAAAGTATGATGGGGTGTGACACTTTAATATGACTATATAATATATAAAAACTATATAGTAAGATTTAATGAATGATGTAAGTTACATAATTAATGCTTATGTGACAAATATGTGATAGGTAGATACATTAAGGTGTATGTGTGAATATTATTATAAACTAAATAAACAATTGTTATTTAAGGATTATTTCAATAATTAGATATAATTGAAATAATAACAGTTTGTGGTAATGTGGAAAGATAATACTCAATTAGATTATATTCGGTATTATAAATGTACATGGATTATATTATGTGTATACCCCAACTTGCTAAATTGTAATAATGTTGTCTTGTGACACCCCCAAATCCGGTATCTTAATTTCCACAGGATTTAGTGTTCACTGTTCTAATATCATACAACTATCTACCCATAAATAATGAAATTCATATATTAGATAAATAAATCATCATCTTACATCATCTGACATAATAATACATCATAAATCCTAGGTTATACTTAACCTTAAATCTCTGTTGCGAAAACGTAAATAAATAAGTCTTAAATCATCACACATAAGTCTTTAACTTTAACATTGTTAATGACAACACAAGTCTTCATCACTTGTTAGATTTTCCTTTTCCCTTGCTACTAGAAGGCTCACCAGACTGTTCATTCTTATCTGCAATGTTATTATGCAAGAGTGAGCACGAATGCCCGCAAGTATAAAAACATGACAGAATAATAACATGCGAATAAAAGAATTCTGAATAACAGAAAGCTCAACTTTTGAATCAAGAATATTAATCGAGAATCAAATTACTTCTGAGGATCATTAAGACCTTGAACCGAGTCTTAGGTTGTCAAGTATATTAACATTTCAAACCTTTAACAGTCATAAGACTATAGATTTTACTTCTTGTACTTAGGGAGATCAACCCTTTGTACTGATACTGTGCACACTATCTTAACGCTTAAAGCATCTTCATTAATCCCCTATATTAGGGTTGTTCATCTTAGTTTGACATCAGAATCCGCACCAAATAAAGTTGGTTCGGATAACTCAATAAATGATATTCAAATTGAATATTAACTTCTCAAGGTATACAATCGAAGAAGTATTATACACTTAAATGATACTTTTAAAAGAATCATGGCATCTCATGTGAAATTCTAAACTTGGATATTCAAGAGTAAGAATTTGCTCAACAATAGTAATTAAGCATAGCAATTGCTCAATTTAAAGAGTTTAGTTTAGGAAACTTGCCCAACAATAATAGTAAGTTAGGGATAGAAAACTTGCCTCGTGCGCAAGCTACAATTATTACTCACTCCTTTAATTACTCTTACCTATCACACATTTACAATATCAATTAATTACAGGTTCGATATGATTATTGATTTACAATAGTATTCTTCGAACTCGTTATTAGGTTTTTCAATAATGGTTCACGTTGATTAATTAACTTATTAATTAATCACATAACTTAAGCTATTATCAACTTATTACATACATAACATGTCTTCATGTTTATTAGACTTAAAATAATGTCTTCATATTTATAGCACATTATTTAAAGTTTACAAATAATAATTTAAGTCACATAATTAATTCATTAATTAATCACGTAGCATAATTTATTAAACTCATATTAACATCTTATCATATTTACAACATGTTTTCATGTTCATTAGATTAAAAACACATTTCACAACTTTTCAACACTTAGCATTTTTTTTTTCAAAATTTTCGGACAGGCTCGGCCGCGCGCCTTTTGGCTTTGCACTCGGCGCGACTGAGCTGCTGCGAAATTTCAGAATCTGAAGTTCGCAAACGAACGCAGATTTTCTCCCATTTTCTCTCAATTTACATCATTACACTGATTTGTAATATTACCCATGAAGTATAACCTTCATAGAAATATTATACAACACTTATATCATGTTCTTAATATTCTAACACATAAAATTATCCGAATTCAAATCATCAATTTCACTGTTCTTCATAACTTTTGGAAAGTTTACTGAAAAATAAGCAATTTAACTCTACGGATTCGTTACTACACCGAATCCATTCATTTCAATTCTATTCTCTTTATTTTAACATATACAATCATATTCATATATCAATTTAAATATAAACATATGATCCAATCATTAATTTAACCCATATGGGTTATTCATCCATATTCAACACTCTGTAATTTCAAGAACACAATTATTAACAAAATTCCTTGGTGTGATCAGTGTAAATCACATATACATGATTCCACACATGATACTAACATATACCAATCCCTATATGATCATATGTCACTTAATTTTCCAAAACAACCATTAACAGAGAACTTTCACAATACGTGAATAGAAACTTTGTAATTTTTCCAAAATCCAATTAAGGCCAAATTAAATAAAATTGATCCTTTAAAACATGATTATATGTTAGAAAACACGTTATGATTACTTACCCATATAGATAAAGTCATTTTATAACCAAATTGGGAAACCCAATTTTCACAGAAAACTTAAAATTACGTATTTAAGAAATCTTAATTTTGAAAACTTAAAAGAAGAATTACCCTTTAGTAGTGAAGATAAATCAAAGTTAACAACACAATGATCTCTCAATTCTTCATTTCTCAATTTCTCTCAATCTCTTCTTCTTCTCTCTGAAAATTTTTAAGTTTCTCTTTTTCTGACTTTGAAAGTATGAAAATAAATACGTTAAACAGAATAATATACGTATATATAATATATCCGTTGTATAATAAACGGACTAACTCCCCTTAAGGCCTTGTTAGGCTACACCCTTAATTCTTTTTTTATTTATTTTAATTAACTAGTTTAGTATATAGTTAATTGTAACACTTTAATTAATTCAATTAATCTTATTTAAATTAATTAAATAAAATAAGATAATTCACATTAAATAACATGGTCACATAATTAATATTTTTATTTATTAATTATCTCAATTCATTAATTCCTTAATTAATTATTTAATTAATTAAAGTAACATTATGCTTATTTAATTAATTTATTTAATCAAATAAACTCAATTAAATATTTTTTTTGAACTATTAAATTACTACGCATTAATTTAATTAATGTAACACAAATAATTAAATTAATCTACCATGAATTCTTGAATTAATTATTTAACTCAATAATTAAATAATTAAAAATATTTATTTATTTCAATAATATTCAAATATCTTTACAAAATTCTCGTTCGTCACATCGTTCCCCCCTTAAAAGGACTCTGTCTTGAGAATCACGGTTCGATTAATAATTTAGTCTTTCGTCACATGTCTAATTAAAGGTTCATGTGTACACTCAAATGAATTTTATAACCTAAGTGTATATAATATGTAATGCGTATATGTGTTACAAAACTAAGCAGGCAGTATGTTATTCTGCCAAGTTGCTGAGATATAGCCTTGTCCCATAATGAGAGGCTCATTCATTCTCTTCACGTGCACACTCAATAGCCTAAGCCTATTCCTTGTTTATCAAACTCAGCAAAACATAACAAATCATAATATGGGGAGTGGCTCCAATAGTGATCTTCAACAACTACCAACTACTCTTCATTACCCATCAAATTCTTCTTCATTCCATTGGTTTGATTTGGAAGGCAATGGCATTGCCTGTGTAATGTTTTGCCTATAAATGAAACCCTCTACTTCTTGTTTTCAATTGCTGAGAATTCTATCAAGTAAAGCTAGTGTGAGTATATCATAGTTGTGAGAAGTCTGAGATTGGGGAAAACAACTTAGCAACAAACTGTTTTAGCAGAGGTATAACTCATTCATGTTCTCCATTCTTGAAATTCTAAGTTATTGATTATGCATGAATTCCATGTTAAGTGGATTGATAAACAATTATTAGTTGTTATTTAAGTTAGTATTTATGTTAGAACTGTAATGTGATTGAGTTAGAATAGATTTCGTAAGAAAATTTTGTATTTGGGTTTGGTTTCTGCTGAGCAGAAGCCATTCTGGTTCTGGCCGAGAAGGGGAGCAGCTACGCCCATTTTGTACTAGGGTGCAGCGCAGCTGCGCCACGCACTGATCTTGAATTTTTAGCTCTGTTACAATCTCCTAAGTGCTAACGTGTTGATATTACTTAGACATGCATGAAAATAGGTTTAACATATATAAGTACCTTGACATAAGCATGTACGTTCTTGACTTGTTAGTATCAGTTTACTAAATGAAAGTTAGAGTTTTTAAATGGACTTTGACATATTATATTGATGTTTATATTTTGACTTTTTGAGCGTGTTTGTATGGTCTAGATATGCATGAAATGTTAGTCTAAAGTGATGAGTAAGCACTAGAATACATGGTTTACGTTGAGAATGCTTTCGAAAACAAAACTTGAACTTTTGCAAACTAAGTTGCATGAACATGGTGTGTCTATATTCTGATATTTTTGAACATACATGATAGTTCTTTTAACATAACTAAGATGGTCTGCTTGTGCACATACTTTGTTAGATACCGTGAAAGTTAGTTGAGCATGAATAAGACATTATTTAAAGTAATAAATGATGTTAGCTATGCGAATGTGACGTAAACTCTTGTGAGCATGCATATTAACAGATTATATGACCACCTCACATGTATACACGACGAACATAGTAGCCTATATGATTTCATGATCTTGTATGGCCTTAAGTCATTAGAAATACCAATCTAGAACTATAACATATAAGTTGAACTTGGAAAGATTATGTAAACATGCAAGACCCTTTAACATGTGTATATACTATGTGGCAATGTATGCTTATATTTTGGACAGAAGCAGCAAAGCAAAAGCCCAACCCTGGTCTGGCCAGGGGACAACGCAGTTGCGCTGTCCCTAGGCTTAACCAGGGCGCAGCTGAGCCAGCTTGAAGTCTGGTCTGAAGTATTCTGCTTATTTTCTGATTTTGTCAGTTAGTTATAATAATACTTTAAGCTTCTAAGCCAAGTCTAAGTGGTACTGATATGTGATAATGACATACTATGAAGATGTTTAACTTATAAAAGAAATTCTAAAGATACTGAAGATGATATCGATTAAGTGTTATGATACTATACGTGGTATAACTATGTGACTTGATTTTATAATGTCTTATATACTGATTTCGTGCTACATGTGTATGAGTATATAATGATGTACGTATAGGGTTATATGACTAAGTTAGAATCGTATATGTGTGTTTAACTTACATATTGAGCTTGTGTACTGAATGTACTTAGCTAATGAATATCCTATACATGCAAATATATTACGATAGGAATTCGAAGTGTTGATAAGTTACAAGTGGTAATCTATGCTTAAGGCAAGTATCTAAACCTTATCTCTTTGATGCAAGTTTCCTACCTTACAAAACTTTAAATTTGTGCAAGTGCTCGAACCCTACTCTTTATTGAGCATTACTTGAGCTTGTACTGTTATTGGTTGTACAAGTAAACATTTGAAAGTATGATTCTTGTCTTATGACATAATGCTTCATAGTTAAGATGGAGTTGTTTATATTCTTCGAACTTTGATTTCGAGTATTGAACATATAATTGTTCTTATATACATTGAAAGAGTGGTCTATGCCATTTGATTCGGCTAGACCTAAATTATAATTTGAAAGCAATCCAAATCAATTGATTGGTGCGGAATCTTGTATTGACTGAGATGAACAACCTTCTTTGAAGGGAAAACTTTATATTATCGGGAGACCGACGTGCGCATTTCAGTACGATTAAACGATATGCATAACGTAGGGTACTTTTGGCTGGATCACCTGTTGTACTTGTTTTATTGGATTATCAGTATATCTCTGATAATTCTAGTAGAAGTTCATAGTCCTTAGTGACTGCTCAGTATTCATTATTTTGAAATCTTGAAATGTTTAAGCGTTGAATCTTATTGATATCTTTCTGTACTTAGCGACTATTATTGAGAATTATTGATACTTCTTGTTATTCTTGAACTATCTTTTATTGGCATGCCCTTGGGAATTGAAAACTATATTGTCCCCTTATTGCTATATTACTTGATGAGCAAACTTGTTGCTCATTCTTGCTTTTTCCTAAAAACATTTCAGTTAACAAAGAGCAAGGCGGACCCTCGGGCACTGACAAGGGCAAGGGCAAGGCTACGGAGTAGCTTGTTATTTATGTAGAACCTTTATGTTGATGTAATAAGATTTTATTCTAATAGTTAAGTTTAAGTTATGTTTAAACTACGTGTAAGATGTTTAAGTTACGAAACCTTGGGACATGAATGATTATATTAAATAAATATAATCTATTCCGTATGTGTTATTCCTTTGTGCGAGATATTATTTAGTCATTGAATAGTTAGAACATGACGAACCGAATTCAAGACTGTGGTGGTCTGAATTTGGGGGCGACATAGGTTGGTATCAGAGCTGTAGTTATAAACCTTTGGAGCGAGAGTCCTTAGATTATAACTTAAGAGAACTTAAAAGGTAGAGAGGGATGAAACTCATGTAGAGTTTTTCCTAGAGAGAGACTTAGTGTGTTATGGAATATAATTTCATTATATACAATGAATTTATGTTTTATTTAACATTCTAATGGAGTTTGTTGTTTGTTGTCTTGTGTTTGTGGTTATAGTATGACAGACATAGGAGCACCAGTGGAGTGGCAGAGGAGGAGCCCCGAGATATACATGTTGTATATGAGGCACCTCTAGAGGCTGTGCCTATGTAGGCAGTTACACCATCTGAGTTTGACGACGAGGACGAGATTGAGGTAGAGTCCGATCCAGAGGAGGAGCCTATGGAGGACGAGTCGACAGAGGATGAGCCCACAGAGGACTCTGATGAGGCTACTGTCGAGGAGCAGATGCTAGGAGAATATGAGGAGCGGATCCTAGAGCTAGAATGTAGAGTGCAGGAGCTAGAGGGTAAGGCTTAAGAGAGGGAGTCTGAGTTCCAGAAGCTGAGGGAGGAGGACCACCAGAGGAAGCTAGTGATGCAGGAGATGGAGGTAGAGATTGCTTATCGTAGAGAGGCAGGGATTCAGATGGGAACTTTGTTTCACAGGGTCGGTGGCTAAGAATGTCAACTTGGCAGGAAAACTAGAAGAGGTGGAGCAGAGAGAATTGAGCGAGGAGATGGAGAAGGAGGCACTCTTTACTCAGTTAGAATAAGAAATGATGGATAGGATCCACTTCGAGGAGAAGTGGGAAGCAGCAAATGAGAGGGTAGACGACTTAGAAGATGAGGTCAAATGCAAGAAGAGGAAGGTGAACAAGATGGGTTACGTGTTTCGCTCAGCTATCGAGAGGATGATCGATGGTGTATACCACTACCAGGAAGAGCAGGGACAGACCCGACATACTATGAGCAAAGAGCTAATGGTATACATAGCGTAGATCGAGTAAAAGAGCGCTATGGAGCGTGGGATGTTGGGATGAGACCCCTTAGTTGGCCTAGTAGTAGCTTTGGTAGATTCTCTTATGTGATGTATATGTTGTGATGTAATCCCAATCTTTTGTGTAAGATATGGGATAGTGATGTAAACTCCAAGTAGGCTTATGTTAGAGGGCTAGTATGTTAGTGTTTTTCCCGTCTTTTGTGACATTAGGGGATAGATATATATGTTGACATTTATAGCAGTATGCTAGGGATAATCATGTGATGTAATGATTTGACATATGAATATAAATGATCTTATTCCAGAAACGTGTTATAAATTCTATTCTTTTTAGCATTAAAGAAATACTTAAGTAATATAATTGAATAATAAAAGTGAAAATTTTGTGATGCAAAAAATGCCGCCAAGACGTAAATTAACTGCACCTGCGGAATCAGTGAACAATGAGAGAGAACAAGTAAACCCTGTGACACCCCCAAATCCGAGTTCTCTAACCCCGATTCTGTCATCATGATACAATACAAATATCCACCTCTAAACAACATACAATAACTAAATGCGAAAATATAATAAACGTATGTCGTTCATTCAAAAGGTGTTACTAGTCCCAAGATTCGATAACCTTAATACAAACATACAAACATACCCTAGAATAGTCATTAGAGTTCATATTACATAACAGTAATTTAATTAAACATAAATATAAAGTCCGCTCCTTGCAAACTAATCCTACATCTTCCCTTTACCCTTGTCCTTCCCTGAAGTCTCGGGCTTAACTGCAATATAAGTCATGATATAGCAAGAATGAGCAACAAGTTTGCTCAGCAAGTTTAAATACAACAATAAAGGATATATCATGATGAATATAAAATATCTAACAATGAATTCAACAATATGAATATTGGAAGCAAGAATAATGATTACTTTTAGAATAACTGATAGTCAAGTAGACTTCGAACTATAAAACTCCAATGGAATCAATAGCTGATTGACTCTTTGGTTACTGGCTACAGAATAAATACTTGAGGGGATCAGCCTCGCGTACGCCATGTATATGCATAACATTCAACTCTGCTGTTTGTATCTTATATCAGATACCTACTACTCCCTTATAATATAAGGGTGTTCTTTCAGTCTAAGAATCCTTACCATCAATTGGTTTGGATAGCTTTTATAAAATTTCATATACCTGTCTGACCGAACAAGGGTTCAGACTCTATCTGACATAGTTCAAGAATTATAGAACTTTAAATGATGTATAAGTCCAAGACTATACGAACTCAAGTGCACCAAGTGCGAATAACAATAATATCGATGTGGAATAATTGTAAAGTAATTAAACCACCTAATAGCATGCTTGGAAATAAAGTTCAAGCTTTAAATAATTAACTGTCAATACGATAGTAACCTGCTTAATACAATATGAGAAGGATACGAAACTTGCACAATAAAGTGTGTAAGGTAGGGAACTTGCATTCAAATCAAGTGAAGTTTAAGAAACTCGCTTACAACGTTCCTTGAGTAAAGTAAACACAAGGATAGGATACTTGCCTGTTTGCTCAGCTACAAATAAGTTCTAGCTTTAATTAAACTTGTTGAAACAACCTATCATTAACAAGTCGGTCTTTCAATTAACATGTGTAAACTAATATATGTCCACACTTATAATAATCTACTTATCATATAAGTATATCACATAAGATCACGTAAGTCAATCTAATCATATCTTAGATTTGATAACTTTAGATTATCTAGTTTCTATGCATCAATATAGGCTTGAACACATAGTACTTCAAGTTACTTATATTTAATCAACACACATGCTTTATGGTTATAATTTCAAGTTTGAAAACCTAGCATGCTCATCCTAATCCAATATAAAGTCATATGTTCTCATGTCGGTAATTCGCATACTTTAAACAAT
Source organism: Panax stipuleanatus (assembly GCA_020205555.1). Lineage (NCBI taxonomy): Eukaryota > Viridiplantae > Streptophyta > Magnoliopsida > Apiales > Araliaceae > Panax > Panax stipuleanatus. Next base: position 109,651,594 of record CM035122.1, read on the forward strand.
ACAAGTTCATGCTTCAAAGTTGATTAGTAAAGTCATGTTATCACATAACAAGGTTAAACAAGTGTTTAAGTAATCATGCTTGTGCGTATACTACATGTGTATACGTTAACCCACATTAGTTCATTCTTGAAATTCATTTCCTATGAATAAGCATGCATAGGTGATATTCATGTAGGATGCTCATATCAACATATCTATAGGTGTAATGAGATCCTAATATACATGCTTGCATGATCATAATATAACCCTCATAGTGTTTGATCTTTCACATTCTACATTTTCATTAAAAGTTGCACTTAATCAACAAAGGTAACATAGTACATGTAAAGCATCTCATAGTCATGACTCACATGTATTAGAGTGTATATCTAAACCACGTAAACATCCTCATATGGTCAGAATCTAAAAGGCTCAAGTCTTGGTCAAGTTTGATTTCAAAAGTCTTTAGTTCCTTTCTTTTGAAAATGTCTTAACTTACGATCAAGTGTGCTAGTACATGATTGACATTTTAAACATGCATTTCATGTTAATATAAACCATACGGCCGTGTTCTAAAAATCAGAATATGTATACGCTACTTACATGTCTAAGTTCACAATCAGAACTATAAATTTCATTTAAAACATATGTTTTTCCCTTCATGGTGTACATACTAACATGGTTAACATTATGCATGTAGTATCAAGAAACATGGTTATAGAAGTGATACTAATTTTCATGCTTGCCTTAAACAATAGCAACAAGTTATCACATAGCAGGCCTTAACAGGAAGCAGGAAGTAAGAAACCAAGAACAGGCACAGGCGCAGCTGCGCCGCTGGCCAGTGCAATATAGGCGCAGCTGCGCATGCTTGGCGGCCAGTCCAGGAGCTGTTCAGTTTCGGCAGACTCACAACCCATCTCAAAATTTTCCAATGAAATCATTTCAGACATTTTTTAACATAATTCTAACATGTATAATAACTTATATACCACCTAACAATCATGTTCCAATCCAATAATTAATCAACCCATGATCAATTCAAAATCAAGAACTTAGAAATAATACAGAGACTAAGATAAGGAAAGCATGAATTGGAATGTATACCTCTGCAATTGAAATGTCTTGCTGCTATAAAAAAACACCCTCACTGATAACTCACAAAACTTACTCACTATGAATGCTATCAATTTTATACTTGGAGAAAAATCTCAGCAATGTTAAAATGAGAAGGAGAGGAGTTCTTATATAGGCAATTCCATATCCAGTTCTTAACTTTGCTCACTAAATCAAACTAACGGATTACATGATTGTGTATTGGTTAATGGATGGTAGTTGAGAAACACTGTGTTGCCCACTCCCCTTGAAATCATTGGTTATTTTTGCTGAAATTGAGAAGAGTTATAGGGTAGCTAGCTAGCTCTTCATGTGACAAGAATGAGATGGGCACATATATGGGACAAGGAATTCTCAGCAATTTGCAAAGTGTAATACAACACTAAGGTCATATAATATATATACACATAGTATATACTTAGGCTATATGTATTCATTCTAAATACATTTAAGTCCCAATGTTACTCCAAATAAGAAATCAATAATATCATGTATCACATAGGTACATATACACCAACATATAATCCATGTATATTTTCCTTAATACCAAATATAGTTCAATTAGGCATTATTATTACTGACCATTATAACTTTTATTATAATAACTTATTGAAAGCAATATCAATTAATAATGTTATTGATATTAATAGAAGGTAATAAGGTATTCATCAAATTTTACCCACACATAACATATAACTTACATAATATTATTAATCTCACTATATAGTCTATACAATAATATATAGCCACATTAATGTGTCACATGCACTTTATATAACATAAAGGTAACCACCTATATTACAAGGTTTAATATATCGCATACTTGTATAAAACAATTAACCAAATGAATATAATATTATTATATTTATTAATCTCTTACTCATTAATTATTATTTATTCATAATAATTATTAATCAACGCATTATCAATTAATTAATCATAATTGAAATTAATCAATATGTTCAAATCCGGCTACTATATTCAAATAAATTGAATATTTAATTATTAATAATCCTATCAATTATCTGATATTAAAGTCTTAGGGTTAGTCCACTAATTTAAATAACCATTAGTGACTCCCTTTAATTATTTCGCAATTTCACATAACCACATAAGGTTTAAATAAGCTCACAAAAATAACGCATTAAAATTAAATCACATATTTAATTAATAAGGAGTATAAAATTCATGGTCGTTACATCCCTCCCCCCTTATAAAAATTTCGTCCTCGGAATGGTAAAAATAAGGTTACTCAAATAAAAATGGATAATTCGCTTTCATCTTCTCTTCTAGTTCCCATGTAGCTTCTTCAACTGCGTGATTCCTCCAAAGAATCTTAACGGAATGAATGATCTTATTCCTCAGCTTCTGTTCCTTCCTATGTAGTATATGGACAGGAACTTCCTCGTATGATAAGTCTTTCTCGACTTGGATCGGTTCATAGGAGATAACATGCTTGTACTCCGGTTTATACGGTCGCAATACTAACACGTGAAACACGTTGTGAATGTGCTCAAGTTCAGTAGGTAACGCTACCTCGTACGCCACTTCACCGACTCGCCTCAGAATCTCGAACGGTCCTATGAATCTAGGGCTCAACTTTTCCTTCTTCCCAAAATGAATCTTCCCTTTCCAGGGAGATACTTTCAGAAAAGCATAGCTTCCTAATTCAAAATCTTTCTTCTTGCGATGTAAGTCAGCATACTTCTTCTGGTGATCTTGAGCCACTACCAGTTGTGCTCTTATCACCTTGATAATCTCTACAGTCTACTGTACCAATTTTGGTCCCAACAGTCGACGTTCACCTACTTTATCCCAACACAACAGTGTTCGACACTTTCTCCCATATAGCGCTTCGTACGGTGGCATTCCAATACTAGCGTGATAACTATTGTATATACGAACTCTACTAATGGAAGGTGATCCTCCCAGCTACCCTTGAAGTCCATCACACAAGCGCGGAGCATGTCTTTAAGTGTTTGAATTGTTCTCTTACTTTGTCCATCGGTCTGCGAATGATACGCGGTACTCATTCGTAACTGTGTCCCCATTCTTTCTTGAAGACTCTTCCAGAAGTTTGACGTGAATCGCGGATCTCTATCCAATACAATAGATACCGACACTCCATGTCTCAAGATAATTTCCTTGACATACAATTTGGCTAGCTGGTCCAAACTATACTTAATCTTAATCGGCAAAAAGTGAGCTGACTTGGTAAGACGATCTACAATCACCCATATGGCGTCGTGCCTTTTCTGCGTTGCCGGAAGTCCCACCATAAAGTCCATTGTGATGTGCTCCCACTTCCATTCTGGAATCTCTAACGGCTGTAGTAACCTGCTTGGTCGTTGGTGCTCTGCCTTGACTCTCTGATAAGTTAGACATCTGCTTACGCATTTCGTAACCTCTATCTTCATGTTTGGCCACTAGAATTGGTGACACAAATCTTGGTACATTTTCTTGCTTCCTGGGTGTATCGAGTATCTCGTACTGTGTGCTTCTTGCAAAATCTCTTCTCTTAGTTTTGGTACTAACAGTACCCAAATTAGTCCTTCGAATCTCAGCAGTCCAGTGCTATCAATCTTATATTTTAATTCACCACCTTCAGCCAATCGCTTCTTGATGTTATCACAATCTTTGTCCTTATCTTGTGCCTCCTTAACCTTATCTAATAAAGTCGGACTCGCTGTCACTGTAAATAATTTCTCGTCAGTCTCCATCGGATACTTAACCTCCAAGTCTAGACGTTCGAAATCCTTCACCAATTCCTCTTGAATGGTTAACTTCAATAACTTCTCTCTGCCATTTCTGCTCAAGGCATCTGCTGTGACATCCCCAAATCCGGGTACTTCGTTTCCACATGATTTGGTGTTCACTTTCTAATTAAAACATACATCTACCCAGTAATAAAGAATTTCAAACTAATTACAACCTTCATAAAACCTTAATAAAAATCTCCCTCTAGAAAGAATGATAACTTGTTCAATAAAATCCCAGGGTTATCTAAACCTTAACATCATTCAGATAACGTAAATGCGAAAATATAAACATAACCAACTAAGTCTTATTACAAAAGCAACTTGACATAACAAGCCTTCATTTATTCATCTTTCCTTTTCCTTTACTTGTTGATGGTATGTCAACATTCTTGGTCTCAACTGCAAGTGGTGGTAAAGCAGGCAAGAGTGAGCAAACAAAAGCTCACTTGAAAATACAACAGTGATATGACATAAGTGAATCTTTTCAAAAGAGTTTGAATAACTTTACTTTCATCAATATATAGAATTCGAATATGGATTCATCTGAGGGTCATAAGACCTTGAACCATTGTCCTAGGTTATAAATATTTCTATTTAAACCTTTAACAGTCAATAAGACTATAGACATTAACTCGTACTCAGGGGGATCAACCCTTTGTACCATGAATTGTGCACAACCATCTTAACGCTTTCGCATAAAATATCCCCTAATTAATAGGGTTGTTCCTTCTCAGAAATTGAATACAAGTCCGCACCAAAAAAAGTTTGGTTTGGATAGATAAGGGAACTTTAGAGTTCAACTATCATCAATTAGGAGTAGTTGAATAGACTTTCAGTTCTTTACAGTTCAATAATATAAGAATCATGAACCAATTACAAAATATGACAATAAACTTCATAATAGATAGGCATGCTTTTAGAAACAACTTAAAGCATTCGATAGACTAAGTAGATCTTACTTGAACAACTAAGTCAAGATCATATTACTAAAATAACGCTTTAATACTTACGCTTTATGAGTGTGGTATAACTTGTACCACATTTAACAAGTTAAGGAACGTGAATGAACTTTCATGATTTCTTGAGCAATGGTTAGGAAACTTGCACAATGAAAATATACAATGAATAGGCTTGTATAGCATTCAAGAGTAGCTTAAAGAACTTGCACAATATAAATAACAAGTTTAGAAACTTGCTTAACATAAGAGAATAAGGGTAAGAGAACTTGCCTTAAGCGCAAGCTACATTTTAACAATTACAACCACTTCACAAACACCCTACACATTTATATTACATTCAAACCATCTATTAGTATCCAACTACAATATTTAAACCATCGAACTTCATATCTAAGTCCAACTCACAATATAATTTACCACATTGGTTGCTAATTAGTCAAGTACGTGAGTCTATACTCACGGCATACATTCATAAGCCTATAACTCAATGAATCGTGTTGTGTGCCTCGTGAAAGCAACACACACACACACACACACACATGTAACACATTCATAATATATTTCAATCTAACTTAAACACATCAAAAACATGTTATCTTATTACACCTTTCACTTTCCAAGTCTTAGAAACAAGTTAGCTTAATAAACGGGGCATAAAAACTCAAAAACAAAACTCAAAATTTTCTGGGCAGCAACATCACCCGCTGGGGCGGGTCCCCATAGGGCAATACACCCGCTGGGGTGGGTGCTCCCCTTGCTGCACCACTTGGTTCGTGAATTGGTGGAGAATTAAGTCAATTTGGCTCATTCCTTCACACCGAATTTGATTTTTTTCCAACAAGATAAACATAAAACTTGATACTAACAATATTTTAAACTTATTAACATGCTCATAACATATATAATCCATAAAACACATAATCCAAAACAAGATTTCATGATTTTCAAAGAAAACACAATTTTAAGCCTTCTTGACGAAAATTGCTACTACGAATTCGTTTTTCATCCAATTCAAGTGATTCCAATTGTAATCACTCATATTCTTAACATATTAACTTAATACATGATCAATTTTAACAATGACTCAAAATCAACATCAATTTGATAGTTTTAAAAGCCGTTTTTTAGAAATAACTTCACCGAAAATCACTATGAACACACTTCCTATTGTTTATCAAAAATTCATTGATTGAATTGCTAGAACAACCATATAACTCATATATAATCATGTTATATCACATATTACACATAATTCATGCTCACATCAAGGATTTAAAGAAATTTTCAACATAAATTCATAATCTAACACTATGAACATGAATTTCATAGTATTCATCATATACTTATGAATTGAAATTCTTAAACAACTATGAAACCCTCATGTAAACATATATATATATATATATATATATATATATGTATATATATACATACAAATCCCATTCACATATCAAAATAAATAGGTTTCACAAAGAGACTTTCACATAGAGTTCTAAAACCATGAAAACATAAAAGAATATGCTTTGAAAACTTGTTTTTACAACAATTGTATTTTGAAAACCCTTTCATGGCATACAAGTACATATGAAAACATATGAACACCATATATACATATAATTTCATGATTGTAAAAACCTAATTTGATAAAAAAGAATTACAACACATAAGAATTGAGTACAAGGGTTAGGGTATAACCTTCCTAGTTTTACTTAAAGAGAAGAGATGATGAAGATGATGATCCTCTTATGCCTTCTCAAGCCTTTCTTCCTCTTCTCTCTTCTTCTTCTCTGACAATTCTCTCTAACCCTCTTCTTCTTTCTTTCTTTGTTTTGTAAAACTAATGTAACTTTTAACTTAACATATATTATACAATATACAATATACATATATAATAGATATGTAACTTATATATAATAAATATAATACTTATAACCATATTAATTCTTATCAATAACATAGATACAAAATTTGAAAAGTCCAAAGCCATGTTTGGCAACCTCTTAGAAAAATAGGTTTTTAGTGCTAAGGCCTTGTTTGGGTAAAATAAGATTAAACAAGTACAAGGGTCTTGTTTGGTAAAAAACTTTAAAATCCTTTTCTAGTCTTTTAATAACTCTTTAAATCCATAAATTAAATATTACACTTATTTAATTAAATTACAACACTCTAATTCAATTAAATAAACTAACATTCACATAATACCAAATTGTCACACAATTGAATTTCCTTTATTAAACATAATTTGTCTAACAAATTATTATCACTTAGCACATAACTTTAACTCTAATTAAATTATTCCCCATTAAATTAAAATGATGCTACACCATTGCTAACATATCAATTTAATTAATCATATAGCACTTAATTAAATTGTCCACAACAATCACACAATTTATTTATTTATCTTTACAAATAAATTCTATAAAATATTTATTTAATTCAATAAATATTTACAATTAACATATAAAATTCTCAATCGTTACAGTCTTCCCTCATTAAAAGGATTCTATCCCCAGAATCACAACATAAAAAAAATCTCATAAAAATTCTCACCTCATAAAAATTCTCATCTGTTACATTCTTCCCCCCTAAAAAGGATTTTGTCCCCAGAATCGATATCTAAGGGGTTACACACTTCAATTAAGCAAATAATTGAGGATAAGACTTCATCATAACATCTTCGAGTTTCCACGTAGCTTCTTCAGCACTGTGGTTCCTCCAAATTACCTTAACAGAAGGTATCACTTTATTCCTAAGTACTTGTTCCTTTCTGTCAATAATTTGAACAGGAACCTCTTCATAAGTTAAGTCTTTATCAAATTGTAAAGGCTCGTATTCTATTACATGTTTATAGTCGTGTTTGTAAGGCCGTAACACGGAAATATGAAATACGTTATGTATATTCTCGAGTTCCGGAGGTAATGCCACTTCGTAAGCTACCTCGCCAACTTTTCGTAATACCTCAAAAGGTCCAATAAATCGGGGACTCAGTTTCCCTTTCTTGCCAAATCTAATCTTCCCCTTTTAGGGAGATACCTTTAGGAAAACGAAGCTTCCTGGTAAGAATTCTCGGTTCTGTCGATGTTGATCGGCATATTTCTTCTGTCTGTCCTGAGCAGCAACCAATCTTGTTCTGATCAGCTTCACAATTTCAGCAGTTTGTTGTACCAATTCCGGTCCCAACAGCTAACATTCACCGACTTCATTCCAGTATAGAGGAGTTCTGCACTTTCTGTCGTATAACGCTTCGTAAGGCGGCATACCGATACTCGCGTGGTAACTATTGTTGTAGGCGAACTCCACCAACTGGTAGATGATCAGTCCCAGCTTCCTTTGAAGTCCATCACACATGCTCTCAGCATATCCTCAAGCGTTTGAATTGTTCTCTCGCTCTGGCCATCGATTTGAGGATGGTACGCTGTACTCATTCGCAACTGTGTTCCCAAACATTCTTGTAAACGCTTCCAAAAATTTGACGTAAAATGCGGATCTCTGTCTGACACAATCGACACTGGAACACCATGTCGAGAAATAATCTCCTTAACGTATAATTTAGCTAATTGTTCCAAGTTATATTTAATCCTGATTGGTAAAAAGTGGGCTGACTTCGTCAGTCGATCCACAATAACCCATATTGCATCGAAACCTTTCTGAGTCGCTGGAAGACCAACCACGAAATCCATCATGATATGCTCCCACTTCCACTCTAGAATTTCTAACGGTTGCAACAATTCGCTAGGTCTCTGGTGTTCTGCCTTGACTTTTTGACAAGTTAGACATTTCGCAACGCATTCAGCTACATCCTTCTTCATATTCGGCCACCAGAAATAATGCCTGAGATCCTGGTACATCTTCGTACTCCCAGGGTGAATTGAATATCTCGAGCTGTGAGCTTCGCTCAAGATTTCCTCCTTAACTTTCGATACTGGCGGTACCCAGATTCTACCTTCAAATCGTAGCAGATCCTCACTGTCGATCTTGAATTTAACCTCTTTGCCATCAGCTATTCTCTTTCGAATCTTCTCGCATTCTTCATCGTGAAGTTGAGCTTCTTTTACCTTGTCCACAATTGTAGAACCAGTGGTTACTTGGAATAACTTTTCATCCAATTTCTTTGGAAACTTTACTTCCACCTCTAATCTAGCCATCTGCTCTATTAACTGATCCTGATCAGTTAACATATTCAGCTTCTCCCGACCTTTCCTGCTCAAAGCGTCGGCGACAACGTTAGCTTTACCCGGATGGTAAAGTATCTCGCAATCGTAGTCTTTAATCAGTTCCAATCATCTCCTTTGGCGCATGTTCAAATCCTTCTAGGTAAAGATATACTTCAGACTCTTGTGATCTGTGTATATTTCACACTTCTCTCCATATAAGTAGTGTCTCCAAATCTTTAGAGCAAACACTACTGCTGCCAACTCCAAGTCATGGGTCGGATACCCCTTCTCGTAGTCCTTCAGCTGACGTGATGCATAGGCAATGACTTTGCCGCTCTACATCAACACAGCCTAATCCTTTATGTGAGGCATCACTATATACCACGAAATTTCTCGAACTATCGGGTAAAGATAATACAGGAGCAGTACTCAACCTCTTCTTCAACTCTTGAAAACTCTCCTCACACTTCTCCGTCCAAACAAACTTAACTGTTTTACGAGTCAGATTCGTCAACGGAGTTGCTATTTTAGAAAAGTCTTGGATAAATCTCCGGTAATAACCTGCCAATCCCAACAAACTCCTCACTTCAGACGGCATCTTCGGCTGATCCCAATTCATTACCGCTTCAACCTTCGACTGATCTACCGAAATACCATTCTTGTCGATCACGTGGCCAAGAAATTGCACACGTTCCAACCAAAATTCGCATTTTGAGAATTTAGCGTAAAGCTTTTCTCGTCTCAGTGCTTCTAAGGTTAGTCTTAAGTGTTCAACATGCTCCTCCTCGGTCTTGGAATAAACCAGGATGTCATCTATAAACACTACCACAAACTTGTCCAGAAATGGCTTGAACACCCTGTTCATTAGGTCCATAAATGCAACTGGGGCATTTGTGAGACCAAATGACATCACCAAGAACTCGTAATGACCATACCGAGTTCTAAAAGAAATTTTCGGTATATCTTCCTTCCTCACCTTCAACTGATGATACCCGCTTCTCAAATCGATTTTTGAGAAGTACTTCGCACCCTTTAGTTGATCAAATAAGTCATCGATCCTAGGTAAAGGATACCTATTCTTGATCGTAACTTTATTCAACTCCCTATAATCAATGCAGAGACGCATCGATCCATCCTTCTTCTTCACGAATAAAACAGGCGCTCCCCACGGCGAAACGCTCGGTTGGATATACTTCTTGTCTAACAGTTCTTGCAGTTGAACCATCAGTTCCTTCATCTCGACTGGAGCCATTCGATATGGAGCCTTCCAAATTGGAGCAGTTCCCAGCGCTAAATCGATCACGAACTCTGTCTCCCTATCTGGCGGAAGTCCTGGCAAATCGCTAGAAAAAATGTCCACAAACTCCTTAACTACCGATATCTCTTCTACTTTAGGGCTCTCCTTACGCGTATCTACTATGTAGGCTAAATATCCTACACAGCCTTGCATCAAAAGTTTCTTGGCTTGCATCACCGTCAGACAATTCGCTTGTCTAGGCGATTTACTACCATAGAACACCAACTTTGACGAAGTCGTAAGGTTTACTAACTTCTTCTGACAGTCAATTATCGCCCCATGGTTGAACAACCAGTCCATACCTAGTATGACGTCGAATTCCCCAAGTTTAATCGGAATCAAATCTACTCTAAGTTCCTGACCTTTAATGTCCAGTCTATAATTCCTATAAACACTCCTAACAGGAATAATCTCCCTATTCGTAATTTCTATGCTCAAAGGGTAAACTAACTCCTCTACAGGTAAGTCTATGGTTTTAGCAAAATCATCAGATATGAATGAACAAGTAGCACCCGAATCAAATAATACATATGAATTTATACTATTGATTGGAATAATACCTGCCACCACATCTTTTGATTGCACCGCGTCTTGCACCGTCATGTTGAATGTGCGGGCAGTGGGTCGAACGGCCTGTAGTGGCGATGGTCTGGCAAGAGTCAGAGTGCTGCCGTTGTCCTTCCTTCCATTCCCTATTAACCCTGTCGCTTGGCTTCTTAGGGCAATTACGAGCCATGTGATCCTTGGATCCACATATATAACAAGCTCCTTTCTTGGGGTTTGGTCAATATGGCGCAATGTGGCCTTCCTGACCACATTTGTAGCATACGCATTTCCCTTTCATGCACACTCCAGTGTGAGTCTTCTCGCATGTAGCACACGCTTCGAGCTTCCTCTTCTGCTGGCCTCCCTGCTGACTCCCAGCAGAGTTATTGTCATTCCACTTCCTCTTTTGATGGATAGCCCCGCTACCACTAGCCTTAGTTTCCGTTTCATTCTTCTTCTTCTTATCTTGGTTGAATTATTCACCGCCTCGCTTCCCCCTTCAGCTAGAATAGCCTTTTCCAGCACGGCTGCGAACGTGTTTAGCTGGAACATAGAGACCTTGCTGTAGAGCCAGGGTTTCAGTCCCCGCTCAAACCTCCTAGCCTTCCTAGCATCCGTGCTGACCTGGTAAGTAGCGAACCTGGCCAGTTCATTAAACTTCGCCGCGTATTCCGACACTGACATCGTTCCCTGCTTCAGCTCTAAGAATTGGACCTCCATCTGATCTTGCGAACTCACTGGGAAGTACATCTCATAGAACATCTCTTTGAAACGTTCCCACGCTATGACTCCTTCTCCCTCTTTAGTCTTATTCGCCTGCCACCAGAAGCTAGCATCTGACTTCAACATAAAAGTCGCAAATGCCATTTTCTGGTCTTCACTGACCCTAGCCACGTCAAATACCTTTTCTATTTCCATAATCCACGTCTGAGAATCTATAGGGTTTTTCGATCCCTTAAATTCCGGCGGTCCTACTACCTTAAACTCTTTAAACGTCGTGGCTTGCACTTGCGGCTGATTCGCCACTACTCCTGCCAGCAGGTTTACTAATTGCTGAACCGTGTTAGGGTTTGTTGCATCGTTATTGTTGTTGTTTATTGAACCCTCGGGGTTTTGACGTGTTACTCTTCTTCTAGGAGGCATTTTTTGATAAGAAAATATTATTATTAGATCCTTTATTCAATTCTTAAGTATTCAAGTTCACACTTAAAGATTTGAATATCTCAGTTCACATAGAACACAAAGCACGTCAATAAACTTCTTTTATTCATTAGTCGTAGTTTAAAAACATCAATCAGATAACATTTCTGCCATTTACATCATCCTTCCTGAACTGAAAAGTTATAGGATTACATTATTAACTTATCCCATTCTTATCTCAATTATGGAATTTACTTTATTTACTACAAAAGCAAAACATGAAACAAAAGCTCTACTACTACTGCTACTACTACTATTACTGGTATTGCTGCTACTGCCTAGGCATATTAATACATCGCACAGCCTCTCTGCGTTCCTCTTCCATTACCTGAATTGCCGTTCTTCGGTCCACCACATACCACGGTAAACCTTGGAACTGAGCTGGGTAGTAGAAAATACTGTCCTGAGCTCTTTCTATCGCTGTATGAAAAGTATATTCCGTTTCCCTCAGCTTGGCCTCAGCTTCATCTTCAGCTCGATCAGCTCGTTGATTAGCCCTCAAGCTTAACTCTTCAGCCCTGGCACGCTTCCTCGACTCCTCCTGGATGTCTTGCTTCAGCTTTGCCAGTTCAAATTGAGCAGCATCTCTATCAACCTCCATATGTATCAGGTTCCACTGTGCATCTCCCAGGTCATTTGCCATTTCCTCGATCGTATTGTCTTGTTGCTGGATAGTTTCCTCGAGATCTCCTACTCGTCCATGAAGCTCCACGTTGCTATCGTAGACTGCCTCGTACATCTCAGCACTAGTAGAGTGAGGTGGGAATTCCTCTTCTGGATCCTCTTCCTCCTTTTCCTCCTCTTCAGACTCGTCCTCGTCCTCATCCTCTGGAATAAGTGTCAGCTCACGCTCCCGACCAGCTATGGTGATCACTGGAGATGGCTCTCTCCTAACCAGCTGCTCCCAGACAACATGTATGTCACGGGGCTCCTCCTCTCTAGGCACCTGAGGTACAGCCTCTCTAGCCTGACTAGGTTCTCCAACGTTCGTCATCCTGACAAAAGAATTTTAAAGCTTATTATTACGTGATATCGAGTCGTCACCCTTCGAATACCTGAACGTAAACACATAGCACATAAGGTAGTTTATTATCTTTACCTATCACATCTATCTTTTCGATCTTACCATAAGGCTACTACCTAAGGTTTTTCCCCACCTAAGGTTTCATAACCTATGGCTTTGATACCAACCTGTGACATCCCCAAATTTGGGTACTTCGTTTCCACATGATTTGGTGTTCACTTTCTAATTAAAACATACATCTACCCAGTAATAAAGAATTTCAAACTAATTACAACCTTCATAAAACCTTAATAAAAATCTCCCTCTAGAAAGAATGACAACTTGTTCAATAAAATCCCAGGGTTATCTAAACCTTAACATTATTCAGATAACGTAAATGCGGAAACATAAACATAACCAACTAAGTCTTATTATAAAAGCAACTTGACATAACAAGCCTTCATTTATTCATCTTTCCTTTTCCTTTACTTGTTGATGGTATGTCAACATTCTTGGTCTCAACTGCAAGTGGTGGTAAAGTAGGCAAGAGTGAGCAAACAAAAGCTCACTTGAAAATACAACAGTGATATGACATAAGTGAATCTTTTCAAAAGAGTTTGAATAACTTTACTTTCATCAATATAAAGAATTGAATTATAATTCTTTCATCAATATATAGAATTCGAATATGGAATCATCTAAGGGTCATAAGACCTTGAACCATTGTCCTAGGTTATAAATATGTCTATTTAAACCTTTAACAGTCAATAAGACTATAGACATTAACTCGTACGCAGGGGGATCAACCCTTTGTACTATGAATTGTGCACAACCATCTTAACGCTTCCGCATAAAATATCCCCTAATTAATAGGGTTGTTCCTTCTCAGAAATTGAATACAAGTCCGCACCAAAGAAAGTTTGGTTTGGATAGATAAGGGAACTTTAGAGTTCAACTATCATCAACTAGGAGTAGTTGAATCGACTTTCAGTTCTTTACAGTTCAATAATATAAGAATCATGAACCAATTACAAAATATGACAATAAACTTCATAATAGATAGGCATGCTTTTAGAAATAACTTAAAGCATTCGATAGACTAAGTAGATCTTACTTGAACAACTAAGTCAAGATCATATTACTAAAATAACGCTTTAATACTTACGCTTTATGAGTGTGGTATAACTTGTACCACATATAACAAGTTAAGGAACGTGAATGAACTTTCATGATTTCTTGAGCAAGGGTTAGGAAACTTGCACAATGAAAATATACAATGAATAGGCTTGTATAGCATTCAAGAGTAGCTTAAAGAACTTGCACAATATAAATAACAAGTTTAGAAACTTGCTTAACATAAGAGAATAAGGGTTAGAGAACTTGCCTTAAGCGCAAGCTACACTTTAACCATTACAACCACTTCACAAGCACCCTACACATTTATATTACATTCAAACCATCTATTAGTATCCAACTACAATATTTAAACTATCGAACTTCATATCTAAGTCCAACTCACAATATAATTTACCACATTGGTTGCTAATTAGTCAAGTACGTGAGTCTATACTCACGGCATACATTCATAAACCTATAACTCAATGAATCGTGTTGTGTGCCTCGTGAAAGCAACACACACACACACACACATGTAACACATTCATAATATATTTCAATCTCACTTAAACACATCAAAAATATGTTATCTTATTACACCTTTCACTTTCCAAGTCTTAAGAACAAGTTAGCTTAACAAACGGGGCATAAAAACTCAAAAACAAAACTCAAAATTTTATGGGCAGCAACATCACCCGCTGGGGCGGGTCCCCATAGGGCAATACACCCGCTGGGGCGGGTGCTCCCCCTGCTGCACCACTTGGTTCGCGAACTAGTGGAGTATTAAGCCAATTTGGCTCATTCCTTCACACCGAATTCGATTTTTTTCCAACAAGATAAACATAAAACTTGATACTAACAATATTTTAAACTTATTAACATGCTCATAACATATATAATCCATAAAACACATAATCCAAAATAAGATTTCATGATTTTCAAAGAAAACACAATTTTAAGCCTTCTTGACGAAAATTGCTACTACGAATTCGTTTTTCATCCAATTCAAGTGATTCCAATTGTAATCACTCATATTCTTAACATATTAACTTAATACATGATCAATTTTAACAATGACTCAAAATCAACATCAATTTGATAGTTTTAAAAGCCGTTTTTCAGAAATAACTTCACCGAAAATCACTATGAACACACTTCCTATTGTTTATCAAAAATTCATTGATTGAATTACTAGAACAACCATAAAACTCATATATAATCATGTTGTATCACATATTACACATAATTCATGCTCACGTCAAGGATTTAAAGAAATTTTCAACATAAATTCATAATCTAACTCTATGAACATGAATTTCATAGTATTCATCATATACTTATGAATTGAAATTATTAAACAACTATGAAACCCTCATGTAAACATATATATATATATATATATATACATACATCTCCCATTCACATATCAAAATAAATAGCTTTCACAAAGAGACTTTCACATAGAGTTCCAAAACCATGAAAACATAAAAGAATATGCTTTGAAAACTTGTTTTTACAACAATTGTATTTTGAAAACCCTTTCATGGCATACAATTACATATGAAAACATATGAACACCATATATACATATAATTTCATGATTGTAAAAACCTAATTTGATAAAAAAGAATTGTGACGCCCCCAAATCCGTGTAACATCGATTACAGGACATGGTGCTCACGATACAACATACATCCTCATCTATCTAAGTAAACTCCAGCAATAATAATAGTAATATTATAACTATTACGTACTTACTCAAAATAAAATCCCAAGTCTTTACAACCTTTAATAAACCAAAACTTAAACTTAGCGTTTATCGCTACATTACATCATATGCGGAAATATAACTTATTTTATATGGTAACTAGCATCATTTCATCTTAGTCTTCCCCTTGTCCTTGCCCGAGCCCTCAGCCTTCTCATCCTTAACTGAAAGGTTTAAGCAAGAATGAGCACAAATTGCCCAGCAAGTATATAAAGAAGTTTGAAAACATACATCAGGAGTAAAAACATCTGTATGACAATATCTCAACAGTTGAAAGAATTATCAAGTGTTAAACAAGAATATCAAAGATAAGAGTTTAGAATTCTCCATAGCATACTAAGGGGTGTTAAATACCCTGAACATTGCTTTGTTTCATCGAAAACCATCAGACGGTTTAACAATCAAATAGATTGTAAACGGTCTCTGCAAGTACTCCAGGTGATCAGCCTATCGTACCCTACATTGTGCACAAGTATAAAGTTTAAACTGCATAAGCATAAATGGGTCTATATGCCCGACATCTGTTTGCCCATTTATTCGGGTTGTTCATCTTAGTATTCATGCGAGACCGCACCAAAGCAATTTGGATTGGTAAACATTAAATAGCTTCGAAAGATTTGAATTAAATCATTTTTCATCAATAATAACTAGCCGAAAACAAAGGCCAGGAAACATACTTAGAAACAGTTCGATAATGACATGAAACTTATAAGCATAGTTGTTAGAATAATAACTGAGTAATCATCGATAAGCTTGCAAGATAATTGAAGTTGTATAACTTCACAACAAAGGAACTTGCACGAATAAATAGCTAGCACAAGTCCAATACTTACCCTTACTGCGATAAAAATGAGTAAGGATTGAATAAATACCCAATAGAAATTAGGGTTAGGAAACTTGCCTGATACGTCTGCTATCGTTAAAGCTAGCAATTAACCTTCACGTAACCTAATCATATGTGTCACATTAAGCCATTAGGTTCTTGAACTCTAATTCGAAAGAAAATGATTTCCTTTCATTATAATTTCATTAATCAACTACCACGTATGCTATCATCAAACTAATTTAATCATATATCATGTTGCGTCATATAGATAAAGTGGTTCAATATGAGAATATGAGTAAAAATAAGTTTCTGGAATTTTTCCCGGTTCGACCCGACCCGACCCGGATCAGACCCGACCCGGACCAGACCCGACCTGGACCGGCGCAGCTGCGCAGCCTCAAGCCGTGTTACCGGCGCAGCTGCGCTGCCTCAAGCCGTGTTACCGGCGCAGCTGCGCTGCCTGGAAACCCGGAACCCATCTTTGAGTGGCGCAGCTGCGCATCGTTAAGCCGTATGAACGGCGCAGCTGCTCTGCTCTTCATGCCCAGAAAATTTTTGCAGTTTTGAGCAGCCATCTTAGCGAATTAATTCCGATTAAACCATACATGATATGACCATGAAACTTGGACACAACATACTTCATCTAGCATACTATTTTACAAAAATATCACATTCCAGAAAATAGCAAATTAAGACCACGAACAGGCTACCTTGAAAAGCGTGCCAGGACAGGTTCTAACACTTAGAAAAATTCTGGAAAACCCAGAAATTTGCAGATTTTTATTTCCAACATGCTTGCTCTCGAAAATCATAACTTGCTCAATTTAACTCCGTTTCTTATGAAATTTGGTCAGGTTATACATCATACTACACAGTATTTTACAAAATTATTACACACTAATCGGGTCATAGAAACCATGATTCCAAGGCTCCGAAAAACCCGAAAAGTCACAGATTCTATATTAAGCCATCTTTGACAAATTTTGTGATTTTGATTCTAGCATGCATGAGGTTGATTCCTACTGTCCAGATCACACATACTAACATATATACACATATTACAACAATTAAACTCACTAACTTTTCATGTTTGAAGAAATTGACATCTAAGAGGCATTTTATCGAATAGTTAGCATGCATACATGAATTCTACGATTCTCTACGAATTTGAAACATGATTAGACCAGAACTTTCATTCTTAACACCCATATATCAGTATTACACACTAACATGGTATCACGAAACCACAACGAAACATTTTCCATAATTATACATGCATTTTCTTCACTATTTCCTTAAGAACATAATATAAGTTCGTATTCTTACCTTGAACGCTATTCTTTAATCAAGGAATCCGAGAATGCTTCCTTCCTTGTTTGCTTAGTCTTTGCAAATTTCCAGAATAACTCCACACTAACTATTACTCTCAATTTCTCTCACGGAATGAAGTTTTTAGCAAAAGAGGTAGTGTTTTGGGTGGAGAGTATAAATAGAGATTGATATAGCTTGATAGAAGCTGATATCATCAGCCCCTCCATGTTCTCATAACGGTTATACACATATTGCATGATTAACTAATATTAAAATGAAAAGAGGAGTTAGAGAATGGAAGAGTTTGTGGGTGTAAAGGATTGTAACTCCCTTCCTCTCTAAATCTTCTAAAACGTATACTCCCTTGTCCCAAATCAGTTGTCATGTGGGCCCACTCCAGCTGCTGATCAACATATTAAACTAATATTATAATCAATTAAATAACTATTTTGACCATTTTGCCCCTCGTAGCAAAACGTTGCGATACTTATATCGATTCCTACTAAAGTCGACGTCCCGGATGTCATGGAACTATTTGTTTCGTCAAAATCGTCTCCGAAATTCGTGGTTGACTTTTTACACGAAAAAGTCAAACGGTTGACTTTGACCAAAAAGTCAACCGTGACACATTTTCGTGGTTACAGTCTAACCTGACTAAATTCGACGTCCCGGACTTAAATACGCAGTCCGCGTCTCTAAATTCCACTCTGATCTCAAAATCATGCTTTAAAGCCATCTCACGAAATTAATAGAATAATTCCATACTTAACCTATTTAAATAGTTGAATTAAACTAAACCAACCATTTAAATACTCCTCATCACATATCATAAAATAACACATGTATGTATAATGCATATACATCTAAATAACAGAAAACACACCAAAATTTCACATAAATTCGTTTATTGATAATTGTTAAAAGACATAATAATCTCGGATATTACAAGAATTACAACACATAAGAATTGAGTACAAGGGTTAGGGTATAACCTTCCTAGTTTTACTTAAAGAGCAGAGATGATGAAGATGATGATCCTCTTATGCCTTCTCAAGCCTTTCTTCCTCTTCTCTCTTCTTCTTCTCTGACAATTCTCTCTAACCCTCTTCTTCTTTCTTTCTTTGTTTTGTAAAACTAACGTAACTTTTAACTTAACATATATTATACAATATACAATATACATATATAATAGATATGTAACTTATATATAATAAATATAATACTTATAACCATATTAATTCTTATCAATAACATAGATACAAAATTTGAAAAGTCCAAAGCTATGTTTGGCAACCTCTTAGAAAAATAGGTTTTTAGTGCTAAGGCCTTGTTTGGGTAAAATAAGATTAAACAAGTACAAGGGCCTTGTTTGGTAAAACACTTTAAAATCCTTTTCTAGTCTTTTAATAACTCTTTAAATCCATAGATTAAATATTACACTTATTTAATTAAATTACAACACTCTAATTCAATTAAATAAACTAACATTCACATAATACCAAATTGTCACACAATTGAATTTCCTTTATTAAACATAATTCGTCTAACAAATTATTATCACTTAGCACATAACATTAACTCTAATTAAATTATTCCCCATTAAATTAAAATGATGCTACACCATTGCTAACATATCAATTTAATTAATCATATAGCACTTAATTAAATTGTCCACAACAATCGCACAATTTATTTATTTATCTTCACAAATACATTCTATAAAATATTTATTTAATTCAATAAATATTTACAATTAACATATAAAATTCTCAATCATTACAGTCTTCCCTCCTTAAAAGGATTCTGTCCCCAGAATCACAACATAAAAAAAATCTCATAAAAATTCTCACCTCATAAAAATTCTCATCTGTTACATCTGCCACCACATTAGCTTTGCCTGGATGGTACAGAATCTCACAATCATAATCTTTGATCAATTCTAGCCATCGGCGCTGCCTCATGTTTAGCTCCTTCCGCGTGAAGATATACTTCAGACTCTTGTGATCCATGTATATTTCACATTTCTCATCATACAAATAATGCCTCCAAATCTTCAAGGAAAAAACTATCGCTGCTAACTCCAGGTCATGAGTCGGATAGCCCTTCACATAATCTTTCAACTGACGTGAAGCGTACGCAATGACCCTGCCGTGTTGCATTGGTACACAACCAAGATCCTTGTGTGATGCATAACTATACACTACAAACCATCCCGTGTTGTCCGGTAAAGCCAACACAGGTGCTTGACTAAGCCTTTTCTTCAATTTTAGGAAACTCTCTTCACACTTCTCCGTCCAAACAAATTTAATTGTCTTTCTAGTAAGATTGGTCAACGGCGATGCTAATTTCAAAAAATCCTGGATGAATCTTCGATAGTATCCCGCTAATCCTAAGAAACTTTTGATTTCTGTTGGCGTCTTCGGCTGCTCCCAATTGATAACCGCTTTTACTTTTGCTGGATCCACCGAAACACCATTCTTGTTGATAATGTGCTCCAAAAACTGCACTTTCTGCAACCAAAATTCACAGTTTGAAAATTTTGCATATAGCTTCTCCTTCCTTAATGTCTCCAACACTATTCGAAGATGCTCGGCCTGTTCATCCTCCGTCTCTGAATACACTAGAATGGCATCGATGAATACGACAACAAACTTATCCAAATATTATTTGAACACTCTGTTCATCAAGTCCATAAATGCTTGCCGGCACGTTCGTCAATCCGAATGACATTACCAGAAACTCAAAGTGTCCATACCGAGTTCTGAATGCCGTCTTTGGAATGTCCTCTGGTCTCACTTTCAGTTGGTGATAACTGGTCCTCAAATCAATCTTTGAAAAGTACTTCGCCCCTTTCAACTGATCAAATAAATCGTCGATCCTAGGTAATGGGTACTTGTTCTTAATGGTGACCTTGTTCAACTCTCGGTAGTCGATACAAAGCCTTAGCGATCCATCTTTCTTCTTTACGAATAAGACTGGTGCTCCCCGCGGTGATACGCTCAGTCGAATGTATCCCTTATCTAACAACTCTTATAATTGAGCCATCAGTTCTTTCATCTCTACCGGCGCCATACGATACGGCGCTTTGTATACCGGTGTTGTCCCTGGTGCCAAATCAATAACAAACTCTATCTCTCTATCCGGCGGCAATCCCAGAATCTCGTCTAGGAAGACATCGGCGAATTCCCTTACAATAGGTATCTGACCCAGTTCACCCTTGACTCGTCGAGTATCAACCACATGAGCCAAATAACCTACACAACCCTTCGTAAGCAATCTCTGTGCTTGCATCATCGTCAGACAATGAGATTGTCTCAGCGATTTACTACCATAAAATACCACCTTCGACTTATTCGGAGTCTTAAGGTGTACACACTTCTTCTTACAGTCGATAACTACTACGTGATTCGATAACTAATCCATTCCAAGAATTACATCGAACTCCCCTAAACGAATCGGTATCAAATCCACTTTGAGCTTAAAACTTCTCAATTCAGGTATAACAGTTCCTCTGAATGTATTCTACGGGGATAATTTCCTTGTTCGCTACTTCTACGTTCATAGGGTGTTCTAATCTTTCACGGGGTAAGTCTAACTGTTTAGCAAATTCTTCGGAAATAAAAGAGCAGGTAGCACCCGAATCGAATAACACATAAGCATCAATATCATTGATCGGGGTGATACCTGACACCACTGTCCTTAGACTCCACCGCATCCTGAACGGTCATGTTGAACGTGCATGCCATTGGTCTGTTGGCTTGACTGGCTGGCCCTCTGATGCTCAGTCCGTTGTTGTTATTGTTACGGTTGCCGCTAGCTACATCGCCCTTTTTCTTTGGGCAGTCCTTGATTTGATGGTCTGGGGCTCCACACGTGAAACATCCTCCCTTCTGCTTATTCGGACACTGAGGAGCCATGTGCCCCGGTTGTCCACAACTGTAACAAACACTCTTTCCCTTCATGCACTCCCCCGAGTGATTCTTCCCACAGTTATTGCACTTTACACTTTCCTTGGCCTCTCCCTCGGAATTGTTACCTCCAGAGGATTGGCTCTCGTCCATTTACGCTTGTTGGGGTTGCTGCCTCCGTTGCTTCCCCCCTTCTGTCCTTCATGTCCGGTCTTTTTTTTTGTTTAAATCGAGCAATGGCTTCATTGCCTCCTTCGACAATGATAGCCCTTTCCAATAGATCAGAGTAAGTCTTAATCTTCAATACCGCGACTGCTTTTTGCACCCATGGTTTCAGTCCTAATTCGAACCTCCTTGCCTTCCTGGCCTTCATGTCAACCTGATGTGTAGCGAATCGGGCCAACTCGTTAAATTTTTCCACGTACTCTGCGACAGATATACTACCTTGTTTCAATTCCAGAAATATAACCTCCATATCCTGTTGCGTATTCTCCGAGAAGTAATTCTCGAGGAATAACTCCTTAAATTTGTCCCAAGGAATAACTCCTTCGCCTGCCGGTCCCTTATTGGCTTTCCACCAATAATTAGCTTCGCCCTTCATCATGAAAGTGGCAAAACTTGTCTTCTGTGCTTCGGCCACTCGTACGACCTCAAACACTTTCTCCATCTCTTCTATCCAGATTTGGGCTTCGATTCGGTCTAAGGTTCCCCGAAACTCTGGTGGTCCTACCAATTTAAAGTCCTTAAAGGTAGCTAAGTGATGACCTGGCTGCCCTGCTGCTGTCTGGGGTCTGTTTTGCATTTCTTCTGTTAACAGGTCAACGAAGTTTTGCATTGGGTCAGCATTCCCCCCTCCGTTGTTAACGGATCCTTCCTCCCTCTGGTTTCGTGGTAGTCTCCTAGGTGGCATGATCTGAGGAAAGGAAGAAAATATTAGGTTTTTACGTGATATGCAATTCATGTTAGCATTAAGAAGTTTAAGACGTCTATCAATCATATTTGATTCAAATAAACAACTTCAGTATCACAATAAAACTCGATGGATCTCCTCAACCCATCACTTACATACTCTATTTGAGTTTTCTACAAAGGTTATAACCTAGGCTTCGCATTCCTAATGTTTATAACCTACTGCTTTGATACCAACCTATGACACCCCCAAATCCGGGTTCTCAAGCCCCGATTCGGTCGTCACAATACAATACAAATATCCGCCTCTAAACAACATACAATAACTAAATGCAGAAATATAATAAACGTATGTCGTTCATTCAAAAGGTGTTACTAGTCCCAAGATTCAATAAACTTAATACAAACATACAAACATACCCTAGAATAGTCATTAGGGTTCATATTACATAACAGTAATTTAATTAAACATAAAGATAAAGTTTGCTCCTTGCAAACTAATCCTACATCTTCCCTTTACCCTTATCCTTCCCTAAAGTCTCGGGCTTAACTACAATATAAGTCATGATATAGCAAGAATGAGCAACAAGTTTGCTCAACAAGTTTAAATACAACAATAAAGGATATATCATGATGAATAGAAAATATCTGACAATGAATTCAACAATATGAATATCGGAAGCAAAAATAATGATTGCTTTTAGAATAACTGATAGTCAAGTAGACTTAGAACTATAAAACTCCAATGGAATCAATAGTTGATTGACCCTTTGGTTACTGGCTACAGAATAAGTACTTGAGAGGATCAGCCTCGCGTACGCCATGTATATGCATAACATTCAACTCTGCTGTTTGTATCTTATATTAGATACCTGCTACTCCCTTATAATATAAGGGTGTTCTTTCAGTCTAAGAATCCTTACCATCAATTGGTTTGGATAGCTTTTATAAAATTTCATATACCTGTCTGACCGAACAAGGGTTCAGACTCTATCTGACATAGTTCAAGAATTATAGAACTTTAAATGATGTATAAGTCCAAGACTATACGAACTCAAGTGCACCAAGTGCGAATAACAATAATATCGATGTGGAATAATTGTAAAGTAATTAAACCACCTAATAGCATGCTTGGAAATAAAGTTCAAGCTTTAAATAATTAACTGTCAATACGATAGTAACCTGCTTAATACAATATGAGAAGGATACGAAACTTGCACAATAAAGTGTGTAAGGTAGGGAACTTGCATTCAAATCAAGTGAAGTTTAAGAAACTCGCTTACAACGTTCCTTGAGTAAAGTAAACACAAGGATAGGATACTTGCCTGTTTGCTCAGCTACAAATAAGTTCTAGCTTTAATTAAACTTGTTGAAACAACCTATCATTAACAAGTCGGTCTTTCAATTAGCATGTGTAAACTAATATAAGTCTACACTTACAATATTCTACTTATCATATAAGTCTATCATATAAGATCACGTAAGTCAATCTAATCATATCTTAGATTTGATAACTTTAGATTATCTAGTTTCTATGCATCAATATAGGCTTGAACACATAGTACTTCAAGTTACTTATATTTAATCAACACACATGCTTTATAGTTATAATTTCAAGTTTGAAAACTTAGCATGCTCATCCTAATCCAATATAAAGTCATATGTTCTCATGTCGGTAATTCGCATACTTTAAACAATACAAGTTTATGCTTCAAAGTTGATTAGTAAAGTCATGTTAGCACATAACAAGGTTAAACAATGTTTAAGTAATCATGCTTGTGCGTATACTACATGTGTATACCTTAACCCTCATTAGTTCATTCTTGAAATTTATTCCTATGAATAAGCATGCATAGGTGATATTCATGTAGGATGCTCATATCAACATATTTATAGGTGTAATGAGATCCTAATATACATGCTTGCATGATCATAATATAACCCTCATAGTGTTTGATCTTTCACATTCTACATTTTCATTAAAAGTTGCACTTAATCAACAAAGGTAACATAGTACATGTAAAGCATCTCATAGTCATGACTCACATGTATTAGAGTGCATATCTAAACAACGTAAATATCCTCATATGGTCAGAATCTAAAAGGCTCAAGTCTTGGTCAAGTTTAATTTCAAAAGTATTTAGTTCCTTTCTTTTGAAAACGTCTTAACTTACGATCAAGTGTGCTAGTACATGATTGATATTTTAAACATGCATTTCATGTTAATATAAACCTTACGGTCGTGTTCTAAAAATCAAAATATGTATATGCTACTTACGTGTCTAAGTGCACAATCGGAACTATAAATTTCATTTCAAACATATGTTTTTCCCTTCATGGTGTACATACTAACATGGTTAACATTGTGCATGTAGTATCAAGAAACATGGTTATAGAAGTGATACTAATTTTCATGCTTGCCTTAAACAATAGCATAAAGTTATCACATAGCAGGCCTTAACAGGAAGCAGGAAGTAAGAAACCAAGAACAGGCACTGGCACAGCTGCGCCGCTGACCAGTGCAATATTGGCGCAGCTGCGCAGGCTTGCGGCCAGTCCAGGAGCTGTGCAGTTTCGGCAGACTCACAACCCATCTCAAAATTTTTCCAACAAAATCATTCCAGACATTTTCTAACATAATTCTAACATGTATAATAACTTATATACCACCTAACAATCATGTTCCAATCCAATAATTAATCAACCAATGATCAATTCAAAATCAAGAACTTAGAAATATTATAGAGAATAAGATAGGGAGAGCATGAATTGGAATGTATACCTCTACAATTGAAATGTCTTGCTGCTATAATAAAACTCCCTCACTGATAACTCACAAAACTTACTCACTATGATTGCTATCTATTTTATACTTGGAGAAAAATCTCAGCAATGTTAAAATGAGAAGGAGTAGAAGTTCTTATATAGGCAATTCCATATCCGATTCTTAACTTTGCTCACTAAATCAAACTAACGGATTACATGATTGTGTATTGGTTAATGAATGGTAGTTGAGAAACACTGTGTTGCCCACTCCCCTTGAAATCATTGGCTATTTTTGCTGAAATTGAGAAGAGTTATAGGGTAGCTAGCTAGCTCTTCACGTGGGAAGAATGAGATGGGCACATATATGGGACAAGGAATTTTCAGCAATTTGCAACGTGTAATACAACACTAAGGTCATATAATATATACACATAGTATATACTTAGGCTATATGTATTTATTCTAAATACATTTAAGTCCCAATGTTACTCCAAATAAGAAATCAATAATATCATATATCACATAGGTACATATACACCAACATATAATCCATGTACATTTTTCTTAATACCAAATATAGTTCAATTAGGCATTATTATTACTTACCATTATAACTGTTATTATAATAATTATAATAACTTATTGAAAGCAATATCAATTAATAATGTTATTGATATTAATAGAAGGTAATAAGGTATTCATCAAATTTTACCCACACATAACATGTAACTTACATAATGTTATTAATCTCACTATATAGTCTATACAATAATATATAGCCACATTAATGTGTCACATGCACTTTATATAACATAAAGGTAACCACCATATATTACAAGGTTTAATATATCGCATACTTATATAAAACAATTAACCAAGTAAATATAATATTATTATATTTATTAATCTCTTACTCATTAATTATTATTTATTCATAATAATTATTAATCAACGCATTATCAATTAATTAATCATAATTAAAATTAATCAATATGTTCAAATCCGGCTACTATATTCAAATAAATTGAATATTTAATTATTAATAATCCTATCAATTATCTGATATTAAAGTCTTAGGGTTAGTCCACTAATTTAAATAACCATTAGTGACTCCCTTTAATTATTTTGCAATTTCACATAACCACATAAGGTTTAAATAAGCTCACAAAACCAACTCGTTAAAATTAAATCACATATTTAATTAATAAGGAGTTTAAAATTCATGGACGTTACAGACCCGATCCACAAGTTAGTGGATTTATTAGGTGAGGCTCTTAGGGGAAGGAACAACGAACCCGTTTGCCCCAATCCTCAAGCAGCACCAGTCACAAATTTCAAAGACTTTAGAAGAATAGGACCTCCAGAGTTTGAAGGTGCTACCGATCCAATCATTGCGCAGACGTGGATCAAGGAAATAGTGAGGGCTTTCACCATCGCTTGTGTGGATGAAGACCAGAAGACAGTATTTGCTACGTATATGATGAGGGGCAAAGCCAACTACTAGTGGGAGGCGAATCAACAGAGCAGGAGAAGGGATAATAGCATGGGATAGATTTAAGACGCTGTTTTTCGAGAACTACTTCCCGAAAAGCATGAAGAATAGAATGGAGGTTAAGTTCTTAGAACTAAAGCAAGGTGATATGACGGTGGCGCAGTACGCGGCTAAGTTCAACGAAGTAGCATAGTTTGCAGAACACCAGGTAGGAGATGAAGAGAGAAAAGATAGACGTTTTGAGCAAGGACTGAAGCCTTGGTTGTTTAATAAGGTGTCAGTTCTTCAGATCGATTCCTTTGCCACATTGCTGGAGAAGGCGATCATTACGGAAGGTGGTAGTGAAGCCTTAATTCTTTATAACAAGGAAAAGAAGGGTAAGAATACGGGAGGAGGAAATCCTGGAGGAGGAAGCAGCAGTGGAGGAAGTAACTTGGGAAAGATAAAGTGGGAGAATAATAACAACACAAAAACAAAAACAATCAGTCGGGAAATTTTCGTGGAGGTTTTAAGAAGAGGGCAGAAGGATGGCCGAAGGATGGGAAAAATCATCAGGGGCGAGTGCTGGAAGGGGCGTAGTACTTGCTACAATTACGTCCAGGGGGGACACATTTTGCCCAACTGCCCGAAGCTCAAGAAGGTCCAAGGGTGTTTCTCTTGCGGCTCAACTGAACACCAGATCAAGGATTGCCTGAAGAAGGGAAGCAGCGGAGAAAGTGGCCAACCAGGGGGAGGCAGTAAATTAATGATCGGCGAACCGACACAATCCAACTGCCCAACAGCAAGGACCTTTAACATGACCGTCCAGGACGCAGTAGCTGCGAAGGACGTGGTGTCAGGTATTATCTTAATCAATGATATAAATGCATATGTATTATTTGATTCGGGTGCCACCTGTTCTTTTGTATCTGAAGAATTTGCTAGTAGACTAAATTTACCCCGAGAACGACTAAGAAATCCTTTAGACATAGAAGTTACAAATAAGGAAGTGATCCTTATAGAATTTATATACCGAAATTATCGCGCAAACATTAGAGATCATGAACTGAGCGTAGACTTGATTCCTATTAGATTGAGAGAATTTGATGTAATACTGGGAATGGATTGGTTGTATAACCATGCTGCGATAATTGACTATCAGAATAAAAGTGTGAACCTTCAGACTTTGAGTAAGTCTAAGGTAGTGTTTTATGGTAGCTCATTGCTTAAGTAATCATGTTGTCTTACGATGATGCAGACCAAGATATTATTAAGGAAAGAATGTGTAGGTTACTTAGCTTACATCATAGATACTCGAAAAAAGGGAGTAAAAATTAAGGATATATCCGTAGTAAGAGAATTCCAAGATGTATTTCTAGACGATCTTCCTGGTCTTCCGCCAGACAGAATCGAATTTGTAATAGACTTAGCACCGGGAACGGCACTGATTTTGAAAGCTCCATATCGTATGGCGCCAGTAGAAATAAAGGAATTGATGATACAACTATAAGAGTTACTAGATAAAGGTTACATATGGCCGAGTGTGTCTCCTTGGGGAGCACCAGTGTTGTTTGTTAAAAAGAAGGACGGATCGATAAGGCTCTGTATCGATTATCGAGAATTAAACAGAGTAACGATCAAGAATAGATATCCACTACCAAAGATAGACAACTTTTTTGATCAACTGAAGGGAGAAAAGTGTTTCTCGAAGATAGACCTACGGACAGGTTATCACCAACTGAAGGTATGGGAGGAAGACATACCAAGGACTGCGTTTCGAACCCGTTATGGACACTACGAGTTTTTGGTAATGTCCTTCGGATTGACAAATGCTCCGGCAGCATTCATGGACTTGATGAACCGAGTCTTCAAGCCATACTTGGATAAGTTTGTGGTAGTTTTCATCGACGACATCTTGATCTACTCAAAGACCGAAGAAGAGCACGCCGAACATCGAAAAATAGTTTTGGAAGCGTTAGGAAGGAGAAGATGAATGTGAAGTTTTCTAAGTGTGAATTTTGGATGGAGAAGGTTCAATTCTTAGGACACGTGGTGGATAAGAATGGAATCTCAGTAGACCCTACGAAGGTAGAAGCAGTAAGTAATTGGGAGCAGCCGAAAACACCAACGGAGGTGAGGAGTTTCTTAGGGTTAGCCGGGTACTATCGAAGATTTATCCAGGATTTCTCTAAGATAGCGACCCCGTTGACCAATCTAACGAGGAAGACGGTGAAGTTCGTGTGGACAAAAAAATGCGAAGAAAGTTTTCAGGAGTTGAAGAAGAGATTAAGCGAAGCGCCTGTATTATCATTACCAGACGATGCGGGAGGTTTTGTGGTGTAGAGTGATGCATTGCACAAGGGACTTGGCTATGTGCTCATGCAACATGGCAAGGTTATTGCGTATGCATCACGACAATTAAAGGACTACGAAAAACGATACCCTACTCACGACTTCGAGTTAGCGGCAGTAGTTTTTGCATTGAAGATATGGAGGCATTATTTGTACGGAGAGAAATGTGAGATATACACGGACCACAAAAGTCTAAAATATATCTTCACACAGAAGGAGTTGAATATGCATCAGAGAATGTGGTTAGAATTGATCAAGGATTACGACAGTGATATTCTTTATCACCCGGGTAAGGCGAACGTGGTTGCCTACACTCTGAGCAGGAAGGGAAGGGAGAAACTGTTTCACTTGACGACTCAAGAGGAGTTAATAAGAGAAATGGAGAAGTTGGAAATATAGGTAAAGGGACCGGAGAGGTCTGAAGAAAAGTTGTTTATAATGGAAGCTCATCCAACATTGTTGGATAGAGTGAACGAATCACAAGAGAAAGACGAAGAGTGCGAGAAAATCAGAAAGCGAATCGCAGAGAATGAAGAGGAAAGATTCAGAATGGATAAAGACAGTATCTTGAGATTCGAAGGGAGAGTGTGGGTGTCAGCGGTAGCCAAATTGAGAGAAGAAATTTTGCACGAGGCACATATTACGATGTATTCCGTTCATCCGGGAGGCACAAAGATGTACCAAGATTTGAGGCAACATTTTTGGTGGCCCAATTTGAAACGGGAAGTCGCAGATTGTGTTAGTAGATGTCTTAGTTACCAACGCGTCAAAGCAAAGCACCAGAGGCCAAGTGGTTTACTACAACCGTTGGAAATACTAGAGTGGAAATGGGAGCACATCACGATGGACTTCGTGGTGGGACTTCCAGTCACGCAGAAAGGTTATGATGCCATTTAGGTTATCGTGGATCGACTAACGAAGACCGCACATTTTCTACCAATCAAGATCCGCTATAGTTTGAATCAGTTAGCGAGTCTGTACTGTAAAAGAGATTGTTTCACGACATGGAGTGTCCGGTGTCAATTGTATCTGATCGAGATCCGCTTCACGTCAAACTTCTAAAAAAGCTTGCAAGAGAGGATGGGAACACAGTTAAGGTTGAGTACTGCGTATCATCCACAGACAGACGGACAGAGTGAGCGAATGATACAAATGTTGGAAGACATGCGTAGGACTTACGTGATGGACTTCAAGGGAAATTGGGACGACCACCTACCCCTAGTAGAATTTTCATATAACAATAGTTACCATGCGAGTATTGGCATGCCACCGTACGAAGCTCTTTACGAAAGAAAGTGTAGAACGCCGTTATGTTGGGATGAAGTCGGAGAACGATAAATATTGGGGCCAGAATTAAAACAACAAACCGCAGACGTGGTAACAATGATAAGAGCCAGACTGGTAGCAGCTCAAGATCACCAGAAAAAGTACGCAGTTTTGCATTGACAAGACCGAGTCTTTAAAGTCGGTAGTTACGTTTTATTGAAAGTATCTCTCTAGAAAGGAAAAATATGATTCGTTAAGAAGGGAAAATTGAGTTCGAGATTCATAGGACAATTCGAAATACTAAAGCGAGTGGGCGAAGTGTCATACCAAGTTGCATTACCACTTGAGTTGGAGCACATTCACAACGTGTTTCATATCTTCGTGTTGCGTTCGTACAGGGTCGACTACAAGCACGTGATTTCGTATGAGCCCATTCAAGTAGAGAAGAACATAGCGTATGAAGAAATTCCTGTCCAAATACTAGATAGGAAAGAACAAATATTACGAAATAAAGTTTTATCTTCTGTAAAAGTACTTTGGAGAAACCACAATATCGAGGAGGCTACGTGGGAATTAGAAGATATGATGATGAGGGCCTATCCCCATCTTTTTGTGTAACATTGTAACAATTCCGATGACGAAATTTTTATAAGGGGGGGGGGAGGATGTAAGAACCGTGAATTTCATGAATAAATACTAATAATGATATTAATAAGAATGCGAATATTTATTTGAATATAAATGTTTATGTGTTATGAGATGAGTAATTCAATTAATTCAAATTGAATTTATAATGATTGAGAAAATGTAGAGTTTATGATAAGCTCGTAACATGCCTTGTGTGGCACGAGATGAGAATTACTGAGGATTTGATTAATTAAAGAGGGAAATCAATAAGTGATGGATTAATTAATACTATATTGTTAATTAATAGCCTATTAATGAGTAATTAATTAATAATATGTTGATTAATTATTATTATGAGTAACAAAATATTTATGAGTATATAATTGATGAATATAATAAGAGTTATATTTATTTAATTATTTGTTGTGTTCAATACATGTGATAATTAATCATATAATAATGTTATTAATTGTTATTATGAATAATAACTGGTTAAAGAGTAAATGAATAATTTATATAATGATTACTCAATTAATTGCTAAGTGTCATGTTATGTAATGGGTGATTGTGTATTAAAGTGCCTACATCTAAAGTATGATGGGGTGTGACACTTTAATATGACTATATAATATATAGAAACTATATAGTAGATTTAATGAATGATGTAAGTTACATAATTAATGCTTATGTGACAAATATGTGATAAGTAGATACATTAAGGTGTATGTGTGAATATTATTATAAACTAAATAAACAATTGTTATTTAAGGATTATTTCAATAATTAGATATAATTAAAATAATAACAGTTTGTGGTAATGTGGAAAGATAATACCCAATTAGATTATATTCGGTATTATAAATGTACATGGATTATATTATGTGTATACCCCAACTTGCTAAATTGTAATAATGCTGTCTCATTAAAGGTTTATGCGTACACTCAAATGGAATTTATAACCTAAGTGTATATAATATGTAATGTGTATATGTGTTATAAAACTAAGCAGGCAGTATGTTATTCTGCCAAGTTGCTGAGATATATCCTTGTCCCATAATGAGAGGCTCATTCCTTCTCTTCACGTGCACACTCAATAGCCTAAGCCTATTCCTTGTTTATCAAACTCAGCAAAACATAGCAAATCATGATATGGGGAGTGGCTCCAATAGTGATCTTCAACAAATACCAACTACTCTTCATTACCCATCAAATTCTTCTTCATTCCATTGGTTTGATTTGGAAGGCAATGGCATTGCCTGTGTAATGTTTTGCCTATAAATGAATCCCTCTACTTCTTGTTTTCAATTGCTGAGAATTCTACTAAGTAAAGCAAGTGTGAGTATATCATAGTAGTGAGAAGTCTGAGATTGGGGAAAATAACTTAGCAGCAAACTATTTTAGTAGAGGTATAACTCATTCATGTTCTCCATTATTGAAATTCTAAGTTATTGATTATGCATGAATTCCATGTTAAGTGGATTGATAAACAATTATTAGTTGTTATTTAAGTTAGTATTTATGTTAGAACTGTAATGTGGTTGAGTTAGAATAGATTTCGCAAGAAAGATTTGTATTTGGGTTTGGTTTCTGCCGAGCGGAAGCCATTCTGGTTCTGGCCGAGAAGGGGCGCAGCTGCGCCTATTTTGTAAAAGGGTGCAGCGCAGCTGCGCCAGGCACTGATCTTGAATTTTTAGCTCTGTTACAATCTGCTAAGTGCTAACATGTTGATATTACTTAGACATGCATGAAAACATGTTTAACATATATAAATACCTTGACATAAGCATGGACGTTCTTGACTTGTTAATATGAGTATACTAAATGAAAGTTAGAGTTTTTAAAATGGACTTTGACATATTATATTGATGTTTATATTCTGATTTTTTGAGCATGTTTGTATGGTCTAGATATGCATGAAATGTTAGTCTAAAGTGATGAGTAAGCACTAGAATACATGGTGTACGTTGAGAATGATTTCGAAAACAAAACTTGAACTTTTGAAAACTAAGTTGCATGAACATGGTGTGTCTATATTCTTATATTTTTGAACATACATGATAGTGCTTTTAACATCACTTAGATGGCCTACTTGTGCACATACTTTGTTAGATACCGTGAAAGTTAGTTGAGCATGAATAAAACATGATTTAAAGTAATAAATGATGTTAGCTATGCAAATGTGACGTAAACTCTTGTGAGCATGCATATTAACAGACTATATGATCACCTCACATGTATACACGACGAACATATTAGCCTATATGATTTCATGATCTTGTATAGCCTTAAGTAATTAGAAATACCAATCTAGAACTATAACATATAAGTTGAACTTGGAAAGATTATGTAAGCATGCAAGACCCTTTAACATGTGTATATACTATGTGGCAATGTATGCTTATGTTTTGGGCAGAAGCAGTAGAGCAAAAGCCCAACCCTGGTCTGGCCAAGGGACAGCGCAGCTGCGCCGTCCCTAGGCTTAACCAGGGTGCAGCTGCACCAGCCTAAAGTCTGGTGTGAAGTATTATGCTTGTTTTCTGATTTTTTTAGTTAGTTATAATAATACTCTAAGTTGTTAAACAAAGTCTAAGTGGTACGAGTAATTATTAAAGTGTAGCTGTGCTTGAGGCAAGTTCTCTAATCCTTATTCTTTTACATTAAGCAAGTTTCTATTTCTAAACTTGTTATTTATTTTGTGCAAGCTTTCTAAACCATTCTTGTATGCTATGCAAGCTTTATCATTATATCTTTTCATTGTGCAAGTTCTCTAACCCTTGCTCAATATATCATGAAAGTTCATTTCCGTTTCTTAACTTGTTATGTATTGTACAAGTTATACTTTATTCAAATATTCGTAAAACATAAGTATTGAAGTATTATTTAAGTAATGTGATCTTGACTTAGTCGTTCAAGCAAGATCTACGTGATCTATCGAATGCTTTAAGTTATTTCCAAAGCATGCCTAGTTATCATGAAATCTATTGTTGTATCCTACATTTGATTCATAATTCTTATATTATCAAACTGTTAAAGCATTGTGAGTCGATTCAACTACTCCTTAGTTGATGATAGTTGAAACTCCAAAGTTCCTTTATCTATCCAAACCAAACTTTCTTTGGTGCGGACTTGTATTCAAATACTGAGAATGAACAATTCTATTTATTAGGGGACATTTATGCGAAAGTGTTAAGATGGCTTTGCACAATACATGGTACGAAGGGCTGATCCTCCTAAGTACGAGTTAAAGGTCCATAGTCTCAATGACTGTTAAAGATTTTAAATAGAAATATTTATAACCTAAGACATAGTTCAAGGTCGTATGACCCTCAAACAAACTCTATATTCGAACTTTAGAAATGATGAAAGAATTATTATTCAATTCTTTATTCTTGATGCAAGAAAAGTTATTCAAACCCTTTTAAAGCTATTCAGTTATGTCATATCACTGTTGTATTTCAAGTGAGCTTTTGTTTGCTCACTCTTGCATATTTTATAACCCCTTGCAGTTAAGGCCGAGAATGTTAACGTACCGTCAACAAGTAAAGGAAAAGGAAAGATGAGCAAGTGAAGACTTGTTGTCTTCAATTTTGTTTGTAATAAGACTTAGTTGATGATGTTTTATTTCCGCATTTATTTTGATTGATGTTAAGGTTTAGATAACCCTGTGATTTTATTTTGGACAAGTTGTAATCCTTTTTCAAGGAAGATTCTTATTTAAATATTGATGGAGGTTGTAATTACTTTGCAAATCTTCATTATTGGGTAGACGTAAGTTTTAATTAGAAAGTGAACACCAAATCATACTGATTCATAGGTATAAAACCTACTTATCAAACACCACCAAACTTAAGATTTCGCTTGTCCTCAAGTGAAAGCAAAAAATAACAAACTTGAAAACAAACAATGTATCTATATGTATGCATATGCATGACCTACTCTCTACATGCCTACGAATCCAGCAATCGATCAACATGTTATTCAACACAGACCTCAAAGATATCATATGATACTAAAACAATACTAAAAAATCAATTTACAGTTCATTTATAAGAACCTGAATTTCCAAGAATCATTATTAATAAGAATTTAATAAATAAAATTCTTAAAGCATGAGATAGATTCGAATATGAATATATATCTGTGATATGAGGTTTGTAGTATTGAATTACATAGGGTGTTATGAACTATGTAATACGTGATTCTTAGTGTTTAATAAATATATATCATTATTATATATTTTTAGAGATGAATTAATAGAGGAGATGGATAATATTTACCTATCGTTATTAAATGATTTATAGAATTATTTATCATGGTAAGATGATGACATTAAATATTTTTGATAGTCACCATTTTTTTGAAGTATATGTACGTTGTTAGAGAGAAAAAGAAAATCAATATATCGTTAAATATGTAATAGAGAATTATTAATTAATTGAATACACGACGAGAAGTGTAGATTAAAGGAATGTATATATGTGTTTTATATATATATATATATCTTGAGTTATGTGGATTGGTGGAAAGAAAAATAATTATTACATATTTCTAATAAAGATTATTAAAATAATTTCTTATATTATTTTAAAAAAAAAGGGGGAATGTTATTTTAAATAATAA
This sequence comes from Panax stipuleanatus, assembly GCA_020205555.1. NCBI lineage: Eukaryota > Viridiplantae > Streptophyta > Magnoliopsida > Apiales > Araliaceae > Panax > Panax stipuleanatus. The sequence goes on from CM035122.1 coordinate 109,687,550, forward strand.
TACTAATAATACCTTGTATGTCTTTGACTGAGGTAATATGAATGAGGGTAGATATATTGAAATATATTTGCTATATGTAAAATATTGATGGGAAATAACTTATGGTCTATTTTCTATATACAAGGTGTACATGTTGTACATCTAACTATATTATCAATACTAAGATATTATATTTAAATAATATCTTGAAGAAATGAGTAAGTTATTTTTAATGATTAATGCCTCTATTGGAGATAATATTATATAATAAACTTATTATATCTTGTTATGAAGGAATGATTAAATGGGTTTTATTGATATTGCTATATACATGTTATGTGAGTTAGTATCTGTGCGTATATTTGCTAGGATTAATTTAAAGAGAGTCACTAATGGTTTATTAAATTAGTAGACTAACCCTAAGCTTTATCTCAAAAGAATTGATAAGATGATTAGTAATTAAATATTCAATTACTTGAATATAGTGTAGGGGTTTAAACGTGATTGATTAATTAATATTTTGGATAATTAATCGATAACGTATGAATTTATTGTTATTAAGAATAATAAAACATAAGCGTGTAAAGGATTAATCGTAATTACGGTGGATAAACGATTAACGAGTAATTAATTGATAATATGTCAATTAACTATTATTGTGAATAATATATTAATGAGCAAACGATTAATAAATATAATGAGATTTATATTTACTTGATTAATTATTTTGTACAAGCATGTAGTAATTAAACCTTTAATATATGGTAGTTACCTATATAGTATATAATGCAAGATGACACATTAATGTGGCTATATATTATAAAAACTATATAGTAAAAATAATTGCTATGTGAGTTACATATTATTATTTATGTAACATAATGTGTGTAGGAAGACTTTATTGTATATCCTATTACTTTATATTAATATCAATAAACATTGTTAATTGATAATGATTCAATAAGTTATTATAATAATTATAACAGTTAGAATGATAAGTAATAGTAATACCCAATTGTATTATACTCAGTATTAAGGAAAATGTAAATGGATTATATGTATGTATACTACTTGATACATTATATCATTATTTGCTCATTAGAAATAACATTTTAGCACCCATTTAAATGTATATGGAATGGATACATGTAACTTAAGTATATACTGTATGTATATACATATTCAATATAAGTATTGTAATTGCAAGTTGCTGAGTTCTTATTTCTAAGTCTCACATTGAGTGTCCAACTTCTCCTTCACGTGAACATTAAGGAGCTACCTATACTACTCTACTCCTTCCCTCAATCTCAGCAATATAAAGAGAATGAATAGATGGGGAGTGAGATTCATGAGTGAAATCACCAACTCTCTCTTATCCATTGAACAATCTTGCATTCCTTTGGTTTGTTCTAATGGAGGATTGAAATGTCTGTGTATTGAAATGCCTATAAATAGAGTCCTTCCTTCTCCTTCATTCATTTGCTGAGTATTTCATTGATTTAAGGGAGAGTATCATAGTAGCATTATAGAATCTGTTTAGCAAGCAAAGCAATTGCAGAGGTATATCACTTCCGATTTCTTGTTCTTCAAAGTCTGTAAATTGCTAAATTCTTGATTCTCTGATTTAACATAGTTGATTGATAACTTGAATATACTTATTAGTTGCTATGATGGTTTACTACTATGTTAGAATTGCAATGTATCATGTTTAGATAAAATTTCGCAGGAAATTCGTGTGATGGGTTGTTGAACTGCCGAAACTGCACAATGACTGTCCCTGGCCGACAGCCTGCGCAGCTGCGCCAGTTATGAACTGGCCAGTGGCGCAGCTGTGCCAGGACCAGTTTTTGGTTTCCTGCTCCTGATGCAAATCAGTTAAGTGTTGTTATGTGCTAGCAAGTGATATATCATTAGGCAAGCATGAAATCTAGAATTAACTTATAATATATGTTTCTTGTTATAACATGCATGATTTCAACCATATTAGTATACGTTAGGGAAGAAAAACGTATGTTTTGAAATGAACTTATGGTTTTCAATATTAACTTTGACATATGTGTATCACATGTGCCTTCTGATTTTGTGAACCCGATAGTATAGTTTATATTAACATGAAATGCATGTTTAAAGTGTTGAACACACTAGCATACATGATTGATAGATTCAAGAAGTTTTCAAGAAAAACTTAAAGACATTTGAAGTGAACTTGACCAAGACTTATGTCTTGTAATTTCTGACCATTTGAGTATGTGTAAATAACTTAGACATGCATGAAATCATGTTTAACATGTATGAATAAGTACCTTGACATAGTATGAACATTCTTGACTTCGTTAGTGTGCGATTTCTAAAGAAAGTTTTAAGATTTTAAAATGAGCCTTGACACCTACTATTGATGCTTACGTTCTGACTTTGTAAGCATGGTTGCATGGTCTAGATAGGCATGAAACACATGCCTAAAGTATTAAAACACTAACATTCATGGTTGAAAGTTAAGATGTTTTCAAAAAGATAAACTTAGGCGTTTTGGAAAACTAAGTTGCAGTGATCATAGTGTATTAGTGTTCTAATATGTTTGAGCATACATGCTAGTGCTTTTAAATGTCATGTATGTGCACACACCTTACTAGACACTATGAAAGTTAGTTAAGCATGAATTAGACATGTTTTAAAGCAATTATCGATGCTAGTTGTACGTATATGATAAAGGAAATTGTGAGCATGCATATTAACTGGAATGGCACCTCACATATATACGTGATGAACATAGTAGCATGTTTACATTATTATTTCTGAGTTATAAAATAGAATCTTAATGATGCATTAAGTGTTCATTTGTACAATGGTTGTATAAAACTCGAAAACTATAATTCCGTTAATGTTTGAGAAACGTATGAATAATAAGGATCATATAAGTTTTAAAGATATGTCGAACACCTTTAGTTAAGTGTGTGATACATGTATATGAAAGATGATAGTAAGTATGTATTGTTAAGGTATACCTATACGTACATGGTTATTCTAATAATACGATGAGACAGTAAAATGAAGGTTCTAAGAACCAAGTTAGACAACAATGTAATCAATTATTATTATATTAAGAACGTATGGATATTTATAACTGATATGTATGAATCCATAATTGAATGATTGTGTAGAAATACATGACGCGCAAATATCTTAAGCAGTTAAGTCGTAGTTGTTAAACTACGCACCTGGCAAGTCTTTCAGTTCTTATTTGATATATGAATTCAATAACTGTTAGATGAATTATATTATGCCATGATGATGTTAACTTATATATGAACTGTATATGAGATATGTATGAGATTGAAAGTTGATCTTTGATGATATATTTGTTATGTGAGAAGTAACATGCGTAGTATATATCGATTGAATATAAATGCATGAACTGGGTATGATATTATGTGCTATGTGATGCATGAAAACTGTTAGAATTGCTGAGCTGTCGAGCTCACTCTTGCAAATAACCACTTTCGTAGGTTAAGGACTCACGATAAAAGTTATGTGCTACGTGATAGAGTTCGAAGATTTCTGTTTATTTAAATACATGCTCTTGAATCATGTTTAAGTTCCAGAAGATGTATACGATAGTAGATTACAATGTTTTATACATGTTTAAACTGTAAGGTTGTGTTATGTAACACATAGGGGTTTCGAACTGAGATGTATACATTTATACAGTAATTCAAACATAGTGAATCATACTTTATAATTGGTTCAAGGTTATGTAATTGATTCAAGATTTTGAATTCAAGGAATGATTTTTATACAAGGAGATAGAAAAGTTTTAGTTATTCTGCATTTTTGTAAACATCTAATGTGATGTGTAGACAGGGATGGTATATGACCGAGATTTGAAAACTTATATTAAGGTTTAGGTTCATCATACAAGATCTTGGATATGAATAGAAATTATATTTCTAAATTATAATAAGTAAAATTTATTCATTAAGTTTTGAATAAAAGATGTATAGTTCCGCGATAGATGTATCGTGGCGGACCGGATCCGAGGTGTTTGAGGGACCCGAATTTGGAGTCGTCACATCATTAGTACTCAATCAGACCATCCAACCCTGTCCCTACTCATGTTGTGCGTGTGTGCTTGTTAACTATTCCAACCATCAATAATTCAAAAACATCACAATTAAACTTCTTAGCGGGAAAATTTCAGTTAAACTCCGACTATTCTGCATTTATGACGAAACCAAACAATAGTATTTACCGAGTTCGGGGACTTCAGATGGAAATTGAATTTCTTATTTTCCATTCACGGGTGCATTTTACGCTCCATCCCGTGTTCACAATAGACTGTGCAATGTCTACATCTATTAGGCTTTTCAATGTTCACCATTTAGCAAACTTTCGACCAACGACTCCCAAACCAGAAGGTTTTAGGGCGCTAGGTGTAGAAACACCCCAAAGGCTTACTTATTCAAGTAACAAAGGCCACAGATACAAACTAGTCCATCTGTTTATTCTTTCTTTCTTTTTTTCTTCTTATTTTCTTTCTCTTTTTCACTTTTTTTTACCCCACTAGTTCCCCCAAACTCAAGTTCTTACATACTTTCAAACCTTTAACATCAATAACACAGTTTCATCAAATTTAACTAAGATTTTCCCCCTAGAAACAAGTTATGAACCCTTGAACTGCGTTGATTAGAAAGTTAAACTCTTACGTGCTAACCAGTTACACAAGGTTCGGACAAAATTTGACTTTTATTTTGATTAAAATCAGAACTCATCATTAATCTTTCACATTTGTTCGAGTTAAAATGCAATACTAATCTTATCATCGGCCGAGTTAAAAACATGTCAATCCATTTGTTGGCTTGTTTCGGTGTTAACAAAATAGACACAAACACGTGCAAGTATACACGGTCAACAAGTAATATATGATAAGTAAAGATGTTCCCACCGAGAAAAGCAATTACTCTTAATCTATCATGCAACAAATTTATAGCTATTTCTGGCTGCTCAAACGAGTAAACGAGATGTGAATTAATAACTAGAATGATTATCAACTAAAATTAACTGATTAACAAACGTTTGATTCAAATTGGAGAGATATGGGATCTTAACTTCACTTATTGCATCATCCAGATGATACCCCTCTTGTTAAGCTTAATTAATTACTTAGGATTGCTAGTCGAGAGCACGAAGGTAAGAAATGGTTATCTTTTGATATACCAAGTCCATATCACATAAAATCCACAAAAGAGATTTAACTCATATGAACATCAATATTTCCTAACTCACTATATGTCTATGGGACTTACAAGTAATATTGATTTAAGCACAAGCTCTCAATTGACTACACATGGTAAGCCAGTATATGTCTATCTGGATTACATATCACAAAATCTATCACATGCAAATTTTATGAATATATGCTAGCATAGCCAAATCTGAGTTTATACTTCCTCTTTCAATTCCATACAAACTATTAAGGTAGATGGTGATCAAGCATCTAAACAATAAACAAAACCATGCTAGGAAATTCATACATATTCAATCACACATAACAAAGAGGCATATAGATCTGAATTAAACAATAAGCTCCATTAGAATCCCATAATGGTGATTAGTTCATCTCTGAATCAATAACCATTATGGGATTTGATCTAAGCATTGAAAGCAATTATGAAAGCAAAGAGAATTAAGAGAGTAAGCAAAAGCAAATCTGAAAAATCTCTGTTCCAAAATAACCCTTTAAGCTGTGTTCAAGATCACAATCAACCAAATCTGAAACCCTAATAATAGAAATCTACTAAGAGCAAAGAGAGAAACCAAAAATGATAGACTATAACTAAGAACTCTCTTCAGCTCTTCAAAACCCTAGAATTAGAAAATAAAACGATTCAGTTTGTCTTGGTAACTAGCAAATACACCCTTATATGGAAAATACGCTTCAGTAGAATTTTTAAGTGAAAAGTCAACTCTGTGTAGAATTTTGACTGGCGCGGCCGCGCGGCTCTGTAAGCATTTTGGGGCGCGGGCGTGCTGATACTCAGACTGGTTTCCTCCTGGCGCGGGCGCGTCGAATTTAGCCTTCATGTTGACGCGACAGTGCGGCTGGCTTTTTTGCAGACTTCTGCTGGTGCATTGATGGTTCACTTTGCTGCTGCCTTAGTCTATTTTCCTCTTCTTTTTTTATTTCCTTGCCACTGCTTCTTACTGATCAGATGCCAATTCCATATGCCATAAGCTATGATCCATCTTTAGCTCACCACCTAACCACCATCTTGCCAAGTCCATGCCAAATCCATGCCTTTACTTGCTATTGCTTGCCATTTAAGTTTCCTTAATGCAACCTATAAAAAAAAGATAAAAAATATAAAAAGACACTAAAATACTTGAGAATAAGCCATAATTCTAGCAAGTTGATAGCCAATAAGTAGGTATAAAACCTACTTATCAAATACCCCCAAACTTGAACTATTGCTTTCCCTCAAGCAACAAACACAAATGCAACCTATATGCTATGCAAACTACAATACTATGTTGATGAATCCCAAAATTTCAGTCAGATTACGAATTTTAATAAGATATGCCTCAGAGAAATAACAAGATCTATGAACAAAGCATCAACCAAGATAAACTCATAAGGACATACAATTCGACAATCATAACCTGTGGCTAAGATGTAGTGTGTGTGTGCTATATCACAAATAAGCTTGAAAGAGGTGAAGATTCCACATGCTATACTTCTAAGGAAGAAAAACTGAGGTTTTAAGTCATGAACTTTGCACATATATGAACAACAACCAATCCAACACATCAATACAAGATAAGTTTCAACAAAGGGTTTAATATGCTTTTATTCACACACGAGGGCGATATTCGCACTTTTCCGTGGTTACACCTGACTGTGCAATGCCAAGCCCTCTTAGGCTTTTCAATGATACCCATTTAACGAGCTTTCGACCAACGACTCCCAAACCATAAGGCTTTAGGGCGCTAGGTGTAAAGACAATCCCCTAGGGCGTACTTGCTCGAGTATCAAAGGCCACAAGACTTAGCTAGCCAAGGTGTTTATTCTATTTTTTTTCTTTTTCTCAATTTCTTTTCTTTTCTTTTTCCTTTATCTTTTTAGCATGCATACCCAATGCTTTCTCCCAAACTTGCATTTCTGTGTCATTAAGGTCATTATTCATTTTTCTACACAATTCTATCATTAAAAATAAAATTTTCCCCTCAAAAGACAAGCATGTGCTAATCTAACCAACAAGCAAATAATAACAATGTCGTGTTATCCGATAACATCAAAGCAACATGCATAGATTACATCATGTATGAACTTATAACTAAGCTTAAGTTATCAATTGAGTTCAAAAATCTATAACATATCAATATCATCATTGGCTAGACTGGAATTCGACAGACTAAAAACATGGGATTATGCAATGCAATGCAACTAAACACGTACTAAATAAAAAAAAATCATGCAAAATTTAACTAATAAATACTAAAATGCAAACTAAACATGCAATTAAACAATATGCAACTAACTACTGACTACAACCCAATACCCCCAAACTTAAACACTATAATGTCCTCATTGGAGATAAAGGGTAAGGAAACTCCCCTATGTATCGGCATGGCCACCCAACTCGGGTTGAGAATCTGGCGGCAAATATGGCATGACAGAACTAAAGATGGGCCACTCCACAAGCGTCCCTTGCTGAGCAAACGCCTCAGCCAGGGCTTGAGATAGACCATTGGCATATGCAGAGAAGTTACCATGTAGAGCGTCCATCCTCCTCTCCAATCGCCTCATCCTGCGATCCTGATTCACTTCACTGGCTGAAGGAGGAGCGGCTGCCTCTGCTGGCTGTAGTGGAGGCACTAGTGGAGGAGTCGGCAAGATAAATCCTTTGCCCCTCAAATGAGCCGTGCCACCAGCCCAATCATCAAACTTCTTTATGGTGGCATGAGAGATGTCCTGGCTCGTCATCTGGACCTGTTCGTCCTCCCAATCAAGTCGCGCTTGAGCACACAGATGTGCCACCACTGATGCATGTGGAATACTACCGGTGGTACTACCTCGCATGAAGCGCAGCATGTTCTGATGGAGAAAGTGCCCAATATCAATATATTTCCCAATAATGATTCCCCACAAAATAATTGCTCTCTAGGCCAGAATGTCATGCTAGTGAGTGGACGGCATCAGATTAGAGCATATAAACAGGTTCCACGCCTTTGCATATTTGTTCAGCGCTTAGCTAGGGAAGTTGGTCTTTGTATCAGTGCCCTGCTTATAATTCTATTAAGTGTCAGGCACGCACAAGTCGGTAATCACCCTATCTAAGTCACTCTCAAAATGCTCCACCTCAACCCAATTTACTTGGCCAGTCGGGAGTAAAGGCAAGTGGAACACTTCACGGATCGCCAATGGACGATAGTCAACTTGAAAGCCCTAAATGAATGAGATACCACTCTGTGTCGCCTTAGCGTTTGCATAAAACTCTCGAATAATGGCCATTGGAGCAGGCACAGGTGTTGCCACAACCACGAACCAAGACCTCTCCCTAATCATGGTAAGCATTTTGCCATCTTCCTTTGCCGGCTTTAGCCCCCGTTCCTTTACAAATTCTTTGTAGCAATCCTGTAATATTCAGTCTGTGCCGCAAGGCTGATGAACTTGGTCAAGTCCACAGTATCCTCGGCCTGGCTGCTTTGCGAAGGCGATTCTGGAGTGGCGGATTGAGCTCTTTTCTGTCCCACAATTTTTGTCAAAGAATTTACACTTACGAGCCCTAACTTGTAAACTGGAACCCCCAAACTTATATCTCTGTATTCTATTGCACAACCCTAATTTGATGCACATAATTCCCCCAATTCGTAATCTCTGAAAACCTGTATCTGCAAACCCTAACTTTGAAGGAAATTGGGTTGGACTGATAGAATGTAAGTGGAGGCTAGGGCTTGTATATAGAATCAGAGAGATAGAGTTTGTATATAGAAGGAGAAGGAGGGGTTGGTAGATTGGGAAGTGATTAGAGCTAGGTTTGAGAAAAGGAGATGAAATAGGATTAGAATGAGAGAGTGTTTGTGTTTTGATAGGAAGGCTCAATCAAATAAGAGTAATATATAAGTGATGGGTCAAGTGTTTTAAAAAAATTAAACCAGTAGTTTCCTGGGGTCGGGCGCGCCAAGTTTAGCTTTGAGTGGAGCACGGCCACGCGGGTCAAGATTGCAAACTGGAATTTCTGAGTCTTGGCGCAAGCGCGCTGAGTTGTGCTTTGAGGTTGGTGCGATCGCGCTGCCCTGAGCCCATCAAAGATTTTTTTACAGCAAATGATGAAGACTAACCAGCAACTGATATGCAATTTCTCTCCTGCACACATAGCCTTCAAAAAATGAGATATAACTTGATTCAATATTCAAAATTTGACTATGTAAGATGTATGTACGTGTCCTCAAAAATGCTATTTATGTGAGTCATATATATGAGAATCCTCAAAAATGCTATATGTGTGTATCCTTTCTAAAATATATACAATAAGCTCCTAAATCCAAATTTCTCAAAATTTTCATGATGTAAGAATTAAACAGGGGGAAGAGATATAGAGACATGTAACTAGAATTAAATGAGAGGGAGAAGAGAGATGATGGGATGCCTCCCATCGAGTGCTTATTTATAGTCAATTAGCTCGACTCTGTTTGAAATGGTCAAGTAGTGGAAAGGATCGAGGCGACTTTCTGTCTATCGACTTCGCCCCCATAGTAGTGCTTCAACCTTTGTCCATTCACTTTAAACGGTTTGTCCGAGTATTGATCAAAAACCTCAACTGCTTCTTGTGGAAACACGATTTTCACCGTGAACGGGCCCGACCACCGCAATTTGAGCTTTCCAAGAAAGATTCTATGATGAGAGTTATACAACAACACCGCTTTCCCGGCTCAAATTTCCTTTCCATGATTTTGCGGTCGTGCCACCTTTTCACTTTCTCCTTATATAGCTTTGAGTTTTCGTAAGCCTGCAGTCTGAATTCATCTAACTCATTTAATTGGAGAAGGCGCTTCTCCCCTGCAGCTTTCAAGTCAAAGTTTAGCTTCTTTATAGCCCAGTAGGCTTTGTGCTCAAGTTCTATGGGAAGGTGGCAGGCCTTCCCATATACTAGCTGATACGGTGACATACCCAATGGTGTCTTGTACGCAATCCTGTATGCCCAAACTGCATCATCGAGCTTAAGGGACCAATCCTTCTTCGTGGGATTTACAATTTTCTCTAAGATCCTTTTCACCTCACGATTGGACACCTCAGTATGGCCGTTTGTTTTGGGATGGTATGCCGTGGAGACACGGTGATTCACCCCATACTTGGCCAATAGTGCAATAAACTGTCGATTGCATAAATGGGTTCCCTCATCACTTATAATAGCCCGAGGAGTCCCGAATCTTGTCAATATACTCTTTTAAAGAAATTGCAGAACCACCCTAGCATCATTAGTCAGCAAGGCTGCTACTTCTATCCACTTGGACACGTAATCCACTGCCAGCAAGATATACAAATTTCCACACGATGAAACAAAAGGCCCCATAAAGTTTATCCCCCCAGACATCAAATATCTCAACATCTAAGATCATATTCAAAGGCATCTCATTCTGTTTGGATATATTACCCACTCGTTGACACCGATCAAACTTTTGCATGAAGTTGTAAGCATCTTTAAAAAGAGTCGGTCAATAAAAGCCTGCCTGAAGTACCTTGGCAGCTGTCCTCTAGCCCACATAGTGTCCACCATAGACTGATGAATGGCAATCCTGAAGTATGCTGTTCGTGTCACTTTCTGGGATGCACCTTCTGATCATCCTATTGGCACACTACTTAAATAGATAAGGCTCATCCCAAATATACCATTTAACATCATGTAAAAACTTCTTCTTCTGGGCTCTAGTCAAATCAGAAGGGATAATGTTGCTCACTAAAAAGTTCGCAAAGTCCACAAACCATGGCATTTCGCCTTGCACCACAAATAACTGTTCGTCCGGGAAGGACTCATTAATCATCACTTTTTCATTTGTGTTCTTTCTCGGGTTCTCCAATCGGGATAAGTGGTCAGCCACTTGGTTTTCATTCCCTTTTCTGCCTTTGATTTCCAAATCAAATTCCTGTAGAAGAAGTATCTAGCGAATGAGACGGGGCTTTGCATCTTTCTTAGATATCAAGTATCGGATTGCATCATGATCGGTGTATACGACAACTCTTGTGCCAATCAGATAATGTGACAACCCGAATTTTCAAGAATTAATAAATGAGAATTTAATGAATAAAATTCTTATTTTAAGATGTTTCGAGTTTGAGTATGTGTATATGTGTTATATATTGTGAAATATGTGATTTGGTGTGAAAAGAATTTTATATATTAATTTTAATATTTATTGAATTAAATAAATATTTTAATTAATTTATTTATTGAGTTAAATAAATAATTTATGTGATTGTTGTGGAGTAATTTAATCAAGTGTAATATATTAATTAAATAAATATTTAATATTTAATTTAATTAATATGTAATGCTTTTATGGTCTAGTTCTAATTTTAATTGGGATAATTAAATTAGATGAAGTTATGTGGTAATTGTTATATGAAATTATAATTAGCGAGTAATTATAATTGTTATGTGGCAATTTTTATGTGGTTTATTGATGTTAGCTTTTAATTAATTAAATTAGAATGTTAAGATTTAATTAATTAAAGTGTAACATTGAAATATATGTGTTAAAAGATTTATTAAAAGAATTAAAGGAGTTTTTAAAACTGTTTTGCCAAACAAGGCCCTTGCTCCTGTTTTAAATCCGTTTTGCCAAACATTGCCTTAACTACTAAAAACCTATTTTTTTTAAATAAGTTGTTTTTCCAAACAAGCTTAGGACTTTTAAAATTTAAATTTATAATTTATATATTAATTGTAATTATTATAATTAATAAGGGTTATTATGTTTATATTTATGATTGTATTATATATATAGATATATGTATATTACAATATACGTTAGTTAGAATTACAAAGCTAAGTGTTAGTCAGTTAAAACAAAGAAGAGAAATACAGAGAAAAGTTAAAGAGAAAGAAAAGAGGAAGAAGAGGGAAGAGAAGCTTGAGAAAATCAATAATTAGCATCATCCTCTTCGTTCCAATAAGCAAAAGAAGGGTATAATTCTTAACCTATTGGTTTTAACTTATTAGTTTTAAAAGTATGGTTGATGTTCTTCGTGTTAAGTTCTCTGTATATATGAGCTTCATGAAAATTGATATAAACATGATTATATATATATTGTGTTCATAAATTGTTTAAATATAAATTGTATGATTATTTTAGTTGGTTAATTCATATATATATGATGAACATGAGGAATTCATGTTCATCAAAAGTTACAGTGAAATAGTTTTGTCAATTGTTTTTTTAAAAAAATCAAAATTTATGATTTGATTGATAATCATTGTGTAAATTGATGTTGGATAATGATAACATGTTTATAAACAAATTCAATATGTTTTGAATTGTGTATTTTGATTTAGAAACAAATTACAGTATTCAATTTTCATTAAGAACACTTATCAATGGCTTTTCTTCAAAAATCATGAAATTAGAGTTTTGATTATGTGTTATGATAATTGTATATATTAAAAACATGTTAGAAGCCTTAAATTATGTTTTCTATAAATTTTTATATGCAATATGTTAGTTAAAATTAGAATTTGGTGTGAAGAAGTAAGCCAAATTAGCTTTTTCTTTGCACAGTTCGCGAACAAGAGTTTCACCGTTGCAGGGGGCCTGCCCCGACGGACCTTCTAAGGCCAAAAAACCCTCCCCGCCAAGGGGGGTGCATAAAAGGAAAAAATTGTTGTTTTGTGTAGTTTTTCTTTGTATCATGAAAAGTTAACCTCATGTGATAAACTTGATGACGTGATAAGCGTAAATTAAAATGCTAAATGAATAGTAATGAATTATGTTAATAAAATATAATATGTAATTATAATTTGAATAATTATAATTAAGGTAAATCTGTAATTTAAATTATAATTTGTTTAATTATAATTTAATTTATATGAGTGCATAAATTGAATTTGATTAATTATAATCAGAATATATGTTTAATTTAAATTATAATTTGTTTAATTATAATTTAATTAATATCAAATGAAATTGAATTTGATTAATTATAATCAAAGTGGATGTTTAATTTAAATTATAATTTGTTTAATTATAATTTAATTAGTATAAAATATAATTATAATTTGATGAATTATAATTAAAGTGAATGTTTAATTTAAATTATAATTTATTTAATTATAATTTAATTAATATGAGTACATAATTATTAGTTGATTAATTATGTGAAAATATAATGTGAACATGTGATGTGATTAATTATGTGGTACTTAATTATTTAACTTAATAGTTAAAGAGGAATGAGTTAACCCAACTGGGTTAACTAATTATGAGAATTAGTTATGTGATAATTAATTTGTAATTATACATATGTAGTCCTAGCAAGACTTAAACACATAATTTGACAGTGTTAAACAAATAAATGGGAGAGAAATGTAGAAACTCGAAATTTCGCTTTTGTCGTACTAACCCTGCAGGAGGGTAAAAGCGTCATTTTACTTTGGAGACAACCCCGAAGTAGGGCAAAAGATCCTGGTCATCTCAGAGATAACCCCGGGAATGATGAAGAGGACCAATGAAGTTCGAACATACCGCAACCCGATCGACGATCGACGAGCTGAGACAGTGATCATCGAAAACCACCTCAGCAAACCTCGAACGACGTGCCATCAAGAGATAAGCCTGCAGACTGATATCTAGACCTGGAAGGTATCTCAGCTATGAGTATCAACTTCCCGAACCCTAACTCAGTCGGACCCGATCATATCTCGTTGCGTTCGTCAAATATGGTCCGAAAGATCAAACGGCATACGTCAACTTCTGCCGAATCGAGATCGAAGGAGCCATAACCAAGCCTTGGGGGTCCCACTTGGGTAGCCTCCACCATGTATATGGCTAGCCGCATACATGTGTGCGGCTGCCCCGGACAGGTTATAACCCCCCACTAAGTTCATTTAAAAAAAAAAGAAGAGATAGATATAGAGAGAGAAGGACATTTTTATAGAGAGAAAGGCTCGGGTTAGACATCAACATAGCAACTTGAAGCTTATTTCTTCCATCTAGCATCTCATTGAAGCCATCTTAGTGTTCTTACTTCATCCCGGGAGTCAAAATGCTTGTTTACGCGTCCCCCAAGGTGAAATAACGCACTTCTAGCTTCGTTCTCTTTGTAAACTATGTTCAAATGATAGATTAACGAAGGATCTTGTTTGAATCTAGCTATATTTGTTGTATTATAAACATATTGTGTAATAGTTGGTAGTTTTAACGTTTCTATCGGTTATTTATTGCTTTAATACGTTGTATATAGCTTCGGAGACTAGATATACCTCAAGCTAAGTTTAAGCTAGTTCCCGAGAGGTTGTTAGCATGATGCTTCAACCCGGGAGCTAGAATGGCTTAGATCCATGGTATATCTATGGATGTATTTACTTGTAAATGGTCTCGGTTAACCCATATAGCCCTAAATATATATTTAGAGGTGAAAGGGGGGCTTGAGTGAACGGTGATTTCAACCGATGAAATCACTTAGCATCAAAGCCGTGGACGTTTTGTATACGTAATATTGTATAAATCATGTGAGCCTAGGAATCCCGGTGTCTAGATCCCTGAATGGATCCGACTTGATTCCCACGATGGACCGATTTTTGCGTTGTAAATGCTTTAAATACCGTAAATATCGATGTACATGTAATATTTGGATCTTGAAAACGAACTTGAGGGGTTAGTCTCGAGAGCTCGGATTCAAGATCATGTGATAGTAAAAACTTTCATTACGGGAGCTCGGTTCATCGAGATAGCTTTTATGCCCGATGATGATCTGAACTTTCTTAACGCTTTAGCATACATATCATCAAAATGATTTCTCAAAGAAAAAACCACAAAGAGCTTTTGATGAAATAAAGCGATTCGGGGTAGATCACGTAATTAACGTAAAGAATAAAAGGAAGTATCGAAGTCCTCGATTCCTAGTCGGGCAAAGGATTTGAAAACCTTACTTTTTAAAACCTCATTTCAATTCATATATCTTGCTAAAAATAAACTTTTGATTAAATCAAATCCTTCGTACCTAGGTGCAAAAGAGGTACACCACTACTTTCAAGTCACCAAAAAGACTTAGAAACCTACTAATAAAGCTTTTAAAATCAAATACACACACACACACACACACACACTTTTTGCATAAAAAATCAATAAGATGCAGTACCGTGCTTGCATGGGAGTCGGGGGGTGACTAACACCTTCTCCCCGCTTAACCTAGCCTCCGGATTCCACGAATCTCGGGTTTCAAGACCAAATCAAAGAGTCACGCATTAGTGTGACGAACGAGAATTTTGTAAAGATATTTGAATATTTATTGAAATAAATAAATATTTTTAATGATTTAATTATTGAGTTAAATAATTAATTCATGAATTTGTGGTAGATTAATTTAATTATATGTGTTACATTAATTAAATTAATGTGTAGTGATTTAATAGTTCAAAGTATTTAATTAATTAAGTTTATTTGATTAATTGAATTAATTAAATAAGCATATGTTACTTTAATTAATTTAATAATTAATTAAAGAATTAGTGAATTAACATAATTAATAAATAAAAATATTAATTATGTGACAATATAATTTAATGTAAAATTTATTATATTTTATTTAATTGATTTAAATAAAATTGATTGATTAATTAAAGTGTTACAATTAACTATATACTAAACTAGTTAATTAAAATAAATGAAAAAGGAATTAAGGGTGTAGCCAAACAAGGCCTTAAGGGGAGTTAGTCCGTTTGTTATACAACAGATATATTATATATACGTATAATATCCTGTTAAACGGAATCGTTTTCATTTTGTTCAAAGTCAGAGAAAGAAATAAAAAAAAACTTAGAAATCTTCAGAGAGAAAAAGAAGAAGGAATTGAGAAGAGATTGAGAGAAAGAAATTTGACAAATCCTAAGTATTGTCTGTGATTGTGTTATCTACATACAAAAGGGTAATTCTTCTTTTAAGTTTTCAAAATTAAGATTTCTTAAATACGTATTTTTAAGTTTTCTGTGAAAATTGGGTTTTCCAATTGGGTTATGATATGGCTTTATCTATATGGGTATGTAATTATAACATGTTTTCTAACGTATATACATGTTTTAAAGTAATCAATTTTATATAATTTGGCCTTAATTGGTTTTTTCAATAAGTTACAGAGTTTTCTACGATGTTGTAAAATTTCTCTGTCAGTACTTATTTTTGGGAAATTAAAGTGTGAGGTTATTATATATGTGACCGTATATGTTAGTATTATGTGTTGGATCATGTATCCATGATTTACACTGATCACACCAAATAACTTTGTTAATAAATGGGTTTGATGAAATTACAGAGTATTGAATATGGGTGAATAACCCATATGGGTTAAATTAATGATTGAATCATATGTTTATATTTAAATTGATACATGAATATGATTGTATATGTTAAAACAAAGAAAATGAAATTGAAATGAATGGATTCGGTGTAGTAACGAATCCGTAAGGAGATTTTTATGTTTATCATTAAACTCTTGAAAGTTTTGAAGAACAGTGAAAATTAATATTTTGATTTGTATAATTACATAACTTGAAATGTTAAGAACATGTTATAAGTGATATATAATGTTCCTGTGAAGTTTATACTTCATGGGTAACATTATAAATCAGTGTAATAATGTGAATTGGGAGAAAATGGGAGAAAATCTGTGTTCGTTCGCGAACTTCAGATTCTGAAATTCCGCAGCCGAGCGGCCGCGCCGGCTGCAAGGCAAAATGGCGCGCGGCCTCGCCTGTCCGAAAATTTTGAAAAAAATTGCTAAGTGTTGGAAAATTTTGAAATGTGTTTTGAGTCTAATGAACATGAACACATGTTATATAAATATAATAAAATATTGATATGAGTTTAATAATTTATGTTATGTGATTAATTAATTACGTGATTTAAATTATCATTTGTAAAGGTTAAATAATGTGTTATAAACATTAAGACATTATTTTAAATCTAATTAACATGATGACATGTTATGTATGTAATGAGTTATTAATACAAGTTAATAACTTAAGTTACGTGATTAATTAACAAGTTAATTAATCAACGTAAACCATTATTTGAAAACCTAATAATGAGTTTGAAGAATACTATTGTAAATCAATAATCATATCGAACTTGTGATTAATTGATATTGTGAATGTATTGATAGGTAAGAGTAATTAAAGAAGTGAGTAATAATTGTAGCTTGCGCACGAGGCAAGTTTCCTAAACTCAAATCTTTATATTTGACCAAGTTTTCTATCCCTAACTTATTATTATTGTTTGGCAAGTTTCCTAAACTAAACTCTTTTAATTAAGCAATTGCTATGCTTAATTACTATTGTTGAGAAAATTCTTACTCTTGAATATCCAAGTTTAGAATTTCACATGAGATGCCATGATTCTTTTAAAAGTATCATTTAAGTGTACAATACTTATTCGATTGTATACCTTGAGAAGTTAATATTCAATATGAATATCATTTATTGAATTATCCAAACCAACTTTATTTGGTACGGATTCTGATGTCAAATTGAGATGAACAACCCTAATGTAGGGGATTAATGAAGATGCTTTAAGCGTTAAGATAATGTGCACAGTATCAGTACGAATGGCTGATCTCCCTAAGTACGAGAAGTAAAGTCTATAGTCTTATGACTGTTAAAGGTTGGAAAGGTTAATATACTTGACAACCTAAGACTCGGTTCAAGGTCTTAATGACCCTCAGAAGTAATTTGACTCTTGATTAATATTCTTGATTCAAAAGTTGAGAAGTAATTTGACTCTTGATTAATATTCTTGATTCAAATGTTGAGCTTTCTTTTATTCAGAATTCTTTCACTCGCATGTTATTATTCTGTCATATTTTTATACTTGCGGGCATCCGTGCTCACTCTTGCATAATAACATTGCAGCTAATAATGAACGAAGTGATGTACCTTCTAGTAGCAAGGGCAAAGGAAAAGCTAACAAGTGATGAAGATTTGTGTTGTCATGAATAATGTTAAAGTTTAAGATTTATGTGTGATGATTTAAGACTTATTTATTTATATTTTCGCAAAAAAGATTTAAGGTTAAGTATAACCTGGGATTTATGATGTATTTTTATTTCAGATGATGTAAGATGATGATTTATTTATCTAATAAATGAATTTCATTATTTATGGGTAGATAGTTGTATGATATTGGAACAGTGAACACCAAATCCTGTAAAAATTAAGATACCGGATTTGGGGGTGTCACAATTAGACCATCTTGCAAAAAATTATTAAAACCCGGATGAGTTGGTACATCCATTCCCAAAACACCAACTGGCGACTCTGTCTCAATTGGTCCAATCAATAAAATCAACCTTTCAAAATAGTCAACACATATGTCGGTACCGGTTTCCTACGAAATTCACCCTTTAAAACGGAACCCCAAAGACAAAGCGAAAGCGAAAGGGAAAAGAATAAAATAAGGAAATCGGGGCACTCCTCTCTCGTCCCACGGACAAGAGACGAGGGCAAACAACTCCAAAAGAGAAAAAATAGACTTCCTCCTTCAACAAAAGGGAGACCGAGGACTTGATTTTCCGCCCGGCGTCGACAAGAATTATGAAATGTGAAGTAGAGTTTACTTAAATGATTGCTAAGTGTTGCTGTTTGACTAATAGTTGATGTGTATAGTAAAACGTTATGTAGGATTCATGAAATGCAGATAATTATAAGCTATTTTTCGTTAATTGGTAATCTACGAGCTAGGCAAGTTTTTCAGTTCCTATCTGCTATGTGTAATTGACGATGAATTGTTTTAAATTGTATTGCAAAGATATTACATATGTAGTGAGCATGAATTGTTAAAGTCAATTTATGGCTACATTGATTGATTAAAGAATGTCGATTAAGTAAGGAACTCAATCTTTATATTTGTTATGTGAATTAAAGCATGTATACTATGTTACTTTAATTATTATAATGGATAAGATGAGCATGTTATTTATGTGCTACGTGATGTATGAAAACTGTTAGATCTTACTGAGCTGTCGAGCTCATACTTGCAAAATAACCATTTTTGCAGGTCAAGGATTCAAGGTAATGATACGTGCAAGTTGAATGTAGAGATCAATAGAGATTCAAGAAGATTACTTATTTTAGATGAGAAATGCATTTAATGTTTTTGATTGTAACATAATTGTTGAGTTGTAAAGTTGATCTATCCGATGTATAAAGGATATTGCTTTGTGATGTAAGATTTTATATAACAACTTCGATGAAGTGATTCATGAAATAAATTTGAATCAAAGATATATAATGATAAAAGTTGTGATTCAAGGAAATATAGAAAGAAAATTTTAAAAGTTTTAATTATTCAGTATTTTTATTAAAGTTTAATATCGATTAATGATGTAAAGTTAGAAGTTCGATGTATTGTTAACGGCCAAGATTGAGAGTCGAATTGTATGAATTTTGGGGTCGTTACAGATAATATCGAAATTTATCAAATGCATATACCACCACTAGAAGCTCCTTCTCTGTGGTAGTGTAATTCAGCTGGGCATCCGTCAGGGTTTTACTGGCATAGTAGATGACATGAAAAACTTTGTCCATGCGTTTCCCCAAGACAACTCCCACAACGAAGTCACTCGGATCACACATCAGTTCAAATGGAAGAGAACAGTAAGGAGCTGTAATAATGGGTGCCGTAGTCAATCTTTTCTTTAAGTGCTCAAAGGCGGCTAAGCATTCATCGTCGAATCTAAATGGGACATCTTTCTTAAGAAAACTGCATAGTGGCTAAGTGATCTTTGAGAAATCCTGTATGAATCGGTGATAGAACCCCGCGTGCCCAAGGAAGCTACGAACCCCTTTCACAGAAGTTGGTGGAGGTAAGCTCTCAATAGTCTCCAGCTTCGCTCTGTCCACCTCTAATCCTTTCCCTGAAACTTTGTGCCTCAAGATAATGCCTTCCTGCACCATGAAATGACATTTTTCCCAATTCAGCACTAAATTGGTCTCAACACACCTCTTTAATACCATAAGAAGATTCTCCAAGCATATGTCAAAAGAGTCTCCAAAGACTGAGAAGTCGTCCATGAAAACTTCTACATTTTGCTCGACCATATCAGAGAATATCGCCATCATACATCTCTAAAATGTGGCTGGAGCGTTGCATAATCTGAATAACATCCTCCTGAATGCAAAAGTACCATATGGGCACGTGAAGCTAGTCTTTTCCTGGTCTCTAGGGCTATAACTATCTGGTTATACCCTGAATAACCATCCAAGAGGCAGTAGTAGTCATGTCTCGCTAACCTATCCAACATTTGGTCAATGAACAGTAGAGGGAAATGGTCCTTTCTTGTAGCCTTGTTCAATCTGCGATAGTCCATGCAGACCCTCCACCCTGTGACTGTTCAGGTAGGTATCAGTTCATTATTTTTATTGGATACTACTGTCATGCCCCCCTTCTTCGGAATGCATTGCATCGGGCTCACCCATGAGCTGTCAGAGATTGGATAAATGATTCCAGCATCTAACTACTTTAGGATCTCTTTCTTGACGACCTCTTTCATTATAGGATTCAATCTCCTTTGTTGCTCCACTATCGGCTTACTATCATCCTCCAGGAGTATCTTATGCATGCAGTATGAAGGGCTAATCCCCTTGATGTCAGCTATGGTCCACCCAATAGCCGATTTGAATTCTCGTAGCACTCGCAGCAATTTACTCTCCAGATAAGATGTTAGTGCAGCAGCAATTATAACAGGCAACTTTGAAGATTCACCTAAAAATGCGTACCTTAGATGATTCAGAATAGGTTTAAGGTCAAGAGTGGGAGGCATCTCAAGAGAAGGCTTAAGTCGCTCTGATGTCTCCCCAGTGTGTCCGAGTGGTTCAATGGGAATCTTGAATTTTCTCATATGTGGCACTGTGTTTAGAATTTGTATGTACTCCACAACATCTGTATCCTCCATGTCAGAGTCTCCCAATAATGCACTCTCTAAAGGATCCATGTTCATTACTTGCTCAGCATCTTCATGCAGTATCCTGTCGACAACATCAACCCGAAAACATTCTTCTTCGTCAGAGGGGAACTTCATAGCTTTGAAGACATTAAATGTAACCTCTTGGTCCTGAACTCTCATTGTCAGTTCTCCCTTTTGTACGTCTATGAGTGTTCGGCCAGTAGCTAGAAAAGGTCTCCCAAGAATGATTGGTATGTTCTTGTCCTCTTCGAAAGCCAGAATGATAAAATCGGCAGGGAAGATAAACTTTTCCACTTTCACCAAGACATCTTCTACGATACCCCTCGGGTATGTGATGGATCTATCGGCAAGCTGCAATGATATGTTTGTCAGCTTAGGAGCCGACAATCCCAACTGTGTAAATACCGATAGAGGCATAAAATTTATACTTGCCCCTAAGTCACATAAACACTTATTGAAGAACAATTTTCCAATGGAGCAAGGTATCGTAAAGCTGCTTGGATCGTTGAGCTTTGGAGGTAGTTTTCATTGTAATACTGCACTGCATTCTTCTGTTAAAGCAACTATTTCATAATCCTCTAGCTTCTTCTTCCTTGACAGTATGCCTTTCATAAACTTTGCATAGCTTGGCATTTGTTCCAAAGATTCTGCAAAAGGAATGTTGATTTGTAATTTTTTAAACACCTCCAAAAACTTCGCGAACTGTTTGTCTAATTTCTGTTTCTGAAGCCTCTGATGGTATAGTGAAGGAGGGTAGACCACTTGTGGTGTAGCATTGGGTTTCTCAGCTTTTTCATGCTTCTTTGACTCCACTACATGCTCCCCATCCTTTCCATTATTCAAAGATGCTTCAGATTTTTCTGTATATGGGCGCGCCCACGCCAGGTTCTCTTCTTCCTAGGGCATAGCGGCGCCAGGCTCCAGATCTGCAGTATGCTTCCTAAACCTCAATGAAATGGCCTGACACTATTCCTTCCCATCCCTTTTTCCTAGATTTTCCTAGATTTTCCTCTGTATTTCTTGGTAGAGTCCCTTGCGGTCTATTAGTCAACATATTGGCCATCTGGCCCATTTGATTCTCTAATGTTTTGATCTCCACCGCTTGACTCTTTAACATCAATATGAGCTCTTCCATTTCAGTTTTCTTCTCCGGTTATGAAGTAGGGGCTGGATGGTGTTGATGTTGTTGTTGATGAAATCTGGGAGGATAAGACAGTTTAGGTGCATATTGTTGATGAGACTGTTGTGGTTGGTATTGTTGTTGAGGTTAGTGTTGTTGTTGAGCACCTTGATTATTACTCCAGCTGAAATTTGGATGATTTCTATTGTTTGGATGGTAGGAGTTCTAAAATTGATTTTGTGGCTTTTGGAAGTTGCTTACAAATTAAAATAACTCTGCAGTGATAGCACATTGATCTATCAAGTGTGATCCCGCACATAACTCACATATGAAGGCAACCTGCTGAACTTTATTTTCCGCCTTTAAGTTAATTTTCTTCGACATTGCTGCCATTTGAGCTGATAATGCCGTGATGGCATCCACATCCAACACCCTGGCAACCTTTTGTTGAGGCATTCTAGCTGTTGAATTCTGGAAGTCATTTGCCGCCATGGTCTCAATCAATGCATAAGCTTCCGTAAAGCTCTTTGCCCATAAAGCACCTCATGCGATGACATCAATACACGACCTCGACTGCCATCCCAAACCATTGTAGAAAGTATTGATCACCATCCAATCTGGCATCCCGTGGCGAGGACACTTCCTAAGTATCTCCTTATACCTTTCCCAGGCCTCATACAGCAATTCTCCTTGCTGTTGCTCAAACTGAGATAGAGCACTCCTCATTTTCGCTGTTTTGGCCATCGAAAAGAATTTTGCTAGAAACTTTTGTGCGCAATCCTCCCACGTAGTAATTGAACCTGATGGTAGCGAATGAAGCCAGATCCTCACTTTGTCCCTCAAAGTAAATTGGAAGACCCGAAGCTTCACAACATCATCCGACACATTGTTGTACTTGAATGTGTCGTAAATTTCAATAAAGCTCAGAATCGTTATAATCATCATTAGGAAAACCCCCAAACTGGACTATGTTCTGAACCATCTGAATCGTCCCTAGTTTGATTTCAAAAGTGTTCGCTGCTATCGCTGGCTGGACAATACTCGACTGCGGCTCATTGATTTTTAGCATAGAGTAGTCTCTTAATGCTCTATGTTCCTCGGCTACCATTTATACCGTTGTTTCAGTGTCTTCTTCTGTGTTAGTAGTACGTGTATCCGCTCTCCAAGCTTTCCCGTTGATATTATCCTGTCTAGGTACCAACGCAGAATTTGTAGATCGGGTGTGCATATACTAACCACAAATACCTGAAACACAAATAAAAATAAAATAGAAATGAGATAAGGTGTGAATTGTTCAAGTCAGACAAATTTAACTTAAATTGATGTCAATAGTATTAAAAATAACAACTTATCCCCGGCACGGCACCAAAAACTTGTTGGCTTGTTTTGGTGTTAACAAAACAGACACAAACACGTGCAAGTATATACGGTCAACAAGTAATATATGATAAGTAAAGATCCTTCCCACGGAGAAAAGAAATTACTCTTAATCTATCATGCAACAACTTTATAGCTATTTCTGGCTGCTCAAACGAGTAAACAAGATGTGAATTAATAACTAGAATGATTATCAACTAAAATTAACTGATTAACAAACGTTTGATTCAAATTGGAGAGATATGGGATCCTAACTTCACTTATTGCATCATCCAGATTATACCTATATTGTTAAGCTTAATTAATTACTTAGGATTTCTAGTCGAGAGCACGAAGGTGAGAAATGGTTATCTTTCGATATACCAAGTCCATATCACATAAAATCCACAAAAGAGATAGAATTCATATGAACATCAATATTACCTAACTCATTATATGTCTATGTGACTTACAAGTAATATTGATTTAAGCACAAGCTCTCAATTGACTACACATGGTAAGCCGGTATATGTCTATCCGAATTACAAATCACAAAATCTATCACATGCAAATTTTATGAACATATGCTAGCATAGTCAAATCTGAGTTTATACTTCCTCTTTCAATTTCATACAAACTATTAAGGTAGATGGTGATCAAGCATCTAAACAATAAACACAATCGTGCTAGGCAATTCATACATATTCAATCACAAATAACAAAGAGCCATATAAATTTGATTTAAACAATAAGCTCCATTAGAATCCCATAATGGTGATTAGTTCATCTCTGAATCAATAAGCA
The DNA here is from genome assembly GCA_020205555.1 of Panax stipuleanatus. Lineage (NCBI taxonomy): Eukaryota > Viridiplantae > Streptophyta > Magnoliopsida > Apiales > Araliaceae > Panax > Panax stipuleanatus. The sequence goes on from CM035122.1 coordinate 109,711,975, forward strand.
TTATGGGATTTGATCTAAGCATTGAAAGAAATTATGAAAGCAAAGAGAATTAAGAGAGTAAGCAAAAGCAAATCTGATAAATCTCTGTCCCAAAATAACCCTTCAAGCTCTGTTCAAGATCACAATCAACTAAATCTGAAACCCTAATAATGGAAATCTACTAAGAGCAAAGAGAGAAGCCAAAAATGATAAACTATAGCTAAGAACTCTCTTCCGCTCTTCAAAACCCTATAAATGGAAAATAAAACGATTAAATCTCTCTTGGTACCTAGCAAATACACCCTTATATGGAAAATACGCTTCAGCAGAATTTTTAAGTGAAAAATCAACTTAGTGCAGAATTTTGACAGGCGCGACCGCGTGGCCCGTAAGTATTTTGGGGCGTGGGCGCACTGATACTCAGACTGGTTTCCTCCTGGCGCGGGCGTGTCGAATTTAGCATTCATGTCGGCGCGGCCGCGCGGCTGGCTTTTTTTGCATACTTCTGCTGGTGCATTGTTGGTTCACTTTGCTGCTGCCTTAGTCTGCTTTCCTCTTCTTTCTTCATTTCCTTGCCACTGCTTCTTACTGATCAGATGCCAATTCCACATGCCATAAGCTATGATCCATCTTCAGCTCACCACCTGCTCACCATCTCGCAAAGTCCATGCCAAATCCATGCCTTTACTTACTATTGCTTGCCATTTGAGTTTCCTTAATGCAACCTATAAAACAAGGATAAAAAATATAAAAAGACACTAAAATACTTGAGAATAAGCCATAATTCTAGCAAGTTGATAGCCAATAAGTAGGTATAAAACCTACTTATCACCATTGCTCAAACTCGTGCAACCTATATGCCTAAATGTTAAGCAAATATTTTTGTGATTTTCCTTGATTTTATTATTTATTATTTTTATTATTTATATTATTATTTATATGTAATTCATGCAAAATAGAATTAATACTAATATGCTTATTCTACGTGCAATTAACTAACATGACATGCAATATGCAAATTTACTAACTAAATGACTAAACTACCCATAAACTTAAATAATTCAATATCCTCATTGGATAAAGCAAAAAAACATTCAAGGACTGCTCTAATCGATCAAGTGTCATACTCGACCAGTGGATCCTTTGTAGGTGGGTCGTCAACCGAGTCCGCCACGGGCTATAGTGGGAAAATGCTAGGAGTGGCTGTGGTACTGGGAACTGGAATTCTTCAATCGATGGTGTTGAGTCGGGCAAAGGCTACGACAAGAGAAGCGTTAAATTCATTCTACGTGGCAAACATGTGGCTTTTCCTAGCAGCTAATTCTTGGAAATGCTCATCAACATAGTGCTGCATAGCTTGGAATTAGCCACTGAAAGGATACTGTGGGCGGGATCCTTGTTCATGTTCTTGCCCTTCGTCTTCATTAAAATCTGCATCCTGCGCATCCTCCTCGTCACCACCCTCCTCCTCCGAAAATATATATCTAAGGCCGCGTGGGTGGGACACCCCCCCTTTCCAGCTTTCATACCTCTGAATCAAATTTAGATCTATGCATAGCAGAGGCTGCTGGATAGGCTCCGTGGAACTCCATTGTACCCCTGCCCGGGCACATAGTGCACATATCAATGACGGGTGAGGAAGACCGCCCTGAATCGTTCCGCGAAGATTTCGACGGATATTGTGGTAAATGAGTTTGCCCACATCAATTGATCGGTCTTTGCAGATGGAGTATAGCAGAATTGACCTCTCCTTCGTGACATCGCTCGTATGTGTGGAAGGTAGCAATTTGGCACACAAGAACGCATGCCATATCTTCCCATATAGACTTAGGTGGTTCTTCTGAAAATTAGATCAGTTGGAATACCAAGTGGCATCAGGCTTGCCTAACTCCGTCAGAATTTGCTTATAATCTGCTCCGCTTTCTTTGAGGGCTGAATATGAACACGATATATGTGGCAGATTATAGTATCCGTTGATCTCTTGTACGGTAAATGGCACCATTTTGCCTCTCACGAAGGCAAAGAACGATGACTTGTTGATAGCGTTGGCATAAAATTCTTTGACCACCGCCACTACGACGGCGTCCGGGTGCGCCACGAGCGTTTCCTAACCTCTCTCCCGGATCTGATTGAACATTTGCCCGTTGAATTCATCGGGAGCCAACCCCCGTATTGGCAGCAACGGCTTATTTGCAAGGTAGTCAAACCGGTCCGCCACCTCGGCGGTTAAAAATTTCTTTTGTCGAATTGGCGTGAGGCAGTGGACGAACCTTCCCCTCGTTGTAGTTTGTGGTGTCTGGAAGTTATGGTGTTGAGGTTGTGACCGGTACTTGTTGTTGAGAGGAGGAATTGTTGATGAGACCTTTGCACAAACACTTGGTGTGCAAGTGTTTAGGGCTTGATTATTGTTGCCTTTCACTTGATTTGGTGTACCCATTTGATGAATTTGGCATAATAGAGTATAGCAACCTGAGAAATAGCAATGATTATTCTAGAACTTCCTATTACCTCTGAAGGATTATGATCAATTCAGAATGTATGGCCTGTAGTAGTGAGGACTCCCTCTTTAGAATTAATTTGAAGAATGAGCCCTGAAGAAGTATGATTTGGGTAGGAGTATCAAAATTGCCTTTGAAATTTGATTGAGACTTAGTAGTGGGTCAAAATCATTTGTCCTTTTTGGGTTTGGACAGAGATAGGTTTCGCCTGGGGAGGGTGGTTTGTATTTGATTTGGATTAGGAGTGTGAAGGGTGATTGATGAAGCCGGTGTTTTTTAAAAACGAAAAATTCCTACACGATCCGGGGCGAATTCTTTTTGTTGTGGATGCACGTCGCGACGAGTTTGGCCCGAGAACTCGGCGCCGTGGCGGAAAAGTTTATGCTTCAGAACGCGTCGTGGCTAACTTTTCCATAGCACTTAGCGCCGGGGCGAGAACATTACTTCTCAAATTTTCGCTGGGGTGATTTTGTCCAGAGCACTTGGCGCTGGGGCAAACTTTTAAGCTTCTAGATTCCGCCGGGGCACGTATGGTCATTGTGTGCTGGCAATTTTCCTTGCTCATGTGGATGGCAGTTCATGTTGTCGGTGTAAAGCCCCTAAATTCGGGTCCCTTTTATTACCTCTGATCCGGTGCAGTCACGATACTACTAATCAAATATTTACATCTTTTATTCATAACTTAAAGAATATAACTTTACTGTATTACAATTTAGAATATAAATTCCTTCCATATCCAGGATCCGTATAATAACCCCAAACTTTTATAAGTTTCAATCTTGGTCATTTACCGTTCCTGACTTTACATCATATTCGATATTATAAAAATGCGGAATAATTTAAACTTTTCTATATACTTTGAATAAAATCTTTTATTGATCTCATAACTTGAATCAATTACATAACCTTGAATCAAACTATATTATGATTCATTCTATTCGAATTGCTGTATAAGATTTTACATCTTTACAACACGACTAGTATTAAACATCGTAAACAACTACCAAGTACATCTCCTAGAACCTAAACATGGTTCAAGATCATAACATCAGATAATTAAATCAATCTCCTGGCAATAATATGAACTCTATCAATTAAGTAGCACATAACTTTACCGTGAGTCCTTAACCTGCAAAAATGGTTATTTGCAAGAGTGAGCTCGATAGCTCAGCAATTCTAACAGTTTTCATGCATCACATAGCACATAATATCATACTCAGTTCATGCATTTATAATTAATTTATATTTAGTACGCATTTTACTTCTCACATAACGAGCATATCATCAAAGATCAACTTTCAATCTCATACATATCTCATATGAAGTTCATATATATGCATCAACATTCTCATAGCATAATATAACTCAGCTAACAGTTATCGCATTTATATACAAATAGAAACCGAAAGACTTACCTGATTTGTAGTTTATCAACTACGAATTAACTGCTTAAAGCTATCTGCGCTTCGTGTAGTCCTACACAGTTATATAATCATGGATTCATACCCATCAGTCATACATTTCATACGCTCTTAATATAAGAACAATTATTGTTTCCTAACTTGATTTTATTTTTTCTTGAACTTAGGATAACCATGAGACTAGCTCTTTCTACTATCATATTTATCTAAACAATTTTGTTTCATATTTTGTAGTCCTTAAGGACAACATCTAACCATAACTTAAGACCATGCAGTTAACAAATTGCTCTTGGTCACTCTGCAGAACGAAGCGGCCGCGCTGCATATAAGCTTGGGAGTGGCGCGGCCGCGCTACTCCTTGTCCAAACCCGACTTGAGCTTTTCATTGCCCAATTTAATTTCTAGCATGACATGTATTCTGATACATACTATAAACATTCTTCAAGTAGGTTTTCAAATTTATATTCTAATTATTTAGGTTTGAATCACTTAGCTCCATATAGATTCATTGTAATCACTAAGGCTTCACAACTTCTTTTTAACAAGGGTTCAATGTTTATAAGTCTTTAAAACATATGTTGCTACTAATAAGTCTTTAATACGCATGCTCACATATGTCTATCTTATTTACATAGACATAGCATTGATCATTATTTTAAAACTTATTTTAAATCATGTTTGAAAGGTCTAATTCATGCTTAGCTACATCATGAACATACTCGACACGTCTAGAGGTATAAAGCGTCCTAGTATACATGCTTGAAAGGTTAGAGTATACTTTACACAATGTTTGAACTTATTATTTCTCAAAAACTTCCACGTTTTCCTACGAAACATTTTCAACCAAGCTATAACAAATTCTAGTTTATGCAAGGTGACTTAACAACTAGTTACGTTTCAAACTTACGTATGTATGCTCCAAGGTCATTTTTCAAAGGACACTAGGTTCTTCAAGGTTTATTTTCCAAAACCTTAAGTTTTCATAAAAAAAACATCACAAAAGCAAGGAATAGTGGTTTATTACTAACCAAGGTAACTTATCAACAACAACCTTTCATACTCATTGACACGCATAATCAAAACACGTACACACGTCTCCAAAGTCAGATTTCTAATGACTCTAAATTCATCAAGTTCCATTTCAAAACTTTAAGTTTCTTTTAGAAATCATTAATACCAAGGTAATTTCATTCACTACATGCATGGTGATCTTAGGTCACATGTTAGACTCAATTATACACTTATTGAAGTCTAACTAGTGTGCTCAGCAAACCAGAAAACACAAAAAATTATTTTCCATTTCTGCAGAACGGCGCGGCCGCACTGCTTTTGTACTGAGGAGTGGCGCGGCCGCGCCACTCCGATTCTAGATAGGAGAACTTCTGTTATTGTAAAGCTTCACAACCAACTCTATTATACTTCATGAGACATGCTAGAAATCAACTACATAGCCTCTACAACATGTTAACATTATCTTACATAACAATTCTCCACTAATATGAAATCTGTTATGAATTTATCAAATCAAAACTAAGAATTCAAAGTAAGAGTTATACCTCTTGGAGCTTTGAATTACACCACTATCTCCAATTTCAGATTACTCCCTCCAACTCTTATCAACACTTACTATAAGAAATTTATCAATAGTTTAGCAAACAACAATTGTGAAGGGGAGGCTTCTATTTATAGAGGAGCCATTGTCCAATTGGTGGTTCTTGCTCATTGAATCAAACCAATGGGAGAAGGAAGAGGATGTTCGGCAAGAAGGAGTTGGTGAATAATACTATTAGGACCACTCCCCCCACCATTATTGAAATCATTTCCATAGCCATCATCATCCTCTAACATAGACCAATGGCCTCTACTTCATGTGAATGAGCAAGAGATGAGACTCTCTTATTGGGACACCCCTTTAAAAACTCAACATTTTTACATTTGCATGCTAGCATACTTATGTTTATTTCATTTGGACAATATAAGTCATACTTCAATACTTAATATTACTACGATATTATATGTTAGGGTCACAAATACCCAACCCTACACATATGTACACCCACATATAAACAAGCATACCAATACATTTAATAATGTAACTTATGTACATTGGTTTAACCCATTAATATTTTAATTGGACTAGATATAAAATAGTTGGATATTCTCAACCCATAATTTCCATAAAATTTATTTTCTAAAATATATCCAAATCCTATAATGATAATTAGTAAATATATATTAATTTACCATTTATTTTCTTTTAACAATTATAGTTAAACCTCTAATTGATTTAACTTTACCAGCCATGCCACACAAGGCACAAATATGTAAGCTTAGTATATAATAGACCTCAAGCTTACAATACTATAATCTCACAAATAATATTATTCCCAACATCACCTCTTACAATATGTTCATAATGTAATACCATTACATCATATGTTCTCATAATTTATATACTACCACATTCATATGCTAACACTACCTAATGGTCTCTAATCATGGCCAATCTATTACCCTCCTATGGACAATACCCAAGGGGCAAAGAATGGAGTTGGTGGCTAACTCCACCAACTACTACTATTCATGGTCCTTTCTCATCATTTCTCCCACATTTCTCTTAGTTTACAAACTTCACCATGACACAAAATTTTCAGCATTTGGGCATAAAATAGGGGTCATGCGAGGGGAGTTTATTGCACCATGTCACATAATTAATTCCCATAACATATATACTTGCATTTAGAAAATAAACTAACACTCTACACACCAATGTATGACCTCTACTTATAGCCAAGCTATTACCCTCTTATGGTCATTACACAAAGGGCAAAGAAGAGTTGGTGGCTAACTCCCACCAACTACTACTATTCATTATATCCTAGCCATTTGATTAACCATCATTGCTCTCACATGGGCTAACTTGCAAGCTTATATCTAATAACTTAATGTTATTACCATATGATATGATAGGGTCACATATACACACAATCATATAATCCATGTACATCTGACAATACCGAATATAGTAAGATTGAGTATTGTCACACCATATTATTACAACTCTATTATTTCAATTATATTTAATTATTGAAATAATCATTAAATATAATTGTTTATTTAGTGTAATTTATTATTCCATACATACACCTTAATGTATCCATTCATCACATCTTGTCACATAAACATTATTTATGAAACTTGTATCATTCCTTTAATCTTACTATATAGTTCTTATATAATATAGTTACTTTGAAGTGTTATACTTCATATTATATAGATGTAGTTATAACATATGATCATTGCCCATAGGAATTAATTTACATAATAATACTAATTAATTCTTTTAATTATTCATTCATTAAATTATTTAATGAATGTCTATCCCACCACTTTGCCACACTAGGCATACCTCACAAGCTCAATATTAAGCTTATCATTACTTCCACCACACTTTAATATTCCTTTTTAATATAAGGTTTGTGTGACACATGCACTCTAATGTCAAGCTATCTTAAATAACTATACACTTATAATAAGTATAACTTTTATGCTTAGAATAATTAAGATTTACTCTATTAGTTATTTAAATCATAAAATCCACGACAAAATAAGAACTTAAGTTATTTAATATATTAAAATAACGTAGTTTTCTTTCATATATCTAACCCTCTTGGAAATACATAAGATATAATTACTATTATGTACTCCGTCATATCATGATATAAAATGTTCTTATTATATTTTCTCCAATAGAGGCATTAATTATAATAAAATGACTTACTCATTTTCTCAAGATATTATTTTAATATAATATCTAAGTATTATTAAAATAATTATATGTACAACACATGTACACCTTTTATATAGAAAATAGATCATAAGTTTATCTTCTATTATGATAAATTGTTCCCATCAATTTATTACATATAGCAAATATATTTTAATATATTTACCATATTAATTAATCATACCTATTACCTTATACCAAGACATATAAGGTAATATTATTATTTAAAATAACATTCCCCTTTTATTAAAATAATTCAATATTAGAAATTATTTTAATATTCTTTACTAGAAATATATAATATTCAATTCTTTTTCCTTTCTATAAATTGTCCCCAAAATAATTTCTTTAATCAATACATTTAACCATATCTCAATATTAATTAATTCTCTAATCAATATTTATTTAAAGATATATTGGTTTAACAACGTATTTTATGAACGTCGTTCGCACATTAATATAATACCATGCCAAATAATATATATAAAGGCACTTACTATAATCACGTACTCCACACATGTATTAACTCACTATTTATTTAAGTGGTCTTAAATCCCTTGCTATATCACCATAGTTAATTAAGGTTTTAATGTTCAAATTATATTATTCCATAATATAACTTTTATTTTAAATTAACCAACATTTATACTTTTTAGTTAATTCCCTTAACTAATTCATGCTTTACTATCTCAATCCATCCATGGATAGCTTAAGCACTAATAATAACCTATATTACAATCATACTAGTTACTAGTATATATATTCAAGAAAATGGTGATTATTCATCAAAGATATTTAATGTCACCAACTTACTATGATAAAATAATTCTATAAATTATTTAATGTCGATAGATAAATCTTATCCATCTTCTTACTAATTCATCTCTACAATTTATAACAAATATATAGTAATGAAATATATTTATTAAACACAAAATCACTTATTACATAGCTCATATTACCCTATGTAATACTACAAACCTCGTATCACACACACACACACACACATATATATATATATATATATATATATATATATTCTTATTTGAACTCATCTCATGTTTTAAGAATTTTATTTATTAAATTCTTATTTTATAATTTCTGAAAGTTCGGGTTCTTACATCCTATCCCCCTTATAAGGATTCCGCCCTCGAAATCACCGAAACCTCCTCTACTCGGTGCTATTCTGAATGTTACATATTCTCTTGAATAATTTTATTCATTCTCTTTTTGGAAGTTTTATTATTATAACTTTCTCAATCGCATTCTATCACTTTCTCCTTTCTAAGGAACACTACATTCATCCTTCAGAAGAATAAGAATCTTCCATGATTTTTCAATAATCGGGAAGTAGTACGAATAACTCAGATTCCAAATTATACTGAGGGGTCACAAGACCGTGAAGTTTTCTCCAGGTTTACTAATGCTTCAACACAATTCTTCACACTGCAAACTAGAGTGTTTATCAATCACAAAGACTGAAAGCACCTTCCACGCGTACTCTAGGTGGCCGACCTATTGTACCACTACATTGGGCCACAACGTAGTGTGTTGTAACGACTATATGCATTACGTTCGGAACCATTATCTCCAAAAATATGTCCCCTTTATAGGGTTGTTCACCTCAGCTTTTTCAACATTTAAATCCGCACCAGAGCAATCTGGGTTGGCATAAATATACAAGAATGCTTGAATTCCATAATAATTCTTTAACAGTCGTCTAGCCGAATCAAATAGCTTAGACTCTTATCAACAATTTGGACATCGATCGAATCCAATCCACTTAATTGATCTTTTTCATAGTTCAACAAAAAACCAAAAATTCTTTTATGACGTCATGATTGCATACCACCTCAGTCGTACGTTGAAAATTTCGTCATTTTATGACTTTATCATACTACATCATACCATCATGGACAGACGATCTTACGATCGCTCCGGACACTAGGTTCGATTGCATTGATGACTCCATTGTTTACCATCCTACACCATATCAAATGATACATATGGTCAAAAATACATTTTGAAAGATTTTCAAATTATTTTTGTCTTAGTCGAAACAATTAGCATAGACATACGAATAACGGTAGCGTTTTTAAAACTCATTGGTTCAGTCATTTGACCCAACGTTTTCTCAAGAAAATCGAAGTGCAAACACTAGCACGAAGTCAATAAATTTTAAAAATCTAGCATAGCTAGAAGATTTAGAAAAATCCAAATTTCTCCATCAACTTCAATCTCTTACTCCATCAATGCTCACTATACCAAAACTCTTAATACTAGATATATAATATATCTATTCCCTAGTATAGTTCATCGAACTTATCACACCATGGAAGTTCAGGAACTTACCACAATAATATAATTTTAGGAACTTGTCCTAGTAATACGTAGTCCAAGAACCAATTAGGGACTGTCCATATGCTTAGGGGCTCAAAAATACATATGATTATGAGTCACAAACTTGTCATAGGCATGAGTCTTAAGAACTCGCACCTAATCTTAGTATTATCTAATTTAATCTTAGAAACCTCTATCTATCAGAATAAACATGAGAAAAGAATCACCTTTTTGCCATATGTATAATGATAACGCGACACTAACATTCCAACGATTATTAATGTGATGCACTTAGCGCAATCACAAAACCTCTGCCGACACAAAGGTTTGTATAACTAAGCCGTCACATGAGTCCTCAATGGAAATCCAACACTTAACTCTATCTAACTCTTAACTTGCTCTTTGTTAATTACGAACTTTCTATGTTTCATCATATACAACTCCTCATGAGTTCATCTCATACTATTTCATAGTACCTTCTCTTATAGCATCAAGCTATAGCCACTTAGTCGTTACAGACTATTTATCATTTCATAGCTCAATCCGATCACGTTGTGATCATCGATTTACCTTAGGGTTCTTTCCCATTATTAACTAAACTTCATTTGAGTTCATTCTTATTATCTGTCATATTCATCTTATAGATATCGTTTTAACATTTTTATTACCGGAGTTAGGAAACTCCTAATTCTCATTCTCTAGATACTTCAAGATTCTTCTTTGAATCTTCACGTATATATTTTAATCTTTATCTTTCCCTTTCTCAGGTTATAGCCTAAGGTACTCTTACCTAAGTTTATAACCTACAGCTTTGATACCAACCTATGACGCCCCCAAATTCGGGTCCCTTTTATTACCTCGGATACGGTGCAGTCACGATACTACTAGTCAAATATTTACATCTTTTATTCATAACTTAAAGAATATAACTTTACTATATTACAATTTAGAATATAAATTTCTTCCATATCCAGGATCCGTATAATAACCCCAAACTTTTATAAGTTCCAATCTTGGTCATTTACCATTCCTAACTTTACATCATATTCGATATTATAAAAATGCGATATAATTTAAACTTTTCTATATCCTTTGAATAAAATCTTTTATTGATCTCATAACTTGAATCAATTACATAACCTTGAATCAAACTATATTATGATTCATTCTATTCGAATTGCTGCATAAGATTTTACATCTTGATTCGATATCCTCTATGTATTAACTAATACATCTTTACAGCACGACTAGTATTAAACATAGTAAACAACTACCAAGTACATCTCCTAGAACATAAACATGGTTTAAGATCATAACATCAGATAATTAAATCAATCTCCTTGCGATACTATGAACTCTATCAATCAAGTAGCACGTAACTTTACCGTGAGTCCTTAACCTGCAAAAATGGTTATTTGCAAGAGTGAGCTCGACAGCTCAGCAATTATAATAATTTTCATGTATCACATAGCATATAATATCATACTCAGTTCATGCATTTATAATCAATTTACTACGCATTTTACTTCTCACATAATGAGCATATCATCAAAGATCAACTTTTAATCTCATACATATCTCATATGCAGTTCATATATATACATCAACATTCTCATAGCATAATATAACTCAATTAACAGTTATCGCATTCATATACAAATAGGAACCGAAAGACTTGTCTGATTCGTAGTTTATCAACTACTAATTAACTGCTTAAAGCTATCTGCGCTTCATGTATTCCTACACAATTATATAATCATGGATTCATACCCATCAGTCATACATTTTATATGCTCTTAATATAAGAACAAATGTTGTTTCCTAACTTGGTTTTATTTTTACTTGAACTTAGGATAACCATGAGACTAGCTCATTCTACTATCATATTTATCTAAACAATCTTGTTTCATATTTTGTAGTCCTTAAGGACAACATCTAACCATAACTTAAGACCATGCAGTTAACAAACTGCTCTTGGTCACTCTGCAGAATGGCGCGGCCGCGTTGCATATAAGCTTGGGAGTGGCGTGGTCGCGCTACTCCCTGTCCAAACCCGACTTGAGCTTTTCATTGCTCAATTTAATTTCTAGTATGACATGTATTCTGATACATACTATAAACATTCATCAAGTAGGTTTTCAAATTCATATTCGAATTATTTAGGTTTGAATCACGTAGCTCCATATCGATTCATTGTAATCACTAAGGCTTCACAACTTCATTTTAACAACGGTTCAATGTTTATAAGTCTTTAAAACATATGTTGCTACTAATAAGTCTTTAATACGCATGCTCACATATGTCTATCCTATTTACATAGACATAGCATAGATCATTATTTGAAAACTTATTTTAAATCATGTTTGAAAGGTCTAATTTATGCTTAGCGACATGAGGAACATACTTGTAACGACCCCAAAATTCATACAATAATATTCTCCTTCTCGATCGTTAATAATACAACTTTAATCTCTCATTACATCATTATTCGATATTAAAAATCACTAAAAATGCGGAATATTTAAAACTTTTATAAACTTTCTTTCTATATTGCCCTGAATCGCAACCTTTACATTACATCTCTTTGATTCAAATCTATATCATGAATCATTACAACAAAATGACTATACAAAGTCTTACATAATAAAATAATATCCATCTATATTGGATAACTCTACTTATAACTCAGCGACATATTTCATTCAAAACATTAACTATAATTTGAAATTGAACATAACTAATATTCTTGAACATTGATCTCTATAAATCACTTAACACGTATCATTACCTTGCGTCCTTAACCTGAAAAAATGGTTATTTGCAAGAGTGAGCTCGACAGCTCAGCAAGTTCTAACAGTTTTCATGCATCACGTATCACATAATAAACATGCTCAACATAAATCTCATAATAATTAAAGTAATATGGCATACATGCTTTAATTCACATAACAAATATAAAGATTGAGTTCCATACTCAATCAACATGATTTAACCAAACAGTGTAGTCATAAATTGACTTTGACATTTCATGATTACAACATGTATAACATATCATGCTCGCTTGCAATTTAAAACAGTTCACCAAATTCACATAGACAAGTAGAAACCGAAAGACTTGCCTGGTTCGTGGATTACCAATTACCGAAAAACTGCTTAATATAATCTGCTTCATGATCCTACATAACGTATCACCATATGCATCAATTATTAGTCACTTAGTAACGCTTATCAAACATCTAAGTAAATTCTAATTTACACTTTCTAATTTACACTTCGTAACTCTCTTCCATTCACTCGTTTGACACTCGTTGTCAAATCATATGTATAATTATTACATATCTAATCTTCATTGTTAGTTAACCAATTAAGATTAACTCATTCTTCATTAACTAATAAGTTAATAATTAATCACCACGTAATTTAATCACCTCACATAATCATATTACATTTCACATAATTAACCAATTATAATTACATCTTACGTCAATCAAATTACATTTCAAGTTAAACATAATTATATTTTTACTAACATTCATGTTTTATAACTTATAACAACATCTAATATCGTCGACAGCACTATACTTGTGTATGCGCATGACCGACGCCCTCCGATTGCCTCAGAATACACATCAGTCCAAAAAATGACCATTTTGACCCTAGATAAAGACCTCAAATCAAAAAGTCAAAAACACAAAAGTTGTAGGTCTACTCGTGATCGTTCCGAATCATCTTGAATCACCTCAATCAGAGTTCGTATGAAAATGTTATGGCCATTTTAGTAACAGAGGTCAAAACAGTTTTGCATTACGACAACTAAACTACCCCGGGCAGCAAGTATACCCGCTGGGGCAGGTCCCCCAAGGCATAAACACCCGCTGGGGCGGGTCCAGGGGCTGGTGGAGGTGCTGGGTCGCGAACTGGTGGAGAAATAAGCCAATTTGGCTTATTCCGTCACACCGAATTCAAATTTTCCCAACATGACAAACATGAAACATGTGACAAACAATATTTTAAGCTTATTAACATGCTCATAACATAAAAAGTTCATATAAACACATAATCACAACCAAGATTTCATGGAATTCGAAGAAAAACACAACTTTAAGCGTTCTTGACGGAAATTGCTACTACGAACTCGTTTTTCAATCAATTCAAGTGATTCCAACTGTAATCACTTCTATTCTTAACATACTAACATAATAATTAATCAATTTTAACAATAACTCATAATCAACATCAATTTTGATAGTTTCAAAAGTTATTTTTCAGAAATTACTTCACCGAGAATCACTATGAGCACACTTCCTATTGTTTATCAAAAATTCATGGATTGAATTGCTAGAACAACCATATAACTCATATATAATCATGTTATATCACATATTACACATAATTCATGCTCACATCAAGGATTTAAAGAATTTTCAACATAATTCCATAATCTAACACTATGAACATGAATTTTATGGTGTTCATCATATACTTGTGAATTGAAATTCTTAAACAACTATGAAACTCTCATGTAAATATATATATATATATATATATATATACATACATATCCCATTCTCATAACAAAATTATGAAGTTTCACAAAGAGACTTCCACATAGAATTCTAAAACCATGAAAACATAGAAGAATATGCTTTGAAAACATGTTTTTACAACAATTGATTTTGAAAACCCTTTCATGGCATACAATTACATATGAAAATATATGAACACCATATATACATATAATTTTATGATTGTAAAAACCTAATTTGATAAAGAAGAAAACACAACACATATGAATTAATTCTAGGGTAAAAATTATAACCTTACTAGTTTTGACTTAAGAGAGAGATGATGAAGATGATGATCCTCTCTTGCCTTCTCAAGCTTTTCTTCCTCTTCTCTCTTCTTCTTCTCTGACAATTCTCTCTAACCCTCTTCTTCTTCTTTCTTTGTTTTGTTTAGACTTAGGCTTTTAGAAAACTAACGTATCTTTTAACTTAGCATATATTATACAATATACAATATACATATACAATATATGTAACTTATATTATTAATATAGCTAATAAATAATATACTAATTGCTATACTAACTACCACTTATTACATAGGTTACAAAATTTGAAAAGCCCAAGGCCATGTTTGGCAAAACCACATTATTTTTAAAAACTAACTTCTTGAGTTTAAGGCATTGTTTGGATGAAATAAGATTAAACAAGTACAAATGCCTTGTTTGGTAAAACTCATCATTTTAAAAACAGGTTTTAATAGTTAAGGCCCCGTTTGGCAAAACGAATTTAAAAACGGTGCTAGGGCCTTGTTTGGGAAAATAGTTTTGAAAACTCTTTTAATAAATCATTTTAACACATACTTTTTAATGTTATCCTTTAACTAATTAAAACTCAACATTAATTTAATTAATTAAAAGTTTAACATCAATTAATCACATAAAATTATCACATAATTATAATTACTCACTAATTATAATTTCATGTTACTCTCACCACATAACTCATCTAATTTAATTATCCCAATTAAATTAGAACTATAACATAAAATCATTATGTCAATTAAATTAAATACCAAATATTCATTTAATTAACATATAACACTTAATTAAATTACTCCATAATAATCACATAATTATTTATTTAACTCAATAAATAAGTCAATTAATATATTTATTTAATTCAATAAATATATAAATTCTCTTCACACCAAATCACATATTTTACAATATATAACACATACACACATACTCGTACTTAAACATCTTTAAATAAGAATTTTATTTATTAAATTCTCATTTATTAATTCTTAAAAATCCGGGATGTCACAATACTTGACACGTCTAGAGGCATAAAGCATCTTAGTATACATGCTTGAAAGGTCAGAGTATACTTTACACAATGTTTGAACTTATTAGTTCTCAAAAACTTCCACATTTTCCTTCAAAACATTTTCAACCAACCTATAACAAATTCTAGTTTATGCAAGGTGACTTAACAACAAGTTACGTTTCATACTTGCGTATGTATGCTCCAAAGTCATTTTTCAAAGGAAACTAGGTACTTCAAGGTTTGTTTTCCAAAACATTAAGTTTTCATAAAAAAACTTCACAAAAGTAAGGTATAGTGGTTTATTACTAATCAAGGTAGCTTATAAAACAACTACCTTTCATACTGATTGACACGCATATTCAAGACACGTACACACGTCTCCAAAGCCAGATTTCTAATGACTCTAAATTCATCAAGTTCCATTTCAAAACTTTAAGTTTCTTTTAGAAATCATTAATATCAAGGTAATTTCATTCACTATATGCATGGTGATCTTAGGTCACATGTTAGACTCAATTATACACTTATTGAAGTCTAACTAGTATGCTCAACAAACCAGAAAACAAAAAAAAAATCATTTCCCAGTTCTGCAGAACGGCGCGGCAGCGCTGCTTTTGTACTGAAGAGTGGCGTGGCCGCGCCACTCCGGTTCCAGACAGGAGAACTTCTGCTATTGAAAAGCTTCACAACCAACTCTATTATACTTCATGAGACATGCTAGAAATTAACTACATAGCCTCTACAACATGTTAACATTATCTTACATAACAATTCTCCACTAATATGAAATCTGTTATAAATTTCTCAAATCAAAACTAAGAATTCAAAGTAAGAGTTATACCTCTTGGAGCTTTGAATTACACCACTATCTCCAATTTCAGATTACTCCCTCCAACTCTTATCAACACTTACTATAAGAACTTTATCAATAGTTTAGCAAACAACAATTGTGAAGGGGAGGCTTCTATTTATAGAGGAGCCATTGTCCAATTGGTGGTTCTTGCTCATTGAATCAAACCAATGGGAGAAGGAAGAGGATGTTGGACAAGAAGGAGTTGGTGAATAATACTATTAGGACCACTCCCCCCACCATTATTGAAATCATTTCCGTAGCCATCATCATCCTCTAACATAGGCCAATGGCCTCTACTTCATGTGAATGAGAAACAGATGAGACTCTCTTATTGGGACACCCCTTTAAAAACTCAGCATTTGTACATTTGCATGCTAACATACTTATGTTTATTTCATTTGGACAATATAAGTCATACTTCAATACTTAATATTACTACCATATTATATGTTAAGGTCACACATACCCAACCCTACACATATGTACACTCACATATAAACAAGCATACCAATACATATAATAATGTAACTTATGTACATTGGTTTAACCCATTAATATTTTAATTAGACTAGATATAAAATAGTTGGATGTTCTCAACCCATAATTTCCATAAAATTTATTATCTCAAATATATCCAAATACTATAATGATAATTAATAAATATATATTAACTTACCATTTATTTTCTTTTAACAATTATAGTTAAACCTCTAATTGATTTAACTTTACAACCCATGCCACACAAGGCACAAATATGTAAGCTTAGTATATAATAGACCTCAAGCTTACAATACTATAATCTCACAAATAATATTATTCCCAACATCACCTCTTACAATATGTTCATAATGTATTACCATTGCATCATATGTTCTCATAATTTATATACTAGCACATTCATATGCTAACACTACCTAATGGTCTCTAATCATGGCCAATCTATTACCCTCCTATGGACAATACCCAAGGGGGCAAAGAATGGAGTTGGTGGCTAACTCCACCAACTACTACTATTCATGGTCCTTTCTCATCATTTCTCCCACATTTCTCTTAGTTTACAAACTTCACCATGACACAAAATTTTCAGCATTTGGGCATAGAATAGGGGTCATGGGAGGGGGGGTCTATTGCACCATGTCACATAATTAATTCCCATAACATATATACATGCATTTAGCAAATAAACTAACACTCTACACACCAATGCATGGCCTCTACTTATAGCCAAGCTATTACCCTCCTATGGTCATTACACATGGGGCAAAGAAGAGTTGGTGGCTAACTCCCACCAACTACTACTATTCATTGTATCCTAGCCATTTGATTAACCATCATTGCTCTCACATGGGCTAACTTGAAAGCTTATATCTAATAACTTAATGTTATTACCATATGATATGATAGGGTCACATATACACCCAATCATATAATCCATGTACATCTGACAATACCGAATATAGTAAGATTGAGTATTATCACACCATATTATTACAACTCTATTATTTCAATTATATTTAATTATTGAAATAATCATTAAATATAATTGTTTATTTAGTGTAATTTATTATTCCTTACGTACACCTTAATGTATCTATTCATCACATCTTGTCACATAAACATTATTTATGTAACTTGTATCATTCCTTTAATCTTACTATATAGTTCTTATATAATATAGTTACTTTGAAGTGTTATACTTCATATCATATAGATGTAGTTATAACATATGATCATTGCCCATAGGAATTAATTTACATAATAATACTAATTAAATCTTTTAATTATTCGTTCATTAAATTATTTAATGAATGTCTATCCCACCACTTTGCCACACTAGGCATACCTCATAAGCTCAATATTAAGCTTATCATTACTTCCACTACACTTTAATATTCCTTTTTAATATAAGGTTTGTGTGACACATGCACTCTAATGTCAAGCTACCTTAAATAATTATACACTTAAAATAAGTATAACTTTTACGCTTAGAATAATTAAAATTTACTCTATTAATTATTTAAATCATAAAATCCACGACAAAATAAGAACTTAAGTTATTTAATATATTAAAATAACGTAGTTTTCTTTCATAGATCTAACCTCTTGGAAATACATAAGATATAATTACTATTATGTACTCCGTCATATCATGATATAAAATGTTCTTATTATATTTTCTCCAATAGAGGCATTAATCATAATAAAATGACTTACTCATTTTCTCAAGATATTATTTTAATATAATATCTAAGTATTATTAAAATAATTACATGTACGACACATGTACACCTTTTTTATAAAGAATAGATCATAAGTTTATCTTCTATTATGATAAATTGTTCCCATCAATTTATTATATATAGCAAATATGTTTTAATATATTTACCATATTAATTAATCATACCTATTACCTTATACCAAGACATATAAGGTAATATTATTATTTAAAATAACATTTCTCTTTTATTAAAATAATTCAATATTAGAAATTATTTTAATATTCTTTACTAGAAATATATAATATTCAATTCCTTTTCCTTTCTATAAATTGTCCCCAAAATAATTTCTTTAATCTATACATTTAACCATATCTCAATATTAATTAATTCTCTAATCAATATTTATTTAAAGATATATTAGTTTAACAACGTATTTTATTAACGTCGTTCGCACATTCATATAATACCATGCCAAATAATATATATAAAGGCACTTACTATAATTATAGACACTCAAAATTTTCCTTGCCCAATACTAACACTGTAGAAGGGCAAAACCGTTAATCAAGCCAACCTCGGTCCCGACACCAGACATCCAATCTAAATCCAGCCACCAATGCCGGTCCTTCAGCTTAAACCCGATCCCCAATGTCGGTCAATTCTAGTCAAATTTGATCACCAATATCGGTATTCCAGCCAACTTCGACCGTCAATCTGACCGTCAGATCATCCCCGATCTCAATATCGGGACATCAGTTCAAACCCAATCATCGATATCGGGACAACCACAGCACCGATCAACCATATCTGGATGTCAAAGCAGCCTCAAGCAGCAACCCAGGATGTACAAATCATCCCCGACAGCAACCCGGGAGGTACAAATCAGCCCCGACAGCAACCCGGGAAGTACAGCTCAGCCCCGACATCAGTCCGGGAAGTCAGGTCTACTTCGGACATAAACCTGAAGCACCACAACACTTACAGAAGAAAACCTAGAACAACCACGTCAGCCACAGAGGCAACACTCGGGACAAACAGACTTGAATGGGATCAAAGTCTTGGAAACAGCTCCTAGAAGTCAACCAAAGGTCATGTCGACACCAAGGGCAACCTTGGGAGGGGCAAAATGGTCATTTTACTAAATCATATCCGATTCAATCAAACTCAAGCCAAATTTATGGCGCCAAGGTCAGAAAGAACCACAACGGTGATTCCGGGTGAAAACAGCAGCAGACGGCTCATCGGGCAAACTCTGGGGAAAAGAAGACCCAGTCATGAACCCATCTTTGGGGACTTAAAAAGGGTTAAAACCAATGTCATTACGACACTCACAGCGAGGGATTTCCAGAAAGCTATAGCACGCCCCAAACGGACGCTCTGATCAAAAGTTATGAAGTTCCGAACCTGACATTGTGTCGCCTGGCATGCACGCACCTCGAGACAACCAAACCGGGCACGTGGGCCCCACCTAGGGGAGCTGCAGCTCTACTTGTGGCTGCCGTAGGTAGAGTGGAGGCTCGCTGGCCTATAAATAAACGTGCCCCCACGTTCATTTTCAAGAATCCAGAACGCAACGAAGCTCTAGCAGTTTGATTTTTCGACTTTTACACTTCTTCCAAACCCAAATATTTTCACTCCAACACGTAGATATACCCTTATACTACCACATATCAAAAAACCACCGATAGATTTGGACATTTAAAGCCTACGATTTGGCAAAAAGCCCGTATTGCAGCCCATTATAAGTATTTTTACCATCAGCTAGTCAATACTACTACTTTGCAATGCTTTACACTTGCACATAAAGTTTCATCTTCAAAATATGCCCGGAACTTAGTTCCGTGGCCGTTTTCATCAAAAATTGATATATTTTTGTACATAAACTCCATTTTCAACATTTCTACAACTCGGATTGACGATCCGTCAGCTCAAGTAGCTTCAATGCACTAGCACGCACATTCTGGCAGCTTTGCTGGACTGGGTTATCTTCCCAGTCCGTGTTTGGCCTTTTTCTGTACATATTTAACCATTTATGTACTAACATTTCAATTCAGTCAAGCCCGGATATCAAATCCGAGGTAGTTTACCGCTTTTATATATATTTACGCATATATAAACGACTTTCACCATCACTGGTACTCCTATCAGTCCTGGTTGACTACATTTCTGTCAATATATATATATATATATATATATATATATATATATATATTTATATATTTATATATTTTTCAATCGGCCTGGACTATTTCGTGGCCATTTTACTGCTTTTGCACACTTTTCCATACTGGGTGCTCTCCCCAGTCACCAGGTGACTATTTTTCTGTCAATTTCAATTCTAGTACGGGCGTGAAAACCCATCGCCCTTTTTACCATTTTATATATATATATATATATATATATATATATTTCATTTTTGACACAGCCTGGATTATTTCGTGGCTATTTACAGTTTATATATATATATATATATATATATATATATATATTTCAATTCTAGTCCGGGCTTGCTAGTGAAAACCCATCGCCCTTTTACAGCTTTTATACATATTTAACTATATATATTGCTTTATTCAATTTATTCAACTGTTGCATTTAACATTTATTTGTATATGAATTTGCACTAATTTTTATGCGGGCGGACTAGATTTATCCAAATCTCGCCAATTCTAGCTTTCAACAGTTCAAACAGGTCCCGACAGAACCTGGAAGCTATAATGGCTGAGATTTCTTTAAATCTAGTTATTTTTATAGTTTCAGCTTCAAAAGCAACCTTGCATCCCTTAGATCGCTATCTAGTGGGAACGAGACGCTTTGGCCATGCGCAGCCAGGATTTACTGATGAATCCTTGGTTCCATTGCGACGTGATTATACATACATTTATTTCTGTACAAATTTGAACTGTGCAGGTTTTCTAGCCACTCACATGTGAGCCTAGGAATCGTGGGATTTGTGATCAAAATGATCAAAATCAGATTCCCATGATGGACAAACTCCGATTTACAGATGTACCCTGCTAGTTTTTTTGTAAAATGTACATGCACAGACCTTAAAACGGTTAGCCGGATTTAAGGTCTCAATATAGTGAAAATATGGATAGTTGTGTCAGCGTCCCTCCGATGGTTTTCATACCCATGAGGAGACCGACACTTTATATTTCTATGATCGAGGATGCTTCGCAGCCCGACAAATCACCATTTGCATGCAGCCTTAAGGCTATAAAGATATAATTGAGAGTAGAGATATGCTTCTATTCCTATGTCAGCGTAAGGGTTTGATAAAACCATCTTTCAAAACATCACTGTCAATTCAATTCAAAAGCTTTTGCAAATCAAATTAAAGGATGCTTTTTGCAAATCAAATCAAAGATTGATTTTCAAATCAAATCAAACCCTTCGTATATTGGCTCAACGAAGCCTGTCAAAGCTTTCAATCAATTAAATGCCCAATTTTCAAACAACATTCACTCACGCATTTTAATTTTAAGGGAAATATTGAAAAGATTGCGGTAAAGTGTTTACACGGGAGTGGTGGGGTTCCTAACACCTTCCCCACACTTAACCATGCCCCCGAACTCAAAACTCCAATTTCAAAGATCAAGTTTCGACAGTATCCAGCAACTAGGCCTCTTTCAAATCAAATCCGGTTAAGTTGGTACAACTATTTTCAAAACTACCAACTGGCGACTCTGTTTAAATTAAATCGTCGACATATTTACATGTTGGCCTCTTTCCTAAAAAACCCTTCAAAACCTTTTTTGCAATAAAAAAAATAAGAGTAGAGATAACTTAGGAAGATCGATTTGAGGAAAATCGGGTTATGAACTGACCCGTGGTATTTTCTTAAATTTTCCAACGTCGACAGGTGGCGACTCTGCTGGGGACAGTAGAGGGCTTAGGCCGCTTTCAATCTTTTCAAACATTTCCCTTTCAAAACTATTAAATGCGTAAAATCCTGCATCTCTACAGTCAATGGATGAGTGAATGCTGCGTCTTTCATTAAATGTATGAATGCTATGCCTTTACATTGAATGAATGAGAATGAATGCTTTAGTGCTTCGCACCCATATTAGTGCTTCGTTCGAACTATCATTACATGCATAAGCGGTGAGGCCGATGTATGTGATTGTATGTTGTGTGTCCCTCCACGAGGAGGCTAACCCGGTCGGTGATAAGTAAGGACTCTGGGGACGACTAAGTCTCCGGGGCTGCCTCCTGAAAATGCACCACCCAGATTCGCTCCAGTTGAACGATCGGATTAACTTCCCTTCTAGTAGATTGCGATGATCTGGGAACCTTCATGCCGAAACTAAGCCCGCGAGAGTAAACCTAAGATAGGTCAGCCTCTGATCAACCCAATCGATGGTAGGCTTCTTCATGCCTTCCTCTTTCAATTCCATGTCAAGTCTTTAATTACTAAGGAGCACAATGTAAATGACAATAATGAAAGATTTACTTTCCTGTCAAATATCTTGTCATCCTGCCATCAAAGCGACTAACCTATGTTTTGCAGGATAAACTCTAAAAAAACACATCATGTATCCAATCCCTGCCTACATCAGGAAATTGACACGCCTACATTTTGTTGTAGGTGAAAAATTGGTCTCACTACTAGATCATAATCTGAAAAGGCACAAAGCCTAACCACCGACATGGTTGAAAGTAGCCAATACGAGTCGGGTTCTGTGTCTCGAAAAGAGTTCGAAGGACTTAAGAATCAAATAGCAGAGTTGGCTATCCTCCTAAGAGAATAAAGCAAAAACACTTAGGGCCAGCCAACACTCAATCAAACAGAGTCCTCCTCACAGGGTGGCAATTAAAGCGATAACAAAAAGGGGGAAATGCATATCCCTAAACCTCGGTCTAGTAAAAGAACCAACAAAACCCCTGAAATCACAAATCTCAGGGAAGATCGGGAAACTGGCGATATCCGAAGAAAAGTCCGACTAATGGAAGAAATGATCCGAGCAATCAAAGGGACAGGAACCTTAGAAGTGTTACCTATTCAGATCTTTGCATATTTCCAGGGGCTAAAGATCCTGATAAATTCTAAGTCCTAGAGTTTGAAAAATACAGTGGGGCAGGCAATCCTTATACACACTTTAAAGTATACATTGGCGAGCTAGGGTCTTATGCTGAAGATGAAAACCTCCGAATGCAGCTTTTCCAAAAGAGTCTCACTGGAGAGGCTAGGACGTGGTATGCCTGACTTGACAATGCCAAAATCCATAGTTGGGAAGTGCTAGTTCATACCTTCCTAACTCAATACAGCTTCCAGTCTCAGATGGTTCCAGATCGGTATCAAGTGTCCAAAGTCAAAAAGCAGAGCAATGAGTCTTTCCGTGAGTATGCCCAAAGATGGAGACGTCTGGCAGCACAAGTCAGCCCGCCTATGACCGAAGCTGAAATGGTGATGACTTTTATAGACATCCAAGAGTCACCTTACTATGAGAGGATCCTGGCCGAAATAGGAAAAGCCATTCTCAAAGATGATCAAACATGGTGAAATGACAGAGATAGGCCTGAAAGCAGGCAAGATCAAAGATCTCACAACCTTAAAAGTAGTTGCCGATCATATACAGTCTGGCAAATATGCAAGTGATCCCATAAGGGTACCCAAGGAAGGCGATGAAGATGTATCCCTCATTGTACGCCCAGTCTAGGAGACCTAACCATAGTCCCCCCATTTGGAAGAGGGAAAACAATATGCCGTCACAACAGACTGCATTCAACAATTACCAGGAGAGAAAGAGGAAATTCGAAAGAACTGAAAATTGGGTGTTCACTCCACTAGGCGATTCCCTTGAAAACATATTGGTGATGTTAATGGATCACAAGAAAATTACCAAACTGGCTCCACCTTTGGATCCAAAAAGCAAAAGATACGATCCTAGCCAGAAATGTTCATACCATTCAGGATCTCCGGGACACGATACAGAAGACTGTTGGTCCTTAAAGCATAAAATCCAAAACCTTATCAAAAGCGGTGATCTTGTGATCCAACAACCTGACCATCCAAATGTTAACCCCAACCTTCTGATGCAGCATGATACAAAGGAAGTAAATATGATTGGGTCAGGAAGTGATGAAATGTATCCAAATCGTAAATACATATGAAGGATAGAAGATTACACCCGAAGGAATAAGACAAATGTCCTAGAGTCAGAAAATTCAGAGGAGGGTATAATAATAATGCAAAAATTGGATGCGATCTAACATTAAGTGACTCTGCTGGCTAATCTGGTGGTGCGCCAACATCAGGATACAAGGTAGCATTTCACTCAAATATCAAAAGCCAAAAGAAAGAGGAGGTTATTCAGAATGAAAGCATATCTCCCTATAAGATCCGCCTGACTAAATGAAGAGGATCAGAGCATGTTGAATGAACGAGAAAGGTGGAATGATAAAATTACTCGAAGTTCTCACCAAAAGAAAAATCCTCCGGAGGAATGCGAACTCCCAAATAGGAAATATCAAGAGACATTCCAAACACGAGCAAACCCTTGAAATCCTACGGCATCGAGAGTCGGGGAGAGTCGGCGAAGAAGGGTATTCACACCTGTGGAGGACTCATTGGAAAATATGTTAGCATTGATGGTTGCGCAGAGAAAGATTACTGAGTTTCTGCCTCCTACCAAGCCTGAGACGAGAAGTTATGATGCCACAAAGATATGTCGCTATCATTCTAACTCACCCGAACATACAACTGAGGAATGCTGGTCTCTAAAGCACAAAATCCAAGATCTCATTGAAAATGGAGAACTGAAGAAAGAATTCCCCATGAACAAAAAAGGCGAGAGGGAGATAAAGAACTTAAGATGTCCCCTCGAGACAGCCAGTTCAAAGGATGTGACGGCTATGAGCACCAATCCTGGCAGAACACAAGGTGGACCGATTCTAGTGCTGGTAGTGTCCGATGATACAAAAGAATCTCCCAATGAAGTTCATCCACCATCATCAAATATCTTGTTTCCCAAAGCCAACAACTACATGCCTGACCTTATCCTTTTGGAAGATGAGGAAGAGATACTGATCCATCCCCGTATGGAAAAAGCCCAAACGAAAAGTTCCTTGCGAGAGATACAACATCAGTGCGAGGGGGATTTCATACTCAAATCCTCTCAAGGCTATGAGAAATCTGAAGGAACAGACGAAGAAAAAGGTGGCAAAATTCCCAAAGAAGCCAACCCCTCGAGAAATCTGGAGTTCATACCTTTCTGCGACGATTCCAGTTTAAGCCTCCTTAAGGAATATGCTAATTCAGGAGGAGGCGATCAATTTATGGCAAGGATTGAAGATATTCAGAGCCAAGAGGGAAACTCTCTCACAAGCCTCGAAGATGACATAACCACGGACGACTAGACTATCAGGCCTCAGCTTGCCAGGAGGATGTAGATCCAGAGAAAAGTTGCAAGGTCCAGAGGATGTCGGGAAGTTATCCTTTTCTTAGCATTATGCCTTTTATTTTCCATGCATACAAAATCAAAAGACCAAAAAAATCAAAAAAGAGAAAAGAGAAAAAAATTTAAAATCGAGCCTTTCAAGCCAAAAGCGTGAAGTACAAAGACCTAATCTCCCTTAACCCGGGAGTACGTAGGCAACCATCTTGGTGCTATCAAACCAAACAAAAAATTCAAAAACCCTCGAATCCAAAAATAAAAATTCAAAAACATATCAAACCAAACTCAAACCCCAAAAGAAGACACTTCTCAAGCCTTTCATGCAAACCGGAACTATGAATGACCTGATCTCCCTCAACCCAGGAGTACGTAGGCAACCATCTATGGTGCGGTCAAACCAAGTAAAAACTCAAAGATCTTGCGAATTCCAGCATCAAATTTCAAAGCTCATCGAACCAAATTCAAACCCTAGATAAACTCTTTGCAAACCTCTTCAATTAAACAACCAGGAACTACGAATGACCTGATCTCCCTCAACCCGGGAGTACGTAGGCAGCCATCTACGTCGCCGTTTGACCTTCAAGAAAAACAAAAAATTGAGAGACCAGTTCCAAGACAGCGAAGACAAATAAAAGCCAAATTCTATCAAACCACCTGGTCAACAGGCCTTACTGAGGAAAATCAAAGCTAGTCTCTTAACCCATGGATAAGTGGGATAACAGTGCCAATATGGCATCTCTCTGAAGATAGAGGAGCAGTTGTAAGCTCCTAACCCTCGGTCTCCATACGATCCAGAGCATCCACTGCCATTTGCATACTACGGCCTTGTCCCTCTCAGTAAAGGCAGCCTTCCGAGTGGCTCGAGCCTCGCCTCTATCAACAGAAGTCAAATCTCCACTAGAATGGGCCGTCAACATCAACGCCCTGGTCTGATCTATCTCGAAGGTTATCCGAGCTATCAAATCTGTCATAGCCAGATCTGTTCTGACAGGGACATGCGGTAGGTCACCAACCAAAGTCATGGTCAAAGCCATCACCACCAACTATCCCCTTGAGTCCAATTCATTGGAGTCCGAAGGCATCTCGACATCAATCGTCATTGTTGGAACAACAACACAGTAATATATCAAGCATAAACATCAGTAAGGACCTTCGAAGAGTTGAAGCCTCAATCTGAAACCTTCATCAAACCAGAAGAAAGGTCATCAAAGCCAATTGCTCCTACAAATCAAAAATAATGACTGGGGCATCCAAGCATTAAATCCATAATCCACTACTTGTTCACCATGGGGGTCATGCGATTAAAGACTCTTGCGATCTCGGCATCTTATCAGCCCATCGATCAAACATACAACCAAGCAATCCTCCCAGATGACAAGCAAGACTAGGGCAAGTTCAAAGTCAATGACAACCCGACGTGGGGACCGTTACAAAAAGACTGGACCAATTTTGAAAATTGCGCAATTCAATACTGGGGCATTTATCAACCATCCAATCAACATGCACTAGTCAGCCCCATCAGCATGGTTCATCATCATCCAAGCTTCTATAATTGGCAATCCGGTATGACCAATCGACCTTTGCCAATCATAATTTTCTTAGAATACTGCGATCCGCTGATAAGGTATGACTCTTTCATCTCTTCATGTGTTTTTAATTTCCATGCATTAGCGATAATACACATAATTCCTATATTAGAGTCTCAAAAAAGAAAAAGAAAAAGAGATTTTTTCTTAACTTGTTATGAATTAGATTAATTCTGATAAGCGTCCGTGGAGCAAGAATCATGAAAGCGATTAGAGAATTAAGACTATTCAACCTTTTGATTAGGCACAACGTCCTAGTTCAAAGCACTTTTTAAAGCAAACTTGACCTCATATGCATGTCAGCACTTTGCGATTGACCTGACTCTTAGTTGTGGGGTATGAAACTATGACAACAAGGATGACAATTAGTAGCCAGCCTAATGCCTCGAATCGTGGTCTGGGTTACTCGAGTAATTAAGCCCGAGGGGTGTCTCTACTCCTGGTGCCCTAAAGCCATTCGGTTTGGGAGCCACCAGCCCAATGCTCGTTACATGGGTAACTCAGTTCCTAAGAAAACCAGCATTGCAAGAAATCAAAGCATAAGCAGATTCGAATCGTGGCCTAGGTTACTCGAGTAATTAAGCCCGAGGGGTGTCTCTACACTTGGTGCCCTAAAGCCGTCTAGTTTGGGAGTCACCGGCCCAACATTCACTACATGGGTGACTTAGAGCCTAAGAAAACTGAATCTTGCACCGGCTTAGGCAAATCAAAAGAATAGACCTGCCTAACTTATCTCAAAGTGCGGCCTTTGTTACTCGAGCCAGTAAACCCGAAGGGGTGTCTTAACACCTAGTGCCCTAAAACCGTCTGGTTTAGGAGTCATTTGTCCAAAACTTATTATATGGGTAACTTTGAAAAGCCTAAGAAAATGATACAAAGTTAAGCGAGAAAAGATAAAAATTTTGCAAGAAAAAATGAGATCATCTAGAAATCATAGAAGAGAAACCCTTGCTAAGGGTTTCGTCACACACAGTGCACATGTTATATGATCTTAATCTTGTGAAGAGCAGTGCCTAAAGCGAAGATGAGATGTCTCTGATGAAGGGAGATAAGTCTTGTGAATCTAATCCTACCCATGAAAAATGACTATGGATGCTTGAAAGTTTTCTTGCGATTTCATAACTTGTCAAGCAAAATTTTTGATTTCTTTAGGAAAAATTTATTTTCATACTCCCTTTTAAGATCTTTAGGGATAAGATGACAGCGCATTGAATACAAGCATTCAATTTCATAAACTCTAAATTTCAAATGCCTCATACTAATCCCGACGGCCTGAGCCATCAAGCGGTCGGCACATATTGTTGTTTGTCTGAATGTGCAGGATATTACTCATCGTGGACATGGTCAACAAAGTGAGTTTTTCTATGAACCCCAGTAACAACATGTGAAAGGGTTGGGGCATTTTTCCATTCCAAGAAATGGAAAGGATCTACGGCGAGACCAAGTTCCTCATCAAAAGAGAAGGGAGAGTTCCTTAAAGAAATCAAGGCAACATCAGCTTGCCCCTACAAAAGAAAGAAAATTCTCAACAGAGTCCTTAACTCGGGAAGAACAGATGCCCGATGACAAAAAGATCTAGCGAAGGAAATCTGCATCATCAAGCATGTCAACCTGCGCCAAGCCCTCACAAGTCGAGGCCTCTACACTAAAGTCCAAATCTAGGCAATGAAAGAACGGGCTACATCCTCCATGACGTCAGCATCACCCGGGTCATCATCCAAGCCAGAACTAATCCAGCAAGGTCATAAGTAAGGACCTGGTCCCTTTTCATACTCAATGATCAGCCATTGACACAACCCCAACGAAGCATCGGGAGATGATCTAGGAGCGAAAGTCATATAAATACTCCATCTTCACAAAGGACAGATGATGGAATATGTTATACACATCCTCAAAGGGATCACCGAGGTCAATCAAATTAAATCAATCCCGATCTCCAATCGGGCCGTTAGATCAACTCTGATCCATCCCCACCAGAGACGATATATGAAAGGGGAACATCTAAACCTGTGAATGACAAAAGGAGCCATACGGAAGTTAGAGCTGCTAAGCATATCAAAATCCATGCCTGAAAAGAAACTCCAAGTCACCTCAAAAAAAGGGTGAGGTATGGTTCTACATCAATTCAATTAAGCATATGCATCAACCTAGGACAAATTAAGATCATCTGATCATGTCTGGTCTGCACATGTGCAACAAGCGCTACCTCAACGCACGTCTCCATCAAAAAATTAGGCATACATACCTAATAGAGTTAAAAATGCATACACATTAAATACACACTCGATGAAAAAGTCTGCTATCATTCTAGTAGGCATCGGGACAGTCCAATGATCAACCATTGCCCCTACCATCAGGGTAGGCTCTTTTGCAAACTATCGGTGTAAGATTATCATCAGGATAAGCATCGGGAGCACCCACTGAGGTAACTCCGCAAAAGAAATGTATCCTTAGTAGAGGAGTCTTCAAAAATATACAAACGACATCAGAAAGTATGCCCCATGAAGAGTATCAGCAGATGTGAGAAACCATTGGGCTTAAACCAAGGTAGCACTAAGGGCCATCACAGACGACATCATCCCCAGCAAAACTATGGGAAACATTTCAGTTTATCTTCATCAAACAAGCATAAGCAACACCAATAGAAATCAGACCATTGGAGTCAACACCAGCAAAGACATTAGCAGCACTGATGAATACCAACCGCGGATATCGGCACCAACACAAACACCGGTAAGGTAATGCGATGCGATGCGATTTGTGATGCAATATGCGTTGTGCGATGCGATTTGCGATGCGCGATGCGATGCGATGGCGATGCAATTTTTGATGCGATATACGAAGTGCAAAATGCGATTTGCAAAAATATGCTAACATTCATTGCATTGCGATTTGCATCATTAATATCTTGTCATATTTCAAGTGTCTAGCAATCTTTATCCTGTCCATTCCACTACATTGCATGGACATGATAAAGAGGGGCATCTGTAGACACTCAAAATTTTCATTACCCAATAATAACACTGTAGGAGGCCAAAACTGTCAATCAAGCCAACCTCGGTCCCGACACCAGACATCCAATCTAAATCTCACCACCAATGCCGGTCCTTCAGCCTAAACCCGATCCCCAATGTCGATTAATTCCAGTCAAATTTGATCACCAATATCGGTATTCCAGCCAACTCCGACCGTCAATCTGGTAGTCAATCCAACTCTGATCGTCAATCGGACCGTCAGATCATCCCCGATCTCAATATCGGGACATCAGCTCAAACCCAATCATCGATATCGGGACAACCATAGCACCAATCAACCATATTAAGATGTCAAAAAAGCCTCGGTAGCAACTCGGGATGTACAAATCAGCCCCGGCAATAACCCAGGAGGTATAAATCAGCCCCGACAGCAACCCGGGAAGTACAGCTCAGCCCCAGCATCAGTCCAGGAAGTCAGGTCTACTTTAGACATAAACCTGAAGCACCACAACACTTCTAGAAGAAAACCTAGAACAGCCACATTAGCCACAGAGGCAGCACTCCGGACAAACAGACTCGAATGGGATCCAACTCTTGGAAACAGCTCCCGGAAGTCAATCAGAGGCCATGCCGACACCAAGGGCAACCCCGGGAGGGGCAAAATGGTCATTTTACCAAATCTTATGAGATTCAATCAAACTCAAGCCAAATTAATGCCTCCAAGGTCAGAAAGAACAACAACGGTTATTCCGGGTGAAAACAGCACCAGACGGCTCATTGGGCAAACTATGGGGAAACGAAGACCCAGTCATAAACCCATATTTGGGGACTTAAAAATGGTTAAAACCAATGTCATTGTGACACTCTCAGCGAGGGCTTTCCGAAAAGCTATAGCACGCCCCAAACGGACGATCCGATCAAAAGTTATAAAGTTTCGAACCTGACATCGCATCGCCCGACATGCACGCACCACGAGATGACCAAACTGGGCACCTGGGCCCCACCTAGGGGAGCAACAGCTCTACCTACGGTTGCTCCAGGTAGAGTGGAGGCTCCTTGGTCTATAAATAAACGTGCCCCAGCGTTTATTTTCAAGAATTCTAGAACGCAGCGAAGCTCTGGCAGTTTGATTTTCTGACTTTTACACCTCTTCCAAACCCAAATATTTTCACTCCAACACATAGATATACCCATATACTACCACATATCAAAAAAACACCGGTAGATTTGGACATTTAAAGCCTATAATTTGGCAAAAGGCCTGTATTGCAGCCCATTGTAAGTATTTTTATGATCAGCTAGTCAATACTACTACTTTGCACTGCTTTACACTTGCACACAAAGTTTCATCTTCTGAATATGCCCAGAACTTAGTTCTGTGGCTGTTTTTGTCAAAAATTTATATATTTTTGTACATAAACTCCGTTTTCAACATTTCTACAACTCGGATTGACGATCTGTCAACTCAAGTGGCTTCAATGCACTAGCACGCACATTCTGGCAACTTTGTCAGGACTGGGTTATATTCCTAGTCCTAGTTCGGCCTTTTTCTGTACATCTTTAACCGATTATGTACTAACATTTCAATTTAGTCAAGCCCGATTTGGGATATGTTGTTAAGTGTTATATAAGATTATAAACATACTGGAACTATTATATGGCTGGTACAGAATAATTTTCGTTAAGAATTTCTGAGTTGGGTTTGTTATGCTGCCGAAGCAGTCTGCTCTATCTCTGGCCGCGCACCTGCGCAGCGGCGCAGCTGCGCCTGGCCCTGTCTCTGAGTGTTATTTCTGTTGCAAAATCTGTTATATGTTAACATGTGGTACCTCATTTGGCAAGCATGTGGACATGGTTAATATGCATATATATGTACGTAGACGTAACATGAGCATGTATAACTATAATTAGTACACTATTGATAAAGAGGTTTATAATTTATAAATGAACTTAAAATTTGTTAAAGTGAACTTATCATGAACATATCATATATGTATTCTGACCTTGTGAGCATGATTGTATGGTCTAAATAGATATGAAATGCAAGTCTAAAGTGTTGAACACACTAGCATACATGATTAAAGATTAAGAGGTTTACAAAGAAAAACTTAAAGACTTTTTGAAGTGAACTTGACCAAGACTTATGTCTTGTAATTTCTGACCATTTGAATACATTTATGTGGCTTAGCTAAGTGTTCAAAGGCAAGTAAGTTATGATTTCAAGACACTTTGTATAAACTAAATGACCTTAGTGAACTTAGTGTAATTTTTAATGAAAACTTAGAATGTAAAAGGTAATATCATCAAACACTGTATGAATTATGTTATGATCATTCAAGCATGAAGATTAGGACTTCATTATGCCTATAGACATGTTGACATGAGCATCATGTGATGAAACATGGATTTCACCTATGCACATATATTCAAGAAAAAGAATTTCTACAGTATAAGCTATGTGGTTAAAGTATACATGTGTAGTATACGCACAAGCATGACTACTTAGTATTGTTTAGCCTCGTTCTGTGGTAATATGACTTTAGTAGTTGACCCTTGAGGCATGAATACGATTAGCTTAAGGATTACCGGCATGAAAACATATAATCTTAAAGAGCACATAGGATGTGCATGCTAGGTTTCAAACTTGA
Source organism: Panax stipuleanatus (assembly GCA_020205555.1). NCBI lineage: Eukaryota > Viridiplantae > Streptophyta > Magnoliopsida > Apiales > Araliaceae > Panax > Panax stipuleanatus. Next base: position 109,745,518 of record CM035122.1, read on the forward strand.
GTTAATGACCCTATAAACATATGTACGTAATGGATATCAGTAACCTGAATGCTAGTGAATGAGCTCGGGTTGTCCAGCAGCATGAAAACTCATTCTTGGTATGACCAGTGAGTGGCGCAGTTGCGCCACTCCTAAGGCCAATACCTGCGCAGCTGCGCCAGTATGTGTTCAAGATTGGTGCAATCTGTTTGTGTTCTGTTTTGCCAATTGATTTCGTAAGGTTTCTTAGATGACTAAATAGAGTTTGATCACTACTGGTATATGCTTATATGTGATAACAACATGAAATGACAATGTGGCATGATGATTAGATTCTTGTAAGTATGTATTCATACAGATTACACATACTAATTGAAAGACCGACTTGTTAATGTTAGGTCATTTCAACGTAATTTAATTAAAGATAGACTAATTGTAGCTGAGCAAACAGGTAAGTATTCTAAACCCTTGCACTACTTTATTCGATAAATCTTGTAAGCAAGTTTTCGAACTTCACTTTTTGGTTGTGCAAGTTTTCCTTGAACCATTCTTGTACTATTATTTGCAAGTTCTCTACCTTACACAAACTTTGAATATTATGCAAGTTTCCTATCCTTCTCATATTATATTGAGCAGGTTATTATTGTTGCAAGTTATTCGTTTAAGTTTGAATCTTATTTCCAAGCATGCTATTAGGTGGTTTAATTACTTTACAATTATTCCACATCGATCTTATTGATATTCGCACTTGGTGCACTTGAGTTCGTACAGTCTTGGACTTGTACATTATTTAAAGTTCTATAATTCTTGAACTGTGTTAGATAGAGTTTGAACCCTTGTTTGGTCAGACAATTGTATGTGTTGGTCAAATTTATATGACACAATTAACGCGCAAGTATACGCGGCCAACGAGTAATAAAGAGTGAGTAAAGATATCGTTCCCACGAGGAATTAATAGATAAAGAGTCGCCAAAACACTAGTACATAATCATCTCAGTCTTATTTAAACGGATGGTAAGGAGAATAAATTAAACTACGCTAACTAGGCGAGAATTAAAACATACAATAACTAATCCTAGGATAAATTCAGATAATGAAGACATGGGATTATAATTTCCCCCAACACTTCGTTCGAATCTCTTAACTCTCTCACTTAGAATAATAATCACCTAGAATTGACAACCGAGAAATCACGATTACATAATAGCCTCTTTCGATGGACAACTATGAGTCTTCCTAATGCGGCATGTAGGTATATGTCTATCCTACACACTATCAAGCAACTAATATCCAGAACAATTAACAAGACACATGTCACGGGAAAATCTCGTTAACGACTCCTTCAATTACCAACTTTCATATAGGAAGTCCTTAAGATTAGATTCTCAATTTGGTTGCATACGGCATTTAGGCAAATTTCTATCCCAAACACTAGCAAATTATTAACTCTTTAGGACAATGAATGAGACAGGTCACATAATCTCATAGATTACCCACAAGAATCTCTAACTTTCGCATGATATCATAACTAGGTCTAAACCTATAATCCATTTGTCAAGTTCATATAGGTTCCCAAAGTAATTACGAGTCAAGCAATTAATCGATAAGCACACGTTATGATAACCAATTCGCAATAATAGCAAAGAGAGAGAGCAATCAATACAAACTATGTGTTGGGTTCCATTAAAATCCCAAAATAGATTCAAGTCATAAATAACTCAAATAAATCATCCACAAGGTTCATAAACATCATCCAAATATACAATGAATACAAGGAGAATTAAGAGATAGAAATTGCAAATCTTGAGTCTTTCTCCAAGTGTGGATCTTTGTTGTTTATCCCCTGCTTCAATCTTCAAGTTCAAAAGAAACCCTAGAATCTACTAACTACACTAATCTAACACTAATCTACTCCTAAGTTAAACAAGAATTGAAAGAGAAGGAAATTGAAAACTAGCTAGGGCTTAGGGCCAAATGAACTCCCTAATATTCCAATCTCTATCCAAGCCCATTCACTTGAAAAATCAAGTCTGGCAACACATTTGACTAGGCGCGGCCGCGCCCAAAAAGCACTGGAAATCCGCGCGCCCACGCAAAGGAGATTTTGCTGCAGAGGCCTCTGGTAGAACGGTCATAACTTTTGATCCGGGAGGAGTTACGAGGCCTGCCACCTGTCAAATCGAAAGCTATCGAAGAGCTCTACAACTTTCATTCTTTGAGCATTGAGAAATAATGGATGGATGAAGGCTGAAATTGAGCTCCAAGTGACAGCTGTGCAATAGAAATCCAAAACCGTGGAGTTTAACGTCCGTTGGTATATGGGGCATAACTCTCGTCTCCGAACTCCGATTGGGATGATTCAAGATTTTCCAAAAAGCTTAGAAGACGCTCTACAATATGAACTAAGATCCAGTCCAAGAATATGAAATGAACACAAAACCCCCCAAACGAAGTTCGGATTGCATTTCCTTCCCATTTTTGCTTCACATGCCATTCTTGCTCCTTTTGGCCTCTAGACTCGTGGCATCACCTTCATTGCTTCCTCACCCATGCTATCTTCATGTTTTAAGCCCATTTCAGTGCTTTGCCCCATTTAAGCGTTCTTTTGCCCTTTTAAGCTCAATTTTCACCCGGAGAGTTTATAAACCTAAAAATCACAAAACAAAGCAAAAACACATAAAACGCACAACGATACTTTAGTTTAAGCAGCAGAATGAGTTGGTTACTATCCGAATAAGTGGTCATAAAAGCCACTTATCAAATACCCCCAAACTTAAACGTTGCTTGCCCTCAAGCAACCAAAATAAAACTAAACAAAAGATGCAATGTAGTATCTACAATGTATGCAACCTACGCTATCATGAATGCGAATCCAAGTTCCCAGCCAGTATTGAACTTTCAAAGCAATGCCTCAGAAAACCACGAGATAGTCGAACAGCTAAGCTACCCAAAACAAGACCATAAGGCATATTCTGCAAATCCAAAACTGTCAGCACTGATGTATTGTGCGTTGTGTGCCTAGCAACCATTAGATATGCATTCAGACAAATAATTCACATACTATGCTTCTTAGGGGAAAAACAAGATTTAACTTAAGAAAGACAGCAAATCATATACGTTCTAAGTAAACCATGTATTACTAGAGTTAAGAGTCAACAGGGGGTTTTCATTAAGCTTTTATTACCTCACGAGGGCGTATTCGCACTTTCCCGTGTACACAATTGACTGTGCCATGCCTAGTCCTCTTAGGCTTTTCAATGATATTCATGTAGCGAGCTTTCGACCAACGACTCCCAGACCAGACGGCCTTAGGGCGCTGGGTGTAGAAACACCCTGAGGGCTTACTTGCTCGAATATAAAAGGCCACAGAAATCGATGTAGCCAATGTGTTTATTCTATTTTTTTTCTTTTTCAATGCATTTTCTTTTGTTTTCTTTTTCTTTTTCTTTTCCTGCAAGGGAGTGCGTCTTACGCTCCATCTCCCCGTATATATCATGCATGTCCCCCGTTTCCCCCAAACTTAAGCTTTTAACAGTCTAGTTATTATTATATGCGAACTGAAACTCTTTTATTAAAATATAGTTTTTCCACCAGAAGACAAGTATGTAAACATTTAAACTTAGCATATCATGGTGTTTACTCTATCGTGCTTACTAGTTACACAGTATCTGACAGGTAAGGATTTACATATATGACCATGAAATCAGGCTTAAGTCTCAAATCAGTTCAACAATCACATGATTTCAGTTTCTTCACAGGCAACATACATAACTAACCAACTGAAAACTGGATTCATGCAGTATGCTCTAACACAGAATGCAAAATAGAATGCAAAAACAAAAGAAAATTTTAAAATTTTCACAAATTTTAACTATTTACAACCTACATACACTATATGAACTAACTTACATGCAATAAACTATTTACATGCAAAACATGAAATGAATTACCTATATGTAAAATAAACACCAATACCCCCAAACTTAAACTGTTCAATGTCCTCATTGAAGGTAAAGGTAAAAAGAAAAAAACTCCCCTATTTGGCTTCTTATGCTGTATGAAATGAAGTGGCGCCCTCTCAGAAGTTTCCCCGTCACATCTCTACTCTTGGTAAAATAAACTTCGCTCAACACTATACTCAACGAACCAACCCAGCTCCATATCAATCTTGCTCTGCTAGAGATTCCACACTCAATGTCTCAATTGATCAGGTTGAGAGGATGAGGTGGATGGGAATTGGTACTTTGGATTGAAGAGGTGGGAGGTTTTCAAAACTAAGGCTTGTTGTGGGGGGGGATTGCATTAAGGAACTGAGGGTTTGGGATTAAAAGGACTGAGGCTTGGGGGCTGCTAATAATTGACATGAAGTGGTACCCCCCAAAATATGCAGGATTTTTCCCAAGACAGGCCCAGTTTATGTATGGCGCGGCCGCGAGTAGTAATGCCTTGGATTGGGCACGGCCGCGCGGGCCATCAGATTTTTCTGCTGCTAATTTTTGCTAGGCAATCAGGTTGGCTTTGAGCTTGCATTCTATCCAGCAACTTTAACCTGAGAGAAAGCATAACATCTTTATTAAGCCCTCTTATACTAACAAAAGTATATTAACTATTTACATTAAGAGAATTAAACATGGAAAGATATATGCATTCAAATTCCCAAAAAAATCTCTAAGTGCCTATACGCAATGTGCAAGTGTATCAAAAGTATGCTATAAGCTTCATGGTCCCAAAAAGATATGCACTAATGCCTAAGTTCAAAAATATAGGAAATGAACTCCTAATTCCTACAGTATGCAAAAATTTAAACTAAATATTAACTAATAAGAATTAAACGAGGGGGAGGGAAATGTGATAGAAAGCATGTAAATGGAGAATTAAACAAAGAGATAGGGAGAGGGATGATGGGAAGTAGGTAATGGAGAATTAAACAAAGAGAGAGAGAAATGATGGGGTGCCTCCCATCTAGCGCTTGATTTATAGTCCTCTAGCTCGACTGTGTCTGCCCACTGCTACCCAACTCCCCGACGATACTGGAGAACCCCTCCATCCATCAGAATAGTTGTGTGACTTTGGCGGCTTCCCAGTAGGAGCGGATGCAGATTTAAACTACCTAGCATTGGATAAGTAAAATAATTCCCCGTACGGAAGGTAGGGGAGCTAGGCAATGGTCCCATTGTGTATGTGAAATGATCTAGGCATGGAAGCATAGAACACAGAACGGACTCTTCTTCTATTCTCTTCTCTTCTGACCACCATGGTTTTAAGCTCACGGACTCTCTCATGTCATCAAGATCTGTATCTGTAATGTGGCTACCAAGGGGGCAAGGGTGTGCAAACTTGACTGGCTTATTCCACTCAGGCAGAAAAGGCTCTTGGGGGATTGTCATTGTTGGTTCACATTCATACTCCACAGCCCCAATTGGCTCCTCGATAACCATTACCTTTCGCTCATCCAGTCCCAAGTTCACCTCAGGCTCTTCATCAGTATCTGCATCCATCTCATAGCACCAATATTTTTGAGGGTCATAACTCACGGCTTCAGTCATTGGAGGCAAAAAATCTTGCACTATTGTCTCTTGTTCACATACCTCCTCCTTCCTTAATGTCGTGCTAATCTACTCCACCCAAATCTGAAGATCCTCAATCGATTGCTCTTGCTCAATCAAGGTCTCCTCTGTCGATGCTATGGAATTCCCCCACATAATTTCCAATCCTTCCTTATCTGTTTCAGCCTCGGGCTCCATGTACTGATGCTCATTGGTAGGAGTGTTGTGGATTAGGGCCATTTGATTCTGGAAGTTCTGGCTTGATTTCTCTTGGATCCTAAGCCTCTCCTCTTGGCTTTCTAAGCTCCTATATATGAATTCCATTAGAGACTGTTCTCCTTGTAAACATGGGGATTGATATGGGGGTTCTGGTGCATAAGTTGGACTTGGCTCATATTGTTCTTGATAGCTCACAGTATGGTTTTGCATCCCTTGTTCATCCTCTATCATCAAGGCCTTGCTAATCTGCTCTGCCCAGTTCTGAATACTCTTGAATGACTTCTGTTGCTCATTCAAGATGTCCTTTAGTGATTCTATGCCACTTCCTTCCTCCAAGCTTGCATTTTCTGTGTCACCCTCAAAATTGTGTTAAGGCTCGTAAACTGGAGTCTGGAAGGTGCATTCTAGGGCGTATGCGAGATTTAGATTCCAGTGTTGGTCTTGATAGTAGTCTGATGAAGGGTTTGGGTGATACCCTCAATCTTGTTGATTAGTGGGATAAGGTTCGGTGTAGGAATAACCACCCCCATACTACTCCTGTCCATAATGGATAGGCTCCTGATGGCTCGCGTAGCTCCCAGCACCGTAGTCATAGGTCACTGCCGTCTCTCGATTCTGCTGAGCTGAGACAGTATCCAGCTTCCTCGAGAGAACCTCTAGCTGTGCTGAAAGTGTTGCAATTAGGTTGACGACATCAATGTATGCTTCCCTTGGTTGCTCTTGCCTTGTACCATTCCATGGATAGAAATTTAAGTCCATTATACCTGAACAGAGAATATGAGAAGAGAATTAAACAAAAATAAAAAGTTTAAATTAAGACTAATTTGATTAAACTAATGTTGGCAAACAGTTATCAAATAATTCCCCGGCAACGGCGCCAAAAACTTGTTGGTTCGATTTATATGACACAATTAACGCGCAAGTATACGCGACCAACGAGTAATAAAGAGTGAGTAAAGATATCGTTCCCACGAGGAATTAATAGATAAAGAGTCGCCAAAACACTAGTACATAATCACCTCAGTCTTATTTAAATGGATGGTAAGGAGAATGAATTAAACTACGCTAACTAGGCGAGAATTAAAACATACAATAACTAATCCTAGGGTAAATTCAGATAATGAAGACATGGGATTATAATTTTCCCCAACACTTCGTTCGAATCTCTTAACTCTCTCACTTAGAATAATGATCACCTAGAATAGACAACCGAGAAATCACGATTACATAATAGCTTCTTTCGATGGACAACTATGAGTCTTCCTAATGCGGCATGTAGGTATATGTCTATCCTACACAATATCAAGCAACTAATATCCAGAACAATTAATAAGACACATGTCACGGGAAAATCTCGTTAACTACTCCTTCAATTACCAACTTTCACAAAGGAAGTCATTAAAATTAGATTCTCAATTTGGTTGCATACGGCATTTAGGCATATTTCTATCCCAAACACTAACAAATTATTAACTCTTTAGGACAACGAATGAGACACACGTCACATAATCTCATAGATTACCCACAAGAATCTCTAACTTTCGCATGATATAATAACTAGGTCTAAACATATAATCCATTTGTCAAGTTCATATAGGTTCCTAAAGTAATTACGAGTCAAGCAATTAATCGATAAGCACACGTAATGATAACCAATTCACAATAATAGCAAAGAGAGAGAGCAATCAATACAAACTATGTGTTGGGTTCCATTAAAATCCCAAAATAGAATCAAGTCATAAATAACTCAAATAAATCATCCACAAGGTTCATAAACATCATCCAAATATACAATGAATACAAGGAGAATTAAGAGATAGAAATTGCAAATCTTGAGTCTTTCTCCAAGTGTGGATCTTTGTTGTTTATCCCCTGCTTCAATCTTCAAGTCCAAAAGAAACCCTAGAATCTACTAACTACACTAATCTAACACTAATCTATACTAATCTACTCCTAAGTTAAACAAGAATTGAAAGAGAAGGAAATTGAAAACTAGCTAGGGCTTAGGGCCAAATGAACTCCCTAATATCCCAATCTCTAGCCAAGCCCGTTCACTTGAAAAATCAAGTCTGGCAACACGTTTGACTGGCGCGGCCGCGCCCAAAAAGCACTGCAAATTCGCGTGCCCGCGCCAAGGAGATTCTGCTTCAGAGGCCTCTGGTAGAACGGCCATAACGTTTGATCCGGGAGGAGTTACGACGCCTGCCACCTGTCAAATCGAAGCTATCGAAGAGCTATACAACTTTCATTCTTTGAGCACTGAGAAATAATGGATGGATGAAGGCTGAAATTGAGCTCCAAGTGACAGCTTTGCAATAGAAACCCAAAATTGTGGAGTTTAACGTCCGTTGGCATACGGGGCATAACTCTCGCCTCCGAACTCCGATTGGGATGATTCAAGATGTTTCAGAAAGCTTAGAAGACGCTCTACAATATGAACTAAGCTCCAATCCAAGAATATAAAATGAACATAAAACCCCCCAAACGAAGTCCGAATTGCATTTCCTTCCCATTTTTGCTTCACATTGCCATTCTTGCTCCTTTTGGCCTCTAGACTCGTAGCATCACCTTCATTGCTTCCTCACCCATGCTATCTTCATGCTTTAAGCCAATTTCAGTGCTTTGCCCCATTTAAGCGTTCTTTTGCCCTTTTAAGCTCAATTTGCACCCAGAGAGTTTATAAACCTGAAAATCACAAAACAAAGCAAAAACACTTAAAACGCACAACGATACTTTATTTTAAGAAACAGAATGAGTTTGTTACTATCCGAATAAGTGGTCATAAAAGCCACTTATCAGTATGAAATTTTTATAAAAGCTATCTTGACCAATTGATGGTAAGGATTCTTAGACTGAAGAGAACATCCCTGATATTATAGGGGAGTACCCCAGGTATCTAATATAAGATACAAACAGCAGAGTTGAATGTTATGCATATACATGGCAGTACGCGAGGCTGATCCCCTCAAGTACTTATTCTGTAACCAGTAACCAAAGGGTCAATCAGCTATTGATTCCATTAGAGTTTTATAGTTCAAAGTCTACTTGACTATCAATTATTCTAAAAGCAATTATTATCCTTACTTCTATTTTTCATATTGTTGAATTCCTTGTCAGATATATTCTATTCATCATGATATATCCTTTATTGCTGTATTTAAACTTGCTGAGCAAACTTGTTGCTCATTCTTGCTATATCATGACTTCTATTGCAGTTAAGCCCGAGACTTCAGGGAAGGACAAGGGTAAAGGAAAGATGTAGTAATAGTTTGCAAGAAGCAGAGTTTACTTTATGATTAGTTTAATTACTGTTATGTAATATGAACCCTAATGACTATTCTAGGGTATGTTTGTATGATTGTATTAAGGTTATCGAATCTTGGGACTAGTAACACCTTTTGAACGAACGGCATACGTTTATTATATTTTCGCATTTAGTTATTGTATGTTATTTAGAGGTGGATGTTTGTACTATATCGTGACGACCGAATTAGGGTTAGAGACCCGGATTTGGGGGTGTCATAGTATATTTCAACGGCGCCATGTAGGAACACTGTCTTGATTGTAAACGGGCCCGACCACCTGGATTTTAGCTTTTCGGGGAAAAGTTTCAATCGAGAGTTGAATAGCAATACTGATTGTCCTGGTTCAAAGCACTTCTCCACAATTTTCTGATCATGCCATTTCTTTACCTCTTCCTTATACAACTTCAAATTTTCATAGGCGTGCAAGCGGAATTCATCTAACTCATTTATTTGTAATAACCACTTCTCACCTGCTGCTTATAAATCGAAGTTCAGTTGTGTGATGGCCCAATATGCCTTGTGCTCGTGTTCCACTGGAAGGTGACACGTCTTCCTGTAAACCATCTGATATGGGGACATGCCTATCGGAGTCTTGTAGGCAGTCCGATAAGCCCATAAAGCATCGTCTAACTTCAATGACCAATCCTTCTGATTCGGATTAACCACTTTTTCCAATATTCTCTTGACCTCCCGGTTAGACACCTCTGGTTGTCCACTCATTTGAGGGTGATAGGCTGTGTCGATTCGGTGTTTGACCCCGTACTTCGTCAAGAGAGCGGTGAAATATTTGTTGTAAAAATGGCTCCGTTCATCACTGATTATTGCCCTAGGGGTGCCGAAATGGGTGAATATATTCTTCTATAAAAATTTCAAAACCACCTTCGCATCATTTGTCGATAGAGAGACTGCCTCCACCCATTTGGATACGTAGTCCATAGCTAACAAGATGTACAGATTACTGAATGATGATGAAAATGGCTCCATGAAGTCGATTCCCCATACATCAAAAATCTCAACTTCCAAGATCATATTTAGTGGCATCTCGTTCCGTTTTGAGATATTCCCCACTCTCTGACATCTGTCGCAGTTTTTCACGCCACTGGTGTGCGTCTTTGAATAAAGTGGGCTAGAAGAAACTTGCCCGAAGGACTTTAGCGGCTATTCTCTCACTCCCATAGTGTCCCCCATATACTGAAGCATAACATGCCTATAGGATGCTCTCAACTTCACTTTCTGGTATACATCACTGGATTATTTTGTCAGCACACTGGAGGAACAAATATGGTTCGTCCCACATATACCACTTTACATCATGTAGAAATTTCTTCTTTTGGTGGCGAGTTAAGTCTGGTGGGAGGATGTTGTTGACCAAATAATTTGCAAAATCTGCGTACCACGAAAACTCGTCTTGTATTAAAAATAATTATTTAACTGGAAATGACTCGTTGATCACTACTTTATTTGACTCATCCTGATTCAGATTTTCTAGTCGGGAAAGATGGTTAGTCACTTGATTTTCTGTCCCCTTTCTATCCTTAATCTCTAAGTCAAATTCTTACAGGAGAAAAACCCATCGAATAAGTCTCGGCTTTGCATCCTTCTTTTCCACTAAATATCAGATGGCTGAGTGATCTGTGTAGACTACCAACTTTAGTTCCCACCAAGTACGAGCAAAACTTGTCAAATGTATACACAACTGCAAGTAATTCCTTTTCCGTGGTTGTGTAATTTAACTGTGCATCTGTTAATGTCTTGCTTGCATAATAGATGGCGTGAAAGATTTTATCATGTCGTTGCCCAAGCACTGCTTCAACCGCATAAACACTAGCATCACACATGAGCTCGAATGGCTTGGTCCAATCAGGTGCTATGATTATTGGGGCAGTGGTTAACTTCTTCTTTAATTACTCAAAAACCACTTGACAGTCTTCATCAAACTTGAATGGGACATCCTTTTCTAATAGACTGTAGAGTGGCTTTGAAATTTTTTAAAAGGCCTTGATGAACCTTCTGTAGAATCTGGCGTGTTCGAGAAAACTTCAAATTCCCTTTATTGAAGTCGGCGGTGGCAGATTTTGAATTCTTTTCAATTTTTCTCGGTCAACTTCTAACCCTTTTCCCAAAACTTTGTGGCCAAGAATTATCCCCTCTTGGACCATAAAGTGGCACTTTTCCCAATTAAGCACTAGGTTCGTTTCCACACACCTTTTCAATACCAATACCAGATTTTTGAGGCACCTATCAAACGATTCCCCAAATACTGAGAAGTCATCCATAAAAACCTCAACATTGCGCTCCACCATGTTTAAGCAGATTGCCATCATACATCGCTGAAATGTCACCGGTGCGTTACACAGTCCGAATGACATCCTTCTGAAGGCAAAGGTGCCATAGGGGCATGTGAACGTTGTCTTCTCTTAATCCTCTGGTGCGATGACAATCTGGTTGTACCAAGAATACCCATCCAATAGGCAGTAGTACTCGTGTCCATCTAGTCTGTCCAATATCTGATCAATAAAAGGCAAGGGGAAATGATCCTTTCTAGTTGCCTTATTCAGTCTTCTATAATCCATGCAGACCCTCCAGCCGGTCACTGTTCTTGTCGGTATCAATTTATTATTCTCGTTCTTCACTATTGTCATACCACCTTTTTCGGTACACATTGGACCGGGCACACCCAAGCACTGTCTGAAATTGGGTAGATGATTCCCGCATCCAACCATTTTATGATCTCCTTCTTCACAACCTCTTTCATTATAGGGTTAAGCCGCCTCTGTTGTTCTACTATAAGGCTTGCTATCCTCCTCCATCAGAATCTTGTGCATGCAGAATGAAGGGTTGATTCCTTTAATGTAGGCGATTGTCCAGCCAATAGCAGATTTATATTCCCTCAGCACTCTAAACAGCTTACTTTCCTAAAATTCGTTAAGCGCAGATGCAATAATAACAGGTAAAGTAGATGAATTGCCTAAATACACATACCTGAGGTGATTTGGTAAGGGTTTTAGTTCTAGTTTAGGTGGTTCCTCAAGAGATGGCTTCATCTTTTCTGATGAAGTTCATGCTGCTTCCAAAGGCTCAAATGGTAGTTTGAACTTATTCACTCTTGGATGAGCCTCTAATAGTTGCAGGTACTCTTTTATTTATGCATCCTCTTCATCAAAATCTCCCATCAAAGCTGATTTTAATGGATCAATAGTAAGAATTCGAAGTTGCTCATCATCCACTACTCTGTCAATAATATCCACCCGCTAAAACTCTTCATCCTCCTTTGGAAAATTCATGGCCATGAATACGTTGAAGGTGACCTCTTGATCTTGCACCCTCATGGTCAACTCTCCTTTCTGAAAGTCAATAAGCTTCCTGCCAGTAGCCAAGAATGGTCGCCCAAGGATTATTGGAATATCCTTATCTTCTTCATAGTCGAGGATGATGAAGTTCGCTAGGAAGATGAATTTATCCACTTTAACCAACACATCCTCAATAATCCACCGTGGATAGGTTACTAATCTGTCTGTAAGCTATAGGGAGATGTTGGTAGGTTTAGGTGCTGGTAACCCTAACTGAGTATAAATCGACAATGGTACGAGATTTATACCAGCACCTAAATAACATAAGCATTTGTTGAAATCCAAACTCCCTATCTTGCATGGAATAGTGAAACTCCCCGGATCCTTCAACTTAGGTGGAAGCTTCTTTGGCATGAATTGCACTACATTCCTCTGTTAGTGCCACAGTTTCGAAGTCCTCTAGTTTCTTTTTCTTTGACAGAATATCCTTCATAAACTTTGCATAACTGGGCATCTACTCTAATGCCTCTGCAAACGGTATGTTTATGTGCAGCTTCTTGAATACTTCAAGAAATTTAGTAAATTGTTGCTCTAATTTCTGCTTGCGGGTCCGTTGTTGAAATGGCGGTGGAGGGTAAATTACTGGTGTAGCCACTTGTTCCTTTTCTGCAAATTTTTCACATATTTTTCCGTCCACTGTCTGTTCCTTATTAGTTTTAACTTGCTCTTCGGTTTTTAGCTTCTCCAAATCCTGCTCCGCTAACTGTTTCCCACTTTGAAGCATAACAGCTTGACATTGCTCATGTCCTCCCCTTGGATTCTTTTCTGTGTCGCTTGGCAAGGCTCCTTGGGGTCGATTATTCAGTGCATTCGCAATCTGTCCAATTTAATTTTCTAGATTCTTAATCACCGCAGCTTGAGATTTCATCGCCGCTTCTTGATTTTTCATCGCTGCTTCTTGATTTCTCATCGCTGCGCCATTTTCTGTTATGTATTTGGCCAAAGCCTCTTCCAAACTTAGCTTTTGCTCCTGCTGTGGAACTGCTTATTGCTACTGATTCTGAAAACCAGGAGCGTATGCTTGTCATGGAGTCTGCTGTTGATTCTAATTATGGTTGTTGCTCCATGAAAAGTTTGGATGGTTCCTATTCCCTTGATTGTATGTATTCTAGTAGGTGTTGGCCGGCCTGTTATAATTAGCCACATATTAAACCGAAGCTAGGTAGATTGCACACTATTCTGTCGGATGTTCACCTGCACAAAGTTCACAGATGATTTCCACCTACTGCACATTACCCATCTTCATGGTGTCCATCTTCTTTGACAATGCTGCTATTTGTGCTAATATGGCTGTCATATTATCCACTTCCAAAATCCCTGCAACTATAGGGTTGAGTCATTCTTTCAGTCGACCACTGATAACCATTTGAAGCCATTGTGTCTATCAATGCCCATGCCTCCTCAAATTTCTTCGTCATAAATGCTCCACCTGAGGATGCATCGATGCTAGTCCATATCTGACTCGATACCCCATTGTAAAAGTTACTCAGCTGCATCCAGTGTGGGAATCTGTGACGTGGACACTTCCTCAATAGTTCCTTGTACCGTTCCCATGCTTCATAAAGTGTTCCCGTTGCATCTGTGCAAATGAGGATATCTCCGTTCTCATCTTATGTGTCTTCAATGGCTGGAAGAACTTGGCCAAAAATTTCTGCGCCAGATCATTCCATGTAGTGATTGACCCCGGTGGTTGGGAATGGAGCCAACCCTTCGCCTTGTCTCTAAGTGTGAACGGGAACAACCTCAATCTGATTGCATCTTCTGACACCATGTTGCACTTGAAGGTGTCACAGATCTCTATAAAGCTGAAGATGTGTTCGTTCGGGTCGTCGTTTGGAAGACCCCCAAACTGGCAATTATTCTGCACCATCTGTATTGTCCCAGGATTTATCTCAAAGTTGTTCGCATTAATTGTCGGCCTGGCTATGCTCGAATGAATTTTCGAGATTTTTGGTGTAGCATAATCTCTCAGTGGTTTGTGATGTGCTATAGAAATTTTAGCAAGAGGAATGATAAGAATAAAGATAATATGATATTTGTGGTACATTTCTCAAAGTATTAAATTATTTGGTATGTGTATCTATAATATTTGATTTTCTTATATTTGTTTATTATCTAATAAGAAAATAAAAGAAACTAATGTAGCCTAATATATATATTAGGTATGAGATTTAAATAACCTAAGGGTTATAATAAGAAAGGATGATAGTATTTAAAATATTAACTAACTCTAAGGGATTTATTTTATTATTTCAAGTTATTAATTTTATTAAAGCAAGTCTAATTGAGTTAAGTAATTACATGAGTAAGGATTTGATTTACTAATTGAGTGAATGAAAATCCTAAATAATTAGGATAGGATAGAATTAAAGTTAATGGACTATGGTTATTTTCATGACCCAAGCTAATTAATTAGTAGCCCAAATAAATTAAAGGAATGGCCCAAATGTTTTAATTAGGGAGCATGTGAATTAAATATATTGGATAGATATGGTAATATATTGGTTAGATATGGTAAGATATTGGATAGATATGGTAAGATATTTGATAGATATGAAAATATATTGGATAGATATGGTAAGATCTTGGATGGATTTTGTAAAGATATGGAAAGATTTGGTAAGATATGTTAGATTTGCAAAAAATATGAGAAAGAAGGTGAGATAAGATATAGTGGAGATTGGAAAGGCCACTTGGCCGAATTTTGTATGGGAGAGAAGGGGCAAGAGATTGGAAGATATAGATAATATATCTAATTACTAACTCACACAAAATCTATTTTTCTCTCTTTCCTCTCACATCCTATTTTGCTAGTAAAAGAAAACTAAAGTGAGAAAGAGAGGGGAGGGCCATTTTGGCTAGAACAAGGATGAAAGGAAGGGGCTTTGATCTTTCTTTTATCCAAAATTATCATCCACTTTGATAAATCAAGGAAGAATATCCACCAAACAAAGGTATAAACATCTTTTATCTAATTTATTTTTTTATTTGTTTGAATCAAAACTTAGATCTATGATTCAAAACTCCAAAATCATAGATCTTCATATGTATAAGTGTTATATGTTTTGATCTATTACTTTTAAATGTCAAAAGTTAGATCAAAAGCAAGAAAAAGGAAGCTATGTTTTAAAAGTTAGAAAACTATGATTTTCTTAACATAAATTATGTTTTGCTTGGATTTAGTGTATGTTTGGTGTAATAGATCATGGATCATGGTAGATCCTTGATCTTAAGGTGTATTAGTATGTATTATAATGGTTTATGATATTTTAATGATGGATTATGTTGGTGAATACGTGAGGATATGAAAGATTTCTTAAAAATCAACAAAATTAGAAAATCAGATTTTGAGAAAACGTAACATAAAATTCAAAAACCAATATCTCCTAGTGTATTTTGAATTTTTGAGTGTGGTCTATTTCTGGAGTTAGATCTAGAAGTCTTCTAACCTTTTCCAAGTGGAATCACTGAAAAATTCCATGTAGATTTCTGTCTGGACAGTTTTTAGCAAAGGACGTAAAATCTAAAAATGTCAAAAAGCAAGCTGTCCGGAAATTTAAAGGAATATTTCATCCACTAAACTTGTGAAACCAAATCAAGCCTTTTGGGAAATGAAAATATATGGGATAAAGTAGCTTGTGTCCAAAAAATGAGCTCATTCCGACATTAAAATGAGCAAGTTATGACTATTTCAATATTTGCGTTTTTCTGACAAAAATTGCTATAACCAGAGTTCTATAACTCCGATGGCCATGAAATTTAAACTGGAGGCTCATGATAACATGTATAAGATCCCGCCAAGAGTTGGGAATTTTTGGAGTAAAGCGTGAGGTAGTTATTTTCTTAAGGAATTAACTAGAAACCAATTTTTGAAAAATACTAAAGAAAATTGAAAAATTCCTGAAAAATTATTTTTGTGTATGAAATATGTGTATATATGTTTGGCCAAAGGGTAGAAAAATAATAAGATAATTGGATTAAAAAAAGGGAATCCAGCTTGCTGGATTGGCCATCAGGTTGCTGAATTGCAATCTGGTTTGCTGGATTGGCCATCAATTTGCTGGATGAGATGTTTAGACAATCCAGGATGCTGGATTGGTCTATTTGGATAATCCAGGATGCTATATTGGTATGTTTGGATAATCCAAGATGCTAGATTGATCTATTTGGATAATCCAGGTTATTGGATTAGTGTTCAGTTGAATCCAGGCTTGCTAGATTAGATGTCAGTTTGAATCCAGGCTTGCTAGATTGTATGTCAGTTTGAATCTAGGCTTGCTGGATTGGAGGTCAGTTGAATCCAGTCTATTGGATTGGAAAATAATTTACTAAATTGAAATTTAGTTTGAATCTAGGTTGCTGGATTAGGTATTCGACTTACTAGATTATAAAGAAGGACTTTTAAAATGAAAGACTAAGTGTTAATTCACAAGTTGTATGATAAAATAGTGTTAAGTCTAAGGTAGTACAGTCGTACTCTTTAATGGTTGATGTATAGTAGATGGGCTAAACGACTCCTTCATATGGGGAAGGGATCTACGAATTAGTAACCGATCTAACTCACTATAAAAATAGTGTAGACGAGACAAACTAATTTGTTAGTTGTTTGTGGGAAATCACTCAGTATACTATATTGAATATTATTAAAGACTCGTTGTGTGCTAGGTTTAGACTTGTGTTTGTCTAGTGTTAAGGTTGTCTAATATTTGACTATGTGTTTAAATGTTAGATAGTTTACTTGTAAGGTATGTTATGCTAATTGAAAGATCAATCTTATAACTGATAGGTCTTTTCAATAAAGCGATTAACTTAAATTGCGTAGCATTAATCAACGGTACAGGTAAGTTTTCCTAACTCGAACTCGAGTTGTTATTGTAAAGCATGTTCGTGATTAATCATTGTTGATTATATCACATCTATGATTTATTGATTCGCACGTTGTGCATATTGTATATGTTCATCAGGTATGAAAGGCTGATCACCTTCATTATCATATTGTTCAGTTAAATTATTTATGTTCATTGTTGACTATTTAGCATTATTGATTCATGGTCTTTCACAATTCTTTTATTGTTGAAAGTTTGTCAGCTTATTATTCATTCTTTCAATCATGATATATCCTTGTTGTATTTAAAACTTGCTTGGGCAAACTTGTTGCTCACCCTTGCTATATCATGATAAACATTTCAAGATTAAAAATGAAACTTCAGAAACTGGCAAAGACAAAGACAAATTCCAGGATTAAATTATTGTACGGTTAAAATGGTATTTGTATTAGAGAAATATGAAATTGTGTATTAAGTTAAGGTTTCAGACCTTGAGAATTATGTGTATAGGTTATTGTATAAATAATTTATGTTTATATTTTCCGCAATAGTTATAGAAATGATGTATCGTAACATACCAGGTCCAAGGTTCTGGGGACCCGAATTTGGGGGCGTTACAGTTGGTATCAGACCTGTAGGTTATAAACCTTAGGTAGGGGTACCTTAGGCTATAATCACAAAGATAAGGAATAGGAATAAACTCAAATAGAGTTTAAGTTCTAAGCGATAAATTTGGGCAAGGTATTAATCAGTCAATAAGATTCAAAGAACAATCCTGACAAGTTATAAAGATCCAGAGTTACCTAACTCTGATAATAAAGATGAATAGTAGTAATGAATAGATAGAGTCTAAAAGACTAAAAGTATAAAGGGAAAGAAGATCGTAAAATAAAACGATCAGAGTATAGAAATGGATCGTAATATAATACGATGAGATCACCCCGTGATCTGATAAGATCATTGCAGGGAGGAGTATCAATCAAGTGATTGAAAATTTTGCGGCAAAATTGTTGTGAGTCTGTTGTACTATAAATTGGTACAATGCCAACTCAGAAAAAGGATTGGGGTTGATGCAATACGGATTGAATAAAATTCGTATGGAGAAAGTATGTGTTGGGTTTGTACGTAACGCAATCATGCAATCAAATCACATAAATAGGGCGGAAGCGCGAAACATAGGTTTTTAAAAATTTATACAAACCCATAACCATGATCATGCTTTGTGCTAGTTATCAATAACAGAAAAGAGAGAACGGTATTATACCTTTGAAGATCCAAGCTTCCTCAGGTACAAGTTCTACTCCTTTGATTCTTTTGATTCCTCTGTAGTGGCTCCTTCCCTTGATCAATGTCAGCCACCCAAATGTTTGGCCTCTAACGGTGATCCACCAAAGAAGATGAAGAACTCAGGAAGATGGGTTATTGGCTTAACCCATTGTTTCTATCTCTATAGAATATGTGTACTCCCAACCCTTGAAAAAATTCACGTACCTTATTTCTATTATAAGACTCTCTTATATAGATATTAGGTTAACCCTCCTAATCCAATTAGAATAGGATTTTATTTAATTAATTAATTAAACACTTTTAATTAATTTATATCCTAATCTTATTAGAATTGAGAGAGAGTACTGATATTATATTAATTCCTAAACTCCTTTAGAATTAAAATAATAATAATAATAATATTAATAAGACTCCTCTTATTAATTTATATTTAATATTTCTAAAATATTAAATAATAAATATTAAGCTATTTAATTTATTCTATCCCCATAGATTAAATTAATTATACTTAATGCATTATTACTATCATGCCATTTTCTTCTTAAATAATTCTTCTTCCTTTTATGGTGTGACCCTTTAGGTTCTCCATATTAAACCGGTTGTGAATAAGTCAATTAGAACAATTCTAATCTTATTTAAATAAATAAATTAAACTAATAATCTATTTAAATAAATAACATTTATTCTACAATAGGGATAAGCCTCCCTAGCGATCAACGACTTTCTAGATAATATAGATTTCAACATTAATCATAAAAGAACCTGTGAGTTAATAGTTATCGTACAATTCAATTCTTCACCATACAATGTCCCAATTAAATATAAGACATGGATTTACTGTCAAGTCTTAATTTATTTAATCATATGTATTTTGATTAGAAAACGCACAACTCCAAATAATGCAAATTAGAAACCTCTTTCTAATTTTATTCTACTTTGGCCAAGGATTCCTGGGTTATCATTTAACGAATCACATAGGACGTATCTCCTCTTTTACTAGAGGTGGTAGATTTTTTATTGATCATACATTATCTCCATATGCAACTCATTATACCCAAGCATACCCTATATATGCCTTAAAAGGCCTTAAGGAATAAGTCAAAGTATAATTTGTTACATAAAAGATACTATGATGATCTCAAGTCCAAGGATCACTTGTACTACTATCACATTAAGAATTCCTATTGACAGGCAAGTAAAACTGCATTAAGTATTCCATAGCGAGTCACGTTCAGTGAACTTATTCTCCAATAAGCACCTACATACTTGCTTTAGTGTCTCCACACAAATGACCATGAGATCAGTCATCCTCATCCAATGAGCAAGCAACATATGTACCAATCTATCCGGATTTACTAATCCCCATTTTAGTAATCCCACAATTGGAAACTATTTTAGTTTTTAAGCTTTCTAAGAATTTAGATCTCATTAGCATGATCAAATCATGATTCTAAAATCATTGCTTAAAACTATAGGTTATTTACATATTATTAAAAACAGCACCATGTAGATAATTAAATGCCTTAAATAAATATTTTATTAATAAATAAATAAGATTATTTACAAAGTATGTGCTTAATCATCATATATGATTGGCTTGTATGCACACTACTATTAATCTCCCACTTGCATTAAAGTAAATCGCCATGATATCTCATACCCATCTTCTCTAAGTGACGATCAAACTGCTGTTATGTTATAGCTTTGGTAAATGGATCTGCAATGTTATCTTGAGAGTCTTTATGCTCTTCTTTCAATGATTTCTTTAATCAAAGTGCCGCAACACATGTTTAGATTCAAGATGAGACTTAGGAACTATTCCTACTTCTGTAATGAACTTTTCATCCGAAACATCAACTTGCAGTTTCACTTACAGTTATATACTTTGTCTTTGTCACTAAATCAGCAACCTTTTGCTATTTGGAACCTTTCCAATTCACTGCACCACCTTTCAAGGTAATGACTTACCATATAGTGGATTTACTGTCGTCTTAGTCAGTCTGAAAACTTGAGTCTGTTTAGCACTCTAGATTCATTCAGACCCATCATGTGTCATGATGACATCCTTAGTGTCAGTTAAGTACTTTGGGATGTTTATCACTGTCTTACAGTGATCTTCTCCAGAATCTGACTGATCAACATCAAGTCTCGTATATTTCATTGCATACATGATAGTAACTCATGCGATCTCTCTTTTACTGAGAACAATATTAGAGAGATACACTCCATGGCTCATCATCATGAGGCACTCTTTTGGAGTTTGCCATGCTAAACGCCTTTAGCATCTAATGAATATACATTTTCTTAGGTTAAGCCGAACATCCTTTTAAATCTATTAATACAAATTTATATCCCCAATACGGGATATTCTACCCAAATCATTCATGGAGGAATGTTTAGACAACTTGATTTTGATTGATTTTAGCATAGGAATTTCATTCCCTATCAGTAATATATCATCAACATATAATACATGGAATGAAACAGCGCTCCCACTAACCTTCTTATACACACATGGTTCATCCTCGTTTTTGATAAAATCAAACTCTTTGATTGTCTCATCAAAACGAAAGTTCCATCTACGAGAATCTTGCTTCAATCCACGAATGGATTGTTGTAGCTCATATACATGATTCGCTTCAACCATTGAAACAAAAACCATCTGGTTGTATCATACATACATTCTCCTCTAATAATGTATATTTGAGGAAGGGCGTCTCCACGTCCATTTTGTCAGATTAAGTAAAAATAAGCTGTAATCGCAAGAAAAATCCAAATGGACTTGAGCATAGCTTTCAAATCCATTTTAGATTTTATGGTCATCTACCATTTCTCTGAGTCTTTATTACTCATAGCCTGTTCGTAATTCAATGGATCATCAACATTCATGATGTATACCTCATCGTCATCCTCTATAACGAATCCATACCTCTCAGGTATCTTCGGTACTCTTCCAGATTTACGAACAGGGTGTGGTACAGTAGGTTCTTCTACTTGGTTAGGTACCTGACTTTGATCTGTGGTAATTTGTGGTTCTTGAACTTCTTCAAGATATATCTTACACCCACTGACCCCTTCATGGATAAACTCTTTGTCCAAGAAGGCAGCATGTTTCGCAACAAACACCTTTTGATCAGTTGGATAATAGAAATAATACCCTACGGTTTCTTTAGGGTATCCCACAAATCTACACTTATTAGATTTAGTCTGTAGCTTATCATTTTCAAACTTTTTGACATAAGTTGGACAACCCCAAGTCTTAACATACTTAAGATTTTGTTTCCTCCCTTTCCACATCTCATATGGAGACTTTGGGGCAGATTTTGTAGGTACCTTGTTAAGTAGGTATGCAGCCGTTTCTAGGGCATAACCCCAGAAGGAAATTAGAAGGTCGGTAAAACTCATCATGGATCGAACCATGTCCAACAGTGTTCGATTTCTCCTTTCAGATACTCCATTTAACTGTGGTGTACCTGAAGGAGTCCATTGTGAGATTATACCATTTTCTTTGAGACAATTGAGAAACTCACCGCTTAAGTATTCTCCACCTCGATCTGATTGAAGTATCTTAATACTCTTGCCCGTTTGTTTCTCTACTTCACTTCTGAACTCTTTGAACTTTTCAAATGATTCTGATTTATATTTCATCAAATACACATATCCAAATCTTGAGTGATCATCAGTGAAAGTAATAAAATAAGAATACCCTCCCCGTGCACTTGTTGTCATAGGTCCACAAACGTCTGTGTGAATCAATGCCAACAACTCTGTAACTCTTTCTCCTTTTCCACTAAAAGGAGATTTAGTCATTTTACCCATGAGACAAGATTCACAAGTTGGATATGATTCATAATCGGATAGCTCGAGGAGCCCTTCTTTATGCAACTTGGATAATCTTGTTTCATTGATATGACCGAGTCTACAGTGCACATGTAGGTATAATTAATATCATCTCTTTTTCTTTTCTTAGCTTGTTCAATTTGAAATATATTTTCTTGTAAGTCAAGTGTATAAAGTCCATTTCGCAAATTTCCAATACCATATAAAACATCGTCTTTATAAATAGAACAATTATTGTTCTTTATAACAACGTTAAATCCTTCCACATCCAATACAGAAATTGAAATAATACTTTTAATAATATTTGGAACATAATAACAATTATTAAGATAAATGGACTTGCCCGAAGGCATTGCTAAACAATAATTTCCTACAGCTAATGCAGCAACCTTTGCTCCATTCCCCACTCGTAGGATCACCTCTTCATTGTTCAACTTTCTACTTCTGACCAGTCCCTGTACAGTGTTACATATGTGAGACCCACAGCCGGTATCCAATACCCAAGTAGAATTATGACTTTCAGAAAAATTAATTTCAGTCA
This sequence comes from Panax stipuleanatus, assembly GCA_020205555.1. Taxonomy (NCBI): domain Eukaryota; kingdom Viridiplantae; phylum Streptophyta; class Magnoliopsida; order Apiales; family Araliaceae; genus Panax; species Panax stipuleanatus. Next base: position 109,768,411 of record CM035122.1, read on the forward strand.
TAAACAAACCTTGATTGGAAGTCGAAGCTTCTCCAAGCTTCTTCTCTGCTAGAAACTACTTGTAGTTCCTCTTCCAATGTCCCGGCTCGTTGCAATGAAAGGACATTCCTTTAGCTGGTTCAAGTTTCTTTTGTTCCTTTTCTTTCTCCTTTCCCTTGGCCTTCTTGGATTTCTTCTTTTCAGAAGACACCTTGGGCCTCTTCCATTTATTGGAAGAATCCACCATCAAGACATGGTTCTTCTTGGATGAGAAGTGACCTTCTGTAGTTTTCAGCATGTTAAGCAGCTCAGGCAAGCTAACATCTAGCTTATTCATGTAAAAATTAACCACAAACTATGAGAAGGTCTCAGGGAGTGACTGTAAGACCAAGTCTTAACTCAACTCCCCATCCATGACGAACCCAAGCTGTCCAAGGCGTTCAATCAAATTGATTACCTGTAGAACATGAGTCTCGACGGCAGTGCCCTCGATCATCCGAGATCGGAAAAGCTCTTTAGATATCTCATATCTAGCAGTCCTACTCTGTTCACCATACAACTCCTTGAGGTGAAGCAGCATAGCAGGAGCATCCATATTTACGTGCTGACGCTGAAGCTCGTTATTCATGGATGCGAGCATAATGCATTGAGCCACAGAAGAATCATCTTGCCATTTATTGAAAGTGGCAATCTCTTCCTCAGAGGCTGTTTCCGAAACAGATTCAGGGATAGTTGAATTTAGGACATAAGAAATCTTTTCAGCAGTGAGAACAATTCTCATATTTCTTAGCCAGTCCTCATAATTCGGGCTGGTAAGCTGTGATAACCCGAATACTCATAAGATAGTGAATTATGAAGTATATGTCTTCGACGAGTAAAGTATATGGTAATGATCCTTAGAAAGGAAAATGAACAAGTTACAGAATATATAATATTTGAAACATAATTGTGTTTAATTGAAGGTTATGAAATAAAACCTAAAATTTGTTGAAGAACTGAATGTAGTAGAATATATATGTATAACCTATATTAAGGTAACGTGTTGAAGTTATTCAACGATAAATATTTTTAAAGAGATTTGATGAAAACCTGAGTAAGGTAGGATTTCGGTGATTCCGAGGACGGAATCCTTATAAGGAGGGAAGAATGTGACGACCCAGATTTTCAAAAATTATTATAATAAGAATTTAATAAATAAAATTCTTATTACGAGATGTTTTGAGTTTGGATATGTGTATATATGTGTTATATGTTGTGAAGTATATGATGTGGTGTGAATATAGAATATATATATATATATATATATATATATATATATATATATATATTCATATGTTGAAGAATGAGGTTTAATAGTTAATTTAATTTAACCGTTGAAGAAGTTAAATGAAATTATTACAAAAAAAGAAATTAACTGAATAAGATTAGTTAATCTAATTAAGTTGATATTATATTATGAAATAATATAATTTGATTATTATGCTTTGTTGGCACTGTAATTGTTATGAATTAAATTTCATAAATTATTTGAGTAATTCACTTAATGAAATAATGAATTAATGTGAAAATAATTGTTTTAATAAGATAGGAAGGTAATATATTACATGTAAGAGTAATACGGTTATGTAATGGCTTAATATATTATATTTAGCCAAGTGAATGTAAATGGAGTATGAGAATGAGAAGAACCAATATAACTATAAATAAATATTGGTGTTAGATGAATTAAATAAATATTTTAGTTGGAATACTTATGGAATAAGATAAATATTTGATGAAAATTATTATGGAATAATTTATTTAAGTATGATGGTATTAAATAAATTGATTAATATTTAAGTAGTGATTAGATGTATGGATTAAATAACTTGTATTGAGACAATTTATGCTAGAAAAGGAATTAAATAATTATATATTATAATTATATAATTCATGTGAGTTAATTAAATAAAGGTAATAAATATTAATTATTTTAATGGAAAGAGTTATTTTAAGTTGAGGGTTATGTATATAATTTCGTAATGTATGGAGTAATAGTTATACATATTATAATTGTATAATTATTCAATGTAGTTAGCTAAATAATTTAGCAACATAGTTAAAGTGTAACATTTAGAGAAAATAAGATATACCATATAATAAGGAGAATTATTAAAATAAATTAAAATGATGTTTGAAGGGGCTAGCCAAACATGGCCTTGTGGCTTTTGAATTTCTATAACCCCTAATTTAATTGTATATTAAGTAATATAATAAGTATTAGTAATATACGTATTATATTATCAGTTTTATGAGTTTACGAGTTTTGTTTCTAAGCCTAAACTAAAAGAAGAAAAAGAGAAAGGGAGAAACAGAGGAGAGAATGAGAGAGAATAGAAGTTCTCTGTGAAATTGGAGAAGAAGAGATGATAGAATAATCAAAAAAATAAGGTTTTTCAATTCATCTAGATAAGGTTTAGAAGAATCAAAAGGTATTAAGCTATTTTTTTTCATTCTCTTGAGTTTTCGTTGAGAAATTGGATTTCTATGTTTAATTTGTTAAGAAATTAGTTATATATGTTAATGGTTATGTTTAATCCGTTCTATATCATCTAAAAGTTGTTTTATAGTGATCAAGTTCGTAAGAATGTGTTGAAAGATGAAGTTGAGAGTTTTAGTTGAAAAATATATGTTTTTGTCTACTTAGAGACTAAAATTAATGATAAATTCTTGATGAAAATCTGAAATTGATGATGTATTATGATAGTACTCAGAAAAACAAAAACAACCCAAGTTGAACTAGTCAAAACGGATGTAAAACGAATTCGTAGTGATTGAATTCGCTAAATATGTGTAAAACATAAAAAATTAGCATGAACACTGAATTGTAGCCCTTAAAAGGAATTGTTGATGTTTTTGAAGTTTTATAATTATCATATAGATGAGTAGTTCAATGTTTCACGAATCCATAAAGTCGAAAACGGACTCAATCGGATGTGTATAGCTTGATTTATGATGATTGGAAGGAGGAAAGGGTTAGAAAATTCGACAGAATCACAAACTGGAAAAAAAATTCGTGTAGCACGCTGCCAGGGGCGCAGCTGCGCCGGGAGAAAAAGTCAGTCCGGGACTGTTTTGACCTCCTGTGGTAAAATGGCCATAACGTTTTCATACAGACTCGGATTGAGGTGATTCAAGATGATCCAGAACGAACACGAGTAGACCTACAACTTTTTTTCTTTAAGTTTTTCAATTTGAGGTCGTTAACTAGGGTCAAAATGGTCATTTTTGGGACTGATGTGTTTTTGGAGGCAATCGGGGGGCATCGGGCATGCACGTATTCACATGTAATGCTCCCGACCATGTAAAATGATGTTCTAACTTCCATAACATGACTATTAGGTATTATAATGATACTTAACATTAACCTTTGAGTATTAGACAATTTGGTTGGACGTGCTAAGCGTGCACAAATGCGTGTCATTTGGGCGTTCGAATAGGCAAGTTTGGCGTACGAACGTGCAAGCGTCTCAATGCCGTAACGAGTGTGTATAACCTTGTTTAATATTATGTTTTTAATAAGAATGAAATATTATAGAGTAATGTAACCCAATATAGGAGCATGCAAAGCACATGCAAAAGAGGCGAGTTAGGCGTGTGACGTATAAACGTTGAAACGCCGTGTAATGTGGTAATACACTTAAATAGTGTTTCGATTCTAATGAAACGAATATTATAATATATGGAATGTGGTTAATATAAAACCAATAGGTAGTCCTAGCAGGACTTAAACACTTGAATGAATTTTAAATATTACGAAAAAGAATTATAGTGAAATATAAGTCGATAGTTAACCCAATCAAATTGAACATTGTGTATTGATAATAAGAAGGGTTATGAGATGTAGAGTAAAGTTTACGTCATAACTAATATGCATTGCTATGTGACTGATATTTGATGTGCATGACTATATAATTGTGTAGGGCACGTGAAGTGCAGATATCTGTAAGCTGTTAAACTGTTATTGGTAAACAACGATCAAGGCAAGTCTTTCAGTTCCTATTTTCTACGTGAACTTGATGATGAACTGTTTTAAATGGTTTTGTAAAGAGCATGATATGTTGTATATATGTTGTAAGCATGAAATGTTAAAGTCAATTTATGACTACATTGATTGATTAAAGAATGTTGATTGAGTAAGAAACTCAATCTTTATATTTGTTATGTGAAGTAAAGTATGTATGCCATGTTACTTTAATTATTACTGAGATGTATGTTGAGCATGTATTTATGTGCTATGTGATGCATGAAAGCTGTTAGATCTTGCTGAGCTGTCGAGCTCATTCTTTCAAATAATCACTTTTGCAGGTTAAGGATTCAAGGTAACGCTATGTGCTACTTGAAAGAAATGAATCAGATGTAATGCATGAAGATTTATATACTTTGGCTGAATTATTATTATTTTGGACCCTGTTTAAGGTTTCAGATAATGTATTTGATAATGTATGATGGTTAACAGATGTTGTGTTATAAAGTTTAAATTTTACCCGATGTATAAGGGTTATTAAACGTGGTTGTAAGTTTTAGTTTATACTAACTCTGACGAAGCGATTCATGAAATAAAGTTGAATCAAAGTTATGTAATGATAAAGGTTGAGATCTAGGGAAATAAAGAAGGAATAATATAAAAGTTTTAAATATTTCGTATTTTTAGTGATTGTATCATTGATTAATGATGTAAAGTCCGAATAAGGATGTATTGTTAACGACCGATGTCGAGAGTTGTATTGTATGAATTTTGGGGTTGTTACATAAGCTTATTTGCATCAAGTATGCTTCGTAGTGAGATTAGTGATTTTGACATTTTTAAAATTCTGCATGTGAAAAGACAACATTTTTAGCAAACATTCATTTTATTAACTTTGCATACCAAAATAAATTTAGGTCTTTATTTTAAATTGGTATCTCTCACTATTTTTATCAAACTATATTACCCTCACTTATATAGTTCGGCAACATCTAATTAAAAATTTGCTAGTGAGATTAAGGATCCCATTTCAAATGTATATAACCTTGTGGATAGCACAGCAAGCGATATACAAATAAATAGGTAGACAACTCTTGTCAATTACATCACCATGTAACTCCTTTTATTTTGCCTCTTAAATCATAATGGTTATGTGTGTTCACATCCGAACTAAAATGATTTAAGTTAAGTCCAGCCTAGCACTTCCATAAATTCAAAAAAGAAAATTTTTTATCCTTGTGGATAGCGCAACAAGACTAGATCGTTCAATTTTCTTGATAAACATCAAATGTGATTAATTAACATCTTAAATATTCAATACTCGCCTTGTGGATAGCACAACAAACTCATATTAAATATTTAATACTCTATTAATTAATCATGCTAGAAGGTGATGTTCGATATTCCAAATATCATTTGAACGCTTCGGACTTAATATTATTTCTTTGAGGGATTTGTTATTATTTGTCTCATCTTGTTTAGCGCGCATACACATATATATATAAAATATGCGTTATTTTATTAAACATGCGAAGCATGTTTGCATAAAATATAATATATATAATATTTAGCATGCAATATAGAATACTATATTATACCCGAATTGATTATGGACTTTTATTCTAGTTTGGTTCACTAGAGCCACCAAGTGAACCAAAAGGTCAAACCTAGGAGTGCAAGAATTTAAATTTAAATATAACTATTACATTTAAACTCGGGCTCCATACAAACGGGTCTTCACTCGCTCCTTGCTCCTTGGTCTCCAATTTCTTCAAGATAATTCTAACTATTTCTATTACATAAAATATAATTAAATAGAAACCTTGATCAGCAGCCAAGGAGAAGTACATAGGAAGGAGATAGAATTTACATCGAGGATAAAACTAGAGACGACGAGGTACGCATACCCCATTTTATAAAACCCATTCATTCAAGCATTCATCCAAAATAAAATCCAATCACATTGATCATAGTCCATAATCAACCCCATTTATTATCATACACATCAACATATGCATCAATAAATATCCATTCATCTCATGAATAATAAGATATTCCATATATGGATCGATGTCATTTAATGGACAAAAGTTTTGCTAAATTTTATTTTTGAAACAAAATAAACTCTTTTATTTTAATCAAAAATAAATCCAAATTAAACTCCTTTAATTTTAGCAATCTGAATTCATATTTCAGATAAAATAAACATCTTTATTTTAAAACTTCATTAATTAAATAAACAGTTTACTTAATTAAATAAAATCAATTTTCAAGGTCTGTCCAGGTACCGGCGCAGCTGCGCCAGTAATGAACTGGGCAGCTGCGCAGGTAGCCTGAAGCGCCAGTTTTTGCAGACCGGCGCAGTTGTGCCAGTAATGAATTGCGCAGCTGCGCCGTTCGTCGCAGAAACTTGCAGAAAACAATTTTGTCCAGAAAAATCGATCCAATTCTCACATCAATTCATACATAGAATCATAAAATATATAATTAGCACAAAGTTAGGCTCTGATACCACTGTTGGGTTTGAACGTAACGCAATCATGCAATCAAATCACATAAATAGGGCGGAAGCGCGAAATATAGGTTTTTGAAAATTTATACAAACCCATAACCATGATCATGCTTTGTGCTAGTTATCAATAACAGAAAAGAGAGAACGGTATTATACCTTTGAAGATCCAAGCTTCCTCAGGTACAAGTTCTACTCCTTTGATTCTTTTGATTCCTCTGTAGTGGCTCCTTCCCTTGATCAATGTCAGCCACCCAAATGTTTGGCCTCTAACGGTGATCCACCAAGGAAGATGAAGAACTCAGGAAGATGGGTTATTGGCTTAACCCTTGTTTCTATCTCTATAGAATATGTGTACTCTCAACCCTTGGAAAAATTCACGTACCTTATTTCTGATATAAGACTCTCTTATATAGATATTAGGTTAACCCTCCTAATCCAATTAGAATAGGGTTTTATTTAGTTAATTAATTAAACACTTTTAATTAATCTATATCCTAATCTTATTAGGATTGAGAGAGAGTACTGATATTATATTAATTCCTAAACTCCTTTAGAATTAAAATAATAATAATAATATTAATATTAATAAGACTCCTCTTATTAATTTATATTTAATATTTCTAAAATATTAAATAATAAACATTAAGCTATTTAATTTATTCTATCCCCATAGATTAAATTAATTATACTTAATGCATTATTACTATCATGCCATTTTCTTCTTAAATAATTCTTCTTCCTTTTATGGTGTGACCCTTTAGGTTCTCCATATTAAACCGGTTGTGAATAAATCAATTAGAATAATTCTAATTTTATTTAAATAAATAAATTAAACTAATAATCTATTTAAATAAATAACATTTATTCTACAATAGGGATAAGTCTCCCTAGCGATCAACGACTTTCTAGATAATATAGATTTCAACATTAATCATAAAAGAACCTATGAGTTAATAGTTATCGTACAATTCAATCCTTCCACCATACAATGTCCCAATTAAATATAAGACATGGATTTACTGTCAAGTCTTAATTTATTTAATCATATGTATTTCGATTAGAAAACGCACAACTCCAAATAATGCAAATTAGAAACCTCTTTCTAATTTCATTCTACCTCGGCCAAGGACTCTTGGGTTGTCATTTAACGAATCACATAGGACATATCTCCTCTTTTACTAGAGGTGGTAGATTCTTTATTGATCATACATTATCTCCACATGCAACTCATTATACCCAAGCATACCCTATTTATGCCTTAAAAGGCCTTAAGAAATAAGTCAAAGTATAATTTGTTACATACAAGATACTATGATGATCTCAAGTCCAAGGATCACTTGTACTACTATCACATTAGGAATTCCTATTGACAGGCGAGTAAAACTCTATTAGGTATTCCATAGCGAGTCACGTTCAGTGAACTTATTCTCCAATAAGCACCTACATACTTTTTTTAGTGTCTCCACACAAATGACCATGAGATCAGTCATCCTCATCCAATAAGCAAGCAACATATGTACCAATATATTCGGATTTACTAATCCCCATTTTAGTAATCCCACAATTGGGAACTATTTTAGTTTTTAAGCTTTCTAAGAATTTAGATCTCATTAGCATGATCTCATCATGATTCTAAAATCATTGCTTAAAACTATGGGTTATTTACATATTATTAAAAATAGCACCATGTAGATAATTAAATGCCTTAAATGAATATTTTATTAATAAATAAATAAGATTGTTTATAAAGTATGTGCTTTATCATCATACATGATTGGCTTGTATGCACACTACTATCAGTATGGAGCTAGGAATAAGTGGGATTTCAATTGAGGACTCATGTCAGCAGCTGAGTTGTATGATTCCTTATATGGGCAGGGAATTTGTACTTGGTTTTAGAACCACTTAGCTTCCTACTCGAGATAGTGGTTAAGTTGAACAATTCTTTGTATGGGCGGGGAATTGTCCTTGGTGTAACAACCGCTTAGCTTCCTATATTGATTAGTGGCTGGGTTGACCAATTCTTTGTATGGGCAGGGGATTGTATTTGGTTCGACGACCACTTAGCTTCTGGAATTGATAATCATTGAAATGTCGGTGTCGTGCTATTCGCTATATGTATGATGAGAATGTGATTCTTTTCTCATGTGTATAACGGATAGGTAGAGAATATAAGATTAGTTGCGAGTTCTTAAAACTCATACTTATGGTAAGTTCGTGACTCATAATTATATGAAATGTTTTGAACCCCGCAGCGAATGGACGCCAATGGTCTGTCTAGGACAAGTTCTTAAACTCATATGATTGTGAAAAGTTCCTAAACTCATAACGTGTGGTAAGTTTGACGAATTGGGTATAATTAAGTGTGAATGGAGTATTAAGGATAATAGGAATAGATAGACTAATTAAGCAATGGATTATTAGTGGAAGCGTAGGTATTCTAAATCTTCTAGCTATGCTAGACTTTGAAATTTTTGACATCAAGCTAAATACGCACTATGTGCCTTTTAAAAATAAATTTTTATTCTCAACTCCTGGTGACTAATGTGTATGTGTGGACTTCGGGACACTGACACATCGTTACCTGTTGAGATGATAAAACTGATTTACAATAATTTTTGAACAGTTTAAGGAATATTCTATGCTAATTGTTTCGGCTAGACGACAATGATTTGAAATATCACAATGTGTTTTATTTATCATTGCTGCATCATGTAACCTGGTGCAGAGATGATAAAAAGTTGATGAAGTTGTAAATACAAGAATACTTAGTGTTGAATTCGATCTAAAAATCGTTGTTCCACTATTGTATGATGTGTTATAACAAAGTCACACAATGACAGAATCCTCAAACGGGCTATAAATACAGTACGGTATCATGATGTCATTTTCAAAATATTTTTTTATATAATTAATTGCCAGTGGAGTTTGGCTATACATAAATATTTTTATTGAAATTGAATTATTGGTATGAGTCTAAGCTATTTGATTCAGCTAGACCAACGTTTATGAAAATTCTGAGCTCTCTTTGAAAATTTTCCCGAACAAAATTATTTTGGTGCGGAATTCGATAAGACAGAGGTATGCATCCCAAAATTTGGGAAAATTTTGTGCGCCTATGGCGGATAAGAGGAACGAGGAAAAATTGTTCCGACAAGCAGTACTTAATAAGTACAAGGTATAACGGGCTAATTACTCTCTGTGTCCGTAAGTCATGACGGTTAGCAAATGAATTTCTGTATAACCTTTTTGAAAATGAAAGTTCGTAGTCTATATGACTCCTCAGCATGATTTGAAAATTTTAACTCCGATGAGTGATGTTTTGGGTAGCATGTGGTGATGAGTATGAAAGGTGTAAGGTGTAAGGTAAATTTCGGGGACGAAATTCTTAGAAGAAGGGGTGAATATGACAACCCGAGAATTTATAAGATTTTAAATAATTAAAATAAGTTTAAAGAATAAAACCTAGATGTGAATTTGAGGATTTAGTTAAAAATTTGAAAGAACCTATATGGTTTGATTTGAATTCTTAAAATATGTGTATGTATAGGCACACACACATACACACACACACACACACACACACACACATATATATATATATATATATATATATATATATATATATATTATGATGTGCTATAGAAATTTTAGCAACAGGAATGATAAGAATAAAGATAATATGAGATTTGTGAACATTTCTCAAAGTATTAAATTATTTGGTATGTGTATGTATAATATTTGATTTGCTTATATTTGTTTATTATCTAATAAGCAAATAAAAGAAACTAATGTAACCTAATATACATATTAGGTATGAGATTTAAATAACCTAAGGGTTATAATAAGAAATGATGTTAATATTTAAAATATTAACTAACTCTAAGGGATTTATTTTATTATCTCAAGTTCTTAATTTTATTAAAGCAAGTCTAATTGGGTTAAGTAATTACATGTGTAAGGATTTGATTTACTAATTGAGTGAATGAAAATCCTAAATAATTAGGATAGGATAGAATTAAAATTAATGGACTATGGTTATTTTCATGACCCAAGCTAATTAATTAGTAGCCCAAAGGAATTAAAGGAATGGCCCAAATATTTTAATTAGGGAGCATGCGAATTAAATATATTGGATAGATATGGTAATATATTGGTTAGATATGGTAAGATATTGGATCGATATGGTAAGATATTTGGTAGATATGAAAATATATTGGATAGATATGGTAAGATCTTGGATGGATTTTGTAAAGATATGGAAAGATTTGGTGAGATATGTTAGATTTGCTAAAGATATGAGAGAGAAAGAGAGATAAGATATGGTGGAGATTGGAAAGGCCACTTGGCCAAATTTTGTAAAGGAGAGAAGGGGCAAGAGATTGGAAGATATAGATAATATATCTAATTACTAACTCACACAAAATTTATTTTTCTCTCTTTCCTCTCACATCCTATTTTGCTAATAAAAGAAAACTAAAGTGAGAAAGAGAGGGGAGGGCCATTTCGGCTGGAACAAGGATGAAAGGAAGGGGCTTTGATCTTTCTTTTACCCAAAATTATCATCCACTTTGATAAATCAAGGAAGAATATCCACCAAACAAAGGTATAAACATCTTTTATCTAATTTATTTTTTTATTTGTTTGAATCAAAACTTGGATCTATGATTCAAAACTCCAAAATTATAGATCTTCATATGTATAAGTGTTATATGTTTGTATCTATTATTTTTAAATGTCAAAAGTTAGATCAAAAGAAAGAAAAAGGAAGCTATGTTTTAAAAGTTAGAAAACTATGATTTTCTTAACATAAATTATGTTTTGCTTGGATTTAGTGTATGTTTGGTACAATAGATCATGGATCATGGTAGATCCTTGATCTTAAGGTGTATTAGTATGTATTATGATGGTTTATGATATTTTAACGATGGATTATGTTGGTGAATAGGATATGAAAGATTTCTTAAAAATCAACAAAATTAGAAAATCAGATTTTGAGAAAACGTAACATGAAATTAAAAAACCCATATCTCCTAGTGTATTTTGAATTTTTAAGTGTGGTAAATTTTTAGAGTTAGATCTAGAAGTCTTCTAACTTTTCCAATTGGAATCACTAAAAAATTCCATGTAGATTTCCGTCTGGACAGTTTTTAGCAAAGGACGTAAAATTTGAAAATGTCAAAAGGCAAGCTGTCCGAATATTTAAAGGACTGTTCCAGCCACTTAACTTGTGAAATAAAATCAGGCCTTTTGGGACATGAAAATATATGAGATAAAATAGCTTGTGTCCAGAAATGAGCTGATTCCGACTTAAAATGAGCAAGTTATGACTATTTTAATATTTATTTTTTTGACAAAAATCGCTATAACCGGAGTTCTATAACTCCGATGGCCACGAAATTTAAATTGGAGGCTCACGATAACATGTATAAGATCCCGCTAAGAGTTGGGAATTTTTAGAGTTAAGTGTGAGGTAGTTATTTTCTTAAAGAATTAACTAGAAATGGATTTTTGAAAAATACTAAATGAAATTGAAAAATTCCTGAAAAAATATTTTTGTGTATGAAATATGTGTATATATGTTAGGCCAAAGGGTTGAAAAATAATAAGATAACTAGATTAAAAAAGGGAATTCAGCTTGCTAGATTGGCCATTAGGTTGATGAATTGCAATTTGGTTTGCTAGATTGGCCATCAATTTGCTAGATGAGATGTTTAGACAATCCAGGATACTGGATTGGTCTGTTTGGATAATCCAGGATGCTGGATTGGTATGTTTGGATAATCCAGGATGCTGGATTGATCTATTTGGATATTCCAGGTTATTGGATTAGTGTTCAGTTGAATCCAGGCTTGCTAGATTAGATGTCAGTTTGAATCCAGGCTTGCTAGATTGTATGTCAGTTTGAATCCAGGCTTGCTGGATTGGAGGTCAGTTAAATCTAGTCTCCTGGATTGGAAAATAATTTACTAAATTGTAATTAATTTAAATCTAAGTTTCTGGATTAGGTATTCGGCTTACTAGATTATAAATAAGGACTTATAAAATGAAAAACTAAGTGTTAATTCACAAGTTGTATGATAAAATAGTGTTAAGTCTAAGGTAGTACAGTCGTACTCTTTAATGGTTGATGTATAGTAGATGGGCTAAACGACTCCTTCATATGGGGAAGGGATCTACGAATTAGTAACCGATCTAACTCACTATAAAAATAGTGTAGACGAGAAAAACTAATTTGTTAGTTGTTTGTCGGAAACCACTCAGTATACTATATTGAATATTATTAAAGACTCGTTGTGTGCTAGGTTTAGACTTGTGTTTGTCTAGTGTTAAGGTTATCTAATATTTGACTATGTGTTTAAATGCTAGGTAGTTTACTTGTAAGGTATGTTATGCTAATTGAAAGATCAATCTTATAACTGATAGGTCTTTTCAATAAAGCGATTAACTTAAATTACGTAGCATTAATCAACGGTACAGGTAAGTTTTCCTAACTCGAACTCGAGTTGTTATTGTAAAGCATGTTCGTGATTAATCATTGTTGATTATATCACATCTATGATTTATTGATTCGCACGTTGTACATATTGTATATGTTCATCAGGTATGAAAGGCTGATCACCTTCATTATCATATTGTTCAGTTAAATTATTTATGTTCATTGTTGACTATTCAGCATTATTGATTCATGTTCTTTCACAATTCTTTTATTGTTGAAAGTTTGTCAGCTTATTATTCATTCTTTCAATCATGATATATCCTTGTTGTATTTAAAACTTGCTAGGCAAACTTGTTGCTCACCCTTGCTATATCATGATAAACATTCCAAGATTAAAAACGAAACTTCGGAAACTGGCAAAGACAAAGACAAATTCCATGATTAAATTATTGTACGGTTAAAATGGTATTTGTATTAGAGAAATATGAAATTGTGTATTAAGTTAAGGTTTCAGACCTTGAGAATTATGTGTATAGGTTATTGTATAAATAATTTATGTTTATATCTTCCGCAATAGTTATAGAAATGATGTATCGTAACATACCAGGTCCAAGGTTCTGGGGACCCGAATTTGGGGGCGCTACAGCTACTGAATGGCCACCTAGACATGCATGTATACATATGGACAGTCCATTTTACAAAGGAGACTCTAGCAAAAAAAATTCAAATGCCCGAGCATTTAATAAATATGCAGTTTTGACTCTACTGGGGATTTTTTGACTGACCTATGCATTTTTTATGATTTAGCTTTTGAAAAATATGCAGTTTTGACTCTACTATGGATTTTTGACTTACCCATGCATGTTTTAGGACTTAGAAATGCATAAAGTACTGATTTAAATTAATAAGCCACAGGTTTTAGGCTTACCACACCCTTTCTGAGGTGATTTAGAGACTTTATTCCGGCGATGGACCGAGATAGACCCGGGAGTACCAGTAGGGTTGTTTCAGCGAGATAGACCCGGGAGTACCAGTAGGGTTGTTTCAGGAATTAGACGGAGGAGAGCCTCCAATGTCCCTCAGCCACGGCCAGCCCGGCCGCCTCGCAGGTTAGCTGAGTCAGTGATTCGGTAGGATAAGCCACCGGTAAATATAGATGACGAGGATGCTCCATTTGTCGCTCCTACCCTAGCTCAGGCTCCACGTGCAAAGCTTCCAGGCATTGTTGTGCCAGTTCAGGATCTGCTGGGAGATTTGAGTCGTCATCCCTTGAGCTTCCTCCATGCCAACGAGGTGACTAAATCTTTTTCTGTTTTTAGATTTTCATTTCAAGTGAGCTTTTGTTTGCTCACTCTTGCGTATTTTATAACCCCTTGCAGTTAAAGCCGAGAATGTTGACATACGTCAACAAGTAAAGGAAAAGAAAAGATGAGCAAGTGAAGACTTGTTGTCTTCAATTTTAATTGTAATAAGACTTTATACGATGTTTTATTTTCCGCATTAATGTTTATGTCAAGGTTAGATTAAACCCTGGGATTTATTTTGAAAAGTTCTAATTCTTTTGATAAGAAAGATTTTAAGTATTTATAAAGGTTGTAATTTGTTTTGCAAGTATTTATTATTGGGTAAACGTATGTTATATTTAGAACGTGAACACCAAATCATGCGGAAATGAAGTACCCGGATTTGGGGGTGTCACATGCACCACCCTATGTCACATTTTTAATTCCCACCTTGTACATAATGCTAGCATACTTGTCCCTTATACACACACACACACACACACACACACACACACACACATATATATATATATACCTCTATTATACACCCATATATATATATACCTATATATATATATATATATATATGTATGTATACATATATCCATCATCATATATTACACATTGGGCTATTCCAAGCTAAATTAAATTGGGCTAGGCACACACACTAATACATATGAACTCTAATATTAACCTAGCACATACATATTGATTGGGCCACATCTCCTAACTCTTACAAGCATATCACATTAATGTTGTTGGGCTTGGATATAACCTAAGTCCAATACATTATTAAATCATGACCCAACTAGTCCAATTAGAAAATTAATTGTGCCACACAAGGCTTAACACTTAAGCTTAATTAAGCTCATCCTTATCATCAACATACTTCTTAATCATTTCCTACTTGATTCAATTATTAATCACATGACACACACACACATATATATATATATATATGCACACAAGTAATTATAATATCCTTTGTTTTAAATTCTAAAATTATTTATAAAATTCTCGGGTATTACACTATGTTTCATAAAACTTCCTAACTTTCTCTCCTTGGTCTTAGTGGTCATGACGGATAGTCGACCAAAAACACATAAGTTCTCATACACCTCTTTCGAGGTATGTATAAACCTATCGTCTCTAGATCCACCCGAACGGGAATAGAACAGAAAAAAAACATCCAAGCTAAGTGATAATCCTACACATTCCTATGCGAATTAACCATAACAAGGAATTAAAGCATAGGTTCTCAATTAGGTCACACATGGCATATAAGTATATTCCTATCTTACACACAAATTATGCAATCCATTGGTATAGATAAATCATAATCATATGCCAACATATCAAGGTATACATCTACAATCCATTTCCCAATTTCTTATAGATTACCAAAATCATCACTAATTCCTTAGCAAGAAACATTAAGCATAAATATATTGAACCAAACCATATGATGCCAACCAAGAAATAAGATAATCAATTCAAATAACAAAGGGTTCCATTTTAATCTTAGAGCCAATAATTAGTTCATAGCTCTTAAATTAAACATTAGTAGCAATAAATACAACATCTATAGATTACAAAACCAAAAGAAATAACTAGAGAAGAATAAACTATGTCGAAGCTTTCTTCAATCTCCCAGCAATCCAATCAATTCATGCTCTCCAAACCATGTTGCTAAATGCTCTTGAGCTCCATGAAATCCCAATCCTCTCCCTACTCTATGTGTTATCAAAAGCTATATACAATGCTAAGAGAAAATAAGCTAAACTATATTAAGGAGATGCGAGATATGGAAGGAGATATGTAGAGATGGAGAGCTCTCAAAAAGAGGCTGAGAAGTGATATATAAATATATATATATATATATATGCCTCCTCTCTTTTCTATAGGTCATTCCCACTTGTTACTATCTAAAAAAAGGAGGTGGCGCTGCGGTGCCAAGATTAAGCCTAGGAACGAAGCTGCAGCGCCTGGTCAAGGGCTCGGGTCAATAAGTGGCACTGCGGCGCCAGATTTGTGAAGGAACTGAGGCGCTGCGGCGCCGAAGGCTGATGAGCTAGTAGGGAAGTAGAGTTGATGCGCCAGTTTTGTACTGAGGACCGGCGCTGCAGCGCCATTACTACAAAAATGCCCTTTTTGCCCCTGAAAGCTTGAAATGACCTGAAAGTTCCTACAAATCATATATTAAGCAAAATAATAACAAAATAATATAAAAGCTATATAAAATAATAAGAACATGAAATTTCTTGAGTATAAAAGTAGTCGATTAGGGGGTGTAAATCCCACTCATCAACAACTAGACTATCAGGCCTCAGCTAGCCAGGAGGACGTAGATCCAGCGGACAATTGTGAGTTCCAGGATATTTTGGGACGGTATCACTTTCTTAACAGTATGTCTTTATATTTTCCATGCACATAAAAAAAATCAATCAAAAAAATCAAAATCCAGTTTTAGGAACTACGTAGACCTGATCTCCTCGCATAGGAGTACGTAAGCAGCCATCTATGGTGCGGTCTAACCCCTACAAAAATCACAAAACCCCTTTAATGATTCAACGATCACAAGATACAACTCTTTAACAACTCATCAAACACTCATCAAGCCTAAACTATGAAAGACCTGATCTCCCTTCATCCATGGGAGTACGTTGGCAGCTATCTATGGTGCGATCAGACCAAATAAATATTTTTTTTAAATCCCCCAGAATACTCCACTCCCTATACAGAACACCAGTCTCAATCAATCAGGCCAAGCATGAACTACAAAATACCTGATCTCCCCCATCTACGGGAGTACGCAGGCAGCCATCTATGGTGCGGTCTAACCCTCAAAAGAAAAAACCAAACACTCTACCTCTCAACCCAAAATCCAACCCAAATATAAACCCAAAGACCTGTCTCAAGACACCAAAATAAAACTTGAAAAGCCTACACCCAAGAAAAACCCTTAAGGTCAGCGACCTATGTTGAGAAGACCCAACGGCACCTCAATATCATTCTATCAAATCTGGCACAAGTCCCGAAAAGGAAGAGACAACGATACAGCAAGACATCCAGTCGCAGGGATGAAATGGCAATCATCATAAGATATAACCCGTCAGCAACTCATCACTCCTGAAGTGTGAGAAGACTTAATCTCCTTTAACCTACAGAAGCATATGATCTACCGTCGTGGCAAAGTCTATCTCATACCCAACGACCTGTTCCCTGAGCAAAAGGCCACAGATTAAACCTCACAGATCAAACCAAACCTGGTTGAAGCCATCACATCACCAACCAAGCTGAGCTCTTAGGTCCAATTCAGTGGAGTCTGAAGGCCTCTAGATATCAATCATCAAAGTTGAAACAACAACACAACGATATATCAATCATGATCATCAGTAAGGACCTTCAGAGAGCTGACACCGTCAATCTGAAACCTTCATCAAATTAGAAGAAGAAAATCATCAAACCCAATTGTGCCTACAAGTTAAAATGAGGATTGGGGCAAACCAAATGTCAAAGCTCCACTACCTGTCCACCATGTGGGTTATAAGGTAAAAGACTCTTGTAATCTCGGCATCTTATCAGCCCATCTGTCAAACATACAACAAAGTAATTACCCCAAATGATAAGCAAGATTGGGGCAATCTCAAAATCAACAACAACCGATATTGAGACCCTTACAACAAACAAGACTGGGGCAATTTCGGAAGCAGTGACAACTCAAACACTGTGGCATATATCGACTATCCTAAAAAGGAAAATGCACCAGTCAGCACCATCAGCATGGCCCATCATTATGAAAGGGACCCTTATATCATTTCACATGCGATCCAGTATGATCAATCGGTCTTTTCCTAATCATAATTTTCTTAGAATACAGCGATCCACATATGAGGTATGACTCTTTCATCTTTTTATGTGCTTTTAAATCTCCATTTACATGCATTAGCAATAATATACATGTTAAGTATAGATAAATCTTGCATTAGAGTCTTAGAAAAAGGTTTTAAAAAAAGAGATTTTGTTTAACTTGTTATGAATTGGATTAATTCTGTTGAGCGTCCGTGGAGCAAGAATCACGAGAATGATTAAAAAATTAAAACTTTTCAAAATTCTAGTTCAAAGTGTTGTTTGTAGTAGACTTAACCTCATACGCATGTCTGCACTTTTCAGTTACCTCGACTCTTAGTTATGGGGTATAAAACTATGGCGACAACAATGTCAATTAGTGAGAAGATAAAAGATCAGTAGCCAGCCTAATATCTTGAATTATGGCCTGGGTTACTCGAGTTATTAAGCCTGAGGGGTGTCTTTACACTTGCTTCCCTAAAGCCATCTGGTTTGGGAGCCATCGGCCCAACGTTGGCTACATGGGTAACTTAGTGCCTGAGAAAATGAGCATTGAAGAAGAAGAAGGCAAAACCTGAGCAGATCTGAATCGTGGCCTAGGTTACTCGATTAATTAAGCCCGAGGGGTGTCTTAACACCTGGTGCCCTAAAGCCGTCTAGTTTGGGAGTCACCGGCCCAACACTCACTACATGGGTAACTTAGAGCCTAAGAAAATGAATCTTGTACAAGCTCACATGAGAATCAAATAGACTAGACCTCCTGACTTGTCTCGAAGTATGGCCTTTGTTACTCTAGCAAGCAAACTCAAAGGGGTGTCTCAACACCTAGTTCCCTAAAGTCGTCTGGTCTAGGAGTCATCGGTCTAAAACTAGTTAAATGGGTAACCCTGAATAGCCTAAGAAAATGAGACAAGTTAAGCAAGAGAAAAAGAAAAAAAATTTATAGGATAGAAATGAGATCATCTAGAAGTCATAGAAAAGAAACTCATGTTAAGGGCTGCGTCACTCATAGTGCGCGTGTCATATGAAGTTAATTCTGCGAGGAGTAGTGCCTTGAGAAAAGATGAAATAACTTACCCGTGCACAATGACCATTGATGCTTAAATATTTTCTTGCGATTTCATAACTTGTTAAATGAAAATTTATATTTCCTTAGGAAAAATTCATTTTCCATAATCAATTTCAAAATCTTTAGAAATAAGATAAAAGCTCAATGAATACAAGCATTCAACTTCATAAACTTTATCTTCAAATGCCTCATTCACAAGATTATACTAACCCTAGTGGCCAAAGTCGTCAAGCTTTTGCACATTCTGTTATTCTTTTGATGTGCAGGATATTTCTCACTCTCGACTTAGTCAACAAAGCGAGTTTCTTATATGAATCCCCGGTAACAACGTACGTAAGGGCTGGGGCATTTTACGATTCCAAGAAATGGAAAGGATCTAAGGCGGGATTAAGCCTCTCATCAAAAGAAAAGGGAGAACTCCTGAAAGAAATCACAGCGACATAAGCTTACCTCTACAAAAGAAGGGAAAAATTCTCAAGACAATCCCTAACTCAAAAACAGACGCCCGACCACAAAAGGTCTAGCGAATGGAATCTACGTCATCAAATATGTCAACCTGTGCCAAGTCTTCATAAGTCAAGGCCTCTGCACCGAAGTTCAAATCTGGGCAATAAAAGAACGGGCCACATCCTCTAGGACGTCAGTAACTCACGGGTCATCAGTCAAGACAGTATCTAATCCAGTAGAGTCGCAAGTAAAGAGCTCGCCTCTTTTTATAATCAATGATTAAACCATTCGCGTCAATCCAGCGTAGCATCAGGGAAGGATCCGGTGATGTAAACCGTTGAACACTACTTCAGCGAAGATATTGGGATATCTCCTAGTAAAGCCATCAGTGTCTAGACCGCCAGAGGGGCCAGCACTAGATCCAGATCCATAAGGATAAAAAATAGCAGCCTCTGCAGGATTCCCACCAAGCCAGCGTATAAAAAGGGAACATCCGAACCTGCCCTGCGAATGCCAAAAGTAGCCATATGGGAGCTAGAGCTACTAGGCCTATCAAGATCCATGCCTCAAAAGAAACTCCAAATCACTTCAAAAAAGGTGAGGTATATTTCTACATCTAGTCAATTCAATTAAGCATGTGCATCAACCTAGGACAATAGACTCCTAAGGAAAAATTTAGATCATCACATCAAGTATGGTCTGCACATGTGCAACTGCGCTATATCAGCGCACATCTCTATTAAAAAAGTTTAACATACATCCCTAGTAGAGTTAAACATGCATACACATTAAATGTCCAGACTCGAGAAAATTTCTCCGTTCTTAACTACCAGCATGGTAGGCACCGTTGTCAACTACCAGCAAGGTAGGCATCGTTTTCAACTACCAGCAGCGTAGGCACTGTTGTAAACTACCAGCGTTGACATCGGGAAGGTCCGGTGATTACCGAACATCATCCCCAGCAGAGATATAGAAAACATCTCAGTTTATCTTCATCAAACAAGCATCAATAACACTGAAGAAAATCAAAACCATTGGAGTCAACACCAGCATAGGCATCAGCACCACTTATAAAAGACAATCGTTGGAATGAGCCCCAACATAGGCATCAACAATAACCGGTAATGGTAAAGAGATTTGTGATATAACGTGCGATTTGCGAAGTGCGAAATGCCAAGTCAAACATGTCATCAAACATGTCAACCTGCACCAAGTCTTCAAAAGTCAAGGCCTCTGAACCGAAGTTCAAATCTGGGCTGTAAAAGAATGGGCCACATCCTCTAAGATGTCAGTAACACCCGGGTCATCAGTCAAGCCGGCATCTAATCCAGCAAAGTTACAAGTAAAGAGCTCGCCCCTTTTCATAATCAATGATTAAAATGTTGGCATCAATCCAATGTAGCATCGGAGAAGGATCCGGTGATGTAAGCCGTTAAACACTACTTCAGCGAAGATATCAAGATATCTCCTAGTAAAGCCATCAGTGTCTGGACCGCTAGAGGGGCCAGCACCAGATCCAGATCCATAAGGATAAAGAAATAGCAGCCTCTATAGGAGGCCCACCAAGCCGGCGTATGAAAAGGAAACATCTGAATATGCTCTGCGAATGCCTAAAGTAGCCATATGTGTGACAACCTAGATTTTTTTTAGAAATTATAAATGAGAATTTAATGAATAAAATTCTTATTATGAGACGTTTTGAGTTTGAGAATGTGTATATGTGTCATATATGGTGAAATATGTGAATTTATGTGAAGATAATTTAAATGTTAATTTTGATATTTATTGAATTAAATAAATATTTTAATTAAATTATTTATTGAGTTAAATAAATAATTATGTGATTATTATGGAGTAATATAATTAAGTGTAATATATTATTAAATGAATATTTAATATTTAATTTAATTGACGTAATGATTTTATGTTATAGTTCTAATTTAATTGAAATAATTAAATTAGATGTAGTTATGTGTTGAGTGTACATGAAATTATAATTAGCGAGTAATTATAATTATGTGATAATTTTATGTGATTAGTTGATGTTAGACTTTTAATTAATTAAATTAGTTAAGATTTAATTAGTTAAAGGATAACATTACAAAGTATGTGTTAAAAGGATTTATTAAAAGAGTTAAAAGAGTTTTTAAAATCGTTTTCCCAAACAAGGTCCTTGCACCGTTTTAAATCAATTTTGCCAAATGGGGCCTTAACTATTAAAACCTGTTTTTAAAATAACTTGTTTTGCCAAACAAGCCTTAGGGCTTTTAAAATTCAAATTGTAACTTATTTGTATTAATTATAATTATGGTAGTAATGGGTGATTTAATAATTGGGAGTTAAATATATATTATATAGTTATACATATAATATATATGATATCAGTTTATGTTTTGTAAAAACTACGTTAGTTTAGAAGTTAGAAGGGTTAGTATGTGTTAGAGAGAAAACACAGAAAACCTAGAGTTAGAGAGAAAGGAAAAGAGAAGAAGAAGGGAGAAAGAAGAAAGAGGAAGAAAAAGTTTGAGACAGTAAAACACATCATCATCTTCATCTTATTCTCCTAAGCAACAAGGGTATATTCTCAATTCCTTGTTCTTCTAAATATGTTTTTATGTTTTTCATGAGTATTAGTTCTTTGTGTATATGAATCAACGAGGAATTTATATAAATATGATGTATATGTATGAATTGGGTTCATATATGTTGTATACTTAATTGGATGTTTAATTCATTTATATATATGATGAACATGAGGGATTTATTTTCATCAAAAAGTCACAGTGAAAGTATTTTGAAAAATATATATCTTCTTAAACTCTTCCCAAGGTATCACACCTTCTCCAGCCTTAGTCTGGTTTGCCTCCCACCAGAAGTTGGCTTCACCCTTCAGCATGTACGTGGCAAAGATTGTTTTCTGCTCATCTCCTACTTGGGCGATAGCGAACGCCTTTTCGATTTCTTTGATCCATGTCTGGGCTTCGATGGGTTCAGTGGTTCCTTTGAACTCAGGGGGTCCCGCGCTCTTGAAGTCCTTAAAGTTTGCCACTTGGGCGGCTGGAGGGTTATTGGTATTCGGGGTTCGATTCTGTAATGCCCCAACTAACATGTCTACGAATTGTTGCATGGGTTCGGTGGACCCCCAGCATTACCGCCTGATCCTTTTAGTACTTGTTGACGACGTCTTCCTCTAGCCATCCTTCTGTTTAAATAAACTTAATGTTATCATCTCATAACTTATTCTACATCATAAATAATTCCAATAAAACTTAATCATCACATCACATATTTAAATTAAAGCATATTTATTTAAAAAAAACCATAATCACAAAGTATCTCATCTTATGGCATTATGCCATTTACATCTCTTCAACCCAAGACACTTGGAAAAACCGAAAACCAAGTTCTTATTGCATAGCTAAACGTTTTATACGCTAATAGTAAAAGTTCATCACGAATACTAAAGACCCCGCCTAATGGTGTCTTCATGCTCTTCATCCGCTATCTCCAGCACCAGCCCTCGGCTTATAAAATGTCTAGACCGGTGCTCCTCACGTGGAAAGTGATGCACCCTATGCTGGAACCTTCCATGTGCTGACTTAAACGCGTACTTCATCTTGCCTATCCTAACCTTCGTATCTCTCACTTCTCCTTCTAACTCGCCTGTTAGCTTCTCGGCCCGAACACGGCCTCTCCTCTCATCTCCCTAGAATGTGGTAATAATCTGCTTGTTAGTTTCGAGACTCTGTATCCTCGACTCTAACCCCTTAATGGTATGCCCCAAGTGGGTCCTGATGGCCTTTTTTTCATCCTTCAGCCTATCCGCCTTCTGGTCTAATGCTCGTAGCTTGTCAGCTAGATCGCCGTTCCTAATCACCAGGTGATGCACCAATGCCTCAAGCAATATTGCAGCTTCCTGCTCCCCCTGATATAGCTCCTCCAACTCATGGACTCTGTCGTCCAACTCTGTAATCCTATTCATCAACTCATCTAGTAGACCATCCTCAGGTGCTTCCTCGGAGTCCTCCTCGGGCTCCTCTTCCTCTTCAGGATACTCCTCCGGGTCTGAGTCAACTGCTGCCTCAGCTATGGGCTCAGGTACAGCTGTCACCAACTGCTCACTCACAACGTGAATATCTCTAACCTCCTCTTCTCCTGACATCCTATAATCAAGAAAAATAACTCGATTAGTATTTTAAAATAGCTATTGATTTTGTTTTTAGAAAAAATAGATTCGACACTACACTTAGAACTCTACGTGAGTTCATCTCCTTATTACCTCCACTAGCTCCTCTAAGGTTAAAGTCTAAGATTCCCCACCTAAGGATTATAACCTACTGCTTTGATATCAACCTGTGACACCCCCAAATTCGTGTAACATCGATTACAGGACCTGGTGCTCACGGTACAACGTACATCATCATCTAACTACACAAACTCCGGAAATAATAATAATAATAATAATAATAACTATTACATACTTATTCAAATAAAATCACAAGTCTTTACAACCTTAAATAAACTGAAACTTAAACTTAGCGTTTATCGCTACATATCATCATATGCGGAAATATAAACTTATTACATAATCAACCCTCAACATTTCATCTTAGACTTCCCCTTGTCCTTGCCCGAGCCTTCAGCCTTCTCATCCTTAACTGAAAGGTTTAAGCAAGAATGAGCACAAATTGCCCAGCAAGTATATAAAGTAGTTTGAAAACATACATCAGGAGTAAAAGCATCTGTATGGATATATCTCATCAGTCGGAAGAATTATCAAGTGTTAAACAGGAATATCAAAGATAAGAGTTTAAGAATTCTCAATATCATACTAAGGGGTGTTAAATACCCTGAACGTTACTTTGTTTCATCGAAAACCATCAGACGGTTTAACAATCAATTAGATTGTAAACGGTCTCTGCAAGTACTCCAGGTGATCAGCCTATCGTACCCTATATTGTGCACAAGTATAAAGTTTAAACTGCATAAGCATAAATGGGACTATATGCCCGACATCTGTTTGCCCATTTATTCTTGTTGTTCATCTTAGTATTCATGCGAGACCGCACCAAAGCAATTTGGATTGGTAAACATTAAATAGTTTCGAAAGATTTGAATTAAATCATTTTTCATCAATAATAACTAGCCGAAAACAAAGGCCAGGAAATATACTTAGAAACAGTTCTTTAAATAAATAGAACTTTAAAGCATAGCAGTTGAAGCAATAACTGAGTAATCAACAATAAAATTTGCAAGATAATTGAAGTTGTAGAACTTTACGTCAAAGGAACTTGTACGTGTCAACGAATAAACACGAGCTCGGTACTTACCCTTACCGCAATAAAAGAAGTAAGGCTTGAATAATTTATCAATGAAAAATAGGGTAAGAAACTTGCCTGATACGTCTTCTACAGTTTAAGCTATCAACTAGTCCTTCACGTAACCTAATCACAAACGCCACGTTCAGCAACTAAGTATTCCAACTCTAATTTGAAATATAATTGTTTCCTTTTATACTATTTAGGTTATTAAACTAACTCGTATTATATCACCAATATAATACAATCACACAACATGATGCATCCTATAAGTAAATGGGTTCAATATTAGAATCTGAAAGAAAAGAAAAATTTTGCATTCTGACCCGACCCAACCCGACGCAGCTGCGCAGCCTCAAGCCGTGTTACCGGCGCAGCTGCGCTGTCTGGCAAACCCGGAACCCATCTTTGAGTGGCGCAACTGAGCAGCGTTAAGCCGTATGAACATGATATTTTGACACCATACACTCCATACATCACCATATTTTACAAAAATACAACATACAAGAAACTAACATGTTAAGACCATAAACCAGCAGCCTAGAAAAGCGTGCACAAACTGGTTCCATACTTAGAAAAATTCTAGGTTCTTCCCCAGATTCTGCAGATTTTTATAATAACATGCTTGCTACCGAATTACATATCTTGCTCATTTTAACTGCGTTTCTTTTGAAACTTGGACAAGTTAGACATCATACAACATAGTATTTTACAAAATTAATAGATACACTAATCGGGTCACAGAAACCATGATTCCAAGGCTCCGAAAAACCCAAAAAATCACTAGATTCTAGTTTGGATCAATTCAACAAAAATTCATGTTTTCTATTCTAGCATGCCATCTAAAGGCTCATACTTTCCAGGTCATCTATACTAACATGTTTGCACATAACACAACCTTTAACTTCACTAAATTCCCATTATTTGATCAACTTGACATCTAAGAAGCATAATATCAAACACTTAGCATGCAAACTCGAATTCTTTAATTCTCTACGTAATTGAAGCATGTTAAAACCAGAATTTTCATTCTTAACAACCACATAATAGAAACAAGCAATAGCATTGGCACTACAAAGCCAAAACAAAACACCTACTAAGCTTATACATGCATTATTTCACTATTTTCCTCAAGAACATATAAAATGGGTCATGGATTACCTCTTGGTGCGAATCCTTGTTTTAATTTTGTTTAAGACTCACACCTTGCTTGTTAGCCTCTCCAAATCTCCAGAATCATCAAGCTCTCAAACTCCCATTCTCATTTTCTCTTTTTGCTCTCTTGGTATAGTTTTTTAACAAATGAAAGGAAGAATGCATCATGGTGGATTGTATATATATATATATTGTTTGATAGAGAAACTGATTTTTGCAGTCCTTCCATATGCACATATCAATTACAAACATTAGCAATAAACCAATAATTTAGTTATGGAGAGGAGTTTAGAAAATGAACAGTTTTTGGTTTACAAATGTTGTAACTCCCTCTCCCTCAATATATATAATACGTATACTCCCTCCCTCCTTGTCCCAATTAGTGTGTCACAAGGAGTCCCACCAGCTGCTGACCCTCTTTATTAAAATATTATTTTAATCATTTAATCAATTAATAATCTATTTTAACCATTTTGCCCTCCGTAGCCAACCTTTTCGATATATATATCGATTTCTACTAAAGTCGATGTTCCGGACATCATGAGACTACCCGTTTCATCAAATTAGTCTCCGAAATTCGTAGTTGACTTTTACCAAAAAGTCAACCGTGACACATTTTTGTAGTTACAGTCTATCCTGACTAATTTTGACGTTCCAGACTCAAATACGCAGTCCGTCTCTAAATTCTGCTCCGAACTCAAACTCGAGTTTTAAAACCATCCCATAAAAGTAATCAAATTAATAACTACTTAATTAATTCAAATAGTTAAATTAAACTAAACCAACCATTTAAATACATCTCATCACATAACTTCAAATAAACCATATATGTATAACACATATACATCTAATATTAGAAATCACACAATAGTTTCACATAAATTCGTTTGTTGATAATTATTAAATTACATAACGATCTCGGTTATTACATTAATAATATATGGTGTAATTAGAAATAAGTATAATTATATTAAAGGTTTAATTTAAATTATAATTGTTAAATTATAATGAATATAATTTGATTAGTTTTAAATCAAAGTAAATATTTAACTTGAAGTATGATTTGTTTAATTTAAATTATAGATTGTTTATTTATAATTTGATTAACATGAGATGTAATTATAATTTGATTAATTACAATTAAAGTGGATGTTTAAATTATAATTTTTTTAATTATAATTAATATGAGTATGTAATTATTAGTTGATTAATTATGTGAGAAGTTATATGCTTACGTAATGTGATTATGAGATATGAGTACCTATTAACTTAATAGTTAAAGAGGATTGAGTTAACCTAAGTTGGTTAACTAACTATGAGGAGTAGTTATGTGATAATTAACTTATGTTGTTAATTATACATAAGTTTGATAGTGAGTGTCAAACGAGTAAATGGAAGAGAATTACGAAGTGTAAATTAGAAAGTATAAAATAAAATTTACTTAGACGTTTGATAAGAGTTGCTAGGTGACTAATAGTTGATGCGTATGGTAATACGTGCGTAGGATTGATGAAGCAGATTATTATAAGCTATTTTTTGGTAATTGGTAATCTACGAGCCAGGCAAGTCTTTCAGTTCCTATTTTCTACGTGAACTTTATGATGAACTGTTTTAAATTGTATTACAAAAAGCATGATATGTTATTTATATTGCAAGCATGAAATGTTAAAGTCAATTTATGACTACATTGATTGATTTAAGAATGTTGATTGAGTAAGGAACTCAATCTTTATATTTATTATGTGATTAAAGCATGTATGCCATGTTACTTTAATGTTTATGAGATGTATATTGAGCATGTTAATTATGTGCTACGCGATGCATGAAAACTGTTAGTTCTTGCTGAGCTGTCGAGCTCATTCTTGCAAATAACCATTTTTGCAGGTCAAGGATGCAAGGTAAAGATACGTGTTAAGTGATTTATAGAGATCAATGTTCAAGAATATTAGTTATGTTAAATTTCAAATTGTAGTTGATGTTTTGATTGTAACTTAATTGTTAAGTTGTAAGTTGAGCTATCCGACATATAATAGATATTGCTTAGTGATGTAAGACTTTGTATAGTCCTTTCGTTGTAACGATTCATGATTTATATTTGAATCAAAGTTATGTAATGTAAAGTTTTCGATTCAGGGCAATAAAGAAAGAGTTATATAAAAGTTTTAAATATTCTGCATTTTTAGTGTTTTTAATATCGAATAATGATGTAAAAATAGATTAAAAGTTGTATTGTTAACGATCGAGAAAGAGAATATTATATTGTATGAATTTTGGGGTCGTTACAGTTGGTATCAGAGCTGTAGGTTATACACCTTAGGTAAGAGTACCTTAGGCTATGACCTTTGAGAATAAGAAGTTAAGTTTAAGTTACGTATAACGAAAAGGTGATTCTTTTCACGTACGTAGATGTATAGGATGAGTTAAGTCCTAGAAATGATATTAGAAGAAGATTAGAATAACGAGGAATAAAACTTGAATAAAATATTAAACTATATGAATGAATTAGAAATTCTTAAAGGAAGAGTGTTTAATAAACAAGAAGATTCTAAGAAGAATCTTGAAGAGATATAGAGATAAAATCAGGAGTTGTCTAACTCCAATAATAATATAGTTGACGA
The DNA here is from genome assembly GCA_020205555.1 of Panax stipuleanatus. NCBI lineage: Eukaryota > Viridiplantae > Streptophyta > Magnoliopsida > Apiales > Araliaceae > Panax > Panax stipuleanatus. Next base: position 109,797,086 of record CM035122.1, read on the forward strand.
ATAACGAGGAATAGACGAAGTCTATAAGATTAAAAGCATAATAAAATCATGATATGTCATGATGACAGGTAGAGATAAGAAGTTTTTAAAACAAAACGATAATGAGAATCATTAGGGAGATGGTTATAGAATAAGATCACGGTGTGATATTTTTTTTAAAGTTGAAAGACAGATGGTCTTTAATGATTGAATAGTTATAGTTTGAGACTATAACGAGGATGTACTATGAGATAGTACGAGATTAACTCACGAGGAGTTATAAATGATGAGACAAAGAAGTCTGTATCGAGTATAGAGTGAGACGTTATGAGTAAGATAGAGTTAAGTGAGATTTCAACTGAGGACTCATGTGGTGGCTGAGTTGTACAAATCTTGTATGGGTAGGGTTTTTTGCTTACACTTGGCTTATCATATTGATAATCGTTGGAAGGTTGGTGTCGCGCTATCGATATATATATGACGAGAAGGTGATTCTTTTCTCATACTATATTTGATAGTTAGAGTCATTAGAGATTAGATTAGATGATATTAAGATTACATTAGATGATCTTAAGGTTAGGCGAGTTCTTAAAACTCATACGTATGGTTAGTTCATGACTCATAGTCGTATGTATGTTTTGAACCCCCTAAGCATATGGACAGTCTCTAATCAGTTCTTTGACTACGTATTACTAGGACAAGTTCTTAAACTCATATTATTGTGGCAAGTTCCTGAACTTCCAAAGTGTGGTAAGTTCGATGAACTATACTGGGTATAGAAAGTTTATGGTATAGAAAGTATTGATGTTGTTCAAGATTGATAGAATGATTAAGTAATGATGGAGTAAAGATTTAATTAATGGAGAAAGTTTTTATATTCTAAATCTCCTAGCTTTGCTAGATTTTTGAAATTTATTGACTTCGTGCTGATGTTACACTTCTGTTTTCTTGAAAAACATTGGATCAATGATGGAACCAATGAATTTTTAAAATAGTGCTATTATTCACATGTCTATGCTAATTGATTCAGCTAGACAAAATGATTTTAAATCTTCAAAATGTATTTCATATGCATCATTTGATATGGTGTAAAAACAATCGAGGAAGTTATCAACGCAGTTAAACCTAGTGTTGGATGTGATCGTATGATCGTCAGCCCACTATGGTATGATGTAGTATGACGGCGTCATGTAATGATGAAATCCTCAACGTATCATTACTACGATACGGTATCAGGATATTATGAAAAGATTTACTTATTATTTTACTTTCCTTAATAAAAAGGGATTTATTTACTTTTAGTTTCCTTAAACAAAAAAAAATTATTATTTATTGAGTTGGTTAAATATATATATATATATATATATATATTGATTGATGTCCGAATTATTGTTAGAAGTCTATACTACTTGATTCAGCTAGACAAGTATTGAAAGATGTTTATGAAATTCGAGCGTTCTTGGTCAAACTATGCCAAACTAAATTATTTTGGTGCGGATTCGGATGTTAAGAAGCTGAGGTGAACAACCCGATAACAAGGGGACATGTTATCGGAGACTATAGTTCCGAATGTAACGCATATAGTCGTTACGATTTACTACGTTTGGGCCCGACGTAGGGGTACGATAAGCTGGTCACCTAGAGTACCGATGCGATTTTATAGTGTGAAGTACCAGGGGTGAAGCACTGTAAGCCTAAAAATAAGTTCAAGGTCTTGTGACCACTCAGCATGATTTGGAATCTTTTAAATTCCCAAGTTATTTATATCACTTCCCAATTATTGAGTAATTGTGGAATATTCTTATTATTCTGAAGGTGAATGTGGTAAGAAGAATAGATCTTAGAAAGGAGTAGTTGTAGAACGCAACAATCCAGTGAATAGAGATTAACGTAAAATCTATTTTGATAGAATGATATATATAGATTGATAGACGTAAATTTCGAGGACGAAATTCTTAGAAGAAGGGGTGAATGTGATAACCCGAATAATTATTAAATGGTGAATTATGTAGTATATGAATTCTACGAGTAGAGTATATGGTTATAATCCTTGAAAAGGAAATGAACGAGTTAAAGAAGATATATTATACTTGATATATGATTGTGTTTGATTGAAGATTTTTTAATAAAACATAAACCATGTTGAAGAGGTGGAGTTAGTAAAATATATGTGTAGTTTATATAAATATTGTTAAGTTAACGTGTTGAAGTTATTCAACAATAAATTGTTGAAGAGATTTTGTGAAAACCGAGTAAGGGAGGTTTCCGTTGATTCCGAGGACGGAATGCTTACAAGGAGGGAAGGATGTGACAACCTAGATTTTTTTTAGAAATTATAAATAAGAATTTAATGAATAAAATTCTTATTATGAGACATTTTGAGTTTGAGAATGTGTATATGTGTCATATATGGTGAAATATGTGAATTTATGTGAAGATAATTTAAATGTTAATTTTGATATTTATTGAATTAAATAAATATTTTAATTGAATTATTTATTGAGTTAAATAAATAATTATGTGATTATTATGGAGTAATATAATTAAGTGTAATATATTATTAAATAAATATTTAATATTTAATTTAATTAACATAATAATTTTTTATTATAGTTCTAATTTAATTAAAATAATTTAATTAGATGTAGTTATGTGTTGAGTGTACATGAAATTATAATTAGCGAGTAATTATAATTATGTGACAATTTTATGTGATTAGTTGATGTTAGACTTTTAATTAATTAAATTAGTTAAGATTTAATTAGTTAAAGGATAACATTACAAAGTATGTGTTAAAAGGATTTATTAAAAGAGTTTTTAAAATTATTTTCCCAAACAAGACCCTTGCACCGTTTTAAATCAGTTTTTCCAAACGGGGCCTTAACTATTAAAACTTATTTTTAAAATAATTTATTTTGCCAAATAAGCCTTAGGGCTTTTAAAATTCAAATTGTAACTTCTTTGTATTAATTGTAATTATGGTAGTAATGAGTGATTTAATAATTGGGAGTTAAATATATATTATATAGTTATACATATAATATATATGATATCAGTTTATGTTTTGTAAAAACTACGTTAGTTTAGAAGTTAGAAGGGTTAGTATGTGTTAGAGAGAAAACACAGAAAACCTAGAGTTAGAGAGAAAGGAAAAGAGAAGAAGAAGGGAAAAAGAAGAAAGAGGAAGAGGAAGTTTGAGAGAGTCAAACACATCATCATCTTCATCTTGTTCTCCTAAGCAACAAGGGTATAATCTCAATTCCTTGTTCTTCTAAATATGTTTTTATGTTTTTCATGAGTATTAGTTCTTTGTGTATATGAATTAACGAGGAATTTATATAAATATGATGTATATGTATGAATTGGGTTCATATATGTTGTATACTTAATTGGATGTTTAATTCATGTATATATGTGATGAACATGAGGAATTCATGTTCATCAAAAAGTCACAGTGAAAGTATTTTGAAAAATATATATATAGTTTCTTTGAAAACCAAAATTTCATGGTTGGTTGTTAGTTGTTGCTTAAATTGATGTTAGATTATGTTAATATGGTTATAAACGAATTCAAACATATTTTGAATTGTGTATTTCGTTTTGAAAATAAACTATAGTGTTCAATTTCATCAAGAACACTTGTCAATGGTTTTTCTTCAAAAATCATGGAATTGATTGTTGTAAACTATGTATTTTAAGGATTAAATGGGTTGAAACATGTTAGGAGTTTAGAAATTATGTTTTCTATTAAAGTTGTTATGAATTGTATTGACTGAAAGTGGAATTTGGCGTGGAGAAATAAGACAAATTGGCTTTTTCTCTGCACAGTTCGCGAGCAAAACTTTAACCCCTGGAGGGGGCCCACCCCTGCTGGCATTGCTAGTCTTAATACCCTCGCCCCGGCGGGGGGTATGCAGGGAAAAATAAAGCTTTGATTTTTGGTGTATTTTGAAAAGTTTAGTTTATGTAACGATTTGATGACATGTTAGCATACCTTAAAATGCTAAATAATAGTTATGAGATATATTAATAATATATGGTGTAATTAGAAATAAGTATAATTATTGTAAGGGTTTAATTTAAATTATAATTGTTAAATTATAATGAATATAATTTGATTAGTTTTAAATCAAATTAAATGTTTAACTTGAAGTATGATTTGTTTAATTTAAATTATAGATTGTTTATTTATAATTTGATTAACATGAGATGTAATTATAATTTAATTAATTATAATTAAAGTGGATGTTTAAATTATAATTTGTTTAATTATAATTAATATGAGTATATAATTATTAGTTGATTAATTATGTGAGAAGTTATATGGTTACGTAATGTGATTATGTGATATGAGTAACTATTAACTTAATAGTTAAAGAGGATTGAGTTAACATAAGTTGCTTAACTAACTATGAGGAGTAGTTATATGATATTAACTTATGTTTTTAATTATAAATAAGTTTAACAGTGAGTGTCAAACGAGTAAATGAAAGAGAATTACGAAGTGTAAATTAGAAAGTATAAAGTAGAATTTACTTAGACGTTTGATAAGCGTTGCTAGGTGACTAATAGTTGATGTATATGGTAATACGTGTGTAGGATTGATGAAGCAGATTATTATAAGTTGTTTTTCGATAATTGGTAATCTACGAGCCAGGCAAGTCTTTCAGTTCCTATTTTCTACGTGAACTTTATGATGAACTATTTTAAATTGTATTACAAAGAGCATGATATGTTATTTATATTACAAGCATGAAATGTTAAAGTCAATTTATGACTACATTGATTGATTTAAGAATGTTGATTGAGTAAGGAACTCATCTTTATATTTGTTATGTGATTAAAGCATGTATGTCATGTTACTTTAATGTTTATGAGATGTATGTTGAGCATGTTAATTATGTGCTACGCGATGCATGAAACCTGTTAGTTCTTGCTGAGCTGTCGAGCTCACTCTTGCAAATAACCATTTTTGCAGGTCAAGGATGCAAGGTAAAGATACGTGTTAAGTGATTTATAGAGATCAATATTCAAGAATATTAGTTATGTTAAATTTTAAATTGCAGTTGATGTTTTGATTGTAACTTAATTGTTAAGTTGTAAGTTGAGCTATCCGACATATAATGGATATTGCTTAGTGATGTAAGACTTTGTATAGTCCTTTCGTTGTAACGATTCATGATTTAGATTTGAATCGAAGTTATGTAATGTAAAGGTTGCGATTCAGGGCAATAAAGAAGGAGTTATATAAAAGTTTTAAATATTCTGCATTTTTAGTGTTTTTAATATCGAATAATGATGTAAAAATAGATTAAAAGTTGTATTGTTAACGATCGAGAAGGAGAATATTATATTGTATGAATTTTGGGGTCGTTACAATATGGGAGCTGGAGCTGGTAGGCCTATTAAGATCCATGCCTGAAAAGAAAATCCAAATCGCTTTAGAAAGGGTGAGGTATGTTTCTACATCTAGTCAATTCAATTAAGCATGTGCATCAACCTAGGACAATAGACTCCTAAGGAAAAATTTAGATCATCACATCAAGCATGGTCTGCACATGTGCAACCGTGCTATATCAGCGTGCATCTCAATTAAAAATGTTTAACATGCTTCCCCGATAGAGTTAAACATGAATGCACATTAAATTTCCAGACTCGAGAAAATTTCTCCGTTATTAACTACCAGCAGGGTAAGCACCGTTGTCCACTACCAGTAGGGAAGGCACCGTTGTCAACTACCAGCAAGGTATGCACCGTTGTCAACTACCAGTAGGGTATGCACCGTTGTCAACTACCAGCAGCGTAGACACCGTTGTAAACTACCAACGTTGACATCGGGAAGGTCCGATGATTTCAGAACATCATCCCCAGCAAAGATGTAGAAAACATCTCAGTTTGTCTTCATCAAACAAGCATCAATTATGACACCCCCAAATCTGGGTACTTCGTTTCCACATGATTTGGTATTCACTATCTAAATAAAACATATATTTACCCAATAATAAGGAATACAAAAAGATTTACAACCTCATCATTAAATAAAATCTTCCTTATGAAAAAGGATTACAACCTTAATCCGAAAATATCCCAGGTTTGCTAACCTTAACATAAACGATTAAGTGCAGAAATAAAATATCATAAACAAGTCTTATTACAATCACAATCAAAGACAACAAGTCTTCACTTGTTCATCTTGCCTTTTCCTTTACTTGTTGACGGTACGTCAACGTTCTCGGCTTTAACTATAAGTAATTATGAAATATGCAAGAGTGAGCAAACAAAAGCTCACTTAGAATACAATAACAATATATCATAACTGAATAATTTCAAAAGATTTGAATAACTTCAAAAGATTTGAATAACTTTACTTTCATCAACAATAAAGAATTGAATAATAATTCTTTCATCAATACTTAGAATTTTGAATATTGAATCATCTGAGAGTCATAAGACCTTGAACTATGTCCTAGGTTATAAATATTTTTGTTTAAAACCTTCAGCAGTCATTTAGACTATAGACTCTAACTCGTACTTAGGGGGATCAACACCATGTATTGTGCACAAACATTTAACGCTTTCACGTAGTAACCTCCCCTAATAAATAGGGTTGTTCATCTCAGTATTTGATACGAGTCCGCACCAAAGAAAGTTTGGTTTGGATAGCTAAAAGAAAATTTGGATTTTCAACTATCATCAACTAAGGAGTAGTTGAATCGACTCAAAATCATTAAGAGTTCAATAATACAAGAATTATGAACCAAGTATAAGTCATAACAATAGACTTCCTATTAGATAAGCATGCTTTGGAAATAACTTAAAGCATTTGAAAGATTAAGTAGATCTTGCTTGAACAAATAAGTCAAGATCGCATTACTTCAATAATAAGTTCAATACTTATTCATTATGAATATCAGAATACAACATAACTTGAACATTAATTAACGAGTTAAGAATCGGAACAAACTTGCATGATATAAAGAGTAAGGATTCGATAACTTGCATAAATGTAAAAGAAAGGTTTAGGAAACTTGCATAAACGTAAAAGATAGGTTTAGGAAACTTGCATAAACGTAAAAGATAGGTTTAGGAAACCTGCATAAACGTAAAAGATAGGTTTAGGAAACTTGCATAAATATAAAAGATAGGTTTAGGAAACTTGCCTCAAGCGCAAGCTACACTTTACAATTACAAACCACTTCCACAATTATCCTACATTTTATATTATGTTTATAACATCAATTAGTACATCATCATGATGTTTAAACTGTTGAACTTCTTGCTTAGGTTCAACTCACAACATGCACAATATACGCACATAACATTTTAAACTATCGTATTGTACCTTATGAAAGTAATATCCATGTACATATTTAATATATCAAGATGAGACTTCAAAATATTTAAAACATATTAAAAATATGTTATATCATTGTCTAATACACTTAACATGTCATCACATTAAGTTAGCTAACATGTAACGCACAAAAACTTCACAGAACTCAAACTGAAAATCCCGGACAGCCCCTACCCCAGCTAAGGGCGGGGTTCCCTAGGCTTATAGCCCCACTAGGGTGGGGCCCACTGCTGGTGGGTTCCCCCAGCTCGCGATCGTGCAAAGAAATAAGCCAATTTGGCTTATTTATTCGCACCCAAATCTGATTTTTATCAACATAATGTATATAACTTTATGAAAACAAAACCTTAAAGTCTTAACATGATTATAACATTCATAAACACTATAACACATAATCAAAACACAATTTTCATGATTTTTTGAAGAAAACAACATTCTTAAGCGTTCTTGACGAAAATTGCTACTGTGAGTTCGTTTTAAAACCAAATCATGTAATTCCAATTTTATTAACTCTATTCCTTAATATATTATCATAATCCATGATCAAATTAAACAAAATTAACAATCAAACCTCAATTTTGATAATTTAAAAGACTATTTTCAAAATAAGTTCACTATAAATTATTATGAACATGATTTCTTCATATTCATCGTATTTACGTGAATTGAACCATCTAGATTATCACATAACACTTATATAATAGTATATATGTATGCTACAACATGTAATAATCGAAATCACATGATTTTTAAAGAAAACTAATTACAGAGAAGCAAAAACTTGAAGAATATAACTTTAAAATTTTCAAGATTTTAGATTATACCCTTAGATTGTTTTGGAGAAGAAGATGATGGTGATGATTATCTCTTTGATTTCTCAAAACCTTCCCCCTTCTTTTTTCTCTCTTCTCCTCTCTCTTTTCTCTCTGTTCTTTTTTTCTTCTTTGTTTTGTTCTTTTAACTAACGTAAAACTATTTATGTAACTGATATATATATATATATATATATTATACGTATAATTATATAATATAACTGTTAAGTATTAAACCACATAATAATTATAACTAATACATGAGTTAAAAATTTGAAATTTAAAAAGCCCTAAGGCTTGTTTGGCCAAAACAGCTTTATTTTAAAAACAGATTATTAGTAGCTAGGGCCCTGTTTGGCAAAACGAGATTAAAACAGTTTTAAGGGCCTTGTTTGGGTAAAACTAATTTAAAACCCTTTTTATTCTTTTAATATATCCTTTAACACATAGATTAAATGTTACACATTATTTAATTAAATCTTAACATTCTAATTTAATTAAATAAAAGCTAACATCAATTAACCACATAAAAATTGCCACATAACAATTATAATTACTCGCTAATTATAATTTCATGTAACAACTATCACATACACTTCATCTAATTTAATTATCTCAATTAAATTAGAATCATAAAATTAATATACATCAATTAAATTAAATAATAAATATTCATTTAATTAATATATTACACTTAATTAAAATATTCCACAATAATCACATTATTTATTTAACTCAAAAATAAATCAATTACAATATTTATTTGATTCAATAAATATTTAAAATTAATATAAAATTCTCATTCGTTACATCAATAACACCGACGAAAAATCAAAATCGTTGGAGTCAACTCCAACATAGGCATCTACAGCACTTATAAAAGATAATTGTTGGAATGAGCCAACACATAAGCATCAACAATAACCGGTAATGGTAAAGCGATTTGCAATACGACGTGCGAAATGCAAAGTGCGAAATGCAAAGTCAAACATGTCATCAAACATGTCAACCTGTGCCAAGTCTTCAAAAGTCAAGGCCTCTGCACCGATGTTCAAATCTGGGCAGTAAAAGAACGGGCTACATCCTCTAGGACGTCAGTAACACCCGGGTCATCAGTCAAGCCAGTATCTAATCTAGCAGAGTCGCAAGTAAAGAGCTCTCCCCTTTTCATAATCAATGATTAAACCATTGGCGTCAATCCAACGTAGCATCGGGGAAGGATCTGGTGATGTAAGCCGTTGAACACTACTTCAGCGAAAATATCTAGATATCTCCTAGTAAAGCCATCAGTGTCTGGACCGCCAAAGGGGCCAGCACCAGATCCAGATCCATAAGGATAAAAAAATAGCAGCCTCTGTGGGATCCCCACCAAGCTGGCATATGAAAAGGGAACATCCGAATCTACCTTGCGAATGCCAAAAGTAGCCATATGGAAGCTGGAGTTGCTAGGCCTATCAAGATCCATGCCTTAAAAGAAACTCCAAATCGCTTCAGAAAAGGTGAGGTATGTTTCTACATCTAGTCAATTCAATTAAGCATGTGCATCAACCTAGGACAATAGATTCCTAAGGAAAATTTTAGATCATCACATCAAGCATGGTTTGCACATGTGCAACCGCGCTATATCAGCGCACATCTCCATTAAAAAGTTTAACATACATCCCCAATAGAGTTAAACATGCATGCACATTAAATGTCCAGACTCGAGAAAATTTCTCTGCTATTAACTACCAGCAGGGTAGGCACCGTTGTCAATTACTAGCAGGGTAGGCACCGTTGTTAAATACCAGCAGGGTAGGCACCGTTGTCAACTACCAGCAGGGTAGGCACCGTTGTCAACTACCAGCAGCGTAGGCACCATTGTAAACTACCAGCGTTAACATCGGAAAGGTCCGGTGATTTCAGAACATCACCCCCAGCTGAGATGTAGAAAACATCTCAATTTATCTTCATCAAACAAGTATCAATAACACCAACAAAAATCATAATCGTTGGAGTCAACACCAGCATAGGCATCAGCAGTACTTATAAAAGACAATCATTGGAATTAGCCCCAACATAGGCATTAGCAAAAACCGGTAATAGTAAAGCGATTTGTGATATGACGTGCGATTTACGAAGTGTGAAATGTGAAGTGCGATTTACGAAGCGCGATGTGCAAAGTGCGAAGTGCGATTTACGATTTGCTAAATGCGAAGTATGATTTGTGATTTACGAATTGCGAAGTGCGATGTGCGAAGTTTGAAGTACAATTTACAATTTGTGAAGTGCGATTTGTGAAGTACGATTTGCGAAAATGTTTTATCATTCATCATACAATTCATTGCATTGCATCATTAAATTTATCTTGTCATATTTCAAGTTTTTAGTAATCTTTATCATGTTCATTCCATTATATTGCATAAACATGATAAAGAGGGGCATCTGTAGACCCTCAAAATTTTGCATTCCTGTAACTAACCTGCAGGAAGGAAAAATTACCTTTTACCTTTCAGATATAACCCTAGAAATCTACATCATTAAACCAGACCCCCGAAGACAGCCCCAGGAAATCATCAAACCAGACCCCCAGAGACAACCCCGAGAAATCATCAAATCAATCTCCTCGGAGACAGCACCGAGAATCATCAAATCAACTTTAAAGACAGCCCTGAAGACAAACAAAAGTCAACAGCAATCAAACCCCAGAGATAACCTTGAGAAAGACAACTGCAGCCACATCAAGCCCGAAATCAATTCGGAAGGGCAAAAGAGTAATCTTGCCAACTAAACATCAAATCAGATCAAATTACTATGAAAAAGGTCACACAAAACCATTACAGCAATTTCGAGTGAAAACTGCGCCAAACAGCTCAACGGACTGACTGCGAAGACTAGAAGATCTGGTCATGGACCCATCTTCCCGGACACGAAAAAGGTCAAGCCCCATGTCATTGTGTAGCTCTCGAAAAAGGCTTTCTAGAAAGGTATAGCACGCCTCTATCAGATTCTAGAAAGCGCACGTACTTTGAGAAAGCAGGGCCCACCAGGCCCAGCCGCAGGTAGACTCGCGGCTTATCTTGGCTATATATACCCCCTCCCCCTTAGCTTATAGAAGAAGAAGAAGAGAGAGAAGGAAAAGGCTGCTGCGAGAGAAATAGAGGCTAGGAGAGTCAAACGGAGCTTCTAAATTACTCTGATTTTTGTAAAACTTCTTTGTAAACGTTCATATACATATATATTACAACATATCAAATTTTAACCAGTGAAAAACGAGTATCGAGGCACCAAAAGCTGTTCAAGAGCTGTTCTTATGAAATAATGTAAGATTTCGCCAGATCTGTCTTTTTCGCTTATTTTAATACGTATATAAGTGTTATATACATATATTTAGTAGCTTAATTTCTTCGGATCTGAAGTTTTAACCATTCATTTCTTATAAATAGTCAGTATTTGAGTTGTATTGACTAGATCTGTACTAAATCTAGCCAGATTTAGCTTTTAACGAGTTCAAAAGTTGTAAAACTTGAACCTGGAAGCAAGAATGGTTAAGATCTATACAGATCTAGTTTTCTTTCTAATTTTATGTAAGTATTTAGCGACTATGTGACCCTAGATATTATCTAGAGGAAACTGGAAGTTATGAGCTACTCGCGTACGAGGATATGACTGAAGAATCCTTCATTTAGCGATGTCTAGTATAGATAGATGTTTCATTGCAGTATATTCATTATGCAAGCTATTTATTTGATTTCTTGTGAGCCTAGGAGCCACAGGATCTGTGACGCCCCCAAATCCGGGTCCCTAGAACCTCGAACCTGGTACGTTACGGTACTTCATCTTCATACATATTCTATAAACTAATGCGGAATATATAAACATAAATTATTTATTTCACATGATTCTATCACATTTCCTAAGGTCTATTAACCTTAACTGAATACATACCTTCAAAATTACAAAAGGTTTACATAAGAAAACTAAATAGTTATTCGCATAACAATCTATTATTGTACTTTTCTCTTGTCTCTACTCTTCTTCAAGCCTTCGTCTTAATCTGAAATTTAATATCATGATATAGCAAGAGTGAGCAACTACTTTGCTCAGCAAGTTTAAATTCAATAAAGATATATCATGATTGAAAGAAAGAATAAGATTTCGAATTTTCAACAATATAATAATTATGAAAGAGCATGAATCGTAACTTCAGTAATTGAATGACTGAATCAATAATATTTAATGTCAACAAGGACCATGAACAACTTTAACTAAACCATATGGTAATGAAGGTGATCAGCCTTTCATACCTGATGAACATATTCAACATGCACTAAGTGCGAATCAATAATCAGTATAAATGTGAATAACTAACAATAATTATTCACTAACATGCTTTGAAAATATAACTAGAGTTTGAGTTAGGAAAACTTGCATGTACCGTCAACTACTGCTACGCAATCTAATTAAATCTCTTTATTGAAAAGACCTATCAGGTATAAGATTTGATCTTTCAATTAGTATAACATACCTTATTCCATCATACTATTACTTTATAAGTAAACTATCTAACATTTAAACATATAGTCAAATATTAGATAATCTTAACACCATACTCATTTGCAAGTCTAAACCTAGCATACATCGAGTATTTAATAGTATTCAATATAGTATATTGAGTGGTTTCCCACAAATAACCAACAAATTAGTTTTCGTCTTGTCTACACTATTTTCACAGCGAGTTAGATCGGTTACTAATTCGTATATACCTTCTCTCCCTGAAAGATTTATTTAGCATAGATACTATACATCAACTATTGTAGAATACGACTATACTACTTTAGACTTAATATTTAATCACTCATTTTATAAGTTCTTATCATCTTATATTAAATTGTCTAACATTCAATCATATTATGAAATATTAGACATTACATTAAAGTCTTAGTGCTACGATTATACTTTGATAATCTTTTAATCATGCCATAACTTATACTTATAAGTTTTCTCGTTATATGTTATCTTAGTAAACTAGATAACATTTCAGTAAATTGAAAATACTATTTCAGTAAACCAGGTTACATTTCAGCATCCTGAAATCACTATTTCAGCAAACCATAATCCATTTCAGCATACTGAAATCATTTCAATAACCCAAATTAATTTCAGTACCTTGAATTCTTATTTCCAACATATCATATACATAATATAGTTCCTTGAATACCAAATTCAACAATAACTTAATTCTTCATTTTCATTCCTCGTTTAATATTATTAATTATGTAATAATATTTTAAGCTAATGTTATTAACTTTTTAATAACATTCAAGTCAAATACTACTAATAATATTCCAATCAAATATCATTAGTCATGTAAAAATATTTTAAGTCATTTATTAAATAAATGAACAATTTATTTTAATTATTTTCCTTTCCTTAATTAATTCATTTAAACCTTCTAAAATGCCATAAACATAAGAACTCTTCACACCCGACCCCAAAACCTTCCTCAAAAATCTACACAGATCATGCTTAAGGGTCTCAAGTCCTAAACCGTATTTTCCATAATTTTCATATCATATAATCTGTGACACCCCCAAATCCGGGTATTTCATTTCCATATGATTTGGTGTTCACTTTCTAAATATAATATACATCTACCCAATAATAGAATAATTGCAAAGTAAATTACAACCTTTATAAATAATAAAATCTTCCTTATAAAAAGGATTACAACTTTTCAAAATAAATCCCAAGGTTTACTCTAACCTTTACATAACATTAACTGCGGAAAATAAAAAACATCACATAAAGTCTGATTACAATTTTCATTCAAAATAAATTAAACAAGCCTTCACTTGTTTATCTTCCCTTTGTCTTTACTCGTTGACGGGGCATCAACATTTTCAACCTTAGCTGCAATGGTTATTTAATGCAAGAGTGAGCAAACAATAGCTCACTGGAATACAACAATATATAAGACATACAAGAATATCTTTGTAAAGGTTTGAATAACTTTTACTTTCACAACGATAAAGAATTGAATAATAATTCTCTATCAATATTAAAAATTCGAATATAGAATTCGTCTGAGGGTCGTAAGACCTTGAACTTTTGTCCTAGGTTATAAATATTTCTATTTAAAACCTTTAACAGTCATTAAGACTATGGACCTCAACTCGTACTTAGGGGGATCAGCCCTTTGTACCATGTACGTGCACTACATTTAACGCTTCTGCGTGGTAACCTCCCCTAGTAAATAGGGTTGTTCATCTCCGTATTTGAATACAAGTCCGTACCAAAGGAAATTTGGTTTGGATAAGCTTAAAAGGGTAATTTAGAATTCAACGTTCATCAACTAAGGAATAGTTGAATCGACTTACAACAATCAAGAATAATTCATAAATAAAAGAATTACAAATTAACATATGCTTTAGAATTAAACTTAAAACATTTAAAAAGAATATATAGACCTTGCTTGAACAATAAGTCAAGATCACATTAAATCATGAACTTAAATTAAATACTTGTCCATTGCAGAATAAAAAGGACAATCTCAAACAATGAATATATGAACTTAAAGAATTTGTATAAAATTTAACGAGTTCAGGGATAAAAAACTTGCATAAAAATTAATACAAGATCAGGGTTTAGAAAACTTGCCTCAAGCGTAAGCTACTAATAAAATCACGTTTTAACAATTCCTACACATATATATTTAATCACAATAACCTAAATTAGTTAACATGTAACTAATTCACATAATTAGTTAACCCCTCTAGGTTAACCCATTCTAGTTTAATTAAATAATTTAATAATTAACCATCACATAGTTAATTATACCACATAAGCATGTTCACATAATTAAACCAATTAATAATTATGTATTTCATATTAATTATAATCAAATGAATTATAATTTAAACATTTAATCTAATTATAATTACTCAAATTATAATCACATCTTATTTAATTAAATTATAAAAAAATAAAATTTATAATTAACTAACTACATCATGCATTTACTAAATTACAATTACACAAATTATAATTTATAATTTAATCATGCAAATATTGAATTATAATACACAAGATTATAATATATAATTAATCATGCATTACATAAGTTATAATTTAAAATTAGCATTCACTTGATTAAAATTAATCAACTATAATCATTATAATTTAATAAAATTATAATTTAAATTAAACCTTTACTCTAATTATAATTATTTAAAGTTATAATCACAAATTATATTTTATTAATATAATTTATTAATATTTATTTAGCATTTTAATATAGGTTTAATCATGCTATAAAAGTTATTACATAAAATTAGCTTTACAAAATACAAAAGAAAACAAGTTTTCTTTTTCCCTGCCACCCCCCCCCCCCCCCCCCCCCGCCGGGGCGGGGTTTTTCTTTTAATAGGCCCGCCGGGGCGGGCCCCTTCCAGCGAACGCAAACAAGTTCGCGAACTGTGCAGAGAAAAAGCCAATTTCACTTATTTCTCCACACCAAATTCTAATTTCAGTTCATATAATTCATATCAATTAATAGAAAACACAAACTTAAAGCTTCTAACATGATTCTAACATACATAAATATTATAACACATAATTGAAACAACCAATTCCATGATTTTTGAAGAAAAACCATTGATAAGTATTCTTCCTGAAATTGAACACTATACTACTAGTTTTTAAACCAATTCACCCAATTTCAATCATAGCAAATCAATTTCTAAACATGCTATCATCATCAATACTTAATTTAAACCAAGATGATCAATCAAACATGAATTCCTTTGATTTTAAGAGAAAACTATATATTTATAAAATTTTCAAAATACTCTCACTGTAACTCATTGATGATCATGAACTCCTCATATTCATCACATGTATATGAATTAAACAATTAATTAAGCATAGAATTCATATCTAAGTATGCTATAAACACAAATTATACATATAATTCGTAATTATAAAGTTTTCATAAAATTCATAATTACAAAGAACTATCACTACGAAGAACATCAACATATAATTTCTAAAACTACAAGTTAGGATTATACCTTTGTTGATTAGGAGAAGAGTATGAAGATGATGATGGTTGTTTTGGTTAACAAGGTTTCCTCCTTCTTCTTCTTTTCTCTTCTTTTCTCTAACTCTCTATCTTTTTCTCTGTATTCTTTCCTCTCTTTTTCTAACACTGACTATCCTATAACTAACGTAATATAACATATACATAACTGATATATGTATATAATATAAAATATAATTATATAATATATAACTGCTAAATAATTATACCTCTACTTAAAATATAGCAGTTACAAAACTTTTGAAAATCAAAAGCCATAAGGCTTTGTTTGGCAACAGGTAAATTTAGAAACTAGTTTAATTAACTAAAGTCTTGTTTGGGTAATTTAGGTTTAAAGCTAGTGCAAGGGCCCTGTTTAACAAAACCTTTTAAAACAAAAGTAAGGGCCTTGTTTGGTTAAAATCATTTAAAAACTCTTTTCTTTATTTTAATAAATTATTTTAACACATACTTTAATGTTATACTTTAATTAATTAAATCTCTAACATTCTTATTTAATCAATTAAAACTAACATCAATTAACCACATAAAATTTCTCACATAATTATAATTACTCGCTAATTATAATTATGTAACACTCATCACATAATTCATCTAATTTAATTCTCTCAATTAAATTAGAACTATACTAAAATTTAATATACATCGATTAAATTAAATATTAAATATTCATTTAATTAATATATAACACTTAATTATATTACTCCACCACAATCGCATAATTTATTTATTCAACTCAATAAATAAATCACATAAAATATTTATTTAACTCAATAAATATTTAAAATTATAATATAAAATCTCAATCGTTACAATCTTCCCTCCTTAAAAGGATTATGTCCCCAGAATCACACATAAAAAGAAAAATTTATTCTCGACTATTACATTCTCCCCCCCCCCCCCCTTAAAAGGATTCTGTCCCCAGAATCGGTACATAAGGGGTTACACATAAAAGTTAAGCAAATAACTACGGATAAGATTTTATCATAACATCTTCGAGTTCCCACGTGGCTTCTTCAGCACTGTGGTTCCTCCAGATTACCTTAACAGAAGATATCACTTTATTTCTAAGTACTTGTTCCTTTCTATCAACTATTTGAATAGGAACCTATTCATAAGTTAAGTCTTTATCGAATTATAAAGGCTCATATTCTATTACATGCTTATAGTCATGCTTGTAAGGTCTTAACACAGAAATATAAAAGACATTATGTATATTCTCGAGCTCCGGAAGTAATGCAACCTCGTAAGCTACCTCGCCAACTCTTCGTAGTACCTCGAAAGGTCCAATAAATCGGGAACTCAGCTTCCCCTTCTTGCCGAATCAAATCTTTCCTTTCCAGGGAGATACTTTCAGGAAAACGAAACTTCTTGGTAAGAATTCTCTATTTTGGCGATGTTGATCGGCATATTTCTTCTGTCTGTCTTGAGCAGCAACTAGTCTCGTTCTGATCAGTTTCACAATTTTGGCAGTTTGTTGAACCAGTTCCGGTCCCAATAGTTGATGTTCACCGACTTCATCCCAACATAAGGGAGTTCTGCATTTTCTGCCGTATAACGCTTCGTAAGGTGGCATGCCGATACTCGTGTGGTGACTATTGTTGTAGGCGAACTCCACCAACGGTAGATGATCATCCCAGCTTCCCTTGAAGTCCATCACACAAGCTCTCAGCATATCCTCAAGCGTCTGTATTGTTCTCTCGCTCTGGCCATCAGTCTGAGGATGGTACGTTGTACTCATTCGCAATTGCATTCCCAGACACTCTTGCAATCGCTTCTAGAAATTAGACATGAAACGTGGATCTCTGTCAGACACAATCGACACCGGAACGCCGTTTTGAGAAATAATTTCCTTCACATATAGTTTTGCTAGCTGGTCCAAGTTGTACTTAACCCTGATCGGCAGAAAGTGGGCTGACTTCGTCAGTCGATCCACTATAACCTATATCGCATCAAATCCCTTCTGAGACGCTGGAAGACCTACCACAAAATCCATCGTGATGTGCTCCTACTTCCACTCTGGAATTTCTAACAGTTGTAGCAACCCACTTGGTCTCTGGTGTTCTACCTTAACTCTCTGGCACGTTAGACATTTCGCAACGCATTCAGCAACGTCCCTCTTCATATTCGGCCACTAGGAATGCTGCCTGAGATCCTGGTACATCTTCGTACTCCCAGGGTGAATAGAATATCTAGAACTGTGAGATTCACTCAAAATCTCCTCTTTGACTTCTGTTACTGGTGGTACCCAGATTCTCCCTTCAAATCGTAACAGTCCTTCGTTATCGATCTTGAACTTGAACTCTTCGCCATCAGTTATTCTTTTTCGAATTTTCTCGCATTCCTCATCGTGAAGTTGTGTTTTTTTCACTTTGTCTACCAGAGTAGAACCAGTAGTTACTTGAAACAACATCTCACTTGATTCCTTCGGACACTTTACTTCCAGCTCTAATCTAGCCATCTATTATATCAATCGATCCTGATTAGTTAACACGTTCAGCTTCTCCCGACCTTTTCTGCTCAAAGTGTCGGTGACGACGTTAGCTTTTCCCGGATAGTACAGTATCTCGCAGTCGTAGTCTTTGATCAGTTCCAACCATCTTCTTTGGAGCATGTTCAAATCCTTTTGGGTAAAAATATATTTCAGACTCTTGTGATCTGTATATATCTCACACTTTTCTCCATATAAGTAGTGTCTCCATATCTTTAGGGCAAACACTACTACCGCCAATTCTAAGTCATGGGTCGGATACCCCTTCTCATAATCCTTCAGCTGACGTGACGCATAGGCAATGACTTTGCCGCTCTGCATCAGGACACAGCCTAATCCTTTATATGAGGCATCGCTATATACTACAAAATTTCCCGTACTATCCGGCAAAGACAAAACAGGCGCAGTACTCAACCTCTTCCTCAGTTCCTGAAAACTTTCCTCACACTTTTTCGTCCAAATAAATTTAACTATTTTATGAGTCAAATTCGTCAACGGAGTTGCGATCTTGGAAAAGTCTTGGATAAATCTCCGGTAATAACCTGCCAATCCCAAGAAATTCCTCACTTCAGACGGCGTCTTCGGCTGATCCCAATTCATTACAGCCTCAACCTTTGACGGATCTACCGAAATACCATCCTTGTCGATCACGTGGCCAAGAAATTGCACACGTTCTAAGCAAAATTTGTATTTCGAGAATTTCGTATAAAGTTTCTCTCGTCTCAGCGATTCTAAGGTCAGCCTTAGGTGTTCTGTGTGTTCCTCCTCGGTCTTGGAATAAACTAGGATGTCATCTATGAACACCGCTACGAACTTATCCAGAAATGGCTTAAACACCCTGTTCATTAAGTCTATAAATGCAGCTGGGGCATTCGTGAGACCAAATGACATCACCAAGAACTCATAATGACCATATCAAGTCCTAAAAGTTGTTTTTGGTATATCTTCCCTTCTCACTTTCAACTGATGATACCCACTTCTCAAATCAATTTTCGAGAAGTACCTAGCACCCTTCAGTTGATCGAACAAGTCATTAATCCTAGGTAAAGGATACCTATTCTTGATCGTAACTTTGTTCAACTCCCTATAATCAATGCAAAGACGCATCGATCCATCCTTCTTCTTCACGAATAAGACTGGCGCTCCCCACGGCGAAATGCTCGATTGAATATACTTCTTGTCTAGCAATTCTTGTAATTAAACCATCAGTTCCTTCATCTCGACTGGAGCCATTCTGTACGGAGCCTTCGAAATCAGAGCAATTTTCGGCACTAAGTCGATCACGAACTCTATCTTCCTATCTGGCAGAAGTCCTGGCAAATCACTCAAAAACACGTCCACAAACTCCCTAACCACAGATATCTCTTCTATCTTCGGGCCCTCCTTACGCGTATCTACTATGTAGGCTAGATATCCTACACAGCCTTGCGTCAAAAGTTTCTTGGCTTGCATAACCGTCAGACAACTCGCTTGTCTAGGCAATTTGCTACCATAGAACTCTAACTTTGACGGAGTCGTAAGGTTTACCGACTTCTTCTGACAGTCGATTATTGCCCCATAGTTGAACAACTAGTCCATACCCAGTATGACATCGAATTCCTCAAGTTTTATTGGAATCAAATCTACCCTCAGCTCCTGACTATAGTTCTTGTAAACGAACCTAACAGGAATAACCTCCCTATTCGCAATTTCTATATTCAAGGGGTAAACTAACTCCTCTATAGGTAAGTCTAGGGTTTTAGCAAAATTATCAGATATGAATGAACAAGTAGCACCCGAATCAAATAATATATATGCATTTATACTATTGACCGGAATAATACCTGCCACCACGTCTTTTGATTGCACAACATCTTGCACCGTCATATTGAATGTCCGGGCAGTGGGTCGAACAGCCTGCAATGGTGCAGCGATAGTCAAGTTACTGTCGCCCCCATTTCCTCCACTCCCTATCGACCCTGCCGTCAGCTTCTTCGGGAAACTGCGAGCCATGTGATCCTTGGATCCACATGTGTAGCAAGCTCCCTTCTTCGGGTTCGGGCAATTAGGCGCAATGTGTCCTTCCTAACCACAGTTGAAACACACACGCTTCCCCTTCATGCACACGCCAGTGTGATTCTTACCGCATGTAGCACATGCTTCGAACTTCCTCTTCTGCTGGCTTCCTTGCTGACTCACAGTAAAGGTGTTGTCGTTCCATTTCCTCTTCTGGTTTACAGCGCTGCTCCCACCAGCCTTGGTTTCTATCTCATTCTTCTTCTTCTTGTCTTGGTTGAACTTCGTCACCGCGTCGCTTCCTCCTTCGGCCAGTATATAGCCTTCTCCAGCACAGCTGCAAATGTGTTCAATTGGAACATTGAAACCTTACTGTAGAGCTAGGGTTTCAGTCCCCGCTCAAACCTCCTTGCCTTTCTAGCGTCTGTACTGACCTGGTAAGTAGCGAACCTGGCCAACTCGTTGAACTTCGCGGCGTATTCGGATACCGGCATCCCTCCCTGCTTAAGCTCTAGGAACTGGACCTCCATCTGGTCCTGCGAACTCACTGGAAAGTACATTTCGTAGAATATTTCCTTGAAACGTTCCCACGTTATGACTAGTCCCAGCTACACTCTCATTTCCAGAGAAGAACAATGAAACAGAAAGGAAAAAAGGGTGAGCTCAACTAACCCATTAAAGAATATAATGACTAAGATAATGAAGAATAAATTATCTTTAGTCTTCAACAATGAAAAATCAGATAAAATATAATGGACAACAAGTTTTATATCAACAACTGCAGTGGAACAAACAATACATTAGAAGAGTCAAGTAGAGAATGATGTTTACTATCTTCTACGATTTAAAGGTCTATCGTCAATATTTTATCCTTGTAACACAAATCAATAATTATGCAATTCAACATTTCATCTTTGCACTACAGGCTAAAGATATTTATTTGTATCACCAGTGGTTATGATCATGCCAAACAACAGTCCATCTTTGCACTACGGGCCAAAAAGAACTCTCACCACAAGCCTATTACACCAAAGGTCATGATTATACCAATACACAATTCCTGGTCATAATCATACCAAACAACAATTCATCTTTGCACTACGGGTCAAAGATAACTTCTCAGCACAACTTAAGTCTAGGGATGATGACAATGATATAAATGATGAATAAAAGGGAGATAAAGAATAAATATTAAAGATTTGTAATTTAATTTATTTAGAGTTCAAGAATGTTCAAATTGTCAACATGATAACCAATTATGGAGTAAAACTCAAGAATGATATTTAAGATTTATATTTCAAAGATAATTTGGACAAGAAAAAAAAACTAAATTCCGTCGTGAATAGTACTCCAGCATGAATAGTACACGAGCGTGAACAGTACTCCGACATTTAGATTTTAATAAGAAAGTTCAGGCAATAAACTATTCAAGTGAAATGATATTAGATGAAATGCAAACCTCAAGAACTTTCTAATTATTTCAGGAATTATAGAAGCAATATTTACCATAGAAAGTTTAAATTTAGAAGTATGAAATGAAATAATATTACTTACATAATATGGAGTATGAAAGAAAATGATTTACCTTACAAGTATTGAAAGAAAATAATATCATTTACCTTAGTAGAAGACTAAAGCTGATTATTATAAAGGATATTATCCTGAGAAAATCTGGCACTATTAGCTATACCAAAAGTATACTTATACTTAAAAAAATACTCTCAATATTATACTCACAATATTTAGAAAAGTTTTTGTATTGTGATGGTGTGTGTCGTGGTTGCTCATCCGAGCAACCTATTTATAGTGTAATGGAGGGAGAAGGTTTGGCAAAGTTTGGCAGATAATTAGGCAGTTTGAAAAACTTTTGCGGCCACCAACTAGCTATTTTGTTCCCATGCACCAACCATTCAATTTCCACCAATCAAGTAGCCTAACAACTTGAAAAGATGCCCACCCCTCAGCACACCCACATGGAAAATTTGGTAATGGGGGTCATTCAATTTAGGAATTTAGTGAATTATTTTCCTAATCTTAACAAAATCTGACTCACCACTCACTTGGAAAATTTGGCAAATGAGGGCCACTCATTGTTAAAGAATTCTATATCTTCCAAAATCAAATAGAAAAATACAAATTAGAAAATAATTGAGGGGTAACCCATTTGTAAAATAATTTTGCATCTTCCAAAATCAAATAAAACAATGCCCATTTATTCATCAATTATTCATATCTTTTTAATTTTACAACATTTATTCATAATTAATATTACAGACTCACAATATGGATAACTAGATCATTCCTAGGAAAGAGGGGGCCTTCCGTATAAACGGGCCGCAATTAACTAACCCTTTTCCTTGACAAAACTTTTTAGACATTGTCAATAATGCTAACTAATTTAATAATATCATAATAAATAATATAAGTTACTGTGTCGTGATAATTATTGATTTAATAATGTGAAATACTATGCAGTTATTACTGTGATAATTATTGAATATGAAATACTATGCAATTATCACTGTACCAATTATTGAATCAATAATATGAAAGACTGTGCAATTTCTACTGTAGCAATTATTAAATGAAATACTGAGTTACTTCTTACGTAAGAATCAATAATCAGAGATATTGTACAATACTGTGTGTTACTGTACAATACTATGTGTTACTGTGCAATACCATGTACTACTGTGGGACAACGCGTATTATTGTACTTTTATCACCGGATATTTCAACAGTTAACGGTAAAAGTTCTGCCGCCAATTTTTAGAAAAGTTATTTTTGTCGCTTTCTACATCTCACAGTTATTCCATTGTGGGGCCCACCAATGATTGGTTATTTTTACGCTGTCATACGAATATTCCCTTACAAAACAAATATTTTTTGACAACTGTTTACTTTGTATAATTTGCACATATCACCATAACTATAACATTTATTAAATTAACACCTTAATATTTAGAATAATATTTAGAGAAAATTAAATCTTATTCATAAAAAATTTGGGGTCTTACGAAAGAGCACAGAGCCAAAAAGCCAAAAAGTTAAAGAGCCTAAGAGCAGAGGAGCAATGAGCAGCAGTGCCGAGATGATGAGAACTTGACAGAGCTAATGTGACGCCCCCAAATTCAAGTAATTTTAAACTCCGGACATAGTGCTCCACGATACTAAACATATACATACATCCATCTATGCATTCATGCTAATAAGAAGGTAATTACAAGCTATTATATACTTATTATTACATACTCAGGTTCTATGACCTTTAAATCTTTGAAACATTATATTAAACTTAATATTTACAATAAACATATCTATTACAGACAGGAAACCATAGCCTTCTATTCATTCCCCTTGCCTTTGTCCTTACCGGAACCTTCTACACGCTCAGTTTTCACTGAAAACATTTAATTCAAAACAAGAATGATAATTTACATGCCCAACAAGTATAATAGATTCATATAAAATAACAAAATCAAGAATCATCCGTTCATACTACTAAACCTTCAACAACTAAACAAAAGTTGTGAAGCGATCTTGAATAATAGGAAATTACCTCCTTTGTTTTCAAAACATATTTTTTTGAAACAACATATTGACCTTTTGTTGAGTGGTCATAACACCACGAACTTTCATTTTCATTTAAAAAGGTTTGAACAGCTATTTCGTTGTAAACCGTCATGGCTTACGGGCACGTTAGGTGATCAGCTCTTTGTACCCTGTATTGATCAATACTACATACTTGAACGACTGATTTTACATTCATACCGTCACCCGACATCATATGCCGGTAATATTAAAACATTTCTCAAGTATTAGGGTTGTTCATTCTCATACTAAATCTGCACTAAGTAAAAATTAGTTTGGAAGCTCTACTTAAACTCAATAACAATTCAAAGGATCATATCTAGATCATAGGAATGTTTTAACATGTGTCTAGCCGATAAAATTGGCATTGGCATACTTCTTAAATAGTTTATGCATATTAGAATTTGAAAGCTTGAACAATTTATACGTTATAGCAAAGCTTCTGCAATTTATGTATTATAGTATAGTTGAACACTTATACAACTAACAGAGAGTTTATATAAGTCTGAAGTTTGCACAATCGATACACATTGTGTAAACCAAAGCATACATAAGGATTATTCATAAGAATATATATCCATATACTTAAAACTAACATTAAAACGAAGATTGAGTGAAGTTAGAATACTTGCCTTAGCAATCTTTAAAACTTTTGCGTTATTCGCCCTTAGAAAGTCCTACACATTTAGTACACATAGACATACCAATTAGCCACGTATAGACGTCACTCATGGTTTATTTTAACTCTTTTACATGTTATATAATGTTCGTTCATAAAAATTGGAACACTATTTAAGTTCATTAACATTTGACTCGGCGTTTCGACGTTCGTATGTCGTACACCAAACTTGTCTAACCCGAACGCCTAACTGACACGCCATTGCATACGATCGACATATCCAATTCATCTACCATTCCTTGTTTTACATTCCTCTAGTCCATATTTCCAAATTCCAATATTTAGAACTCAGAATTACTAACCAAACATGGCTTGGCGTCACAGCGTTCCGAAGAAACCACCATGGCTTGCCCCCGATTACACAACAGTCCTAAATAGGCTTAATTTCAAAACCGATCCCGAACTTAACTCTCAATTATTATTTAATAAAAGTTGTAGGTCTACTTCTTAGCTTTTTGGATCATCTTGAATCACCTCAATCAGAGTTCATACGAAAGAGTTATACCTAATTTACTAAAGGGCATCAAAGCTAACTTTCACCACCTGAGGCCTAGCACCCTGGCACTGCACCCAAGCTTAATACCAGCACCCCGGTGCTAGTAAGCAGTGTGTGGTGCTCGGCCAAAGGCCTTAAGTACCAAAATTTTTTGGCTCGTCACCTTTACTTCAATGCTCTATAACTTCGTCGTTCGATATCAGAATGAGTCTATTCTTAAGTCATTTTCTTCCTTGTAACATCCTCTACACATCCCCTCGAATGAAATAATTTTTAAGGTTCTTTAATTAGTTAAAAAATATGCCCGAAAGTCCCCAGAAAGCCATTTTTTGTCGAAAAATATGTTAACGTCAAATTTTCTAAATGTCACAACTCCCTCATCCTGAGTTGGATTGAGTTCGTTCTTGAGCCTACGGCTCACGTTTTCCACCAACTACAAACCCCCTAGGAAAGAAAGATTTTTTTGGAAGTGTTAATTCCCCGTAAACTTGGCCAGAAAAGGGTACCAAGCTAAGGATTTTCATAATTAACACCTTTTACTAAAAATTTTGCCATAACTTCGTTATGGTATATTTTTACTTCGTTCCTCTTGGAACATCTTAATAACCTATATATCTATGATTCCATTTTTTAGGAATAAGCCAACAACACATAGACAAGCATATTTACGAGTCCGTTTATAGTACACTAAATTTAGTCTTTTCATCCTCACGCATAGACTAAAATTTAATTATTTGGTTCATTTATCATGCATATTTAAGGTGATTTAACAAGGTTTACTCCTTCATATCCACCTTATAACTTCAAGATCCATTATAATCTTCAATTATCAATAACTACCAATCTCAAAGAAGAAAAATTTAAAGAGATGAAGAGTTATGGTTACAAGTATACCTTTTTTTGTTATTGTTCTTCTTCTTCTTAAGCTTGATCACATTTTGATCTTGCACTCCTTCTGTTTCCTCTTAGTCCGACCCTCTCTCTCTTGCTCACAAGTTTTCCCTTAAGCTTTTGCTCTCTCTTTCTTTCTTAGCTTGCAAATTGGAATGAATTAAAATGACTAAGTGTTGGATGATTTAATAAATCATCCTACACTTAACCTAACCATGCTCTAGAGTTAAACTAACTCATGTAGGGTAAAGAAATCAAATGATAACACTTGGGGACTTATTGGTTAAGATGGCTTCATAGGATAGACAAAACATTCAATGTTTTGTCTAATTAAGAGCCCAAACTTGCCACATATGGCCATGAGTCACCAAATACCTACCCTTGCCACATATGGTCGAATCCCCCTTCCCCGAATTGCCCCTTTTTTTGCATTTTTGCTTTATGTTTTTTGCCTTCCATTATCCCACATGGGATAAATACTAACATATCTAACTTTAACTCTAAGTCTTTAGTTAAACCTAAATCTTGGGTCATGACCCAACCCTAGCCAAGCCATCTCATACCCTAGGCTTTACCCTTGGCTCAACCTTTAGCCAAGCTCTCCAAATCCTAAGCTCAACCCTATGTTCAACCCTTAGCTCAAACCTAGCAAAATATTAAAATTCTTACCCAAACCTTAAAATTCTTTGGCTTAGTTAATCCAACTAATTCTAGTTAAAAATTTTCTTATCCAGTTAGGTTTTCTAACTTTCTTGGTTAAGTTTTCGTAATCCGCTCAATTAGCCGAAAAATCGATTTTCGATTTTCAAAAATCTAATTTCGCCACTGATCCCCCTTTTTCGAAAAAACGTTATGTCATAATTCGAAAAGTCAAAAAAATGAAGTTGCGTTTTTAGCGTGAATAATGTTTTTACGTCTTTTCTCAGAAAAATTTTATTTTTCACATTTACCCATTAAACACTCAAAAATGCTCACATAACACGTAGCGTGGTTAGGAGTTGTCGCTGACACTCCTAAATTAACCTCATTTCACTTCACAAATTAATACAATACTAAGGAAGGATCGATCCCACAATGAATGAATTGTTTTGTATTTATCCAATTATTTCCAAGAAAATGGGGGTTTTGAGTTTGATTAATTAATTTAATAAAAACAAAGATTAAGTAATATAAGTGATCAATGAGTAAAAGAATTCAGTTCTACAGTTCAGTATCACCTTTTCACAAATATGGATTAGTCAAGTTCAAGCAATATTTACCCTTCAATGAGATTAATAATCCTAGATAACTGCAATCGCTAATTATCCGTAATTCTCCGTTTATTGTAAATTTAAAGTGACAATCGTCCCAATAAACCCTAACTATCATATAACCTAGAACTATCAGTCTAGATTTAATATAATAGCAGCATGAAGAATGAGAATTAAGTTATTTCAAGTAATAATTGGACAATCAGAAATTATTTAACTTGCATTCTAATAATCCTAGCAATACCCAAAAGCTTGTCCACAATCATGCATCACTAGTTGCTACTTTTGATCAAATATAATATCGTTTGCTTAATACTATATTTTAATCTAGCAGATGATATTTATCAGATTAATCTAAATGGCCAAATCAAATCAATCAGATAGAATAGAATGCAAGCAATTAACACAGATTAATAGAATAAATCTCATGCAAGAAGAATAAATAAAGTGAACTTGATCAAACCGTTAATTATGAATAAGGTTCAACATCCCTGAGAACTGAAATAGACAATTTAGCTTGACATGCCTTCAAGTCTGAACTCTAATGTTATAGAAGATAAATGATTGAATGAATACCTAAAACCCTGACTACCATCCTCTATTTATAGTGCTAAACAAAGACCTAAATCCTATGAGAACTAAAAATTCAAATCCTAAAAGAAATTACAAATTATAACTAGTTTTCATAAAGAAAATAGAATCCAATAAGGAAAGCAATCTCAGTTTAAAAGATATCTAAATCTAGTAGAAGTATCAATCCAATTCCATGTAGAAGTCTGCCAGAATCTGCTCTTCAAAAGTTTCCAAAATTCCTAAGATTTCTTTTCTTCCCACTGACACCCGCCGAGGCAGGTGTTTTTTATTCTTTAGAGGCCCACCGGGGTGGGCTAGTCCAAAGAGGTCGGGGCCGGGGAAGCTTCCAGGTGCGCTGGGGCGGCTTCCAATAGAGAGGTACCCGCCGGGGCTGGCATTCCTAGGCCAATAATGTCGTAGGGGCGGGCATGCCTGATTTCTTAGAACTTCTTCTTTTCTCTTCTAATCAGCTCCGATTTGTCCCGTTTCATCACTTAAGCTCCATTTCAATCCCGAAATCAGTAAACATCATAATAAGCACGAATACACATAAAACATGCAATAAAACTAAATGTAAAGGAATTAAAAATCATGAATATTATGCACTTATCAGTGGTCATATAACGACCATAAGTTGCATAAAATATATATTATAAATAAAATCGCATTTCATTAGATAATTTCACATATATCTCATTTACAAAGGTTTTATGATCATTGTGATCATTACAGCTAAGAGCTGAAGAGCCAAGAAACCAAGAAGTTAATGTAGGTGAAGTAAGAGTGGCAGATCAGAAGGCCTACCTCAAGAACCACTATACGAGTCACCAAGAACACTTAGAGCTGAAAAGATGAAGACGTAAAATAGTTGCATTCTACAATCTAACAAGTGTTCAAAGCTACTAAGTACAACAAGATGGAAAGCTAAATTGCAAAGCTAAGCAGCACATCAAGGATAATCATTAGTAGCTGCTGAATACCAGAAGAAGTCAAGAGTCAATGATAAAGATCAGCAGCACCTAGAAGATGATCACAACCAAGCTGTTAATCACCAGAAGATGAATGAGCTTAAATTCCATCTTAGAAGCACATCAAACAACTCAACAAATAGGAACATAAGTCTGAGTGACCTGGTCTTAGTGATCGAATTGGGTTATGAGCAACCTGGTCTTAGTGACCGAACTTAGGGTCAGGAGTGACTTGGTCTTAGTGACTGAATTGTCGAGACTTAGTGACTCGATGCCAAGACTTAGTGACTCAAAAGAACCTTAGTGGTTTAGTTGTAAATGGTCTGAGGGACCTTATCCTTAGTAAATATCATGCTCGTTAGAGTGGAAGAGTGGATTAGGAGTTGTTCAGTCTCCGAACTACTTAAAACATCTTGTGTCATTTGCATTCTGTCTATATATATTGTTATATCTGCTATGTATGTTCCAACCATAAAGCTAAATTTAGATATATGATTTCTATAATCTTTAAAGGGGATTTTCCAAAGAATATTCCGTTGTGCATAATCAATACTGATTAACTAATTACTTGGTAGTACTTCTTTAATTAACCGAAAAGTCTTAAAGATATATTCAACCCCCCTTCTAGATCTCTAGTGTGCCTCTAGAAAACAACAAGTGGTATAAGAGCAGGTTCTCAAGAATATTTAAAGCTTACACTTTGAGTTGATTCCAGGCACTAAACTAAAACCAGTTCTAAACTTAGTTGTGGAAGTAGAACATCATCTTCTGAATAAAGTTGAGTTTACATATTGAAAATTATATGTGCAGGTATATATTTATGAATGTTAAATAATGAACTGCTTGAGGCTATCTAGATTGGTCTATGTGTTTAAAGGAAGATATCGTTATCATAAAATGAGTCTAGCGAGGCTGAAATCAATCAGTAGATAAAGCAACACATTGATAGGGAAGTGCAGGTGTAGCAAGAGCTGAGAACTTGTGACGCCCCCAAATCCAGGTCCCTAGAACCTCGGACCTGGTACGTTACGATACATCATTTCTATAACTTCTGCGGAAGATATAAACATAATTTGTTTGTACATTAAACTTTACACATAATCCCCAGGGTCGAGAACCTTCACTTGATACCTGAATTCCATATCCTATCTGACATACAATATCATTATCATACAATACTATTACAAGATTTATCTATAATATAAATCAATGCTGGAACTGTCTTTGTCTTTGCCTGTTTTCAACGTATTCGTCCTAATCTGCAATGTTTATCATGATATAGCAAGGGTGAGCATCAAGTTTGCCCAGCAAGTTTGCCCAGCGAGTTTAAGTTCAATAAAGGATATATCATGATTGAAAGAATTGAACAATAAGCTAGCTAACGTTTAACAATATAACAATTATGAAGTAGCATGAATAAATTTTCATAGCTGAACGAACAATGAACATGAATAAATCAACTGAACCAGATGGTAATGAAGGTGATCAGCCTTTCATACCTGATGAACATATGCAACATGCACAACGTGTGAATCAATAATCAATGGACGTGATATAATCAGCAATGATTAACCACAAAAATACAACTCGAGTTCAAGTTAGAGAACTTACCTGAATCACTAACTACAGCTACGCAATCTATTTAGCTTTATCTGAAGACCTAATATATAAATAATATTGATATCCAAATTAGAATAATATCATCACAATTATAAAATAACCTAAACACATTACCACATAAGCCTATCAGTCAATAAAACACATAAGACCTAGTATCAAGTCAAACTTTTACAGTCTGAGTCGAGTTCGGTACTACTTCGACCTCCCGATTGCCTAATCGGACAACTATCGAGCCTAATTCTAATAAGACTCTACCTAAATGCTTTATTATTATCATAGATAAGTTATTAATCAGTCAAAATATTTTTCACAAGCTCATAATAATTTTCCAATAATTATTACCATTTAAAATAATTTTTAATTCATTAATATCACTATTTATACGATTTAAATACCACTTAATTACATTATTATTAATATTTATTTACTATCAAATATTAATGAAATAATGTCATAATATTATAAGATATTTATAATATCACAAAGTATTTTTAATACCTTAATATCACATTTAATTAATTTTAAAATATCTAAAACCATTATTAAATAACTGTCATTAATATTAAAATATTAATGGATTTTATAACAAAATATTAAAAGTTATATTTTATAACTTAAAATATTTTTTATAACCATTAAATCATTTTATATGATTTTTAAAACATTAAATCTATTTTTCTATATTTTATTTAATATAATTATTAAATAAATTAATTACCATTAATATTAATTATTAATGAAATTTATCCCAAAATATTAAAAGTCATCCAAAATAACTTAAAATATTTCCTAACACTTTAATATATTTTTAAATAATTTTTAAAGTATTAAAATCAGTTTTAAGTAATTTATTTAATATAATTATTAAACAAATTTAATATCATTAATATTTAAATAATTTGAGCATTATAAATGCTTGTAAAAATGAATATTCGTGTACTATATTTGAAATAAATCGAGCATTATAACTGCTTTATAAAATGAATATTCTACTATTCTATTTGAGATAATTTCAGCATTATAACTGCTTATAATATGAGTATTCTTACTAAATACTTGAAGAAAATCGGACATAGCAACTGCTTATAAAAATATACTTTTTACTTTATAAGAGAAATAAATCGGACATTATAACTGCTTGTAAATAGGACTTTTGTACCATTTACTTAAAATAATTTAGGTATTATAACTGCTTGTAAAAGTATATTTTTTTTACTAAATATATAAAGAATAATGAACATAATAACCACAAGAGTAAATACCTCTTGGAGTTGCAAGCTTTAACTAATCCTTTGAAATCTTGAAACTCAAAAACTTTCCTCTCTTTCTCTCTCTAGCCAAAATTCTCCTCTTTCTCTCTCCAACTCCATTTTGGTTTTTGAAAAAAAATGAAGAAAATGGCTTCTATTTATAGAAAAACATAGTTTCAATAATTGCACGTTAGAGGCTCGGCTTTTTACAGTTTGCCCCGGCTTATTACAGTTTGGTACTCTGGTTAATTACACTTTAGTACCTTATTAATTGCACTTTAGTCCTGGGTCACATCATGATGACATCATCTTTTGTGCTTCTTTAATGCTGATGTCATGCTTGCATCATGTTTTCATCATTTGTGTTTCTTTAAAGATGATGTCATGCTTGCATCATGCTTGCATCATCTCTTCTCTGATTAGTTGATTTAAGTTCACATGGATTGGAGGGTATTTTGGTCATTTCCCATATAATTTTAAAGGTAATTCGGTCATTTCGCCTCCAAAAGGGTATTCTAATAATTTTCCACATAATTTCAAGGGTAGTTTGGTCATTTCCTATGTTTCCCTTAAAATTTAACACATATGGTTTGATAAATAACATTAGGGTTTGCTAATTACCATTAAAATTTACAAATTAGGGTTTAGGATTCTCGAATAAGAAATTAGAATTTTCTAACTGTAGATTAGGGTTTCTAATCTACCATTAGGGTTTACTAAGGTTATACCTTATCTGATCAACATTTGATCATTAATATCTTACTATACAAACACACAATCATAGATACAATTATAATAACTATATTAACTATCAAATCCCTATTCCTAATTAGGGTTAGGGTTTTCATCAACTGAATTAGGGTTTATCAATTTAAAATTAGGATTTTCCTATGTTACCCTTTACCTGATTCATACTCAACCCTTAACCACATACTGTACACACATATAATCACAAAATCATATAAGTTTTTCGCACAAATTTTAAATCCACCAAAATCCTTCACAAAAATGTCAAATCCATATACTTATTTTCTATCTAGGTCTATTATTTAACCTTAATTTAATCATTTAAGATTTTAATAAATTGTCTAAATTCTCGGGTTATCACAGAACTCATTGTTCACAGCATTGAAAGATGATTTACTTGAAGATATCATGATCTGTACCCCTGCCAAAGGAGTATGAGAAGTTTTGCTAATGGTGATCAAGGGCGTAGCTAAATGTTATTTCTCTCATGTCCTTGAAGAAAGCATCACTGCGCCATATGAAAGATTCAATGTGCTTCTCAACTGTTCTAGTGCAAATGGCAAGAGAAATTCCAACAAGAATTTGAACCTTGAGGTTCATTTGAGCTTTTCAAGGAATATGGGATGCCAAGACTTTCCTCTATCCATAAATCAAAAGGATCTGTTCGATACATCTGATAAAAAGTTCTATGGTAACTTGTTTGCCTATGAGATTAAACCTTATTCAGCTATCCTCTCTGAAGTCAAGATGATAATGCAAAGAATCATTCTGGAGATACGACAAATGATGATGTTGATGGTGGTTCTCAAGAGTTCAAATCCTTTACCCAACAACGTCGTGCAATGTCTCAAGCAGAACCACTGATTGTCGAAAGATCGACATCAGTGAGGTATTTGACAATAACTATTCTAAATGCTAATATTGATGATTGTATAATAGCATTGTATGATTTCATAATTATTTTGCATATTATATGAGTTAACTCAGTGTTCTATCAAAGGGTTATTTTCTTCTTCAAAAGGAAAAAAAGTAAGTGCAAGTAGGGCTGGGAATTACTATACAAAACATTGTCTCTCTATCTAAGTTTGAGGTTGGAAATGAACTTTTGAGAAAGATATCTGAAGTGTATTCAAAAAGAAAGTCTACTCTCAACTCTAAGTTAGAGGAGTTAGAAATGACAATCCTAATATGGAACTGCTCTTTATCATATGTGAACTAACTGATCACTAGTCAGAGATCTGTCTGTGATAAAATCAGTTCTGAAGTTTGGAGATTTATCTTCTACTTTGGATGTGGAAAACTCAATGGAAACTGTGACGCCCCTAAAATAGGTTCAATACACAACCCACCTATTCTGAGTTGCCAAGAAATAAATGGTACAGAATCCAAATATAAATCTTTTATATCCAATTATCGTACACAATACGACCACACATAAAGTGTGAGTTTTAATACGAATATAGTACCCACACTCCTTATCAATGATACGTTACATAAAGGTACAGTCAATAATTATTTTAGGAATTAAAATCTTTAGAAAATACTCAAGGAAACCTTCGTACATGGGAGACCATGCTTTTAAGTTATAATAGATATCATAGGACTTGAGAATTAACCTTGGTTGACCCAATAGACCCCAAAGAAGAACGAGAAGATTACTATCCTGTTCATTCCAATGGTGGGTATTCTCTTGCCATATAATTATCTCAATTTTCTCAAACTGAGGATTATATTCCAACCATACTCCAAGATTATATAGGTAGTACTCATAGATATAATCAGCAAGTGAATGCGCACAACCATGTCTTATAATAACATGAAGTTGTATGTGGTTAGACATCTCTTATGATAGTGGCAACACACCCTTCCAAAGTCGAGTTCACCTCACCTAAGTTGGGTCACCAAAATCAACTGTTAAATGACGTATAAAATACGACACACACATTTAAAGTTCTTAATACAATTATATATTATCATGTTGTTTTATAATGTATTGAGAAACTTCAACGGCCACCGACCATAACTCTATCCCTTGTTATCCCCGCTTGACCCAGCTACACTCTTATTACCTGAAAGGAATTGTGAAGTAAAAGGGTGAGCACAAATAGCCCAGTAAAGAATATTATGACTAAAGATAATCAAATTATCAATAGCATTCGTCAGTAATAACTCAAAGATTTAGAACATATGGTAGATGATAAAACTTTTCAACCATAGTTGCAGCGGATCAAACAATCCATTAGAAGAGTCAAATAGACCATAATGTCTATTATCTTCCCCATGTTAAAAGTCCACCAACAATGTTTTATCCCTGTAACATCAATCAACAGGTCCTGTCCACAATCATGTGAATAATTCATAATCATAATCGTGTTGCTAAATTCCTCTTCGCATTCAGGACGAAGATAACTTTCATCACCTGTATTTACCTGAAACACCAAAGATCATGGTTATACCAAATCACAGTTCCTGTTCATAATCATGCTAATCAATTCATCTTTGCACTACGGGCCAAAGATATTCAACAATTAATCATTCATCTTTGCACTACAGGCCAAAGATATTCATCAATAGTTCATCTTTACACTACAGGCCAAAGATATTCGCAAATCAACCGCTCATCTTTGCACTACAGACCAAAGATATTCATCAATAGTTCATCTTTGCACTACAGGCCAAAGATATTCATAAATTAACAGCTCATCTTTGCACTACAGGCCAAAGATATTCAAATCTCAAATAAATATCTAATCATTTCAGAATTTATAGAAACAACATTTATAACCATGTTGATCAATTCACCTTTGCACTTAAGCTAAAGATATTCAATTGTAAACTCAATGGTCATGATCATATCAGTCAACAATTCATCTTTGCACTACTGGCCAAAGAGAACCCATAGTCATGGTCATACCAATAATCTACCCATCTTTACACTCACGTCAAAGAGAACTTCCATCACCATGATTATAAAAATATTATATATGATAAATAGACATAGTAAGAACAATATGATCAAGGATAAGTATTAGAGATTGATAATTCAATTTTTCCAGAGTTCAAGAATATCAAAATTATCAACATGAAGATAAAAACATGGATCCAATTTCAAGAATAAGATTCATAAATCCAAGATAATTTAGACAGAAAAATAAACCAATTTTTTTCGTGAATAGTACCCCATGAATAGTAACTCGTGAATAGTAACTCGTGAATAGTAACTTGTGATTAGTACTCGAATGAATAGTACCTCGACATGAAAAGGTAAAATTTTCATAATAAAATTCAGACCAATATTCCAGTGAAATGATATTAGATGAAGCGCAAAACTCAAGAAATTTCTAATCATTTTAGGAATTATAGAAGCAATACTTACCATAGTAAGTTTAAGGTTGTGTTTGATAAACCTGAGAATTAAGATCTGAATGATTATGATGTTTTAATAAATTAGATCATCTGAATGGTTATGAGGTCTAAATCTAAAAAACTGTTTGATAACTAAAAAGTAAGTTGTCTCTTAATGACACTATTTTACCATTTTAAAGGGTAAAATTTTATTTAATAATTTTAAATATTCAATTTAATAAACATGAGTGAATAATATTGTTGAATATATTTATATAAAAAA
The DNA here is from genome assembly GCA_020205555.1 of Panax stipuleanatus. Taxonomy (NCBI): domain Eukaryota; kingdom Viridiplantae; phylum Streptophyta; class Magnoliopsida; order Apiales; family Araliaceae; genus Panax; species Panax stipuleanatus. Next base: position 109,833,490 of record CM035122.1, read on the forward strand.
AATTATCAAAAAAATTTCATTAAGAGGTTCCTCTTAATTATTAAGATTTCATTTTATGTCTTACCGATTAATAGGTATTCAGAGGTAACAAAAAAAAACAAACAGCATCATGCCTCTTAGCGAATAAGAGGCAGTCCATTAAGAGACAATCAGATATAAACAAACAGCACCTAAATTTAGGAATCTGAAATGAAATATTATCACTTACATACTATAGAGTATGGAAGAAAATAATATTCCTTACGAATATTGAACGAAAACAACATCCTTTACTAGAAAAATAATATCCTTTACAAATTCGAAAGCAATAATACCCCTTACGAGTATAAAATCACATCCTTTACCAAAATATTCTATATCAAAATATCATTTACGCAAAATAATATCATTTACGAAAATAATATCATTTACGAAAAATAACCTCCTTTACAAAACATAATAACTTCCCTTACCTTAATAGGAGAATAATTTTGACTGGAATATCGGATATTATATTGAGAAATTCTTGCACCGTTATCCACACTCAAAATACTCTTATCCTCACAAAAAATACGCTCAACATTATAGAGATAAAATTTTCTGATTCTGGTGTGATTTTTATTTTTAACTAAGCATCCTATTTATAGGAAAATGTCAGAACACCAATGTTGACCAAATGTATTCTTGGTGGCTTTTGTAGCATACCAAACTTGAAAACTCATCAGCCTACCAATAATGACAAGTGCCTCCACCAAAAATCAGTATTTTACAACCCAAAAGGACAAGTGGGGCCCACACCTGTTTTAAATTTAAAAAATATTCAGAAACTTCAATAATTCATAATAAATAGCCCATTTATCAGAAAAACATGAACCTTATGTCCATTTCATATGAAATTTAATTCTCTACAACTTTGTAGAAGAAAGATTTTCCAAATTTCGAACGAAAAATGACCCAAATTTACATACGGATGAAATTTTAATTTCCTTCTTTGAAAAAGCAAACCAAAGGACATCAAGCCTTCTTTGAAAAAGCAAACCAAATTGCAAAATTCCACCCACCACACACGTTTTAAATATTAAAATTATTTATAACCCCAAAAACAATTCAGATCCAATTTGCTTTCTTTTTTCTCATTTTATTCATATATCGTGACTTTATTGTAAAAATATTATCATTTAAATTATAAATTATATTATTATATTATCACATTATACACTTATAATATAATAGTACAATAATATATTTGAATGAAATATTTTATCAGAAAAGATAAAATATCAATTTTTAACAATTGTCTCTTTTGCTAAAAATTCCTCCATTTATATCCACATTGAATAAATATTTTCTTATCATTTTTATCAATAATAAATTATTATTCACAAATAATATTATAGAATTACAATATTAACAACCAGGTCGTTCCCAAGAAAGATGGGACTTTCCAATAAGAATTTATCTTCATTAGCGCACAATTATATAACCTAACCACTTTTCTCGACAGAACTTTCTAGACATTGTCAATAATGCTATCTAATAATATCATTCTAATAATATTTGTGACAATTATTGATTTAGTAATGTGATGTACTGTGTAGTTGTGACACCCCTAAATCCGGGTACTTTCGTTTTCACATGATTTGGTGTTCACTTTCTAATATAACATATATCTACCCAATGAATAATGCAAAATAAACTACAACTTAAATTAAAATAACTAAATCTCCCTTAAAACAAAGGTTACAACCTTCTCAAAATCAATCCCAGGGTTACTCTAACCTTGACATGAATATAATAAAGTGCGAAAATAAAACATAACATTCAATTACTAAAATCATTCTCAATTAAATATATTAAAAAAAACAAGTCTTCACTTGCTTTGCTTTCCCTTGCCCTTACTTGTAGATGGAGCATCAGCGTTATCAACCTTAACTGAAATTGTTATTTAATGCAAGAGTGAGCAAACCACAGCTCACTGGAGTTTAACAATAATATAGACATGAAAGAATATCTTTAAGAAAATCTGAACAACTTAGCTTGCTTCAATAATAAAGAATTGAATAATAATTCTCTATCAATATTAAAATTTGGATATAGAATTTATCTGAGGGTCATAAGACCTTTGAACTCTTGTCCTAGGTTATAAATATTTCTATTTAAACCTTTAACAGTCAATAAGACTATGGACCTTAACTCGTACTTAGGGGGATCAGCCCTTCGTACCATGTATTGTGCACAACCATCTTAACGCTATGCGTGATAACCTCCCCTAGTAAATAGGGTTGTTCAACTCAGTAATTTGAATTCAAGTCCGCACCAAAGAAAGTTTGGTTTGGATAAGCTTACAAGGGTAATTTAGAATTCACGTCCATCAACTAAGGATTAGTTGAATCGTCTTCCAATAATTCAAAATAAAAGAATTATGAATTAACATATGCTTTAGAATCAACTTAAAGCATTTAAAACAATAACTGGATCTTACTTGAACAATAAGTTAAGACCATTTCAATTAAATAAATAATTGTCCAATACTGAAATGGAAAGGGCATTCTCAACAATGAATATATAAATTCAAGAGATCATATAAAATCAATACAAGATTAGGGTTTAGAAAACTTGCGTCAAATTAACGAGTTTAGGGTTTAGAAGACTTGCCTCAAGCACAAGCTACTTAACACAATTCACGTACTTTAATACTTCCTACACATATATATTCAATCACAATAACCTAAATTAGTTAACACGTAACTAATTCACATAAGTGGTTAACCCTCATGGTTAACTCACATTCTGATTAAATAGTAATAATAATCAACCATCACATAGTTAATTACATCACCTACATATTCACATAATTAAATTAATTATGTATTTAACTCAATTATAATTAAACAATTATAATTCAAACACTTAATCAAATTATAATTACTTAAATTATCATTACCTTTTAAATTATAAACAATTTATAATTTAAAATCAATTAAACCACATTCATGCATTTATAATTACACAATTTATAATTAATCATGTATTTATCAATTATAATCAATAATTAATTAAACTATAACATGCA